>CM041211.1:3968882-5289688 GCA_023065735.1 Coffea humblotiana
CATAAGATCTTCCCTCCCTCTTTCATCCTCATTCAGCCTGAGGAGCTCTTCACAATCAACCCCAGGATGCCACGGCACATGACATCGAGCACAAAACAATCTCCGACAAACAGGACACTCGGATTCCCTAATAACTTCATCGCTATCTCTCTCCAACATCGCCGAACAATCCTTAAAAGGACAATAAAACTTCTGAGATGCATCAACCATTGCATCACAAAGCATCTCATCCCACTTTTCCAATACATCTTTAGGCATAAAAGACCTACAAGAATCAAACTCAATCGCCCTTCCACAATTCACTGCAGGGCACCTGATACCGTGTACATTGAACTGAAGTCTGGCTGCAACATGTTTGCTAATGCATTCGTTACAGAACACGTGGCCGCAACTTTGAATCGTGAACATCTGATCACTTTCTTTTCTATCCACACAAATTTCACAAAAACTCAGTGAAGATTCGCCCGATTCTGCTGTCACTGCTTCCTCTGCCTGTTCTACTGTAAAACTCGATGATGATGCAGCAGCATTAGCAGCAATATTAAGTGTGGAATAACCCTGAGACGGTTCTGGGAGCATCGAAGCCACTAGAGCTTCTTGCAACTGCAATCCTTGAGCATACTTCACATCTGATACGGGAAAAATCCGATCATCTTCCGAATCTAATTCATCCGTCTCACGGAAAAGTGCAGACAAGTAAAAATCATCACAGGAGAGATCCAATAATGCTGGTTCTTGAGCCATAACGCATAAGAAACCAGGGAATTTTTTTTCCTATGAAGGAAGTAGGATGAAGTAGACTACTAGAAAATGGGGGGTGTTGCATAGGAAATGAGTAATATAAAGATTCTTCAGCTGGCTTAACTTGGAATAACTTGGAAGGAGCCTAGCAAATTAACAGATTCTTCGGATGGCTTACCTTGGAAGGAGCCTTCTCGTTTGTGACTCGTCTTTTCAGTGTCTTTATATTCGACGTTTTGACTTCCAGTCAAGCCAATTTAAAAAGATGTTCCGTACAATTACAATTGGATTATTTCCTACAATTTGTTATCAAATCGAGCGTATAAGTTCAAGTAACCGCGTTACTTTCGGCTTTATCAAAATTTCCGACAAGCCCTTTTTATCGTGTTTGCGTTTCAAAACTTTCCATAGCATTAACTTATGGTGGGAATTTGTGATTTGCATTTCTCCAAAAACTTTTTTTTTTTTTTTGGTAATGCAATACAAAAACTCATAGGTTGTAAACTTAGGCCTCATTTGTCAAGTGAATTTTTTGAGTATTTTTCTAAAGCTTTATTATAATTTACTGTAGAAGTTGTAGAAAAAATTTTTAAAATGTGTAAATTTTTGAATATTTTGAAAAGTATAGTTTAAAATTTTGAGAATTTTTTTGAGGTTACTGTAATTAAAAATTATTAAAAAACTTATAACAGACAAACTTGACCAAAAACTTGCTTGCCGAACAAGGTTTTAGATGGTAAAACAAAAAGGAAAATATACCTTCCTTTCGGAAAAACACTCATTTCCCGACTTTGAAAAGGGTAAACCGCACTTTTTCTTTTCTTTTCTTTTTTTTAACAACCAAGCCTAGTGTTTTTCAAATCTACTAATTAGTACCTCTTTATACTTTTGGTAAAAGTGCAAGATGAAGGGAACAAACACGTTTTCGAGAGTCACCCACCGAATGTTGTGTGGGTTTTCTAAGTTGATTACTATTTTGTCACTTTTATTTATATAAATTTATCCTCTAGTGGGTTAAGAAAATGAGAAAAAAAATGTTCAGAAGTCGAACTGAAAACTTTACAAGTGCCATTAATTCTTCCTTAATAACAAAAACATCAATTAATTCCAATATAAAATTGTATAAATTGATGACATTGATCAAGAAAACCACAGAGGGAAGGGAGGGAGGATAAGTCATTTTGGTAAAGGATGTCAATTATATGATACTTCCCTGTGGTTTAACATTTTCCTTCATTTTAAAGAGCCATCCATTGTCAAAATGACTTCTCTACTATGGACCAAAATATCAAATTTCACCTACACCCCTTTCCTTTCTCCCTTTTCCTGATCAATCCCACCAAATTATACAATTATATGTTGGAATTTATAGAAATTTGTGTTGCCGAGGAGAAGAAAATTGTGAAGTTTCTACTTTGACCTGTAACCTTTTTCTCCCCCTATTAACTCGTTTGAGGGTATTTTGTGTGAAAAAATGCTGAGCAATGCTAAATGGATTACAAACACCCGACACTTTAGGTTCAAAATACGTCCATCTTATACTTTTACCCAAAGCATAAGGGGATATTTTTCAGCCAACTCTTTTTTCACACCCAAAGCACAAGAGGCATTGAGGAAGAACTAAAAAATACAAGAAATTATGTGTGTAATTGCTAAGTGAAGGGGTTATGGTGCATTTTTACCCCTCTTACAAAGCATTTCAGTTTTGCTAATTTATTCTTGTTAAGATTTATTGCCTAGTATCATTACTTCCTCTCACTTAATTTTGCCTTAATGGTTCCTAATTGTCTTCGTTGAAAGTTTATAACCAATTTAGGTTGATAACTAACGAGTTACAAAAGAAAAAACTATCTACTCACACACACACATATATAATTTTATTTCCTTTGTTTAGATAATTTATCTATTCGGATAATTTAGTAAGAGATTTTATCTCCTAACCTTTTTAATGGGAGTTTTATTTTGATACTCTTGAAGTTTCAAAATGTTACCATCATGTGTTTATTTTTTGTATATTGTAATTACTGTCATTAGTGTAGATATTGGAATGAAATTATTCTTTTCTATAAATTAAAAAAACAAAGGAAAGAAAAGAATCATGAAATGGACAAAAGTGAAGTTTTTTTTTTTTATTATTGACAGCATTGTAATAAAATGCCATTGTTGGCTGAGATTGAGAGAAATTGATATCATTCTCGGCTTCTTCTAAGTAATAAACAAAAGGGGTAAAAATGCTACCCGTATACTTCAACATGAAAGCTGAAAGGAAAAGATCATCTGACATATTTCCTATATGCAAAAACTAAACGTGCTATTTCTATTTCAACTGACATGTATGATAATCAATTACTTCAACGAAAGTACTTATTAAATGCTTGATAAATCCTTATTCAAGTATACGCCCCAATCAATATGATAATAAAATTCTTTGACTAAAAGTAATTGTCTGGGCGTTTGATTGAATAAGTACTTTTTCTATTTGATAATCTGCAATTTTAAATTTATTTCATTTAGTTAAAAAAATTATAATAAAATTAGTAAAGTTAATTGTTTTTTTTTTTAATTTTAAGCTAGAATTGCTTTAAATGTCCAAAACCTCTGCTCCTAAATTTAAGAAACAGTGAGCACCTTTTTTTTTTTTTGTATTTCAAACGGCCCCTAAGTTAGTCTAAAATCTACCTATGTATGCAAGCCCTGAGAAGAACCAATTCAATTTACGTGGTATTTGAAACCGGCAAAATTATAGAGTTTCAGATCACAATGCATATAAAGCTAACAAAATTCTTGGTGAAATGTATGAAAAAAAAAAACACGGAAAGTTAGAAGTGTTAAAAGACATAAGAGCAAGGTTGTTAGTGTAGACTTATAAATACCTTATGACCAACGCATTACATCCTTCCTTCATATGATGACATTAAGCGCCCCAAAACCCTAAATGTAGCATCCATCCTGGTCCCAAAGCTTCCAGCTCCAAGGCCCCAACCTATGACTTCCGAGCCCATAAGTCTGTATCGACAACTCCGCTTCCATGGAGCTTATCTTCCCAACTTCCTTAACTCTATTGTATTTTTTATCAAGAACAAATGTACTAAAATAAAGAGGGCAAAGTGAGAGATGCAAGGGAACGTCTTACGATTAACCAACCAGCTCTAAATTGATTCTTTTCATGTCACATGATGCTGCAAGAAAAGGAAAAGGAATAGAAGTAGAACAGCAATTTCTTCTCCATTTCAGTTCAGTTCAACAAAACATCCATCAAGCTCAGATCAAGTCTTGGAACCTAGTAACAGAGATGTGTTTGGATAACCAAATTTTTGCAAATAATATTTCACTTGAGTCATAAACACATTTCCCAACTCATTTTTTTTTTATATTTTCAAACCGTCTGTCTATGTCCCGTACATTCTTTACTTGTGCATTGCTACTATAGTTGTCCATTTGCTAGAGTCTCAAGTTTTGAGTTGATAGTACTATAGATGCTTCCCCATAATCAATGGTCTTCAGACAAACTAAATTGAAACTTGTACATATGATTCGTGCTGAGGTGCAGAAATTATGTTTGCTGACAACCACCGTGAGTTGAACTCCAAGGTTCTCCACAAGCATAGCAGAATTGAAATCCACACCTGCATCACCACTCATAAAGAAGACATTTTTCAACTTCCCATCTGTTTCTGTTCAAGTAATTGAATTTAGGATTTGTTTGTTTGAATCATCCAAGATCCTCGAATGCATAGACAGATAAAGATAAAGAAATGGATAATCTTGATTCAGGGTCTGTTTGTTTGGACTGAAAATCTTTTCCAGAAAATATTTTCTTCAATTTCTGGTGTTTGGCTGCAAGAGAGGTCAGGAAAATTTTTTCCCGGTAGAAAATCTTTTACACAACTTGGTGTAAAATGACTTCAGGAATTAAGATGCGGAAGTTAATTTCTCCCGACAACTATCTATCCCAACTTATCAGTCTCCTTGGCGCTTCTCTATTGTACAAAACCATCAAGTTCTATACCACAGAGATCAAATCAAGAGCAACGCCCCTGCACTTGCTTCTGCAAATCCCACAACTTTCCACCTCTTCGAGCTCTCCTCTTTCTTATGTTCCTCCCTGCTATCCCTTTTCTCTTGCGCCACACAAAAACATTTATGGATCAGACAATTCTAGATCTAGATTGGACTTTACATTGAGAAGTTCTAAAGAAGAAGAAACAAAAAAGTGAAGCCAATGGAGGCAGGAGGAACATTTTTAGAAGAAGAATTAATACAATAAACATCAAGTTTCAATTACTAATTTCTTATAATGGTTCAATCAGTGATAAGCATATAATTTAAACTTTTTATTACAAATGACACTCAACTAGGTTTGGGAGATTATGAGTTCCTGGTTCTGGGCTTTGAACAATGCTCTGTGATTAGGCTAGGCTGTGATAATCAAGGGATCACCCATAATAGTCATAATAGAAGGAAGAAGCCACAACAAGATTCTAGAAACAAAAACCAAAAAAAATAAAGAAGTAATGGTGCAATCACCATTCCCAAAAACAGGAGTGACAAGCACTAGAAAGTAGAAACTGACCTGCAAGTCATGTGTATGCAGCCCTGAATTTTTTCAACGTAGTATTTGCATCTAGGACATCTGTTCCAACTTTTTGCCTTGGCAAGCTCCCTCAGCATAAGATCTTCCCTTCCTCTTTCATCCTCATTCAGCCTGAGGAGCTCTTCACAATCAACCCCAGGATGCCACGGCACATGACATCGAGCACAAAACAATCTCCGACAAACAGGACACTCGGATTCCCTAATAACTTCATCGCTATCTCTCTCCAACATCGCCGAACAATCCTTAAAAGGACAATAAAACTTCTGAGATGCATCAACCATTGCAGCACAAAGCATCTCATCCCACTTTTCCAATACATCTTTAGGCATAAAAGACCTACAAGAATCAAACTCAATCGCCCTTCCACAATTCACTGCAGGGCACCTGATACCGTGTACATTGAACTGAAGTCTGGCTGCAACATGTTTGCTAATGCATTCGTTACAGAACACGTGGCCGCAACTTTGAATCGCGAACATCTGATCACTTTCTTTTCTATCCACACAAATTTCACAAAAACTCAGTGAAGAGTCGCCCGATTCTGCTGTCACTGCTTCCTCTGCCTGTTCTACTGTAAAACTCGATGATGATGCAGCAGCATTAGCAGCAATATTAAGTGTGGAATAACCCTGAGACGGTTCTGGGAGCATCGAAGCCACTAGAGCTTCTTGCAACTGCAATCCTTGAGCATACTTCACATCTGATACGGCAAAAATCAAATCATCTTCCGAATCTAATTCATCCGTCTCAAAGAAAAGTGCAGACGAGTAAAAATCATCACAGGAGAGATCAAATAATGCTGATGCTGGTTCGCCCGATTCGGCCGTCACTGCTTCCTCTGCCTGTTCTACTATAAAACTCGATGATGATGATGATGATGCAGCATTAGCAGCAATATTAAGTGTAGAATAACCCTGAGACGGTTCTGGGAGCATCGAAGCCACTAGAGCTTCTTGCAACTGCAATCCTTGAGCATACTTCACATCTGATACGGGAAAAATCAGATCATCTTCCGAATCTAATTCATCCGTCTCACGGAAAAGTGCAGACAAGTAAAAATCATCACAGGTGAGATCAAATAATGCTGGTTCTTGAGCCATATGGCATAAGAAACAAGGGAATTTTTGTTTATGAAGGAAGTAGGATGAAGTAGACAACTAGAAAATGGTGTTGCATAGGAAATGAGTAATATATTTGTTCAGATGGCTTAACTTGGAAGGAGCCTAGGAAATTAGCAGATTCTTCAGATGGCTTACCTTGGAAGGAGCCTTCTCCTATTGGAGGAATTCCTGGAGTTTTTTTGGGATAATTGCAGGAAACCTCCCCTGAGGTTTCTGACATTTGCACTGACCTCCTCTATGATTTGAAAATTACACTGACCTCCCCTAAAATTATTAATCCTTTGCAAATTCAGTCCAAACAATTAAAATATTGTTTTAGGGAGTGAAATTAGAATTTTTTTTACCAAATTTGTCCTTTGTACTACATGTCCAATGAATGACAAAATACTACAAATCAATTAACAATTAATAAACTTTAAGGAGTATAGTTTATAGGCAAATACACATTACTTATTTAAAGTACTGACTCTTTTGGGTATTTTACTTTCAAATATTTAATTTATGATAAATATATCAATATTTGTAAGTAAAATTCAAAAATTGTTATAATAATATTCTTGCAAAAAGGAAATCGATAGGTCACCTGGTAAACGAGTGGTGAAAAAAAAACCATTCCCCCGCCACTCCGTACTTGAATTTATCTGCACATCAGTTTTACAATTTACAAACAAAATCAACACCATTTTTTAAAAATAAAATAAAATTCAACCTTCTCACACCCGAGTAATGCAATTTTTAGAAGATCAAGAATTGTGTAAAGCTCTATGATTCACTAGGAGATGTAATGTAATGCCACAACTCCTCCTCGATGCTGAATGCTGCTATTTTGCAGGAACCAATACAAGAGTCTAATTTTGCATGAAATTGACAAACCCCAAAGGTATTCCAACAGACGGGTACAATTGAACTTCACCTAACGGAAGTTGATCAGGAGTATGCGAATATACATCAATGGTTGGAATAATATCTGCAGGAAGCTGTCTCTCAAGAATCTTATGCTTCAAATAACGCATGGGCTCATAATTGGTAGGGTAAAATCTATATCCAAAGGGTAAGCTTAGCACTTGTTTTCCATCAGCAGATGAAGAATTTCTCGAGTGAGCCATAGAATTGCTCATGGAAAAGCCCAAAGAAGAAAAAACCCACAATATCAGGAAAAGCATGTACTTGAGTTTTACAATCAAATCTTGAAACAGAGAGGAGGAGGACCTAGTAATTCGGTATGTAAGAAATTAGATGTCAACATCCTCGTACAATTGTTTATATAGAGAGTGATTATGGTTCAACATCCTCGTACAATTAGAATTTTGACTCTGTTAGACTTCCTAAACAATGTTGAGCTTTTTTTCCGGAAATGGTAAGAATTGAAAATTGAATGGAGTTCGTTTCCAAATTTAGAAACTACTTCTATTGGATTCCAATACGGCTATAGAAACTTACTTATTATTTTTAAGACGCAAATCTGGTGATTTCTGCGTTCCATGCACCCGGTCTTTTCCTTATAGACATCCAAAGCTCTTTGGGAAACTCAAGGTACTTTTCTATATAAAAAAAAAACAGAGGTTTCGTTTATTTTTGGTAAATTATACAACTACAATCTCCACTAATTTTGTAATAACAATGAATTCCTTGCTGGCTCGAAAAACTTATACATTCGACTCCCCTCAAGATTTTGCCAAGGTAAAGTTATCTTTTTTGTAATAGCCAATGGGGTATGCTATAATTTTTTTTCCCTGTATTTAGATCATAATGACTAATGGACCAGCTCCCCTTGTGTGAAAAAAACTCTAAAGTTTTCAAAATTATTATTCACCTAGCATTAGAAATTCCCCAACTAATAAGATTTCCTTTGTGAATGTAATTCCTTTTGTATACCATCTTTTCATGTATTTAAATTACAATGAGTAATGCCATGCTCCTCATATATAAAAGGTTCTCAAGAAAAATAAAACGTCCATAGAATTTATGCCGAACTCCATTTTTTTAAAAAGAAGTTGGACATTCATATCATATAAAAAATACCATTAATATAACAGGAACGATGCAAAAACAGCTTTGGTCACATACTAATTATAGGAATTAGAAATTTCCCTCTAACTGCCTTAACCTCCCGATTAAGACACTCTATTTCTCTTTAATTTCCCCTAACACCTAAATCACTTCAAAATTCTCGTGCAATGGGACGAACATGGCTGACACGAAACAATTACTCCTTTAACTGAAAAAAGAAAATCACTTAGTAAAAATAAAATAAAATAATTGCCTCGTGAAATAGTGATTGTTTTTTCTTTTTTCAGAGAAATTCCACCGCGCATATGAAAATTGACAAAGTCTTGGTAAGATTTACAGATATTTTGTCTCTCTTCCGAAAGGGCAGCTAAATCGACAATCACACACCATAATCGGCAGCTGTAGAGCCTTGTCTGCAGTTGGACTGCATCAAAAATCCAGATGTTTTTGCGCTATAATGTCATCTGGAATGGCTGCCAATTTGCTGTTGCCTTTGCTTATTTTGGCACACCAGCAGCTAGTCTTGCTCTCAAGTCCTTTCTCAAGATTTTGCCAGATGGTGACTTCGGAATGGCATCAACAAAAAACACACGGTTTATTCTCTTGTAGAATATCACCTGCTCACCGCGGAAAACAGCAAAAAAGAATACCAATTTAATGGCCTGAAAGCAGCAAAACCTAAAAAACAACGATTGAATATCCAGCTTTGCTATAATGGAATGACCTGTTTCTTGATATATTCCTTAATTTCATCCTCGGTGATATTGGAATCTTTTGATTTCACAACAAAAGCAACTGGAACTTCGCCTGCTGCGTCATCCTTCATTCTGAAATTCACCAACAACAATGCTAAGGATCGCTTTATCACTAGATAGTTCAAAAACATAGCATGGTGGTAATTAAGGTCATAAACTGTTGTCTTGATGACAACAACATTGACACCCCTTTTGTCTAAAGGTAATTAATCACTTTCGACTTACGGGACAACAGCAGCATCTGAGATGTCAGAGTGAGCGAGGAGCAGGGCTTCAAGTTCTGCAGGTGCGACTTGGAACCCTTTGTACTTGATTAGCTCCTTAAGGCGATCAACGATGAAAAGTTCATCATCCTCATCAATGTAGCCTACATCACCTGTATGTAACCAACCATCTTCGTCTATGGTTGCTTTTGTGGCTTCAGGGTCATCAAGATAGCCTAGACAGTGAGCAAAATAAGAAACAGGTCACTCAGGTTTCATCACTCCCCTCCAGGAAAATTTGTACTGCTACATTGTTAAGATCTGTAGTAGGATGACTTTCTTTCCCGACCCCCAAAAATTGACAGGACTAATTATCCGTGTTAGTTTTCTTTCTTAGGTGAGTGATTGAAACAAAGTTTCGCTGCCAAAAGAATTACTAGTTTTACTCCTATATTTCTTGAGCTCTGTCCAGGAAAAACAAGACGATGACCAACATTTAACTTTTAAATCCACCAAAGACAATAGGGATAATATCAGAAACCTCCCATGAGATTTCTTTTAATATCACCTAGGATCCCAAAGGTTTTAAAATTATCACTTACCTCCTTTACGTTTGTTATTTGTGTAACAAAATTTTTAAAAACCCTAGACTACCCTTTCACTTTCTAAATAAAACTAGACCACTTTGTTCATTTCAAGAAAATCATCAACTCAAAAACAATCCCTTGTAGTACTACCACATCATAATGTTATATCCCATAAAATTATAAATTTAAAAATAAAAAAGATATTTGAAAAGAAATACACTTGCATCAATTTAACTCTATATGCTCAAAACGATTTCTTATGAATTTATATTTTTTCCAACATCTTCTCAACTCTTGCTAAAACCATTAAACTGTATCAATCATTATAAAACTCAATTCAAACTAAGCAAATAAATCATATCCCATTTTATCACAATCATAAAAAGTAAAAGATAAATAAAATTCAATTTATTATAATTTACAAATAAAATATTGTATAGTCATCCAAAAAATGAGTAAGAGAGAATGATGGTGCAAAGGGAAAAAAAGTGACTTTTGTTTCTTCTTTTTTTTTAAAAAAAATTTTAACTCCATTTATTTGATGTGTTGTGAATTATATGTTTAGTAAGGATTAATATAATTTTTTTATAATTATTAGGAGAGGTAAGTGATATTTCTAAAACCTTAACGATGTCAAGTGATATTAAGAGAAACCTCAAGAGAGGAGGTTTCTGATATTGGCTACAAAAGGACGGATGATTGTCATAATGATTCTGTGTATTTAATTAACAAGTATTCTTTTGTTTTCTGCCAATGTTAGGTTTACCTAATTCTGTTCCTTGTCCAAATTATGACCGATTGGTCCCCAGTTTGAAACTACCTTGATTTTCCTAGTTTTAGGTACTTGGTTCACCATCGGTTTTTTTTTTTTTTTTTTTTTGTGGGTGGGTAGAACTCCAATTTTGGAGTTATAATTTCAACCTACAGTGTTGTTAATATCTTAAAGTAATGAAAATAGTTACACAAATAAAGATCCAATAAGCAGCCTTAGAGACTCTTTTTGACTCTGTCAAATATATTTATATGTATCACATAACATCCTATTTATAACATACTAAGTACATTTTCCTTTTTCTTTTTTTTTTGGGAGTCACAACCTACAAGACATATTAAATAAGAAATCACCTGATAAAACGCCAGTTCTTAACAAGTAAAAATTGCTAAAAGTTTGGTTCATTATGCCAACATAAATGCTTCAATCAAAAAGGGCAAAAATTTGCTGGTCCTCATATTATGATTTTATTGGTCTTTACCAAAAGGATTTTCTATGCCTGGTAAAAAATTGGGTAGCAGCCATTGTTTGTAACGATAAGAAGGAAAGAGAGCTGATGATGATGATTCGGTGCAATTAACTTGTCCCATATGCATAAGGCATGTATGTTCGTCGGCAAACCAAAACCATGAAGGCCCCATAAAGATTAAAGACGTAGACTTTTCTTTCCCACCAAAGACAGAAATGAAGACAGCATTAAATACATGAAAGAGTCCCTCAAGAAAATTATAACCACACCAACCTTTCATGATTTGGTCACCTCTGATGCAGATTTCTCCAGGTTGGTTTCGGGGTAAAGAGGAACCAGTTTCGGGATCTACAATCTTCATTTCAGCATTTCTAACAACGGAACCACATCCGCCTGATTTAACCTCAAAGGGATCCTTAGCAAATGCTGAGCACATTGCTAGCACAGGGCCCGCTTCTGTCATCCCATAACCCTGCATGCATTTTCTACTATTAATATTTGTTCCTCATCTGAATCAGATAGTTCTTAGTCTAATTCTTTAGTAGATGTTTGGATATCAATTTTTTTAAAATAATATTTTATTTTTATAGTAAACATATTTTCAATTCATCTTTTCATATTTTTAATCACCTTTTTATCTCAACGTACGTACATCCCAAAAAGTGCTACAGTAATTATTCCAAACATTAAATTCACCCACAAGCATTAAATTCACCTCCGTACCCTTCCCTAACGCTGACTTGCAGGTTGGAACTCCCAAAGCTAAAATGTTAATTACATAGATCCTGCCCATCCTCATCCTTCCCACACCCAAAACTAAAAGCGGAAAACCAAGTTGATGCTAATAAAGAAATTGTAGGACGCAGAATAATAGATGATGGTAATTTTGACCCGCAATCAGCAATCAAATAGGACTAATGACTCCAGTCCTGTATCCTTCTCAATGCTGACCCGGAGCAACCTAAACTGAATGATAGTTCTCAGTTCTGAAATTCATATAGGTCACAAAAGTGAATTGATTTTCGCACTCCCCCATTTAATTTAACCTCTGCCAATATACAGTCTTCAAAAAGAGTGCTAGAAACTAGCTGGAAAGTGCATATTCACTCACTCCAATTCCAGTGCCGTGGCTTCCCCCCCGCCACAAAAATATTCCTCATACGTCGTACACCAAAAGAAATGAAAGCTAAACAAGGGGAAATAAAAAAAATCTATGCCTGCCTAAAACCAATAAAAAGTTATACTAGTAGTTGGTAGTAAGTATATATCATTTACCTGACCAAGTTTGGCGTTGGGAAATTTGGTTCTAACAGCATCTTCAAGCTCCTTACCCAATGGTGCCGCTCCAGACATCACAGTCTTCACCGACGAAAGGTCATATTTATCAACCTCTGGACTTTTGGCTATGGCCAGAACAATTGGTGGCACAAATGCCCCAATTGTGACCTTATATTTTTGAATCAATTCCAAGAACGGAATTATGTCAAATTTCTGCATGATCAAGATTGTTGTGCCGGCCCTCAACCCACATAGCAAAATTGAGTTCAGCGAATATATGTGGAACAGAGGCAAAACGCACATCATCACTTGATTGTGTATATAGAAATTTGGGTTTTCTCCGTCAACCTGTTGTGCCACGCTAGTGACAAGTCCCCTGTGGGTCAACATCACCCCCTTAGGCAGTCCAGTAGTCCCGGAGGAGTACGGCAGCGCCACCACATCATCAGGGCTGATCTCGACGTCCGGCATTTCCCTTTCATCGGCCTCGGTTAGCTCCGAGAAGTGTAAACAACCTTCCGGTGCAGAGTCGATGCACATGACTTTCACCCCATTTTCACATGCATAGTCCTTGACCTTTTCAACGTAACAGCCTTGTGTGATGATGAGCTTTGCGTTGGATGCCTTGGCTTGCTTTATGACTTCGGCAGAGGTGAAATATGGATTGGCCATCGTGGATATGGCTCCCCGGAAAGATGCACCGAGGAAGGCGAACACGAATTCCGGCGAGTTTGGTAGCAGGATCATGATCGTATCTCCTTGCTCTATACCAACTTTGTTAAGCCCGGATGCAACTCTTCTTGCTGTGAGCTCAACTTCTTCGAAAGTGTAAATTTCATCGGTGGCTCCATTTATCAAACAAGCCCGTGATCTGAACTTAGGAAGGTCTTCGAAACAGTAAGTGTGCAGGGACAGATGTTTTGGGATGTAAATATCAGGGAGCCTTGATCGGAATATGATTTCTTCTTGCTTTGTTTTGACAGCCATTGAAAAAGGGCTTATTGAAGGGTTACTACAAGCTAGGGAAGAAATTAGGAGATTCAAGAAATGGAACCAGTCAAAAGGAGGCGCGATGTAATTATTCTGCTCTCCTGGGAGTTCATAGTGCAGATGGGGCAATATTAATATGCGGGGCTCATATTGTTGTAGGTAGATGGAGGGGGTTGGTTGGTGAAATGGAGGATGATTGGGTATATGGGGGTTGTTCAGGGGTAAAACCGAGAAAAGATGTTTGATGTTCATGATTGAATCGGGGGGTTTTGGTTTGTGGAGGTGTGGTTGGTGGGAATTGAGAGCTAGCTACTTTCATTTTTCCCTTGTCAAACCCGAATAAATTATAATTGAATGAATATAGAAGAAGATATGATTATTATGCCACATTTGTGATATCTTATACCTTGTTTTTTTTTTGTCACTCTCTTGTTTTTACACGTATGATATATCATATTGTAGAATTTTTCAGAAGATTCTTTTTTATGAATTAAAACAAGAATAAAATATTTGAGTAATGTTTTGCGTGAATTTGTACACGTCAATAATGTTTAAAAATATCAAAATTATTAGAGCCCTAAATGTACAACATTAAAATACATATTTCATATACCATACATATCAATTATGTCAAAATTATTTTCCATTCAAAAAAAAAGAAAGAAAGAAAGAAATTGTGTTTGGGGGCAGAAAAAATGACTACCAATCTAGGCCGTCCGTTCCCTGGCCCGAGAGACTGAGAATTGGTTGAGGACGGTTGTTTTGGGGGGTGGGGGCAGGGGAAATGGGACCCACCTAAAAGTTTAAGGTTTGGTGGTGGACATGATGATGTGTTGACTTATGTAGATGAGACTTTTCCACGTTGGCTTTTACCTACCACAATTAGCTTCGCCGGAGGGGAGTGAGTGGTTGATGATGAAGCGTGAAGAAGGAAAGCTTTCGGAGTTCGGCCGGCGGGTGGGATTAATCGTTCATTTAGTCCTGGGATAATTTCTTTTAGAAACCTCTCCTGAGGTTTCTAATAATTTTACTAGCCTCCCCTAAAGTTTATAAAATTATATAAATCTCCCCTAAAATTAAGATTTTGATAACAAAATTAATCTAATTAGAATGACTTTCATGTTTTTATTGTCTTCTGTTTTCCTAATGTTAACACCTTAACTAGGAAAATGACGTTGGCATAGTACGCGAGTTATTTATAAGGTCACGTCATATTTTTGAGGTAGATCGTCTTGAGTGTGAAATGATAAGGAGTGTGTTTGGATTATAAATTATTTGAAATATTTTTACTGTAACAATTTTTGTGATGTGATGTATGTGAGATAAAAAGATAATTGGGAAGATAAAAGGACGTATTGAAAATTGTAATGGTGATGTAAGCAAATATATTTGGACAAATAATCTCCTGTCCAAATGTTAACTTGAATGATGTATTCCAAATGTAATAGCCAAATAAAAAATATGTTCGAATTGGAGTTTTCTTTAGAAAAATTTTTGCCTTTTTAATAAACACATTTCTTAATCATCTTTTATCTCACATATATCAAATAGTTATATTATATTTTTTTTGTTTATAAAAACTTCTGAAAACAGCATTGCTATAGATTAGACATTCAGCTTTTCATTTTCTAGTAAACTTTGTCAGAAGTGCAAAATAAAAAGATGCATATCCAAAAACATTTGTAAGAAAAAATTAGAATTAATTGTGATTTTTTTTTGTTTTTGCCCCGTTGTACTGTTCTATCTTGGCACAGCTTCTTTACGTCATTCTCCCGCTCGCCTGTCCTGATCTAGCCCATCTGCCCAAACCATTATATCATTGGTGCCCCCACAAGGATTATTCGCCACATCTTGCCCAAACAAACGTCAGAGCATTTGATTATAATCTTATTATTGACCGGCTAAGCGATACGAGTCACATTGTTGGAATTATTTTACTAAAAGACTTTTGGCGCATGTATTTCTCTGCAGCCTATAAGGGAAAATTTTGTTGGAATAGGGTGTTATTTGAAATAATAATTATAAGTATTTTTTGTGATGTGATGTATGTGAGATAAAATAATAATTGAAAATATAAAAAAATAAATTACAAAATATGTTTATAATGCAAACAAAACATTATGTAAAATAATTCAACAATCGAAACACGCTCATTTTCCTTTCTCTATCCAGTCCAACAAGCCTAATCTGAATTAGTCCTCATTTATCAATTTTGAGCAATTATAAAACAAGAAAGACAAAAAAAAAATTGTTGAAAAATGAAGCCTCGATAGAGGAAACAAAGAAGAAAACACAAACATATAATTGAAACTCACGAGCACGTATAATGTTTGAGTAATGACTTGTTCTATTTTTATTGACGAAATAAAACTTAACGACACCCCCAATTGTTCCATTCTTAACCACACGAGGAAACATTTAATTAAGAACAGAAATAATAAATCTGCAAGAGTTACAATAAATTCTTTCACGCACCACTGAACATAAATCTCATTGTAAATCATGATTATGGAAACCAATTAATAGCTTCAATATCCTTTGCTGCCCCGGACGGAACATCTTCCATGACTTTTTCTTGGCCTTTAGGATAAAATATTCCAGTTCGATCATCTGGAACCCACCAATTTCCGTCATGATTATTTCCAACCACAGTACTCTTCTTCTTCCTCTTCTTCATTTCCTCCCCATTCAACTTAGCCGTGTCAGTCACCGTTTCCGGTGGATTGCTTTTTCTGTGGAAGGCTTTCCGCAGCGTTGGTCTACTATTTGCATTTATTAACCAAAGAAAATGGCAGTTAGACACAAGATTCAATTATACTCCCTCCGTCCCACTTTGATAGTCCTGTTTCTTTTTTCACACAGTTTAAGAAAAAGTAGTTAATTTCGTTGGAAAAGTAAATTTAGATTGCTATTTTCCTAAAATACCCTCACATTAAATAGAGTACAACTTTATGGAAACTTGGATTGATGGTAAAAAAAGAATCAATTCTCATTAAATGGAATAGGTTTATAGTAACAACAACTTACATTGAATAAGGATATTTTAGAAAAATTAAAATACAACTACATTCTTTAATTGGAAACTGGACTGCAATTTGGAACAGATCAAAAAGGAAAACAGGACTGTCAAAGTGGGACGGAGGGAGTACGTATGGACAACTAGAAAATTTAAAAACGGAGGAAACCAATCATTGATTTTTACACATAAACAGCAAATTATTATTTTTTATTTTTTTTTCTTTCTTTGTTCCTTTTTGTTTTTGGCTGTTTATCTTCTTTAATTTATTGTACCCAATTTATGATGTCAGTACCATTTAATATTTGGTCGGTTGTAGCTCAATAGCCCATCATATGTGTCAGCACCACATCTCAACTGCCAGCATTATTGTAGCTGTAAGTCAAACAATATATTAATGTCTAATTCTTTTTTCCCCAACATGCATTTTCTTTTTTTCTCTTTATTTATGACCATTGCCCACATACAAGTATAACCACCACATGAACTGCCTGTCTAATTTAAATGCCTGCCAAGGGAGGATAATTCAGGGATGGGTGCCAGAGGGAGCGTGAGTCAAAAAAGTCCTACACTCCAAACCAAAGACCAAAATGTGGAGCTGCATCCACGAGTCAATAATGTCTACTTTCTTAGAAATATGCTTTGCCTTTTGGCCACACTGTTGCCTCGCACTTGAAAACTCTGATTTTCAAAGATTCAATGATTCTTTAATTTGACATGAAATATGGTTCCACCAGTTTTAATTCAATCTTTCATATGCTGGATTCTTTATTTGATTTTTCCTGAATTTGGGTTTGTGCTCAACATGTTACGAGTGATTTTGACCTCTTTAGGTGGCTTCTTATTTTGCATGAGATAATTCTGCAACAGCCAGATAAAGAGGTTGGCAAATCAGCTAATTAATTAGATGCATCCAACTAATGCATAGAGAAAAGGGTTTTTGCTCCTTTTCCGAATTGCAATTGTTCGAACAAGCCGAAATCTAGTCGCATGTCACATAAGGTGAGCCGGGCTTCTGCAATTTTTTTTTTTTTTTTTTATAAGTAAGAATTTATTAGTACCAAGAACCAAAATAAAGTACAAGATACGTTTCAAATCAACAACTCTAAACGATGATAATCTCACGACAGTTTGAGATACTTTGTGAACCAACTACAAAAGAAGTAGCAACAACTAACACTAAAATTTCAAATTAAACAGACGTTTTTTGATAATAATCAAACCCTTTATAGCCATCTATTAGTATTCGTCGTTTTCGAGTTTTTGCAATTTTACTCGAACATAGACAATTTTTAAGTGCATCACCATATCTACAAATCCAAAAAAGAAATGTGATGGCAACACTTAAATCAAGTGGGACATCAAATTTTTGTGTTAATCCCTGAACCCAGTATAAGAATGCCTACCTACAAGTCTGAAAAAAAAGAACTTAAAATGTAGAAAAAGGGCTTACTTGAAATACATGGAGTTCACCGTTTGAGCTCCTCTACTTGCTGAAGTTGCCATTATGTCTGACCTCACTCTCTACACCAAGAGATTGTTCTCTGGCTTGGAATTGTGTCAAGTTGTGGACACCATACCATGCCCTTTTTATACTAGTGAGTGTGGGAAAGTAGGAATTGGATAAGTGACATTAATTTAAGCTAAGCCTGTTTAGTTTTCCAAGAAGAACGAAGGCTGACGATTGTTTTTCTGCACAGGTCATTGGTTGGTTGCTAGTGCCTTGAGCTATTTGGATATGGTGCAATGCACACATAATCGTAACCCCCATCTGGTATGGAACCGGACAAGCCGTGGATGTCACGTTAATTCATTGGATAGATAAGGCCGCCTCCTTGTCCAGTTCCATGCGTCAAGTAACTTCCTCAATCCCTCATTCATTGCTTGGATTTTTCAATGATTTGAGTTACCACTCATCCTTCCTTGTTTAACAAGTAGACGATTGCTGTCTAAGCAGAAAGTTTCAAACCAAATTCAAGAATGAGGACTTCTTGCGGTCACATGGTTCCTTTAGTTCTTAGGGCTTAATGCACATTTGATAAACAAGTCCAAAGTGGGGGATAAGGGATGGACTATCCTTAGCTTCCTCTCTCAACTTGCAAAATGTTGAATTAGAAGTTGATGCTAAAACTGCTCTAGATTTGCTTAAATCTGCAGATACCTCAACTCATGAGTATGCTTCAATTATCTCTGATTGCAGGTTCCTGATCTCTGCTCTGTCGAAAGTCACACTTAGACATGCTTATCAAGAAGCAAACCAATGAACTGATAGATTGGCGAAATTGGGTCCTCGACAAAACATGAATTTTGTATGCTATGACAGTGTCCCTCGTGGTTTAAGGAATCTAGTAGATGCATATATTAAAGGAATTTGCTTCTCTCGTTTTGTACCTATAACTTAAGTTTGTTCAATATATAGTCCCTTTTATTACCAAAAAAAAAAAAGATAAACCAGTCCAAATGTCACCCAAAGAAGATGCCAGCGGATTGCTTGAGCAATTATAATGAGGTCATGTATAGTCGTACTGTTAAGGTTTTTTCTTCAAATTTATTCCCATATGCCTTTTTCTAGCAATTTTGAACGTATATTGTTAGAATACCATGGTGCAAGTGTCCAAGAATATTCAGTCTGGGACTGAATCCGAATGATTGAAGGGATAATGAAGGTCCTTATCCTCTCTGGCTCACTCAAAACTTTGAGTGGGCCTAAAGCAGGTCTCCATATGGGGCGGCTTGTCCTCTGAAGTAACGCCATTGAACTTCCATATTTGTTGGATAGACGTGAATGAGAATAAATCCACAAGAACTTAATGACGGCCGCCAAGACACGTCCCAGGGAAGAAAAATAAAGGGAAAGGAAAGGGGGGATGGATGAGATAGGAATAGGACATGGCTGCTTCTCATTTTCATCCAGAAAATGAAAGGCCCCGTATAGCCTTAGCTTATTTATCCTCAACCCCAAAGGTCATTCTTGTGCTGTAATCAATCTGGATAAGCCCCAAAACGGGGGAAAAAGGGGTTCTGCATAACGATTTCATGTTAACTCTTTGTAAAAGTTGACTAAAGAAAACGATGGCCTCCAGAGTACCCGAATATGGGCACAGAGTTGGTAAAAGTGCCATACCTTCCCTGTAACCTTTTCCTTGATTACTTTCAATTAACTGGAGCAATTTCCCATGTATTGTGGCAGAATCTATGAAACTATAAGTTGATAATCTGATCACTGTATAATGTTGTCATAATTATCAGACCACCAATGGAAGTTTCAAATGATTTCTTCAGTGAAAAATTGCAAGTTGACGGATTATTCAGCGACTTGAAGCATAATTTGTTCCAAAAACGAGGCTACAGCGCTTCATTAATTATGTAGGATTCACAGTTGTCGTCTTCGCCAGGTGAATCAAAAACTCGCCTCTTCGGTTGATGGTCTCCGCAAATAATATCGCAAGCTATTAGCAAGAACCTGAAATGTAGCACAAAAGCAAAAGATTCAGACATTGTACTGATGGTTGAGCTAAGTTCAGATAGCTTAGTATTGCAAGAGTGTGTTGTCATGATAGCCAAATTTACCTGTTGAAGGGGCTTGCTGATGGCTTTACCATTGTAACTGACATGAAACCTAGCCTTAGCCAACAAGCCCTGGATGTCAAAATCAAAAATCTTAAAGTGTTGCGTTGTTGTTTTCATTATCAAACAGGCACATGATTAAACTATGCTAAGTTGTAAGCAGTCTTTACCTCTGTGTCAAATTCTCCTGATTCCACAGCAATGTTTATGTCAGTAATAATCTTTACAAGATCCACAAGTAATCCAGGGCGGTCTGCTGTTTCAACATCCAATAAACTGCAATGAAGCAACCATTTTATGTTATGCCTGCCTGCCATTTGACCTGAAGTATTGCATGTTGACATGCATCAACTGCAGGCTGTTCCGCTTAGGCCTTGAAAGCCATTGGATTCAGTCCTGAACTCGTGCTCTTGTAATGATGCATACAGAACAAATTCAAGCATGCCGTACCTTCGCTCTGGACTATCATCATAGACACGGATATGAGTTGCTATGTCGACATCAACCTGAAAAGTTCAACATAACAATTTGACTTGAGCAAATACAAGACTACAAAAATTTGCAACCACGAAGACTCTAAAAACTTGGTCAGTGGTTATATATATATATATATATATATCAGGCTAGTAAAGCAATTTCACCATAATTATCAATTGACAATATGCTTTTTTGAGTGCCATCCACTAAGGGTTAAAAACCAGTTAGATAGCTTATTTCCAGGAATTATGATATTTAGCTGGCCCAGCATTCACTCGTACTTTCAACTAATGAACATCAGGGGCCTAATGGGTGATAGTTTCGAGGATAGATAACATCTCAATTCTGCATGTTCATTCAGAGAGGCTATGAAGGGCAGGTTCATATTTGTGGACAAGAAGAGACAAATGAAATTTGCAAAATAGAGATTAAAATACCGGCTGACTTGGCTGCACAACACCAAAGGCTGCCCCCATGGCTAACTGTGAGCTTGACTCCTAAAGTCATAATTAAAATGTTTAAAAGGTTAGAAACAAGTGCTCTAAAAGATAATCTTAATGACTGTGAACATAATTGAAGAACTACCGGATGATACTCAAGCAAATTGTTGATTATTGTTAAACGAATGGTCTCAAGCAACTCAGGATCCTCAACCTTTCTACCTGTAGAACTGCAAACAAGCCCAACCAATAAGTACTTAAAGCCAAACGTACAATGCCAGTTCCATAAACTGATCCTACTGATCAATATATGCAGTCTAAGCAAACATGCTATTACATAGTGCATCATATACTCGAAATGAAGATTATAGGAGCATGGTTCATGATGTGAAGAAAAGGCATATAGGAAAATATACGTAAACATTAACTTACACTTTTGTGATGGCAAACTTGTTATGTTTCCCAGATGAATCAAGATAGACATTTGCCTTGACAACATTGAGCCCGAGATTTTTAAGCGCATTCATCTGAAATGCAATTGGTAACAGTCAATAGACATACAAAAAGCAAATGAAACCTTACAATCTATTGATCACCACAAAATCAGAATGCGAGTGAGGGGCACCAACAACCAAATTAGTAGGAAAGACAGCAGCAGCATACCGTGTCAATAAGAGCCCCAAGGCGATCCCCAAATGTGATCTCCACCAAAGTTGCATTGGGGTCAGAATCCTGATCTATTATAACTTTGGGAATTGGAACTTCCTCAGTTTCTTGCGTGCTTTCGCCCTGCTTTTTGGATAAACCAAACAAACGATAAATATATCAAAATGGAAAGAAATTGGTGATTCAATCAGCTTTATAAGCAACTGGGTTAACCAACAGTGACTACCTACCACCACAGCTGCAGCTGGGGATGCTTGCAAAAGAAGCCTAGCTTCTGAAGATGGAAATCTGGCATCAAATCACCAGCAAATTAGGTGAAAAAAGGAAAGAAAAAAAAAACAAGCCAATAAGAAACAATTAACTGCTAACGCCGAAAAAGACAAAGTTTTGATGCAAAAGACATTAACAGTTCAATCAATAATGTATTTTGTAACATCTAGCAAGAAAACACCCAAGCGGAGCCGTTACCAATAAATCAGCTTAGTCCAACAGGATATTGGCATGACAAGAACATTTGTGGGAGGGGGTTTTAACTTGAGGAATAAGATAAGCAGCATTTTAATGCCCTGTGCAATTCTAAAAATGCAACAGAGACAGAGTCATAAAGCTAATCACGGTAGTTTCCAGATAATGCAACCAGTTGACAGAAGAGCTTCAAAATGCTAAAGTTTAATTGCAAGTTAAGAAAATATTAGTCAAATTAAAATCTGGTCCAACAGCAGCAATCAGATAAAAATTACAGATAAACAAAACTTAAAACGATGAATAAAGTGCAGGGTTAGACAATTACACTAATGAGTTAGCCTTAATACAAGATAAATCCAGTTAGCTCAGAAACAATTAAAGAATCCCAAATGTGAGCAAAGACCTTTTCTTGGAAAAATTACAGAATCCCTGAACTGGATCCGAACCAAAAGAGCAAGTAAAGAGGGAAGCTTTAGCAATGGGGTGCTTGTCAATTGCCTTTAGATTAGTATAAAGCCCAAGAGTTGTCCCAGAAGAAGCCATTGCCACAGCCATTTGAGTAGCAAAGGGGGAAAACAGTATAGAGAAGTGTTGGACTTGGCAAAAATGGAAAGAGCTTTTAGTAAAGTGAAAAAGGTTCCGTCTTTGCTTTATCTGGGATTATGGGATTCTTGAATTTGTACCACTAGTACTTGAAAAAGGAGGAATAGAAGGAGAAGAACATGACGAGACGATGATGGTGCAAATGAAGAGGTGGGAATTCAAAGATATATCGTGGGGACTAAAATGTAACCATTTGGCTGAAAGGGAAACAGTAGTTGTTGAGCTTGTTCGAGGACCATCCGCCATTCTCATGATTTATCTGTCTATCTTCCCATGTTGTCTTTATGAGGGAGTGCCCATAATAACATTCAATTTTTTTCTCCAAAATACTTAAAAATCAGTACTAATGATAATTTTCTTTTTGTCTTTCTTCATGTATGAGCCTCAACAATCTAACTCGTCTCTCCTTTCTTATTTATAACTTTTGCAAAGATTGATGATCCTTTTAGTTAAATTCATCTGATATTCCGATTCCTTTAACGGCACTTCTGCTTTTGTTCATTTTGTCTTTCTATTTTCTATCCTCTACCATCAACTTGAGAGTTTTTTTTTTTTTTTTTTTTCCGAAGGACATCAACTTGGGCAGTAATAGGGACCCGAATGCCTAAAATGTCGTGGTCTCATTTGGGGTCCAATTGTCCCCCACCCCTACTTACATAGGCGTTATTCTTTAAAGCATGCATTTCTATAGTGATTTATTATTTGCATCCGGGATGCAGTGAGTTTTTTCATTTCTGTTCTCTCTCACCTCGTGTGAAGGTGACAAAGCACGTGCACAAATATCACCTAGTTTTTCTATCTGAATTGGGCGGTAGATAATCAGTAACGTAACTTCTGACACATGGGTGCCATCCAGCTCGAGTAATTAAAATATATAATATATAAATAATACAAATACTTAATTAAACTCGTCAAATATTCGAGTAATAAATATTGATACTCGAATTTGACACATTATACAAAGCGAGTAGGTCGAATTCGGTCAAACCGTGTTCGAACCAATTGTTTGACTAAGCTCATGAGTGATTTGGCTCACCCAAACTTCTATTCGGCTTGTTTGGCACCCAAGTTTTTTATGCTATTTTTAATAGACAAAATTTTTGAAAAACTTTGTATATAATAATCTGTAAAAAAAATTTCAAAATTTTAATATACTTTTTTTGTCGATGCGATAGCTTCCTACACTATAAAGAGGAGGAGGACCTGAAGAAATCCTGAGGTAACACGGAGGGGATTGAACCACCACCGGATTAGACGGATGCACTACACATCCGTCTAGATTTTTTAAACAATGCCACATTTAATTGTGACAAATTGGTGGAAGGCAAGGTTTGAACCCTTGTCTCCCACTCTCACCAAGCCATAATGCATTGGCGGTGGGCTACCAGCCATCAAAATTTTAATATACACACTCTAAAATATTCAAAAACAATAAGTTCTTTTTTTCTTTTCCCTTCTTTTCTTTCTCCCCCTACCTCAACCCACCACCGCTATCTAGTGGCGTCAACATCCTCCTTTTTTTTTTCCCTCGTCTTCCTTTCCTTTCTTCTTCTTGCCCTCTTCCCCTCTGGTTGCACAACAGGTCATGCAACCAAAGGGGGCGGAGGGAAGAGAGAAGGATGAGGGGGAAGGAAGAAAAAGGAGGGAGAGAAGGAGAAGGGAGGAAGGAAGTAAAAAAAAAAAAAGGAGGGCTACAATGATAGTGACTATTGCGGCAGGAAGGGAGGGAGAAAAAAGAAGAAGAAAGGAAAAAGAAAATGAGAAGGAAAAGAAAAAGAAAATGAGAATTTTTTCGAAATCCTTAAACAAACGAAAGATTTCTACAATTTCTATAATAACTTACAATAAAATTTTATAAAAACACTCAAAAAACTCACCATTCAAATGGACCCTTCATTTGGATTAGAGCCTTTAGAACTGTTTATTGAAAATTGTATAATAGCAATGTGATATATTTGAAAAAAAAAAGTCATTAAAAATACTTTAAAGAAAATATTTCAAATTTAATTTCTAAAAAATTTATAATCCAAACGGTACCTAAGTTTTCTTTGAAAAAGGAAAAAGGAATGCTATCTTGTAAGGTTGTTGGCGGAATGAAATTATGTTAAAGTGCACATGGAGAGTGAACGGTCATTAATCACTTAATCGTGCTAGCTGTTATCTTCGTTATCAGGGAAGGGACTAAGTGAAATAATTATACAAAGAGAGTAAATGACATTGTGAAAACTTTGTCATGATATATGTCTGTCTAAGTTTTATTACAGGTGCAGATACGAGCTAATACGAGTTTGTTGTCGCTGCTACCTTTTCCCTCCCATCCCTTCTTATAATTTTAGAGGACGTAATTGTGAAACTCATACATATACTTCTCCTCTTTCCTTGTATTTGATGCTGTCTTTGTTTTCTTAACCTTTCACCCATTGTATTTACCATTGTGTCTGTCTAGATACATTATTGAGTAAGCTCATAGTGTCTAAATTCGTTGTATCTCAATGTATTGTAAACCTTTATAGTACCATTACAATTTAGTCATAATTCCATTTACCAATGATCATTATCACCGGGGTTGATACTAAATCACTAATTCGCAGAGTTAGTGGTCAGAGAGTTTGAACTCCCATCTAATAGATCAGGGTTTAAATCTTGATTGGCAGGTTTGGAGTAGAAAGAGAATTTGGGAGTGGGGGAGGTCAAAAAAGAAAAATCCAGGGTTGACACTAAAAGGTTCATTGCACATAAAGAAGTCAGGTAATAATCAATTTTGAGTTCCTCATTGAACAAATTGGGCTATTATTTTCCACTTAAACAACGACACTGCTTGCTAATACATGTGTATTATTTTATATCTCAAGTTCCACTTTTCTTTTCTAAGCTGTCAGCCCTTTCCATAGTGGGTAATGGTGCTTGTAAAATGTTACAAGAGATTTAAAAAATTTCGATTAATTAAAAAGACAGAGAAAAAAAATTAAGATTAAGATTAAAATTCTTTGACAAATAGTAGTTGATTGCTGTATAATTTCTTGAACATGGGCAAGATGTTTGTTGTCTTCTGATAAGTTTAAGCCCAGTTTCTCCTATGAACAATTCGGTCCAATTTCAGCCCAGTGGACTGTAGGCCGACCAACCATTACCCAAACACCCAGAGAGAGACGAGTCTCTATAACAATTTGGTCCAATTGCAGCCCACAGGATTGTAGGCCCACCAACCATTACCCAAACACTCCTCCATCCCCCATCCCACAGATTGAGATAGAGAACTCTTGAAAGGTAAACGACGAAGAGGAAGAAGAAGAAACGAAAGAAATGTCGAAGTCCTGCAAGGGTCTTGCCATGGAACTGGTCAAGTGCCTTAGCGAATCCGACTGTGTTAAGGTAAATCCCTTTCACCTCATCAGATAATCCCTCTCTGTATCTAATCTCAGTTATCACCTTTCACCCTTTGTTAAAATTTTCTACCAAGAATGACAAACCGTGAGGTAATATTGAGAATTTGAGCTTGAAAGCCAGAGTTCTTTCTGCTCTCAAATGGGTTTTACGTTTAGTATCTTATTCTTAATTAAAAGGATGAAACTTCATAGCTGTCTCTGACTAGAAGGGGTCATTTTGGAGGTGATCAATAGGTGTTAGTAATTGTTATCTGATTTGATATTTGTTTCTTGAGCTCCGGGAAATGTAAAAAAGATTCAATTTTGTGTTGACTAATGACGTAGACCTGCAGGGCGTTTGTCTTTGTTGACATGATTGGGTGGAGTTTGTGTAGGTTGAGAACAGGTCCTACAGGGAATGTGCTAAGGGAGAAAACCCCTTTAATTTCCAGTGAATGTGTGGGACTAAGGGAAACATATTTCAATTGCAAGAGAGGCCAGGTATCTTTACTTTCGTTCTTGTGTTTTATCCCCTCCTGCCTTTATAACTTCAAGGTTTATTGACTTGCTTATCAAATTATGAAAAAAAAAAAGAAAAGAAAAGGAACAAAGTTTGGTTGTTTTATCATAATGCCAAAACACAAGATTTGGTGTGCTAGGTATTTACATCATGACTTTGCTTTTACCATAGGTATTTTTCATTTCATGGTGCTATAGAGATCTCGGCATGTTTTGGATGTTCTCAGTTGAATTGTGACTTTAAGCATGCTTAAAATTCCCTCTTGCACTGTCTTTGGTTGCCAAGGGAAAAGGAATGAATTAGTTTCAAAATACTCATATTGAGGTGTAATTAGCTGTTTTGTATGATCTTTTGCAACTAATTGACCAAAAAACGGATATCCCGGAGTTTAGGCTTATTGAAGTTTGCAAATTAAGTCACTGACACCTCCGATGCATTTCGGCATCTTTTATATGCAACGGACAGCCCTATCATGCACATATATATATACATATACATATATATATGTATGTATATATATGTATATATGTATGTATGTATGCATGTATCTACACACCCACACACATATTTCAGAGACTTATTATCTAGTCAGATCTTGCAAAGGCACCGTCTTGCCTGAGTATTTTTCGTAGAAAGAGTTATTCTGTGATTATATTTGTTCTTGGATTGGACATAGCATTTGCTTGAAATAAAATATCACTTTTCCTGCTGATTGTCAAATTAGGATGCCATTTATTTATCTTTTGACTGACCTTGAACCCTTTGTGGTATGAAAAAGAACTTGCTAATGTTCTGCACTTTAAAAGCTGGAAGCCTCCTCTCATACAAAGGAAATCTTATTATATCAGAAGTGTAAATGGGTAATTGGTGAGCAACTAGTCTAACCATGTAGTGCATGCCATTGGCACTACAATTTTCAATTTCAGTATGTATTAGCAAGCTACTCGCTGATGGCATAAAACCACTAATGGCTGAATTGCTCTTTTGTTTGATTGCAATGAAACTCTTCTGATTTACTCTCATCCATTACCTTGATGAGAGAAAATAAGATATTCATATCCCTCAAACTTTGATAGCATTTATACTATTCTACTCTTGACCATATAACTATTGCGTAGTTACAGTTCATTACTTATCATATTCTAAGTGAGGTTGATTTAGAAGTGTTCTTTGTCTTTTTAGTTTTCTGCTAGTTTAGTACTTATAGCTGCACTTTTAGGTTATTGTAGCTGAAGATTCAGTTATGATTATCCGTCATTCGCGTTCTCCTACTTAATCTTAATCTTTATGTTGTCATCAAAACTCCGAAGTCAGGTATACATCAGGTATAGAGGGCTAAGCAATAATTTGTGTTTGAGTCTTGTGCATGTGGTGCTTCCTGAAGAAGTAGATGACTGAAAATGGTTGTTGTACGCCCATACTTCTATGAAGTAGAGTGTTGCTTTTCCATAGTGTTAACTTTAATCCTTGTCCTGCTTTTGATGCTATCTGAATGTTGTAATCTCGCCCTGGTTCTGATTGCTCAGCATTCTTTGCCCACATGACAACAATTTCTTATTTTTGGAGATAATTGGTAAGCGAGTAATCCTGCCCTTAATCATAAAGACCTCTGTGGAATTGCAGCTCTTAGATTATTCAAATAATACTGCTTTTCAGAAAATGTGAACCTACCAACAAATTTAACTTTATTTGTTTGCATTGCTAGTTCCATTACTTTTACTTTTCGTGCATGTCCAGGAAACTAACGAAATCTTCCTGCTTTTAGGTTGACATGAGAGCTCGAATACGAGGCAATAAGGGCTACTAATTGGAAGAGTATTCTCACATGTCCTGTCTGATTTAACCGGCGAAGATTCACTCGCTTAGCTTGGCGCATGGTACTTGATGAGTGAACTAAAACAACAGACTAAATACTTTCTTCTGAGACTAAAAATAGGACTTTTGGGAACCCTTTCAAGAGAGCTAAACATAAGATAGTATGTGTATTAAACTTTGATGTTTGGTGTTGATTGAACTATGATGGGGGACATAGATAGATGGTTTCCGTTATGTTTGAATTGCTTGGAGGCAACTATAATCCTATTTCTTTTGGTTCACTGGTTGTAGTAAAGGACCATAAGCTTCTTATTCTTGCTGCCTCTGCGCGTATGCTGCGATCTTCTTCTCCACCATTTTCAGTGCAGACTGATAGGTTATTGGATAAATTACTTGTAGGAACCTAGATTAGATTAGATGCATGATGAACTTCATCTGTTCAGGATTTCAATTGCTTATTCTGATCGCTCTAATACATAATGATGCTTGCAAAAGATCATTATAGTACAAACATTGTGATTTTAACAGTTGAAGGTGGATGCTTAAATATGATTGAATTACTCCCATGACGCATCTTCTTCCTAATTTAAACTGCTCAGCCTTTATTGTGAAGTGGAAGAAAAAACCATTTTCTCATGGCCGATGGTATCTGTGTTCCACAAAAAGCTTTTCACGCTCCAACTGAGAGAGTTTCTGAGACAATCTCTCGTGTTAGACTCATAGAAGTGTCAGATTTTTTTATTTTTATGAGGCTGTAGATCGGGCATATACAAGATTGTTTTTTTAGCTATTTAGGAAGGCAAAAAAAAAAGGGGGGGCTGTATTTAATCACCAAATCAATTTTTGTTTGCGAAAAAATTTGGAAAAATAATTTTAAAAATGGGAACCTATATTAAGTACACACAAGTTTTTTTTTCCCCGTCTTTTCTTTCTTTTTGGCTATTGAGGAAGGCAACCAAAAAGGGACTTTACTTAATCACCAAATAAATTCTTTCGGGAAAATTTTGAAAAATGGGCACCAAATTAAGGAAAAGTGTGAATCCTATTTTATGAATATCCTTTCTTTCCATTACCTTTTTTCCCCCAAATTTTCCCCTTTTTTTTTTGGGTTGGAAAGGGGCAAAGACGTGAAATCAAGATAAAATAGAGACGACAGGGATGTCTAATCCCACTCATTGGCTCTTTTTTTGATGCTCGACTTATATTTAGTCAAATCCTCGTACTCCCGCGAACGACCATAAACCATCGTTCCCATGGCGCAGCCGGCAATAACGGCATCTATGCTTCCGCCTATCAAGGCTGAACACGGTCCCAATCCACCACCTCCGCAACCAGAAACTACCACCCCTATCAACCAAGAACCACAACCCACCTCCACCACCACTTCCCTCCCATCTCGACCACCACAAACCCCGTCATCTCCTCCGTTAGTCCCACCTTTTCTCAATTCAATAACCTACCTCCGCGACATGTCCGCCGCCCTTGAAACCTTCCACAGTTGCTATTACGACCTCCAAGCTCACCTCGATTCCATTAATTCCGCTCTTGATTCCCAATTATCTCTCCAAAAATCTAATCTTTCCTCCCCACCCCGTGAAATTTTACCCATTATTCCCCTCCCTCCGCCCACCTCCACCCGACCGCCATCAAACCCTTCTCCAGTAAAAGAAAAAGAAAAAGGAAAAGGGAAATCATGTCAATCAGAGCTGGAAAGCCTTTGTACATTAATGTCTAGCAGGGGGCTTCGGAAATACATGGTAACTAATATTGGAGAACCGGATAAACTCCGAGAAGAAGTTCCAAAAGCATTGGAACTCTCGCCTAATCCGGCAAAATTGGTTCTTGAATGCTCTGGGAGATTTTTTTGCAAGGGAGTAAAGCTTATACTAAGGATTCCCCCATGATTCCGGCGAGGGAGGCTTCTGTTTTAGTATTAGAGTGTTTTTTGCTGATGGGAAATGAGGGTGGCGATGATAGAGTGATTAAGATTGAGAAGGCGATTAAAGAAGAGGCCGCTGAGGCTGCTATGGCTTGGCGAAAGAGATTGATTAATGAAGGAGGTTTGGCTAAGGCTAGTGAGATCGATGCCAGAGGATTGTTGTTTTTTCTTGGGTGTTTTGGGATACCTGAGGGGTTTAGAAATGACGATTTCAGGGATTTGGTTCGAGCCGGTAATGTAAAGGAGATTGCAGGTGTTTTGAAGAGATCAAGTGTTCTTGGCACCAAGTTTTCAGGTCTCATTTTTTGCGCTTAAAAAGATATTAAGAAACTTTAATTTACATTTTGTTTCGTTGTAGATATTGAGATGCTGTTTTAAGCTGTTGATTTATATGCTTTTGATGGATGCTTATAGTTTGTTTTTGCATGTGTACTGTATGCTAACTATCTACTTCATTTAACTATTAAAATCCTAATGTTGTGGTTAAGCGTATTACAGAACATCAGGTGCAGCAATTCGTGTCTTAGTGTAGTGTCTTTAACAAAAACCTAACATTTGAACATATTAGGATGATTAGCTAGGTCTTTAAAGAAGCAGGAACAGTTTAGACAAGTGTATTGGTTTGTCAGAACCTTGTTGTTGAACTTATTAAACTCTCTAATATGCGAGCCACAAGTGAAACTATTGGCAAAATACTTGTAACTGATGGATGTCATTGTCATGGTAAATGCTTTTTTTTTTTTTTTAAATTGACTGGAAAAGATGTTCAGACCAATGTGTACAGGACTATGAACCCATTACTGACTACAAATGTTAAGCACTTTCAACTATGGGAGCTTAGACTGCCAAACTTTCATTGGTCCATGTAAATAGTTTACAGTTATAGTTCAGACTCTTTAGTGTGTTTGTTTAATTAATCATCTTTACACTCTGGCATCTTGAATTTGCAAGAGCAGCTAAATTGGATACGCTGTTCTAGAGAATTTTTCAGGTAGCCTTGTGGGCCAAATAGCTGGTTTCCTCTTTTGAGCAGCAGATGATGCATTTTGCAACTTTTTTAAAGTTTTTAATTTGCTTTTTTTCCATGTTTGCCCACATATAATATACCAGTTCCATGCATGTTTGTCCTTTTAGTAAATAGTTCTCTAGTTAGATGGCACCTGATTTTCTTTTGTTGTGATGGGTGATTTAAGTGGCTCCACTGACTGTAAACTAGATCTTCCTATAAAAGTTTATTGAACTATTGAACCGTGTGTTTAAGGTTAATCTTGTTTGATAGTTTGTACTTGAAATGCACACTTTGCAGCTGCAATGCTTTGAGCAGCTTTCAAGACATGTTACTTTCTGATTACATCCATTTCTTGCCTTCTTTGCATTAGCTTGTTCTTTTTTCTTTTTTTTTTGGCAACTTGAACTATTTGCCCATTTTTAGTTACCTCTGCTCTTCTTTTCTTATTTTTCTTTGTAAAAGTAATTGCATTCTTAGTATGTACCTAGGTGAGTTTGCTGTACTAAAGGTAGTTTGAATTCATAGCACTTGTTGTTTTATATGTGGTCTCTGGCCAAGCAATCTGTTTCGTCTGTTTCAGACATAATAGGTTGGATGGTGAAGAATAAAATGGCTGTTGATGCTGTTGATGTTGCGTATACTTTTGGCTTTGAGGATGAGTTCAATCCTCAAACAATTTTGACTTCATTTTTGCGAGAGTCTAAAGAAACCTCCAAGAAAACAAAAAGATCAACACAGGGTTCATTGGCTGCACTGGTAGGTTCAGTTTGAGCTCAGAATTGTTTGCGTCCTTTTTGTCTTGTTTTTCATCTGATTGCAAGTTGCCTGTTTTTGCAGAATGAGGCAAAGAAGAAGCAATTGTCTGCTTTGACATCTGTTGTCAAGTGTTTGGAGAGTCATAAAATTGATCCCTCAAAGTTTCTACCAGGATGGCAAAATCAATGAGAAAATCAAGAGCTTGGAGAAAGATATTGCTGATTCTGACAAGCATATAAGGGAGAAGGCAGTTCCAAAACGAAAAGCAGATCAAACTGATTCTTCAAATTTGAAGAGCCAAGAAGTCAAAAGGTCACGTTATGCTGGTCAAGGACCACAGCAGCAGAAAGCACATATTCATATTGATAGCGAGAGGAACATTCTGGATGGAGTCCATGGACACATAAACAGATCTTATGCTTTACCATCTGTACTGCATGGAGCTGGTGCAAGGTTGTTACCAGAGGGCATTGCTTGCTCTGGTGTAGGAATTGGTGGTGATGTCCTTGGAGCTGGAATAAGTGGTGGTATATCGGGAAGTGCCCCTAGTGTTGTGCGAACTGGTTCTTATGCTGGAGTCCACAGTGGAGCACTAGTAGATGCAGCAGGGCATATAATACATTATGATGGTCACCCATATGGATTGCGGGGTGATACAGCCGTGAGTGAACGGCTGGCAGCTCCTGCTTATGCTGCACAACCTCCATCTTATGGGCTTGCTAGCTTGTATAAGCGGACGTCACCATCCTTGGACAACTTTCCAGGGTTGCCTTCTAATTCGACGATAGCACATAGGAGCTCTGCCTCTGATCTCTATCAGTTTGCTGATTCTATTGTTGAAAGCGAATCATATCACAGTAGTGGTTCGCGCGCGGCTGGTGCAATTCCTCCTGTTGTGCCTGCCCACCGTTCATCCTACTTGTATTGAATTTTTGGAATTAGTCCGCCCGTCGTAGCCTGATAAGTTTTTGTCTAGGCTTTTTAGTTAGCATACATAGTGAAAATGAAGGAACAAATCGGGGTTAACTGATTTGATATCGAAAGCTCCACTCTCCAGCAAATTGCTGAATATTTAAATATCTTCATATCATCTGCGTCTATTCCTTCGTATGGAGTTAAATTGAAGGCTTTCACCCTCTGGTGTTAATTGTGCAGGCAAGAAAAGGGTGAAGTTGAAGGCTTTCATCCTCTTGTGTTAATGATCTTTGGTCAAGGTTTAATGCTTCTTGTGGGAACGGCTTATGATGAAGCTATACAGGAGTGAATGATTCATTCAAAGACGATGCCTATATAATGACTTTTCAGTTGCCTTCAATAGCATCTGCCTCTGTTTCTATCACAAGAAAAACAACTTTATGCATCATGATAGACTATAGCAAATAGTTTGCATTCACCGTATATATTTGGATTTGGACGGTGTATTATTTAAAATATTATTTTTAATAATTATTATAGCATTTTCTTTGGATAGTGCATTATTTAATCTTTTTTTTATGTAATTTATGTGAAATAAATAGATAATTGAAAAAAAAATTATTGACAAATGTATTTTTAATGTAAGTGCAAAAATTATTTCAAATAATGACGTATTTAAACACTATCGCGTGATCTAAAAGTTTGTTATTACCAAAAAGAGAGAAGAGAAAAAGACGTGAAAAATTCCTTATTATTCAGTATTCATGCTGTTCATTACCAGAAAGCAAAAAAAGTTTTCAAGAAAAACAAAAAGAAATTAACAAAAAGAAAAGCCGGAGGTTATGTATGTAATTTTACACTCCTGCAGCGTCTAAATTTCAGTTTTAAGCTTAAGAACGCAGGGAGCTGAGGGTTTTGTTCTGTCACTCTTTCGAGCAGCAAAACCCCCGGCAGTCCTCTCTAAGAAGTGGGAGCGAATCATCAAAAGAAGAGGAGAACCACCACCAACAACCCAACCCAGAAAGAATGGTGAGATTAACAGCAGACCTGATATGGAAAAGCCCTCATTTTTTCAATGCTATTCGCGAGCGCGAGCTAGATCTTCGAGGTTCCCTTCCTTTCTCTTAATTTACTACACAAGGTTTTGCTTATGTTCTTAATTGACCTTCTTTTGATGCAATTACCTCTGAAATTTCTAAAATTTAAGAAGTATGTCCGTTGGATTGAAAACTCTTATGTTAAATTAATAGCTACAATTTGTTTTTCTGTGAAGGAAACAAGATCGCAGTCATTGAGAACCTGGGTGCTACTGAGGTTAGCTTTCCCTCCTTATTTCAACAAGAATATTTTGTGGGTTTTTGTTTTTGGGGAATTTATTTGAATTCAAGATGCTGGTTTGTATGTTCAGGATCAATTCGACACCATTGATTTGTCCGATAATGAGATAGTGAAGCTCGAAAACTTTCCGTTTCTTAACCGGCTTGGCACTTTGTTATTGAACAACAATAGGATTACTCGAATTAATCCCAACCTTGGAGGTGAGACCCTTAATACAATTAAATGTTAGTGGATATATGCTTCAAAACAAGTTCCTTCTTTTTCTTCTTTAATTAACTGAAAAATGTTTTAACTTTGTCTCATTTTAACGTTGCAGAGCTATTGCCAAAGTTGCATTCTTTGGTCCTGACTAACAACAGACTGACTAACTTGGTTGAGATTGATCCACTAGCATCGCTTCCCAAGTTGCAATTCCTTAGCCTGCTGGATAACAATATTACAAAGAAACCCAATTATCGGTTGTATGTCATCCACAAACTTAAGTCTCTGCGTGTGTTGGACTTCAAGAAAGTGAAACAAAAGGTCAGCGTAATTATTGCTGCAACTGTTCTGTTGACTTTTATTTGCTAAAGTTCGGGTTGCAAGTGCTTTAATACTGTGTGCTTGTTTAGTTTTGAGACTGGAATACTGGATTTTTTTTTTTTTGGGAAATTAAACAGAAACTTAAGCCAAAGTTGAGAGAATTTTTATTTGGTCGCTCCAACTCATAAATAACAGAAGTAAATAATTATTCTCTAGTGGAAGGGTGTTAAATATTAGCAATCATATGGAAACAAATTGAGAATGTGAGCATTTTGGTGCTGGCTGATTACATCAGTGATTGAGAAAGTAAGTTATATAGTGTTTCTTTTCAACCATACATTATAACATAACTTTTGCATATGGATTTCGACCTCTCACTACTTTTGAGCTTAATTGATTTGGAATATTCATATAGACCTTTTTCTTTTTCATTGAAACAGGAGCGACTTGAAGCGAATAGTCTATTTGCATCTAAAGAAGCTGAAGAAGAAGCTAAAAAGGTATCTACAAAGACATTTGAACCCGGTGAGGTTCCAAGCACCCCAGAGGTTCCAAAGGAGGAGCAAGCACCTAAAGCAGTTGCTCCTACACAAGAACAAATTTTAGCTATTAAGGTATTCTCATTAGATTTTATGTTTTATTTTTTTTTCAGAAACAGAATTATTGGTTTTAAAAGCTTAACTTTTCTATCAATTCTAGATCCCAAGGAAAATTTTTTCATTAGTTTCAAGTTCATGATTATGGAGCATTTTAGTACATAAAAAGCAGTTTCAATTTGTACTCCCAAAACCTAAGATTCTTCTTGTGACTGCTGTTCTGAAATTTATTCTTCTTGCTTGACTTTGTTCTACTGCCCTACCTGTCTTTTGGATGTGTTTTGCTTTAGTTTATTAACATTCTGGTGTACATCTGCAGGCTGCAATTGTGAATTCCCAAACTCTGGAAGAGGTCGCAAGGCTTGAACAGGTGAAGTTCTTTACAAGTCTATATGAAGAATTATAAAAAACATTTGATTCTGCTCTGATCTTGGTGGTCCTTTCACTCCATAGAATACACATAAATTGTAATCAAAATCACCTATACTTCCCTTTGTTTTACACACGTGTGAATTTGAAATCTTTGAGACTAAGTATCTTGAAAAAAAAGGCATAAAGGAGGTTATATGCATTTTGTAGTGAAGGAATTTTGACTATTGAGATGGAAAGTACTCTCTGGAAGACCAAAAAGAAAATCTGTCAAAGGGAAAGAAGGAATGGTGCAGATTTTCAGTCTGGCAAATCTGTTACTCATTTCCATCTTTAATTCTAGTTCTTCAACCTTTTCTTTTCCAAATTCCAGCTGATGCACCCAATGGTGTTAACTTTTTTGCAGGCACTGAAAACTGGCCAACTTCCTGCTGATTTAAACATTGGAGAGATTGATGATGCAGGTAAAAGTGAAAATGCCAGAGAGGACAAAATGGTTACTGATAGTGAAGAAAAAACCAATGATCAACCCGGAAAGGCTGAATCTGAAAATAAGAATGATGGTCCTGAAGAAATGGAGCAGGTCTTGCCACGTAACTTTGTCATTACTCTTGCTGTGAACTTCTTGGTTTGGCCAGTTACATAAATGTTGTGACCGTAGTAAATAGAATTTGCTTGAGAAAATCTGGTCATTAATCTGAATTGATTAAAAACCCCTTTGGAATAGCTGAAATGATCATAAATTTTGTTATAACATATGAAAACTGCTATAACCCGCTTGCTCAGCAAAAATCTAGCTGTGCTTGACCTATTCCTGAATTGTCACTTTCAGCATCAAACACACACATTTTCACTGCATGGTATAGTACATGAATGATTAGCCAATTATCTGTTCGGCTCACTTCACTTTTGTATTAGGCCTCTTCAAGATAGCTATTGAACATTGGTATTCTTCTGACCTAGTTCCTAAATCACAAGATTCACAATTTACTGCTGCTAGAAAATCAGGATATTGACATTTCATAAACCTTAGAACTTATTTATGACGGGCTCCTCTGCTTTCTTCTTTTTCCCTTTTCTCCTTATTCGGTTTTGTGCAGTTTTATTGATGACTGCAGCTATTACTTGAGCAATTATATTTACTTGTGTGCTTATCTCAAGCATGCAATGACGATTCATACTCACATCCCCTATTTGTTGGCTTCAAAACGTGTAAAGCAGTTCCCCTTCTTCAAACACCCCCCCCCCCTCCCGGTGCAGGGGCCCCCCAACCCCTGGGGCGGTCCTTGCAACAGAGGTTTTCAAGTGGGATTAAAAGTGTAGGGAATAGCTAATGTCTCATTCTAGTTTCATTTCTTTATGTCCTGTAGCCCAGTTTTGTTCAACTGTATTATTTGCAGAGTGCAAAACATTTTTACAAGTTCTTTTCAAGTATCAAATGAACTTTGTTTCACGTCTAATACTTTTCAACTGTATAAATTGTCAACTTTCAGGAGTAAAGAGCGGGCTTTGCTTCATTTGCAAGTTTTCTGGAGTACTGAAAAGAGGTTGACAATTTGAGGATTATGGCCTGCAGCTCTCTTTTTTGTCTTTTGGTTGGTCAGATACTAGTTATGTCCAAATAGAGATACACTTATGTACTCCTAACCATGTTTTCGTAACCATTGAACTGGAAGCATATTAGTGATCGTCAGGATAAGTTGTATCTTTCAGAATTACCTTTTGACAATTTTCGATTCACCAAAAGGCAATGAAGGTAGAATTATAGCAGTATATGCTTGCAAACTTTGTGATTAAGTTTTGCTGGAGAACGTGTATGCAGTATAAAATGCATCTTGCTGATTGGATGCCGGATGTCTGATAATGTTTTTGCAGTGAAACCCTCGAATGTGGCATTAATAATTGTAAAAAAAATGTCTGAACAGACTACTTGAAAAGAATAATGATTTAGGCAAAATTAACCTCTTGAAACTGTTGCTCCTTAATCAGGACGTTGATATGTTGCAACAAAACAAGTAATTGGGACAAGCAAGAAAGTGAATGTATCTTGCTCTAAATTTCACCTGCTGAAGAAGTATGCATGATTGGAATCCAGTGAACAGGAATTACGGTGCAGATCTATTGAATAACATCCCTTATCTAATATTTCCCCGTCCTACCATCCCAGAACCAACAAATCTGTGGACCTCATCGAATAAATGATGACATTGCCTGAAATGCTTTCACCACAAGTGCTGTTACAAGAAGTATAGTATTTCTCCCTAACTCTCTGATCCCTATGGCATTCGCAATTGCTAGCCGGTTGAAACACCAAAGTATAATATCACTATTGGCAGTTAACAATGCCAATAGTAAGTCATATATACCAATAGTAGGTACAAAGTTGATGGCAGTTATTCCTCCTTCAAAAGTAAAAAAGCAGATCATATATAGCATAAACCATTTTGGAAAAATGTATATGTGAATTCATGACCTTCGGTGCTTGTCCAACGAATAATTCTGGGCTGTGTAATTCAGTCTGTACAAGAATGAATAGATTATGTACACTTTTTAGGTGTGTTCTCAGTTAAAAGTGTATACTATATTTGTGTGGACGTTCTCCTCGACGACTCATTTACAACACTGAGGATGTATCAGACAAATGGATACTCCGTCTTGATTTGTTGGTGACAACAGGGTTACCCGAATCATCCAAGTAAATTATGGCAACATCCCCAGGCTTGTAATCTCCAGAAAGTACAGATTCACTCAAGGGATCCTCAATTATATGAGTGACCGTCCTCCTAAGAGGCCGAGCGCCATAACTTCTATCAAACCCTTGCTGGCAAATGAGGTCCATCACTGCTTCTGATACCTCCAGACTAATTCCTAAGGAGGTAAGCCTTTCTTTCACTTCACCAAGCATCAGATTTAAAATCTCAAGCATCTGAAGAATAAAAACAAAGAAAAAAAGGTTACTGAAATCGATAATGCTAAAGAATTGACACCAGCAACTGACTTATCCCACACTGTTAAAATGGACAAGCTGAATAGTCAGGGGTGCTGTTATAGATTTCATAAGAGGCAGAAGAAATCTTCTGAAGAATAATAATTACTGAATAATCATTAAAGACGAACCTGTGGTTTCTCCAGAGGGCGAAACACCACTACTTCATCTATCCGGTTAAGTAATTCTGGACGAAAATAAGCCTTCAACTCTTCCATTACCAATGCTTTCATTCCAGCATATGATGCAGAGACATCATCACTAATGAAGAAACCAATGGAGTTTTGTCTTCCTTTCACGATGGCAGTGGAACCCACATTAGATGTCATCACAATAAGTGAATTCTTGAATGATACTCTTCTACCCTATAAACAAAATTCAATGGAATAGAGATATAAGAAGCCACAATATGAGATAATTAACCATAACTTCAAAAATTTGAAAGGAATAGCTTGAATTTGGTATCCACCATTTTGAGAATTCAAACCTGAGAATCAGTTAGATGACCATCTTCAAACATCTGAAGAAGAATATTGAAAACATCTGGATGTGCTTTTTCTATTTCATCAAGCAGCACAACTGTGAAAGGCTTTCTCCTGATAGCTTCCGTAAGAGTTCCTCCCTCACCGTAGCCTACATAACCAGGGGGTGATCCAATCAACTTGCTCACTGCATGCCTCTCCATATATTCACTCATGTCTAATCTGAGCATGGCTGACTCCTGTAACAATGGTCATCAACAATAACTAATTATTACCATATTTGGGAAAAAACAAAATGCAGTATGTAAAAACTCAGTAAGACACTGACATGATAACAAGAAAGGAAAGAATCATAAGCAAAATTTGTAGCAAATATAGTAAAACAAAACAGGATGGTCCCAAACTACTGAACTTCCAGAAGATTCCTAGAATGTTGGATGCAATAAGGGCCTTTCACATTGTAAACGTGATATTCATAGGGACATTAATATTTTTATTGTTCTTTTTTAGCATAGAGTATTTGACTATAACATAGTTACGATAGAGGCTCAAGTTCTTACTGAACCAAAATAGCACGCTGCTAAAGCTTTTGCTAGTTCAGTTTTGCCGACGCCAGTGGGGCCACAGAAAAGCATTGCAGCAATTGGCCTATTTGGGTCCTTTAGGCCAACCCGGGATCTCTTAACAGCACGAGATATGGCAACTACAGCCTCATCTTGACCAACAACCCTTTTCTTAAGCTGTTCATCAAGACTCAAGAGAAGCACCCTTTCATCTGCAGTAAGCTTCTGAACTGGAATCCCCGACCATAGAGAAGCAACTACTGCAATTTCTTCGGGTCCAACCACTGAAGCACTACAGCAAAAGAGAATTGTTTAAAAAAAAAGTACACTGCATTCAATCTAAAGGCACGGAAGTCTATTTATCTAGTTACAATTGAATAAAGGGCAAAATTATACTCATTATCTGTAGGAATGGAAGGCAGAGAAGGTCCCAAAGTGAATCTGCTATCTTCTTCCCTCTTGGATGTATCATCCTTTTCCTTGAATGAACTTGCCAGGACCTGCAAGTAGAGAGATAAGATCAATGCCATTAGACTAAGGGAGTTACTCAAATTCCATAGAAAATCTGTTGAGTCAACATAGAATAATGCCATTACCAATTCATGCATGTTTTGAACAGCTCTAATTTCTTGCCAATAATCACTAGGAGATTTTGAAAGTATAGAAGTTTGCTCTTCCTTTCTCCTCTTATGGGCTTCCATACGTGCTCTACTTCCTGCCTCATCAATGAGATCAATAGCTTTATCCGGAAGATATCTGTCAGGTATAAATCTAGCTGACAGATGCACAGCAGCATCTATAGCTTCCGATGTGTATCTACATTTGTGATGAGACTCATACTTTTCACGCAATCCCAACAGTATGAGGACTGCATCCTCCTACAGATAGGCATGGAACATCTTATCAGCAGGAAGGCATCAAAAGATACTTTGTAGCATTGTCGATACCATAAGTATTAAAAAGATAGTAATGAAGTCAAAACCTGGCTAGGTTCAGCAATTAAGACAGGCTGGAATCTTCGGGCTAATGCTTTATCCTTTTCAAAGTGTAATCTGTATTCATCCATGGTCGTAGAAGCAATACACTGCAACAGGTTGATATGTCAGTGTAGCTCAAGCATCAATTAATTCCACAATTTAAGCCAACTACTACATTGTGCATGAGTGGTGACAATGCTAAGAGATACTTTCAAAGCCTTATATTCATGCCTACTCTTGTCATCATTTGTTTTATGAACCTAATACAGACGAATCCATTTTCTTCCCACATGCTTAGCAACCCAGATGATCTGACGATTAAAACTGTAGCACTATACTTTCTTAGCTTATTTTCCAGAAAATCAAACTAGGCTCTGCTTCTCACTTGCCCTTGCTTCTTAAGCCACAGGCCATGATCAAAAACTCGTGTTCACAGGCAGCAATTGACTTCATTTTCTCGGCTACTAATTCCAAGCTAAGATTAGAAACATGAGCTTACAATATCCATGACCATACCAGTGTAACATGATTTCTTGTCCAGGTATCAATGAGTATCCAGTAACATAATGCACACTAAAGCATGTAACAAGGAAGAAGTATTACCTGTAACTCACCCCGTCCAAGTGATGGCTTCAATAAATTGGCAATATCAAGACCAGATCCCTTATTGCCTCGTCCTACTGTCCCAGAACCAATAAGTGTGTGGGCCTCATCAATAAAAACAATGACATTGCCTGCAATGCTGTCACGACAAGTTAAGCCACAGTAGACGACTTACTTCAAATGCACCAAAAAGAAATGGGCACACCTGACTTTTTGATGTCCTTAAGTAATGTAGTCATGCGTCCTTCCAGTTCACCTCTCTCCTTTGCGCCTGCGATTAATAGACCTATATCTAAGGACATTATGCGCTTTGTCTGTGCAAAATGAAGAGCACAACTATCTTAAGAAACAGACCAGAATATACAAATCATAGTTTAATTAGGATAAAAGAATTTGACGAATTTCAATGATGGCCCTACGGGCTCACCAAGAGACTGAAAGGCACATTTCCCTCCGCAATCTTGATTGCCAACCCTTCAGCAATTGCTGTTTTACCAACCCCGGCTTCGCCAAGAAGAATAGGATTATTTTTTGTTCTTCTGCAGAGTATCTGAATGATTCTCTGTACTTCAGTATCTCGGCCAATCACAGGATCAATGCGACCTTCACTCGCCTGTGCTGTAAGATCCACACAGAATTGGTCCAGAGCATTTTTTTCTATTGAAAAGGGTAAACCTTAAATCAGATATTCCTGTTCCAGTCATTAAGAAACCAAGAACAAGAATAAGAGAATGATTACTCTTATCTCCAGTTCTTTGAGAGGATCTTGCGATGCTGGCTTTGGCAGCAGGAGCTTTTTCATGAGGCCGTCTAGGAAGATCTCTGCCATCCTTGGCTAGCTCTCCTTCTAATCTGGTGATGGCAACTGCTGCCAAGTGATTTGCATTTGCCCCTAATCTGAAATCAAATTAGTCTTGCCTCACATAGAGAAAGTTTTCAAATTTGTGAAAAGTATATTGCTTTATATCCTGACACATTCGACCAGAAACATCTGGACCATTGTAGGAAGTAACGGATGGCATGTAAACCAACTTAAACATACTATTAGCCAAAATGCTACTGAAAACATTCTTAACAAATATTTCACCCAGTAGCGCCAGTGATAACCGACAAATAACTTGACACAACATGGTCCACTGCTCAAGAAATGAAAATTTGGCAAAATAGAGAAACAGCCCAAACAATTTAGAAAAAAGAAGCTTCTACTTGAAATTTTATTGTTTGTGTCTCTGTATTTTTGTAATTTTTTTTTAAATTCCCAGCTCCTATAAGTTGTTCAGGGAAACTGCACCAAAGCATAACAAATTTACTTTACAATTTGATCACAAAAATACTTGGCTAAAACAGTTCAAAGAACTCATGATTCAAATTGTTCTCATTATCATTAATCCAAACATACGAAAAGCATTGAAGCGATTCATGGAAATCATCATTACAATGATCTTTATCTTTTTACCTCCCAGTTGACTTGTTTTGCCACCCCTTCCTAGTTTTGCCTTCGATCACAAGTTGCAACAATAGTTTCAGCAGTCCATATAAGACCAATATAAAGCACTAAAAAAATTGCAATTCTGAGCGAGTAAAGCATTCGTAGATAAAAATATGCTAATTCAAAATATACTACCTCTTAAGTACACGGCCAGCACTTCCATCATCAACAGTGAACAACCCAACGGCAATATGTTCCGGCGCAATATAATTATACCCCATAGTCCTCGAATACTCCACGGCAGCCTCAAAAACCCGCTTAGTGCTCGGCGAAAACGGCACATCAGTGGCCGAGACCTCTGCCCCCTCAGGACCAAGACCACTCCCATTACCCTTACCATTCTCCTCCTTATCATCAGTATCGGTATGCCAAATGCTCTTAACGGCTTGGCGAGCCATCTCGATTGTGATTCCAGAGCCTAAAAACCCACCGGAAGCACGATCTTCTGCGATAAGGCCTAGCAAAAGATGCTGGGTAAACACCATTTCTACCTCCAAAGCTTTCGCCTCCCTTTGGGAAAACATAACCGCTTTAATTGCTCTCTCAGTAAATTTCTCAAACACCCCAGCTACAATATACAACGATCGGTTTGACTTAGCTTTTCCAGACGAAACAGAAATCCTGGTTTTGTTAGAAACCGAAATCCCAAAATAGGAAGAAGAAGAACAAGAGGAAGAACAGCTGGTGCTGGTGCTGGTGCTGGTACAGCTGCTGGTGATTGTAGAAGGAGGGCAGCTGGGGAAAAGAGAAATAACATTCCGGCAGCGGTGGTGGTGGCGGTTGTGGGGAGAAAGACGGCGGTAAGCTTGAGGAATGGAATGAACTGAAAGTGGAGATGATGAACACGATAATTCCATCTTGAAAACAGAATGGATTGTGAGGGGAAAAAATCGTTAAAGTTGATTTTGCAGAGGTATTTCAAGTACTACTAGTACATGGGGACTTTTTGCTGGGAAAGCTAGAACATGGAGAAGGAGAAATGAGAAAGCAAGCAATAGTCTAAATGTCTAATAGTAGAATAGGGAGTAATTGCGATTAATTGGGTAGTTGGCGTCAAAAGCCCGGTATATATTTCGGGACGGGGTCCTTTGGCTCTTTGGCTCTACACTCGTGTCCGTTTACACACGAGATTTTCTCTTTTTTTTTTTGGTTATTTTGTTCACTTTTTTTTTCTTCTTTTTTTAAGATTAGATTGTTGTCGTTGGAAACTTGGAACAATAATATGTTATGAAAAATACAAATTTCCTTTTTTAAGACTAGGATTATAATACTTACATTATGTACTTTTATGTTTCAAAAATCAAAGAGTATCATTGATTGAATTTTAATTATGTTACAAATCGATCATTCTAAATAATCAGTGGACGAAATATTTAAATAAATAAGAATTTAAAATTTGAATGAATGAAGTTGTATGTTGTACGATCGCCCAGCTGCTAGTGCGAAACTTTTGTTTAAATGTAGGAAATATAATAAATCTTACTATTTTCAAAACATGCAGTATAACTCTAAAAGAATAGTAAAATCATTCGTCATTTTTAATTATTGCGGAGATATACGTTTTGATCTGTAGGAAAGTAAAAAATGTGAATAAGGCTAGAATTTCAGAGTTATTTGTGTTGAAATTAAAACTTAAAAAATAATTTTGGAAGTGATTTATGATGAATTGGAAGAGAGAAAATTAAAATGACGACAGTGCTGAGGAATTTTGTGAAATTGGTCAGAAGAGTCTGTGCCTACTGCCTCTGAATCTGAAAGGAAAAACAAAATTAAGGTGGCTTTCGTCGGCGGAAAATGTACACGAGGATGCAGCTGAAACACGCGCTTTGATTGAGAATTAGGGTTGGGGGGAATGTAGGGAATTGGGAAAGGTCTTGGGTCTAACTTGCAAGACTATATCACCAATCGAATCAAAGCACGCAAAGGTAATTGTCAATTGAAGACTCTCACGGAAAGAATGCCTTGTTTGGAAGGAAGTTTCTGTTTTCTCTTTCCCTTTTTCTTTTTGTTTTATTTACTTGTGGATGGAAGTGTCTTACTCGTACTTTTTTTCATTTCTCTCGGATCACTTAATCCATTCCTAAAAAAAGAAGGATCAGAATACTTGAATTCTTGTAGTATATCGCAGTACTTGTCTACCATGCGAATATGAAAAAATACGTAATTTTCAGAATTTAGAGAGTTGAATTGAGTCCCTCTCTCGACCCTCTCCTGCCGTTGCCTCAATTTTGTCATAATTGAATGATTCCGCACAGACTCTGACACGCATAATTGAACGATGGCCAAGTAATCGCAGCATCATCACGATAACGTTACAAAACAAATACTCGGGTCCTAATGCAAGATTCCCGGTTTCACGTTAATTCTATATTAAACCGGAGTCAGTAGTATCCTTGCTACACATTTTGTTGCGTGGAGTGGAAAATAAGGGACACGTGTATAAAATAAATTCAATGGGGAGATTTCGTCTCTCAGAACAGTTGCGGCCTGGGCCACATTGAATTTGGACCTCAGTTGCAGAACCATTTGGTCAATGGGATTGAAGGGGACTTCAGTTTCCTGACGCTGCGGTGGAATCACTTTTAGGAGCAGAGAGAGGAATGTGTCTGGAATCAATGTTCCATTTCATGTGCAATCTCAATTACAACACGTTTCTCTTGCATACATATCACAAGAAACAACTACCGTCTCTATGCCTCGGACTGATAGACATCTCAGGTCTAAGACTCCGTATGTATGGCAGCCTCAAATGAGGGAAGAGCTACTTGGCCGACAATATTCACAATCAGTTTAAAACTCTCTATTAAACAGGGATCAATTATAAATGCCATGGAGGACATGGGATGGGACCAACTCCAACTGCATCTTTTTATTCTCGTCCTTCTTGTACAATCATGAATTCGGTACATCGTTACTCTTCACTTCTTACAGTGCCGTTGCAATGGTGGAATCCTGCTTGTCTAAATAAACTATCTACCTATATATTCTATATCAAACCTGCAGTCTTACAACCCGTATCAAGTCATGCCTCCCTTTATGCAATTCCAATGATATTTTAATGTAACAAAGGGGATTCAGAATCATCTTGAATCTCCATCCACTTCTGACCCAGCGCTGCCTTCACCAAGGTCAAGTTGTCTTTTTATCGGCTTGAATGACTTTCAGCAGCTCTCGATGAATCAACTTGGCTCCAAAGCCTCTCAGCATAAGCCTTTTCATCTTCCTTCTCCACTGTGACAAAATCAGCAGCCTCCAATACCTCATCTTCCTCATCTGGACACTCCCCACTGCTTGCTATAGCTGCATCCATCTCTCTCTCCATTTCAGTCAGCACCTCCCTCATCGCTTGGGCAGTTGCTGGCTCATCTCTGGGCTTATACTTTGGGGCAGGTGTAGCAAAGGGCAACACAATATCATCCAAGTTTCTGTGCTTTTCATCCCCATTGTCCTTTCTATCTGATGGGGGAACGGTGAAAATGATTCCGAGCTCATAATTACAGATATGAAGCCTTGAACCTAATACTGAACCATTTCTCTCATTCACGTTCACCTTTCCGTCAACAGTATTTGGAAGCGGACGGCCCCAAGCAGCAGCACTAAAGTTGTGTGATCCACAATAAACCCATCCAAAGGAAGAAGCATCTGTCTTAGATTGGAACCTTCTTCGCGCTACCTGCTTTTCAACAAAATCACTTTTCTTTTTACTTTTTTCAGCACAAACACAAATATGCCTGAGAATGAAATTGGAGGATCCTATAGGACAACACCATAAAGAGCAAAATTCTCAAAACATCACAAGAAGCTTTAAACCTTGAAAACTGTAGTCACTTCTATCACATCATTTATCAACACTATGCCATGCAAGGCCAAAAGTTGAGAATAGTTAAGGTAATTGTCCCAAGTGGGAAATAAACCAACAAAACTAAACAGTTTAGGAGTCAGGTGGAGGCTTAATTGCAAGAGCCAAAAAGAAAAATAGAGTGAAGGACCTGCACATAAGATTTTTAAAAACAGCAAAATAATGAAAGTCAACAGGGTTATATGTTCTTACTAATGATTCTGTGCAGGAAACTAAACAACTACTCCGAAACAGAGAAGTCATTACTCAATCATAAGTGCAGAGACGGAACTAATCCGCAAATCTTCCAGTGAAGTTTATGAGATAATAATCAACCTCTAGAAGAATTAACTTCGAGCCTATATTACTCGGATGGGATATTTTACCTTCACATGCATAGGGAACCCACTTCTCTCATTGGGATAAGGAATAGCGTCATGAAGTATGCCAACATTTTTCAACCTCTGCCACGTTTTCTGTCGACGCAAATAAAATGAGATTGTTGGTTAAAGAACAAATCTTTTCAACCAGATTAATCAGTACTACTACGCACAAATCCAATCAAAATCATAATTCTTTGTCTTTCAATTAAGATTGTTTACTTTCTTATGTATTATCCAAATTTAACATGGTAGTTTTTAATGTCCCTTACAGCAAAATAAGAAAAGTTGTGCAGCCTCTCATGATAAATCAAGTCCCAATATTAAATTGTAGTAGAACCATTTTGACATATATAATATACTTGTTCAACTGAAATTGAAATGAAAATGCCTATAATAATGATTCGTAAGTGAAAGACAAGTTGATGTACCTGTGAGAAGCACAGGATGTATTTAGATGCCAAAATTCCACAACTTGCAGTTTTCACCCTTTCAATGGTAGGGAAAATGACTTTGATAGATGGATTTCTTAGCTCTTGACTTGCACTCCAGCAGCCCCACTGAGAGGACCAGTTATCAGCTTCAAAGTCCAAATGAAAGTACTAAGAATATCATTGGTTGCAATCCTAAAAAGAATAGGTTCTTACATATGGATCAGACTCCTCAGATTCAGATAATTGTGCTGCACGTTTTCCAGATGCTGCTGAAAATGCAGCCACAAATTGTGCATTCACAGACCCAATGGAGGATGAGCCTTACAAAGGACAAATTAGCATCACATTGCAAGATAGAGACTGTGTTTCAGATATCATGGTTCAGCATTTTGCATGGAATACTCACCAAAGAGAAAGTCAGTCTCTAAGTGTTCAGGCCATTTGTAGGGAGCCAAAACCTGCAAACAAAGATGCAAAAGTGGAAAAGCTCAGCTTCTGGACTGGGGCGTGATGTAGTCCTATGCCACAGAAAGGCCAGTTCTATGATCAATAGCAGATATATACCAACTACTGTCCTGTAGCATCCTTAAATTTTAAAACAGCATAGATCCTCTATTTAAATCCAACCAACCTAGGCCACATCAATGAGTCAACTTTTAGGTCCAAACTTCGATGATTTCTACACACTTAAGAAGAGAACAGTCGGAAAAACCCAGAAAATAACCTATTAGTACAGTGATATATACATGGTACACACATTGGAGTGATGATAAAAGAAGAGAAAAAAGATACAAGGTAATCCAGAAGAGGATCAGTCCCCCTTTAGAAAGTCCAGAAACAACACTAGCTGTCCAATTTTGAGACATTTCAGAATATTGAATTACTGGAGTTAAACATGCAATCAACAGAAAGTATGAACAGTTTCAGGCTGAGAGTCTGCACAGTTGACAAGCCTCGTACATTGGTTTTCAGACAAAAATCTAAAACATCCTTTCAACTTCTGCGAGTGTCTTTCAATTGCTCAACAAAAACTTATGCATAGGTAGATATGCGATCACAATAATAACAAGATCCTGTATGATAATTAAGGCTACACAAACAAAACAATAGTTCACTAAATCCCAGTAGAACTACCTCTTGAAGACGCCATAGGCCTACACATCTATGAATTGATGAAACTAGTGAGCATATGGCAGAAACTTGCTGACATCTCAAGGAATTTGAAATTCCTGAAAAGCATGGGCCCTGAAACAGATGAAGTTCACGTTCAATAGTGGTTTCCTTAATACAAAATAGAAAGGGGTTACATGACATGGATTTATAACATACTTGGGAGACATAAAGTATCAACTGTACTTTGATGTAGCTTCCTTCTAAGGCTGCTCTGAGGACTTCCTTTGGGTAAATATATGCTGAAAATGCAAAAAAGCCATCATCTGATAGTGGAGCTACCCACTGTGCAACATCTCTTGGTAGAAATCCTATTTGAACACAATCTAGCCAAAGAAGAAAAGAAAATTAATCTTAGAAACAAACAGAGCTTTAAACTACCTAGCTTCTCACTGGACGGAAACACAGAAATCTATAGTTTGACACAGCTTGCAGAGATCCAAACCAAAGTTACAGGGACAAAAGCACTGCATAGTGGAGATTAAGTTGTACTGGAGTTTATATGTTTTGTACAGTTTACAGAGCAGCCACGCGACAGCTTAAGGTCCAGCTCAGCCTTCATCACATGAACTTATAATGGCCCGCCCATATAATAGTATGGCTTGACAAAATTATTTAATTACAAATAAGCATTGCAAATCTGAGTCAGCAAGCAGATTTTACCTCCCAAAGAAACTCTTCTGGATTGGGAATTAGAACACTCACTGCATTTACATCAGCCAGAATATTAGTCTCTCGCCTTAAAATAATCTCTGACATTCCATATGCATTCTCAGAGCAGTTTTGAAGAAAGGCAGCCAGTTTCTTTAGCTTCACACCATTTGAATCAACTGATGTGCGGAAAGGTGGCTCATACCAACCACAGATGTTCAACAGAACCGAGCAAATTTGTGCCAGAGGACTTCTGCATGTTCTTGTTACCCTAAAATATGAAACAATGTGCTTGAGCAGAATATCAGATTCATGCAATGGCAATAACATGAACGAAATGTAGAGTATTGAAAACATGGTCAACACAAACAATGACCAGAAGAAGCTGTCAACATGCAAATTCAACTGTCCACTTACTTGGAACCCCAACAAGAAATGAAAATTTCCTTAAAAAATAATACCAAGCTCAGTAAAGAAGGGAAAAGTCATACAGACAACTGCTTAGCCAGATTATCATCCTAGTAAAAAATGAAAACTGAAAAAAACACCAAGGACACCATACATGACTAAAGCAGATCAATCTGCTTTAAAAGCTCAAAAGACATAGACTGTAAAGATAAATTAGAACAATTGTAGAAGACAAGGTCTTGAAGGATGCACCAGAAAAGAACTTTCTAAAAAGCATGAAAATGTCTTGAGTGCTAATAACAAATTACTTACAGACAGAAAATGTCTTGAATGCAACATGTAAGGACTTTTAGGCGTGTGGATTCCTGGTACAAGAAGCAACCAGATGTACAAGAGCACCTTTAAAACTGTATTTGGCCAGTTCCAGAATCCAATGGGCCTGACTTGGTACATCAGCTACTAAAGAAGCCATAAATCCAGCCAGCTGAGCACCAAAATCGGACTTTGAATCTTGATTATTTCCCCCCTAAAGATGATTGATTGAATAGTGAACCATAGTCAGGCGTACAAGAACGAGGAAAATCTTGCCACCAGACTGTATTGGTCACATTATTCCACTGCAGTTAAAAAAAAAAAAAAGCAAAAAGGAATCAGTAACTGTTCAAATAATAGCAACATGCTTACATCTAAACAAGCACCGATGCACAATAAACATACTCCACCTCCTAGCAAAAAAATTAGACAACAACATTAGGATTTTCAGGAAATCCCACAGCAATCTGATTTTTTTTCCCCTTCAGAATAAAGCAATAGCAGATTGCATCAAATCGACAAAAATTATTAAAAAGTTAGGTTCTGAAAGCTTCAAGAAGCACTCTTTCTGGATTCAATCATTACCAATTAATTTGATTTTTTTGTTCTAACTGCAAAGACTGTCAAATTAACTAGTCCTCCACTTCGGGCTGAAAGTAGGGCAGGCCCACCTAACTTTAATCAAACAAGATAAAAAATATAAAAGTTGCATCTAGGTCCATTGCCAATTTGACTTAGTCTGGGAGGTTTAACCTAGCTTTGTATTTCGGTTGGACATGAGTTGACACCTCTCAAAATCCCTGTATGCTTTCCTAGCCAGAAACAGATCATACAGCCACCATGTCTTATTAAGCAATAAAATTGCTTATAAGAGATATTTTGTAATATGAATTACCTTTTCTGCTCATGAATATTATCAATTATGCATAAAAAAATATCAATTAAGCAAAGCAAATCAGATAAATGGATGTAACAGAAATCAGAAATGATGTACATAAGCGAAAGTCAAAAATAGAAAAACATCATATTTTTCAGATTATGTAAATGATAAGACCAACAGAATTACATGAAGAATAAGAGATCCACCTGTCTTGCCACCAAATTTGCTGAAGTAACCACAAACCCGAAGGGTGTCTTCTCTTTGCAGCACAAACAATTTTGGATGATGACAAGCAATGCCTGACTTCTACGGTCTTTACCAAAAGCTATAACCTCAGGAAAAGGAGGATACCTATTATTACAACAGACTACATTACATAACAGGTAGATGACCTCATACTTCTCTATCAAGTCGTAGTTCTCTCTGATAAAAAGTGAGTCCACATCATGCAACTTACACCACAACTAAAACGCGGAAAATCTGTAAAAGGATATGAGGTTCTTCTTTCAGGGTTTGAACTCCAACACCTTTCAGCATTGTGGCAAGCAATTGTTATTGGGAGATGGGCAGGAATCCTGCAATAGGACAGAAACCTACAAAAAAATAAACATTTTAGTAAATTAGTATACCCATGAACATAAATATCATTTAAGACTTTTTTATAAGTGTTGAAAATGGGTACATATTTCACAGCCAATACATGCAAAACAACGAGATAGTGTGTTGCTTTATATTGCTTTCTGAAACTAGATGCCTAGTATATCAACTTAGGCAAACAACAAAGAAGAGCAATCACATGAAGTGGACTTACCATGGTATGTCGCTAGTAAATGTTGCAATAAATACCCGCTGTACAGTTTCAACAGGATAAAAGAGCTCTGGCAGTGAAACAACATCTTGAGCTTCTGATGAGCAATGGCCCATGAACTGAAGCCGGTTCAAATAAAACTTCCTTCCTGGTGGCGATACATAACCACCCTCAATCTTATCCTGGCTTACATTACTCCTATGACATAAAGCCATATCCGCCACCCTCGGACAGTCCAAAGACAGTGCCTTGGGTTTGCCACTTACATTCACACCATTATTTTGTTGTAAACGATAATTATCCACATTTTCTTCAGCATTCTCATTAAAACTAAAGCTTTGAGAACCAGTGTTTCTCTCAGAAGAAATTATAGTCCCCTTATAAGAATTAACTACCGCATCTCTACAATTAGCAGGGAATTCAGAAAGTGCGACCTCTAGCCTATGTACTCGATCTCACTACTTGATTTTACACCACTACTTTTTAAAAAAACTGATGAACTTCTTCTTCCCACTTCTCCTAGAATATGAACTACGAATTTTACCATCAAGATAGCATGCTTCTTCATAAATGAAATCGGATCATTACTACACAAAATATCTCTACACATGCTTAACAAAAAGCCTGCCTTCACGTCCAATTTATTACTTGCTAGTCTGACAGGACCATAATCAATTGACATGCCACTTGCCATCAAATTAGGCACATTCCTATCAACAACTTCCTCTGATAAAACAATTCTTTCTACAAAAAATCCAATTCTATTAACTACATTACAATCACTTCCATTGCCACAAGAAAGTAAAATCTCATCGCCACCACGCAATTCCACAACTTCCCCTTTTCGTATCCTAATTCCATTAGCGAAAACCCCATTCAGTGAAGCCCTAACCCGAGAAGAACATTCAATCTGATCAATTCCAAAGAATACACCATCAGCTAAAAATACCTTCTTATCCGAAGAATTGAATAAAATCTGACAGTGGCTTTTACTGATTTTCCTGTCATTAAACAGAAAATCACAGCAAAAATAATCACGCCCAATTGTATAGGGTTTATTAGGCTCTAAATGGAATGATTTGCTGGGCGATTGGGTAGTTTTTGAGAATAACGGCAGTCCAAGGGGTTTTATGAAAATTGAAGCCGAGCAGACAGTTCCGATTCTGGGTTTTTTCGGAGGGTTTGAGGAAAGACTGAATGAATGGCGTCTGAGGGTTTTGATGGTAGGAATCTGAGCGTTTGATCATACTATTAATTTCATGGCAATTCATGGAAAAAATATAATAAATAACTAGGTGGATTAAATCAAGGGAAAAAATTTTGAGAACAAAACAAAATGATTGATTATTAGCAGCTTCTGTGAAATTTTGGAAAAACAGGAAGAATTGAAAGAATGAAGATGGACTACAAACGAGAAAGAAATTGGAGGGAAGAAATTTGTCCTCCTTCTTCCCCCAAATTACATGTTTCAACTGAATTTTCCCTCCCTTTTTGATCTTCATCAGAAGAAGCTTGTTCGGCAAGTTTGGGCTTCATTTCATTTGGGCCCCACTTAAACCGCAGTCTTTGTCTCCTGGTAGTAGTTTTGGTTTGGGCCCAACAATACTCCTATTAGCCTCCTTTTATTAGCTTATTTGGACATTCTGTACCAGTAAAAGGGATTGGGCCTTCATCTTGCGCTTTCGTTTCTTGAAGTCTCTTGTCAAAATGGGCTGGGAGTATCCAGTCCCAATAAATTTCCCATGGCAGCTACAAGTCCCCATCCTCCGGGTATCTACCACTGGGCGGTTTAAAACCATGGATTTTATTCTCTTGTCCATTAATTTTGGACACAAAATATTGGATTTGGAATAGAGTAAATTGATGGAGAAGAGTTATCTAGGAGTCAAATATTGCCCTTTTCATACTTATTGTATTGGTGGATAGATTGTGTAGAATAATATGTTTGGGGTACAGTTTTGGGCATAGTGGTGAAAGCAGTACTTACCTTTTTGTTTATAGTATTCCTTTAATATGTAATAAATTCTGTAGATTTGATAATTATGGTGTTGGTTAGTGTATTTTTTATAAAAGAATATACTAATTTTAAGAATACAAAATAGTGAAAGGCAAAGATTAAATTGGAGGGTTATGGTTATGGATGACAGGATTTTTAAGAACATTAAATCACTTTCAAGATGCCAAGTACCCTTCTCTGAAACTCCTTCAACTGATATTTGGCCACAAGAAAATCAAATGAATGTACCTGCTGATAATCCAATGCTCTTTAAAAAATAATAATAATAATGAATTAAAAGGTAATCCAATAGCTTTTTGATGGCACCCCAATGGCCGGAAGAAAAGCAAATTAATCAAAATCACAAGATTCTACTGCTGTTAAGACCACATAGACTACATACATAACATTAATTTTATCTTATGCCAAATAGCTGCTTTTATGTAGGCAAAATTTCTCTGTTCAAGATCATGATAACGTGGCAATTAACTTATAATCATTGTGTTTGGATTGCATTTTCTAGGATTTTTTGTAGAAAAATTATTGTAGCGATTTGATGTATGTGAGAAAAAAATGTAATAGGGAAATGTGATCACAGAAAACAACGCAATTTTCCAGTGGAAAATGGCTATCCAAACAAGGCGTTTTCAATCAAACTGAGTTGAATCCACCAATGGTAAACTAGTCCACATTGTCATTCATGCCTTTTAAGTCGTTGCTTTGATACACCAATATTCAAGAATGTTTCATACTAATATGCCAAAAATGCTATTCTAAGAATACAGTAGATTAGGTTATAGAAATGTTATCGTTATGGAGAAAAAAAAAGGAGGAGGTTGGAACTCCTATTTTATCTTGAAATTCCCCTCCCAGTCTAAAACTGCATAGTATACTGCTGAATATTTGAGAAGATCTCAAGCTAATTCGGATGGTTGGCTCCCTAGTCCCCAGAAAGTGATTAAAATTACGACATGCTTTCATCGAATGTGACAAACTAGTTATTAAGGTATTTGAACCAATCGGTTGATAACAATCATTTTATGTTGTCTTATAGTGCAATAATTTACTTATTAATCTCGGTTTTAACACTCCAGATAAATCATTCATATTGCTCCAAACGTATTAGTAGTAAAACTTTAACTAGACCTCCTATTCTGAGATATCAAAACTACTTCTAACACTCGATTAGAACTTTCATAAGCAAATGGACTTTGTTAACTTACCTTACTCAAAGAGTTATCATCTAGCTACGTAGTTGGAGTACGAAGTGAGAAATATCTAATGAATGATCATTAAACTTCCAATTCCAGCTTGTTACTTGTACAAACATCATCGACTTCCTTTCATTACCATTAGAAATGAAGTAGCTCAAATTCAGACACAAGGTTACCACCTATCTCTTGAAAATTCAAAATACATTGATCACTTAGTTATAGATAAAACGTCTTACAAAATAAATTACGCCTTTATTATCATCAGACTCGTGTCTTCTATTAAACTCAAAATTTTTTTTTAAAAAAGGAAAAAGATAGCAAATTTTCTTAGTTTTCAACCCAAAAAAAAAAAGAAAAAAGTGAAGAAATTTCTTTAATACCAACAAGTTCTTAAATTCCTTGTTCCATGGATGCATGCGCATGTACGTAGAATCCATACACGGGCAGAGACGGTCTAAGGGGCTGGGGCTCTAAGAGGCTCTCACCAACTCCCTGACGACTTTCCCTGTTTCCCCTTCCGACAACGCGTTTTAGCTTAGTCCACTGGTCTTCAGAGTTGACGGCAGAATACATCAAGTTTTACCAGTGGCCCTTCGTCAAACCACAACATTGGGATCACACCTCAACAAGTCAAAAAGAACGTTTCATGGTCGATTCGTCTCTCCATTCATACTTCCTCAATAAAGGAAAGGAGCGCATTGCATTAATTAACGCTAAGAAATTACTAGTAGTAGTAATCTAGTAAACGATACGTACATCCATCTACGTCATGTTAAGATCTACGCGTATATTAGCACGTCTCAAGGTACGTAAAACATCCAGGAAGGAAACCCCTAAGAAAAAAAGCTTCTAGGAGTCAGCTTTCTGGATGAGACTAATTTTCTAGCCCTAGTGCATATTCAAGAAAATAGAGAGCTCTTGCTAAACACTACTACGGTTTCTTGAGTTGAACTTGGAAAATTCTTTTTTTGGGGTGGAATTCGTCTACCTAATTCCCCTTCACAGATTTATCCACTTTTTTTATGGCCCCTTTTGAGCTTGACCAGAAAGTATTGGACCTAGGAATTATGTTCAAACATGAAGATGATTCTAGCTAATCATCATGGGTGCCTAAGTTTTACGTTTTAGTCTAGCTTGTTTCCTTGAGCGCTTTAATTTCAACCCGAGTAAGGTGTCAAATTTCAGTAAGTAATAATGAAACGATAGCGAGGGTTGGCGAGCGTTTTTTTGAGTATACGCAAAAAAATTTTGAAGCAAAATGCAGCTTTGTTCGGAAAGCGATTTTTTTTTTCAAATTTTTTTTTCTTTGCAACATAAATAATTTTTAAATTATTGTTTTATTTTTCTAACTGCATTTTAGTCTCATATATATAAAAATGTTACATTATTTGGAAAAAAAAAGGTTACATTACTAATCAAAAAAAAAATCCCAAATAATTGTTCTAGAAAGAGCAAAGAAAAAAAAAAGGGAAATCAATTGTTCCGGTAGCAGACAGCTACGTGATTGGTCGTTAATCACATATTATATTGGCATGAACGTCAAAGTTACAGATACGGTCCTTAAAAGCTCGGGGAAGCAAAAGATAATTAAGGAATCAATACGCATTTTCAGGTAATGCATTTTTCTTATTTAGTACAGTAGTATATGTTTATTAGTGTTGATATTGTCTTTATAACTAAATGATTTATTAATGTTAAATAACTTTTCTGGCCCCATAAATGTGAGAAACAGACAAAAAAGGGAAAGAATCTTAGATTAATTACTCGAATACTACAAATCTTTCAAACTCACTGTCACTGCTACTTTTTTTTTTTGGGGGGGGGGGGCGGGGGGAGGAAATCAGACCATCATAGATGGATTCGTAGAAGCAAGACCCAATGATTCAGGGGAAAAAAAAAGAAACAAGATAATGTTTGGTATATAAAGAATACAAAAGAAGTGTACAGATTTCATTTTCCGATGAAGCACTAGTGCCATTAGGGATCGATAACTCATTTCCATGCCATCTTAATTCTTATTGAGGTTTTGACGTTGGGATGACTAAATTAATGAATTGCATTTTGATTAAGTCAGGCGATGTAGTGTTCTTACCTGCCAGTATATATATTTTTATTGTTGATATTCGCTAAATTGAATTAATTAGTGGTAATCCCAGTATTATTGGATGGTTTGGCAATTAATCTTTGATTACTTTTGCTCCGATAACTGTGAGAAACAGGCCGCACTGAGCAGAATCTTAGACTAACAGCTCAGTGGTATGAAATTTCTGAAACGTACGTTACACTATGTTTTATCAAATACATTATTATATTATTTTTTCTTCTTTGGACTAAATTAAATTAAATTTAATTATAGGGGTCAGAAACGGGTTCTAGAATCGGGTACCTATTTTTCTTCATGGTACTTTTGGCATACATGAATCGGTTCCATGTCTTACTTGGAGCTACAACATTAGAACGCCTACAAATATATTTCTTCATAAAACTTTTCTCATATTCAAGGCTAAAGAATATTAGTATCTTTTACGAGTTGCGACTTTCTTTCTTTCTTTTGGCTGTTTTTACTGTATTAGTTGGAGAGGAGCCCTAAAAACTCTTATGCAATTAAACACGTATATATAGGCGCAAACGTAACCAAGAGATCATTTTGAGGCAATGATCCTAGACTGAAAAGCTGCTAGCTAGAAATGAGTTGGCCATTTGAACTATTATGTGTAATTAAAGTCCAACCAAATAAATGCCTCGTAAGGAAAATGGAGCAACTCAAGTACAATCTTTTGATATATATCGAGTGAATCACTTCTTTTGTTATATGGGTAAATCCAAACCAAAAACTTTTTATTTTTGGATAAGTTTTTAGATACCCTATCTGGATATTTGGTTTTTAGCCGTTCCTGATAAACTACAATCAAATAAATGCTGGAGAGTTCGATGATACAGCGGGAGAAATTATAAATAAGAGATATTGAATGTGTTTGGAATACAAATTATTTACATCTTATTTATACACATTGACTTGCTTGCATTATCAATATATTTTTAATCACTTTTTTATTTCACATACATTATATCAAAAAAGTGCTACAGTATTTTTTTTAACAAAATTATTTCAAATAATTTACTATCCACTAACACGCATTGAGTTCAATAACTCTTATTCACAAAAAATTTAAAAAAAAAAAAAAACGAATGTGGGATGTGAGATATGTGGAACAGCTAAACACGCTTTATGCAGCCTGGACGTTTCTAACATGTGCACGACTTTTGATATACACACCAAAAATTGTCTGCCTGCTAAACCCACCCACTTGCTTTTCTGCAACTATATAGTGATGGGATGAATGAAAATGACTGACATTCAGTCTTGTCATGTCATAGAGACTTTATCCAGAAGAACCCCAAAAGGGCAAGAAAAAAAAACGCAGATAGATACAGAGAGAGAGGTATACAACTACAATACAAGAAGCTTACACGAGTATACAGATTACACAGGGAAGGGAAGGAAGAATTTTATGGCGGTCGTGGCAGCCATTTGTTGTCTCCAAATGGAAAAATAAGCGTTGACTTAGCGTCACAAACAAACCTAAAATCTAGGCTAGCTCGCATTTAGCAAACTAATTTTGGTACGGGAAATTCTCCCTTTCATATACAGAGTCAAACTGGAAAGAACATCAAGCAAAACTGCAAATCTTAATCTAATTTTGAGGGCCTTTTGCTTGCGAAAATGAAATAATTAATAATGGGAGTGGGTTTTATGAACTATTGTAGTATGTAACCGTTGGTTCGCATCCCGCTTCATTCTTCACCAGCAAAATAATGGGAGTTCAATAATAAAATGATTTCTAAATGTAACCAGAGCTAGCATGCACATTCTTTTCTCCAATATATAATCTTATCTTAACTTTTTGAAAATAGCTTTTAAACCAAATTAATGGAAACAAAGAACATTTGGCAAGTGTAATTAATCGCGACTTGTTAATATCCACTACAATCAACTATTGGATTTTATACATCGGTCCTGTTTGACAAGTAAAATTTTTGGGTGTTTGTCTAAAATTTTACTGTAACTAACTGTAGAAGTTTTTAAAATTTTTTTGAAGTATGCTTTTTTTTTTTAATATTTTGAAGTGTATAGTTTAAAATTTTTTTTGAGAATATTGTAGTTTATTAGGTTAAAAAAAAGTTTAGTAAATTGTTGGACCACTCAAGCTCGTTTCAAGATCCACTTGCAATATTTTATTGTTCCTACGATTACAATAATGCAATAAGTTTGCGATAGGCAAGCACCCGGAAGAAGTATGGAAGCTTCGAAATCTCTTACTGGAAACATTTTAATAAAGTTTTTTTTTTTTTACTGATCGACTAGAATTTTCCTGGTAATTAAACTCTTCAGAACATTTGAGGGACACTTTGTCTAGGTCTCATATCGCCCGTTAATCATGCCATTACACAATCTATCCCCAACTTTGTATATCTGAAATATTTTTTAACATTAATTGAGATTCAAAATCTAATATAAATCTATCTCAAGTATAAATCCAAGCTTGTGTGTGAGTGTGTGTGTACACACACATATACACGACGTGATGCAATCAAGATCACTTGACCTAATAATATTAATATTTCTTTAAATGTTACCAACTTTCTAATTTTAGAACGTCTATATATAAATCCTGCCCTTCTTACAAAACATTAAGCTGTTAAATTTGTCATTGCTCGTTCATGTTAGTCAAGAATTTCTTTAAACTCCCATTCAATTTTACAGATAAGTGTGTTTGGATCGGAATTTATTTAAAATATTTATTTAAAATAAATATTATAATATATTTTATGATATAATGTATATAAGATAAAAAAATATATTAAAATTTATATTACAAACTATTTTTTCTCAAATCATCATCCCAATCCAAGCATGATCCACCTTTTTCAACTAACATACAGATTAAAAAAAAATCAAAAGAGAAAAAGAAAACAACCAGTCCTTGGTCTGTTGGTCGGAAGAACTATCTTCTATGCTTCCTAAGGCCGCCTCCTCCAACAACAAATATATAAGTGGGAGGCCTCACTCCTGAAGAAACTCATCAAGGTTGGTGAAGAAAACTCTGAAAAAAAAACAAACAAACACGAGAACTACCTACTCTGTCCCTGGCGTCCAGCTATCCATACTTCTTCAACTTTCCTCTCCTTAGTAATTCACCATTGAAAATTCATCCTCCTCATTAAAACTCTTCCCTGCATATATAACCCCACAAACTAACTTGTCGTCCTTCCAATCTTTGCTTTATATGCAACATAACCAAACCTCTCGGGGTGTTATTTCCCTATCTATGCTGAAAAAGCATTGAGCTTGCATGCTAGTGCTGGTTTGAAATTTTTTTAAATTAGTTTTTCGGTCGAAGAATTTGTGAAACAAGCCGGAGAAAATGCAAAGCCCGGAAACTCAGCATTATCATCACCATTCGGACAATGAGATCATCGGCAATGATAGAGCAAGCTACAGCGGTCCGCTGAGCGGACCTCTGAACAAAAGGACCGGCAAAAAAAGTGCAAGATTCAACATCCGTGATTCCGCCGGCAATGCCAATTCCAGCTCCGGAAACAACAACGACGATGCATACGTCGAGATCACTCTCGACGTTCGCGATGACTCCGTGGCGGTTCACAGCGTAAAAACGGCCGACGGAGCTGCGATAGAAGACTCCGAGTTGGCATTGTTGGCAAGAGGGTTGGAGAAGAAATCATCATTTGGTTCATCAGTGGTGAGAAATGCCTCGTCCAAGATTAGGCAGGTTTCACAGGAGCTCAAGCGTCTGGCTTCGTTATCAAAAAGGCCTCAAATGGGAAAATTTGATAGGACTAAGTCAGCTGCGGCTCATGCTTTAAAGGGCTTGAAGTTCATCAGCAAAACTGATGGTGGCGCCGGTTGGGCGGCGGTGGAGAAGCGGTTTTGATGAGCTCACAGACACCACCAATGGGTTGCTTCCTCGTTCACTCTTTTGTGAATGCATAGGTAAGCAAGGAAGAAAATAGTCTTAACTACCATGAACCTTATAAAGCTTCTCGTTCACAATTTGGTCGGTTAGTAGTTAAATTTTGGTGAATTCTTTCTTGGACTTGTTGATTCTTACGGGGGAAAATCTGTGAATGTTTGCTATGGCAGGTATGAACAAGGAGTCTAAAGAATTTGCTGGGGAGCTTTTTGATGCTCTTGGTCGAAGGCGGAATATTACCGGAGGTTTCTATCAATAAAGCACAGCTTAAAGAGTTTTGGGACCAAATTTCTGATCAGAGTTTTGATTCTCGACTTCAAACTTTTTTTGACATGTAGGTGTCTATGGGATAAATCTTTAAACCCCACATCATTTCATACACAATTCTTCTTCCTTTTTTTTTTTCCTTTCCACCATGATTTTTTTTTTGAACAATTGGGGTAGTGTTTTATGATTAATTAATTGTATATATGATGATATAATGCAGGGTTGATAAAGATGCAGATGGCAGAATTACGGAAGATGAAGTCAGAGAGGTAACTATTTCTTTGTTCTGTTTCTTATGGGTATGATTAATTCCTCTTTTCTCCTCGAGGAATTGGCATATTGATCTAGCCAGCTGGTATACAATTGCAATGACAACAAATTACTTAAGAATTTTCCTTTTTTTTTTGACTTTTGGCAATTCAATTATGATAAGGTGAAAAGAAATTGACAGGTGATTTGGCTTGGTGAACTGTGCATAATTTATTTACTACTTTTTATTTGTTTTAAAAAAAAAAAATTACTTGCAGATTATTACCCTCAGTGCTTCAGCCAACAAGCTTTCAAACATTCAGAGACAGGCCGATGAATATGCTGCATTGATCATGGAAGAGTTAGACCCCAACAACTGCGGATATATTCTGGTAATAAACTAGTTTAATATGTTTTATAAGATTGGGTAGCTTGATTTGACGGGGTAAACGATATTGGGAAACCATCTCTTGATCTTGTCAATAATTATGCCGGTGTGATGAACCTAATCCCCTCCCGTCATCCATTCTGATTTTCTTATAGATATCTTCAATGCATCCTGAATTATATTTTATTTTCCCCTTCTTTATTTCATTTTTTGTCCTTAATCAGATAGAACATTTGGAGATGCCTATTGCTACAAGCTCCAAATCAAACCGTAAGAGGTGAAAGCAGGAACCTAAGTCAAATGCTAAGCCAGAAACTGAAACCAACAACGGACCACAGTTTTGTAAGGAGATGGTGTCAAGATTTGAAGTACTTCTTGCTAGATAACTGGCAAAGAGTCTGGGTAATTGCCCTGTGGATTGGTGTCATGGCTGCTTTATTTTCTTGGAAGTACGTTCAGTACAAAAGGAAAAAAACCAGCCTATGACGTAATGGGAGCTTGTGTTTGCATGGCCAAGGGGGCGGCCGAAACATTGAAGTTGAACATGGCATTAATCTTGTTACCGGTCTGTCGAAACACCATCACTTGGCTTAGAAACAAGACAAGATTAGGTGCTGCTGTTCCATTTGATGACAACCTCAATTTTCACAAAGTAAGTCATGTTTGTTAAAACCTCAATAATAATTATTAGTTTTCCGGCAGGCTTGGACAATAAATTATTAGGCTAATGGCTGTATGAATTTTCTTACAGGTGATAGCAGTGGCAATAGCAATTGGTGTCGGAATACATGCAATTGCTCATCTATCGTGTGATTTTCCTCGGATCCTACATGCATCTCCTGCAAAATACGAGGCACTGAAGCCTTATTTTGGAGTAGAACAACCTGCAAGCTATTGGCATTTTGTGAAGAGCGTGGAGGGAGTAACCGGGATCATAATGGTGGTCCTGATGGCAATAGCATTCACCTTAGCCACCCCATGGTTTAGGCGTAACAGGGTCAACCTACCAAGACCCTTCAAGAAACTCACCGGCTTCAACGCCTTCTGGTATTCCCACCACCTTTTTGTCATTGTCTACGCTCTCCTCATCGTTCATGGCGTCAGGCTCTATTTGACCCACAAATGGTACAAGAAGACGGTGAGTACACATTTTCATTCTTGAATCTTGATCATGATGATATTTCTATCATATCAAATCTTTTATTGGCATAAAATTAAGCATTCAATTCCCTGAAACCTTGCACGTATTCTTCATACTTAATTTGGCAATGGCAGACATGGATGTACCTGGCAGTTCCAGTCGCACTTTATGCTGGTGAGAGATTGATCAGAGCATTTAGGTCGAGTATTAAGGCTGTTAAAATACTCAAGGTAATTATGATTAGCATCCACGAACTTTTTACTTGCACCTTTCAACTATAGAAAAGGAAAAAGAAAAAAAAAAACTAACAATTTTGGGTGCACCAATTTGTTTTGGTAGGTGGCTGTTTATCCTGGGAACGTGTTGGCTCTCCACATGTCAAAGCCTCAAGGCTTCAAATACAAAAGTGGGCAGTATATGTTCGTCAACTGCGCCGCTGTGTCTCCATTCGAATGGTAGGTGATCTTTTTTCAGTCAACTTTTACTCGTGAATTGTGATAATCAATTTTTCTAAATTTTGCTTATTCATTACACATGTAAAATATTAACCGTATGACTGAAATTACGTAAAGAACAATTTCAAGGAATTTTCTGTGAGAAGATACAATTTTCTATGGAAAAAAAAGAGTGATTTCAAGGAATTTACTCCAATTCAGCTGGGGCATAGGACCCTTCTTTTTAGTCCTCTTTTGTACATATAATTTATAATCCATTTTCGGGGTGAACCCTTTTATTTTTCTAGCCTAGATTTAACGCGTATACTTCTTCTAACCCTTGGTGTTCCAATATATGCAGGCACCCATTCTCCATAACTTCAGCCCCTAGAGATGACTACTTGAGCGTCCATATTCGAACTCTTGGTGACTGGACCAGACAACTCAGAACTGTTTTCTCAGAGGTGAGCCTAAGCCTGAGGCTTCCTATTTCTCCCATTTTAGAAATTTTTTTCTCCCGTGTTATGTAACAGTACGGAATTAAGTTTGCTATATATATATAGAAAGCAATCATATGCCATTATTGGAGTTGCTATAGCTGTAATGCTATAGCTTCTAGTACTCATCCATTCTGCTTGAGCTTTCGAATACAGTTTTCTTTGAAAAGTCTATCATATTAAGGGAACAAGTAACAACTAATAGCGAAGTAGAAAATGACATTTGATGTATAAGTGGTAATCTTAAGTTTCAACGATTATCCTGCAGATCTTTGAACTTAGCACCTTAATTATAGGATCCCAACAAACCATCATAATCACAGTCCATGCCCTAGTATTACTAACCAGTTTTACACATTGCATTCACAATTATTGCAGTACAATATCTGACTCTTTTCCCATATCCTTGACCAAATATATATATATATATATATGTATATATGTATATATACATATTGATTGAGAAGGTCCAATCCATGCAGTAGCAAAATGCCATGGGGTAAAAAAGAAGAAAATATATTTTAGTTGGATATTTTAGAATTTCAAGCATTGGATAGAAGGAAAAACAATTTATGCTGTGTGATCTACGTTTTAGCTTAGTCTATCAGAGGTTGGGGGTACTTTTATTGATTTTTCTGAGAATGTTACTAAATTATATACTATTGCTTTGGTAATGTGATCTTGGTTAGGTATGTCAGCCTCCACCTACAGGGAAAAGCGGACTCCTCCGAGCTGATTGTTTGCAAGGAGAAAACAATCCCAAGTAAGTAGCATTACTTTTACGAGTTTCACGTTCATGCATTGAAAGTACGGAGACCCATAAAGTAAAGACTCCCAATTTGCAGGAGGGAAACGTTAAGTAACCTTATTGGTGCCTTTTCTATTTCGTGATTCACGAGTCAAGATTTTGCATTTTTTAAATTTCTTGTCTAACGGGCAGGAGGAGGATCGTGAGAGTGAAAAGATTCTAGTTTGTGCCATGTGGAAGATAACATAATTGTACATTGATTTTTTGACTCTAATGTTTGGATAAACGTGATGAACAGTTTCCCAAGGGTGTTGATTGATGGACCATATGGAGCGCCAGCACAAGACTACAAGAAATATGACGTGGTCTTGCTGGTGGGGCTGGGAATAGGGGCAACACCGATGATCAGCATAGTTAAAGATATTGTGAACAACATGAAAGCATTGAAGCAGAAGAGAGTGCTTTGGAGGACGGCACCAGAGCACCAGAAGACGGCAGCCCTGTTCCTCCAAATTCTATTCCCTTGACACAAAAGAGAAAATCCGGGTCAGCAAGTGGAGGGAACTTCAAAACAAAGAGGGCATATTTCTATTGGGTCACAAGAGAACAAGGTTCATTTGATTGGTTCAAGGGAATAATGAACGAAGTTGCCGAAATGGACAAGAAGGGAGTGATAGAGATGCATAACTACTGTACTAGTGTATATGAAGAAGGTGATGCTCGATCCGCCCTGATCACTATGATTCAGTCACTCAACCATGCCAAAACATGGAGTTGATATTGTTTCCGGAACCCGCGTTAAGTCTCATTTTGCCAAGCCAAATTGGCGCAACGTATACAAACGCATCGCCCTCAATCATACGAGTGCAAGAGTTGGTAAGTTTCTATTCAAGCTCTTAGTTTATATATTTCCTTGAAAAAAAAACACAGAAGAAGAGGCTCTTAGTGTATATAATTTCACCTAATGGACATATACATCCTTGTTCTCATTATGAGATGTCCTTACTTACATTCTGTCATGTTTTTAGCTTAAAAGTATTCTGTAAAACTGGTTTTGCAAAATATTCTTTTCCTAGGATGGAGATGATAGTTTATTTAGCTGTTGGCGTCATCCAAAGCCCCTTCTCTCGTGAGAAAACAATAAATAAAGGTGTATGCATGCTTATTAAAGTCAGTGTAATGTCGAATTCTAACTTTGTTTTATGAGATAAGTTTGCATTAAGATAAAGACTTCCCCTTGGTATGGAACATTAAACTTTTTCCCGGCCAGCCTTTACATCCATTCCAAACATGTATAAAGGTGATAAAGGTAACACTGCACATAGCCTTTATAAAAGAAAAAGCATATATATATATATATATATATAATAAAAAAAAAAGATAGAGAGAAAAGATATGAGTTCATAGTGTAGTGGTTGTACTTTGTTTGATGATGATAGCTTGGAATCGTGTTTTACGTTCACATAAAATATTTATGTGGAGCTAGTAGTTTTACATTTCTTTTGTTCAAAATTCTACTACTTTGTTTACTTTCCTAATTTGGAGTTTTTTTTTTTTTTGTCTCCACAATTTTCAGGGGTCTTCTACTGTGGGGCACCCGCACTTACCAAGGAATTGAAGCAGTTAGCTTCCGATTTTTCTCACAAGACCACCACCAAATTTGATTTCCACAAAGAGAACTTTTGATGAGAAGGAATTTTCAACGCGTACGGCTCCGGAAAGGCCATTCCCTCCGGACTCCACTCTCTCTCACGACCCTGTACAGACGATATGGCAGATTAGTTTGAAAATATTATTGTGTTGGCTTTGTGATGTGTTATAAATAACAACCAACCATGGACTTATAGGAGTGGCGGACAATCACGACTTTAAGAAAAGGAGAAATGGAGGACGAGAAGATAGTGGAATTGGTCCTGTTTAGTTGGTGGCCCACCCATCATTTGGAGTATGGCAGATTTTTTTTTTTTGGAAACTTGGAGTATGGCAGATGATGATAGTATTAGTAGATTGCTATGTAGCATAGTATGGTATAGTATTGACTGGCTTGACAAGCAGTATGGCGAAAGCGTCATGTTCGAGTCACTGAGTTTTTTTTTTTTCCCAATTGAATTAGTTTTTTATACTATTTGTTTAATACGTCTATATGGAGGAGGCATAAAGATAATGGTGATGCACTACTGTAATGTTTGGTGTGTGATGGAAAAGATCAACCACCAACCCAAATTATTGACCGTGTAAATGTAATACAATATACATCTTTCTATACAAGTACTATCAGTGTTGTATACAAGAGTTGATTTGTTCTTTCCGCTTGAATAAAGATGTAATGTAATGATCCGCTTGGAAATGAAAGTGCACCAAATATTGTTGCATATTACTGTATTCCCACTTTCTTTTTTCCGCTTTCTTTTGCTTCCAGAAACTCATCATTCATCAATGTTTTCACAATTCATGCATGTTTTATTATCCTAACGAAATAATAGTCACCTGGTTCACACTTCATACCGGTTTCCTAACGAAATAATATGATGCATAATATTGCTACTGCTTCAATACCCACTTCTTACATGTTTGTGAGTGACATACAGTAGTTTCTACATAGGTAATGTGACGGTAGTGTCTGCATCTGGCAGCGGGGCACGAGTTAATCAAGATTGCTAAACGACGTGATACTAAAACATGACCAAGATAGCACGCAAAGGTGGATCAAGAGGCGGAAGTAATCTGATCCTATGACGAAAATGAATTGGCAATTTGGTCGGCTTTTAGTTATACCTGCCCCATTTGAGGCTGAAGGTTTACAATGAGGACAGTAATTTTGACCCGTTTCAAAATTAAAAAAAAATATATATATATATATATATATATATAGATAAATCTCTGGTTGTTGCCGATAGATCTAAAAGATCTTCTAATTATTTGAACATAGACAAATATTATGTCCACTGCAAATGGATTCAAGCAAGCACCTTCCACTTACAGATTCAACAAGTCGACAGGGAAGCCTGCTTAACTTTACAAGATTGATGGGGACGCGGAAGCACAGGATCGTCCATCCAGCAACCTCCCTAACGCATATAACAGCACGTGTGGGGCCTAATTACAAGATGCAATTTCCCACAATCACTATTACGGTAAACGAATCACCTTGATCTAAAGTGGAATATCTGCTTCCGGACAGGTAGTTACACAAATGGTCATAACACGTCTCCAGTCCTACGTCACCTTTCCTGATTCTGGAATCAGCAACTTACGATCATCATGTCACCTTTGTATTAGTGTCATCCAACATGATATTTCTTTCACTTAACTTTTCTATTCAGGACCAATGGGCCTTCAATCACACAGCATTATTTGGAAAAAGAAGCTCAATCATGGAATGGTCTAACTCAAAAAGTTAAAAAGCAACATCAATCTAACGTTTCGCTATGCCGTAAAACTCTCATCTCTATCTTTTGCAGATAATGCACGCATCCAGATTTTTTGATGTCGCTGTGCAAGTTAAATAAATGTCTAAATTTTGTCCGCTTTCCCAAGCTAGTGCTTGCAAACTAGGCAATTAGCTTGAGATGTGAGAGGGGAGAGACATCTTGACATCATCTAAAACTCCTAAGATGTCCAGATTTTCTAGGTTGAGCTCTATGCCATGGCAATGTGAAGATCAAATTCAAGCTAGTGCATGTGCATAAAAGAGAAAAAATGCTAGCCATGGCATAGAGATGAATTGAACTTCAAAACGTACCTCTAGTTAGGTTAAAAATGGAATTTACAGTTCCTTCATGCAAGAGTTTGAGGGGTACTCTCCTCTTTGTCTTGTATAGAGATACCAGAAAAATAAGAACAGCAGCAACACCAACAAATAAAAGAGAAACTATAATGGTAAACAAGAAAGGAGCAGAAGTGAAAATTACTGCAAAATAAATGATCAAACCTCGTTGCTGCACTTGAAACAACTGAATAGAGAAGTAAACTAATGCTCAGTAGATAGGATTGGATTGTGATTTTTGCATCTTACATGCCAGTAGTGAGTTTTTCTTTTTATTTTTATTTTTATTTGGATGCCCTCATGTTTTCCTGGTAAGTATAAATGAGCATTTTGAGGGATGTAAAGCGCAAGAGTATTTGAAAACTTCAACAGTAAGGCCCATCTTTTCATGAAGCTATCCAACTCCATTATAAGAACTTTTTTTAAAAGTGGACTGGGGCCACAGAAACTAAACTGCAGATTGTGAAAATTTGAAGTTGTGAATCTGAGGTGCTATAAGCAAAATAAGGCATCCATTTGAAGATTCATGATGCGTATTTCTGGAAGACGAATTTCAGAGGATTGATGCAGTATGAGCTTAATGTATAGACTAGGAGCTCTTTGAAAATTTCCTACCAGTATATGCTGACAAAGTTTTACAGAATTTTAGTTACCAGATTGTCTGTCCCAGAATCAATAAAAGGTGAACCTTATTGTTCTTCAGATGCCTACCAGATATTACACGCTAGAAGATCATGCATGATGCATCTAAAAAAGAGTGAGAAGACCAACCTCGTGAACATTTTGGTGCAGGGCGACATTGGACTCGACATAAGAATTTCCTTCAATTATCTTTTCCTCTTTAGCTTTTGGAAATTGGGCTTTATTGGTTGGCTTGCCAATGTACTCTGATCATCAGCACGAGAAGGCCCGTAAGGGATAAGAGGCTTCTTAGTAAGCATGCATGTCTGAGAAGTGCCAATGCCCGGGGTTTTGGGTGAAACTGCTTTTTTCTTTAACTGCCTGGGAATCTCCAATCTCTCCAGGATTTTTGAAGTTTTTTCATCTATTTGCCTATTGCTCTGTGATGGTGATGGTAGTGGATGATCCAATTTTGGCTTGGAGACTTGTATGGGTGAATGTATTTGGGGTAGTTCAGTGACAATCAATTGTTCCCATTCCTCTTCAATATATGAATTGGCTTCGTTTTCCTGAACTTCTTCACTTAGTGGTGGCATTTTCTCTTTTGTGACAACCACTGCAGCTGCTTGGGTTAGTTCTACAACCTCTTCTGAGTCTTTCAAAGTCGAAAAGTCTACAGGTGCTTCTCTAATCTTAGGAGGTATTGCTCTGATATAATGAAATCTCAAGTTAGTGATCTGATATATCAAGAACAAATTGGACGGTTTGACAATGCAAATGAAACTGAATAAACACAAGTTAAAAAGAAAATTTTGATCAGGAAATAATCAAAAGCAGTAGTTCCCCAACACCTTGCACAAGCCTGGTCTTACAAACATCAGAGGTATTGCTCATATAACCAATTTGGAAGGCAATCTACGATTTTGGTTCCTTGTAAACAACTAACTGAAGAGATGGAAATATTGTAGTAACAAGAAATTCTCATTTATCAAAGAAGAAAATCTTCCCCAGCATTAATGCTGTACCTTCAAAATGCAGCTCCATTTACAACCGCTAGTATTAAGATTGCACTTATGCAAATGAAAGTGCAGTAAGATGTTCTAGAAATAGTACAGCACATCAATAGATATAAAATTCAGTAAATGCACCAGTTTTTCGTAATAAAAACTCAAAATGGTAATTCTGGAAGTATGCAATATGAGAAGTGCTTTGTATTTCATCTAGCAGAAATGACTGAAACATAATGCATAATACAACTGCGAAAACCAGGACAATTTTGTGCTACACAACTTCATATTTGCAGAGAATTTCACTCCTCGCCTAAAATGTTAAGACCGCTGGCTTTGGCAACTGATTATTTATGTGAAGGGACTTTCTGAAGACAAAAGGATGGTGAATCTATTCGTTGAACATTGCAAAATATTACACTTCCATTAAGTGAAAACCCTGAATGGCAGGCGGACTCCTGTTTCACTTAGAGGACCCAGTCATCCATAATCAAATAATGGGAAATCTGCAACTAAATCCTATGCACAGTCACAATGATCCCAAAGGATTAAAGACAAGATGATTACCCAAATTGTAGACTCTCTTTTACAAGGAAGTTTAGTTTCTGATGGAAGCCTCTCTCATGCTGTATTGGACTGTAGGTACTTGCTTCAATCTGGGCACAATGATAGACATGAAAATTATAGTTTTAAAATGTAGAAAGACCAATTCCTTATCCAAAGAAAATGCGGTGAGTTTTCTCTTTTGCTTTAAGCATGCATGTTGATGTATTTATGTTCTCTCTCGTCAAGTAAAGAAATCATCTCAAATTAACATCTAAAATTAATACACATCACACCTTAACACACATGTAATCTTTATAGACCTGCATGCATGAGGAAACGAACAATGACATGTGTGTGTGCGTGTGCGTGTTTTTTTGTTGTGTGCATGCACATCTGTGAGTGTGTGTGGGTGCAGGTGCAAGGATTGAGAGAGAGAATAAAACCTTAAGCAAAGAGGACCGAACCAAGCTCTCCATTTCTTTGGCCATTGTAGAGTAAGTAAATTGATTTGCATCAACAGCAGGCAAGATTTCCTCTGATGCCACAAGCCGCTAAAAATTCCATGATATACATTACTCAGAACAACTATGAGGCACAGAGACAAGCAATAAAAAAATTTGCTGACCCTTGAAAGAACACACATTTGGCAATCTCAAATAGGGCATTAAGCAGGAAGAAAATTCTTTCTTGTATACTATACAAAAATTAGGAGAAGACAATCTGAATCTATTAAGAAAGTAACATAAATAGAATTTTAATTTTCCGTAGATCAATACTGTTATCTTACTGACAAGTATTTCCTCAAACACTATCAGTGACAAAGGAAATGACCCAATGCAAAACTTCAATAGCGAACAATATGATTACAATAGAATGGACAGAGAGGAAGAAATAGTGCAGAAGAGGACAATGTAACTAGAAGTTGAAAGAAAACATATACCAATGAGTATCAGACCAATTACCCGGAGAAGCATCATCCCTTTATCTGAAGGCAGTAGAAGGTAATAGCAGAGAAAGGAAGTCTCCTTCATAGTTTCAACATTGCAATTTGAAGAACAAACTAAACCCTGATCAAGGGAATTTAGTAGATGACAGATCACTTGAAAAACTGCCACAGAACAAGGCAAAAGCAGAAAAGGAGTTGTAAAATACCTTTCCCAATAATCACCCACAATTAACCAACTAAAGTTAAAACCAAGATCTGTATCTGACATAAGAGATGCATTGCTACATATAAAACAGAGGGAAATCCCTGTCCATACGTTGATTGTTTTGCTCTGACTTGTCAGTCTCATCAAACTCATTAAATGTTGATGGAGCAACAACATATGAAGCACCAAAAATAAACCCTGTTCCATAACACAACAAAAAACAAAATTAACTGCAAGCCTATGCTGAGGAGTTATTAGAGCAAAGTCCTGCAAATCTTTGCACATGCAGTGAACTCATTGGATTACTACAGCATCAATAGGCTGCAGTATAACAACTGGAAGCAAGATCAAGTGGCCTCTCCTTGATTAAGTAATGTTCTTATACAACCGATATCTAGTGGCATACGACTGGCCTGGAAAGAGTGATCCCAATCCATCTTAAACTATAAGTGTTAAAACTCAATTTTCGGGCCCTTTTTATGTAGATTGTTTGTGGAGTATCTAACGTTCATACTTATCTTTCTAGAGAAAATTTTCAGAGTAAACTACTTTTTTAAAAAGAAATTAATTGAAAATCTAATTGCAAGCAATTGAAAATCGAGGAACACCATTCAACTCTTAATCGAGAATGAACAGGCCAGAAGCTCTGGAGGAAAGAACTGAGATGGTCTATGTAAGTTCCAATAAAGACAACCGATGGTAAAATAAGGATAATCCTTCCCCTCTAAGGAATAAAACAAGCTCCAGAGACTGATTTTCTTTTGTGATTGAAGAATGAAATGCAGTTATTCCAAAGGACAAAACTACCTTCATTTAGTGACCCTAGAGGAGTTCGTTCAATGACATGGAAATCAATTGGTGAAACTATTTGTGGTAGCTTCTGACGGCATTCAAAGGAGGGCATAAACAAGATCGTATTCTCTCCAATTTTGACAGAGTTTTCATTCAGATCCAATTCTTGAAGATCTTGTCCAGTTTCTGGACAAGAATAAGAACCCTTGCTCTGGTCCACATTTGATTTGTCAAGTGGAATGCCATGACACCAACATGTCTGATGGCCAAAATTACATGAAAAGTAGGCGCATTAGAAAACAAACTAAATATATGATTATCTCATTTTTGTCAGGAGTAAGAGTATAAAACAATTGATGTTCTAGGTATGCATTATTTACCTGACAAGGAATGAACCCATCAACTACAGGATTGAAACATCTACACAAGTTGCATAACAACTGGTTGACATTGTATAGCAGATTGGACTTGAAGATAAACCGAGAGTGTAGAGGTTCTTCCATGTCATCTTTCAGCTCCTGAAACCATTGTTTCGCCATTCCGGAAAATACATGTGCATCTGCAAAATTACTCTTTTAGAATATGAAATAGTTGTGTAATAATTCATCCACAATTCTTTGCTAATATGCAGTAAGTTCAAAATTTTTTTATCAGTTCCCATCAATAATACAATGTTCAAAGGAAGATCCTGTTGAGTTGTTGTAGATTTAATTAAGAGGTGTATCTTGTGTTTGGGTGGTTGAGAATTGGAATCAGTTTAGGTTTAGAGAGCTGATAGTCAAGTTTCCACCATTCATGCTCAACTCCATTCCCCAAGACAAGCAAGATGAGGAATGCATAAAGAGATGAAACTTTGATAGGCAAGGATGGTGCTTAACCTGAAAGACAGGATCGAAATGAGCAATTTTCAAGATCACCAATTTGCTTTATGAAGTTGTTAATATTCTCAACACCATCACCAAGATGGTTTGCTATGTGCTGAATGAAAATAAACTCCACAGAAACACACATGTCTGCTGCATCCTGGTAAAGAAAGCCATCAAATTTGGACTGAGAGCTAAGATAACTGCCTTAGTGCAATAACAGATCAATGACATCGGTCCAGTTTACTCACCATGAGAACCTTTTTGGTATCATCATCCAGGTGCTGAACTATGCAAGCACTAATCAAAAACACTTTTCTTGTAATATCTCTAGCATGTCCTCCCCAGGAATATAGAACATTATCACTTAGAATGCTTGAAATTTTCAAATCTGTTACATTAATCAAGTAAATCCATAAATCAGAAATAGAAGTGATTTAACATATTATGGACACTTCAAGATAGATATATACATGAAAGATATAACGTTGATTCATAGAGAAAAATGCAGTTTTGGTACCCAAATTTTGACACGTGAGTAGTTTTAATCCCCAAATTTTGGATAAAAACAAATTTGGTACCCAAACTTTCAATATTTGAGCACATTTAGTACTCTTAGTGATTTTTTTCCAAATTGCTAGTTGAAAGAGTCGCATGATAGTCATATGTTCGGCAAATATTGTATAAAAAAATATCACAAAAACGTAAAATATCTTTCTGCCACTAAAGTGAAGATGAAATACAACAAAAGAAGGAGAAAAGGAATAAGATGAGTAGAGTTGGGTAAGTGATTAAAGTTTTTAAAATATCTTTCTTGGTACTTAGAATCAGAAGGATGTTTTACGTTTCATTGGCAATTTTTTTATGCAATAGTTGTCGGACATGCGACTATCACATGATTCTTTCTAGTAGCATTTTGGAAAAAAATTGTCAAGAGTACTAAATGTGCTCAAATATTGAAAGTTTGGGTATCAGATTTGTTTTTGTCCAAAATTTGGGGATTAAAACTGCTTATGTGTCAAAATTTGGATACCAAAACTACATTTTTCTCTTGATTCATATTAGTCATGTTACCAGTACAAGATAGAGAACCAGAAATGTCAAACTCGGGAGAAAAAGCATCAGTAGGCAAATTGTTCACAGCATGGTGAAAATCACGGGGACTGAAGTTTCCTGTTGGACTATAGGCGACCTTCAGCTGGACAACATATGAACTATCAGTGTTTATCAATGCAAATCTTTTTTTGCACTATCACAAAGACGAAAAAAAGCACTTTGTCAAGTTCAAAATATCAATTAGCTATTCACTCCTTTTTTTTTTTCTATTTTTTCACCATTGAACGCCACATCAATATTTGAAAAGAGGAACAAAATTCAGGCTTTCCAAACGTCAATATAAATCTCCAAAACCCTGGCCTCCTGAACATTTCAAATAAAACGAATTCAATCATGCTTCATTTCGTTATCAAAAAATTAAGCAAAACTACTCAGAAGCACACCTAGTGTGGAATGATTATCAAAATTGCAAATTGCTAGCTACATACTTCGACGGAGCATGAAATGCGATTAGTGAAGATATAGCAAAGTCCAATTCGATCAAGCAGCGGCTTTGACTGAGTTCTAAGGCCGCTATTGCCGGCGCTCGGAGTGTAGATAGCGTAGTAGTTCGCCAGCTGCAATAGTGACTGCAGAACACGAAAATGAGCCGAGGAATCGGAGATTAGGTTACCAAAAAAAAAAAAGTTCATCGTAGTTGCGATTAAGACGAAATTGATCAAATAAAGGCTAAAATTTGAGAACGCTGCGATGAAGATTCAAATGTCGCGATACATAGAGAACCTGCTTTAAGTCTCGAAGTAGAGAAGGCGAGAGGCTTCTCAAATCCAGTACGAAGCAGAGAATCCCCATTTACGTCTTTGTCTCTCGCGAAAGAAATGTGACTTCTTTGTCTACGAGACGCAGATTACAGAAAACTCTTCTGACTCTCTCTCTCTCTCTGGACAGTCGCATCTTGTATAGGCAGTTATTTATAGGTGCGTTTTGGCGCGCAAAGTTGTTGACAAATCCTAAAGCGTTTATCTTTACGTTTTGGCACAAATCCTAAAGCTGTGTAGATAAAACAGGCAAATGGTTCGTTCGTTTGTGTAGGTAGAATTGGCGGGTCCAAAACTGCTAGCTTGATTATAATTCAACTATGAGGCAAGCTCTTAGTAGAGTTCAAGTAAGGTGATTGATTAACTAATATATAAAAAACTATAGCATATTCTTGTTTACTTGGTATGATTTATTTTTTTTTTTTCTGATTTGATTAGATTGGCTAACAAGAATTTCTTTATGGTGATACTGATATCATTTCTTTGCGTCAGCCTTCAAAAATACTCTTCAGGCGCTTTCCAAATTTTCCCAAGCACTTTTTTGAACTCTGCTGACATGTTCGTACATCAAAATTCACATCAAGCAACTGCATACTATAATCTCAAAGAAAGGTAAAAGGAATTGATCTTTCCACATCTACAAGAAAAATACATCATTTTCTAAGCAGTAATAAGAAGTTGACTAGAAGAAAGTCTTGTTTTCGAGCCGTTCATAGTCCAATCTTGACACAGAGATTAATCTCTGTTTCAATTTCTTCATAGATTCTGAATCATGAGGTGCAAAGATGGCATCAGGAATACTTGCAAGCCCAGGATTCTGGCTATTCAGCACCGAGAAAACGGTGGCATCCTCAAACCCATTATTCAAGCAATAATGCAGAAGACCTCTTGGGAAGACGAATACATCCCCTTCTCTAAGAACTTTCCGGAACATGACATTATTGGTATCAAAAAATCCTGCAATCACCACACCTGTACTAACGAAGAGCATCTCAGAAGCCCTCGGATGAGCATGTGGCATTACCAGGCCATCCACTTCTAAGTCAGTCCTCGCAACTGACAAGCTGAGAGTGTTGAGCCCTGGATATTCCGCAGCTGTGACCAGAGTCGTGCTGGAACGGAGAATATCGTCTGTATCACCCTTGTCATTCAACAGGGAGGATTTAAAATCAGAAGCCGAAACACTGCCTGGATTCTTGCATGGAAACCCATTGATAAAGACGGTCTTTTGTGTTGTGTCTGTCGGACAAGTATCATGGAGATTATCTGTGTCTGCTGCCTGACATAGGTAACGGCAGACAACGAAACATGCCATCAACAAGGTACTGAGAGAGAGAAGAGGTGAATTCATTACTGTTTTTATTACATAGATTGATATTTGAGTTGTTTTCGATGTGAATATAAAGTACGGGAGTTGCATCTGAAGGGGTAACATTGAGAAGTTTGGAGTTCACTCCACTCCTCATTCAATGCTTAAAATGGAGGTGACTTTCCCTTGTCGAAAGCTTAGATGTCCCTACTTTTGAGACACAATGTTCCAGTCTAGTCTTTCCTTGTTAATGTTTCAGAGAAGAGACTACCAAAACCACCTGGTCATCAAATAAAGAAAAAAGAGGGGTGGATACGAATCTCAATAGTCCAGTCACTGTGGGAAAGTTTCGTCCAGTAACCGTAGCTGCAATACTAGATAATCCAGAAGACTGTATTATAAAAGGACCAACCAGAAAAGCTTGCTAGAAGTGGCAAGTAAACTGCGAATAGAGTTAGGGCCTAAAATATTTGTTGAACAAGTACAATATAAAGCAACAGTTGCTTCCCAAGTCCCAACAGTTGCATCTTCTGAGCATGTTCAACAGTTGACCATAAGTAAAGTTAACCATATCCGAATCAGCAAAATCCAACAGCTCGATCTGATCTTCACTTCTGTAACTTGTCACGGAGGGAAAGAACAAAATTCTCCACTTCATCACCCTGCATGATAAACAAATTGAGTTAGGTAAAGTTAAAAACAAAAAACAGCCCACAAAACACTTGTACTTGCTACAAATTTTCAAGGTCCATTGTACTGCAAGTGGAAAACTACATATTTGGTAGATGAAAAATTCATGTGGAAATATAAAAATTATGTTATCTAACTAAGCAAAGTTTGAAGACTGCGATGCTCATTTAAGACCTAAATGTTTTAAAGCAACTTAACATGAACATTTGGTTGAAGTTCTTTTGGTTTCTGAATGATATTTTACACTTTTCCAGAATCCACAGAAAATCTTAAGTATTCAGCATCAAACACCATCAGATTATAGAACTTTACAAGGAAATGGAGAAAAAAAAAAGATGACAAGCAGAAAATAGAGATTAAAAGCCCCTACCAGCAGATAATTTACTTCAATCAGTTTATTCCATTATCAGTAATATAGTGTTTCTTCTGAGCATCTTTTGAACAAGCTTTGGTTGGGCAGTCATCTGTAGCCCTAAGAATTTCAGAAATGAACTTTACTAAAGAGCAGATCCCACCCAAGAAATTGTGATCAATGACACCCCTGCCTTCATCAACATGTGCAAAATCAATAAGCTTAATCTCTGCTCTAGGATTCCTTCCTTCTGAAGCAAGCCGCTTTTCATACATCATATGAACTGAGACAGAATAAAAATGGTATAGAGTTTGATCCTCAAACCATGATTTCAACTCAAATAACTGTGACAAAATACCAGTGGGACCACCAAAAACAAGTGATGCAAAAGCACAATCTGGTTTTGATTCCAACTCTGTAGAAGTGTTAGAAGAAACAAAATTTTTCAGAACTAACTTAATTTCCTCGGCAGAAAGACTCTGAACAGATTTCCTTGTAGGTTTCCTGAATACTGATTCTTTGTTGGTATAAAACTGTAGACCTGATAACCTGAATCCTAACAGGAGGCTTGATGATTCTCTATCCTTCTTCAAACACTTCGCTATGTAGTCCTCGGATGCTGGTGGGGACCAAGTTCTGGAGCCAATCTTGATGTCCATTATTGAAGGATTGACACGGCCTAAAGTAAGATCTTCCAAAACTAGGTGAGGTTTTAAGCCAGATCCATCAGATGCCTCAACAAGCTGAGTGCCATAAAAGATCGGGAAGAATTTGCGGATGTCATCTGGAACCTTAGTGTTTAAAGAAAATGAAGTGTAAAATGCAACCTCTTTAGATCCGCGTTCATCTCCTTGGAGAGGCTTGTAAAAGTGCCCAGAATCATCTACAAGTGGCCCAAGCTTTCCCCCACCAGCTTGGTGACCAGCAACCTGATTTTGGGGGACTTTGAGCATGTCTGCATCCAATGACAAACCTCTCAGCCAAGCAGTACAAACTTTTCTTGTGGTGGTCGCATACTTTGAAACTATAAACTGCGAAATGCTTCCCTAAATGATTGAAAAACATTATCTCTTCTTATAAACAGTAAGAACTACTGAAGTTGATATAGAGAAATCTGAGGCGAATAATGTCTTTTACAAAATTTCTCCACCTATCCTAAGGGTTTACAAAAGGAAAAACCAGGACAACCCTAAAAATCTTTTGAGGGAGGATAAGACATACTATGATTTGCCAAAACTGAGGTTGTCACAGAAAAATCTTGCCAATCCGTTAAACAGAAAAAGTAAAACACAAGCAAGTAAAGCTGATGACAGCTGACAAACAAATTAACAATGGACAAACAACACCCCCCCCCTCTTCCCCCTGCCCCAAAAAAAACACATACATACGCGCTCCCAAAAAATAAATAAACCACAAAAGATCACAAACAAGGAATCATAGGCAAAACCAAACTAACTGAGAAAGTTCATCATCAACTGCTCGCCAGAGTATATAAATTAACACAAGAATGATAATTCAGAATCAAAATCTCCAACGGAAGTTTCCATTTGTCTATTGATTTCTCCTCTAAAGGTAAGATTCAAATTTTGAAGCTTTTGCTTCTGCATTAAGTAGCTGCATTTTGCCTCTACTACTCAATGCAAGTTGTAGGGCTTTGATTTTACAAATGTTAGTGAAATTGAATTAACACCAAATATCAAGGATAGCTGCTTGGCAAAATCTAGAAATGAAAGGTCTGGGATATTTAAATGTGTCAAGTGAACGTATCAGTTCCAATTATCATAAGCAGCCATTGCCAGGCAGAGCCCCTATTCAAAAAATGCAATCCAATAGATATAGCATTAAAGTTAGTAGGAATCTGAGTGCCGCATGATTGGGAAAATTATGACTGCAAACACGAGCCAAAATAGTCCCTGTAGCAATTCTATGGCTACAAACACTAGCCAAAAGTAGCAAAATGTCCTCCCTTCAATTGGCCATGCTAGAGACATGCCAGAACAAGTTTTTCTGGTTAGTACTCTCTTCATGTGAAAGTACTTTCCACATATAAAAGGCATAAACAATTTACTCCTCTTTACATAGACAACTGGAAAATGAAATTTTAGTCTACCCATCTTATTAACATCCAGCACAACCTCAGTCCAACCACTTCCTCCTTTTGCTCCAGCACTCCCTCCCTCCGCCCTCCAGCGTCGAGCGTCAAGCTTATGGGCGATACACATTTAAGAGCACGGCAATATCCCTCGATAGATGGGCTCCTAGGTGGGTAAACTTTATTATTCTTGAACATTGTTGTTTAGCCACCTATTACCTTTCCAATCAACACGACACACCCCTGACCCTTATTGTCACTGGCACCACTTTTCCTTGCTATTTTGTAACTCAATCACCAGAACTGGTAAATAGATGTAATTCAAAAGAAAAAGTGTTTCAAAGGCTTCCAGGTATGGGTTTAGAACTACAATCACTCGTTCATGGTTGACATATATTTTCCCACAAATGTGAAAAATCTGTAAACATTAAAAGCCATCTGCCAACTCACCTAAATCTAACTTTACCAAGATGATAACAATTAGCTCTAAAACCACACGCCCCAAGACATAAAAAAAAAAGGAGAAACAAAATCATCAATTTAAATCTATAGATGACATATACAGTTCTAAAACAAAAGAATCCAAAATGCGATCAACAAGAAAAAACAAAAGGGAAAAAAGCTTTTTTTTTTTTTTTTTAAAAAAAAAACACACACACACACACACAAACATAGATTGATAGATAGATATATATATAAAGCTGGTAGCTCTTCACTTTTTCAGTGGCGGTCAGGGTAAAGAATTAAACTTACCGAATAAAAGAGAGTCAAGGAAGAACCTTTATAGGCAGATTCCTGAGCAATGCACTCCCTCGCTTAAACAAAGAAATGGCCAGCATTCAAGGAGTAGAAAAAGCCCCAGTTCGGCAATGCCCAGGTCAAATATCAAAAGAATCTGCGTGGATATTACAACCGGGCCCATCATCTTCCTTTTGTTCACTTTTCTAATGTTTTTTCTTTTTATTTTATTAATTGCGTTCTTGGATGCCATCGCCGGTGGTTAACTGGAACCCCGAAAGGACGGTGGTCAACGTACACGGGCTTTCAACGACAAAAGCCTACTTGTGCACGTTACGATAGTTTTTTTTTTTTAACTCTCTCTTCCCTTTGGAGAATGGCCCAACTTCTATTTTAGCCACTTCATCCAATTTATTTAACAAATAATAGTACATCTCTAAGGGGTTCCGGAGGTTAATTGAGAAATGCAAATACCATTTCCCCCAACTTGTCTCATGATGCAGCTAATAAAAATTTTTTTTTAAATAAGGCAGTTAATTGTAAGTTAGAAGTTGAAGTTCAAGTAATCTAACTTAGGCCTTGTTTCACAGACAAATTTTTTTGCCAAGTTTCTCTGCTATAAGTTTTTTAATAACTTTAATTATATTAATCTCAAAATTTTTTTTTAAAATTTTAAAGTTATATACTTCAAAATATTCAAAAAAAAAACACACACTTCAAAAAAAAATTTAAAAACTTCTACAGTAAGTTACAGTAAAATTTAGACAAACACTCAAAAAACTCACTTATCAAATGGGGCCTTAGTTCGTAGAGACATTATTGATCTCATGAAATTTTCTATTTTACTTTTAAATTCTGTCTTTTTCTCTTCCTCCCTTATCAAAATTGGAGTCTCTGTTTGACCAAAAAACCAAAAAAATAGAATTTCTATGTTCTCGAAGTGTATGCTTTGTATCCACTTTAGAGTTTAGACCTGAATATTATACTAAATGGTTGCTTATGAGAGAGTGAAGTTTTATTTGCTGAAAAAGGTCAAGGAAAGCTACTAGCATTACTCAAGTATCAAGATAGATTTTCCATAGGACCCAAAAGAAAAACACTACCATTGTTGACATATTATTGTTATTAAATTTCTAATAGGCAAAGATTGATTATATGTTAGAGATTGCTTATGCTATTACAGTAAGATATAAATGGATACATTTGCTGAAGTAAAAGTTGAGAAATATCATATTACCAAATGGGAAAGAAGCAAGAAACTGAAGAAACTTTCTCTGTACTATGCTTGTCCTATAGCAAGATAAGACATGAAACTGGCGGACCTAATGTGCAAATTCCCTTAACTTCCGCCGGTCTAATCAGTCTAATCTTGACTTCAGAGTACGAAAAAGTGCTGGGATTCGAGCAAGAATTGAGCTCCAAACTACAAATCAGAGTACAAATTAGCAGACTGGTGACTGATTAATTGCAGAGGCCAAAGACGAGGAGGGACCTGAACTCTTTCACTCGTTGGATAACGTGGTAAACTTAGTAGTCCACCATGTGTCGTACAGGGCTTCTGGGATGGACACGTCTGCTGGAGTTTTCTGCAGTTTGTGTCCTACTCCTTAACGGTGGTACAGCAGCCAAGAATGAAGCTTGCACCGCTTCATCCAAGACGACCATCGCCGGGTACTTGCCGCCAACTCTACCAATATGGTACTACTTGAACTTCAATTTCTGTCTCTCTTCCGGTTCTTATTTTCATATTATAAGTGAATGAATCATCATAAAGGCCTAAAGGGGACCCAAGAAGCAGCTTCTTTAGAAAATGTGTATGGTTTATTGTGCAGTATGACTCTACATCGTTGCTGCACTGCATCTGAGTTTTTCCTGCAACAGATGTTCTAGTGTAGTAAAAATAAGAGATTCTTCTTCTTCTTCCTTTTTTCTTTGTCTTTTAATGACAAGTTTCCCCTCGATTGTCTATTTCTGGGTGTGTGGAAGAAGTCATTAGTAGTTCTGACTTCTTCTAATTGTTGGCTTTGATACTTGAGTAATTGTTTTCATTGGAAAGCCACCATGTATCTTCCTTTTCACTTGAGTCTGATATGAAGTGTGAACATATCCCAAAAAAAAAAAGTACTGCGCTCAAAATTTAGTATATGGCTTATATTTTTGGTTAAAAACCTTGTTCTAAATGTTGAATAATAGTAGCGTTTGCTGTTGAATGAAGCTTTGGAAGTTAATTGATGGATTAAACAGAAGATGTACAATGAGGCTTTACTTGTTATTAGACTACTATGCAAGAAAGCTACAGACCAGACATTTCTGAGTTCTGTACTTTTGCTCTTTATAATTACCGAGGCTAGGGACTTCATATTTGCTTCAGTGGTTGATTGGTTAAACTTCACATTTGCTTTAGTAGAGATAGATGCTATTCCTGCTAGAGTTCTTTCCTCTGTCACTACACTCTCATCGCAATTTCTTCGCTCACTCCTTTCTTTTTTTTTTTTTTTTGAGCACTGAATAACATATCTTAAATTAGATGATTCCTTTCTTTCAACATAGAACTGTTTCGCAGTGGATCTCGGGCCACATTGATCATCAATTGGTATCTGTCATTTTTTGACAGACTTGAAACCATTAGCTTGAGGCCACATAATTGCTCTCCTGTTACTAAAGTTACTAAGGAGTCTTTATTCTGCCAGCTGTTGGTGCCAAGACCAGATTGATGCATTCGCATCTATCTATGTATATTTGGGAGTATCATTAAAATGTGGAGATATGTTTTCAGCAAGGTTCTTTCAAGTCGGTAAATCTAGTGTGTGAAAATTTTGAAACCAACGTATAGAGTTTATGTTGTTAAAAGTTTAGACACTTAGTTTGGGGTATATCTCATTACTCTTACTGTCATTTGATCCTTGAAAAAAATCCAAACATGCACCACTAACATTTGCAAAACAGGTGAGTTCATATAAAAAAATCTGGGAAATTGTATATCAGGGAGTCTGGGGTCAATCCTTGAGCCGTATATCCAGGTTGTGCATTTGGAAGCTAGGATGATGGTAAGTTAATTATTTTATTGTGTTGATGTTCTTGAGAATACTTGACCAGGACAGCGGGAAATTGGATGTTCACAGTAGGGAATGCTTGAAAAAGATTAAACATGATTCTGAGCTCCAGAGTCTGTTCAAGATACTTGATGCTAGCTTCTTTAGTGATAATAAGGTATTTCGCTGACGTTTACCAAATTGTATATTTTGATGTTTATTTGGTGGTTCTTATATGTAAGTAGTGGTTTTCTCAAGGTATGGGAGATTGAAAAGGCAGCAAAAGAGTTTAATGTTCCAATTATCAAAACCAATCGAAAGTTAGTGGCTTCTGAAAATGGAGGATTGCATTATCTGTCTTATTTGGTTTTCAACCCTGCACGGACAAGTGAAAGTTTACAGCAGGCAACCAAGAGATTCAGTAATCCTTCTCTTGAAGGTGTAAGGAGGCCAAAAAGTGATGAAGATATTGCCTTCATGAGTGTAGGTCCATAACATCCAGATAGTTTTAAAGCATGATGCATATGATCAAACATTCAGTTCCATATATTGTGTGACTAATTGTGCCATTTTCAAATATAATTTATGGATGCCTCAGGTCCTTGAATTGGGGCAACTCATTAAAACAAAACAAATTACGTCAGAGGAGCTAACGGGGATCTTTATCAGGAGATTGAAAAGGTATCACCGATCTTTCTGGTGTTTTAGTATCATCTGTTAGTATTTAGAAGACTCTTTTTTGGTGCCGTTGTGGCAGGTATGGTCCTGTCCTTGAGTCAGTAGTCACTATTACTGAGGAATTAGCATACAAGCAGGCAAAAGAGGCTGATCATTTACTTGTGAAAGGCGAATACCTTGGTAATTATCCGTTGTTCTAATTCCACCCTGGATTTGCAGTGATATATATTTCCCTGGACTGGGAAATCTTAACAGATGCCTGTGAATACGAAGATCTTAAAGTATACGGCTAGTTCAAAAACATAATCACCATCATGCTTCTGTACTTTTTATTTAGTTAGAAACCTTAGAAAACAGTTAAGCGAGCAGTTGTTGTTTTTATTTGTCATCTGCACGTGCTTCTAATTTTCTTATTTGTTCTATTCCGAAATTTGCTTCCAAACCACAATATAGCTAATATCATGTGAAAATATTGACTTGCATAGGTCCTCTACATGGGATTCCATATGGATTAAAGGACATCATTGCAGTCCCGCATTACAGGACGACTTGGGGCTCAAAGACTTTTAAAGATCAAGTTCTTGATATTGAAGCTTGGGTGTATAAAAGGTACCTGGTACTAGAATATTGCAGGTGCTACAACTAGTACTCTTTTACATTGTATTGATAAAGGATAATTCTCGATGATACAGGCTGAGGTCTGCTGGGGGAGTTCTTGTTGCAAAACTCGTTTCAGGGTCACTGGCATACGATGATATCTGGTTTGGAGGCAGGACAAGGAATCCTTGGAATATTGAGGAATACTCCACTGGTTCATCTGCTGGACCAGCTGCTTGCACCTCTGCAGGTATCTTCTTGGATTATGGTGCTCTTCATGGCACTGATTTCTTGTATTATACCAGCATAACATTGTTCTCTTTGGGTGAAAAATGTGTTCATGTGATGAGGTATATTTCTGTCATTAGTGAGCACTTTCCATAACTAGTTGGAGTTTCACATGTTCAAGTTGGACATTCTCTTTCCTTTACATATAGGTATGGTTCCATTTGCTATTGGTTCAGAAACATCTGGTTCCATAACTTACCCTGCTGCTCGTTGTGGGGTGACTGCACTGCGTCCCACATTTGGAACTGTTGGTCGAACTGGTGTTATGAGCATATCTGAGAGCTTGGTAGTAGTTTGCTTGCTGTACAGTTTTATTTTTTCTTTTTCTTTCCATTTTCTATGATTTTCAGAATTCAGGTCTCTTTCTTTGACAGGATAAATTAGGCCCTTTCTGCAGAAGTGCGGCAGACTGCACAATCATTCTGGATATGATACGAGGAAAGGATCCGGAAGATCTTTCATCCCAGGATATTCCATTGGTGGATCCATTTACAGTGGACATAACAAAGCTAACTGTTGGATATCTGGAGGATGCTGAGATGGAAGTGAGCAAAATATGTCCTTTACCTGAATGACGTTTAGTAGTCCTATTTCTGATCCTTGGGTGTCAATTACAGGTTGTTGATGTGCTTAAATCAAAGGGGGTGAACATGGTCCCCTTTAAGCTGAATTACACTGTTGAATCTGCACAAGGCATCTTGAATTTTACAATGGACGTTGACATGTTGGCCCACTTCGATGAATGGCAGCGTGCTAACTTGGATGATCAATATGAAGCTCAGGATCAGTGGCCTCTTGAACTTCGACGAGCACGTGTTATACCTGCAGTAGACTATGTGCAGGTATGTCATCTGTTAAGTGATTCATCAAAACTGAAAAATGAACAATTATGGGAAAATATACATAAAAGGCAGCTTCTTCTTATTGGGTACTTCTGTTCTTTCCTTTTTCTTTTTCTGAGTTGGGAAGCTGAACTATTATTAAAAGTTAATGCGCCATCACGGCCGCTTAATGTGGTTTGTGTAATATAATGTAAAATGCCTATATCATTGGATCTGGAGGAGTGGATATTCTTAATGCAGGGCACCTTGAGATATGCATAACTGACAGACTTCTAGTTTAATTGGCTCGATGGCATCTATCATGATGATTTGATTGGTTATTGGTTGAAATTTTGATTAACAGAGTTCAGAGTTGTTCTGATCTTTTTAATTGGGCTGGGGAAGAATAGATGTGGATAAACTTTATTATGTATTACTCCAGCATTGGTCAATATTGTGAAAATCTAAGGCTGTTTAGGCATTTGACTTTGAGCAACTAAGCTAAAGAGGGTTTGATCTCTTTATTCCACTGAATCCTTTCTCGTATCTTCTTTTATAAAGATATGCAAATTTTTCGGTTTATCTCCTGTACTCATGCACAATATCTGAGTTTTCATGTTCCTGGCGTCAAATCATATATTCAGTACTTTCTAACAGGTCTTGGACTTTGTTTGCCTTTTTAGAATGCATATAGGATCCGCTTCTCCTGTTTCTAATCACTAATGCCAAATTTCAGTGGCTTCAATTTAGTACACACAATCGAACTTCTTAGATTGACTACTCGACCGCATTTCTGGACTCTTAGTCCTTGCCAATTGCTTTGAAGGTTAAAAATAGCTTAGAAATCAAGACCCAGCACTGTTGATAGTGATTGTGGAGCGGTAAAAACTTTGATGGTCCTTCGCAGGCACAAAGAGCGCGGGGGAAACTTATACGGGAAGTTAAAGAAAGTTTCAGAGTTGATGCATTTGTTGGAAATGCCACAGATTGGGAAAGAGTGTGTGTGGGCAACCTTGTAGGTATACCTGTTATTGTTGTTCCTGCAGGATTTAAGAAGATATCTGATCCACCAACAGCAGACACCCGAAGGAGAACTACAATCACCACTGGTATTTATGCTCCGCCAGCACATGACCATATTGTAAGTAATCTGACCCATAATCCTTTAGACTGAAATAAGTACAGTTTCTTTCATCATTTGTGTGGCAGAGTTACTATTTGGTTTCAAATCGGATGAGATATCATCTAATACACTTGAGAGCTTTACGTAAGAATCTTTGCAAAAAATGATCTTTTGCTTCCTAGAAGTCGGAAGAACTTTGATATCATGCGACGAATATTATGCCTGTTTACCTTTACACCGGTTCTTGCACAGGATTGACCTTGATTAGGAGCAGCTCATGTTCTCCTACAATATATAATAGTACATATTTTGCAGGCTCTCGCGTTGGCAATGGCTTACCAGTCAGTAACTGATCATCACAAGCAGCGTCCTCCTATTGATGACCTTGGACCTATTGACTCGGTTCCTAATCCACTCATTAAACAAATACCTCCAAGGCAATTACGCGGTTGAAGCTATTGATCCGGTACCCCTCTTCTTATTATAGTCTATAACTTCTGATGCATAATGGTCAATATGACTGTACCATCAGAATTTTATATAAGCTACCATATGTATTTTTGTTTGACCTAAAGAAATTCCATTCTTTTTTTTTTTTTTGGAGAATTGCTTAAATTCTTAATTTATTTTGAGAATTGTTTAAATTGGCTTAAGCATCCCGACGTTCCCCATTTCAACATTTATGGTCCAGTTTATTGCCCCCGATTAATGAAATAAATAAAGGGTCCTGTGCTTGAGTTGAATAAGTTGGAATTGCGCAAAGGGACGTTGGATTTAGAGGGTGCCTGGTCAAATGCATTTTAGCATGCTTCTTAACGGGTATCTGTTGCTCGAGACTACTCCTCCTTATTTAACTGGGTGGTCGAAGTCGAACATACCTGTTCATGATAGGCATCCTTGTAAGATAATCTGGCAGAAATCGAACTTGGGAGTTACTCAGAGCCTTGGGAATTCAATATTTGGTCCTTTAATGGTCATTGTCTCTTTTTTTCCGATGGCAGTTGGCAGGGAGGAAATGTGGGAGCGGAAGAAGTGGATGTTGAAATGGAATTTTTGTTTCATGACGTGAAATTTAAAAGAAAAATGACTTGCTTGGGACATGTTTTAAATCCGTAAAACTACTAACAAAATCTTCTTGACCATGTTCAAAAACCATCTCAAGATTTTATTTTCCAAGTCAATGTAGTGCCAATGAAACAGAGAATTAAAGATGAATTTTACTGCAAGTGATCGACATTAATTGAGTAGTTTGTTTGTGAAGGTTAGTTCAACTAGGAAAGTTAATATTAAAGATAACGTTTAGGGTGTGTTTGATAAAATTAAAATTTGAAACGGAAGTTTGAAATATGAAATTCGAAGTTTTTAAGTTGTTGAATTAGTATTAAATGTTAAATTTGATATATTTGAATGTATATCATATTAAATGATAAGTGAATAACGTATCACTTTTTTTTTATCATCGGCATGACCATTTTAATCTAACCCCATATAATTTCATAAGTTTAACCTTTTTTATGGAACAAAATTGAGGTGGGTTCTACTTTCTAGTTCTAGTGTATAACCCTAATTCTCATCCCACAAAAAGAAAAAAAGATAGCAATTTAAGTAAAAGATTTCTAGGGATTTGTTTTAATATAAGACATCCTAGCGAGATGTAAACACTTCTAGCAAAAATCTCCGGGGCTGCCAATTTCGACGGTCATCCAATTTATCCAAACAAGGAACGAACTCAGCTGGTCAGCTCATTCCACTCGCATCAATAAAGTACCGTCCCAGAAAAAGAAGCGTAACAGATGTTAACCGCAAGTAAATTCAAATTGCAAAGAGCTCATTACCTCGTAAGTACGAGCGACGCGCCAACCAGCGTGGTGATGACATGGCAAAAGTAACGGGGAAAAATCCACATGCGAGTTTTCTATTTGGTCCGCCGTCTGACGTGTCTCTTCATTGTCGTCATAAAGCGGGCCAGTGGCCACCTCCTCCTTTGTGTTGAACTCATCCTCAACTGAAATCAGAAAAGCAATTAATCTACAGCTAACAAAAAGTGCCCCCTCAGATTGAAAATGGAAAATTTCTTGAATAGTCCCTCACATCTTTAAAATATAAATATTTAGTCTGGATATTTAAAACATAGTAATTTTAGTGCCATACATAGTTAACTATTTTTGTCATGCAAAAGAAAAATATGGCGGTCATGTCATATGTACATAATTTGAGAGTGAAATCATATGCTTTTTTCATAAAGTGAAGTCATAAAATTTGAAAGATATCAATAAATATGTCTTTTTTGATCGAATTTAATGGATTATGACATAAAAGAATTATGTATCCTATCTAATTACTTCAAATTGGATGGAAACGACTGATTATATATTTATCCTAATTACTTTAAATTGGATGGAAGCAATTGATTATATATTTATCCTAAAATTACATGCACCATAGTTTTGGTTTTTTTTTTTTGTTTAAAAGCTAAATTCTTTTGGCCACCAAATGAAGATGTCATCGCAATCTTATATATTATATCGATTTTCAACATTCATTCAATTGATATATATCTCATACAACTTGCCTATTACTAATATATAATTGCCCTACCTTTTTTTTACTATAAAAATAAATAACTTATCTTACCATGAGACCTTAAGTCGAATTGATCATGTGATTTAAATTGTCTATGGTAATGGGTTATTAAATCTCACCAAATTAAATTCCTTCATCATTCTAAACTATGATTAAGACTTCAAAGCCCCATAACAAGATTCCTAAAAAAAGCCTTTAAGTTCATTCCCTATTGTCTTTTGAATGGAAAAATATACAACTAATATTTCAATGATGGAAATATAAGGTTTTTATTAATCTAGGGTTAAAAACAAAAAAGTTCCCTGTGATATATTTAATATATAGAAAAGCCTCCGTGGTTTCAAAATATACAAAACGACACTTCATATTTTGAACTAAATTGTAAACTAACAGAATTTATTAAACTTAACGAAAATGACGATCTCGGCCGTTAAACTTATCGGATTCCGTTAAATTTACCGTTAAATTCTGTTAAATTTACCAGATTCAGTTAATTTTAACGAATTCTGTTAGTTTACAATTTAGTTCAAAATATGAGTTGTTGTTTTGTATGTTTTGAAACTACGGAGAATTTTTCTGTGTATTAGATATACCACAGGGGCTTTTTTGTTTTTAACCCTTTAATCTATTAGAAGAAATCAATAGATCGAGTTTATGAGACATTCTCAGAATAATTCCTTCTATCATATCATTTGAAAAAACTCATTCACATCCCTTATCTAGATTCATGCTTGAAAAAATTGAGTTCAAGCCCCAGTTCATTTGAATATTTATATAAAACTAGTTTTTCAAGTGTAATCTACTTGAAAATACCTTTGACTACTTGATAAGTACTCATTAAATAGTTTACAATTGAACTTTGAGTTTCAAACTTTGTTTCAGCAAATCAACATATAAGCCATCAAGAACATAGAGAGAAAACCATAACTATAATGCTCAAGGCCAACTTAGCCCCAAAAAAAATGTCAGGACCAAATTGCTGTATTTCAATTATAAAAGTCCGGAAAAGAAGAACCTTCCAAATATGAAGGACCACGAAAGCAATTTTCTGAAGACGGTGATCCGAAATTCTGACTGGAATAGCAGTACAAACTTTTGATAGATTTTATGTACTTCTTGCTAACAGTGCATTGCACTCCTACACGAACTCCCCTCATGGCATTTTGAGTAAATTTACCCAAAATGGAGGTGAAATCCGAATCTTACCCTCCACTCTCTGTATCTCTTTCACTGTCCCCATCTCTCTCTTTCTCACACTATATATATATCCATTCCTATTTCATACATGTATATTCTCCGATCCGCCGTCCGACCGCTGCATCTCAATTCTCGCTCTCTACTCGCTTTCTCCGGCCAAAGTCTGTCCTCCATCCTTGGGAATTTGAATTTATCGATCCGAAGGTCAATCTCCATGAGTTTCTAGAACAACTTCAACCGGATCGATTTAATCTTTTCCTCTCGCTCCTCCGCTTCCGATCGATTGATTTCACACTGATCATTGAGGTAAAAGCCTCAGATCTCCGTCTATGTATGAATTTTCGTTAATGTATATATGCTTATATATGCTTGCATGCGTGTTTGCGGAGTGAATTGAGCTGCTTTTGTTTTTTATTGATTTTTTTAATGTTTGTGGCTTAAGGTTTAATTCAGCTGATCGTTGATGTGTAAATTGCGGATCTTTTTCTGTTCATGTAAGAAATAATGATTATTACATAGTGAAATATGCTTAAACTTGTAAAATGCATGTGTAGATACTCTGGTTTGATTTTTTTTCTTCTTCCCGTTTTTGCCAAATCTAATGCAGGTTACTATCTGTGTGATTTAATTTTATTTTTCAATCTGATGGTGCATGATCCCTGAGCGAAAAGTAGTTTTATGTATGAATAAAAATTTTTAAATTTTTTGAGCTTTGTTGAAAGTATAGATTTTTGGTTCTATCAGGGAGGTAATTTTTATTTTCTAATAAAATTGTCTATATGATGTGGTATAATTTTGTGGATAAATTCAGGGTTTGTTTCTGAAGTTGTGAGATTTTGTTTTATTGGATCTCAAGTTTCTTTTTTGGCAGATGTTTGTTTATGGAGATAGTGAATGACTGATTTTGTACTTTCCTTGCAAGGATTTGTTTCTAATGATTGTTAATTTTGATAACTTTTGCTGCAAAAGATTCGTTTGTTGTCGGAATTATGCATCCAATGTGATTGTTGTTGGAATTATGTCTTCAATATGTTTCCCTCAATGAAGATTTGGATTTTATCTTATGGAGTTAACGTGAATGCATATTTTCGATAACTGTCATTGATTTTATGATGCATCAAAGGCACTTCATTTATATAGTATTGTATCTGAAATCTCAATGTCACAATTTTAACTTGGTTCTTTGGTTGCAAAGATATTATTTTTGTGGTTATAATGTTTTAGTTATTTTCAACGGATTTTTCTATATGATTGCACTTAATAACTTCCATTGCGTATAAATTTGGAGTATGCTGTTGGAATAATGGTATCTAGTTCTCTTTTTGATAACTATTGTTCTTTCTGTTACCGTTGGTTAAAAGTCAAATCGAATGGTTAGATTTGATAAGTTGTTAAAAAACATTTGGTGCAAAGTTTAATCAAAATACGTTGTTTTGCTAAATTATTGCACTACCGGTTGATTTTTTTAGTGAAAGATTCGAATTGTAGCTCTCCAGATGTACGGTTGCTACTGCTATGTTTGGTTCAATTTGTTGGGCAAAATTAATCCAATTGTGCCATCTGTGACATCCTAGTCTTATATCTGTCCTTTGTACATGGTTGTATATGAATGTGGAGTTATCTGCTTTAACTGATAAGACATTTTTGTTTGACATAGACATTTTCATCTTCACCTTTTGCTCTGTTGTGGTGACTGCTGCTTGCATGAGAGCATTGTGGTTCAAAAAATTAAAATCATTGGTCCATTTGGTGGATACTATCATTTTTGTCCGTTTTGAAAATGGATTGAATGAGATATCCAGATACATAGTGCCTATAATAAGCACGAAGTGGCTTTAAATTACTTGAGATATATAGTGCCTACAATTGGGAGGTGAATCTTGGTGGAGGTCTTTTCTGATAAAGTACTGAAGTTATATAAGTGCATTACTTTTTTAAAGGATGGTGATTTAATAGGCTGCTGACCAGGTTTATGTTTTTGCAGCAATTTAGCTGTTGAGATGGCGTCAACAGCTGGAGCAACAGGTTGGCTGAGAGGAAAAGTGAAAGCTGTTCCATCAGGAGACAGTCTGGTGATAGTTGGGAGCTCCAAGGCTGAAATACCTCCTGAAAAGACGATCACTTTGTCATCTTTGATTGCTCCAAAATTGGTATTCTTTCTCAGACAGAGATATTGAATTTTTTTGTGTAGTGTAACTATGGTATTCTTTGTTGTCGCTCTCTCTCTCTCTCTCTCTCTCTCTCTGGGCCTTTCCTGATCTTTTGATAAGCTTGAATAACTTCTCACCATATCAAGATTTAAAGATAGACCTGGATTTTTTAGCTGAATTTTTTAGACTGATCAGCCTTGAGCTCATATTTTTACTGATTTCTTAGAAAATTTGTGCTTCAAGTCCTGTTATGTTTCTGGACTTGGGATTTACCTTTTTCCCCCCATTAGCTATGCTCTTATATAATCTGTGTGCTATTCTGTTTGAGGCCTTTGGGTTGATGAATACTAGATTCTGCTTTTCTGTTGATTAACTTTTCTCTTCTTCTAGGCCCGTAGAGGTAGTGTCGATGAGCCATTTGCATGGGCCAGCAGAGAGTATCTGAGAAAGCTTTGCATTGGGAAGGTGCTAAAAGATTGATCTTTCTGGTTTCTGCATGTGATATTTCCTTTCCTTTTAAAAGATGAGAATTTTATTAATACCATGATTTATTTTCTTGTAGGAAGTCACGTTCCGAGTGGATTACACAGTACCATCCATAGGCCGAGAATTTGGCTCTGTTTTTCTTGGAGATAAGAATGTTGCGTTGCTTGTAGTCTCTGAAGGCTGGGCAAAGGTTGAGCTTGAATATTTGTTTCCTTGTGAACATGTTTTACAATTTGTAGCTTTGGAGTTATTAAGCATTAATCTGAAGTGGTTGCTGCAGGTTAGGGAGCAGGGACAACAAAAAGCAGAAGCTAGTCCCTTCTTGGCTGAGTTACAGCATCTTGAAGAACAAGCCAAGCAGCAGGGTCTTGGTCGTTGGAGCAAGGTGAGAGTCAGAAACTTTAATACGCATTCCCATATGCCTGAGATACACATCTAACTGCTCTATCTTATGTCAAAAAGTACCTGATATTAGGATTGCATTGTTGATGCTCTTGTTCTCTGATTAGGCGGATGTTGTCATCTTGTTGTACAACAATATTTGTCAAAAAGCTTATAGAACTGTTTGCCAACGCATTCATTGCATTGGTGGTTTCAGGTACCAGGTGCCGCTGAGGCATCTATCAGGAATTTGCCTCCCTCTGCTATTGGTGATCCCAGTAACCTAGATGCAATGGGACTCCTTTCTGCAAATAAGGGGAGGCCAATGGAAGCCATTGTGGAGCAGATGCGTGATGGAAGCACACTTCGTGTTTATTTGCTTCCAGATTTTCAATTTGTTCAAGTATTTGTTGCCGGCATTCAGGTTTGAGCTTTGTTAAACTTCTGTGGTGAAGTTCCTTTTTTTTTTGTTTGGCTATGAAATTACCAGTTCCATGTGATCTGATTTTTATTGCCCTTTTGAAACCAGGCACCATCTATGGGAAGAAGAGCTACAGCAGAAGCCGTTGTGGAAAGTGAGATTGCCTCTGATGAACAAAATGGTGATTCTTCTGCTGAGCCTCGTGCACCCCTAACATCAGCCCAGAGACTTGCAGCGTCTTCAGCATCTATCACTGAAGTTGCGCCTGATGCATTTGGGAGAGAAGCCAAACACTTCACTGAAATTCGTGTGCTGAATAGAGATGTGAGTATTTGGACAGTTATAATTCATTCTCATGCTTTTTGAGTTATTGTATCAATTCTAATCTCATGACTTTCAGGTTAGGATTGTCTTGGAGGGTGTTGACAAATTTAGCAATTTGATAGGCTCAGTATATTATGAAGATGGTGATTCAGCAAAGGACCTGGCATTTGAGCTTGTTGAAAATGTATGGTATAAAAGTTTCAGTTGTATTGCCATTTGCTTGAGTATATGAACTTCTGCAAGACGTAGTCCAGATGATTTTTTTTCTTGTGTTAATTGCTTGCTTTAGTTGTTTCAACGTCATCTTTAAAGTTTATTTTCCTTTAGATTTTCTAACTTTATCAGTCCTCATTGAGTGATTCTAATTGTCCTTTCCCTTGTTATGTCTATTATGGTATAGGGTTTAGCCAAATATGTTGAGTGGAGTGCAAGCTTATTGGAGGATGATGTCAAACGGAAGTTGAAGAATGCTGAACTTCAGGCAAAGAAGGGCCGCTTGAGATATTGGACAAATTATGTTCCCCCCGCCACAAATTCAAAGGCAATCCATGACCAGAATTTCACAGGAAAAGTTAGTATTGGTTGATTCATAATCATCTGCAATTTTGCTTTGCTTGGCTCGTACTATTAGTGTTGGAGTTCGCTTATCTTCGTATCTGCCTTTCAGGTAATTGAGGTTGTCAGTGGGGATTGCATTGTTGTAGCTGATGATTCCGTGCCATATGGAGATCCATCAGCTGAGCGACGAGTCAACCTCTCTAGTATCAGGTGTCCGAAAATAGGGAATCCTCGTAGGGATGAGAAACCTGCTCCCTATGCCAGGGAAGCCAAGGAATTTCTTAGAACCCGCCTTCTTGGCCGTCAGGTATGTAACAACCTTTTTGGCCCTAAATATCCTGAGAGGATAAGATGTGGAGCTTGAAAGATCTTGTATCATCTCAGGTACATGTTTCAATGGAGTATTCCAGGAAGGTGAGCTTGGCAGAGGGACCTGTAGCTCCAGCTCCTGGTGCAGATTCGAGGGTGATGGACTTTGGCTCAGTTTTCCTGGTGTCTCCAGTTAAGGATGGGGAAGATGCTCCACCTGCTACATCTGCTGGCAGTCAGCAGGCTGGGGTGAACGTTGCTGAGCTTTTAGTTTCTCGGGGCTTTGCATCTGTTATCAGACATCGGGATTTCGAGGAAAGATCAAATTATTATGATGCCCTTCTCTCTGCTGAATCTCGTGCTATTGCTGGAAAGAAGGGTATCCATTCTGCCAAGGATCCTCCCACCATGCACATTACAGACCTGCTAACGGTTAGTTTCATTAAACTTCATACAGTTGTCTAGTTTTGACAGACTCGTGTTGCTGATCCAGTATTTTTCCTTTTAATTTCTTAGGCTTCAGCAAAGAAAGCCAGAGACTTCTTGCCATTTTTGCAAAGGAATAGGAGGATGCCTGCTGTAGTGGAGTATGTCCTGAGTGGTCATCGGTTTAAACTGCTAATACCTAAAGAAACATGCAGCATTGCATTCTCCTTTTCTGGAGTCAGATGCCCAGGTCGTGATGAGCCTTATTCAGATGAAGCCATTGCACTGATGAGGCGGAAGATAATGCAGAGGGATGTTGAGGTAGGGCAGTTGTTCCTTCATCAGAGTGTTTAGCTGCCTGTAATATGATTCCTCGTTATCTAACTCTTCCTTTTTTCACTCAGATTGAAGTGGAAACTGTTGATAGAACCGGGACCTTCCTGGGATCATTGTGGGAGTCAAAAACCAACATGGCCGTAACCCTTTTGGAAGCTGGCTTGGCAAGGCTTCAAACTTCCTTTGGGACCGACCGTATCCCAGATGCCCATCTCCTTGTGCAGGCTGAGCAATCTGCAAAAAGGCAAAAATTGAAGGTGAATCGTGAGAACTCTCTGAAACATATCTCTGATAACTGGGATTAGTCCTGTTATCATATTTCTGATACATATTGCATGCAGATATGGGAGAATTATGTTGAAGGAGAGGAGGTTTCTAACAATCCGACTTCCGAAAGAAGACAGAAAGAAGAGTTCAAGGTAGCTGGTCGCACTAGATGAACAATAGTTTGGTCATATGTTTTTTCTTAAAGAGTTTTATTATCTATTTGCTTCATGTATTTCAGGTGACTGTAACTGAAGTTCTTGAAGGCGGTAAATTTTATGTTCAGTCAGTTGCTGATCAGAAAGTAGCGTCTATTCAGAAACAACTTGCTGCTTTGAATTTTCAAGATGCTCCTCTTATTGGTGCCTTTAATCCCAAGAAGGGTGATCTTGTTCTTGCTCAGTTTAGTGCAGATAACTCCTGGAACCGTGCTTTAGTGAGTTCATGATTATGGCTGACTCGCTTTTTTTTTTCTCTTTTCTTTTGTGTGTTGAATTTCTCTCAACTATGTTCAACTTCTGTCAAATTATACTTCTACCTACTTGTTTTCTTAATGTTCTCTAATTGAATGTTGTGAAGATTGTAAGTGCTCCTCGAGCTCCTGTTGCATCCCCTAGTGACAAGTTCGAAGTTTTCTATATTGATTACGGAAACCAAGAAGTTGTTCCTTATAGTCAACTGCGACCCGTTGATCCTTCTGTATCCTCTGCACCTGGCCTTGCCCAGCTATGCTCGCTTGCATACTTGAAGGTCCCAAGCCTGGAGGAGGATTACGGGCAAGAAGCAGCTGTGCGCCTGAGTGAACACTTGCTAAGTGCTCCTAAAGAATTCAAGGCCGTGATTGAGGACCGAGACCTTTCTGGCGGAAAAGTTAAAGGACAAGGAACCGGAAATATCCTTATGGTTACCTTGGTTGATACAGAAAGTGACACCAGCATAAATGCTATCATGTTACAGGTTTGAATGATTATGCTTTATTTCCATTTGCTAACCGGTACACCCCTTCTTTGTTTATGGTTTATCAAAAATGGTAATGAGGTTCTGATTTCATTGAAAATTTACCAGGAAGGGCTTGCTAGGTTGGAGAAAAGGAGAAGATGGGAGCCAAAAGACAGACAACAGGCCTTGGATGAATTGGAAAAGTACCAGACTGAGGCACGGGAGAAACGACTTGGGATGTGGGAGTATGGAGATATTCAGTCCGATGATGAGGACACAGGTCCTCCAATCCGGAAAGCCGCAGGCAAGCGGTAAGAAACCAGTTTTGTAGCCTGAGTCAATCTAGAAGGACTATTGTGCCAGCTGGAGATGAGTACAAGTTACAGGCATGAAGTGCTATAAAAATAGAAAAACATCTACTGTTAAAGTAGCTTTCATCTTTCAATTTTGTAACTGTTTTTAGCGTGAAAATGTTGTTGGGGAGGAGAGGGGACAAATTTTGTTTTCCTTTTTATATATTTTTTTTATTTTTTCCCATTTTTTTTAACTTATACACTCTCAATAAGGCGAACTCCAGCAGATCGCGTTCTTCTCCTTATAAGTGTAGCAGAGATTGTCAAGTTAATATTGGACATAATATTGGCATACATCAATTTTTTTAATTTCAGTTATTTTTTCTATTATAATTTGTTACCTTGAAAAGAAGTGTCAAAGTTGTGTCAACGTGCTGTAATGGCATGTGGATGTCCGAAACAATTGCTTGTAATTTGAGTATCAGCTCAGGGGGCAGGTTGCAGGTCAAGGATACAAGTTTAGTACAGGCTGGATTCGTGGGGTTACAAACTTAAAAAGTCGAGTTAATTGCTTAAAGATGTCTATGTTGGATGGGATGATCTCCACGATGCCCTCTTTCAAATATTCCCCCATTCTTCCTGGGGATCTGGAAGAGAGTTATTCGTAAACTTGAGGTTTGGAAGTGGTTATCTTGTCCTTGTAGCTGTAGTGTGGAACCCATGTTATGCAAAGTGGCTCTTTTTCACCGAACTCAAAAGGTGAATTGCAGCAAAGCTGAACCTTCTTCAGTGACTTGGCTATGGGCTTTTTTTACTCTGATTATGAGCATTTTTCTCTGTTAACTTCTATTCGAGTTTGATTAACCCTTCTCAACTTCCTCCCTGAAAGATCGTGTTCCTCATCGTAAGAGTAGAGATGAAAGGAGAGATCCATTAACAAGGCTGATGCACCTGGAATTGTGGTGGTACGCCGTGCTGTATTACGGCGCGTTTCGGTCGTTTTAGGAAGAGCGGTGCAATATCTTTACCGATAGGCGTCTAATTATTAAATCACCCGCTGACAGTTCAGACTTGAGATCAAAGCATGCAATTAGCTGATCAGTTATATTTTACTAGTAACATTCATCTACTCCGACCAAATAACCGTTAAATCTTCTAAGGCTGTAATATGTCCTGCATTTCTCTCTCCTCTTTGGTTTCTGCGGCACGGTAGGACGGTTCCAAGTTTTTCACTTCTGTTCTATTTTAGAAAATGTCAACGCCTACCCACGGAAAAGCAAAACCGGATGCTCGGGCAGCTGGTTTTATTTTGATAACAGAAGAAGAATGTTCAGGCATTTGGCTTGTGTTTTGCAGAGCAGGATTACCAGAGCATTTGGCGAAAATTTTCTTAACCGTATCATACGTAATTGTGTTGTTATACCTAAAAAATTAAAAAAAAAAAAGAAGAAGAAGAAAGATAAGATATCGTGTCTTCTAGATGCCACTAGGTTGGCAAGAATACCAAAATCTTCTATTCGTACTGAGTTGGAATGATAATATAAATGTTAAACATCACTAGATGACAGTCATCAGACGTAAACAAAAGAAATTGATAGATGGCAATGTCCATTTATTGCATTGAAGAATTGATCATGGCAAAAGAAGAGCATGAAATTAAAACTATCACAATCCAAGAGGTCTGCCTGAAAGCAAACTTATTTATGGTAATGACTATCACAACTCAAATTTTCCTGTAAGTAAACATCTATATGGTAATGCATGTAATTGCATAGCCCAACAAGTTTTACTGTGATCATGGCATAATTTATAAGTTGTTCAGCAACCAATTAAAAATTTGTCAACTGAATAACTAATGAGCATAGTTGACAAGGTTTAATATTTACCATTTTATCAAATAAAAGCAAGAAGAATCATACAGCCATTCTTTTCTATCCATTGACTATTGTCTCCTAAATAGTATTCTTTCCTAACGTGCTGCTGCAACCACCCTCCAAAACCCAGGTAGGGATTTTTCTTATCGCAGCCAAAGAAATTCAGACTTCATACATTTGGATATGTTGTGCTTGCGCAAAGCACAAAAAGTAGAGAAAAAAAATTCATCAAATTCCTATTCACCATTCCCCCAACTTCGAAAACACTCACTGCTCCATCAATTGCGCATAGATCTGCCATGGAAGTAATCAATGAAGACATGCTGGAAGATGGAAAAAAAAATGTCAAAAGCTTTGAAGCCTATTAGTTTATGAACGGGTTTTCTAATTTGAAAAGTCAAATATTTTTCTTGATGGAGTTGAATGCAAGACTTTGCCAAGTTCTACACAAACACAATACAGTTGCATACATGTTTTTATAGACTTTGCCAAGCTCTACACAATACAGTTGCATACATGTTTTTATACGAAGTAGCGATTTCATTGGAAATCAGTCATTTGTTCTTTGAGCTAGCCAATTTTATTTGATCTAATATTGTGTTATTTTTAGTGTCGAATGTTGGTAAATAACCATCATCTTCATTTTTGCGGATAATGTTAATATATCTAACATTATAATTTTAAATTTTTTTACGTTATCCCTTATTTTCGGATATGTTAATATACCTAAAATGACAATTTTTTGAGTTCTTTTTTTTTTTTTTAAGTCATCCCATGTTAATGTTAGTTAAAATCATTTCTGTCACTGAGATATTTAAAAATTGGCAGTTCGAACCAAATGTTATACAGAGCTTAGCAACTTGTGGTAGTTACTGACTAACCACCATAAAGATCCTTTTTTTTTATTTTTTTTGTGGTCGAAACGATACACCATAAAGATCCTATAAGTTGCAGTTACCATCATAAAACTTGCTCCATCGCCCTCTGGCACAGCGGGAACTGAAGCTATCAAATGCATAGCTTGTTTCAGTTCCAATTCCAACGAGGGAATGGGCTAATCAACATAGGCAAATCCCGATATTATTGGGACTCGATGGAACTAGTGGTGCATCTGCCAAAATACGTCAGCAATTAAAAAACTTAATAATGTGAAAATTCATGACCTCCCTAAGTAGGAAAGCAACCTGCTGATCCCAATCCAATAGTCTCATATACATAGTCATACATTGACTGTCCAAATAATCCTAGGGAAAAACTCAAGATTCCAATGAGTGAAAATTTCAGCACTGCAAAAGAACTAAACCCAAATATCTAAGCCAAAAAAGTGTTTATCCGACACAGTTCTCAGTTATCACGCCTGATCCTCCTACGTGGTGCAGCACCTGCATCCTCATTTGGCTCTTCCTTCTCTTCAGTGGTTTCTTGATTACTTGAAGACTCAGGAGCATCAGTCTTCTCCGGCTCCTCCCTAGCTCTAGCCTGCAGATAAAGCAATTCAACATATGATGAGCTACAGAAAGGCTCCAATAAGCTGAGACTTTTTACTATCAAGAGAATGAAATGAATAAAAGAATTGCTCAAGACTCACAGGCTTCTTCCCGCCAAAGATGGTCTTCAATAGAAGTGTGCAGATAACAACTATGATTGAGATGATAACACCAATTGTGAGGTTTGGCTGTTTCTCAGCTTTTTCAAGAAGATCCTGCAACAATATAAACGCATATATGCTTTAGCCACGCACAGAATCCAAATTCAAAGAATTATAAAACAGCACATAAAATGAGCCCATGACTCACCAAGACTTTGAGCTTGTGTTCGCCCAAGAAAGGGAGGTCTGCAACCTTGTAGAGGAGATCGAAGACTGTCTTCTGTAAATTATTCAAACACTGATATGAGAGGCAAGCAGCAATGCATATACAGAAAATAATGAACAAACAGGCAGTACAATCAGTTACCTGGAAGCCTTTAAGAGCACCTGTATCTGCAGCTGCTTCTTCAGCCTTCTGTTTTTCTTTCTCTACCTCAAACTTTGGCTTCCAAGTAGTTGTTCGGTATGATTCTGCAACCTTTTCATCACTTGCTATCAGAATGTTATCAAACAAGATACCATCTTGCATTGTCCAAATCTCAATGCCGATAGCAGCAATAGGCTCAAAATCAGGCCTATCAAGCTCAAAGTAGCTTGGATTTGGTATTTCCTGTGGCTTCCAAATACCCTTGTAATTGGGATTATCAATCATTGGTGCATGCCATTTTCCCTTATAAGCAGGATTCCTCTTCATTGGTCTCTTCCACTCACCACAACCAGGGGCTTCAGCACACTTGGGGTTGTCAATTTTGGGAGCCTCCCACTCACCATCCTCTTCATCATCCCAGTCTTCTGGTTTTGTTGCCTCAGGATCATCAATCTCCTCAGGCTCATCATCCAACCACCCTTCAGGCTTTACAGCATCCTCATCCACAATTTCAAGTGGTGCATCCTCATCCCAGTCATCTGGCTTTGTGGCATCAGGGTCTGGAATCTTGGCCCTCTCATCCCAGTCCTCAGGCTTCTTATCATCTGGATCAGGAATTGTCTTGGAAGGGATAAGTGGTGGTTCAAAATCTTCAGCTGAGAGAAAGTCTGCCTTCTTCTTTTCCTCTCCATCAATCAAGATCCGCAACTCATTGTCAGGTTTCAAAATGGCAGTGTAGACATGAGTTAATTTGTCAGAAGGAACAGAGGGTGGAAACTTAAGATGGTGCTCAATGAACTCTCCAGTCTTGGGGTTCTTATGCTTCAAGATGAAATGAACCTTGTTCGTCGCTCCACATTTATCAGGTCCAAACATAATGGAGTATGGAGATTCATTATCAAATTCCTTGGACGTCCACCCAGCATCCTGGGGTCGAAGGTACTTAATATAGGCACCACCACATTCCAATCCTTCCTGAAGGCGAACTTCATACTGGAGGACAACAGTTCCATCCTTAAGATCAGCAGGCTCATCCAGCTCCTTTACGATAGCATACTTCCTTGCCTTCTCACTGACAAGAAGCCCATAATCATCATGTCCCTCACTCTTCTCACGTTTCCATACACCTACGCAGCCAAAAACTCATCAGTTAAGAGCAAGTATAAAATAGGAAAGCTACCTATCAACATTGTCCAAAGAGCTAATGCCAATACCACTTTGTACGGCTTCTATGACTACTAGCAACAGAATTAATTAGATAAACTACTACACTGCAGAGAACATACTATGCCTTGCTTCCAATGAGACAAACAATTTATATCAGAACAGGAAACAGCAAATAACAAAACACGCCTGGCTTCAATGAGACAAGCAACTTGTGTTGGGACAGGCAGACAATTGTTTTCACACTGTTCTCAATAAATACATGTATACATCAAAACGAGCATAGGCCCATAAATTTAAACTTCATGGGTAAGCATAAAGTATTGTATTCTTGATTACTACAGTACAAATTTTCAAGCCAGCAGTTATGCCTTGGATAGATGCTCAGGACTCACTAAATCTTCCTAGCTTGGTTTCTATACAGCTATGACTAACAAACCAATGCTAGTCCATGCAAATTTGTGAGCAGCTTTCAGGGATCAGACTAGTCAAGTTTAATTCAGGTTAAAATTTGAAGGAACAATTAAATATTTATCTATCTAAACCCAGAACCATAGAGAATAAAGGTTGCTTCTTCAGCCCTCCCCCAAACCAAAACAAACAGAAAAACAAGGTTCCATTTTTCTGGAATGATTTCTAGTGTGTGTAATTCGTATAAAGAGCTGTGCCAATGTTGGATAAACTTAAAACCATTAAGCCACGACATGCCACAAGTTATCATGTGTTGCAATGTCAATTTTCATTTTTGTGGAGCTTTAATGACAATATCTTTAGAATCTTTGAATGCACTATTACACTAGCATCCAAGGGCATAAATCTGCACACAGTCGGCAAATAATCCTCCTAAGAAGTGCTAAAAATGCAACTCAAATCCATTAAAGTTCAGCATAAAAAACATTTTTAATAGTACAACACAATTGCAGGTAAGTGGACTATAAAAACAGCTGCACGTAATCTCAATTTCACTCAAAACAATTAAAAGTTAGCTCTTTAAGAAGTGAAAGATCCAGTAATGATTAGTCCTAACAAAGTGATCATGCCAGGCAAGCCCACGGCTCATGGTCTACTAAACATGTACGCTATCTCAAGTGTACATCTAATAGCACTATCTCAAGTTAAACATCAGGCACTTCCGTCCACCTCAAAAGATTCAAATCATACAAATTCGGAAAAAAATTTGCAAAAAAAAAGACTGCACAAACTATATTTACTGAAATCAAACAGCTGAATGACAAATAAACTTTGAAATTAAAACCGAGAAATTCAAAAACAGATCCAATAAAGAAAATTTTACCTTTATAATCCTCCTTCTCAGAAACAACCCATCTCCCCTCGATTGCCTCCTCAAACGACTCGTAAAATTCCTGAAAAAATAAACAAGAAAGCTGTTACACAGAAAAATTCATATTTCCAAACCAGATCCAATGCTAGAACCTCAAAAAACTCAATCATACATTCACATATTCAACACTTACAGAATTAGACGACGCCTCGAGCTGCGAGAAAAAGCATCCGACGACAAGCATCAGCAGCAAATACCGCAGATTAGGTTTTCGCTTCATTCTTTCCATTATTTACCACCAAATTTCCAAAAAAATTCTCAGGAAAAAGAAAAGAACTCAATAACGAAATTCCAAATTAATGCCGAGCCGATCGATTATTACGGGTTGAAGAGAAAAACAAAGAGAAGGAGATGAGAAGAAGTCTCCAGAAGCTCTGTATCCTGGCCTAGAGAGAGCAAAAGTGGGAGCTTCGACTGATAATTAGGAGATTTTTAGTTTATATCTAAATATATATACGTAGATCGTGGAAAGCACGGAGGCTCAGTGGTTTCAGCCAATGATATTTGGAGCCACGTGAGGTGGACGAATGAAAAATTGACACGTAATTAGTAGTGACGAGATTAGTAGTCGTGATGCAGTGGAATTAGATCCACCGTTGGAAATGCGTTGATCCGACCAATGTGTAGGGCCACTGTTTTTAGCTTGACTTGATCTTTTCTGGTGAGAACAGAACATTCCTACTTACTCCTTCAAGAAATGTATAATTCCCCTTTTCAGCCACAAAATAAAAAAAAAGTTATGATTTGTCACCCAAAGAAGGAAGGAGTAAATTCAACAACTCTAGGGTTGGTGACAAGTCGAGTCGAGATTGAGTAGTGTTCATACTCAAGTTCAAATTCATTGAATTCCTAAGCTATTTGAGCTTCAGCTTTACTCAATTGAATAAGAGAACTTGTAACTTAATTTGATTCATAAGGATAGTATGTAAACTCGAACTCGATTTGATAAGATTCGATCTTCTTCTTGAGTCTTATCGAGTTTGAATACTCTAACAAAAACTCAAATTTTGCGTAAATATAAATTCATAGTGGTCGTTTTATAATTGAAAGAAATACATTACAAGAGAACTCAAACTCGCGCAACTTGAGATTTGCAATAACTGAACAAGTAGTTTGAACTTGAGCCACTCATCAACAGCTTGTGATCGGCTCGACTCGCTAGCACCTGTAATCGTTACTGAAGAAATTCCAATCTCCCAATAATTAAAAGGAAGCAATATGATCTCATAGAAAGTCACAACGAATGAACGAATAACACCTTAAACCTGCAATCCCATCCATGGTGAAAACATTCTAACGTATATTTCTTGCTGATATAATTTGAGAGTCTGTAGTACTCGGCGAGTCTCTTTTATAAGGTTCAATTTGTAATAGGTGGAGTTAGATATATCTTTTTTAAGATTATAATAAGGTTCTTTTACTTTTTTTTAAAAAAATTTCTTTGACAAAATTCTGTTCTTTATATTTAAGGTAAATACTACTGTCACATGCATATCGAACAATAAATTTTTGGGCCCTCGAAAAGTATTCGTACATAATATTGGTGTAACATCTCACTTTGCTGATTTAGGATCAATTTGCTACCACATGTTACAAAAAAAAAAAAAAAAAAATTTTTTTTAGGCAACAAGAATCCCATACTAACACATGTTAAGTCGCGCTCTGGACTCCGGAGTCTGGTGGGCTTTTTATCCTGTCACTGGCACTGGTGTCCATTTGGTTATTTTTAGTTATTCTCTAACGAATGGAAGCACGCCACTGATTTGATAAAGATGGAACTTTTCCACGGCTTCACCTGAAAGAGGAATAGAATGATTACGATTCACAAAAACCTTGAGAAAGCTTTTTACATGATTAAGCAGGAATTGTTGAATCCAACCACAACTAATCCAACAACTATGCTTGTAATTGAATTTTCTTAATCGAGACTAATTATCAACATGAAATTGAGCGAGTCAGCATTTCCTATCATCAACTTATACCTAGCCTATATATATATATATATATCTTTCTTGGCCCTGTGTAAACGAGAAAGAATTTATGAAAACTTTCTCTTATTTGTAAAGTTATTCCTAGCCAATCCGACACGACACAACTGAGTGGAAAAAAGTTGCTTCAAAGATTGACAAATGTTCTTAATACTGTACCAAATGTGGATTTGATGTCCGTCTTTCACATTATCCATTGCCTGCCGTAAAAGGAATTTGAATTTCCTTGGTCGGATCGAGGAGGCTGGCATGGCCAAACACCAATCAACACATTCACAATTTCTTTCGTTTTTATAAACGTAAGATAAGATGATTTGTAGTGTATTATGAGTAGAATTATGAGGATTGAAGACAATAACCAGAAGATGACAAGCGGATAATCCATTTACTTCCCTTGACATTTTGCATCCATCTTATATCTTTATACCATAAGGAGGAGGCGAATTTATCCTCATTAACAGGGATATACTAGAAGAGCGGCCTACTCAATGGTGCAGGGTTGCATCCACCAGGCTCATGCCTGCGCACGCGCGCACACATATATATATATATATATGTTGCCCTGATCTGTACTAGTAATCTCCAACAAAATATATAAATGCAAAAGGAAATTTATTCAAATAAGTTGATAAGGTTATAGTAGACATGTGCGCTAATTTCTTTTTATAATTTCTTGGCACGTACCAGGTGACAACAACATGAAACAAACCCTAGTAATTCTAGTGATTTATACTAAGCGTGGGGTAAATTACTTCTTCAAGTTCCATTCTTTTATTTGTTTTCCAACGATAACATTTTATTTAAAAACCGAAAGCTGTTGCTAATTTGGAGCAACTGCTCCTACATCTGCTCTAGCTAAATTAACTAACCAGAGAGGGAAGAAGTCCTTCCACTTAATTTCACTAATCAAGTTAATGGCATACTTTGCCAACCTATGACTAACATGGTTACGCTCCCTTCTGACAAAAGAGAAGCAACACTCTCTAAATTCCCTCTGCAGCACCTGAACATCATGGAGGATTCATCCAATGTTTGGGTCAGCAGTGTTTCCCAATATAATTCTCTCCACTGTTGCTTTACAACCTGTCTGAATCTCCACCCTTCCAACTTTGCTTTAACCGGTGCATTCCTGATTGCCATTGTTTCTTCAATCAGAGGTTCATAGTTGCGTTGTTCAGGACCTGCCCAAGCACATTTGATCTCCAAGTTCCATTCGAACACAGGTTTGGTCTCATGATGGTAACTTTTTTCTTGGAAAAAAATAATTCCTAAGTCGCCTTAAAATTTCAAGGGTCAAAAAGTTTTACTACTTGCTCAGTATTCACAACTAAATTCAAAGAAGCCCATACGATATTAATAACAGCACTTGTTCTCCAAACGAATTGCTAGCTGTGCTTAAATAAACGAACTGCCTATTTAATCTCTCGAGCCGTTGCACAACGTCGGAGCTATTTTTCGCACAATTTTGCCGAATCCATTTATGGTCCAATCAACAAAATTACAGTCTTGAAAGCAATTTTTCCAAGAGACAACCAAAAAAAATTAACTCATGAAGGCCTTGTTCACCTTTGCTCTAAATTTTGCAAAATTTGATTATGGAAAGTGATAATACCAAATAATCAAAATCAGTCAAAGTTAGTCTTTAATAAATTATGGATTTTAGCTTTTATGTTAATTAAAAAAATTTATAATCTAACTACGAAAGCAAAAACAAAAAAAATGCTGAATCGAAATTTATAATCCGTTAAAACAATCAATTGCAAAAAAAAGGTTACGTTTTTCTTTATTTCCTGTTTCATGTACAATTAATAAGGTCCTTTTTTTTCCTTTTCCTTTTTTCTTCCAGCTATCTAAAGTACATGCTTTAAGTGGAAACTATATACGGAATTCTATGTTGCTTGTGAAATTAAACTCTTTTTTTGTATGTAAAGCAAAAAATGTCTGAAGCAGCTGTTAGTGGCTGAGTGGACAATTTAGCCATGCAATATAAGGTACTTCTGCACAAATTTACGCACTGATAATTCTAATTTTCTTTTCCTTAGGAAATAATTATAAAATAAATTCTGAGAGTAAGTAGATACCACTACAGGCTGATTATTTAAGAAATCAGAAACAGGTTGCAAATGGAATGGCATCAGCACCTTATGATATTTCTATACGTTATTGAAATATATATATTGGGTTTCCAAATGATGGATAACCAAAGGATTTAAAACTGATGATTTCAGCTTTATGAAAACAAAAAAAAAGTTGTTAATTCGTCATCTCCTTCTGGGTGATATGGTGAAATCGGCTGTTGTGTAAGATATAAAACGGCAGAAAATTAGACTTACTTCTAGAATGATGAGCCACATGTGCAATTTGTTACTATTTTGTTTTAAGAGACCAAAAAAGTATTTGCTCCTGAAAAGAACTTAAAAAAAAAAAAAGTAAAAGAAAGAAAAACTTGAATACAAAAGATAATAAAAATTGAATACCTTCAATAGATGGGCTTCCTGCAAAGGCTGTGATAAAATGGTGCAGATCTTCATATACACAAGTCAACATTAGAAGTAATTCTTCTAAAACTAATTCTGATTCTTGAGAGTTTTTGGGAGCGCAGCATGCCCAGATGATCATGGTTTCGAGTAATTAATGTCTGGTTATAAAAAAAAAAAAAACCAACTTTATAACTCATGACTTAGTCCAAAAATTGTACTATAGATCTCACACAAATTGAAAAGTTACCATCTTGGTGCGCAGCTAGTGTCACATTACCATCTGTGTTATCGTACACTGATGATGATCACCGGATGGATGCAGCAGTGCAGCTCAAAACTATGAAGAAAATCAGCTTCTACTGAACCATCACCTCAACGTCTCCTACGTCAAGCGTCCAAGCCACCATTATTTAGTAAGCTAGACGGAGAGCCGTTGAGGGAGAGAGTTCAGAGAAAGCTGAGTTTCTGATCAATTTCCTGTCATCTTAATTAGCGTAAACTCAAGAATGTGTTAGTTTCAAAATGATTTCTGACTTTGGATCACCACAGGCTTCTTGATAATCCATACATTAGTACTAACTAACGCATGCTTTATTTGAAAATGAAAAAAAAAAAAGAGAGAGGAAGAAGAGAGATGGGAGAAAAGGGTTTATATATAGCATCTTGTGAACCTCATTGATTGAACGACGTAGAAAAATATGCCCCCCTCCGGCTGCAGTTTCCTTGCTCTTTCCAACAAACTCCTTTGCAGTTTGAGTTCTAATTTTGTTTAGTAAATATTATATGAAAATACATGTGCTTCTGCTCCTCGCGTCACAGGGTACAAGAAATTCATGAAGCCGGGCAATATGCCCTTGATATTCCAGGCATAGTATGCAAGGAAAAAAATTAATAAAACAAAGGCTTAGTGGCTTTCTTTATTAAAAGAACTAAACAAGACCTTGTTTTTCCATGGAGTAGTTTCAATGCAGGAAACATATATAACAAAGATCAGATGAATCCGTGGAAGCAAGTTTCAATCAAGTATTGACAAGTGATGCAGCATAGAAGATATATACTCCACCTCCTTGAAGGGGCCGTCAATAAGAGATTGTTTTCTTGGACGAGGACGACAAAGTTGGCCAGGCCACTCATCATCCAGAGAGGACAGCAAGAAGAAACGAGTTTATTATTTTGGAACTTGTAAGTGTAAGTTGGAATAATTAGGCTTAACTTGATGAGGAAGGAATTGATACATACTCAAACTAACTTTGGAGGAAGTGGAAAAAAACAAGAGAGTTTCCTAACAATTCAAGCTTCCTCCTTGCTAATTTTTCCATACTAGGATTTGCCTGTTTTTTAAGTGGTTCACTTATTGCTGCCAAAACATTGAGACTTCACCTTCCAATAACTACTTAGTTACATAGTAGTAAAAGGTTGTCAACCATAAGTAACCAGTATCACTTTCGGGCCAAAGGAGCTTGATTAGCCCTTTTTCTAGGTATGTACCAGTATTATATGACTCGAACAACAGATTAGGTTGTCTGTATTAACATGGAAATGTTGAGATTAGGTTGGTCAATAAGCCATGCCTTCATCATGGTAACGAAGGCAATTAATTCCTCTAACAATTTCATCACTTTGTTTTGTTAAAGAAATAACGATGAATAATGAAATTTAACAGTCACACTACATATATGGGTTATCACTCAAACCACATAATTACCTAGGAATAGCACATATAGGAATAGCTCTCCATTCCAGGAAGTGATTCTTGATGTGTATTGACAAGTCCAGCTTGATACCTGCACCCAAGTTCAACTCAAATAGAAATGCAAGTTTTCCTGTGCAAATACATAAAATAAGCTGCGGAAGCAAATTATATTAAGTTAAGTTCATTTTTCCCCGGAAAACCATACTGAAGAGGCGAATGGAATTTTCTGCCCTGCCAATAGCGATGCTTGATGGTCGATCGAGTTAAAGAACAAAAATGTAAGCCTTCCGAGTCAATGGAGTAAGTCTTCAGCCTGCCCTCTCGGGCAACCATATTCTAACATTATTAGCCATTATCAATAGCTGTATAATGTAGAATACTGGAAGCCTTTGAGGGCAGCTGAAAGTTTCCTCCAATCATATCTGGGAAATTATTCTAATTGAATTGTTTTCTCGCAGCTATGCCATTGGCACTAACCATGGCTGGGCTTTTATACCTAGGAAATGGTTCTCTGTTTGCACTTGATTGCTGATATAATTTGCCTTACATCACAATCTTGAATCACTTGCAGCTAGTGGTGGTCTTAGGCCATGTAAAACCAGGCAAAGCCAACGTGTCATTTTGTTCCTTGTCGCAAAAGTCTATAAAGCTTAATTAAAGCTTCAAGATGATAAAGTTCATAGATACATGTGTCTTTATTATATGCCAAAGATCAACCTTCATCGGCTTAATCTTACGAGGGAATAAGAGAATCGACTCTTAACTCCACCAAGGGTCGAGTTAAAAAGGAATAAAAATTAACGCCACTTTTACTTTTGCAGTCATTTTCTTCTTGAGTAAATCTTATATACACTGACAGTGTATACACTATCACTGTTTGATTCATGACATGTGTGCAAAAATTAAATTTTAAATTCAAATTTTGCATAGTTGTTATTCATCAAACGCTCACAATGTATACACTGTCAGTGTAAGAAAGATTAATTCTTTCTTCTTTCGCATTTGGTTACTTTCGAAGGAGAAATGGGAGCCCTGATGACTCTAATTTCCTCCACAATATCACAAGGGTTCGACTTCAATTTTGTGCAATTATCAGTCTTCACATCCAATTATTCGTGAAACATTGCATGGTTATATGTATCAAGAATTCGAAGGGAACGACAAACGACAACCGGTGCCAGTGCTGAACACCTACATATGGATTAATCAGTCTGGAATGCACTGAAGTATGTTAATTTAGTGGTTATGCAGCCAAATACAGTACCATTATCGTGCATGTATTTTGGTTTTGATGGTGAGGTTCCTGGACCACCATCAAGGACGCCAAAACGCACTCCCTGGTCATGGCCGCCACCTTTTAATACTTGTAACTAGTATTCTCTATTTTTCTTTGGCTACTTACAGATCTTCTGTGCATTGTTCTGGGTTCTTGTATAGGACACTAGACTTTACAAGAAGGCATCACTGCAAAGGCTTGGAATGTTCTTTGGGTGTCTTAATCAGCGTACCAAGCAGGATTGGCTTTATCTATACCGGCCTATGGCAGTGCATGGATATGTAACCTTTGGGAACCATTTTAATGTCAACGGGGGAAAGACATATATACTCCATAATCATGGTATCTGAATGGAATTCCCTACCCAATTACCCATGATCTTATTCTGTTTATAATTGCGATGGCAAGTTTATGGTCTAAATTAAGTTAAACGCACGAGCTAAAAACAGAACACAAAACTGCCCATGGTCTCTTGAGTGTTATGAAGTGCCAATATATATATATATATATTCTATTCCTTGTTTTATGCTGGATAGGATAAGTAGAGAATCATGCATGACAGTTAAATGAATATAGAAAATTGACAAACAGACGAAGTGGCCAGTGTGGACAGAGGGGATTGACACCTTTAGATTTATTTGTACATAATTGCGTATAAAAATGCGCGTAAAAGTGTATTGATCATGACTTGGATGATTAGGTTTGAATTCAGAAATGTGTCTTATGATGATTTTATATACTGCTAAGTAGGGAAAACTGTAAATTAATCTTAAAAACAAGGGTGACTATATGTAGCTTTGTGGATTGTTTTTTTTTTTTTTTCCTTAAATGAAGGGAAGCTTACATTCGGTGGCAGCACAGCAGCTACCGAAACATTGCAGAAACACATTATCTATAGTCTATACTATCATCTGTTATGTACAAGAAGGCTGATTCCCATAAAAATATTTGTGGGAAAAATCCCATTCAATGATGAGGTTCCAGTTCTCTTTGGCTCTGGAGATGTCCGTCCGGGAAGCTCCAACATGTTTCATTGCTTCAACCATGGTTTCAAATTTTGGTTAAATTTCACTTTGGACCCTTAAGCACTAAAAGCACTTTCACTTCAGTATTGAAACTTCATTTTGAGACATTTTACCTCCAAGTATGAAATCTAACCCATTTTGGTTCTCAAATTTCAACTTTAGACGCCTTACCACCCAAAGTATAAAATTCATCCCAATGTTTCAACTATGAGCACCACTCATGTCTTATTCTGTTAGATTTGACAAATTTATGGGATGAATTTCATATTTTAGAGTATAAAGTGTCTAAAGTTGAGATTTAAGAATTAAAATGGATGAATTGCATACCCTAGGGTAAAATTTCCAAAAATTTAAGTTGAATGGCTAAATTAGAAATGAATCTATAGTTCAAGGGTCCAAAAATACAATTCAGCCTAAAATTTTGCTCATGACCTAACATTACCAAGGGCAGTCTTGAATCGACAATCCTTACCAAAATGGTAAAATATGTGATAGGGTGTTCAAACTGCTAAGGTGGGCCTCTAAAACTACTTCTTCCCCTCACTTCTTTCACCAACTTCACTCTACTTCTTCTCCTTCTCTCGAAAGGCATTTCTCTTCAAGGGGGAGACTATCATGGTCTCTCTTTATGTGAATTCCTTTTTTATTTTATTTTTCTAATAAAAATTCACCTAAAATAATTTTAGTTAGAGTTCTCTATTTCTCCTCTCAGGAGTTCCTAATAATTATTATGTAATTTTTTTTCTTATTTTATTATTAGATTTGGTTGTTAAATCTGAAAATTTTTAAGATCTTGAGTTTATCTTGACAGATTTCATCATCATTATTGAATCTTAAAGCAGTTAATTAGTAGATTTGATGATTGCAATATACACAGATAGGAATTGCAACAATTCATCTTATTAGAAGATATTCTGAGATTTTTTTTTATTTTTCGGTTATGTTCATAATTTTTTGAATTTTTATAGGTCTGTTATTTCTTGTACATGTTTAACCTCTATTAGTGCAGTATTTGTGATGTAAATAAAATTATGCTAAACTTAAGGCACAATGAAAACTTGATTTTTTTTTTTGTTTTTTGGGTGATGTATCATGGTGACACATTAGTGAATGCATGACAGTATGAAACTTAGACCTTTCAAACTGAAAATTAGTTGGAACTCGGAAGCATACCATCCTCTAATCACCCGAGGTAACAGCTCTCTGCATATACCAAAACTTCAAAACAAATTTCTTTGGTAAAAGTGGAAGTCATGCTATTATTTTTAACCTCAGCCTTCTAAATTCACGTGCAATTTTGCAAGTTTGTTTGTACATCGTAAGAGAACAAATTGGCAGCCAATCCTATTTCAGATTTCGACTAAATCAGCTCTTTACTTTAACATTGAAGTCGATGGTGACAATTCAAGCCTTGCCGACAATTTTAGTCCAATATCATATGCAGATGAAGGGTAGATAGGGATACACAAAGACGCAATAGTAGAAACCACTAAGAAAGAAAAAGCAAAAGAACAAATTATATTCATTTGTAGCCACTCAAATCTAATCTTTATGAGGATTCTACATCAATGTTCAGGGACTGGTAGGTCCTCATCTGCAGGTGTTGCAACAATCCATTCTCCCTTTTCATCAAGCACCATTCCTTTGTTCTTTTCAACCCACCAACTTTCTGGGACCAAACATTCATCCTTCAAAAATCCACAAGATTTGTTTACTAAAGCCAAGCTCCTCTTTGCCTTCAGTTCAAAGGCTCCATGAGCTCCATTCCAACCAGCCACAACATGTAGCATTGCCTGCAAATTATGCCAATCACTAGGATTTTTTGAGTCTTTCAAAAACGGCGATTTTCTAGTATCGATAACTAGCTCGATTCCTGAATTATGATACCCCAGCAAATGGCTCGGATAGTGTGGGATTAAATCGATTTTGTTCCTGACATGGAGGACTTTAAGATTTGGAAATTGCTTCAATCTGTTATTGAACGTCTTGTTTCCCACCTGCGGACTACCAAAAACAATTGCTGATACAGGGATGTCGTGAAGCCCATTTTCAACCAGATCAAAAGCAGCTAAAATTGATAAACTTGCTCCAAGACTATGCCCAGTAAAAGTAATGCTCAAATCCTCACCTTCATATAGGTTTCTCAGCTCTTCAATCTTGGCCAGAAGCTGTTCTCTAGCACTTAGATATGTGAAAGGCGATTTCGGATCACTGGAAACATAAATCTTGAGCCAACCCTGCATAACTTTTGGCATCTTCTCCTCATCATCTCCATCGCTATCACTGGTGCTTACACTCCCATCTTCCCTTTTTTTCCAAGCTTTTGGACGCAAGAGTGGCTCTGCAGACTTAAGCCCTGCACCTAACACGTTGATCCATTCGTAATTTCTTGTTGTCCCGCGAAATGCTATGTAAACTTCCCTTCGGCCTATAGCTTGGCTGTATTCATCTGTTGTGACAGCAATGTAGCCAATCCAATTGGACTCGCGGTCCCAGGATTCGCGGGACAATGAGCGGAGAAAAATCGCCTTGTGTGCACCTACTTGAGCCGTGGCATAGATGAAACCAATAACTTGGTAATTTGATCCTGATTCCAACATGACCTTTTCAAAAAATGATTTCTTGCCATACCTGCTGCTGCCGCAGAACTTGGAATTCTGATCATTGTTGAAGGCATCATAGGTTGCCTGACAAAAATCGCCACAGCGAAGAATCAGGCCCCTGAGACTATCATCCAATGGATCGAGAAGGCCTTCCCAATCGTTCCTTCCTAGCAATTCAGGCCATGCTGGTTCTCCTCCGGTCGACCCCATGTTCATAGAGGAGAAACGCTGCCTATTGCCTGAAAAACAAATGGGAAAGCTGGTATTTTATCAGGGATTGTTCGATGGATGCCTGTGATGTTGAGAGCGTTGACCCAAGATAAAGATTGGTAGATGGAAGTATATGAAACAGTATATTCCTTGTTAGGACCTTCCTTCCCTGTTTCCTACTAAATAAACCAGACAATATATCCATATTAAAATTCATAAATTAAAGGATGATGTGGGAGAGTAATTGCAAGGAACCTGCCAGACAAGGCAGAAGTGAATAATGTGAATTGAGTGTTTTATCTTTTGAAAAACTGGTACCAAACAATGCTTTGCGATCTTCCCAACTGTAATTTTCATTGGTCAAGATTCAAGAAATAATATATGTGAGCGCTAGAAAATTGTTTGGCGTGATAATATAATGAAGAATTTTATGGAAAATAATGTATGAGAATTGAAAATTTGACTTATAGCTATCTACATTGGCGAAAGGAAAATATACATTGCTGGAAACAGTTAATGGGATATTAACTATTTAATGTAATAATTGAGTTCTCAGGCACGTACACGATAAGATGACTATAAAAGGATAGCAGGAATATCAGGTCAAATTAGAAATATAGAAAGAAAGTTGGGAATATCTTTTCTTGTTTTTGAAAAATTAATATGTATCATGACCAAAAAGTGATACTACTATACATTTTAAGATGATTACTCTTTTAAAAGTTGGTCCAGTTGTATAAAGATCACTCACATTGCGAAAATAATGAAATGATCCTTGTTGGATATTCAATTTTACTTAATTTTGTTTGTGAAAATTTAGCCAGAGAATTTGATTCCCTGACTTCTTGATGTATCCCGTTGAATGGAGCCCTGAAATTGACATGCCATATCACATGAAAAATGATTAGCGTGCTCAAATTTGACCAAAATATGTATGATGGACCAAAATTCTTCTCTTTTACTATTCTCATCCCTATGATTAAGACAGAACAAATTACTCAAAAACAGAATAATCTGATCTCTTTCATTGATTTAAACAAAAAAAAAAAAAACACCATTAGGGGATTTACATCCTAAAGAAAATCCCTTATATCTCATATTATTCGAAACAATTTACAGTCGAGCATCAAAACAGAACTCATTGGCCCATAAGTTAAGAGAAACAGAGAGCCAGAAAAGTAGTAGCAAGTGTCCTGCAGGATCAAGGACGCTGCCTATACGCTCAAGCATCTTTAGGTGGTTCCGCTCCAACATCTTTCAATGTCGCCGCTTTGAAATGTGGCTTCCTGCATTTACAATTGATCGCTTAGAATTTCGTGTAAGCCTAAGTGCTTATAATTCCCTAACATTACTTGTTCGGAAGTGGAAATTTTTGCAGAAAAATGTAACGTTTGGATTGTTATTTTTAGGAATTTTTTGTACAAGAATAAATTATAATGATTTAATATATGTGAGATAAAAAAATGATTGAAAAATATATTCGCAGCAATAGTAAAACTTTTTTTGTTAAAAAAAACAATCCAAACAGGGCAGAATTGCAACGACTTGACAACATTAATATTAAGAGGGTTGGATTTTGTGTTGTTCCTTTCATTAATCTACCTCTTATTTTTGGGATAAAAAAAAATAAAACTAATTTAGTAGAGGAATAAATGGTCCATGCACGCTGCATACCATGCATAGACATCTCCGGCGATGGGATTAGGCACGATGTCTTGGCGGTCCGAATCTTGGACATGAGCCACCTTCCTGAAGAAAGACTTGTTGATGAACTGATCGACATCCTCCGCCACCCGCTCCGGCTCCGCGACCTCTGGAACGGTTTCCCTTCTTGATTTCTTCACATACACATTTGGAGCCCTCTTCAGCTGATGCAGTGCCGTGTATGTTCCAAAACTCGTAGACACAGCTATCAACCCAAGTGCCACGTATACCGGAACAAACTCTGGCCTCAATGGCCTGCACTTAAAAAATAAAATTAAGCCAAAACTACTTAGAAAGTAGTAAAAAGAATCATCACTTGGTTATTGTCAAAAGATTTACTGTATCCTATATAGTACATGCTATTATAACCACTACAGCTATGGTATAATTTTTTTTTAATTCTTTTCAAATTTAAGAGGCACGAATGAAAAATGAATATTTAAACCTAGAATCTACGTCCAAAGAAGACTACAACGATGCTTAGAATAAAAAATGCTGCCTTGAAGATTTCATGCATCATAACAACTTGCGAAACCTTAGTACTAGCAATTAAATGTTAGGCAACAGGTTTTTCCTTCGAAATTTGCCACAATCTACTTTAACTTCGGTCAGACCAATCCCTTGTTTTGATAACATCCGATAACCTCTTTCCCTTTAGCACAAAAAGAAAACCTACCATAGTTTCATGTCTGGTTCATGGGCAAGAATATCAGCTGTTGCGGCATGAGGCTTCATTTTGGGAATGGTTGATGTTGCAAAACCTGAATTTCCGCTACCAGTTCTCAAGCGACTGAAATAATATTTCAATTGAGCCTGCAAAATTGAATCAATCAAACCTGTTAATTGATGAAAAAGGTACATTCTGCACAGCCAAGATCGGCTCTGAATGAAGTAACATTATTACAGTTCACGCACTCACCGAAGATCTCAAGGCCATGATCGCTAGCAAGTAACTTTGCAGAAAATCTTCCGTGAATTTGCAAGCTGCTAAGAAATTACGCTCAAAATCTTGATAGATGTGCCAGAAATTATCTTCAAATACCGACTTTATTGACATTTTTCATGTCATATAGATGGCCTATAAAATGGTACATTCATGGGCTTGGGTTGCAGCAGCTGGCAACTTGGGGCACGTGTCATAATACTAAGAGGACACCGCCGCTTCGGGCGTGTCTCCTAGCTCTGCGTCATCTTTCCAGAACTTGGTCCGAGTTTTTTAAACGAGGATTGAATGAAAATTGGAGTGGCGGTGGGCCTTTTTATAGTAAATTCGTAAATGATTTACAAACAAGTGAAACCAGCACGGTCTCCATTTCCAAAAGAGGCACACATGATCATTTTGCCAATTGCAATTTCCAATGATACATGCCTAATGTTGAAAATGAGATAATCATTTCGCAGACAGTAGATCCGATCTTGTAGACTTAGTAGTCCAAATTTTACCGCATCTTTAATAGTTGAATAATGAGATGATGTGACAAATTTTGAATCGTTAGATTTATGACAAGATGATTTTCGAGCGGGCGAGCAGAGTCGATAACACGTGCTCACCTGCCAAAATACATAGTAGCCGGGATCATATCCCCCGATCCCGCTCCGATGCTAAAGTCAGTTTGGGGACAGAGTGAAGGGGTGAAGAGAGAGTTGTCTAGAATGTCCACAGTTGATTTTTCTTACCTATTTTACAGATGATGGGGAGTACTTATAGAGAAGGACCTTACAGATAGGATATGACACCTAAACCTGACTGGTGGTCAGATGGCAGTCTATGGCGGCGGGTTTAGTCGTAACCTTGATCGCTAGGGCAGCAAGTAGTCATATCAACTTGACGATAGCCGGCTACCTCCACCTTCGAGATGCTAGGTGTCGAGCTCACGACGAGATCTGAAGTGAAGGTGAAACTGATCTGATTGGCCATGGTGATTCTCACCTCAGAACGACGAAGGCAAGGATCTTCACGGAGCAAACAAGCTTAGGTACCATCTCGGCCGAGATGATACCAACTGTCTATATAAACCGAGTTTATCCAAGCGTTGGTCTTGTAGATCTAGTGGTCCAAATTTTGTCATATCTTTAATACTCGAATTAGTGAGATGTGTGATAAATTTTGAATCGTTAGATCTATATACACCGAATCTATCCAAATATTTGCTTCCATGTATGGGTACCTCATCAACTCGTAGGTAAATCACCTCGGTCCCCATGTTCTCAAAAACCTCGACTGAGTCACCTGATATCATTGACCACCTTGGCCAAACTGTCATCATTACTAACGCCAGTCTATTGCTGTCCTATTTCTGACACCGTCGCCCTAGATTATCACGCAACGTCAAACAGTTAGTAGATCTCGTCATTTTGCCAAATGTTCTCCTAGTATAAATACCTCCTTTTACTTAAGACAGGTACACACTCATTATTACTTGTACTACTTTACTCCTCGTATAATATTCGATCCATATCTGATTTAAGTATCGGAGTAAGATCAGAGAATAAGACTCCGACCAATCCTTTTTTGACAGGTGAGCTCGTATACATTCGACTCGGCTCGTCGGCCCAGAATTTACCTCCTTACCATGTATCCTTATTCATTTATGCTTCTTAATATTTTTTTTTTTGTCTCGGAAGATAATTGAGGGTTGCAACTTGCAAGTGACATCTGGAGCGGGTTCTGCGAGAATAAATGTATTTGCATGTAATCTAAGGGGTGACTCGTAAATCTCACCTTTTTTATGTGTTACGGACCCCACCCCATGGGCTAATGTTGACGTGTCTCTACTGCATAAAAATTTCAACCGCGCCTTTAGATTTTGAAGCTGGCACACTTTAAGGCGGGTTACTTTTAAAAGCATCATAGTATCACGCCTTTATCGCACGGTTTAGTCGAACCGAATTCTTAAACCCAAAACCCATCGAGGAAAGTGGAACGAAGAATCAAAAGAGAGGGAAAAAAAAAAAAAATGAAAGAACCCAAAATCTCAGAATCTTTGCAGCTATTACCAGCACAAACTCCATACTCACTAGACCTACATTAATGAACTCATCGTATCTACAAAGCAAGATTGTATCCAAAATTCTGACAAGCTCCAATTTATAAATTAATGATTCCTTCACTTTCACTAGTACTAGTTTTGGTTGGCTCCATCGGAAAAATCGAAGCCCAGACTAACTTTTCCTCACTTCTAATTTTTTGTTAGTGGGGTTTGCAGGCGGATTCTTCACGGCCCAGAATATTTTTAAATTTCTTCCCCAGCTTGCTTTCACAGTTTTTCTCTTCCCATATAAATTAAGGCATTCATCCATGTACATATTCAGGAAACCTGGTCCAAAATTCGGCTGACGAATTTCAAGATTTAAAAATGGTTCACAAAGTTTTTACCTGGCGTTATGGGGGCCGAAGAGTTTTTCTTTGTGGTTCCTTTAATGGGTACTTTTTTATTCCTTTCATTAAATTTCTTATCTGATTCTTAGCAGCTTAGTATCTTTTAATTCAGCAAATTTTGAGCTTTATTTCAGCAGATCTTTTAATTCAGCTTAGTATCTTATCATATAAATTTCTAGGTGGACAGAGAGGATACAGATGATTAATGTGGACGGTTGTGCTACTGTTTTTCAGAGGATTTTGGATCTTCAGCCGGGTTATTATCAGGTAAAGATTGGATTTTTACGATGTTCATCTTCATGCAGTCGTGTTTGATAAGGCTAGCAGTGTTAGTTTATGTAAAAGTAGTTAAGTGTGCTCAATCAAAGGTGGTATTTGTGATTATGTTTTCGATAGAATTGTGGACTTATAGATGAAGGATGTCCTGCAATATTTGAAATTTAGTTGGATTCACGAGAAGTAGAAGGCAGCAAGCCTGAGTTGGCCATGGTTCTGTGAATTGCACAATCTGATTTCTGCATTTTCTTCCTGGATATGGTGATAAACGTGGCTAAAATCTTTCTTCCTGGACATGCATCAGTATGTTTCCAGCAAATATACGCCTAGTGTTATTGAGAATGTGCATTAACATGTATATGTGGGAGCTCATCATAGAAATCTGCACATTCATGGACATGCAGCACTTAAGTTAATCCTTGTCTATGCGCAAATGTGTGCATGTCTTTCTGAGCTAGTTCGAATTGGTTTGGTGATTTATCTGAACTTTCACACATACCATTATGTTCTGATTGCTAGTGACATAATACTAGGTAAATCTGATATGTCATTACATCAGATATAATGCAGTACCATGTGCTAATGCAGTATAAGTACTTGGTTGATGATGTCTGGCGAGTTGACGAGGAACAGCATTGTGTTCGGGATGGGTTTGGAATGAATAACAACGTGGCTTATGTGGAGGAAACAGAAATCGTATGTCCTTCCTTTCCTGCTCAATCTTTACATCAGAATCAAGTGGTCTCTCTCTCTCTCTCCCACCCTTCCTCTCCCTCTCCCTCTCTCTCTCTCTCTCTCTCTCTCTCTCTCTATGCACATACATTCATGCAAAGACTGATACAGGAATACTCAAAACTCAAAACTCAAAACAGGGTTTCCTGTTTCATTGACTCTTGTATGTGATCTGCTGCTTGTTTGGTTGTTAACCAACCAGGGGACACCGTCTGGTGGCTCACTTCATAAACCTGTATTTCAATTGCCAATCAACGAGATTGATGTTTTGCGTTACCGTCTGTCGCTGCATTTGTCATCATCTGCAGTATATGACTTGATACCTGACTCAGGCAAGGTTTGAAGGCCTTCTACTTCACTTATATCCAAATTTCTTTTTATTTTAATGATGTTTTAGCTATTGGCTTGTTAGTGATTACTTACGGTGGTGATGCTTTAAAAAACAGGTTATTGCTTTGGATGTTGGAGCTGCAGTGAAGCAGGCATTCCATCTTATGTATGAAGAGGTAGAATCTCTTCGCCTTTCTCTACTCAAGTAAATTCCTGTTTATGTCATTGTATGCATAGTAGCCTATAACTAGTTAAAGAACCTATTTTATTTGGCCAGCCTTCTCTGTCACTGTTTATATTTTGGTTTGCTCTTGGAGGTTGAGTTCCTGAAAAAGAATATCACGAATCGTAAGGTAAAAATAAAAAACACTCATACTATTGGCAATGCTACAAGTAATGTAGTTTAGTTATCAGAAATTTATTGGTCCTGCGGGATTTATGACATTTGATGAATGGGCAATTTAGACCAATATTGATATTCTTATTCCAAATTAACTAAATATGGTTTCCAGATTATGGAAGTTGGTTTCTCAAAAATCAACTTTAAAGTCGATTTCTAAGAGCTGGACATTTTCCAGATTATGGAAGTTGCACAAACCGGAGACGGCATTCACGGGTTCACCACAAATTTACCACAAGTGATCCCAATAACTGAGTAATTATTGATACCAATTTCTTCCACCAATTTTCCAACACAAATGATTTGCAAAACTTCAAACCTTTCATTGGACCCAGTGATTGCAAACAATATGAGGTCAAGAGCCTACATTGCATAGTACTGTAGGCACCATTAGCGTGCAGTAGCTGGTCCAAACCCATAAATTAGGATTACAGAAGGTTTATAGGTGAATATGATTTTGGGTTTTGGCCCTTATAAATATTTTGTCGTTTGATTGTCATTGGTTTTGGACCTTAAGAGTATATTGTGGTTGATTTTCATTTTTATCGTTTGAAAGGGTAAACCAGCTGTGAAGATGCATCATTGAATCTTCATATGCTTTGGGAAGATTGGATTGGATGATGTTTGATGATGTCTACTGTGTTTGAGAATAAAGATGTGAATTTCAAAAGTAGAGAAGAAAAATAACAGTGAAGGAGGGATAGGGAGTAGTCGATTTCTTAAATTCAGTGTTTTTTTTAAAGAGAGACTTTAAACTCGCTTTCCTAGAAATGGACTTCTATATACTTATGGATACCGTAAAAGTAACACTCTTTCTTTAATTTGAAAGTAATAACTGTTAAATGAATTATAGGAAGGTCTTATGGATAACTCGAGTCAATCAATTTGAACTGTTATGTAGTTTTATTCTTGGTAAATGCAAAAACCATTAAAAGCTTCTTATTTTCTTGTTTCTTCTTCAATCGTTTTCTCTATTTATGAAACTCTTTCTTATTTTTTAACCCTTTTCCAATTATTTAACATTGTGGCATTTTTCAATTATTTGATTTCAGGGTGTTGCAGTTCTTCCTCTGTGGGATGAACAAAACACAAAGATCGTGGGGATGTTGACTGCCTCTGATTTCATATTGATTTTGTTGCAGGTATATTTTCATATTCCAGCTGTTACTTTCTAGGAATTAAGAGTAATTGAATCATCTATTTAAGCTTTCATAACCAAGGGAAAATTAAATAGGGATTTTCTAAACACTCTTAGGGATTTCAAAGTTAACAATCTGAGTTTAATATTCAGAGAAAAGTTGTGTCTATTTATTTTTTTGTAATGATTACCAAGTGGCATAGATGAATCTAATTTCTCCCTCTTAAGTTGTTAACCTGTTGTGATATGAATCACTTATCACCTTCCAAGGTGGACAAGTCCTACCTTTACAAGTATCAATGTTAAGAAATTCTAAAGGATATCAGGCAATCTCTCAAAGAGGAAAGAGAGGAGTGAACATGTAGTGCTACTATCTTATGTAGTGCAATGTATAGTACAAAGTAACTACATAATGGTTCTGCACATGTTAATATGTAAAAGAATCAAGTGCTGGATTCAATGGGCAACTTGTTTACCATCTTGGAGTAGGTAATCATACTGTCAACATCTAACTTACTGCAATGTAGCTATTGTTGAGACTTTGGATACCAAAACATTCAGGTAGGTATCCTAATCTCAAGCATGTAAAGGGATTTCTTAACCTTGTTATAATGCAACTCAACAAAAGTTTTACTTATAAAAGTCAAGGTAAAGCGTCAAAATTCCTAAGTTCACAATTTTTTCTGCAGTTAAATCTTTTGATCTTAGGCTTCCTATTCCTGGTGATACTTGAGGAATAGCATAATCGTTCTTGTGATTTGTCAATATAAAGAGAATCCTAAATGAAATTGATTACCTGTATCAAAGCCATTATGATGATTCAAAATGATTGATAGTATTTGACTCTTTTCTTTTATCTATCATACACTTCATGTCATTGTTTCGAGCAATTTTCCGATATTACCATTTTCGTTCATGTGTGACTGCATAAAATTCAAACTTTCTGCAGCTTGACCGTAATCGTGCTATACTGACTGATGAAGAAATTGAAGAGCACACAATTTCTGCTTGGAAAGATATAAAATTTCAACATCATAGAGAAGTCAGTGGGACCTCACAGCCACTTTGCCGAAGGGCTTTAATCCAAGTAAATATTCTTAATAAGATGATGTATCCTGGTTATTTTGTCTTCTTTTCTTGGTCCATGGATCAGGAAACCAAGCATATTTCTCATTGCAAAGTTTTTGAAGATTCAGTTTTCTGGTTTCGACTATTTAGCAACTTTTACCTCCAGTTTACAAAGAGCAGGTAAAACCCCTTTCTATGTTCATTTGGTGCAATCAACAGGCTGGTCCAGATGAGTCGTTGAAAGATGTGGCTTTGAGGATTCTGCACAACAAGATTTCTGCAGTTCCAATTTTAAGTTCAAGTGAAGATGGGTCTTGTCCTAACTTATTATTCATAGCATGCCTCTCTGGAATACTAAAACGTGAGATTTCCTTACCTTTGATGTCTAGTACTCAATTAATTCTTTCATCTGCTGTTGACGTCAACCATTATTTTTTAACATTCTATTTAAATTGTAGATATATGCAGGCATTTTCGAAGACATCTGGAGTTTCTGCCTCTACTGCAGCAACCAGTTGGTAATCTGCCATTAGGTACGTGGGCTAGAGAAATTGGGAAGAGCGGTGATCGTCTACTGCTAACATTGCGAGCCAGTGAGCCACTTAGTTCAGCTCTTAATTTATTAATCCAAGGTGCAGTGTGACTCTCTTTTTCTCCTACTATATACTTTAAACTCCTCTCTCTCTCTTTGGAACGTTATTGCACACTGAAAACATTATAAGAAACAAGCTACTTTGCAATCACATCTCCTGTTAAGAAAGACTGTGTATCTTTCAGTGTCCCATTTAGTTGATCATTATGTCACTCCTTCACTTTCCTATTCTTGCATAGAGATCACTATAATTCTGAACTCTCTAAAGCTTATTATTATGATACTATCTTACTCGCTTAAATTGTATATACCCTTGTCTGATTTTTGATCTTTTCTTGACAGCCTGTGTAAGTTCTGTACCTATAGTTGATGAGAATGGGATTCTTGTAGATGTGTACTGTAGGAGGTAACTACTGACGTATTTACAAATCTGCTAAGGTTAATGGCTAAAACATAAATTTCTTTCACTTGTATTAACTTCCTAAATGGTAACATGACTATGTTCATGTAGTGATATCACCTCCTTGGCAAACAGCAATGCTTATACTCGTATTCAGCTTGATCAGACAATTATATCTCAAGTAAGTTGACATGAATCATACTTTCTGGCATCTGTTATATTTTAAACCTTATGGGTGACCAGAGCATCTTTGACATATTAGTAGTTCCCATCTATTGCATCTGATCCTAATAAAAGATGAGAGATCTCTTGACTTATCAGTAGATAGTATTCAGATGTATTGCATACAAGGCAGTAACAGTTCATAACACTCAAAAGGATCTGTTGAATGGAAGAAAGGTTCACCATGTGTTATTTCATATATTTGTAGCAGCCTTACAAGCTCTTTAGATCTGGGCATAACCTAAAATACTATTTTCCTGTGCTGCTTTTGTTCCTTCTAGCAACTTTTTAAGCAGCTATATTACTTGCTTTTTGTTTTCAAGTAATTGGATTCCTGAAATGAGTCATGTTGTACTTCAAGGTACCATATCCATGATAATTTGTATCTGGTGACTCCATTGAAAGATAAAGCATGTGTGGTGTGGATGAAGCTATAGAGATAAATGAGGTCAAGTAGACAGTTGAGATTTGTGGTATGTTGAGAAACCACAAAGTAATATCATAATGAAATCCACCAGAAACCTCAAATCTCTGGAGATTGGACAAAGCAATACTAAAAAATCTTAAATCCCAGGTGTCTACAGGAGAATTATCATTTGAATCTGATGATAAACAAACATTTAAAGATTTTCAATGAATGTCCGTTCATTTTGACTTCTGGCCTAGTCTTGACGTGGTTGGTTTCTGCATTTACAAATGGTGAAGAAGAATATTCTGCCATTTTTAGACATGTAATCGCACTTTTTACATTTGACACTGAACAATAGAGCCGAGGAGAGTATTTTGTCCTTGTAGAAGTTTCTGAATTTGCTGTACTGATTCTGTGATTCAGGCGCTGGAGATTGCAGATGTAACTAGCCAAAGTCGGTATCAGACCTGTACTCGTTTTGATTCCTTGTATAGGGTGATGGAGCTTCTATCAGATCAAGGTTCACTTACTCTTGGTCCTGTTTGTTAAACCTTCTTGAACTGCTCTATATATTAAGTTTTAACTCATCCTGTATTACGCTCATTCCAGCTGTGCGGCGTGTTATTGTCATTGAGGCCAGCAGCCGACAAGTAGAAGGCATAATCACCTTGAGAGACATTTTTAGTTACTTTTTAGCTTAATTCTCTTGTAAATTCTCTCTCGCCTGTATCAAAATTTTGCCTCCGGGCGAAAACAGTCTTGATAGACATGAAGTTGATCTTATACTTCGGCCAAATATTTTTGTTGGCACTAATGAATGGACATGGTGCAATATTTACCTAATTCTCGCTCTTTGTTTTAAGCCGCCTTCTTTGTCAAGGAAGCCAGACAAATTTCACATGCTGTGTCTTTCAAACTTTTAACAGACAGCTTCAGATTTATGCTGCTCAAGTACATTTAAAACCAAATGTATCTCCTCAGCAAGAGGATGAACATCATCCCCAGCAACAAATTCATGTGATACCCCATTTAATTGAATCAAGCTACAACCGGCACTTTTATTGACCCTTGTTCTATGACTCAATCTCCTCATCCTCACCAAGTCATCCCACCTCTGTGCATTTGCATAAACATTGGCTAAGATGGAATATACCCCACCATCTTCAGGTTTTATGGCTATCACACGCTGTGCCGCTTTCTCAGCAACCTCAGTGTTGCCATGCATCCTACAACCCCCAAGCAAACCACCCCACACAAAAACATCTGCCCCCATGGGCATTTTCTCTATCATCTCCACAGCCTCTTCAATCAAGCCTGCGCGTCCAAGCAAATCCGCCATGCAACCATAGTGCTTCAGTTCCTTTGGGACTCCATAAACATCCTCCATCTCTGTGAAAAGCCTCCTAGCCTCATTGGTTAGACCTGCATGACTACACCCCACCAATACGCCGAGAAAGGTCACCCCATCTGGTTTTATACCAGCATCAGCCATTCTGGCGAGGTAATCAAACAAGAGCTTTCCATGACCATGCATGGCAAATCCAACCAGCATTGCATTCCATGTATACAAGTTCTTTTCACGGCTGGACTCGAACAACTCCCTAGCAGTCTCAATGCACCCACATTTGGCATACAAATCCACCAAACCAGTGATCAAGTATGCATCGATTTGAATCCTATCGTGCAAGATGTATTCATGAATTCTTTTCCCCTTTTCCAGTTCTCCCAGCTGTGCACAAGCCGAAAGAGCACAAACCAGTCCAATATTATCAGGCTTAACTCCTAACACGAGCATTTGATCAAAGAGGCCAATAGCCTCTTTGGACTGGTCCAGTTTTGCATACCCTGCTAAAAGGGTACCCCAAGAAACTGCATCCTTTTTAGGCACCTGGTCAAATAATTCCCTCGCCTTCACGGTGTCACCAGCCTTAACAAATCCGTCAATCATCGCATTATATGATACAGTATCTCTGTAGGAACTCCTGTCAAACAGCTTATACGCATTTTGAACATCACCGGCTGTACAATACACGTGAATGAGATTGTTACAAACAAATAAATCAGGTATAAACCCGAGTTTGAGGGCTTGACAGTGAAGGGCTTTGGCAAGTGAAAAGGAATTCATCCGGGCACAAGCTTTAAGGGCAAAAGGGAAGGTGTGGGTATCAGGTGGGACGGAGAGTTGGCACATTTTAGTGTACAAAATCAAGGCAGTTTCGGGGGAAGAGAGGAGGGTATGGGCCCTAATGATGGTGTTGTAGCAAAATGTTGATGGGTCAGGAATGAGATTGAAGAGGGTGGTGACATAGGATGACAAAGTTGGATCGGTGGAGATGGAGGGCGAAAAAGTTGCGAGGAGGCAAGTGAAAGCGTGGAGGATTTGAGCGAGGAAGGGAGTAGGAGGATGGAAAGAAATGAGGCCGCTTGTGATAGCTTGGGCATGGACTTGGTGGACTTGTTTTATAGTTTTGCAGTCTAGTTTGAGAGTTTTAATGAGCTTTGATGATAGTTTATGCATTATTATTACTAGCGCATACTAATGGTCTTTGTGGACTGTGGGTGGGTTTTTCTTCTATTTTTTTTTTGTCTCCGGAAGGAGAAGGGGGATTCATTTGTCGAGGCTTTTGCCCTGCATGAATTTTGGCTTTCTTTGGTAGGTTGGTAATGTGTGTGTTTATTTCAAAACAAATTACATAGCAATGTATGTATTTCAATTTGGTTGGTTAACGTCAAAATGTCTTTGAAGAGAAGATGCAATTTGGAATTTTAGCTTCAGCTGGGACTGGGAGCTGGGACTGGGAGGAGTCTTTGAACTGAACTTGTTGAACATGTGGGATTAGGCTATCATTTTGTGATCACACTGTAGTGGTAAGAAAAATGCATGAGCGGAGTGAAAAAGGAAAATAACATAAAAGCGTGGACGGCAGGATTCGAACCTGCGCGGGCAGAGCCCACATGATTTCTAGTCATGCCCGATAACCACTCCGGCACGTCCACCTTGGTGGTTAGATCGATAAAGCATATAAAATTTACCTTGAAGCGAATCTGACTTTTTGAAAAGCTGACTTTAGAAGGGGAAGATTATAGTATTAGAATTCAATAGAGTAGGTCTCTTGTAAATTACTATAATTTTCTAATTCTTAATTTTTAGCTTTAAAGAAGCTAAAAACTGAAAGAAGAAATAGTTGAAGACAACCTCAGACGCTAGATTTTTCAATATTAGAAGCTAATAGCACTTTAGAAACCTATGGAGAGCATAGTGATAAAGTTTTGAAGATTAAAAATGGGTAGTCTCACTCTCAAGAGAGGTTGGTCAGGGAAAGGAAAAAATATACTCGTGAAAACTTAAGTGATTGGACTTATTCAAACAAACTGGGGTTCCATTTGAATTAGTTGTTTTTGGAGATTTTTTTAAAATGTTTTACTGTAGTAATATATTATATACAAATGAAAAACTTTTACTGTAAAATTTTTAATGGCGTCATTGGGTAACGACAATCTTGATGTGTTTGTATGCTTGGTGATAGCCGAAAACAAGGTTTCAAAACTTATACCATACCGAAGTGAAAAAACTGGGAGAATTTCCTCACACAGGAGGTCTGCGAAAGCCACGTTGGAGAGGTAAATTTACACCTAATCCAATGTAGTATCTACATGTTAGTTTCACTCTGCACCCCCTCAACAGTCAAACTGTTTCTCGAGTGATTGCCCGCCTAGGAAATAGCAGATGGATAAAAGTTCTTGAAGCATTTTACTGTAGTAGATAAGTAACGAGATTTGACAAGAAGAAAAGCAATTAAAGAGAGAGGTCCGTGCTATCGCCATCCCAAAGCCCTGCAGCTTCCAAGCATTATCGTCTCATCAAAAAAGATAAATTTTGGAAATTCATCAAGCATGGCAATGGCAATGGCAATGCGGCATCCATGTTTTCCACATTGAGGTCGTTCGTCAGATAATAATGTCTCCCACTAATTTGATTAGTGGCTTTGGACTAGAAAAGATTCTCAGATTCCAATCAAATGAGGTGTTAAGAGGTGGACGGTGCAAGGTGATTGTACTCTATAACAAAGGCATAAAGATGCAAGAAAAGAATGCATATAAATATTCCTCCTCTATTGATCTATATATGCACTTCTATTTCATAGCCTATGACTGACTACTTTAACCACCAACAACAACCAAACAAAACAAAAAAAAAAAAAAATTGCTGGCGGCATTCTTAATCCTTCCCATTGCATGCCACCTTTTCTGCAATCCCTATTCTTTCACTCGCTTTATTATCCATTAAATTTCACTTTTTTCCACGTGGAATGAGTAAGATTTTTTCAATCTTTTGCGACCTAATTTTGCGTTACAAGAATAAAAGCATTCTTTGTTAGTGGATAAGTATGACTTACAAGAAGAATAATGCTAGGGAGGGGACCATGCAAATTTGTCACCATCCTCTGCATTGTGCTACCAGCAAATCTCTTTTCCTTTTGACGAAGGCAGGCATCATGACCTCTTCTATCTATAACTAAGTTCTACTTCTACCTCATATTGAGATGAGAATGTCACTATATAAATTGGGGTTTGAGGGAGGAGATAGATATTCAAGAAACATATCATATCATTAGCTCGTTTGTTTTGCAGCTTAAAATCTTAAAAGAGTCTTGAGAAAAGGTGGCGGAGATATGTGGAGAAAGAAGAGAAAGAAGACACTGAAAATGACTTGTTTATACGTGGATGCAATTGCCCTTTGATCATCATTTCATGGATGCCAAAGGGTACACAGGCAAGTCATAGAGGCAAAGGGAAGGCCACGCCTTTCTTCCAGGTTCTTTTTTTTTTTCCCCTTTTTTTGGGGGATGCGTTTCTTTCTCTTGGATTTTCAACTAATTAATGTATCCGATGTTATTTGACCAGAGCTGTATATGCATAATGGTCCTTTAACCAATGAATTCTCCAATGAAGTGAGTTTCTTTTGTGTACATGGCAGCTGTACTAGTTTTTAACTTCCGGTAAGACCGACCACCCCAGATGAGGTGACTAATTATTTATTGTACCTTATCAACCTTGCACTTTACCTTACCAAAAGTAAAGCTAGCAATAGAGACGACTGCAAGAAACCAAAAAAAATCAATTTTGAGATCGTATGCTAGTTTTAATCAGATCAGTAGTGTAATACTATAATGGCTTATGATTGAGAGATTGATTTGTGATCCGTACGTCCGTACGTAACTTATCATTATGATTCGGTGAAACAAACAAACAAGATAGATCGTCGATCCATTTCACTTGCCAAATTAACTAAATCCCTGCTTCATGTTGATGATGCAAAGGAAGGATAATTTCACTTACCAAACAAGATAATTTATTGTTGAATTTAGAAGGTGAGCAGAAGAATTATCGTTCTCGATCCGATTGCAGTTTTCAAATGTAGATGGATATCCATCAGGTCCAACCTTCACGTTCATACCACCAGCCGATTTGATCTGCAATACTCTCCAATTGGTTTCAAAAAGGGAAAAATATTCTGCAGAAAAATGAAAAATCGTGCCCCCCTTGACCTTGAGAGGTCTTCTTCCCGTGTAAAATGTCTCCAACGCTATATCGATACAAACATGAATCCTGAAAACATCAATAAAACCGGGGTAGTTAACAGCAGTGACTTCATGCACAGCAGTAACTCAAATAGTGCGTTTTCTGCATACAGTAACTCAAAAGGTTTCAGCATCTGTATATAACTTTTTCTGGTTTATATATATATATATATAAAAAATGCCCAGATCATTAATCATTGGTTGATGATTTGGGACAAATGGTAATGCTTGATTAACGTACGAACGAGAGTACTAATTAGTAATTACATGATGGTTTATCTTAATCTTTCGCAACAATGAGAGAATAAAATGATTGACTCTGAAGTTATAAAGTAAAAAAAGAAGCTCGTGAAAAAATTACTAGTGAAATTACATGAGAGTGAGAAAGTTTCCGTGAAGTTGTCGTGCTTATAATAAATTACAAGATAAGCGTGATAGTTATCTCGAGAGAGTGTACGTAAAGGAAGATGAATGGATAAATATTATTGTCGCTTTATGATGAAGAGTATTTTTACTTTAACTACTTGTATATATTATTAAAATTATGTAAGAGCAAGAAAGTTCATGTGAAGTTGTCGTGCTTATAATAAATTACAAGATAAACGTGGTAATTATCTCGAGAGAATGCACGTAAAGGAAGAGAAAAGGATGAGTATTTATTATCGCTCTATGATAAAGAGTACTTTTATTTTAACTACATACATGTATATATTATAGAAATTATGTAAGAGCGAGAAAATTCATATGAAGTTGTCGTGCTTATAATAAATTACAAGATAAACATGATAGTCATCTCAAGAGTGTACGTAAAGAAAGAGGAAAAGATGAGTATTTATTATCGCTCTATGATAAAGAGTACTTTTACTTTAGCTACGTACATGTATATATTATTGTTAAGATAACTAATCATGAGCTTTATAACCACCGACCGATATAAAATCATTTCAAACATTATAAAAGTTGGCGTACTTATTATTATGCGTTGCTCGGCTCTTCAAGCTGGGAAGGGCTGACAACCTTCATGAAACGACCGACAAGCCACTCAAAGTCTTCGAATAAAAATATCATTAATTGAAGCCAAAACTATCTATCAAAGAACAATAATAATTACAACTTTTTTTCAAAAAAATTTTCCTGTTAACCAAAACGATGCACATCATCACCGGCGACTGCTAGTTCAATCTACCTCTTCCTCCAAAATGCATTTAGTTTTTTTTTTTTTTTTTACTATTAAGAACTAATCATGGCAGTTTAGCATGCATAAACTTTTCAACCAGATGGTGATATACTGATATTATTATGTCAGCAGTTTTCATTTTCAACAAACGTCATCGGCTCACTGCAACAAAATAACCTGATGAGTATCTTTCACCCCTCACAACATTCACCAATCCGTTATCACATTACAGACTCCCTGCAACATTCCATAATAGCCCTGACATCGTTGAAGAACTGTTTTCCTGACATCCTCAATTTGCAGACAATGAAAGAATCACATCAGCTATCCATGCTGAGCCCCTAGTTGCCCATTAAAGCATGCATGGGTAACTACTGGTTATAAAAATGTGTGTTGATTTTCAACAGGCAAACCAAAATCAAACCTCATGAGTATCCTTAAAAAGAGAAATTTTGGAACTTCCACTCATCCACATTACTTATTTGGTATGACAAAAATGGCAAGGTCTCAACCTCATCTATTCATCTTGCTCGTGATGATCTAACTAGAGTATACAAGGACATCCTAGAACTCAAATAAACAGACGACGTATTTAAATACCATCCTTAATTCCGGGCGTAATAAGTTAGCCAGTCAATCCCAAGGGATAGCTCTTCAGCAAACTCTATGCCCAGGAGAATCAATACCTAGTGTATATCACCACCAATGATACCTTCAAATGGGATTAAAAATCTTATTCTTCATCATCATCTCTAAATGCGCAATTACGAGCAGCAGGTAAAGCGTCAGCTACACGAGATCTAGACTCTTCTTCATGGTTTCATAAACCAAGTACGTAATGCTGGCTGCAGGAACAACTTTAATTAGACTTGGGAATAGTCCTTTATAGAAGCCCCTGAAACCTTCATGTTTAATCGTTCTCCTAAACACATCAGACATTCCTTTGTAAGCAGCATCAGCGTTGTATCGCTGAGCTTGCATTCTACAAAGTGAGAAAATAAGCATTAGCATTTAAGACAAATCACGACCTGAATCTAGAATGTCCGACAGACAAATTAAGCTGCAGCAAGAGCATATTGTAATGAAGTTTTACCTTGTTCTGACAACCTGCAAAGGATAAACGCATGTTGCTCCCAGGGCCCCTGAAATTGTACCGCAACCAAGTTGCACAAAAGGACCAGGCTCTGCATAAAATTCGAATTTCCAGGAAACAAGATTTCAAAGGCCTGTAAAACTAAATAAATTACACATCCTACTAGCTTTCCAAGAACCATTTAAATTTAAACCACAAGGAATTCTCACCCAAGACATCTGTTTGATGATGTAGAAAAGACAATATCCCCATAACACAGAAAAGGAAACGATCAAAGAAGTCTCGAGACATTAAAAAACGAAAGCATAAATTCCATACCACTATCATGAAGAATATAGGTCTTTGACATTTCTTTAAGTGTCTCATAGGCAGCCAATTCGATGCCTGCATAAGGAATAATCCCTAGAAGAGATGGTACCAGTCCTCTATAAAAAGCCCGAGGTCCCTCCTGAACCAATATATCTTTTGACAACTTTCCCAAATTTGGAACTTTCCCACTTTCACAAGCATAAGTTTGTAATCGGGTCTTCACAAGATCCATTGGATAAATAGCAGTTTGTGCAACAGCACCAGCCAAACCACCAGCAACCAGGCGCCCTGATGTCCCAATATCCTGGTGCTCCTCCTTGTTGCCTCCAATGACATTCTTCAGCATTTCATAAGTGTAAAATTTGATGGCACTTTCTGCAGCAACCTTGAAAACATTTATCCCATTGCCTCTGAAAAACCCAAATAAGCCGCCCTCCTTCCATATGCTCTTAACTGCAGGGACAATAGACGCACGAGAGGTCTGAACCTGCAAAACCACCTTAAGACGATCAAGAGGTGCAGTTACAGTACGTGAAGCAACTCCAGCAACTCCCCCTGCAATTAAATATTTTGTAGCATGAACATGCTTGCTGATGCCTTCTGGAATAACAGCCTGTTCACCAATATCAACTAGATATACCCTTTCCCAATAGTGATAGATGTTTTCAATAGTTGCCTCATGTGGATAGAGCAGTAGAAAATCTCTCCACTCTTCAAAAGTTATGATACCATTGTTATCCTTATCAACATGCTCCACAAAGCGAGCAAGTTCATCATCATCCATTTCTATGCCTGAAGAAAGAAACTGCCATGACTTATAAGATGAAGACATATAATGATATTAAAGTAAATGGCTCTGGGAAAAGATGGAAAATCTAGCAGAAAAATCAGATTCAGAAGGCCTAAATACTTGGTTCATAAGGACTTGAAACATAGAATCATTCAATGATAACAACCAACAGTAGTGCCAAGAAGAAGATGAAAAAAAATGTGAGGTGCTTTCATAAAGTGAGAAAGAGCTTCCTCTAGTCATACTTGGAGATTGAACTTGCGACTTATCCTCAAATTCTGGCATACGTTGTCCAAACTCGGAAAAGCAATCATATTTATCCTCAATCTTACACAACCTACTAATTTCGGATCAATACGCAAGAAATTTGAAAAGATCACATAAAAGAAAATTCTGAAAATTCCAAAGGGATGCTCAGAGGAAGAATTGTAATTTATAACAAAAAAGCCAGTATTTGAAGGACCGATACTTACAAGCTGCAACACCAAGGTGATCAAAGAGCTTCAGATTTGATGCCATGCAAAATCAGCTTCTTCCCCTTTTATGATAGGGGAAAAAAGGATTCTATTTGCACATCAATAATTAAAAAGGCGCAGTATATTTAGATCACTCCATTCAGAGGTCAAGGAATATAAGAGTATGAAGTTTCATTCCAACATTGAAGGGTTTTTCCCATTACCCAGACCCATGACACTCAGGTCCTTAGCAACCTCGTGTTTCTGCCAAGGTCTTTTCTTTGGATCCATTTGAAAAGATTGATCTGGATCCTATGGAAGACATGATGGGATGGAATTGAACAGAAAGAGTTGGATCCAAGGAAAGATTTTCACATTAGCTAAAAACACATGGTTAGCAATTATCCCAGGGTGAAGAAAATTACAATTAACAAAAGCAATGAGCTAAAAGTTTCTATTTCTTCTTCCTTCTTCTCACGGAACATTGAAACCTAAGCCCACCTTCCTGCTGCTTCTGTTCACCATCAATAGATCCTTCCGTCATGGCAATCTCACCAGATATTTTCTCGTTACTCAAACTCACACAGAATGGCTCAAACCCCACTTAACAGAGATGCTCTTTTTCCAGCGCTCTCACTACCAGCAAGAGAATGTCACTGGTGCAGTCAGCAGCAGTTGACAGGCCAAGTTTAGCTCCGTATAAGTGGTGTCATGGTCAACAGCAGTTGGAGGCACGACTTTTGCTCCATATAAGCTCAAAAATGAATAGTTTAGAAGAGAAAGGAAGAGGTGTTAAAGTATGGATTTCGATAAGCTCTATTTTGGGTGAATTTGGATTCACTTAATTATAGTCTTAACTTCTTGGTGAATTTCAAATCTAAATTGCTCCTACTTCACACAGAAAAACTAGAGATTTGGGTAAAGGGTTTAAAATCCTATCCACCCAAGTCCCGCATTCCAAACAGACCCTCTATGAATTTCAGGGAATGCGAATGAAGAAGTTTTATGTATTATATTGGTTGTGGGAGAGTTATTTTCACATATGCACTAATTTTGGACTAACCGTTGAGCCATAGGACCTGAAATTTTATATGAAGATATTTTGGAGAACTTGTCTTTATAATGATCTTCCAAACAACCCTCTATATGTGCTCAGATACCAAAGCCTGTAGACAAAACCATTACTCTAGATAGCCAGACAACTAAATGGCTTTTCAGACACTAGAAAAAGTTTTTCTTTTTTTCCTTTAAACAGTATCTCATCAAAGATTTACATTAAGATCTCCCGACAGTTTACCTGAATCAGTTGGCCATGATGAAGAAAGAGCATTTCTTCAACTCAGGAAAGTCATTTACCAATCTACTTTGTTCCATACTTTGGTGAATACTCTATCACTTAGCAAATCCAAAACAGGGCTCAAAGTTCACCATTTAATTTGTCAACATGGGGAAAAACTACTAAAGTTGAAAGAAACACTTTTAGGTTCTATCACAGCATTTAAAAGATCCATAATAGTACCTAAAGACCAGCATATATGGGAGAATCTCATGCACTGATACAAAAAGTACATCCAATACCAATAAGGATGTTAAATATTTGTTCATATCATATGGCAAATTATGTAAACAGGGGATTGTAAACTTTTCAGTGAGATTGAAGTGAACCTTTATCTTTTCTTCTAAAGGCTCATAGCAGCTATGAAAATTGTTCTAAATTTCAGGTAACTTATTAATCAAATATAATACACGAGTAAACTTATTCTTGTCATTTTGCAGGCCTAGAAATGTTGTTTCCAAAAGCACAGATATAAAAACGGTGACATCCATTTGCCAACCCTCAGATAAGAATGGTAAATCAGCAACTCTTCCTTTAGTCACCATTATCATTGACATAGTAAGACCAATGGAAACAGACAATTAAAGCCAAAGTTAATGTTTTTAGGAAAACTATCTAAACTATCAATGCACCATAGGATATGAGGACTGAAGAAGGATATTGAACAGAAATAAAAACCAATTCCACTGTTTCAGAGTTATTACAAATAGGCACAAGTCTAGCTTTTCCATCTGAGAAGCCAAAAGGTTTGAACACTAGCAGTAAAAAGATACACACTAGTCCCTTTACACATTTGCAAAATGTTCTGAATTCTCCAAACATCAAACCTACTATCTCTCAAGAGTGTCTTTAGGACTCAGATACACCATAGATCATGTCTCAAATCTTCACCACAAAAATTAATAGCTTCACTAAATATGGGCACACTATCGTATAATTCAATCCAGCTTACTTATTCTGAACTCTTAACCTTGACAGGACTCGCATTATATGAGTTCTATGCAAATTCTTCACCCATTTTCTTAATCTTACTATTTGGCAGTAGCCTACTGGGACATCAACACTTTATTTTCTCCCATGTCACCACACACAAACATATATGTAATGCCTCAATCCCTGTTACATTATCTTTTGACAGGTCACAATTACAGTACTTACGAAATAATGACAGCAACTTAATTTGATTTACAATTACCTGCATCTTATGAAGGAGCGTGTCTTTTTTTTTCCTTTTTAATTGTTCAACCTACAGCTGTAATAATAGGTGTTTCTATTTTTGCCAAGACAGTAATACAAAACCAAACAAAAATTACGATATACTGTTACTAGTCATGTAATAATTACAATAAAAGCTATTCCTATTAATTTTACTTTGAACTTAAAAACCGAAAAGGGCATCCAATCTATGTTGTATCTTCAGGTTGAAATCTTTCAGCAGCCCTATCTTTATCAGAATAATGCAGTGACTACAGTTGATAGACAGAAACACCAATAGCAAGTAACCACTCGATATCAAACTCAAAGACAAACTAAACAGGATTATTAGCTTCTGTACAAGTGAGATTTGCACTTTTATCCTCTTGGCTTAGTGAAATGCCATATAGTGATTCTCTCATATAATCCCCACATTCAAGCTCACAGCAATAGTAACATTATCGCCAGCAGTAATACAAAAATTGAACTGCTTGCAACCATTTAAGAAAGCAGTCTGGCTGATACCTTTATCAGTACAAAAAAATAAATAAATAAAATAAAAGCTGCCCGCAAGGGGGGGGGGGGGGGGGAACAGAAACAACTAATTTGTAATCCTAACTTGCACTTAGAACAATTCCTACTTCACAAATGTACAAATACATTGACAGCTAAGGCAGAAATATTCCCTTCCCACCCAACCTGCAACACAAAAAAGAAATTGTGATATAGGTCATTTGTCTAAGATAATCTATTCCAACAGTGCAGGTTCTGCCACTAATTGATCACAAAGTGATGGATATAACAAGAGCGATACAATGATATATTCATCGGTATCCAGCTAACCCAATCAGGGCTTCTTAAGACTATAAGAGATCAGCCAATTCCTACCACATGAGCAGCCAAACGGCTTATTTCTGTTCAAAACTAACATGCCATTTTAAACCGAAATAAAACAACGTAGCTCAGCTTTGAATCCAGGCGTATAGCAATCAGAATTTAATACATGACACTATTAATAACAACCATTATAAATCAACCTCTTTCACTGCAGCATTACTTTTCGACTATTGGCTGCCGAAGAGCAAACTCTCAAACTAAGTATCCCACTACCATCAACCAAAAGCAACCACATTAGTAGTCTCTGTGAACCTGTGTTCTAGAATCTCTTGAATGATGATCCCTTTCCAACATCCAGATATACAAATTATAAGCATATCCACAAGAAACACATAAATTAGAGAAACCACAACTATAGACCACATAAAAGTCGAAACTTGAATCAGACAATGCAGTGTCAAAGAAAATAAAGTACAAGTAAAGTACCAGCCTTGACAAGAGCATCCCAGAGTTCCTCGGGCAAAATGCAGCCATTATGCTCTACATCAATAGCCTGAAAAATCCTATACAACTCCAGCTCCTTATCATCCATATACTTCCTAAACTCCTGATAATCCACTCTTCCATCTCTATTAGCATCACAAACATTTAGCAGCTCCTTTGCAAACTTATACTCTGCTGGAATTTGCAGAGCTGAAAGGCCCTTCTCAATTTGGGTATAGTCCAAGTACCCCACATTAGCTGAATCAAAAAAATTAAATAAGCTCTTAATTCTTGAATCCCTTTCCTCCTTAGTCTCCCTGAGAGCTGCTAAGACATGGTCCATTGAAACCGGGCCCGGTTTCTTCACAGGATTGCAGCATCCGGACCGGTCATTTGTTGCCATTGCAGGGAAATTTACATGGCCCACAGCCTCTCCAGCCCCAGACATGTACAAAAAAATTCTGGGTTTATCAATTTCACCACATGAGTCTCAAGATGTTCAACGTGTTTGTAGATCTAGACATCCAACCCGTAAATATGATGAGTTTATTGAATTTACAGACGAGAAATGAATTGGGATACCAAATGCGTGAGTGAAGAATATTTATAGTTTAATAACTAACGAATTGGGTTGAAGAAAGTGGAGTGGGAAGAGGTGAAAGAAGAGAATATCTGGTGAGGATCTCCTTCTAGGAAGATCCGAAGGGTTGACCCGGTTTGCTAAACAGGATCTTTACTTGTGGTTTCGGGTCAATAGAAAAAAAAAAGGAATAATACTAAGAAGAGTGCCAAGTTTGAAAGGGTAAAAGTGCAAAATTGCTCAAGCGTGTTTATTACGAGGGATGCTTGGAAATGGTAGTCGCTTTATTCTTCCGGAATGGAAGGTGCAAATTGGGACGGATAATTTTTTTTCTCTTTTTCTTTTTGGCAAAGAAACAGCAATGGCTGGCTGGGCCTGTAGTTTCAGACAGAAAGGAGGGAAGCGGAGACAGTAAATTGTAACCGAACGGAAATTGGAAGATGGAGGCTTGGAAAGGAATATTGGGATTTCTGGGAAAATGGCCAAATTGGAGGTTGCAAATTGAGGAGGCTAAGAAGGTAAGGTCATTCTTTTTTTTTAATTTTATTTTTCCTTTTTAGTAATGAAAAGTTTAGATGAATTTGATTTCGATCACCACCGCAGGTGAGGACATACTCTCGGAATCACTAATCCTTTACATGCATTTTACAGATGATATTTTTAGAACATGCTTTCGAAATCATTGATCGAAGTTCTTATAGATGACGTTCTTACAAATCTTTACGAACAAAATTTTCACATCGACAGCGAAATTTAATTACAGAACTTTTTTAAAAAAAATAATTCATTCTTATCAATTGAGTCAACTTACGTTAGGACAAATCATTTTTTTCTTGTCGTGGCTGTGAACCTCGGCCTCCTATTATGAATCTCGTGTTACACGAGTGAATGAAATATATATGCCCTTTCCATCAAGTTTTAGTATTGCACTGTGTACAGTTTCAAACTAGCATACATGTTAATGTGTCGGAGGGTCACCCAAAAAATGCAATTACTATTATTGATGGGGGTGACGATGAGATATGGTTGTGTGGCGGCGGGTAGGGATGGAGATGGCAGGCTGCAATCTTTAATGTACATGTGTCAAATATGTATTGTGCATTTGAGGGGAGGTGAACGAGGAAAGAAAAGTGGAGTCCAGGGATTTTTTCCAATGTGTGTGGAAGGAAGCCTGGAAGGTTGGGATGCTGGCAAATTGAGAATGGATGCATTGGATGCATGGTGGGCCAGAGAGTTGGAGACCATTTCTGAAAATTTTGGGCTCGAGAACCTCTCGTTTTGACATTTGACCGCAAGTATTTTATTTGACTGGATTAAAGTTGATGTATTAAAAAATTGATGGCACATATTTTACATTTATATGGGCATTCTTCTCTTCTACTTTACCAAATTGGGATGATTAAAGCGGTTTATTCCCTTGCTTTTCTGTGGGCGAAGAGAAAATTTGGTAAAGAAAACCAGAGAGGATGATAAAACGCAATAGTGGTAACTATTCCCCTATTCTAGTTCTTTTTCTCATTTTCCAGTTGGAGCCAGAAAGCAGAATTACCACCAAAAGAGACTGGAATTCGCGTCTGATCCGGTCTTAATTCGGAAATTGGAGCCATTGCAGCATAACTGTTTTAAGTCCAAATCAAACAAGACGGAACTTGTTCCAAGCCACAAGCCTAATTCGCCTTGTTTGATTACTCACTTCAATATTTAAATTTAATGAATTTAGATCTTAATATATTTAGATGTGTTTGATAACAAAAAATTGAACATCTAAGTGGCACTGAATTTTCTAGACAAAACTTGTTTCTAAAAATAAGTGATAAGCTATTCACTTATTATCTCTGAATATGATATATATTCAAATGTATTTGATTTAATATTCAACAATTTAATAATTTAATAGATTCAAATTTTAGATTTCAGTTTTCAGGCTTTAGTTTTATCAAACGCACCCTAAGTTTACAAGCCTAAGCATGAAGAGGGGGTTTGGCATTAAAATTTTGGGTCATCTTTTTCTAATTTTTCAAATATTATCCCTAGAAAAACAAGATTTACTAAATATAGTTATTTAGTAACTTCTAATAACTGTTTTTGTTTTGTTTGCTAAAAGAAATTATAACTTCTAATAACTTCAACTAGTTTTAATAAAAAAAAGGGCTTAATTCTTTCTTAATTTGCACACGCATAGGTGTGCTTTTCCCTCTAACATTCACCTTTTTCTAGGGTCTAAAACTAGTACTAATTCTTTCTTCTTATTCTATTCCATTTCCAGATGGACCAAAATGAGTGCTTTTCGGAGTCTGGGGTGAGTGGAAAGCAAATTCGCTTCTCATCTGGTCACAGCTGGATTGAGACCATCGCAGCATTTCTGCTGGAATCCAAATCAAACAAGGGAGAACTTAATTCATGCCCCAAGTCAAAATCACATTTTGCATATCATGCAGGAACAAGAAAACACTTGTATCCTGTATTATTATATATAACAAAAACCAGGCCTTAGCCTCTGTACTTTTGGTGAATGGAGAAGTACTCTCTAAAGTTTTAACTTCTACGTGAGGAATAGGAGATGTCAAAAGGAAAATTACCACTACAGCCTTTCTTTAACAAGTGATTCTTCAGAAGTTCCCAAATCCCAGGTGAGGAGATTGGTGAGCCAAGCTCAGGTCGCTATGGACTCGTATCCAGCTTTTCTACACTTCCTTTGGTAAGTGATGACAAGAGCAAGAACCAGTGCTGCTTGAAACAGAAGAATTACCACCCAAACATAATGGGGCAGCCTCGTTTTCTTGTGCTCCTGCATAATCTCAAGTAACTGCATAGTTAATCTCAGGAGAAGCTGATTAAGTTTCGGAAATTAGTACCTTTTCTAATTACAACTCTAAACCACATCACATGACAGCATATCAACACTCTCATAACACTCTATTTAACATCTTTCACTAATTGGCAGTCCTTCTCCCCCCCTGCGGAGACATTCACTGCCTCAAGAAGATTTGTTCAAGCCACGTTAAGATTGATTGTGTGTTCAAGTAATCCTAGAGGAGAATAATGGGATAGATCACAAAAGTGGAGCAGGATCTTACATGAACTGAAGCATGAGGAGCAGAGGTAGCGTTTGGTGAGTGTTGATCAGGATCAGCAACTAAGATGTAAAAGAGTCCCATGACACCTGTATGCCTTTGAGCATTGCTATAGTTGGATACAAGAGTGAGAGACTCCCCACTGGAGATTTTAACGGAGCCAGGTTGAGGATAACATGTTGACATTCCAACTATATAGCCAGACTCATTTCCAGGTTCCATTCCCTGCCCATATATTGGAATGGAGGAGCATATAACGCGTCCATCCTAACAAAATAGAAGGGAAAAAACAGATATTCAAGTTCAGAAAAACAACATTACTATGTCGAGGAAAGTTATTAAGTGATTGTAATTAGCATTGCAAGCTAATGCAGGATAATAATGTTCAACTAATGCAAGGGATATGAGGGGATAATGTTCAACTAATGCAGGAGAGCTCCCCTCGCAATGTAACCTGGAATACTCCAACGTGAATGGGCTGCATAGTCCTAGGTGCATCTCATAAAGGATAGAAGATAGAACTAGAAGAGAAGGAAAAAAATTTGTCATGTATCTATCACATAAGCGTGACAAGGAAAAGTTTGAATTAAATTACCTCCCCATAAAGAGTTGAACCAAGACCTCCTGTATGTTGGTGTGCAACACCATAGATGACCTCACCCCCAGATGGCAAAACTATGGATACGCTCTTTGTGTGGATGCAATCATCATGAGCTGTGTTTGCAGAACAGGACTCGATTAGATACTCGATCTGTCAAGATGGATAAAACCTTTTAGTGTCCTGAAAAACTTGAAGAGGAAATGCACTAAAAGAAAGCAAAATGGTTGTGGCAACACCGTGTACTTTGATAATGATAATGTTAAAGTAGAACTTTAACCGTTAATCATAAAGTTAACAGGTTCTTGAATAAGATATATAACATCTGCAATAGCCAATTGCTTTTGAAAACAGACTTCAGAACTAGAGTCATCAGGAGTAGTAAATCTTTCTAATCACAATATTCATGATTTCAGACAAGTTCGTAGGACCTGTATATAGGTGTATGATCTTTAAGATGGACTCCATCACAATCAAAATGCAGCTTGAATTCCATTAATGACCTGTTCCTACTTGTGTCAATTTTAGTTTGGCCTACACAAGTTCTTTTCAAACCTAAGGAGACATCATGTAGGTTCTCTCACTCATCCTGTTATACACAGGGAACATGATAAAACTGCCGCCTCTGCATATTTTGGAGGCAGAGCAGCAGTTATTCCTTAAGATGCACGGCTCATACGAAAGTGGTCAATCACCTGGCAGTTGTGACCACTTGATTCTTTAGAATTGTTCGCTCTTTGCCATCTAGCAGTTACATCAAGTATATATATTTTAGCAGGCAAGATGGAGTTGTCCCAGTCGACATACTTGACAGTGTATTTCATGAAGAAGCTTCTCCTTGGACTCCTGTACCCTTCTATAAGTCTGCACTTTGTTTCAGCATAACAGCATCTCATTCCCCCTGTATATTCTGGCTCCAAAGCATTGCCATCCTCATCTTGAGTAACATTATACAGATCACACCTGCACTCTGTGCATCCCAATTTATCTTCTGCACCCCTTGTATCAATTGCATGCAAATTGAGTATCCATCCTTCTTCATAGCCTGCAGGAATTTCCGCTGGATTACCAACTTCTATTCCATAAGGATCAGGCACAGCTGTTGCTGTTTTTCTCGTCTCAGATCCAAGGCCAAAGTACTGGGGAAGATGGTCATCACATATCCCATTGTTCTTAATGACAACATAATCTGATTTTTCAGACCCCTGGTTGCTGGAACTGTTTGAATTTTCAACTGCTTTCGGTCGGTAGTATCTCATAGCAATCCAGTGGTGCAGGTAAGTTTCATAGAGAGGTACAGGATTCCCTGTCTCATCAACCACTTCAGCATCGAAACTCTTTATTGCAATATGACCTCTTGGAAAGTCAATATTGTGAAATAACTTTTCAGCTACTGATCCTGGTTCCAGCTCAAACTTAGGTGACAAAAATACAGCAGTTTTGATGCCGTTAGCATTGCTTAGATGAACTTGGGTAGAACGAACTGTTGCCATCAGTAGCAGTAATACCAAGGAGAATAGCAAAGAGCAATCTGAACACATTTCCGTCCCTCTCTGTCATCATATCAGGTAAAACCATTATTTTCACTGTTAGTACATGACATTAAAGTTCATTTTCCTTTCTTTTTTACCCAGAAATTGCAGTTCATTTTCTGAGTCTTCTCTGCATAAAATGAAATGAGTTATAAGACCAGATAAATCAATTGAAGTCCCATGAAATCAAATTTGTTAGGCAGTCATATACTTAATACTCATTTGATTAAAGAATTTGCATGTCAGAATTTGAGGCTACTTCATGGCTGATATGGTACCCATACCAGTAGCGAGTTCTGAAAGCAGACGAAGAACAAGTACTTCACACTCTGCGAATTTTTCCTCATTGTCATGTATATCAGAATTCAGAAGAAATTGTTGGGCTTGAATGCATCACAACAATAATATTCAGTTTTCCAGCTTAATAAATGGAATAGTAACAGGATCAACTGGATCAAGCAAATATTATCAACCAGCGAATGGATGGAACAGTATCAGACATGCATTTATAGCACTAAAAAACCAAAAGATCTGGAACATTTTGACATTTAGTGACGGAGATATGCACAAGAATGATGAAATTCTGTTAATCTGGAAATAAAGAAAAGGGAAAGTTGAACTTACATCGTAAGAATGCAGAGGAATCCTAGTAGTGATATCAGCTTCAAAGCTTATTACTATTTCTTAACAGTTAGCAAACTGCAGGTTGAAAGAAAACAGACTGAACTTCAAATTCCGTCCACGATACATATCTAGAGAGACAAGCACATAGAAGTTCAAATTACAATATTTATGTTCTAGATTCCAGATAAATATGACAAGCATATGGTTCAAGCTTTGGACCGTTTATCTTGAAAATCCAAGGCATAAGAAACAAGCACATAGCGGTTCTTGAAAATCCGAGACATATGAAACAAGCACATAAAGAATTAAAGCGCGTAGAAGAGAAAAATTGGGGAAAATAAACAGGATTAACTGAAAATGGATAGTACTAAAACTCTTGACTGCATATGTCTATCTGGTGTGTGCTATATTTATAATCAAGTTTGAAGCATGTACTACTTTCATATTTTCACACCCTATATAATTTAGAGCCATATTTGAATTCTCAAAATGGGTATACTTACAGAAGCAAGAACCAGGGAAGCAGCTTTAGCTGGAAATGATGAACATAAAGAGCCCAAATGAGGTCAATGATCATTCTCCAAAGTTTGCACTACCCTTTTAAGATTATTCAAATACCCATTGTTTGAACATTGGAAAATGTCAAATTAATCGTTTGACAAAAAAAAATGTCAAATTAATATGTCACCTAGAGGCTAGAGCCTTTGAATATACCCACAGGCCACAACCACTGCTGAAACCATTGTGCGGAAGTTTGTTAGACATAAAAAAATGAAATGGTCAAAACTCAAAAGAGGAGAAAACAGTATTAAAAAGGTGGTTCGTTTTCAACCGTCAACAGGGACAGTGAAATCCATTTTGTCTTTCTTCAGCGAGTCTTTCTTAGTTTTGGGGGAGGGGTCATTCTCCATTTCGCACTGCTTCCATATTTTGAAAATGCCCAGTTGTTTATCTGTTGAAAGTCAAAGCCATGAATTTTTTGAAGTAGAGAAGCTTGGTTGTGCGTTCTAATATTTCAAAGACTGCGGCTTTCAAACTAGCACAGGATCGCTTTCTGATGGGTCCAGACTCCTGTATGTAGGGAATTGAGAACGTGTGTGTTTGATTTGTATTAAACGCTGGCGACTTTTTGTGCAGCTAAATGTAGGAATGGGGTTGCAGTTGTAAAACGATTGTAAATCATCCTGGAACTGGAAGGTTGCAGCTGAAGACTGGCAAATTTGTAAAGAATCCAGCATTTTCCAACCTTTACTACAGATGATTTGTTACCTCGGACAAAATGGTTTGCGTTTCCTGAACTACACTGTCCACTAAACACACACACACACACTGGATGTAAATGCTATGACAAGTCCGGTTTCTGTCAGAGCTCTTCCTTTGAGCCACCACTAGCGATAGCCTTTGCATAAAATTCTCTCCGTTCTATGAGGATTGCACCTTGTGCAGTATCTGAAAATGCTACGTGAAAAGCGAGTATCAAATTCTCAGCTGCTGATGCCACGGTGAACTGTTTCCTCGTATTGTTAAAGAGCTCATTGATCAATAGAACAACTGAAAGAAGATCCATGCTTTTACACACACACACATTGGTTGCGAGTTACAACCAAACAAATTCTCGCCATATTATTGCCACAGAAAGTACATGTATACGAAGTGGCTTACACTGTTGACAAAGGGACATGCAAGGACAAAGAGGACATGGAGGAGACAAGAAAGAACTTAAAACCATCTAAAGATGGTGATATAACAGACATCTAAACTAAGATAGACAAGCTCACATCGTTATTGGTTCGTAGTTATCCCCCCTTTGGTTTCTTTTCTGATAAGCAACAATAACAGCAGCAAGAACTGCAATTCCTAACAGCGCCATACCCAAGATAAAATCCGGTCTCAACATTCTCTTATGTATCTGCATAAATCAGAACGATGAGAGTAAGTTTCAATCCAAATTGATTAATTAAAAAGCTCGTGAGGAAAACAGAATAGACTCGTACTCCAACTGGAGCATGCTGGGAAGAGTTCAGTTTTGCAGACGAGCCTGAATCTGCAACCAATATGTAAAAAAGTCCCATGACTCCTGTATGCCCTTGTTCACTGCTATAATAAGATTTTACAGTCAGAGTTTCCCCATTGGATATCTTCACAGAACCAGGTTGAGGATAACACGTAGACATCCCTACAATGTAACCAGCCTCATTTCCTGGTTCCTTCCCTTCTCCATAAATTGGAAGTGACGAGCATATAACTCTTCCATCCTGAATAATCCACCAGAGAATCAAGACTCAAAAAAAAGAAAGCAGGGAATTCACTATGAGACCACCTAATCAGCAACCAATAAACAGAGATTTCAACATAATGCATAAAAGTAAACAAGAATCAAATATATGAACACATCTAACTGATCCGCGAAACTAGACAGAAGCAATAGATGAACTAATTTGATTTTTAGCATCAATTTCATAATTAGATGCCAGTTATTGGCAAAAGCCAATGGCAGCAAGCTATCACAAAAGGCATACTTGCAACTACTCAGCGTGTTTCTTGTCATCATTAGCCTTCTATAGTATAAAGGAAGGAAAACAATAATCTTGGAGGAAATATTTACTAGCAATATGACTTTTGCACAAAGTCATGTAGTTCAACAAGAGATTCATTCTGCCCTTTCCCTTTTATTCTCTTGCCTTTGTACTAAAAAGAAAATATATTTAGAAGCGGAAATGACAAGATATACTTAAGACAGACAACTTGTGGCCATGAACTTAAGAGTGCAGACATGCCACGTCAGTATCAAGGAGCATCATACTAATGAGGCTATTGCTTAAAGCCTCAAAAGACAGAAAAGAGGCAGAAGATGCTTGAAGTATCATAAGATGAAAAGGCAGGTCTTTCCCTAATTGATATTAGATCTGTGAACGATAAATGATATACAGTTGCGTGAAAGGTTCAAAACACAAAATCAATTGGAAATTTTTGAAGTAATAATTGTCCATCTCTTTGCTTCACTAAAATTACATCTAGAACTCCTTACATAGAATTGAAATGTAAAGATGAAAAGATACCAAATTCAGGGATACATCAATTGCTGGCGAGTTGTTAGGAGCATTACACATATCTTAAATTACTTAAGTGCAGAAAACCTTTATTTCTTTTCTAAAAAAATAGGAAATATATTAAGGAGCAGACTTATCAAATATGACTATTATGTCAGAAAGCAGAATCAATTGCCAACAATTTTGATGTATAGCTAGTGAAACGTGAAACAACAAAACTACCTCTCCATGAAGAGTTGAACCAACTCCTCCTGTATGCTGGTGTGCAACACCATAGATCATGTTGCCACCAGCAGGCAGAATTATGCTTACACTTTTAGTATGAACGCAACCACCTTTTGTAACACCAGCTGGGCAAGACTCGACATCATACTCAATCTGTTTCAAGGTAGTACAGAATATTTTAAATCCTGAATGGCGTGTAAAAATTTCACTATATCCATCAACAAGTTTTTTTTTAATATATAATTTCTTTGTAGATAAATAGAATAACAGATAGAAGGACTTGACATATTACCAGACAGTCATGTCTTGAACTGATTCCATCAGACCTTTTCCATCTATCTGTCACATCAAATATATACACTCTAACAGGCACAATGGAGCTATGCCAATCAACATATGTTACAGTGTACTTCAAGTAAAGGCTTCGCTTCACACCTTGAAACCCTTCTTTCAACCTGCATCTGGTCTCATCATAACAACATCGCAAGCCTCCAACGTAACTTGGGTCCAGGTTATGGCCATATTCATCCACAGTAACATTATAGAGATCACACCTGCACTCGGTGCATCCTAACCTATTTTCTGCACCCCGTGTATCAATTGCGTGCACATTGAGAAGCCATTTCTCGTCATAACCAGCAGGTATCACTGCAGGGTTACCAAATTCTATACCATAAGGATCTGGTACATTGTTGCTTGTTTTTCGTGTCTCAGATCCCAGGCCAAAAAACTGGGAAAGTACTTGTGCACAGACCCCATTATTCCCAGCTGAAATGTAATCTGACTTCTGAAAACCAATGCTGCTATGGTATTTGGGCATTTCAACACCTCTACGTTGGTAATAATTTACAGCAACCCAGTGATGGAGATAAGTTTCATAAAGTGGGATGGAGTTTCCTGCCTCATCAATCACTTCAGCATCAAAACTCTTAACAGCAATATGGCCTCTTGGGAAATCAATGTCATAGTAATACTTATTAATCACTGATCCTGGTCCAACCTCAAACTTAGGTGACAAATAGACAAGAGTTTTCACCCCATTTTCATCTGTCCCAGACATTAAATAACTTTGAATAGTATCCACCAATAACAAAGTAGCCAGGAAAATGAACTGGCATTTCGAACCCTTTGCCATCTTCTTATTCTCACTTCTTTAATATATCTGTATAACATTAGGGAAAAAAGCTTAATGACGAAATTATGTCAGTAATAGCCAAATTGTTCCAAAAAATCTCATCCAATTGCATCACCTTCAACAAACATAGCTTACCCATATCATTAAACTGCATACCTACACACCAAGATAAACAAAAAAGCGGCAGGATCATTAATTTAACTATGCGGATTATCACATACTTAACTTGTTGCAGGATCTTCCTATTCTCCTTGTTCTTCTTCACCTCATGGACCAAATTGTTTAGATCATTAAAAAAAAAAAAAAAGGAAAGTAGGAACATCACAATAAGGAAACAGCAGCATCCGACACCTACAAGTGCAGTGGCTTTAACTTAGGTGGCTAATTACGTACAATAAAAGAGAAAAGAAAGAGTCTACAACCAGAAATCAAATTCGTGTATATGCGAACCAGCAATAGCAAGTTAGCAACAGAAAACTACCCATAAAAATACTCAAATTTCCGGGCTACAAAACTGTAAAGATATGTCTTTCCATAACAATACAGTACAGAAATAGAAATGATAAACTTTGACCATAATCCAAGTATCCTCCAGTCTCCACCAGAGAGAGTAGCAACAGAAACAAGAGAACTACTGTTCCTTGGGTAACTTACTTTCAGAAAACTAACCCAAGAAGAAATTTTAACCAAGAGCGATGATGGGTTCTTGCTCTAGTTGTTTCCCTTGAATATTTATTACCTACAGTCTACGTTTATGACACCCAAATGTTTTCTTGGAATCATATAAACAAAACAGCATTCAGTAGTAAGTCGAACAATTATCAGAACTATAACAATCAAGAATGTAAAAACAGCTTACCAAATTTCACAGCACATCTGCAAAAGAAGAAAGTTTCAATTTTTTCTCAAACAAGAAACTGGCGAAGCAGAGAACATGTGAATGTAAAGAACGGGGGCATGCTACGTAGTCTTGAGAGCAATCATTATTTTAACATTGGCGGAAAAAAACTGGGTGGCGGATGGATATGGGCGCAGTCAATGATGCCGACGTGTCCGATTTGCTGAGGCCAGTGCTTAGCTCATTACCCTGGATCTTTCAATCCAAATCGTGAAATAGGAGACGGCAGATTATTCTTGTTTCCGGCCACTAGTAGGAAGTATTTTTGCAGGTTTTTTCTTTTTTCTTTTTAAAAAAAAACACTTTTTCACAAGTTTATTGCGTTTTGGATTTGATATACAGGATACCCCTTTCGTCGTTGCCTGGAAAATTTTTGACAAATGACAAGTTTCTCTGTTAGGATTTTCTGCTGAGACAGAAAGCGACGGGGTATCTTACTAGACATGGAAATTTATTATTTTTTTTTTTTGGTAAAATAAGACAATAGTAGCATAAATAGCAAAATAATCAGTAAAAATATTTCCTAATCCAGGAGGGCCTGCATCAAGGAGTCAAAAGGAGCACAAAAGCTTTCCATTCCATCTTGCCACAGCTATCTGCTCCTCCATTAGCTTCTCTGTAGGTGTGTTCCGCTCGCACTTGCGAGAATTCAGACTGCTGCAACCTGACAATCAATCAGCTTCCAAGACTCGGACCAAGCAAAACTTGGACCAAGTAACAATAATGATGAAAGTGTGGACCTTGTGAAAATTAATGAATTCGGGGACAAAGAGGGGAGCGGCATTAAGTAGCAACAAGCCAAACTTCGTGTCAAGCATTTTTCCCAATCATTCACACGAATGATGACGGTAGTGTTTGGACAGTGAAATTATTTCAAATAATAATTTGTTCGGACGTGAAATTATTTGTACAAATTTATTTGCTGACATAAGCATTACAATTTCCAATACACCTTTTTATATTCCCAACCATATTTTTATCTCACATACATCACATCACAAAAAGTGTTACAGTAATTATTCCAAATAATACCCTGTCCAAACAAACCCATAATAATATTTCGCTTACATCATAAACACATTTTTCAATCCACCTTTTTATATTTTCAATCATTTTTTTATCTCACATACATCACATCACAAAAAGTATTACAGTATTTATTCCAAATAATATTTCAAATAATACTCTATCCAAACAAAGTGTTTAGATAATAGAATATTATATATTGGATAGAAGATTATTCAAGATAATGTTTTGAAAAAAAAATACTGTAGCATTTTTTTTTTATATAATGTATGTGAGATAAAAAAATGGTTGAAAAATGTGTTGATAATACTAGTAAGTCAGCGTACGTAAATAAGGTGTAAATAAAGTGCAAACCAAACACAATTAAAAAAGAATACTATAAAAGACTATTAAAAAAATATGTTGATGATACAAATAAATAAATTTTGACAAATAATTTTTAATTCATACAAACCAAGAAGAAAATGTGATGTTTGTTCACCAGCATCTTCTGAGTTTTTTAGGAAAAAAAAAGCCAAATTCCATGAAAAAAAAAGAGAAAATTCCATCAATAATTAATGACAATATTTAGTTAAAATATAGCCTCTTTTCCATAGTCTTCTAGATTTTGGAGTTATTTTATTAGTTTACTGTAAATTTATGTTGTTTTATTATCATATAATTTTACACCTAATTAATTTGTAAAGAAAGAAGAATATTAAAACAAAAGGATGTGGTCATTGAATTGAAATTTTAGTCGGAAGCTTTTGGAGTGACATTTCCCTAGAAATTATGCCATTCTCAAAAAAAATTGACAAAGTGACTTGAGAGAAGCTTAAACTAATATTTTGATAAGCGGAAATATCTAAGTCTAGGTAGAACGTTGTTATCTCGGAAGATCTACGCAGAAGGGAAAGATACTTAACCATGAAGCAAAAATAGACAGTGCACGTGTAGAGCCCCATCATTTTGTATTTTTATAAATCAAGCCAAGTTCTTTATTTTGCATGATAGAATTGACTACGTTAAGCGCGGCTGGCCCTTGAATCTTTTTGCATGTGGGCACAACATGTTCAGAGAATTGATAAGAAGTCTACTTCAATCGGATGGGCCTAACTTACTTGGCCCAAAAGACATTAAAAAGCCTAAACACATTTGTCAACTATTAATCACGCTTTATTTTGTTGGAGTGATTTATTGATCATTCTGATCACAATTTTGTTTTTTTTATGGAGTACAATCTTTTAGCGCTCTTTCACTTATTTTATTGGCTTGCACAAAAACAGGGAGAAAAAACCCAAGAAATAGCTCTTATTTTATGTGGTTAGAGTCCGAAAAATTGCTTATAAGTGTACGTTGTTTACTTAAATGTGTTATATAGTGAGAGAGAATATGTGTTTTATAAACGGGAGAAGGAAAAAAAAATGCATAAGAGAGAAAGACGATATGAATACACACGTGAATAGAAAAGATTCAAAGAATGTGTGCATATACATGTGTGTGTGAAAATATGCATGCACATGTGAATAGAAATGTGTGTTCTGAATAATTTTTTTTGCATATAGTAATTGAATGAGTTTTGGTATAACATCTATATCTATATAAATTAGAGAAGGAGTTTGTAGCATGGTTAAGTACAAATGCTTCCAACTCCTCATTTTTTTTTTATAGAATTTTGATTTTTTTTAACTGTTATATATCCTTTTCACACCTTTTGAATTTAAAATGTAAGAAGATATTCCACTTATATAGGAATTTGGTTTGAAAACTATTAATATAAGGGTAAATAAAAAGGAAACATTACCACACCTATTAAAAGTAAAAAAAGTAAATAACAATACTTTACCCTTCAACTTAGTAATTTTAACTAAAATGGCAAATTATATAAAAAAACAAAAAGGAAATAATATTCATTAGTCATAGATTTAAAAATTCAAGAATGGTACTATTCATGAAGTTTAAATTATGAAATCACTAAATAAAAAACAAAGTCATAATGGCATTTCAACGTGGAAAAATATAGAACATTTGACCCTGAACTGCATCTACTTAATTTGCATATATCTTATCCAAATTTGACTCTTATTCATTATTTTATGTATTCTTTTTGTTTTCTTCATATGTAAATATGTAACTGCTATATGTGTGTGTAGTAGTTAGGGGTATTGTAAGATACTATCAGTTTTTCGTTTGCATTTTTAGATGCCAATGCTTGTAACCATTGTGTTCAATTATCAATTTTATATGTTTTTCATATTATGAGAGGTAAAATTAAATATATTGCAAAATGTTAAACCAAATTGCAAGTTATGATTTTCTTTTGTTTCAAATTTTATCTTTCCAATTTTATTTTGAAAGTACATATATAAGTACCTTTTTAAATTGTAAAACCAAATTACAAGTTATGGAAATTTTTCTTTTACTTCAAAGTTTAACCCCTCAATTTGGAGGTTGAATATGGAATGAATCACAAAATTTCTCTTTTGAAAATTTGAAATAATTTAATTCAATATTTTTGTGTGTGGCCAAGTCAAAATTAATATGAAAAATAACTAAATTTGGCATTTTTTTATACTTTTGTATTTAATTTTCATTTTTATATTTTACTCACCAAATTTACTTTATAGCAGTGTAACATTGACAATATGTTAAATTATGTTTTCAATAAAAAAATATAGAGAAATTAAGACTCTCGGGCCAATAGAGATGGGAAATGCCAATCGTAATTACTATTATTTAAAAAAGAAAATTCCAACACGAACACAACATAGTATATACATATATGTACATATAATTCTCATAAGCATATAAGAGAAAACTATAGATTTTGTATAGCATAATATATCTTAAATGAAAAATTGTAATATTACTTTATTTTGGTTTGGCCAAATGGAAGAAGAAGAGAGAAATAAGGGAAAAGGAGTTGGAGGAGGTTGGGCGTAAGGGATGGAGGTTGGAGGGGCTGTCTAAGGGTTTGGAAGAATGATGAAGAAAAAGACATGAAAAATTAGGGGTAGGAAGTTAGAGGAGAGAGGAATGGAATACTAAGGAGTTAAAGAGTGGCAGAAAAGGTCGAAAAATGAAGGTGAACTACAAAGTTGGGCGGAGAAAAAGGGAAAGAAAGAAAGAAATTGTGGAGTATGACAAAGGTTATAAAAAATGAAAGGAGGAATTGCACTGTGATTGAATGTGTGAAGGTCATATGAGACAATGCATAGCCAATTGAAAATGAGAATGAAAATGATAATAGTTTTCAATAATTCTAAAAACTCTAGAAACACAGGTTACAGAGGTTTTTTTAATCTATATTAAAATCTATGAAAAACATTAGTTTACAAGCACTTAACAATTTTAAGGCTACAAGATAGGAGAAATTTTTTTTCTAAAATCGTGGAAAATAAATCAGTCCTAATTTATGTTTTTTATATTATAAATTTTGATATATGGTTATAAACTGCAATCTATATTATAAATTTAGTATAATTTTTTAGCCTTTGTCATATATTTTATCCTATATTACAATATATAAATATGTATTATTATTTTGAACTAAAACATAAGTCCGTGCACAGCACAGGTCAAAATGCTAGTTTCAACAAATTAGTAAGTAGAGTTTTACTTGAATGTTTGTATACAAAGTAGTGGTGCTTAATCAATTCAATGTCACACTAAATTTCGTTATCAAAGGGTCTCAAGAAATTTTATTTTACCCAAAAAAAAGAGAAGAAGAGCCCTAGAAGGCTAGATGTCTATAGAACAAAAAGATTAGGGATAATTTCAGAAACCTCCCCTGAGATTTCTGATAATTTCACTGAGCTCCCCTGAGATTTAAAAAATTACACCTACCACCCTTGATTTGATAGTTTTAGTAATAAAATTTTAAAATAATATTGACTTAGTCAAATTTTTAAATGAATACCAAAAAATGCCCTTGTGTAGTGAGTTTTTAATTTACTTCCCTATACAATTATAAGATTATCTAGATAATTATAAGGAAAAAGTGTCAAAATTTTCATGTCCATACCTACTATTTGATAAACAACTGTAATAATAATAAATTTATCACTATGATAGGATAATTTTGATAGTATTTTATTATGGATTTAGATTTAAAAAAAAGAAAAGAAAAAGTCAAAATAATGGATTTAAAGTTGAATTTTTCGAGTAGTGGAATTATCATAATTTAATAGTGGTTTTGGGCTATTTCTTTTTGATTTATTGTTAATTTTAATACCAAAAAATAGAAAACAAAGATTAGCAAAAAACATTGGATTACTTATAAAGTTAACTCATCAAAAAAATCACTAGTTCGACATTTTGTTACAATAGAAAATAGAGATAATAGTAGTAGTTCTACAGTTTTATTGATAAAAAATTAAATAAAAAGGAATAAGAAGGACAAAGAATGAAAAAATAATTTTAAAAGTCATTCTAAATATAAGCATACCAAACAAGGGAATTTCATTAAAATATTTAAGGGTAGTATTGTCATTTTAAATAATGAGGGAGGTATGTATAATTTTAAAAACCTTGAGGGAGCTAAATGAAATTGTTAAAAACCTCAAGGGAGGTTTCTGAAATTATCCCAAAAGATTATGAAGATTGACCAAGTAGGAGAATGACGAGGCAGTTGTTGGCTGTTTAAGAAAGAGGCGGAGTCTAAGGGTCTGCTCCCAATATGCCGGGAACAAAAACCGCAGCTTCTGTTCTTTTATGCACTCCTCCATTTCTATCTCAATCCAAGGAAAAAAAAGAAAATCTGAGACGAAAAGGAAAAGAAACACAAATTTAAAGAAAGAAAAATTGAGTGAAAAGCTAGAGCAAACGAATCCCAACAGCCCAGAGCCTTGAATCCAGAATTACAATGATGGATAAAAAAGAAAGGGCAAGGGAGAAAAGAGAAATGAGGCGCCAAGAGATCTCTCTTCTCCGCACCATTCCCTATTCCGATCATCAAAGGTAATTCTTTTAGTTACTCTTGGAGCAATTTCTTCTGCTTTCATGTATCTGTTAGAAATCCTGAATAATTGATCGTTGTAAATCTGTATGCCCTTGAAATTACATAATCTGTTCAAGCTAAAACGGGTTAATTTTCTTTATCTGCTTGATTGAGGATGTAAATTTACTTGGATTTCGATAATGGGCTCCTTCTGATATGCATGCTGATTGCATATTGCAGCATTTCATACATTACAAAAGCATTAGGATTTAGGTTGAACATGGTATTCTATTTTCTCTTTCCTTTTATCTTCTGTTGTTCTCGGTGCGTTCTCTTTAGGTTGAGATTTATAATTGATTAGCTCATTGTTTCAATCTAATGCATATCTTATTAAGAGCGGTTGGGGAGATTTTAGGATAATGCAGTTTGAATGAGGATTTGAGGGTGTCAAATGGGAACTTTTGTAGGGTTGGATGAATGCACGGTATTTAGACGCAGTAAGGGTAATGCTGGAATTATTGCACTTAAAAGCATAGTTTGATTCACCCATTTTAGCCTCTAAATTATGGCTTGAATAATTATGTATGCATGAAATGCCAGTTTTCTTTTGAATTAGTAGAGGTATGCTAATCTCCTGTCCTTAACTGGAAGGATGTTTAAAGATTATGAAGTTAGTCATATGTCATTGACTATGTTTTTACATGGTCGCATTTTGGCTATAGACATGGCTAGAATATACAGGCAGCTGTTTAACTCATTTAATACTTTCTATTTTCCATGGATAAAGTGTTTGTTCATCGATATGTCTCATGTCCATTGCTTATGAATCTGACTTGTACATGAGAAGTGTTAAACTATTTGTAAATTTGAACAATTTAATAAAGAGAATCAAATGCTAGATAATTCTGAAGTAGTTAAAAACAAAGACTTCCTAACCACGAATCTGGGAGTAGATTTCAGTTCACTTATTAAGTGCATGAACTCCACTAAACTAACTCCATTACTATGTTATCACTGGATAAAGCCACTATTAATTTGTGACGTTTTAATGAACAAAAATGTTTTTCTTGATCACAGTATCAGGTCCTCTATTAAGTTATCCTTTTGCATAATTTATCTAGTTAGGCCTATTCCTCACTTGCAACAACTTCCGTGAGTGTGTGTGGAACTATAGACAAATTACAACATCGGAAAATACATTTCTTAGAGAAAAAAGCTTTGAACATAAGATCTGTAAATGTTGTTGGTATTTCAGATGGTGGTCTTCTGATACTGTTGCTGTGGTTACGGGTGCCAATCGGGGAATTGGTTTTGAGATTGCACACCAACTTGCAATGCATGGATTGACCGTCATTCTCACATCACGAGAGACTGGTGTTGGTGAGGAGGCAGCAAAGGTCTTGCAAGAAGGGGGTCTAAATGTGGTCTTTCATCAATTGGACATAGTGAATCCTTCATCAATTGAGACATTTACTGAATGGATACAACAAAATTATGGCGGCTTGGATATACTGGTACGATGGAACCCATTTCAATACGTACTTATGCTAAAATTGATGCATGTGACATATTAATTTCATCAAGGACGAAGGGAGGAAAGAAAAGAGAAAGAAGAAAAGAAAATAAGGGATTATAGATAAGAAGAAGGCTGATTATCTATTAAAGCGTTCTCACTCTACCTTACTGTTGTCATATCCTCTCTGATTGAAGCTAAGCTACTTTTCAGTTGTTAATGTGAATTTGTAGGTAAACAATGCAGGAATTAATATCAATATTGGGTCAGAAAACTCAGTTGAACATGCTGAAAAGGTTATTGAGACAAACTACTTTGGCACCAAAAGCATGATTAAAGCTATGATTCCATTCCTTAGGCCTTCAGCTTCAGGTGCTCGTATTGTTAGTGTCACCTCACGTTTGGGAAGGTTAAACGGCCGACGAAATGTAAGTAATACTTTGATACTTCCATGTATTTCTATTTGTATTGCTTTCATGTTTTCTGAAATCTGTCTTGAACTTTTGTTTCTTACCTGTTAACTTGTTTGATTGGGTAATTGTGCTATCCGTAATAAATAAATTTGGGTTACGTACGTACCTCTTTGGGATCCAGGGAATGATTTTGGTCCCAAAAACATCTATTTGTTTTGCTTTGATGAATGTAATGTTTAAGGCCAAAATAACAGAGGTACCTGTAGCATGCACAATGATAATTGTGATACTTGTTGGAATGTATATTCCTCCACAAGTAGTGGCAAAGCATATGTGCTACTTTTTCTGCTGTTCTAAACTTAAATAGGAAATTGGAATCCTTTTCATTCTGTGTGTCTTCTCACATAATCTAGGACTTGCGTTTTTTGTTAGAATATGTATTTCTTAATGTTTTTCTGTTGTTACTGTAGCCTAAAGTTATGTTTCCCTTCCATTTGACTTCAGCCCCCAAAAACCCTGCAGGAAGGAAAAAAAAAAAAGATTGCTGTTCTCTATTTCATTCATTATCAAGTCAAGCAGCTTAGTCTGCTTCTTGATATGAGTTCCTTGGCAATCTGTGCAATTCTGGATAATCCACCAATCAAGTGGTTAAATACTTACACATGGTAGCAGTAAATAACCACAAGAGATTGTGGAATAAATCCTTTGAGTTGAGAAATCGTGTGAGAATTCTATGAGATCACCTTCTTTTTAGTCACATTATTCTTGATTTTCTAATTTACAAATACATTTTCCTGCATCAAACATTCAAAGTGTTTGCTTATTTTCTGCTAGAGAATTGGAAATCTTACGTTGAGAGCGCAACTGGAAGATGTGGACTCGTTGTCTGAGGAATTAATTGATGGCACTATGAACAAATTTTTGGAACAAGTCAAAGATGGTACTTGGGAATCTGGCGGATGGCCGCAGGTATATACAGACTACTCGTTGTCAAAGCTAGCAGTTAATGCCTACACAAGGCTAATGGCGAGAATTCTGTCCGATCGGCCTGAGGGTCATAAAATATACATCAATTGCTATTGCCCAGGATGGGTTAAGACTGCCATGACTGGCTGGGCTGGGCATATTCCTCCTGAAGATGGGGCTGATACAGCAGTTTGGCTTGCACTACTCCCTGAGCTGTCTGTAAGCGGCAAGTTTTTTGCAGAGAGACGTGAAATCAATTTCTAAACTTGTGATTGACTATTGTTGTTGAATTTGAGTTACAGTCTACTTTGTGTTTGGCCAAGACCATGCGTAACCAGAAACAACAGAAGGAAAATATATCCGTTCAGAGACTTGTGCTAGGATTTGCCTTTGAAACTGCAGTGTTTCCAACTTAGCTAGCTGTTGGAGTAAAGAATCTACCGGGCTGTCATAGAGATTTTTGGTCGCATACCAACCTAACTCGGGCAACATGGCGATGGATGGAGGCAAGAGCCGAAGGAAATGCAAGACAATTTTAATCTAGCACTAATAGGTTTCTTTTCAGCTGTGCAAGTTTCTTTTCCTTTGCCCATGTTTTACTTTAGAAACCAATCAGCTCAACAAGTAAATGCAATAGCAAATACTCGAGGTTCGAATGGTGTATCCTCACTATGAATTTTTTTTATTCGCCTGTTACAATGATTCCTCTGGAATATTTGACCAGTGATATAATATGTGCTCACCATGTTACAGTTTAATTATGCGTAATTTCTTGGTTGGTGTATTAGGAGGAAGGAAATTTGATTAAAAAAAAAAAGTATTGCCATTCAAAATTGGAGTTAAAAGTGATGCATTGGGTTGAACTGCTCAACAGATCACCATTGTACTTTTACTACCCATTGTCATTTCTTCTCCTGTTAAATCATCAACAGGCACAGGCAAGCACCACAGAAAGCAGCTTAAGTTTTTACTAACATCTATTAGCATGTCCCTTTGAACCAATATATTCTTGTAAAAACACTCTTGATTAGAAAATGATTTAATATAATAATCACCGGAGATAGCAATGAATCGAGTCAATAACGTCGAATTCAATTTTGACGAATGTTATATTCAAACTCACTCAAGAAAATTTTAAAGAGCTCAAATTCACTCAAGAAAATAAAGCGAATTTAAACGAGCTCAAATTCTTTAATAATAATAGTAATAAAGATTTTCATAATTTCACCATCAAATATACATGTGTATGTGAAAATTTTGCAAAGCTCACAAACTTTTGAGTCGAATACATTAATTTTAAGTTTGATGGCTTCAGCTGGAATGAGCAATTGAGTGAGCTGCGAGAGGAGTTTGCGCGTTTTCCCGGGAAACCAGGCTGACTGGACATTACAAAGCCACGCTAACACCGCATACGCACTTTACCCAAATGTACGATGCAAAATAAATAAAAACAAAAAAAAAATCCCAATTTCCATCGGTAATCGTTAATAGCATCCCAAAACTTAGAATTCTTTATCCTTCAAAAGAGCAGTAGGTAAGAACCTAATTCCAATTTCCTCCAGATTCAGAGAATTACAGAAATTAATCATCTACTCCCTGACTTCTCTTGCTTTAGAACCTCAAGCAGAAGGTTCTACACGGAGGCCCAAGATGTAAGTTTAAAGTCCTTTCCAATTTTTGGTTAGTAGTCGGTTGTTAGGCCTAAGATTATATTTCTGACCCTTTTTTTGAAGCTTTTTGTCATTGAACTTTTTTCTTTGGATGAAGATTTAGGAATCCCAAGCATTCCAACATTTTCAAAGTCCCGTCGTCTGAGGTATTTTCATACCAGAAATTACGGTTTTGTTCCCTCTTTCCATCAACCACCATCCATGTCTTGATTTTACCGGTTGAATTTTTGAATATCGCGATGAGTTTTAGAATCCTGCCGGAGTTGGAGGTTCTAAACTGATATGATTGTTCTCTCTCTCTCTCTCTCTCCTTCCTTATTAAATTTTGAGTTTTGTTGAGATTGGTTTCTATTCTTGATAGTAAAGCAATGATCTTTACTGTATAAGTTTTTCTTTTTCAGTTCATTTTGATGTTGTGATTTACATATTAATTTTGGGCTTCTGGTAGCATTCATTTACAATAGCCCAGAAGGAAAATGCTGTAGAGGGGATAATTTAGAAATCTTTGTAATTTGTCATAGTTGTTTATTGCGAATTTGAGCTTAGATGCGTTTATTGTGTATATCTACTATACTGAATGGGAAGGAAAAGGATACTTCATATAGGCTCCTTTTAGCTGCAGTAGGTTTGGAAGCAAATTTGCAGCTTGTATGATTTGTATGTGAAAGGAGTTTAGAAAGGAATGCTTTTTAATAATGTAAATGACAGTGCTATATGATGATATTTGGTTTGATGCAACTCTAATCCAGAATTGAGTGAAACAAAAAATGCAGATTAGGTTAGATGTAGATTTAGAAATGGAAGTTGTTGCATGTAATTCCAGTTCTCTAGGGTTCTCAAGATCAGCAGTCTATTGTGACCCTTACAAGGAAATCTGGAACTAGAAGTACTATTTGCCAAATGATGGGAATTAGTGGGTGTCGTTTTTAAATCATACAATAACTTGATATAGCATCTGATTTCTAATTTAGTTCTGAAAATTGGACATGCCAATATGCAGCCTTTACCAAGATGGCAAATTTGAGAAGGGCTCTTCTTTTCACCATTCCTCGCATTCTTAATTCCTCGAATCAGACCTCAGTTGCCACCTCCACAATGTCCTCTCACAATATTTACAGGTTAGAGACCTCATACAATCTTGTTTTATCTATATTTATATGCTTACTTTTTATTTGATCATTTTTGTTTCTGCTCTTTTAGGCCAATTCTTGGTTCATTGCCATGTTTTTATTCTTCAAATCAGGCACTGAATATTGATCTTTCCAATGAAGAAAGCAAGAGGCGGTTGTTTAATAGGTATTCTGTTGTGTATTGATTATGCCTTTTGTTTATTTTGTCCTTTTTCCCATTTGATTTTTCTTTTGTGTAGTCCAGCTTCACTGATACTCTTTGCTAAATTTTAGGCTGCTCTACAGGAGCAGACAAAGAGGGTTCCTGGAGCTGGATTTGATTTTGGGGAGATGGGTTGAAGATCATATTCATTCTATGGATGAAAATGGAATTAAAGCCCTTGTTCATGTCCTTGACTTGGTATCTTCCTTTGTCCTTGACTTTTCTGCTTCTCAACCGTTCAATCTCACTTTTCCTCAAATGATTGGAACTTTACAGCCCCTTCACCATTTGATTGAAATTAAGTTGTATTAAGCCTCGTCTTCTAGTTTTCATGTTTGTTATAAGGTGGCATTTTGTTGGTCTGGATATCTTATTGGTTTGACTCGTCTGAACTGTTCATCCTACCACTGGATGACTTGGCTGTTTCATTCTAGGATATCGCAAATGTTGCTCAGGATATATGGTATGCATGATAGCACACGTCAGTTTAGGTATCCGTCTTATGAGACACGTAATGTCTCACCTGGCCCAGGATTTACAGTTTCTGCCATTTTAATTACGTGCTCATCTTTCTTGAGCTTCTGGTCTCTGACAAACAAAGCACTGATAATTGATTCGTCTGGCTCAAATTAATATTATAGATATATTTTTTATGGTTTTGGATGGCCACTTTTACTTGATTTAGTTGACTATGCTCCCCTCTTCATTGTTGTTTCCATATGTATTGGCAGGAAAATCCGGACTTATGGAAGTGGTTGACTGGTCAGGAGCAACCTCCAGAGGCAGTAAGAATGAATCCTGTGAGTTAAACTGAAAGTTGTTTGTTTTGGTTTTATTCTTTAATACCATTTATTGCACTCTGACGCACTAAAACTGTGGTTGCAGGTTTTTGCTGATGTGCAGAAAAGGGTAATGAACAATCTGAACAGCCATGCTTCTCCAGAGACGAGAGCAACTCCTGGGCAGCCATGGGTGAGGGGGTGGGATGATTTCAAGAAAGGACGTGATGGCCCAGTGGTGGGGAATCAGTAGCGATATTTGATCCTGAAGGGTCAGCTGTTGCCGTTCTCTGTCATGCCGGCTGTAGCATAGAGCGACACTAGAATATATTTACCTAAATCGTGTTATTAGTATCGTGTTTTTTATGTGTCATAAGGCTGTGCATGAGGGAGAATGTATTAGATTTGAAACACATGCTGTAACAAGTACAAAACGTAATAGCATTGCATGACAAGCTCTGCCTTTATCGTCTTCTACATGATGCAGCAATTTGTATTGTGGGTGTGAAATAAGTTAGCCGGCCACTCGTTCCATTGAAAAGTTTTACTTACTTTTACACGAGTGACGGGAGAATTTTCTCAAGTTACCTTCCCAACACTGCTGCGATGCAGAGCCACTTTTGAGCAAGAAAAAAGAGTTTGGACATCTCGGAAGTGGGCAAGTTGAAACATCGGTATGCGTCCATCCCTACTTTTGTCAGGGAAGCCATTGATGCTTAAGCATAAATAACTGATAATTTACTAAAATTCCCATTTCTACTTTTGTAAAAGAAACCAGTGATAGCGTAATTAAACTCGTAATGCACTAGGAATCCCATGTTTCTTTTGCTGCATTCAACGAAGAAAGCAGAGGATGCGGACAAACAGTGTGTGTCAAAAATGGACGAACCGAAATAGACTCCCCTTTGTGGCCCACATAAAAGAACGCAAGCGAATTATTTACACAAGACGAATCTCTCATTTGTGTGAAAAACCTTGTCAACATTAAAGCCCCTTTCTCACCTCTTCCTTTTCCTACTCTCCCCGAGGACCCTGACCGTTGCACATTCCAGTCTACTCTTTGAAGTTCAGTAGAAAACTGACATCTGAGAAAGAGAAGGGGGGGAAGAAAATGCCTAAGCTCTCTCCTAACAAGTTCATCATCTACTACTTCTTGACCACTCTTCTATCTGAATCCTCCCTCTGCTTTTCCTTGATTGCCTCAGAATCTACAGACCCAATTCCAGTCCCATGGCCAGAACAATTCCACTCAATTCTTTTCATGAATAACAGTAAGGGATCTCTCCAAAAGGTTGACCTGTGGTATGACTGGCCAGGAGGCAGAAACTTCAACATCATTCAGTACCAGCTGGGAAAGCTTCTTTATGATTTGGAATGGGACAATGGCACCTCTTACATTTACACCTTGGACTCCAACAAAGAATGCAGAGTATTGCATTTCCCAGTGGGAATCCTAAGACCAAATTGGCTCGATGGTGCAACATATCTTGGTCAGAAATACATGGACGGTTTTCTCTGTAATGTGTGGGAGAAGGTTGATTTCATTTGGTACTATGAGGATGTGGTCACCAAAAGACCTGTTTATTGGGCTTTCTTCACAGGTAAATGACTTTGTTATCCTTCTTAATTCTGCATCAATGAAGCTTGTCAGATGTGTTATTACTATTATTCTAGCTTTGCATAAAATCTGAATTGGTGACGGTCATATTTCTAACCTTGAAAACTTGTTGCATTTCTTCCCTGGGTTCCCTCCAAAAAAAAAAAATCCAAAGGGATAAACTCGTGTGGACCTGGTTTTGTGGAGATTGATGCTTCAGATGCTCGTAATGTGCGCATGATCATTCAATTTTCTAGGAATGCACAGACATTTAAAGTAGCCTTGTGGAATTCACATAAATATTAACAAAAATTAAAAAGGTTTGTGGCCCAAATTTCCCAAGCATCTGTTGCTCCAGTGTAGAATATTATAGGTCCACACTATTGATTCCATTGTACCTTGGTCTAAAAAAAGACTTAGAAAAGAAACGGAATTATTGCCAAGGTAAAGGTGTCTCAACATCTTGGAATTTTGCACCATTTTTGTTTTATATAGTTGTTATATATGTGAGGTGGTCGGAATTGCTGTAGGAATGGTAGCACATGTGATGACATTTGAGGTTGGTAGTGTCCTTGAAGACCCCGAGTGGCAAGCTCCTGTATACTGCTTCACGGAGGCCGTAGAGGAAGCAAAACCTGTGCTTGATACTTTGGGTGGTCCTGTTTCTCGTGCAAATCTGATGAAGGGAGGAAAACTTATGAGTATGTAAATTAATGTCTTTGTATTGTAAGTAATTATCAATGAAGCTGGATGATTTTTAGTCCTTTCTTCTCGGGTATTTCCGTTTTCCCTTTCAGGTTATCAAACTAGTTAAACATTTCTTTATCGCAAGCAAACCGAAGACTTGGAAGTGAAATGAAACTTAGCAATTCTGGAATCAAATTCCAGGACAGGGAAAGCAAAAATAAGTATAGAAATTGTGTTACCAATTTTTCTTTATTATATAGTTGCACACTGAGTTGGCCCTCCTAGCAATAGCATAGTCCCCTCTGCAGCATTAGCACAAAACATGCAAACCACATCCTTGCTGAATCTGCGTTGCATAATCCGATGGAGAAACTTCATCTCAGTCACCAACCCACGTCCAAGCTGTGGGTCAAATGGAAGTTTGTCTGCAACTGGAAAGTTTAACGACTTGAACGTGGTGTTTAAATTTTAGAAATATGGTACCCTTTTTATTTTTTGTTTACTATTTCATTATCTTCTTTCACCAAATTACAAGAATAGTCAAGATTCATGTAACCTGTTATACATGTTAATGAGGGTATAGTCAGCGTATGGTATGGGTAGCTAGCAAATCAAGAAACTCGAGATAAGTTTGAGTTTGAGTGAGTTCCCCAGTCGTCATCCTTTAAACAAATTATGAACCATAAGAGTTAAGCTATCCCCAGATGCATAGGAGGTGCTATACTGAACAATTTTAGGCACATTCAGGATGGTGTCGCTATCTTACCATCTTTATTTGGATACATGCAAATGCCATAGCTTGTTTGTGAGGAGAAGGGAAAAGAAAACTACGCTTATGTAAACAATAATAATAAGCTGCTGAAGGACATTCACTAAGCTGACAAATTGTATCATATTTAGTTATTTAATAGAAAGTGCAAATGAAGTACTATCACTTCTATGACAAACTAGATTTTCCTCCTGGATCCTACGTATTTATCAACTGACCGAACACTTTTTAGATCCTCGTAGCGTATTTCCGTCTGTTGTGCTAGAAGAAAATGCAACCTTCAAATCTTTGCAAAGAAAATGGAAGATCCTATTCTCTTTGCCACCCCCTATACCCCAATGCAAGTAGGTTGAGTTGGCCTGAATTTTCAGATCAACATCAACAACTCCCTCCGCGATTCTATCATCATCAGCAATCGCAGTCGCGACAGAATGTCCATCTCCTTGCAACCACGTCTTTGGTTGTACAATTAGCCTCGTCTGTCTTCCGGGTTCTTGACGAAATTGTTGACCAACGATTGCCTTGGACAGAAACTCGGTATTTTTGTAAAAAATTGATACCTCAAGATTTTCGAAAACGACAGAAACATGTTTACAAGGATTCCTTATCAGGATTCCTATACTCCAATTTCCTGTCGTTTGATTATTACTAGATACATTTGTAGGAGATAGTAGGACAGAATCAACTCGAATCTGGGGATGCTCGATCTTGTTATAAACACCTTTCACTAGTACAACGTAAATTGCTAACCAAAAAATTACTCCAGATATGATGACCATCCAACAAGGAGTAGTGGGGTGATCATCTCTTGGACGAAGTCTTTGGTACATGTAAGCATGGTTACAACTAGTGGAACGTTCGTGGACACTGCAGGCTGGGGATTGGAAGGGTTTAATATTTTCTTGAGCTGCTGAATAATTCTGTGAGAGAGCAACAACAGGCTGGGAGGGATGGGTTTTTCTGTGTTTATCTTCTGCAACCGAAGAACCCATTGTCAATGATCTTGTGAGTTAAAACTACATTAGAATTGGGGAACTCACCAAAGAAAGAAGGACAATACATTGGCATCTTTAGTTACAAGAATTTTATTTCAGGTGTGCTAATGACTCTTTGTTTAGTTTATCATGCGATTTTCAAGTGGGGGAACTACCTGAACTCGCAGGAAAGATGGGATCTGATTAAGGGTTAATACAAGCTCCTAATCCTATCATGTTTTGATTTTTATCGTGTTCTAAATTTCTAATACATGTGTAAGTAACATAGAAGTGGAGATAATGTCAGAATTTTATGGTGGGTAGACCATTTTAGTGTGCTTATCCTATACAAAATTGAAAAAGCTGTTGGTTGATTAATATTGACTAGTATTATCCAACTACTATCTCTTTAAATTGATGCGACCATTGCTAAGAAGAATGTCAGGTATCATAATTGACATGTTAATTTTGTACACCAGAGACCTATATGAAGAGGGAGAAAATTAAAGCCTATGGAGTCAAGGTCCATTTTTTAAGAAATTTTTTCCTTAGGAGTGAAAAAAAAAGGTCCATCTACCTAAGTATGTGAAGAAAACAAACTTAATTTTGAAAAATATTATCGCTACGAAGTATCTGGTCGAATAGGCCAAAACTTGGATAGACCTAATCTTTATAAATCCAATGACTTAGATTGTGCCACACCATTTGATGAGATGGTGTGGCACAATTTGAACCATTAGATATTTAAAGATCGGGTCCACCCAATTATGAGCCGGTCCAATAAATATTTCCAAGTGTTAGCCGGTCCAAAAGTAAAACAAACCTAATTTTGAAAAATATTATCGCTACGAAGTATCTGGTCCAATAGGCCAAAACTTGGGTAGATCTGATCTTTATAAATCCAATGACTTAGATTGTGCCACACCATTTGATGAGATGGTGTGATACAATTTGAACCATTAGGTATTTGAAGATCGGGTCTATCCAATTGTGAGCCGGTCCAATAAGTTTTTCCAAGTTTTTAGCCGGTCCAAAAGTATTTACGTCTAGAAGCTCCTAACTAAGTACCTTGCAATCTCGAATAATGTTTACGAACAGCCCAAAATTTTGAAGGCTCTCTTCCACCATAGGTGATAGGACCACTTAACTATCTCTTTCAGGTTTGCATATAAGACCCGGAATTTACTATTAATACATGATCCTTCCTACTTAATTTTCACACTAGAAGGCGCTCTTTCTCCGAACAATTTTATTCGCTTCCCCGTTCCTCTTCACTTTTATCTCTGCAGTCCGCTGTTTTTTCTTGATTGCTAGTTGCTATCAAATCCAGAGCAATTTCGGTCGACCACGACCCTTTCAACAGATTCTCATTTTTAGCTGGGAAATAAATGAGGGCAGCATGGCACCTTCTCTTGGAGTCATTGTTTTGAAAACCGGACCGGGCCATAGAAATTAAGCTGCAATGTTCATGTACATAGAAATTAAGCACCAGAAAGGAAAGAGATAAAGACTGAGGAGACCAGATGATTGTGGGTGGAAAAAAAGAAGGGATAAGTTTAAACAGATTATAAACAAGATTGTAGCTCAAATCTCTTTATCATTAGACAGAGGATAACAAAAGATGGGACCCTTATCTTATTATACAATGGTAGCCATATATGCTTTATCGTGTTATTAAGGGGAAAAAAGAAAGAAAAACCATAGTTAGATAAGTGCAGATGTATTACGAGAACAATAGATAACTGCGAAAAACCAAAGGATAATGACTAAACTGACTTGCGAATCACATCCAGAAAATGCAAATCAAGTATCCCTCATCTACTTGAACAATCATCAAAGATCAGATTCTCCATTAAAAGCCAAAATACAAAATGTAAATAGAATAGTCGACTCCATAGTTAGTTAGTATACGCATGGATCTCAAGATAGCCCGCCATCAGACATTGTTTTGATCCTCCGAGCAGCATCCCATCTTCAGTTGCATTAGACGAAAATCCAACTTTTCAAGTTCCTGCAATGAACATCGAAAACAAGATTATATCTCTTGTGAGTAATCTCCATAATATAGGTTGAATTGGCCCAAACCCTCAAATCAAAATCAACAGCTCCATCAGCCCTTGAATCATTAGCAATGGCACTCGCGACTGAACTTTCCAACCACGCCTTTTGGATGCACCACAGACCTCGTCACATTCATTGGAACTTCACGAAATGTTCCAATTGTTTCCGTGGAAAGAATCTTCGTGGCATCGTACAAGACTGATACCTCAATATTTTAAAAAGTGACAGCATGGTGCTTAGCCGGATTCGTGATCGAGATCCCTATGCTTCAATTTGCTGTTATTGGAATATCATTAATATTATCACTCCTAGTGGAAAGTTTGCACTTGGCAATTGCTCAGTATGTTTGCACTTGGCAATTGGAATGTTAGCATGATTATAGGAGATTTGTTTAGCATATTTATAACATAATTATAGTAGATTTGTTTATCATAATTGTAGCATAATTATAGGAGATTTACTCAGTATAATAGCAAATATTTTTATGTATAAATAGATATTGTATTCCTATATAAAAAATATTATATACACAATTTTTCTCATGATTCTCTGTCATTTTTTCTGTTAACATGGAAATTTATTAATCAGAAGTTGAGGCTAATTTATTTATTTATGTCTCAAGTTCTCAACTAGTGGTACATTTCAGCATCAACTTTCTGTTTCGGCAATGTTTGGTTCTCTAGCAATAGAGAGACAAGAGTTCTAAGTCGACCCAAAGTTATGCTTGGTTCTCTAGCAATACAGATTGATGTGAGATAGAGTTCTAAGTCGACCCAAAGAAATTAATGGGTAAAGATCGATCCTATAAAATGATGAAAATCCCTTTTCCTATGCCTCATGTTTTGGCAACTGGTGGGTCAATCTTTTACTAGGTTCTTTCACAAAATAAAAATCAAGAAGAAATTATATCATACGTGGAGTCAACATGTAAATTATCTCCGTTGGTAATCGTAGAAACGCAAATGGATTTAATCGAATATAAGTCTATGCATGTCAAATTGTTGGGATTAGTCAAATCCAATCCAAATTCATTGTGTTTTTCACTGGTATCCATCTAACATCTTAATGCATACCGTATAAAATAATATGGGTTGAGGTAGGGGTTGATTTTGTGTAATTCAGGCCCATACCCGTATTGACATGCACACCTTAATTGTTATAATTAATTGATCAACTAGTATAATCATGTCCTATAAATATAATGTTTTATGGGAAAATTATTCAAAATGTCCTTCACATTTTATAGAATGACTTTTTTCGTCCCTCACTTTTAAATGTGTAATTTGACGTATCTTACAAATTCACATTAGTCAAATTTGATCCATACCTAGGTTTTCAACTAGTTTTTTATCGGAATTCACCACATACCTTGCATGTGATTATTTTTTAGGAGTAAAATTATCAAATTAAATTTTACATAATCCGATTCATAGTCTCTCACATTTCACAAAATGAATTTTTTCATTCCTCATTGACCATGTGTATGAATAATTTTTTTAACCTATGTATATACCTATTTGATTTCACCTAAACAGTATGCATAGCATATAATATGTTTCTATTTAATTTCACCTAAACAGACTAATTGTAGTTATACACATGCTATTCAATAGATATATACATACGTTTAAAACTAACAATTTTGTTTTAAACCCATGTATAGCTCTATTTGGTTTCACCATGTGAACCTATTCAATGTTTGTGGCCTTTTCTCTTGGGATAATAATTCATTTATTGAGTTGTACAATAAGATCATCTAATTATGGGTTCTAATTCGAATTCTATAGTCATGCTAACAAATTGCAATTTAAATTTGAAATTTCTACTCAATACTTTTAAGACCAACAGTTGAATTACTTGTATTGTAATTGTATTGTATTGTAATTCTTTTTATCATTTATTTCCTTTGTTTATTTTTGTGTCCAAATTTAATTCGATATAAACACTCAATAATGTTTAGGATTAAATGTCTTCTTTGTTTTCAATTTTCGAGTAAAAGAAAATAAACATGAGTGCAAAACTAACAATTTTTTTAAAACTCATGTATATATCTATTTAATTTTACCTGAACAATACATTAAGGCGAAATCAAATAGAGACATATTACATGATATTCATATTATTTAGGTGAAATCAAATAGATATATACACGGGTTTAAAAAAAAACTATTCGTACACATGATCAATGAGGGATAAAAAAAATTCATTTTGTAAAATATGAGAAATAGAAAAATTCATTTTGTGAAATGTGAGGGACGAAAAAATTTATTTTGTGAAATGGGAGGGATTATGGATTGGGTTATGTAAAATTTGATTTGACAATTTTACCTTTTAAAAATGATCACATGCAAGAAACGTGATAGATTCCGATAAAAAATTAGTCGAAAACCTAGGTAATGATCAAATTTAACTAATGTGAATTTGTAAGGGACGTAAAATTATACTTTTAAAAGTGAATGAAGAAAAAAGTCATTTTGCAAAATCTAGGGACGTTTTGAATGATTTTTCCATTTTTTATTACCTAAAATTTATGAATCAGGAGTTGAGGCTAATTTATTTATTTATGTCTCAAGTTCTTTATACTCTCAATAACCAATTCTTTTTCATCAATCACTCCAAATAATAGTTGCAAATCAAAATATTCAGCCATATTAAAAAATTTCAAAAGTTTTTGCATCATCAACATACCTAGCAAATTTTAAGGGAAATAATTTATCTGCTCCACTTGTTGTGTTTATGCACCTCTATCTTTTTGTTCGTGATTATCTGAATTGGATAAAATGCGCTTATTTTTTGGCCTCATATTTTGGAAACCCATGGAGATGTTTTGATTAGTTCTTTTATATAATGTTTAACAAATAGGAATCTTAGGACGTGAAAAGTGGCCTCAATATATTGGAATTATTGTCCATCACTAATTATTTGTAAAAGACATAGTTGGATACATACCCCCATGAGATTTGTTTATCAAAATTTTACTGCACTTGCACTCTCTATTGATTAAGAAGTTACATCCTTTTCTTTTATATATTTGTCAAGTTGGTTTTAGTCTTACATTATTTGGTATACTTTTCTACTAGATTGGTGTACATTAGTATTTGATGTAACTTGAACACTAAAATACTGCAAGTTACGCCAAATATTGGTGTGCACGAATGGGTGAAAAGATACACTTGAGATTTATATCGACCAAATACGGTGACCGTTAACACATGAATGTATAACAAAAGATTCTTTACCAATGGTCCCGTGGAAATAATAATGGCTTTAAAAAAAATAAGCGCCAATTTGGTGTCAAGGTAAAAAAAAAAAATTTTTACTATTATGATGTTCACCGTTTAACGTATCTTTTTTGGTATGGATTAGGTGATTCGGAAAATGAGAGGTTCCGAATTCGAATTCTTCCATTTACACTAAAAAATTTTTTGAAAAATGCTATTAAAAAATGTAATCATTTTACCTCTTCGAAGGGGAAAATGCGGTCAAAACTTTGACCTGTTTGCCCGAATTAAACAATTAGGGGTGGAAATTCGGGATGGAAAACACGACACTATAATTTGTGTAAAAAATGAGTGGTATAAAATAGGTCAATCCATGGGTTGACACAACTAATCTGTTTACTCACACATTAAAATCAATGCTCTCCTAAAACTACACCAAGAAACAGGTAGTTTTATTTCTAAATTTAATTTAAGAAATAAAGTAATACTAGTCTATATGCACAACACTTGTTGAAATTTAGACTCCATATACACAACTTTTGAAATTCTAATTCTTTGCTTTTTGCCTCTATTCTTTTGAAAGAATATCTCTTTAGCTTATACAATTATTCTCTTGCATAGCTTTGCAATTCTTTTCTTTAAAAGTTTTTCTTTCTCTATGAAACAAAAACATAATTAACTTTTTTTAATGTATTTTTAATGAGACCCTAATGCATTCAAAAAATTAAGAGAACATCACATAAAGAATGAAAGAGACTCAAGTTTTACTCGTTTGCATAACTTCTATGTAAAATAATTATGCGAGTCAAATTGGACGACACAACGACATGCCAACTTGACAGTCCTAAAAACAGTTCTTGCACCCAAGTATCTTTGAACTGGTTCCATCACTTGCAAACAAAACCTTGATATTTAAGCAATCAAAATCCTCATGAATCCGATTTTACCTGGCCATAATGGAATAACGTATCGGTGTCGAACCCGCAACTTAACATTAAAATCCCCGATTCCTCCTCGCAAATCATTTGAGATCGCTCCGGCAGCCGATTCAGTTACGCCTGCAGACAAGTGATCATTGAGATCCTGCAAACATGCTTGTGATTCAGCAACCAAGGTAGTTTTGTTTCTGGGTCCTTGACGAAAAGGCGCAATCCTGGTAGAGCAAAGATTCTGGTCGGCCTCGTAAAATAGCGATGCCTCAAGGCCATCATAACAATATGGCTTCGTTTGTTAGGATTCGTGACCATAATTCCCATAGTCCAATTTGTTGAAATTTGAGAATCGGAAATGTTAGGAGGGGACACTGAAATAGAGTCAATCTGAAACTCGGGAGAGTAGTTAGTAGAAACACTATAAGCAGTGGCAAACCAAATGAAAAATGGCATTCCTGCAATCAATCCTAGAACGATGAGCCACACTAGAATCCATACTATGGTGAAACAAGGAAGAAGGCAAGGGTGAGGACATAAATCGTCATGGACAAGATGGTTGTTTGGGTGGTGGTGCACGACGGTGTTAGGTATTGGAACAATTACCGGTCGAACATCCACGGCAGGGTAAGAGATGCGCTGATTGTTGGGCGGCTGTTCGTGACCATCCTCTGCATCGAAGGAACTCATGCTCTCGGACTATTAAAAAAAAAACGCCTGTATCGAATTAACTATGTAATATGTATTACATAGAGGAAGAATCCGTGTCACGGCCGAGTTGTCTTGTTCGGGCTTTTCTCAAACAAAAGCGTAGCAACGAGCACCTTAGTCCCAGGTTCTTGGATAAGGCCAGAACTTGGATTCAAAAGGGACTCTACTTCTAGTAACCTAGCGAGATTCGTACTCTTGAATGTGATAACCTCATGACATGATAGGCTGTAACAGGAGGGGGGGAAAATTAAAAAGATAACCAATGCGATCTATGGTCAAGACATAAGAATTAGAGCTGTTCCATTCAGAATTAGGAGGTGGACATGTTAGCTCCCGAATTCCAGCACGTGACTCATATGGAAGGTATGAAAACAATAAAATTGATTCCACAGACAAATTTTAATCCGTACCACACAAACAAGGGTGATGATTTAGAAGAATGATTTGTTCGCTCCAACTTTTAGTTTTACGCAGTCCTACTTTTGTTTTTTTACCGATTTAAAATGAGTAAAAAAAGCGCTTATTCCTAGGCCTGATATGATGTTAAAGAACCATCTTCTTAAAATTCTCAACGATCGATCCTTTCAAATATAATTTATTTTCTTTATTCATGGGTCAAAATCACCATCGTTGTTAATGGAATGAATAGGTAGAATTTTTTTTTTCTTTTTGTCAAAGACCAACCAACTATTGAGCCCCTGGTTGGTCGAGACCGGAACAAATTCTCCCTCTTCCAAAAAAAAAAAATCTATTTAAGGAGTAACAACTTATATATTTGTATGTGCTTATAATTCTTAAAATTACCATATAAGGCTATCACATTTCTTTTTTTTACTAACTAGTTCTCTCACATAATAGAAAACAAATATGAATTTTATTAAGCAAAAAGTGGAGTCAACATGTAAATTATATTTCATTACTAATTATATTCGTCAAAATTTTACTGCACCTTCCACTTTTGAAAATTATGCTGCACTGGTGCCCTTGTGATATTAATGATGCAACCATTACAAGGAACACCACCTTGCTATCAAACTAAAACTCTTGTCAGTAACATGTTTGCAACCTGTAATGGTATTAAAACTTGTTAGTCTAACTGTTTTATTCCAAGTCCAAGGAAAAAACCAAAAAAAAAAATGCAGTTAAAACTTTTTATATGAATGTGGTAATGCCCAACTCGTTCTTCTTCATTGGGAGGTTAATATTTTTTGCATCAAATTTTAAGACGGGAGGAAACGAAAGATTACTAGAAAAGAGAAAGCAACTAAACTTTTCAACATTGTTCAGCAATCAACGTTGTTGTGTTTTTGAGTCATGAGTGTATTTTTTACTATGAATCAAAGTATTTTGGGATCAATAATTTCATGACAATAAGCTATACAAATACATGTTGTGAAATTAAGACTACTTATAGTCAACTTGCAATTAGAAAGTGATCCTTTCCCAATTAGGAGGCGAAACATGTTCAATACGCGAAGCAAATAGGAGGACTACTTACACTAGATGAACCCAAAGTATAAAAGGGGAAAAAAAAAACCACCTAAGATCAATGTAAGAAGCTAAATTGATTCGTGGTTAATAAGAAAAAAAAAATTTTTTTTGGGGGTTTGGGCATAGTAGAAAAGAAACTTAATTTGTACCCAAAAATTATCCTGGCTATTTAGTACTTTTCGAAAATAACAACATGGATGAAGGCACAAGGATTAAGTGGTTTCTGAGAGCAAGTTTGGTACCAAAAAAAAACTTAGTAGTTACATCCCAACTAGCAAATACGTTACGTTAGATATGATAATAAAGTGTAACTTAGTTGGTAAGACGTTTCACCTGTAATCGACAGCTCATGGATTTGAATTATCAAGGAGAATAAGTGAAAAATCACTATTAATCCTATTTTATGTACTGAAAAAAAATTACATTAGATGAGTTTATGATTCATTGGAGAAAATAACTCGGTTAGTTGATCAGTATATGATGTCACACTCTTCGGACTTCTTTATCTAGGGAACATGAAAGAGCTTGCTCTTTCCTTTTGTTATCACTTAGTCTAAGCGGCAATTCAGCTTCACTTATTCAGCTATGGTAGGATTTTAGACACAAAACAGGCTTCATTGTTTCATTGTTTCCCAGATTGATAAAATGCTTCCAAAAAAGAAGCCATTTTCTATTCCAATGCAGGTCAAAGCAACCTTAGAGTACAACTTTCTTGCAAAGAAATAATAGAAAATTGGCAAAGAAATTTGAAGAAGTTTATTTTATATAATGTATTAAAAATATGGATTTAGAATGGAGGGGTGTGAATTTATCCCCTTCCAACTTATTCATTTTATATAATGTAGAACAAATAGAAATTTTAGGACATGAAAAGTGGAGTCAATATATAAATTATTTTCCGTCACCAATATATAACACAGACGATTGTGTTAAGTAAACGGGATCCTCTGTCATTATATTTGTTCATTTTCTTGTTCAATGCAAAATTACGTAATTTCACTTACTAATATTGCTGATGTGTCACGTAACATTGAATGCATATATTTAGAGATGTCTGGTAAATGGTTTCAAATTAAAAGCAATCAGCAACCACAAGGAAAGTACAATCAATGCTAGCAAGACGAGGCGCGCTATTATCTTTACCGGAAGAGGGCAGCCAGGGTCAGGGTTATGGTCATGCACCACCTGGTTGTAGTTGCCACGAGGTGGGCGGTGCACGACGGTCCTAGCTATCGGAAAATTTACCGGTCGAACGTCCACGGCCGGGTAATATATGCGCTGATTATCCCGCGGCTGTGGGTGTCCAACTTCTGCATCGCCGGAACTCATTCTCCGAGTATGAGAAAAGAAAAAAATAATAACAATAACAATAAAAAGTGCAGGATCTGTAGGAAATAAACCCAGCAAAAAAGCAATGAAGTAAAACAGACAAAGGAGGAATTCTTCGTGGCAGGGACCTTCACAGTCTTAAACCAAACTAGTTATTTATAGTTCTATTTGTTAGCATGTCATAATTAAGTTGGTGTTAGTTACTTTCCCATTGGATTTACTTAGTAGTTTTAGGGGGCAGCAGGATCCACAGGGTAGCCATAGATGACAGAAGAGGCTGCTGCTGATTGATTCTGAATGCGTTGTGTGTATTCATGCTGCCCATAATGATGATGACCACGTTTTCTTTTTCTTTATTTTTAACCAAAGAGTTGGACAAAAAAAAGTGCGATAAATGCTTAACAGCAATGTGTGAAAGACAAGAAAAGAGCTCGATTGATTGATAGAGGGCTTAACAATTCACACCTAGGGGTGCACTTCGTTGGAGTTTGGACTTCTTGTTTCTAACTGAAATCAAGAAAAAATGGTTCTTTCAAAAAAGAGTCTAAGTTATTATCCTAACTTCAATCATGTACTTGAGTGGATAAATGTTTACTCAATTAACACAATTGACAAATATTGTTGTTCTCAACTCGATTGAATATTAGCTACAAAATTCATTGATTTAGAACGAATTCAACTACAAAAATCAAACGACCAAGCATTGGTCACTAAAGTTACGAGCATGAAATTTAAAAAAGAAACTACTCACACTTCTTCATCTCTCCTAACATTATGCCTTGGGTACCATTAGAGGGAAACCAAACTTCCACCTCGGCACAGTTGAGACTCATCTTCGTCCAACCTTTCCCCGGCCAAAACGACCGTTCGAATTTGGATTTAACATATCTATAGCGACCCTCCAAATAGACGTCGAAATATGAGACTTGACTGCGTATATCCTCAGGCGCAATTGCAGTCGTCAGAGGCTGCCAACAAGCCTTTGGCCCTGCCAATAGATGTTTCTGATATCCTGGATCTTTCCCAGAATCCATGAGGTCCGCAGCTTTAGCGTCGCAAAGATACTGCTTATTGTTGCCATATTTCTTATTGTCATAAAATAGCGACACCTCAAATCCGTCAAGGATGTATGACCTATCGTTGGCTAATAGTCCAATGCTCCAATTTGCTGCTATTACTCCAGATTGGGTTACATTGAAAGGAGAAACCAGCATTGAGCTGACGTAGAATTCCGGGCCGTTTGTAAATAATAAATTTATTCCACTGAACAACCAAAGGAAAAACAAGAAACAAATACCCGCTGAAACAAGCTTTGCTAGACAGCTACAGCAGCAGTTGCCATTGTTAGGACTTCCGCTATTGTAGGCCGCGGCACCAGCCACGGGGTTAGGAGTTCCGTTATTATAGGCGGCGGCACCATCCACAGGGATGCCATAGACGACAGAAGAAGGTGGCTGCTGAGTAATTCTGAATGCGTTTTGTGTACTTGTGCTGCCCATTGTGATGATGGTGGTGGTGGCAACAAGAAAATAGCTAAATATGAGAGAGTTGAACTAAAAGTACGACAAGAAAATAGCTAGATAGAGCATTATTATAAGGGTAGATTTCGATTAATAGAATTTGAGAATAACCCGAATCCTAGTTTGACAAGAAAATCCAATTACAGCTAAAGTAGTTCTAGTAGTGGACTAGGAAAAGGTGACTTGGCTAGGCCAAATTCCAATTGTACAATGAATATTATTAAAAATCCCTCAAGCTCGAGGCATGCCTAAATTCTAATCCACTTAAGATTTTCTTTTTTTTTTTGCAAGAAAAAATTTATGTAAGTTCGACTCTGATCACCGTTAAGGATCAGAGCATGCCCCTAAAATCACAAATCGTTTACATCGTTCTTACAAAACGTCCACCAATACAACTCTCGCATCTACTTAAAGTAATGAAACTGGTTGGAAGTATTATTTTAGCAGCACTAATTTGAAATATTCAATGTTTTCGTGTGGTTACCAGTTTCAACCGTCCTAATTGTACATAGATAATTTGGTTACGATAGCACATACAATGCGAACTCTTTAGTGTATACAATATATTAAAACTTGTATGTTGACGTTTAATTGGTGAATAAAAAATATAAAGTGTTTTTGCATTGAATGAATGTGCATATTCAATAAATTTGACTTATGTTTTCATCACTAATCTAGATATTAATAACAATTTACGTACCTCAGTGTTAATATTTTATGGTAAGCATTGCTTCATTTTTCCTACCATTCTGCCTTGCGTGCCATTAGATGGAAACCAGACCTCCACATTTTTGCAATGGACGTTGCTCTTCTTCCAATTTTTGCCTGGCCAAATCCAACTCATATACTTGTCCAGGGCATGCCTATAGCGAACCCATATTCTGATTTCGAAATAGGCCACTCCGCCATTGATATTCTCTGCAGCCACAGCTGTGAGAACCTGCGCGCACGCCTTTGGTCCTATGATCACATTCGTTTGTTCCCTTGATCCTTGCTCAAATGCGGGATACGTAGTCTCACAAAGATACTGCCCATTGTCTAGATATACCAGTACCCCAAAACCATCATAGATAGTAGAACTCAGGTAATTAGTATTTGTGACCAGTAATCCAATGGTCCAATTTGTTGATATCTGAGAATTGGATATTTTGAAAGGAGAAACTAACATGGAGCTGGTCTTGAATTCAGGATTCCCGTCGAACACTAAAACGATTACGAGAACCAACCAAACGAAAAAGAGCGCCAGCATACATAGTATACAGACAGAAATGATCCTCTCTAGACATAGACAGCGTACGTCGTCGTCTAAACGATGAACACGAACCCCCGGGTGATTTAATCTGTTGCAGGGCTGCTGCTGGTTTATTCTGTTGCTGTGCTCTGCAAATGAACTACTCATGATGATGATGATGATCTCTCCTACGTTATATCCACTACTTGGGAACCTAAAAGTTCTGACTTAGAGGTTAACCATTACATGCTGCGTTGATATGAGATAGATTTTAAAAGCAGCAGGAGATCAGATTCATGGAGTTTGAAACAGATTTCATAGAATTTGAAGATAACTGAATTATCTATTTTCAAACACTAATACCGAGATTAATGTGAATTAGCTCAACCGAAATTCCTAGAGCGTCCATTCTAACGAAAGATGCAAGATTAGACACCATTCAAGCATAGGCCCATTTACAGAAAAAGTTAGATCAGGCAGGACCCATATTTTCTATTGACCAACTCCCTCGGGCCCCTGAAAGGTGGTTGCCCAGCAACCGGTTCTCTTGCCTTACGTGAAAAAGCAGCATAAACCAGAAATTCTGGCTTATCCAGCAAGTACTGAAACCTCATCGATGCATTCCTAGCTTGTTTTCCTAATCGAAACGCTTTCTTTCACAAAATTGAGACTTTGAGACTCAGTGCCTATACTTCGTAGTGCGATTGAGTACTTCATCAAATTGGCATTCCTCATCGTACAATCATGATGACCACAATATACATGACCCAAAGGGAAAATTTTCAAAAGAGAAACTCTTAATATATTGGATGTGAAGTTGTATTTACATTTTCCGCTTCTGTAGAGCAAGTGATCATTCTTGAAGTACAAATGAACCTTGTATCCTCTTTTCTAAAGGTTGAGGAGGAAAATTCAAGGGAGAGAACATGTCATCAAAACTTGAAGCAGGAGCTGGCTTGAACTCGTAAGGACCTCCTTTTGCACCCCACACCTGTAAATCAGTTAAAAGAATTGGGCAAAGGAAATTTGTTAAGAGAAGCTTCCAACATCATTTTCAAGGAATCACATTAGGGGACAATATTTCAAGAAGCAAAGAAAACTAACTTGATTTCCTTCTTCATCATAGCCTCTATCCCAAATGTGTACCTCGTTGTTCTTTAACACAGAGAGTTCTGATGTACAGTATACCGCACCATTCTGCTAAGATTCAATGAGTTTTAAAAATTATAAAGAAATATAGGAGGAGGAGACGAACACATGATACACATAACATGCAGATTGTAGAAAATTATGTTTGAGAAAAATTATGGGGATACATACCCATGTATTAGGGAATCCATCTGGTTGAGTTGAACCTTCATATAAGCAGCGTTTTCCACGGTCGCAACGTTTGAGGTGAATAGTTGTCAAATGCTCAGCAATGTCCTTCATACAAAATCAAAGTTAAAAGCCACAATTAAATAAAGAAGGCCTCAAATCAGAGAGCAAGAGAGAGATCTGAGCAAGAGAGAGATCGAGCTGGAGAAGATATAAATCCTTGACCAGTCAGATTGAAATGGCAGCGTCATACAATAACAAAGTGACGTTTTTTTCAGGAAAATAGATCCTCAAATATCCATTTGAATGAAAAAATTTAGATATAAGAGAAGTTAAGCCCAATGACATTCTGTTTATGGGTTTGTTAACCTGTTTTTTATGCTGTTTATAGAATATAGACATTTTCTTCATTTATTTCGAGATTTCACTCTAAGGCCTTTGTAGCCAATCAGAAGCTGAGATAATCTATAATTCATAAACCTGGCAAAAATCTGCTTAAAAGCATACCCCAATAACTTCTTCAGGTTCTGGCCGCTGGTCCTTTGGGCGATCACAAAAATTCTTATACTCTTCGGCATCTCTGATGGCATGCGTACTTACCTGCAATTAGTACGAAAGAGACGTGGCAAAATCTTTAGCATTGATAGATCTAAGTTCTTTATAAACTCAAAGAAATAGGAAAACTATTAGCTAGTAAAGTAGCACCGAAAATCCCAAGCTTGGTATCCTAGCTGCTATTTAGCTTCCTCTTTCAAACCCCCCTCCCTGCACCCATTCAGTTTTTCTCTTTCCAAGGGGGCAAAAAGACAGAAACTAACAAGAAATCATGAAAAAATGTGGACAGCCAGCTAAACTGCTAAAGCTTCTGAATATTGATACATTGGATGTCTCTTCCATATACGACAGTTGAAACTTTTTGTCATCTTACCTGTAAGTCATTTTTGATAAAATAATCTGCATAGCTACATCCCCAATCGTCTCCAACCACAAAAAAACTATGGCATTTGTGTTTAACCCAACAAACGTAATCAATTGAACACAAGAGTTAGACACTTAAACAAATAGCTATGCACACAAAAACTGTTCACTTAGCTTACATGGTACAAGTTCAACAAGTGACCCATTATAGTCTTTAAGGCTTACTGTGGCAACAACAAAGGTACCGAGAATAAATATTAAAAACAAACTTTAAGAGTACCTCAACATCACATTTCATCTCCTTTGGGCAAGGCTTTACCATGTAGAATCTCTAGAAATGGCCACATATAATTCAGTCAACAGTTAATGTCAATAAGAAAAATAAACCGCTATAGCTAAAACCAAGAAGAAAGGAGCAAGAAAACTGGGGAAGCATTTCTTTGGCGGCAACAAAAATTCCCAGAAGCATTCAAATTGATAAACTGCTCGGATATCATAGACATAAAGCCACCAGAATTTCTTGAATTGAGCAACTGGGCTGTCTACTATAAGCAAAATGCAGAAATAAGTTTTACAAACAATAAATACACGCTTTATCAACCTGGCGATATGGTTTATGAGGAGTTCTCCAGAATGCCTGCCACAACAAATAGAATCTCATTATATAATTGGAATTGACACGTTCAATATCGAGAAAAATCAAGAGCATCAACTGAAACAGCTCCAGTCACAATTCCAAATACTAACCTGTTCAAAATACAAAACTTTCGAACCATCAACCATTTCGGCAGCTGGGCATGATAGCCATCTAAAATACTCATCCTAGTTAGAAATAGGAAATTTGATAATTCACATTCAGAATTGCCAGTAAAGTTCAGTTCTTTCTTTCATTCTTTTCTTTTACTCAAATATATAAGGTGTATTAATTGGGAAAAGGAAAAAAAAATGCAATTACAGATTTTGCCAAATATCATTTTACCAAATAATTTCAACGACTAACAATTGCAAAACCCAAAATGTCGAAAAATGAATAAACGAAAGGATTTGTACCTCAAATTAAAGTAATTATCAGGATCTCTAGACGCTTGCTCCCTCGAAAACTAAAAAAGATTAAAACTTTAATAGAAAAATAAATTCAAATTTTCCAAAATTGAAAGAGAAAATTGAGAATTTAGAGATTAAGAATTTGAGATTACCTTTTCACCGGCGAGGGATTGAGCTACGACGCGAGCGTGGTCCCAGCGAGTAGTGGACTTGGTGAGGCGTTTGAGCAACAGGGCACCTCCGATTAACACAAGGGACTTAAGCACCACTCCCCGCGCCTTGCCCCAACCGTTTGAGCTCGAGTTCGGGTTGAAGTCAGGCTCCGACGACTTCGACTCCGACCCCGAACCCGTGCTCATCACTGATATATACTATTAGTAATTACTTGCTCTGTTACTCAGTAAGTTACAGTGAAAACTCAACCAATCGATTCATCCATATCTCCAACTTGTTAAATCTATAGTCAGTTCGAAGTTCAATTTTTTCGGGGAAATCTCAGGGGGACAGAAATTATGCTCCGGCGAAAGTGTCAGACGCCGGCGAGGAGGCAGTGGATAGTTGGTCACTGGCAGTAATACTAGCAGTATTAGATTAGATTACCTACCCCCACTAGTTATCAGTATTCAGTAACATATTCAATTGAGACGATTTGACAAAACTAACCCTTCCTTTTTGGTTTTTTGGGGAATCAGCTAGTGCAGGCAAAAAGGTTCCAAATTTTTTTTTTTTGGTTGAAACGTCTAATTTAAGGATTTACGTATGGCCTTATTCTAGTAAGATACCGCTTGAGTTTGATAATTTAATTCAATATTTAAATTTAATAAAAATTTAATATGTTTAGACTTCACTTGAGTTTAATAATTTAATTCAATATTTAAATTTAATAAAAATTTTAACATGTTCAAACTCCGCTCTAATTTAACACTTTTAATATGTTTAGACACGTTTGATAATCAATTGAATTTCTTAAGCAAAAATTGCTCCAAAAGTGATACGATATTCACTCATCGTTGATATATGCTCAAATGTAACAGATTTAGAATGTGTTCGATAAAGCTAAAATCTGAAACTCTCGAATCTAAGTAATTCGCAAAGTTACTGATTGATTGGCGTTGATGTAATCTTTGATTTCCAATGTGATTCCTATTCATTGCCATGAATTGAACGGGCAGTGAACGATCACGCACACGATTACAATTGAATCATCATTGCCATTAAAAGCAAGAGAAAATAACATATTGGCATTACATACCGGAGAAATGAGTAAAGTAGAGGCAAAATTTTCGTTGCTGGATTAAGCACAAAAAGGTTGAAGAGTACAACCAAGCAGTCCTCTCATTCTTGGATTCTTTTTATCTCAATGGATTTAACCAATAAACTACCAAATTGAATGATGAAATGAAAAGTAATAACTGGTCGAGTCTCAAGAAGTTTGAGCACAACTTTTTTGTTGCTGTGTTTTGAGCCTAAAAGGTGTTATTTAAGTAGAGATATAAACCACCCAATGCTGCAATTCCAACCGCAATTCCAATGGGCAATGCTCTCCTGCACCAGCCACAAAAACATGTGGAAGGCTGTAAGCATATACATCTTGCTCCCGCCCTCCCCACCAAAACCAAAAAAAAGCCAAGAAGGAAATCAAGAAATTAGCATGAAATCAGTTAATGCTAAGATTTTACAATTCCACCAAGCTTCAAGGAGGAAAATCCATAGCCCAATGGCTTACCCTATTGCTTCGTCTCTTTGAATCTGTGCTTTTCTGGCTTTCCTAACATCCGACTCATTAGCATTTTTGGCCACCTTGGGCTCAAATGGCTTGAATCTTCGTTTTGGAGCACCACAAACTGCAAGATTCAGTCTCAATAGTCAATGGTCGTGTTGCCAATAGAGGACTGAACAAAACATTTCTACAACATTCCAAAAAGCCCACAAATTTTTAAACTCCAATTTGAAATCACAAGTACGTAAAAGATGCAAGTAAAAAGTTGCCCAAGTAATTTGTGCACATTCTAAGTTCTACTGACAGTCTGCTAACGAAAATTGTTCCAACTACCACAAAGAAATCACGTTAAATTCTAAGGGAACAAAGAAATTAACATGAATAAAATGAGTACCGAACGATTTTTCAAAGCTTTAGGAAAAGGACGATTATCTGATAATGCAGGATAACAGGGATGTGATAGCTTGAGATGATGAAAAATGTACCAGGGCAGAAGAAACTGTCCGGTAATTTCTGAAAGGGCGTTCTGTCATTGTAGATATACCTGCATATATCGTACAAATCGCATTTACAATCCAGTAGCAGAACAACTCAACCAAGCAAAGAAAGAACAAAATTGCCAGAAAATAATTAAGCCAAATAAAATTACCCGCAATCGCGGCAAATATAGGCTTGCTTGGAGGCAACCCGCATGGAGAATTTTGGAGCAGTTGCAGGAGCGCCGGACCCTTGATGAGGAGGAAGCAAGAGATGAAGAGAAGGGGCGAGGAAGGACGATTTGAGAGCAAAAGCATCGGAAGGTCGCCGGAGGCCAGCATTGCCCGTCGGGGCTAGAGAAGAAGGCGAAGGTATGGTCTTGGCGGGTAGCTGCAGGGCCATTTCCACTGCTCTTTAGCTTCCTTCCCAATTCTGGCGAGAGTCGTCGAGTCTTTGTCCAGCAGCTGTGGAAGTAAGAGGAAGAGATGAGTTGATAATGCAAATTTTGTGTAACGTAGCAATTGGTTGTCAATATTAGAGTAGCCTGCGAAATGGGTGAAGTGTGGCTGTCCTGCTCCCCACACAAGTTCTCCTTTTCACCTTTGCATCTTTCTTATCTTCTCCAATGTTCCAACGCCCAAGGTCATAGGTCATAGCAAAGCAATAATAATATTATGTATCCAAGAATTTTTTTTTAATAATATTTCACTTGATCTTAAATTTATTTTTTAATTTATTTTTTTTATATTTTTATTTCACATATATCATATCACAAAAAAATGATAGTATAATAATTATTTCAAATAATATCTCAAATAATACTCCATTATTCAAGATAACTCTCGTTCTGAAATTATATGTTTTAAACTTGTAATTGACAGTCAACAAACCCTTGCTAGAAATATATATATATATAGTATAAAATTGGAGATTCAAGACTCCTGAAAATTTGTGGTGTTCAAATCGGTTTCTTAAACCATCTATTTGCAACGCATTTTGGACTTTTAAATGCCAGTCCCTTGTTCTCCCTATTCATTCGCTCACCATTTTCATGGCATTACATGATTACAATAATGCATTTTTCTGACTTGAGTTGCTTATAATCGAAGATAAAGGGCAAAATTATCCCAAACTTGACAGTCTCGATTTGGTTTTCACTGTACAAGAATTTCAACCACTAACAAACATTTCCCAATTTTAGTTTTACTAGTTGATTATACAGTGTATAATATATTTTGCTAGTGGATCAGTAATTTGTTCGTCTAGAAGAGACATCGTACGCATTCGGATCAGCAATTTCCTTTCGATAACAAGTCGATTAAGTCCACCATCTCAGATTCTTGAATCTCCATTTGTGGATTAAAAAGTTCAGGAATTTTTAGTGCCCAAAAATAAAAGGCTCTGCTTGAATTTGGTGTATTTTTTTTTCTTTTGAGGTCTATAGTAACAAATCCCAAAAACAACTCAAAAAAATACGCAATGTCAAACGTAACTTACAAAAACTAAATAACTAATAACAAATTCTACCACATTTTCTTCTTCTATTCATCGCCTGCTATCGCCACAACTCACCCTCCTCCTTATCGGATTAAAATCGGGCATTACACATTTTTTACTATAGAGTGCTTTAAAGATTGTGAAAAAAAATCACAAAAAATAGAAAATGCTATAAACAATTCAATGATGAATTATCGTCTTCATCATCCTCATTGACTTACACTCGTAGTACTTTGTTATTCGTCCTGCTATCTCCTTCCTCTACCAATCCGATCACCATTCGAGTTTGACTCACTTAGACCACAGGAGCGAACGTGGGGGCAGGCAACCCAAACAGCACCTCCAAACATCAAACCCAACGTTGAGAGTGTTTATGACTGTCTGATTACTTTCTGGCAAGTCCAATGTTGAGAGTGTTTATGATCGTCTGATTACGTTCCAGCAAGTCCAATGTTGAAAGACATGCTCAATTTGTCAGAATCTTTTCTACCCCTTGATTCTCACAATCTTTTATTGAGCTGTATTTATTACTCCTAGTACTTATGATATAGTGATTTCTTTTCTTTTTTTTTTGCGGTTGTGGATATATGAAACTTCATTTTGGGCACAATTCAAGCATATGATCAAATGAAGTCGAGGAAACATTTGGTGACTTTTCTTATTTATTTGTTACGAGCCATTTGCAAAAAGTTGATTAGTCGTCTAAATTCAGCACGTAATTTGAGTATACTGCAAAATTTACTAAACAATTTTCTGTGCAAAAGTAGAAATTAATCAAGGAAGACATTTCATATACTTCAGGATGCATTGGACATTGAGGCTAACGGAGAGTACACATTTAGCTTAACATGCTCGCAAGATTTATGCAAAGGGTCATTGGAAATCAAGTCCCGAGCTGCCATCTCAATTTCTGATGTTTTCCAAAATGGTTTATTAAAGTCACATAGACGAATAAAAAAACTACCGGGGGCCCTTCCTTTTTAGGAAAAAAATGGTGCACTATAGTGAATCACTGAATTGATGATCAGTTAAAAAAAAATCAAGAATAAACACATCTGTACTTGATTCCCTAGTAATTTGGGAGTTGTTTGTGGTCTGCAACATCCAAATTTGTCAAATTCCGACATGTGCTGCTCAAAAACAAATGCAACCTCTCGTGCATTTGCAAGATCAAAATCTACAATGCAGTATGACAACAGCAGGTGAGTACAGCTACAAGGGTGCTAACAAGGTTGGAGGAAATGCCACACTAATTTCCAATATCAGTGTCAAACCATCTACCAAGGTTTCAGGTCACCCACAGGGCCTGCTGTCCAGTTTAAGCTTTTCTCGCCGGGTTTCAAGAAAGTGCTCCTGTCATGTGGCAACTTCCGAGCAAGTCCGTTTAAGATCTGGTGGAAAGCATCACGCGATTGAGCTGGTTGGGGAAACAACATAGCCTGCTTCATTGAAGGGTTTGCAAGCAATCTCTGCTTCCTCAGTATCACTTCTGTTGGGATTGAAGTGAGTATTGTGTCCAATTTTGGGACATCCTTCTCTGCTACAAAGACCCCAATTTCTTCCCATGGTATTGCATCAGCAAATGGCAACACAATATCATCTGCTATGATTACTGGGATACAACCAAATATTACAGCCTCAACCAATCTAGGACTCCATGGGGCCCATCCCAACGGGCACAAACAAAAAATAGCTCGCTGCATGTCCTCATAGTAGGTAGTTGGATGCTCGGTCGAAATGTCAAAGAGAGGGTTGTCCTTGAAGTTCTCCCACACAGATGCTCGAGCACCTCTGCAAAAAAGAAAAGGTAGATTTAGCCATATCAGTCAATATTGTCAGAGTCTCACAAGAAGCTTAAAGAAAATTTGAAAAGCTGTAAGTGAAGATTTTCACATTCTAGGCATGTCTTGGCCCAAATTGACGATTTTTATTCACTCTTTGCATATGCTTATTTTAACTCCCCTGCTAAACTTTACAGATGAACGATTATTAAGTTATTCAGTAGTTATCATCTCCTTTTTTATGGGGGCCCTTTTTTTTTGGGTGAAGGGGAGGATGCGGGCAAAGTTTTCAAGAGTTTGACTCCAGTCAAACTACACAATTATTCAGTTAAAACCACACTGATTTTGGCTTTGCTGGAAGCTTAATACTATGACAACCTGATGTAGCACTTGACTTTGAAACAATCATAGAAGCAAACACTAACATCCACAATAGCGAGAGGTACCTTGCATAGTAGCCACCTTCTGGATCATTTCCCACATCATAGAACAACCCTCGGAAGTAAACAAATATTGATCGAGGAGTGTTAGGAGGGATCAAGTGGGCTTGCATCTTCTGTGGAGGAGCATATGGAGGAATGGTGATTGAACCCTCCTTTAAGCAAACATGATTTCGTTGCCCAAAAGTTTGGACCAACGTAGCACGCTGAAGCAATGGAAGAATCCCTCTTTCAATGGCTTTTTCTTCCTGCCATGGTCATAAATAATGATCAACATCAGATGAAAACAGAGACCATATAATGTCTTCTTCACCCTACGCCACCAGTCATTTCTCATATAATTGAAAAAATATCATAATTATATCAAATCCCCCTAGAAATTACACAATCCAGAAAACTTTCAGTAGAATCTGCTGTCAGTATTATTTGGAGATTCATAAATCTTTTAGCAGAGATTCCATCCACTGTTTCTTTTTTCCTATCACCATCCCAAGAGAGGAACAAAAGTTGGGAACGTGGGGGAGGCAACAAAAGGAGAGACATCTTACTTGATAGTGGAAACAAGCACCAAAATCATGGGGCACAATAAAGAAGTGATCAGCACCTTCAGTTCTATTCCAGTAAGGCCAGTTAGAAGAAATAAGCTGTATTGCACTCCTCATCATACGTGGTGATTTAAAGGGCAAGGGGAGGCCATTAGGAGTCAGGTCACAGGTTGTGTAGACAGGGGTATAAAACCAATCAGCTTCCTCAGGATTGAGGGTTCGAACAGGGCTTGATAAAAGAAAACGATGCATATATATTTCAGCAGCAAACATATGAGTGAGGCATCGGGGATCCTTCTGCAGGATCTTCTTGTTGTATTTGCTGGGAAGCTCATAGACAAAAACTTTTAACCTTCCAACTGGGTCATCTTCCAAGACATCACCAGCACTACCTAAATTTTCAAAATAAAAGTATGATAAAGTAAATGCAGCAGTCATATTGCAACAAAGATAGAAACATGACCACGAATGTAGTATGTAGTTTCAGCTCCTGACCCTCCAGTAGATACTTAAAACATGTACAAAACGACAACAATCAACTGACAAAACCCTGGGATCTTTTGGATACTAAGATTTGGAAAATTTTTTTCCCAAATTTTATTTTGCTTGCATCATAAACACAATTTTTTATCACATTTTGATAATCCCAATCACCTTTTTGTCTCACACACATCACATCACAAAAACTGCTATACTGTTAGGCTAAATAATTTTTTCAAATAATCTCCTACAAACACACCCACTGTGTTTTGAAGCACATCATCCAAGATTTCCTACAACATTTCTCTAAAGGTGAAACATGCGATTTTGGAAAAGAGCTAGTTTTTTACCACCTACTAGATTTCAGAATATATACTTTACATCACAAGTTCAGTCTCAATAACACCAACGCTATGTGCCAGGAAGGATGAATGTTTTAAGAAACAAGCCTCTCCCTTCCGCCAAAGGGTAGCGCTTAATAAAAGTGGTCATTAACTATCTGCAGGTCAACTAAAATAAGAGGAATCTTAGCGTGTTAATCTATAACAAAACCACCAAACACCAATAATAGCTTTTTGATCAATTTTTACCATTCAATATCCACCAGTACCAGGAGCATCCAATATGAAGCATAAGCTAGGTCAAAATGAACAATCACATGACAACATTGTTCAGCCCCAGAAAGACCATCCATATTACAGAAATTAGTTCACTAGATTTACTAATTTCAGTGTTTACCCTTAATCCTTAGCAGCATAACCAAAAAGTACCTCTAAAACATCGCCAACTCAAACCAAAATCATGGATTATTGGCTTCAATAATTACATAGAGCCATATTTTTGAGTTAAACCCCAACAACGTTGTCCAACAGAGGTCAGCAGCCATCAAGGAAACATGCTTGAGTAGAATGAAATCACATACATACCAACCCATTACACTACCATCCTGCCCACTATTAAATCTATCCAACGTTAGCCAACTTCTAAGTGACAATTTTGCAGGTGAAACAAATCCCAGTACTACAATAACCCCAATACCAAACAAGGACAGGTAAATAAATCCAATGAATGCTTAACCTCAATGGCATAACTACAATTCACAAGAAAAGCTACAAAATATGGTAAATCACAGCTGGGAATCATACCAGAATTCCTAGATGCAACTGTGCAAGATAACCCCATATCAATCTAAAATTCAATAATTCCACCAAAATCCAGTACACAAAGATAACTCAACCCAAATGAACAGCCGTATTCCAACTGAAAATGAACACATCATATTCCTCCCAGTAAGAACAGGAAGAGAAATCTGCTTCAGTACTTTTTTTCATTTTATGCCTTTTACAATTTTCAACAAACCAAGGCGGGACTCTAGTTACCTGAAATTCTTTCAGTGTGTTCATGTTGAGCCTTGCTAAACTTCCAAGCTTCAGTTCTGATCACAAAAGCAAGAAAAACAATCCCAACTAAACCCCATCTCCAGTTCCTCATTTTTCTTTCTTCACAACTCAAATCTGCGACTCCAAAAACAATCAGTACAAAAAACTGAGGGACCTAGGATGGCCCAGAAAGATCAATCCTTTATTAACCGCATAAGTGCCCCAAGACCAAAGACAAAGGCCTCGGCATCAATTTACTTAATAACAAGTGGGAGGAAGAAATAGTTGGAATGTCATTAGGCAAAGTAGTTGTTGAAAGGCTTTTCTTGCAAATTGGGATTTGACACACCCACAGAGAAAATGAAATCTTGCAATTTCTTTTTCTATTTTTTTAAACAAAAATCAGAGAAATGAAATTGATAGAGAAAAGGGTTTGTGAGAAATTTGCTTCAAGAAACAGGGAAAGACCTGGAGGAGGAACTAGGAAGGGAGGGATGGTACTGGTTTGGTCTAGAGTTGGTTGCCAAGCAGCTGTTAAAATACACACTCCTGGAAACAAACGAGTAATAGAGTAGTAGTATTTCTATATATTCTTTTATATTTATTGCTGGGGATATAGATCTACTGATGATTAATGTAATATGCAGCTAATAAACATATGATTAGGGGAAGATTTGATGAAAGGAGCTTTTCATTTTCTTTGGGTTCGATAAGAAGTCCACTTCAATGAAAACCCCCTTCTACGAAGTAGGCTCCAAACTCATAGTCAAGGCTGCTCTGCTGTTTATTTCTAGTTTAATATTCCATCTCCTTCATTCTTATTACTACTTGGTTGCTTATTTCTCTTTTTCATGTGGTGTTGGTGTTGAAGGTTGCTATGTGTTTGCTCACTAATGAAGTTGGCATTATTTTCGTGGCAATTATGTTTAAGCAAATACTCGATACATAATGAATGCATTGATTTTTTTTTTTTTTGGGTCGGCATTGATTTTTGTTGCTTTTGTAGTATTTTGGTGAATACATTTTTGACGAAATTGGTATGGTTAGTGTAAATAGGTTGAGGAATGGAGTATTCTATCACATGTCGGTGGTTCGGCCTAAAGCCAATTTTGGTTTTAACGCCCCAAAATTTATTGACCTGCCAAAAGAATTGTAAAAGAGATTTAAAAGGAGAGGGAAATTGTCTGAAAATGCTTGGTGAATTCAAGGTATTTTCTGATTGAGATGTTTTATAGGGGGGAAAAAATCTTCAGCCATGGGGTAGCATGTTTTTCACATATACAAGGATCATCTTTAATTTAATTTTCGACCATAGAAGACTGTGTGTGTGTGTGTTTTTTTTACACATTTTTAAATTTCTTTTTTAGCTAAAGAAACGTGAGATTTAAGAGATGAGAAAGGGTAAAGGGAAATCTGAACCCGCATTTAAGTTTTAAGATTTCAATTTTAATTATTAGACCATTATCACCTCGCACCATAAATCATAATGTTTTCGTTACTTTTAACGTATAATCTCTCTATGCTGACTGTATAAAACTTCTCATACTAGCAGAGATTTAGAATTTTTTTCCTTTTTTTTTTGACAAGAGAGCTTTAGAATTCATAATCAGTGTGAGTTAATATTTGGGGCAATCAACAGGAAATTTAATATTAACTTGTCATTTATTGATTGCTTGCATCTGGACCATCAAAAGGAAAAAAATAAATAACAAGAATACTCAGAATGTTTTATCCTAATTGTCAAATTTATAGAGATATTATTTGATTATGAAATTACTAGCTTATGCTGTATAATATTAGAGATATCTTCTCCAAAAAGCAAAAAGTATATATATATATATATATTTTTGACAGCATATGTTGGTTTTTTTTTTTTAGGGGTTATAGGTCCTTGTGTTTGCACCTGGCTTCCAAGATGAGAAACAGACCAACAGATCTTTCTGTCAGCCCAAATAAAGCCATATGGTTGGCCAGATGAAAAATAGTGTCCAGATTTTATATGGGTGGCCTAACTTAAACCTGTGGGTTTATCTATAAAGCCCGAATAGCTTAATGTGTCAACTTATTCTCCTCCCTTTTTTTTTTTTTCTGTAATTTCTTTGGGGTTAACTATCAATTGAAGGTCAAGAAAAGAAAGACGTGCAATCGATGCCAAAAAAAGAAAAGGATTCCTAGCCCTGACAAAGAATATCAGGGCATGGGAAAACAGTTCCCGTTTCCTAATTTTCTAATTGAGTGAGTGTTTGATAAAACTGAAATCTGAAATCTAAAATTTAAAGTCTGAATTCATTAAGTTATTAAATTGTTAACTATTAAATCAGACATATTTGAGTGTATATCACATTCAATGATAAGTGAATAGGCCATCACTTATTTTTAAGGTCAAGGTTTGTCCAGAAAATTCAGTATCACTTAATTAATTTAGATGTTCAATTTTTTATTATCAAACGCGTCTAAACATATTAACATTTGAATTCATTAAATTTAATTGTTGAATTGGGTTATCAAAGAGTGTCTAAATATTAATGCTCGGCTGAATTTATTTATGGCAGGGGATCTTTGAATTAACATTGCGTAAATAGACCGAAATTAACGTACTTGAGTGGAAATTCTGAAGAAAAACAGCAATCAATAAGGTTGTTGGAATTGCGCAATACAGCTGGGCATTTCTTGACAGATTTAACGCATTGAGAGTGGAGACATTATTGACAGCGATGGATAGCTGCATCTTTCTTTACCATTTTTATCAGTAAAAATCTTAGGACACATGTGTAATATGTGGCAGCAAAAGCTAAGCAGCCGTTCAACTGTGACGAACGCTGCTATTTTTTTTTTTGTGATGAGCAATATTCACATCAAAACCATAACTATTGATTTATAAATACATAGCTACTGATTTATAAGTAGCTAAGTTTTATTGTCGCATACTTGGGAAGAACAATTTCAGAAGATGTAGACACAAATAGATATTCTTTGATGATTCTAAGTGCATGGGACGCAGCCAAATTCATCAGTGCATACATACACTCAGGTGGTGGTATACGATAGATTGATCCTTTCTAAATTACTATAGACTTGGGTTTGGATTAAGGATCGAGGATGTGCACTACGAGACTTTGAAGTCCAACGTTAGCCGGCCAGCTTGTATGCATGCGTACGCACTACATGAAAGATGAAACTTCTAATCCCGCCGTCACCATTACTAAGACATTTTTGCGTCACTAACTTTGCAGTTTCTACAAACACCAAATGCACTTGTCCATCAAGTCAACATTCCCACAAGTGCAGCATTCCATAATTTTTACGTCCATTGTCTATAGTATATGTACTCCGTTGCACATAAGACATTACATCCCTGCAATTTATGGCTGAGGAAAGAGAAAGGGAAACAAGTAGTTGGACGCCACCAAACCAACCCTCCGACACAAAATCGATTAATTGGGCAGTGAAGCATTGAATTCCAATAATTTTGTGTACAACACCAACAATTAGACATATCATTGTCACGCGTACAAGTATTAGGGCCATTTCGTGTAAATTTTTGTAGGTCAAATTTCCCCCGTGTCAAAATCCATTTTCAATGGTAAATACTTTCAACTTAATAATAAGAAATTATATTTGGCAAAGCCATGTAGGAGATACTTAAAACATGTATAGGAAATGTATTTGGCAGAATGATTTGAAAATGCTCAGTCAAGTAAACCTTTGGCTTTTTTTTGGTTTTTTTTTATGGGTTTCTGGGGAGGGGGGGCCATATGTGTCTTGTTTTGATTTACAGGCAATTACTTGCTGACTTTTCTGCATATTGTAGACGTACAAAATTATTGATTTCCAACACCAACAGGAACCTCATTCAAGTCAATTGCAGCATTAATGAGCTGTTACATCATCATCATCGAACTATCTCCTTCCTTCCTCAAATTCATGTCTGGATATATACATAGATATGGGAAGAAGCGGTGGCAAATGCTTCCCTGGGTGGTGGACACCTTAACACTTCAGTTCCAGCTTTCTCTGTGGTGCCAAAAAAAAAAGGGCAATGGAAACACGAGGGAAAAATAGTCTAATAGTGGAGAAGAGGGAGGGCGAGGCTTCTTCAATCAACCCTCCTACACAACAAATAATGAGAGAAGCAGATATTAATGGTACTGTGGACGAACAAGGTGGTGATCAGAGCAATGAGGTGGAGCAAAACAAAGTTTGCCTCATGAGAGCCGTAGTTGAAAATCAAGATCCTTCTTGCAAGGTACATCATCATGTTACTACTCTTTCATGCAATTAATTAAGCACGATTTTCTTCACTTTTTCATCATTACAGTAAAGCATATTCTTAATTTGTCTGTCAATGAATTCTTTTTTTTTTTTTGGGTTTTAAATTAGATTCTAAAAAAGAAAAGAACCATTGATTCTTGTTCATCTTTAGCTCATTAGACCTTTTGCACTTTTTTTTTTTTTTGGTAAATAAGAGATCTTACGATCCTTTACCCCTTACCATCCAACCCAACCCCCGGCCCATTTTGCTCTACTGCATACTTGTATCTTTGTAAAAGATAATCTCTTTAAAATTCAAGAACTCTTATCAGTCCGGGGCCTATATTTGAGATACTTTTCTCCTTCAATGGATCACAAAGAGTTGATCTAAGTCGCAGAGACCTTATTTTCTTTGAAACGTTCAGCTAAAGTTCAAAAAGTACGTAGAGAAGCCTTATTCTTCTGTAACATGCTGACATTCTTGAATATACTAGGGCTGGTGATCACCTGGAGTTTTCTTATTATAGCTGATCTTGAATTGGTTTTGCAGGAGGTTGATGATCTAACGATCCGAAGGTTTCTTCGTGCTCGGAATCTAGACGTAGAGAAAGCTTCTGATATGCTCCTAAAGTGCCTGAAATGGAGAAGAATGTTTGTTCCCAGTGGCCACATTTCCTCTTCTGAAGTTCCAAATGAAATAGCACAGAACAAGATGTTCGTGCAAGGAATAGATAAGAAGGGACGACCAATTGCTGTACTCATCGGAGCCAGACATTTCCAAAACGAAATTGGAGGTCTAGACGAGTTCAAACGTACGTAGGTTACGTTTGTACTACAATAAAAGACTTCAGCAGATTTACATGCTAATATTCCTTGATCTTACAATGTGTTTTTTTCGCTTCCAGGTTTTGTAGTCTTCTCTTTGGACAGATTGGGCTCCAGGTACTAACTGCTCTTTCTGGAAGTTTATTAGTCAAAAAAAAAAAAAGAACTGCAGCAACGAGAAAGAAAATCAGGCAACTTCCATGCTGCAAAAATCATCATTCAATTGGATAATGTTTGGGTTTTTCTTGAGTCCTATGACAGGATGCCACCCGGGCAAGAGAAGTTCTTAGTAATTGCAGATCTTCAAGGATGGGGATACTGTAACAGTGATCTCCGTGCCTATCTTGGAGCTCTATCCATCTTGCAGGTTAGTAATTTCTTTATAACTATTGCACATTCTTTAGCATAAATTATAGTACTCAGAAAAATGGCAAGGCACTCTTGCCCAATTTGCTTAATAGGAAAACACCGTAATCCATTAATCTTAAGTACTTAACGGGGTTATTAAACACGCTCAAAGTCACCAGTTTCAGATACTTGTCCCTGATTTAACTCACTGCAGCTAAGCATCTATCGTTATCTCTTGGTTCCCTAAAAAGGAAATATGTTGTATCAAAAATAATTAAACCTCAACCTAGTAGTTGTACTTTAGTTGATTGAAAATGGCAAAAAAAAAAAAAAGTACAGTATTAGTGCCTCAAAGGTGTTAAATTTAAGAGTAAATCTTATATATACTGACGGTGTATACACTATTACGATTGGATATACGAAACATATGTAAAATTTAATTTTCAAATTCATATTTAAATTATGTATCACGCATCTAATGATAAAAATATATACATTGCAAGCAACAGAAGTTTGACCAACGAAAACTTTGTACATGACAAAAGAACACAAGGTCACGAGTTGAAATTTCAAACGTCAGTATTAATTGTGGCAACAATGCTGTGATGGTTACCACCTAAGGAGTGCCAACAGCCTCTTGGGCTGTCGGTATAAATGTCTTAATGGGGGTGAGGTGTCAAGGGTTTGACACCTTTGTCACTTAATTGTGACTTTCTCCCACAAAAAATTCCTCTCTTACATTAAGTTAGAGTAAATTATACAATTATTATCGTTGTAAAAAAAAAAAAATATTACTGCCTAAGGAGTTGCTTTTCGAAGTTCAATCGCAGGACTACTACCCGGAAAAACTTGGAAAGTTGTTGATTATTCACGTGCCTTACATATTCAGGGCGGTCTGGAAGGCTTTTTACCCATTTATTGACAAAAATACCAAGAAAAAGGTACACAAATGACCTGCACTCAGATATTTGTGCCTTTAAATTCTGAATCACCTGATATCCTCTTCTTTTTTTTTTTTTTCCAATAGATTATCCTTGTGAAGGACAAACGGCTGAAGGCGACTCTACTTGAAGACATTGATGAAAGCCAACTTCCTGAAACTTATGGAGGCAAACTACGTCTGCTTCCCATCCATGAAGATGCCCAACCAACAACATAATCATGCCTTTAGAAGCACTACTTCTACTTCCAATATCAGTATCCTATTCTTTTTTGTCTTTGCAACTTTTTTTCTTTGGGAAGATTGATGACTGCTTTGAAATAGTGGTTATAACTATTTTGTGACTTGATTTAACACATGGCTGAGAGGATTACCGTCATTCTCACATGAAATAATTCCTGAGTCAAAAATTTGTTTCCCAGCAGCTTTTAATCTTTATCGGAAGGAAATGTAAGAAAATTATAGGGAAAAAAATTCATTATTGGGAACAAATATAAGGTCGACAATAACTGTAGTACTGCATGAGCAACAAGAAAGATCAGTTTATCCAATTAAGAATTCAAGGAGAAGCTTTAAAAAAAAAAAAGGAATTCGAGGAGGAATCTTTGATAAGAAGAAGACAAAATTGATCCTCCAAACAAGATTAGACTATTGGATCCTCCTAGTTTTCCAAGCCCTCAACGCTATCTATCTCATAAGCTTATAATTTCCTAACCATGCTGAAGCAGTGAATCCATATAGTTGCAGACAACAAAGACAAAGCAGGATTAGAAATGAACAGTACATTCCAAGTAGCCTTACACAGTTACACCAACACCAAACTCAGGTCCAAAGAAGCACAAAAATTTCCAGCAAACTGCAACTCTACAAGGAGACAAAACGATTTGCATCACTAGGATCATGATGGGGTTAAAGACCACCAGCAAATTTAGTCCAACTCCAGTGGACCTGCAGAATTAGTTTATTAACAGGCAACACTAAGCTTCAATTTAGTTTAGCTCAAAGAAGACAAGATAACATAGCAAAAGGAGAAGGGCAAAAATGGAAGGGCACATTAACAAGCCCATAGTTCCAAAAACACAAAAGCAAGGTGTAGGTATTCAATTTGTTGGACATACTCCACATTGATTCTTCTAGGTGATTTCAGTCGATAAAGAAAAAGCAGGCAACAGCGGGACAGAGGGGCGAGCAACACACACACACACACAGAGTGTGGGTGGCATATGTGTGTGAGTGTCGAACCGTGGAGTTCTAATTTCATCAGTCCATTTGAGACTAATTCTACACAACCAGAATCTGCAATAGATATATAGGAAAAGAAGCTTGTAACTTACCAAAAAGCAGGCCCTTTCAAGCTGGCAACATTTCATTATTTCGCTGTGGCTGCTTCCATTTTTAAACTTGGGGGATCTATTTCACTTCCCCATAGCAGATGCTCATGTTACAGAGTCAACTACCAGATTAAGCAAGCATTTATCTTTATATAATTTGGGCTCTTTAGAACATGTAAATTCAGAATGGCTGTACCACTCCAGGCTGACCTGCAGACAAATAATGCTCCATTTCATTAATAAAAAGGCTTAAGCATCTATGATTAACAATCATTTTAAAATAGACAAAAATAAGATACGTAAACAATCTCACACTAAGACCTTTTTCACATGTTAAATTGAATATGTAACTTGACAGCCGCAAAATTTCACTCTACCCTGCAGAAGAACTTCGCAACAAGTTGTTGACAAATTGATGGATCTTATACTCTTTCTTTTGCAGCAGAACATGGAAATTAATCGATCACGAACTCTTATCTCAAAATTCCATTAAAGAGCCAGGGCAACTCCTTGGTCTGAGCACAAATATAATGGCCCTGGCAATACATGGGTTAGCTCAGAGGATGCATTCCAAAAGACTAACTTCCTACAACCCTACCTGCTGAAAACAAAAGGAAGTGCAAGCCATACTTTAAAAAAGAAAAACAAAGAACCAGATCCTCACCAGCTTAATCAAGAGTGACTACCAATAGTCTCTGCAGGTACAGGTACCACGCTCAAACCTGTGAAATCGAATCCTGTCCCTCACAATTATCACCCTGTTTAATAGCTTTGATACAACTTTCATCCAGGAGTGGCAATCAAGACAAGTCCGAAGGTTTTTGGATATCAGAATTTCAGCCCCAGGACTTGATTTTAGTATCCCATAGGCCACAGCCAACTTTTCACTGTGATAATTCAAGTTTTCCTCCTTTTCCTCCTCAGAAACATCCATAAAAACCAAGTCTGTTTCAGACATAAACCCCTCTATTTTGGTTCTATGGATCAATGATTCCAACACTTTGTCTATCAGAATAGCCTCACAATGTGATTTGTCACCAGCATTGAATTGGTGAATTGCACCACCAAATTCCAGCCAACTTTTTCCACTACATTTACGAACACCTTTTTCCTTCATCATGTATCTCACCCCCTCAGAGCTGTCCCACTTTTTGATGGAGCAGTAAATATTTGACATTAAAACATAATCTCCACTACTAAGATGTGAAATCTTTTCAATGGCTACTTCACCCAACTCAGAGTTCTTATGCATTCTGCAGGCGCTGAGTAATGCTCTCCATATAACAATATCAGGTTCGATAGTCATTTCCTTAATTATTCCATAGGCTTCTTCTAGACGTCCAGCTCTCCCCAACAGGTCAACCATGGCTCCATAGTGCTCAAGCTGTGGCTGGATCAAGTATAAGGTTCTCATCAGATCAAAATATTTGCGACCCTCTTCAACCAAGCCACAATGGCTACATGCAGTTAGAATCCCAATAAAAGTTATTGAATTGGGCAAGACATTTTCCCCTTTCATCATTGAGAATATTGCAATAGCATCCAAAGCAAGGCCATGAATTGCTAATCCATTAATCATCGCATTCCATATAGAAACATCAGTGCGTTGGACACCATCAAAAAATTCTTTTGCAGTGTTAATTTGTCCACATTTTGCATACATGTCTACCAATGCAGAAGATAAGATGTAATTTAGTTCAATTCTTTTCTCTATCATCATACTATGTATCCACTTCCCATGATGAAGAGCTCCAAGTCTAGCACAAGCAGCAATAGTAGATGCAAATGTAAATCCATCTGGTTCAATTTGTCTTCTCAACATCTCTCTGAAAGTACTCAATGCTTCCTGAAATGAAGCATTTTTTACACAACCTCCAATCAGCGAGTTCCAAGTGACTACATCACGGGAAGGCACATTCTGAAATATCTTCTTGGCAATATTAATTTCTCCTATCTTCATGAAACTTGAAATGATTAAATTTGCAGAGACAATATCAACATTCCGGTACGAAATTTCCTTCTGCAATTTGCAAGCAAGGTTGTGGCATTGACAGGTAACATATATGGATATCAACAATGACAACATAGATGGGTACATCCCATACCCATGTTTAACAATCTTAGCATGCATTGCGATCACAGTTCTCAAGTCATGAGAGGACTTGCATGCTTCAAGAATCTGCACAAGTGTCTGATAGCCTAAATTGTCGACCAAAAATTTTTTAAATGTCAACAAAAGTAGAAGACAACAAAATGGAAAACAGAAGATGACGCAAGAAACAATTTTTTTGCATCCCTCAAAAACATTATATCAAAAATCTGAAACACATGACTTTAAACGTTTCACAATTTACATGGGCAATCAGAAATTCACCTGATTATATAGTTGCTAGGTAAATGGGGAAAATCAATATGGACATGCAGATTCTTGTTAATATTTACAAGGAAAAACAAAATTTAATCTTATGCAGGCAGCATTTTAGCTATTGTAGTCAGTTGAATCAAATGAATATCGTTCAGAGAGTAGACATGTTGACTGTTGCAATAATATCTAGTTGCAAATTCACAAGTCCTGCGTAATTCAAGAATAAACCAAAACAATCTCTCCTCCTCCACCCCCAGCAAAAAAAAAAAGGAATATTGAAACTATAGAGAAAGTAATCTCATCCCAAATTAGCTTCTTGAAATGAGCCAACAATTGAAAGCAATATGCTGTAACACCACCAAACATGTGAATAAGAAAGGACAAAAAGAAAAAAAGCAAAGTGTCCAACTCACAGCATTCATTCGAACTCTGTTCTGGCTGGGAGAAGAAAAGGGGCGGGAGGTTAGGGAGGAAAAAGATCCAGTTTTGCTTATTTTTCCTTTCACTAATGATAATCTATCGTCGACTAGAAAAGCTTTAAAAAAAAAAAAGTCAAGTAACCTCGGTGGACAAGAAATGAATTCCCACTAGAAAATTGACATAAAATTCCAAACTTGCACCAATTTAACTACATAAAAACTGAATATTTAACAGCAATTACAATACCACTGACCAATGCATCAGAGGAAAACGGGGATTCTTTTCAAAATTAAAAATACAAAGCAAAAATTGTTAAAAGAGAGTAAAGAAACCTGTATCTGAATTATAAGATTGTTGAGCAGGAGGAATAAGCAGTCGAGGTCTTGAACTGAAAGTGGCCGAGTAGTTCAACTGCAATGGAAGCAAAGAAATGGAGAACCTCCATTTTCTTGTCATCATCATTCTTCACTTTTTACTCCTCAGATGTATGCCGGATTTGTCAAAAACTGCAATCAGGCATTCTTATTCCGTTTTTCCCCTTCGTTCTTGTGTTTGTTTTGAATTCCTGTTCCTACTCCCCGTTTCAGCTCCATTTTTTTAAAGTTGATTAATCCAAACTACTTTTAAACTAAACTAAAAAAAAATGGAAGTAGGAAATGAAATCTAAAAGCGTGGTACCAAATTTATGGCAATGTCCAAGTTCTGAAGAAATCGTGTTAATAGCCGATACGAAAGACTGCACTCCCGGCCCATCTGAGTGGACCGCTTCTTATTGTGGACTTTGGTGGGTTTCATACTCACCAAGTGGGCCTATGTTGTACATGTAGAAATTGTAAACTAGAAAAGCAAAGGTTGAATCATTAACAAGTTTTTCAAATATAATGTTATAGTAATATACAAATAAAAACAAATTTTCCAAATACAATGTGAACTTTCTACAACTAGAATTGTTTTTTTTTTTTTTTAAAGTTGGACATTAGTCCAGTGACGGGGAGCTTTTTGATTTGATTCTCAAGCCTTGAAGCAGCACTTGGCCCAACCACAATAAGGCAAACTGTTTAGGGCAAATTTATGGGCTTCCTTTTGGGCTGCCGTAAGTCTAAATCATCTTAGAAGCCTTTAAACTATTTCAATCATCAATTCTTTCGGCTTCTAATATATTTTAAATCTCAAATTAATTCTTTAATTAATAACAAATGCATCGCATTTTGATCCTTTAGTCTCTTTCTGCTGTTAGATTCCTCAAATCTTGTCATTAAATCCATCACCTCAAATCGTGCAAATAGATGAAATGATCAAAATTTGACATTTTTTTTATTATTGTGAGATCGATTTAAGACGTAAAATAGATAAAAGACCAAAAGTTGACGATGGAAGTTATTTAGGTGCTCCTTCAAGTAGTTTACCCAATGTTTTATATGCTCGAGCGAAGTGCATGTTTGATATCCACTAGCGAAACTGCTTTTTTGGTTTTAACCTTTTAGTTCGTAAGTAAAGCAATTCCAGAAGGCAGTAATACAAAGAAATTACTGTACAACATTTTGCTCCTCTCTGCCTGCCAATCACAGGTAAAAAAAAAAAGGTGGGGAAAGCAAAATAATATCCAAAGATTGGTCTATTCTCATGTATAAATTTACAGGAAAACGGTAAAGAATCCAGGACAAAGATCTCCACTTCAGAATGTACAACATTTAAAATATAGCGCACCTGATTTTGTTTCAGTAATTTTTTTGATATTCCATTTTCCAAAGAAGCCAATCAGACAAAAGCAGAGTAATGCCAATCAAAATAAAGGGAAGAGACTACAGATACTGTAGAGGCAGCAGCAGCTCAGCTGCGGCAGCGTTCTGAAAAGCAACCCCCGCCGTGCATCCACTGAAACAGACATAGGACAAAGCACGTTAGATTAGAGGCCCCGTACGCTGACTGCATCGATACGTGTCGACATTGTATTGGGTGCTTTAATGGCTGCCTCGGTTGACCAAATCCTTCTATTAGGATTTAGGACTGACAATAAAACGAAAACCTACAAAGATTTTTTCCCGTCCAAAAAAAAAAGGAAACGAAACTACTTGATGACCTTCTAATATGGTAGCAGTAATTTTGTGGATTAACTTAATTGTGTGTTTGGATGGTAGATTATTTGATATAATTTAAAAAAAAAAAAAACTGTAGGACCTTTTGATATGATGTATATAAGATAAACAGATAATTGAAAATATATTGATGATGGAAGTAAATAAAATTTAATAAATAATTTACGATGCACACTTACAAGTTACGACTTCACTCACCACTATAGCCAAATGCACAACTTAGGTAATTACTAGTTACCTAAATATGCTTAAAATCACATTTAATTGAAAATAGCCCGTGTTATGTAGCAGTTTACATAAATTGTTTTGACCCGTTTGGATTACACTATTCTAGAGTTTTGTAAAAAAGTGATTGAAAAATATATGCAGGGAAAACGTAGAAATTTTTTGATGAAAAATGATTTTTCGAACAAAGTTGACATATTTATTTACTTAGATCTTATGGAAGTAGACGGCTATCTAATGAATACCTTACAGCATCACTCACCATTATAGCCAAATGCACAACTTAGATCATTACTTGTTACCTAAACATGCTTAAAATCACATTGAATTGTTAATTTCCCCCTCTATTCATATCTGTCCTGAAAAACTTATGTACATATGTGTTTTTTTTCCCTCTGCTATGGGCTGGATGTGCAAACTGTACAATCTCACAAACATGTTGATCCCACCTAACAAACATCTTCTATAAAGAAATAATTGTCAAAACAAGAATGTAGAAACACATCACAGTAGCGTACGTGCTCCCATGCTAGTTTCATAGGAGTGAAACCGTTGTTGTAGGGCAAATGAATAATCTAATTCCACAGAATAGCTTATGTTGTATGTATAGTAGGTGTTAAACTGCAATATTGTGCGGTTTCGGACACATTAACGAGTGACCTAGTATCTCAAGCAAGCCCAAAAACATTATGCCACGTCTTTTACAATTTCTTTCCTGGTCGAGATTGAACATAACTGTTACTAGTATTTTAAATTCCATCACATCACTTCCTCTGAGCTGGTAGTGGATATGGAAAGAATAGTTGAATATGGAAACGTGAGTGATATCTACCAATAAAAGGGGGTTAATTTCATTAACCTCTTATGAGATTTTTGATAATTTCACTGAATTTTCTTAGGATTTTAAAAGTTACACCCATCTCCTTTGATTTGACACTTTTTGTAATCAAATCTTGGATTTGGTCGACAATTTAAATGAATATCTCAAAATACCCTCAGTTTATAAAGTTTAATTACTTTCCAAAGCAACTGTTAGCACAAATATGAGGAAAGAGCGTCAAGTTTTTTAATACCATATTTGTTATTGTCTGATAAGCAATTATAATAATAGTTTTACATTATGATAGAATGCTTTTAATGGTGCTTTATAGGGATTAGATTGTTGGAATTGCCACAATTTGGTAGTAGTTTTGACCTTTTTCTTGAGTTAGTGTTCCTTTTGATAATAAAAAAAAAAATCGACAAATAAAAGTTGGGTGGCATTCAAAGTTGTTTAAAAAATTACTAATTCAACATTTAGAGTTGTTGTTTATAGTTTTCTAGGATTTCACCAGCAACAATATAAAAAGAAGGAATAAGAAGAGAAAAGGAAAACAAAAAATAATTATAAATCCCATCCTTTGTACTATATGCATATTGTACACCCAACAAGGGTGTTTAATTAAAATGCTAAAGCTAGTATTGCTATTTTATATGGACAAGGGAAGTAAGTGTAATTTTCAAAATCTCGAGAGAATTTAGTGAAATTGTTAGAAATCTCACGGGAGGTTTGTGAAATTATCCCCAAAACAAAAACAAAAAAAAAGAAGAGAGAGACTAGTGTCAAGTATATATGAGGAATAATTTCTGTCCCCCTCTTTATGTGTTACATGAGTAGCAAAGGATAGTTTCATTGGCAGTCATGGATTGGGGCATAGAGAAATGGACTCATGCTAATGGTTGAGTAGAGTACAAATTTTGAGAAACTACGTGTTTGCATAGGGAAGGATGGAGGGAGGGATGCTGGCATGCTGCTGCCACAACACAACTGATTAGATTAGCTTCGCTATGAATCTCTACATGGACAGGTCCACATCAATGAGGTATGCTGTAATTTAGTTAAAGTGTCCTCTGAACTCATCAAGTGAATGAATCAAAGCTCGCTTCTTCTGTGGCATCACAATCTGAGAAGTGAGAGAGCATTCAAGCAAGACTTGTTCGAAAGTACGAAAAAACAGCCTTTTAATTTACATTTCAGAAAGATTAGCCTGAGCAGGTCTGAACAGGGCTTGAGGCTGAGAGAGCTCCAGCCTCTTCTCTTTTCTCAATGGCAAATGGAGTTGGCTGATGCAAATCTGACGCTCTCTGTAGTCTGTACTTTCCCTGCATGCTTCTACTTGGCCAAGGAACACTTATTACTCAAAAGAAACAACTCGGAATTACTAGCATGTTTTCTTCCCAATCAAAGCGAATGAGTCTCCCTCACTTAATTGTTCGACATTCACCAACAGTTTCTATCAGCTCAAAATGAAATGGTCTGATTAGTTGGTATCTTTGTTAGGATACAAGTTAAGAGTAGGGATAATTTCAGAAGCCTCCTTTTCTGACAATTTCACCTAGTGTCCTTAATATTTTTAATATTACACTTATTTCCGCTTGACCTATAAAATGACCATAATAACTTTAACATTTCGACATTTTTCGTGCAATTAAACAATCCGCTTCTAATCTTGTGCATATAAATCCATTTCACACAATTAGACATTAAACATAACGAAAACAAAATTCACTCATGAAAATAACCAATTATGTCCTAAACACAATTTTAACATATTATAAGTTAATGTTAGCTTTGCTTGGTGGATCTAGAGCTGAATAGAAGAAGATGCAGGTTGAAGGTTTAAGAAAGGTGGGGCTAGTATTGGTACTCCAACATTTGAGAGATAGGGTGTTATATTAAAATTTTTTGAGTTTAATACTGCTATTTTTTTTTTAACTTGAAGTTTTAAAATTTAGGGATCAATGGTGGTAGTGGTCATGGAGATAGTAGAACTGATTTTGGAATGTAGGAACATGGAAGTTTTAGAATAGTAGAGATGAAGGTTAAATGTGAGTTTATGATATTACACGTGTTCCAAAACTTTTAAAAAATTTCATAGGAAAGTAAGATGAACTTCACAATTTTATGAGGCATTTTGGGTTACTCATTCAAAATTTTAACCATTGAATAGTTTTGTTATCGAAATAGTAACTTCAAGAAAGGCATATGTAATTTTTAAAATCTCAAAAAAATTAAATGAAGCTGTCAAAAACTCAAAGAGAGGTTTCCAAAATTATCCATTTATAAGAGTATTCCGTCCTTCACAATACATTTCTAAGGGTTGATAATAGTAGCACCAGACACGTTATGATATGTATGGGAAGGTGTGAAAACCCTAAAACTCAGAGATAGAATATAAAAGCAACTTTACGTGGGAAGGCTAATCAGATAATTGGCATATGTTACATTACAACTCGCAAACTTACCCCTATGTAATCTTGACTTTTTTTCTTTCTTTAATTAAGTGCTCTAGTATTTCAATTTTCACAAGTTACTAGGCTTGTCTATCCTGAAGTTGTTGCAGAATTGCATACGAAATCTTATGAAAGTGATATTTACTCAAAAATAATAATAAATCATGTAGTATTTGAGATAATACTCTACAAGGAAATTGTACAAAACGATGACTCTTTTTAACCTTTTCCTCAATTAATTAGAAAGTGTTATGTGCCAATTTAGGTAAAAAATAGTCGAGTTTCTACTTTACCAAAATTCACCTTGTTTGCAACTTATAAACCCTGTTTGATAACCCAATTCAGTACTTCAATTTAATAGATTCATATTTTGACATGTTTAGACGTATTTGGTAATAAAAAATTGAACATTTGAATTGATTAAGTAACACTAAATTTTCTAGACAAAACTTACTTCTAAAAATAAGTGATAAGTTATTAACTTATCACTGAATATGATATACAGTTAAATATATTAGATTTAATAGTTAAAAATTCAATAACTTAATGGATTCACATTTCAGATTTCAGATTTCAATTTTTAGACTTTAATTGTATCAAGCGCAAGATAACTTGTACAGACACTCACTAGTTTCTGGATTATGCATCATTTGAACCTAGCTATCAACGGCCTCAAAGTTATGTACCATTGGATACCTACGAAACTACCATATCAACAACCTATTATTTTGCTATGTAAGGAATCGTTATAAAACTTCATCCTGTTCTGTTAAGTTTAAATTTTCTTGCCAAAGAAGAGAACAAAATTAAATTGAAATTAACTTTCATCTGTCCCTAGTCTATCCTAACTCCCAACCGAGTGGCAACTGTTAAGGTACACTAATAAAGAGTGTAAAAGTTAAAAAGGTTGAAAGTCAAACGGGAGTTTATATGACAAATCACTTTTGATGAAATTCAAAGGGAAGTTTATCCTACTATACTATGAGATACCTCAATAAGGCAAGTGCAATGAACATACTATATTGTCAAATAAAAGAAAAGAAATCTTACTAACTTGTCATATTCTGCAAAGGCAATCTGGTTAGCTTCAAACTGTGGAGTTACATTCTAGTTGGAGGAGAACCATTCTAGTGACCTGCTATCCATACCACTAAAAGAGTAAAAGCACATTAATCTCAGAGCAACTGAGCAACACACTGGAGACAAGTCGTACGTTGTCTGCATACAACTCAACACAATACAACAGCAAAAGCAAATGCACATTGCCATTCAGTTACTACAACTATCAAACAGGGGCATTTCCGGAAACCCACACCCAACAACTGTAGTCTTTATAGCCACTCCTCCTTGCCTTCATGCCTTTGCCACCTCCAGCCCCAGCAACACCAAAACTAGTCCAAATATTTTGACCTTGTGTATGTTTTAATGGACCCTGATGGCTTCTCGGCAAGCTTGTTTAAGTGGGATCCAAGAAGTGTCATGCCACCACCGACAAGGTTTCTTGAAGGTGTGGCGGCGGCCTTGCCTCCCCCGCCGCAAACAATGTACTCCGTGAGGCCAAGAGAGTTAGGTCTCGGAGGGCTAGAGGAGTTGTTTCAAGCTTATGGGATAAGATATTATACAGCTGCAAAGATAGCTGAATTGGGATTTACTATGAACACCCTTTTGCACATGAAAGATGAGGAGCTTGATGATATGATGAATAGCCTTTCTCAAATTTTTAGGTGGGATTTACTCGTTGGAGAGAGATATGGAATCAAGGCAGCTGTTAGAGCTGAACGCCGACGCCTTGAGGAGGAGGAATTAAGGCGGCGCCATCTCCTCACTGGCGATACTACTAATACCCTCGATGCACTGTCCCAAGAAGGTTTGAGTACCAGCTTAAGCATTTTAATCCTTTTTTTTTTATCTTTTTTTGTTTAAGCTTTATAGGCCTTAATTTTGACTAATTTTCAGGCTTCTTTGCTTCGAATTGGTTCTAATTTTACTTTTGTTTCTGGGATTTTTACATATACGTAGCTCGGTTGCAATTTTGCATGCATGAATCATGATTCCATGATCCAAAATACTTTCCACTATTTCTTCCAGCCTTCTACAGAAAAACTACTTTCTTCTCTTTGGACATTTGTCACCCAACTTGCAGTTGTATTGGGCAACAAAAAGTAATGATCCACAGTCCAGATATGACCTGATCTCAGAGTTCCTTACTCCAAGACTACGACTATTTACAGTATAACACTCCTGCCAACGTGACATGAAAACAAGATTTAAAATGTTAACAGTAGTATTTTATCGGGAGATGAGAAAAAAAAGTTAGTAATAGTAATAATCAAGTATAACGGATAATAAAGGGTTATTCTCTCGTCGTATCAGCTGCTTCTACACCACCCTCTCCTGTTTTATTTATGTATGGATTTTTTTTGAGCAACCTCCTCTTATTGTGGAAAACTAGAAAAGCAAAAGAAGTTTCAAATATTGTCGTATGATGAAAGCTGCATTTAAGAATTAGAGAAGATCCTATTTGATGATTAGCTTCCTTTTTATTTTGGGGTTTCCGACCATATTTGACGTTAACTTTTGGAAGTAGGATTGTCTGAGGAGCCGGTGCAGCAAGAGAAGGAAGCTGGGGGGAGTGGTAGCGGTGCTGGAGGAGGGCAGACTTGGGAGACAGTTGGGAAGAAGCAGGGACGAAAGAAAAAGGGGAGAGCTAGCAAAATCTTGACATCAATCGAGGATGAAGATGAAAGTGAGGGAGCTGAGGAAGATGAAAATGGTAGTGGAGGAAGCGAGAGGCAACGTGAGCATCCCTTCATCGTTACAGAGCCTGGGGAGGTGGCTCGTGGGAAGAAGAATGGACTGGATTATCTCTTCCATCTCTACGAGCAATGTCGTGAATTCTTGACCCAAGTTCAGAATATTGCCAAAGAAAGAGGTGAAAAATGCCCTACTAAGGTTAGTAGTCATCATCATCAATATTCTAAATCCAGCATGTATTTTCTTTCGACTGCCTCGACACATTCTACAATCATCTCAAGATGTTGATTATTAAGCATTATGTAATATGTAGCAGCAACCATTGTACTTCGACATTTCCACTTGTTAAAGTTCTACACTTCTGCTCCCACACCAGACTCCAAAATGGAATAAAAAAGAAAAGGGTGAAGAAATTGGGAGGAAGGAAAACATTAACTTGGTTAGGCCCGCCCATAGGCTTTTGGCTTTTAGCTTCTGGGGTATGATATATCCTCGTTAATCGGGTCGATTGCAAATAGATGGCCAAGAGAGAATTTGACAAGTCATGCAGCTGTTTGTGGTGGGGGAATTGTCTTGGTTACTTTTGCGCATGTGTCAGTCTAATGTATGGGCACCTGGATCGCTGGATGGTCTGGGGCTTAGGTCACAAATAGGGGCACAAGTGCTCGTTTCTTTGTTGAGTGAGTTTTTTTTTTTTTTAATTTCCTTTTTCTTAGCCAGCCTTTCCCGATTTGTAGTACTAAGTAATCAAACTGAGCCAACTCCTCTTCATATGAAGCAGAGAGATGTTTTTGAACCGAGCCAGTCATTTTTAACGTAGCAAAGAGAAAAATAAATAACCCCACGTAAAATCCCACAAGTTAAAGAATAAAAAGAAGGGGGCATATGGTTTCTAACATATCGTCCAAAATGCAGGTGACAAATCAGGTGTTCAGGTATGCGAAAAAGGCCGGTGCAAGCTACATTAACAAGCCAAAAATGAGGCATTATGTACATTGCTATGCATTGCACTGCCTGGATGAGGATGCGTCCAATGCACTGAGAAGAGCTTTCAAGGAGCGAGGAGAAAATGTGGGAGCATGGAGGCAGGCTTGTTACAAGCCTCTCGTAGCCATAGCAGCACGACAAGGGTGGGATATTGATGCCATCTTTAACGCACATCCACGGCTCTCCATCTGGTATGTTCCCACCAAGCTCCGCCAACTTTGCCATGCTGAACGAAGCAATGCTGCTGCAGCTTCCATCTCCGTCACCGGTGGCGGCGGCGGCCACACTGCCCAGCTGCCTTTCTAGGGCCTCTTGCTTATGATTGAAGAAATTGGGAGGTCTTGGCTTAGATTCGTTTGTTTAGTCAACTAACTAATTCAGTAGCGTCAGTTCATTAAGGGGGACGATCTTGTGTGTTAGTAAACAAAAATGGCACATCATTTGACGCTTGTGTGGGTGAACCCTTCTTAAATTCGTTTTGAATTTTGCTTTTGCCGATCTACACGAAATTCATGCTGAACAAAAATCGACAGAAATCGGTAATATTAGGCTCGTTCTTTCAACCCTGTACGGTCTGCAACTCTGCATATATACAAATTTGTTCCGGAGTTCACTAGGATTTCGCAGAATAATTATGTAGTATTTGAGTCAAAATAACAATAGCAGATTGGTTGAACATTGCGCTGCATCATCGTAATCATGAAAAGGGTAACTGTCAGGGAAAAAGGAAGATACATTTCGTTTCAAAATTCAATAAACTTGTGTCAGAAGTATGAATGAGGTCTTTCAGATAATAACGTCTTTATATGTGTTTTTAACTACTGAAAAATGAGCTTCAAACTCTATATTGGCCATTCAATCATCAACAATCAGGATGAGTGAGTAGGATATTTCCACAATGCATCAGCCCACGTGCTTTGGCCCTCGGTAACCTCCTTGATCACAGATGCAACTTCATCTACATTCACACGAATCTGTTGCTTGCTATCCCTCTCCCGCACTGTCACAGATGATGTTGAATCAACTGTAATAGCAAATGGAACACCAAGTTCATCTGTTCTTGCATATCGCTTGCCTATTGATGTACCTGCAGCAACATACAGGTTTACAAAAGGTTAGCATGAATGCGTGATTAAGGGTGATGCCCTATAAGAATCTTGAGGCGTATGCCAGATGTTCCTAGGATATGAATTATTGAACAGTAGATATGGTAAGGAAATAGTTAGAAGTTAACAAAGCTCTACTAGCTTTCACTTAAAATGCGCTACAGCAAATTATGTACAAAATCTTTGGCACAGCAGTAATGTACCACTGGTCAATGGTGCTTAGACTTCTGGTGGATAAAATAAACAAGTTGGACTAGTTTCACTTTGTTCCCACTTCCCCCAACTGCACCACCACCACCACCCCCCCCACCCCCCCGGGAAAAAAAAAAAAAACCCCACCACCCCCTCCAGCAGAAAGAAAAGAAAAGTGGCACTATTTATATGGAAAAAAACATTCGAAGAAAGCGAGTCTCTTGCTAAATCCACTTTGGCTGTATTCTCATACAATAGAAAATCAACAGATGACTTTCATAGCTCTAACACCAATTTTAGATGGCACGGATATCTCATTTTTTCAAATAATATTTCGCTTGCATCATAAACACATTTTCCAACCCACCTTTTTATATTCCCAACTACCTTTTTATCCCACATATATCACATCACAAAAAGTGCTACAGTAATTATTTCAAATAATACTCTATCCAAACAAACCAACATTTCCCCTAATTTATACCAATTAAGGTACTTAACTAATTTCATGTGCTCCAAAATACATGCTTTCTTCTTATCTTATCAAGATACACAAATAGAAGTGCAAGGCAAAACTCTTCAACAAGAAGCAGCCACAAGTAGATAAAACATTAATTTAGAGGCATTCACATTTCAACAACAGAAGGGGAGAAGCAACCACTAAAATGAGCTAACGGTAAATGCATAAAGTAAAAGCCAGTTTAGTATACTATAACAAATACATATGCTAATATAAAGAAGTTTCAAAATAAGGCATATTCATCAATGACAATGGAGGATACCTGTTATATCAATCTTATATGATATCCCTGCAGCAGTCAGTGACCTGGCAATATTTTTCGCAACCTCTTCATACTGTTGATTCTGAACTAGTGGAAACACAGTGCACTTGATGGGTGCTACCAATGGAGGAAATCGGAAGACATTGAGTTGTTCATCCCCATCTTTGCTAGGTCTAGTATAGAAGGAATGCTCATAAAGACAATATATTATCCTTCCAATACCAAAAGAAGGTTCAATAACTGACGGTGTGAAAACTTTCTGGTGTTCCTTCTTTATTTCTTTTGAGATTGTCACCATATTACTCTTAATGGTAACAACTCTCTCAAGAGTACAAACATGAAACTCTGCTTCTCCTTTAGACTGCAGGGTCGCTTTCAACTCCAGAGCTTCTTTCTCCGCCATGGCCTATATGGAAATAAAGCGATCATAATCATCATTCCAGAAAAGTAAAACCTTAAATTTAAGTCACCATGCTTGCTAGAATATTGTTCCATGGTGACAAAGTAAATTAGTGTGCATGCAGAGCAATCTTCTATTACTTTCACCCTTCTGTACGAACCTAAAGTTTCAATGTTTTACCTAAACAATCTGCTCCTCCAATCAGAATCACTGTTTGCCCCATTTCCAAAGTCAAAAGGTGAAAAGAACAAATGAACAGTTAAGGAAAGAAAAGGACCAGGGAAAACACAGAGGGCAAAAAGACAACCAAGAAGCGGGACACCCTTACATGTACAAAAGAAATCAACTTATATTAACTTAATGCACAACAGCACAAAGCATACCTCCAGAGCTTCAACCACCATCCTTTGATTACCTTTGAATGCAAGGCCTAGTTCCTTCTTCACGGGAGCTATAACAAGTTTCTGAAAGAGCAAGTAACATGAATTCATAAAGAGACTCTAAAAGAAGCACAAAAATATTTTGCAAGTGAAGAGAGAGAGAGACCTCCACTTCTCTAGGTTCTGGAAGTTTTTCATGTGCAACCAGAGGGACGCCACTTTTATCCTGCCAAAGAAAGAAAAAAGGGGAAAAAACGTAACTTTAACGGCTAAGTTCAGAATGGTATGATTTTCAAGGTCCTTCCATTCAACAAAAATCATAACACCATTGTCCAAGAACACGTTTATACAACATAAAATGGTCAGACTATTCCACCAAGCCATCCATAGCCAAGGATAAACAAGTCAAAGTTGGTACAGGAACTTTGCAAATCATCAAAAAATATATATATATAGAAGACAAATGCTGTTGCTAAGTAGAACAGACTATGAGATAGAGAGTTTATATTATTATGGCACACTTAAAATGATTGCAACAGATTTCCAGATTAAAACTGATCATTCAAAGCCAATTTCCTGATTATAGCATTCATCCAACTCCTGCTTGCAATACAAAGGGAATTTCAAGAAATGAATATTCTAATTCCACAAAAATCCTTAATGACCGATAAAAAATTCTCACCGTATGAGCACGCAAATCATAAGCTGATCTATCAGCAATACCAACACATTCAATCCAACCATAAGAACATTCAATTTCAGCATCCCAGCAGTCCGCAGCATAGTGTGCCATCTCGTTTGCCAGATGTTGGCGAAACCGCAACCGATCTCTATCAATCCCAAGATAAGTCAAGAAAAGGTACACTCTCCCAATGAAATATCCCAGTGTTTCATTGTTCACAATCCCCTGCAAAACAGCAGTAACTGTTCCTTAATACAGAGTATACCACATGTATAAGCCCATACCACATGTATAAGCCCCTTTGGGGTTACACATATATGCACACGCTCAGCTCTTCAAATCCACACAAAAAGTCAAAAATAGAGTGGGAGGGTATGAGATAGGTGATTCTCAAACTAACCTGAGCAACTGCTTCACCAATAGGAATTCTCCTTGCTGATCGTCCTGACACCTGGTCTTCCCTAGGGAACATCAAAAACTCCAACTGTGCAACTTCAGAAAATTTTGGATGAGCCTTGTCCTCAGGATCCACAAAGTGCTCAATCTCGGCCAGTGTAAATTCACGGACTCTGAGAAGACCTTGGCGTGGAGAAATCTGCATATACACGGTTCAACCTCTACCACTTAAAAATCAAATTCCGAACAAAGAGGTATCGTATATGAAAAGTAAATGGTGCATGAAAACTACTCAGGCGAGAAATCTAACCAATAGATGACAAATACTGATCAATTTGTCATATCTAATAACAATAATACATGTATACCTATGTCTATGGTCCTCCTTGGTACTCAACCATGATTATTTACTGTAGTACTTTTATTTTGGTTTGTTAGCAGTAATCCACAAGTATAATCAGTCTTTGACCTCCATTGCTAGACAACAACTAATTACTACTGCCATGACAATGTCATCTTGCAAAACACGGTTCTATGCTTTTACAAGGAGCATGTGCATGACTAAGTACAAAAAAGGATAGCAGGAAAGAAAACCACTTCTCTTCATGACAACTATAGCTTCAAGATGTCAAATTACAATTTTCAAAAATAAGAAAACCAACATAACAGGTTTTTGACTTATGCAGCACATAAACATGATAGGTGAAAGACAATTGTGATTCAATTATAATAACGCATATGATAAAATAGATCTTAGAGTAAGATTGTCAACCTCATTCCTAAAAGCTTGACCAATCTGTGCCGCAGCAAAAGGGAGCTTGCTCCCATTGTAGTAGTACAAATCCTTGAAATTCACAAAGATGCCTTGAGCTGTCTCAGGGCGCATATAACTGCGGCAAAAAAAATTTTTTTTTTACAACACTTGAGAAAGAAAGATAAGCAAAACCCTGAAAACAGGAGTGCCAAACAAATAAGAAACTATGTACTTTCTTTTTTAATATACACACTGTAAATTATCTGCTGCAGCTCTAAACAAATAAAGGTAAAATGGGGCATAGAGTTTTAATGACATTCTTACCCTGGGAGCGTCCCAGATGGCCCAATTGAGGTCTGGAACATAAGATTAAAAGGGTAGGGATCAGAAAGAGGATTCTTGGTATCTGGAGCAACAATTCCATACTCCTTAAGTTTAGCACCCAACTCCTCAGCAGAAAGATCATCCAAAACAGCAAGAACATGCCTGAATTCTGCCTTCTTCTCATTGCTGAGATTAGGTTCTTTCTCAAGCTTCTCTTTACAAAAATCCTTAAGCAAATGATCAGCTCTGTAACAATTCCCAGTCTTTTCATCTTTAACCATAAGATCAGTAAACTTATCAACATGTCCCGATGCCTTCAGCACTACTTCTGGGGTCACACAAGGGCAATCGACTTCCAACATATTCTCTTCCAATACAAAATGCTGAATTTATTCAAAATCACAACACCCATTGTCAAAATCATCAATTTTAAACCAGGCCCAAAACGAAAATGGAAAAACAAAGAAATATTGAGGAACAAGCTTAATATTATGCTTCAGCTTGGTTTGATTAAACTTTAATGTGTGCTTATCCAACCAAGCTCAACCCGAGCTTATTCATTAGCTTGGCTCGGCTGGATTTGTTGACGAACAAATCTCAACTGAGCCAAGCTCTCCCAGCTCAAATCTAGCCATAGATTTTTTTCGTTTTTCAATCCTAATTATCGTAATTATAGTTAGTTGAACTAACTTTTGAAAGAAAAATCAGAATTCTACTCAAATTTCAAATTTCATCTGGGTCATAACAGACAGATTACATAAAACTGAGACATAATTGGCCCTCAAAAGCCAGTCTTGCAGACAATTAAATGAAAAACAAAGCATCCAAATCAGAATTCTAGTACGAATAAAGAGAAATGAGTAGACCTGACGCCAGAAGGCGAGGACGTTGGACTTAACGGCACAACCAGGAGGGCCATAGTCATAGAGGCCAGCAACGCCACGGTAGATCTTGAATGAGGGGATGTAGAATAGACGGCGTTCGAGAGTGTTAACGACGGCCTGCCGGAAAGCTTCTCGGTTGTGGGCTTCTTGAGCAGCGTCCATTTTATCCTTTTCTTTCTTTTTCTTTTTCTTTTCTTTCTCTTTCAGCTGAGAGAATTTCAGGCAGATTTCAGAGCTCGAGAGTGGACTTGATAATTGAGTAGAAATGGAAAAAAATTACTGTCAGAGTTGGAGATATTTTAGACTTTAGACAAAGACTGAAAAGCAATTTGGGTCTTTGGATGGTGGGAATCTGCAAATTGGAATTCCACGGTCTGCTAGGGTTTTTAGTATTGCATAATGTGTTGTACATTGTGGAAAGAAAGTTGTATACTCCCTCTGTCCCGCTTTGATAGTTCTGATTCTTTTTTCACATAGTTTAATAAAAAGTAGTTAACTTTGTTGGAACAATCAATTTAGGTAGTTATTTTCCTAAAATACCCTCATATTAATTAGAGTACAACTTTATAGAAACTTGAATTAATGGTAAAAAAAGAATCAACTCTCATTAAATGTGGTAGGTTTATAGTAACAATAACTTACATTGAATAAGGGTATTTTAGAAAAATTAAAATACAACTACATTCTTTAATTGGAGAGTGGACTACAATTTGGGACAGACGGAAAAGGAAAACAGGACTATCAAAGTGGGACGGAGGGAGTATTTTGGAAACGGCTTTTTGCCTTTTTTTTTTTGAAAGTTTTTCTGTCCCGGTTCAGATCGAATCTGTATTAATAATCGGTGGTGGAATTCATTAATTTTGCGATCCTGCCTTATCTTTGTGTTTGTTATTTGGTAAAGAGAGGAAATTCTTCTTTGATATAATGGTGAGATTTTTTTGGTTTCAAATTCTCTGTTCCCAACATAGTCTCTGTCCCTTATTTGCACAGCTGTTACGTGTCCCTAGCCTTTTGTTAACCCAAACTCAAATAAATCGATAATAATCGGTTTACAAGTTTTGTTAATCCAAACTCAAACAAACCAATAACTCAAAACTTTTTTTTATTTTCTTTTTAACAAAAAAGAGTCTTGTTAATCATAAATATAAAAATCAACTAAAACTCTTCTTTATTTTTTACCCCAAATCATCTTTTTCTTAAACCCTACCCCATGTGTGTGTTTATATCAACTTATTTAGTTCTTTCTAATTTTTTACATCTCGTACTTATGTAAATGCGATGATTTAAAATTAATTACTTAATAGTTTTGAGTTATCTGTAAAATCAGCCTTTGAGTAAACCTATCAATCGACTATTATCGGTTTGTTTGAGTTTGCGTTAACAAAACTTGTAAACCGATTATTATCGGTCTATTTGAATTCGGATTAACAAAAGGTTAGGGACACGTGGCAGCTGTATAAATAAGGGATAGAGATTATTTTAGGGACAAAGGATTTGAAGCCGATTTTTTTAGAGAAGGAAAAATAAGAGAACAGTGGGGTTATTAAAATGCAAGTTTGTGGAAAATGAAATGGTAGATTTGGCAATGGGTAAAAGTAAAACATGAAGCAAAATGTCTTTAAGCAGTCAATGAGCTCTTATTCCTTGTAAGAACTGAGAATTACAAAGAATTAACGCAAAGCACGAGCTCTCTCTCTCTCTCTCACGGACTAGTATTAAAAAAAATAGACTACTATTAACTTGCTATTCAATATGATTCAGAATTGAAGAATTAAAGGTTTTGAGTTAAATTTTTCTATCCTTCTATGTTTCAAGAATCTATGATTAATCATAAAAATGAGTGACGAACTCATTTTTTTTCCGATCATGGATTAGTCTGATGGAGGAGAGTTGACTTCCTTAAGTGAGTTCTTTCTAACTCAACAATAGAGCAATCGGCTCTTTACTCACTAATCATAGATTTAATCCCTACTTGAAAAGAATTTTTAGTTATCTCTTTTTTGTTCTATTCTATGTAGAATATTTTGAGCTTGTGGTCTTATTTGAAAGAAAAAAATTATGATTTTTTCCTAAAATAAGAATTTGGAAATTCTAAATGTTAGAGCTCTTTTTTTTTTTTTTTGGGAATGATGTTACTTTTAAAGCTCACAATAAAGCATTATATCAAAAGAAAAAAAAAAACATATGAAAGAGAAAAAGAAAAACAAGTGACACGATGTCGTTACGACTCGACTCACGCTAACAAGTACCAGCTGCCAGCTACCAAATACCAACTCTGACTCTGACAGGGTTCAAAAAAAAAATCAATATCAATTAAACTCACCCGAAATCTCCGCCTGTTCAAGCGATAAGGATTTTGGCGCCAAAATGCATCGCTCCACAACTAGGTCTCCTTCTCCGATCGCCGATCTTCAATCGAAGCTCTCACGAATTGCTTTTCAACAAGAACAGCTCAAAATCGCATTCAATCAGCTCCATTCTGACATCCGAACCAGTTTGATCGAAGTACTATTGTCATGATTATCATTATCTGATCATACACTTCAAACATTAATTCAAATTTCGAGCTGTACATTTTCAAATACTGGAAGACTTCCATTTCTATTTTTTTTTGTCCTCCTGAATTGTGTGTGTGATTTATGTTCTTCTCAAAGGCTGAAGATGTATTTGCGTCGCTGGCGATTCCATTAATGATGCTTGTTGGATTGAAGACCGGGGAAATGGCGGACGAAGGACGATTCAGTTCCATTATTATCAATGATAAGAACAACTATTATCCTTCGAATTATAAAGTATTAGTATACTAATTTTAATCTCCTATTTGTTCATGTCGTGATTGTTCAGTGCATACTCATATCAAATTGGACATTGGTCCCGTGCGCGTGAATTTTTCATGTGTTGTGTGTTGTTCAATTTCTGCATGACGTAAAAGTTGTCGATAATCGAATACTTATGCGCTTCATTTTCCTTAACAGGAACGGGAAAGGAATGGAGATAAATCTGAAGAAGTACGCAGTAGATTGGTGGTGGCTATGAGGGGAATGGATGAAAACCAGAGGATTGGTAAATTTGAGGTGATTTTTTTTTTCATAATCTTCCTGTTAGAAAATGTTCATCTTGTTGTGGTTACTAAGAATTTCACTGATCGCTGGTGTGCTTTTCTTCTGATGAAGAAGGACTATGTAAACAATTAATGACAGAGGGGAGTTTTTTTGTCAATGGAATTCTCATTCTGAAGCAGCTCTTTTTTTTCTTATTGTCTTTCTTAGGATATTGAATACTATTTCTGTTAGATCTAATAATCCCTGAGCTTCCCCCCGTCCCCCCCCCCCACCCCCACCAAAAAAAAAATATTGGTTTTCTATGCATAGTGATTACTGATTAGGTTAAGCATTAGACTGAGAATATGGTTAGTTCAATGTCATTGGATTATCCAACTGCAGTCCCAAATTACACCGAGTTCTCAGCTTTTTGGTTGCTTTTCTAGTGAAGAAACCATCCAATAGCATTTGATGTGAGATGGCGACTTGTTGACTGTTTCAATTGGTAGGTTGTACTGATCATTTGTTTGCAGGGACTAAATGTTGCCGCTAAAGCCACCAAAGCATGCAAGGAGCTAATCCATAAACAAAAACTGCAGCTAATGCAATTAGTGCAGCTTCTGAAACAAATTGAGGCCCAGGTTAATTCTAGCCAAGATGACATCTTTCAGACCCTTGCTGATCAACGGGCATCTATCCAAAAATTATTTCAGCAAGCTGTTGCATATGTTTATGCCACTCACCAATCATGTCAAAGTAATGGCACCTCTATCAACATGGTAAAGCTTCTGAAAATCACGTATGACCATGTTGATTCAGCCCTTGGTTCAGTGGAGATTGGAGTGGAAAACCTGATGACTAAGCTGGGTGATAAAATGTGCAATCCAATGGTTCAGTATGTTAATGAACTTAAAACTGATATTGTTACTGGAACCTGTCCGAATCTGCTGGCAATGGTGGAGGAGATTGGAGGAGAAATGAGGCTTCGAAGCCTACAGTTGGAGGAAGCAAGAAAAAAGGTGAGAGCAGTTGAAAAGAGTAGAATCGATGCTTTAAATAAGTTAAGGGAAACTGAAGGAAGAATGGAAATGTTGAAGGAAGAACAGAGTTTTCTTTCAGAAATAAAAGATGGTTCAAGAGGACATTCTGTTTCTAACAAGGTATCCCTTAGTTCCTTTGACCAAATTCATTAAAGTTGCATACTTTCCTTGCAAATTTCAGATCATGATCACTCTATCACTCTAGTAAAACATATAGTAAAGGTAACTCCTTTACCAATCAAGATTATGTGGCTAAAGAACTAAGAAAATTTATCCATAAAAGATAGGAAAAAATGAACTCTTTTATGTCCTTTTTCTACATTCAATCTACTATGAACAGCATAATATTCAAACTATTCTTTTGATTCAGTTTAACACGGATATTCTATCATCTGCTTTATGACTTTACATTTGTGAATATCACATTACTCGAGCATCATCATATCAAATACATACATTGTTGGTTTCCTTAAGCCATTAGTTTTTACAATTTCTACTGAAAGTAGGTTTTGTACATTGCTAGACAGTAATCTTCTCTGAAACAACTTGTTACGCAGATAGCTTAGGCAGTGTACTCTGGGAATTGTACCTTCTGTATTCTGATGCTTTCTATTTTTATGGGCTTCATGAGTATATGGTATGGATAGTCTTTTACGATCTAATCCTAAGCTGTTTCCCCTGAATCTAGTCCGTGAAGCTTCTATATGCGGAGGAAGATCAAGCTAAGGATGAAAAGCTACTGTGGGAGCTACTGAGGAAAAAAAGAAAACTGCAAGTGCCTGACAGTCCATTTGGAGCAAAGGAGCTTCTAGGCATTGGAACCTGTGAGAGATATCTTAGATCGACAAGGGCAGTATCTCCAATCAGTTGCAGGCCAAATAAAACTAGCCAATTAGCAGGACTAACTCCACAAACTCCGAGGATCGAATTTCGGACACCATTGGGTTCTTCTCCTTCAACCACAATTCATCAAGTTCTGTCACGCAAGCGCATTACTCCCTGACCACATGGTTGAACAGATGCTGGGCTCCTTGCTTGTTGGTTGATCTAGGAGCAATTAACATGGCTTTTCCTTGGGAATCTATCCTTTCTTTCTCACCTATTGTAAATAGAGTGATTGCCAGAAGCAGTTAAGCGTACATTTGTTTCACCTCAACAGCACTCTCTTATGTTCTATGTAAACTCTAATGGTAGGATGACTTGGAATTGGAATCTACGTCTTATGGTTGATATTGATTTGCTCGGAAGCATGTAATGATCAGATTCATGGCAAATATGATTCCTCATTTTTTTTTTTTTTTTCAAATCCTACCTCTAATGCTCTAACAAACCAGTAAACCACTTTTAGGCTTGAGCAAATAGCTTTCCATCATTAGACCAGGCACGTTTGTTGAACCGGGAATACCGAACTCTTGGCTCTACTCGTATTTTGCGATATTCTTGTGTGAATACTTATGAGATTATTTAGTAGCGTCTTGGGCCTACTTTTGCCAAATAGCTGAGTATTCTAAAGGCTTAATTCATAGTACATTGAAGCCCAATTTCCACATGCTGGCTTAGTTTCTTTTGCTCTCGGAGCCTTCTTTTTTTAATAAAGTAACCTTTTTTTTCTTTTTTCTTTTTTTTTCCAAAAACAGATTTTCATGGCTAACCATTTGGCCAAAGTTGTTTAAAGAAATCGTTTATGGGCTGTTCGTGGGAACTGGGGTGCCTTGGGCAAAGGGTCTCGGACTTGGCGGTAACCGGCACACAGCAGGAGCCGCCTAATAATCTTTCGTTTTTTGGCCATCTGTTTCAAGCAGACTCCGCTCCCGCTTCTCCAAACCGCCAGCTTCCACCGCCAACACCATAACAATATCACAACCAAGCAACTTAGTTGGCTCCTCAAACCACCCTCTCATTTTGTTTTCCTCCCTAAAAGCCCTCAAGAGCTTCCACTTCCAGGTTCCAATTCCCAAGTGAGGGTTTAAATCTTGATTTTTAGGTATAAAAGAAAAATAAGAAAAATTAAAAAAAAAGAAACTCTTATTATCTTTTTCTCTTTATTATTCATCCTGCTGATAAAAATTGACCAAAAAAATATTTTTTCTCTCTTGTGGGGCGGGGCGGGGCCCCGGGGGGGGGGGGGGGGGCGTCTTTGAATGTCATTAATCGTGGAATCAATATTATGTTCTTTAGCTACAGAGATTTGGAGAAAGGAGATTATATTGTCAAGCTCATACATATGATTTTATCATTGCTTATAGGTACTTTGTGTCTGAGGTCAATTTCTCCAAGACTGGAACTTTTGCTCCGCTAATCGTAAAAGATGGTACGACGTATTCCGACTTCTGTTTACATGTGTTTTGCTTTCTACTTTATTGTAGTTTAGCTTTTCCATGTCTTTATGAACATCTTTTTACCATGAATTTAAAAGATTTGGCATAATTTTGTTTTTGGAGTTAAACTTTTTGCTTGGCTTCAAGCAGAATTTGAGAGAATTGAAAAACTGATAAAGGTGTCTACTTTTGTGAAAATTTTTCCAGTTCTGAACGCACAATGCATCAAAAAGGCTTAATTAATGTTCTTCTTTATGTTCGCCTTGCTGCACACGTTTGTGCATCTTTTCACATTCGATGTCCTTTTCGACCCACATTTTCTTGTTTGCTCCTAGCAACTGTTGACAAACATATCAAATACTTCAACCTCGTTTAACTTCTTGTTGCAGGCGGCTAGAATTCTGGCAAATCTAATTGTAATTGGCTCAGGAGTAATGGCACGTGCTTTTGTCCTAGCGTATCGTCAGGCACTTGCAAGTAAGTTTCTTTTCTGCAGCTTATATATTTTTTTTCAGTTGTTATGGGTTGCAGCTTATATTTTTCTGCGTTTTGTTCCATCTTCAGGTATAAGATTAATGGTATTTGATAAAAGGGTAGATATGATTAACTAGGCCGTACAAGTGCCAGAGAATTTGCCACCCAATTTTTCTTGTATCAAATAGGTCAATGGACTATTCAAAGTGATGTAGTATCTTCCCTCTGTTAATGGTAGCTACTAACTTGGGTGATTTGTGATGTGGGGGGCTTGTCGCGTTGGAGGGGAACTGGGCAAGAGAGGGGAGTGGGGTTGTTCTGGCAGTGCAATTAGTAGGTGCCAAAGGTCCATGTTGACTTGCTAGGAGTGGATGTTGCATCAAGGGCTAGGAAGAGTTTGGTTGAGCAGAGTGGTAATGTGTAGAGTTCACAATTCTAATGTATACTTGGTGGAATCAAATGCAATCCTGTTATATAACAGCGCACAGTTGTATTCTTTGAAAATCTAAACATGTACTTTTTGAGCTTTATTATTGCACAATAAGTCAGCAATTCAAGCCCTAGGAGGAGGAGAATCTGAATTGATGATTGTAATGGAATGTTTTTGACTTTGAAACATTTCGGACTTTCTAATCTGGTGGGAGGAGTAAAGCTTTTAAATATGGTTGATAAATTAAAGTTGGTTCTTTGGGATTTGCTCTGCCGTTGGGTGATTTGCAGGCCATCACGGCAATGTATATAGGGGGCTGGCAGGGTGTAACTTTTGTGTAGTGGGGATGGGAGAGAGGTTGGTGGGTGGGCTGCCGGTGGTGGTGGTGGTTTGCTCCTGTATCAGAGTGGAACTGGAAAGGGAAATTAAAAAGGAAAAAATGGCTGATGGGAGAGGTTAAATTTTAATTATGAACTTACACTAATTGAAGGACAATTATATACTTTCCCAGGTTCAGTGGCTTATTGATATTAGATGCAAGAAATAAATTGTTAACCAAAACTTCACAATCTGAACATATATTTTTGGGCAATTTAGAAATTTTGCCCTACTTAGAGAAGCATTGCTTATGATGTCTTGTGGTGAGACCTTCAGATACTAGCTTTTTACTGCATTACATGTTGGTGTTTGGTTGATCAGAACTAACAAGAATCTATCCAGTAGGATAATGTGTTGTTCTCTTGTCGCTTTAGCTAATGAAATTCAATAGCATGAGATGGAGAAATATGGCATTTCATGTATGATAATCATTCCATGCATGAAACTCATGCACTGTTATTGCCTGCTTTGGAAAGTTTCTACAGTAAATGGTTGAATAACTTGTTCCTGACTAACGACAGACGCATCAAGAAGTGGTGCTGCTCAAGAAGCAGTTCAGACCATCAGAAGAGCAAGTAAAACCATGACCGAGTCAGAAGCAAGGCAAATTCTTGGCATGGCAGAGAATTCATCGTGGCAGGATATCTTGCAGGTCATTACTGTGTTGATTCTATTTTTCTGTGCTGTGATCCTTTTGCATTTTAGCTTGACATTGTTCCTTCCACCTGCAGAAGTATGATACCCTGTTTGAAAGAAATGCAACAAATGGGAGCTTTTATCTTCAGTCAAAGGTTCATAGAGCCAAAGAATGTTTGGAATCTATTGAGCAGATGAAAGTGCAGGGGCCAAGTTAAGAGAGTCATTTTGCTTTCGAGGAGAGCGTGATGAGCCATTATCTCTCTGCTCTACTTGGGTCATTTAGGAAGTGATTCAAGGGTTCATCCTTGTTTTACCTCGTGTTATTTTTCACAACCCGGCTTGACATTTATATTAATGAACGACATTGGAATCTGTTACCTCCGCGGCTCCTCCTAACGCCACCATCTAAATGCTGTGCCTCAGATTCTGTCTGTTCTGGCTTGTGCCCATTTGCTTTGATCTGAGCTAGTGTTTCACGTCTTCTTCGCAACAAAGATAGTAACTTTGTTGGAAAAGAGGATGAATACAAAATTTGCCTAGAGAATTTTACACTAATGAAGTCGAGAATCGATCTTTAACTTAGGGCTCCATTGCATTGAAGAGAACTTCTCTACATTACATATTAACAAAAATATATTTGGAAATTTTTTTTAAAAAAATCAACACCGTTGATGATCTATTAGCACTTCTATGGTTATGTATAAAATTTTGTAGGAAATTGACTAAGTTTTGTCCTTTCATTAATTATCACAAATTTTATTATAATTTTGATTTTTTTAACCATTCAAATATTTCTTGTGAAATAAATGTCAAAATATATTTTTAAAAATATTAATTTTTAGTATGTTGATCAAGGAATAAAAAAAAAAAGTAAAATGATATAATAGGATGATTTTATAAAGTAATAGTAATAGGGTGTAAATAAATGGAGAGAATTCCAATGGTACAACCCCTAATATGGAAATCAAAGCAGCATGTTGGATTGATTTTGAGCTTAAGAAGGGGTGCGTCTGATAAACCTGAAATTTAAAAGTTGAAATATAAATTTTGAATATATTAAGTTATTAATTGTTAGGTATTAAATTTGATACATTTTAAATGTATATATCAAATTAAGTGATAAGTGAACATGTTAACATTTAAACTCATTAATTCTAAATAAATATTGGACTAGATTGTCAAACAAAGATTTAACATTAATGTTGAGTGGCTTATAGCCTAGATTAGCTGTACTTATTGGTGAGTGACCGGACAAAGTTGTAATCATCCTAAGGATGCAAATGCCAACTTCGTCTACACGTTATAGTGGGCGGCCCAGGAAAGTGACTCTAGAATTGAACAAAAGTAGTCCAGTGACCTAGAAACTGGTGTTGGGTCAAAGTTTTGTTTTTTTATCTGAACAAGCTGTTGGGTCAAAGTTGAGCAACGTTCCATGAGGCCCAAGTTGACTGTGTGTAATTATCAAACCTTGCATAGCATTAACACGCTCCCGATCCACATTAACGGGCTATGGTTTTATTCTTGATTTGGAAATATTTGCGTTGCAGTGGACTTTTACAAATCAACCTGAAAAATTTGTCTCGTTTAAATTTTGCCTGAATTTTCTCTTAGCAGCAAGAAAGAGCTTTAGCTTGCAGCGATCATTTTAATGGGTTCACATAATCATCAATCAGTGTTTAATTATGGAGTCGAATTCCGTGTAAGAGTTGGCAAATATTAAATTTTAGTTGACCTAATTTAGTTCATGATTGAAACTAATTTTGAAAAAAAAAAAAAGAGTACAAAAAATCGAAATCCATTCATCTTGTTTGAATTACAAAATGAAAGGAAAGGAAACAATTACAAGTTAGTTACATTTTTATCAATAATTTAAAAGTCTAATTTATAAACACATAATAAGTTTTTTAGAAATTTTCAAATGTTCATTAATTTTGGTGTGTTTTCCCTCCGCTTTGGGAAAAAATAACTAGATTTTATCCCTCCTTTTCCTTCCATATCCTTTCCTTTCCCTTCTCAAAAAAATCAGCCCAAATGTTTGGATCCATCAGTTTTTAATAAAAAATTTTAAAAAGTACTCTAAAAGATACTTTAAAAAGTAGTCTAAATTTTTTAATATTTAAAAAATATCTCAAAATATATTTTAAAAATTTTACTATTCGTAAATATCCTAAAATATACTCTAAAAACTTTGCTATAGGAAAATTTTTAAAAAACACTTCAAAATACAGTTAATCCAAACAGACAAACCGTGCCTAAGCGAATATATTCAGAAGACACAATTTTTTTTTTCACAAAACTTGAAAATCAAGCAAGCATTAGTTTGTCTTACGTGTCTACTCTTCTTTATTTATTTATTTGGTAGAAACGTGTCTACTCTTTCAATTACCGTTCATGCCATGTAAAAATAAGTCAAAACTTGAGGATTAAGGTAGGCTAACATCATCGCCGACTGCCGGAAAGTTTGAAAAGGCAGAGCCCCGACAACATTAATAGGAAGTCGGCGCTGAGCAGCCGAAGTAATAATTGTCACAACATGTTAGAACTTGGTCATCATGTTAATGTTACACGTTTCTCTGTTCTCGTGGCCATCATTTTTACATTCATTTCTTCCACTCCTAGGACTTGTTCAAAGTATTTTGCATATGTCCCGCTAGCCGCAAAGAAGTCTTCAGCGTTGGGCCACAAAAATCGCAATCGAATAGGACTTCTGGCGAGGGCACTTTGTGGTCTATTCTTCTGGGATTTGGGGTGGACAAAGATTGCTGCGCTTAACGTTAACAAGTAACGTAGGGGAAAAATAACCGTAGAATGATTTTTGGCTTGAAATGAACTTGTAAATAGGGGAGAAATTGGATGACTTCTTGATCAACATTTAATTATTAAACCCAGTCCAGACATTAATCCGGTAAAGTCAACGGTCGAATACATTAGTAGTTCAATTGCGAGTTTAGTAGTTGAACCAGTGATTGTATTATTTAATAAAACAATATATTTGAATTATTAAAAATTAAATCAATGATTCAAATTAGTGATTATACCGGTGGTTGAGCCATCAATTTTTTGAGATTTTATTAGTTAAACTGACGAATTACTGACTAGTCAAAGGATGCTTCGTTCTCTTGTGTAACTATTGACTCAATCCGACTAGATTATCGATTCATTGGGTCATGCAATTAAATTGTAGAATCGGGCCGGCTCGAGTTTAATAACTATTCTAGAATAGCAGGATCTTTTGCTTTGCTATAAGATGTATCAAATCTTGTTTCACCGGTGATTTGTTTTGGTAAGTTGATCATATTATCTTTCTACGGTGAATTAATCAACTTGATGGCAAAGGACCTTATACTAGTTATATAGGTTCATGTGGTCAAGCTATAATTAATTAGTTAAAAGGTAACAAGAATAATTAAAAGGACGCCAAGGGCAAAGGTTCAAATCTGCATATATTCTCGCCATCAGGATAAAATTATACGTCAACAATAGGCTTCATTTAATTTTTAATGTTCAAAATTCTTAGGTAAATTCGTTGTGTCATCGTTCATATCAATTAAATTCCTTCTCCCGCTTCGCAAACTCAAAACTAACAAAAGAAAAAAAAAAATAGGCCTCATTGCTTGAATTCGTTGATGTGTCTCTTTCTTTACCTACAACCCTTTCTCTTCCCCGGCTCAATGATTCGATTCGAAGAACCCCTCCACCCGTGCCAAGGAAAGAGAGAGAGAGAGAGAAAAAAAGTGAAAAGGGCGAAGACGATCAATGTGTAATCAACTTTAGTGAAACAATAAGCATCCCCAATTGGAACAATATCAGAAAGGTCCATTTCCTGTGGGTGCCTAGAGAAATAAATCATTGCTGAGAACGTTTAGATCTGTAGTTATCCACGAGATAACATCCTTGAACAGTTAAACACTTTTCTGCTGCCACTTCGTTTTCACCTCTGATCAAGATAATGGAGTTTTACCAAAGTTGCATCTTTCCATTTTCAAACTATTCCACGTGTGCTGTACATACTTTTAGGGCGGTGCCAAAAATCTAAAGGTGGTTCAGAATGATGGAAGACGGCAGCCAAAAGCAGTCCTTATTCATATCATATATTTCCCACTTGAGAAGTATAAAGAAAGAAAGAGAAAGAAAACTGATAAATTCGTGAAACTAGTACGATGAATGAAGTACACACGAGCTTTCTTGTTTTTCCTTCTTTTTCATTTTCCAGTGTGCATATTCGTGAAGTCCTTGGTGTCTGTGAAAAATGTGAGGTATCAAATACCTTTTTCGTTGTTTGTATATCTGGTTGGTGGGAATTGGGATAAGAAATTACACAGAGATTATGAGTATAGACAATTTTACGTGTCAATTTAGGCCAAGAAGAAACAGTAAGCTATATATCATGACGTTAACCATTGCAGCTGTCTCATGTAGGCGTCGACTGTATCCATTTTGATCTTCTTTTTCTTTACGCGTCCGGTGCCACCTATATGATCCCTCCCCCTACGAACTTATAATTCTTGACTCTATGTGTTCACTCCTCGATCTTAATTATGAACTTAGTTTGATTTCTCCAAGCATCAATAGATCATCAAAATCATGTCAAATACTATCACTTCTCGACTCTTTGTTTGTTTGGTTTTGGTCTTAAAGCACAAGACTACCAATTTTTTTTTAATGAAATTTTGCAGCTAATGAGTTGATGTTGTGACGAACTAAATGGTTAGATTATCGTAAAATGACCCTTGAATGAGGATTTGCTCGTTATTCATATCAAGAAAAATATTAGTTTGTAAAGTTAAAGATTGAGAGAGTTTTAAAACATCATCAAAATACGTCATTAGTGAATTTGAGTATAAATTATGCTCATATAGTAACATCTTTTGTTACTGATGATGAGCTAGATGTACTATTCCTACTGATTATCTCAAGTGTTGTGTACTGTACGTTAGTAATTTTGATTCTCTAGTTTGTGTTCCACGGGTTTCATGCAGGTGATTGTTAATGTACCTAGTTTGGTTTTTTGTGTCTATATTTGAAGCTTTTATATTATTATTCATAGAACTCAATACATGGATGGATATTAATCTAGTAATCATTCCGGGATCGATATATAGTTTTTCAATGCACTCACTACGTCCTCGTATCTGTCGGATTAGTGGAATTCAAAGTGTTTGATGAATGATCATTGGCGGCCCGTGTGCTAATCACATCCTGATTTGCGTAAGTGCGAAATAAACGACAGGAGACTAGGAATGATGAGATCAAGATTCAAATTTCTTTTTTTTTTTTTTTTGCTTGTCTATTTTTCGTTGGTTGGGGTTAGGATTAATTAGCCAAGTCAAGCCAGACAACTACACAAATTCAAACTTCAACATCTCAGCTGTAGTGGGATGATCTCGCTTACTGTTATCAAGAAGACAACAAAAAGAGTTGATTTCGGCTGCGTGGGAGGGCAACTAAGACGCAAGTCTTCGAACGAATACGCCAACTTGTTCCAGTTTCATGTCAACCATGATCGTGAGTTCATCAACCAAATGAAAACAAGACCAATAAACCATGCAGCCGTGAGCCGCCCCCTTCAAGAAATGAATATTGTTTGACTGAAAAGAAATGATTTTCACAAATTAAATCAAACATTGTCCGTGAAAAAAGTTGCCTAGAATTTTGTACTACGCCCCTCATAATTATTTTGCGTGCAGATTTTGCCCTTCAAAGTATAATAAGTTCTACTACATCCATTCATGTCCAATATAATAACAGACCCCCTAAACCGTTTTGTGAATGTTGAATAATTGAAACTATTTCTTTGTCCTTCAGAATCTTATGAATAGCTTGGCTTTTCCTCGAAATATAACCTGTAGCCTGGTAGTACTTTGCTTTGTAGCGTCCCGACCACATGCTACACACAAACGAACGTGAATATTGCAAATCGAAAAAGCCTGATGGCTCGCAAATATATTGCATCTAAAGAAGTGTTACGGTCAAATTATCCCAAATAATCTCTTATCCAGACAAATGTTAACGTAAATTTATCTCGATGAGGGAGAACTAATTAATGATCCACTATTATATCGTATTTTAACAAACAAAAGGAATAGTGAGAGAGTTGAGAAGCTTATCAATAACCTAGAAAAAGAAAATCATCATTCCAGGTTGCTGACCTTATCAATAACTCTTTTCAATTCATCTCTGCTGTTAATCGTTTTTAGATGACAGGATGAACAATTGAACTTTCTTGCAATTTTCTTTACTTTAACCACAGGCACCAAACTTTGGCTCTTTGCGCAGGTTCTTCTCCCCCAGTATTCATAAGTGGTAGTTTGAGTTTGTTTTCATATTAGTCGTGCAGTTCAGCAACGCGTACTTGGTTGTATTCTTTCGCTGAAAAAAGTTATTTACCAAAAAAAGCATGCGTGGGCTAATTAACCACCGAGAATATTTGGCTGCTTCGATCGCGACGAGAGTTGGCTTCTACTTTTGAGTTCATTTTGTTCGTCAACCAAAGCCGAATTCCATGACCTCAAGGAATTTCAAACACTTGACTAAACCCTCTAGATTTTCACATTTGTTCGTTTGTTCCAGAGTGTATATAAAGATTACTGGAGATGAAATGCTTTGCTGCAAGCTTACTCTTAGCATCTAAGTACTAGCACTGATTAAAGTAGTCAGGATATCGTGTGGAAATCTTTCGGCAGAACTCAGCTTTCAGCCTGGCAAAGCCAAATATATATTATCAACGGATCTCGTTTTTCAAACTTTGGAAATGACAAAAGGGCATCTGAAAGTAGCCTTCCAGGTGAAGTTTCTTTATCTCTATCTATCTTGTATCCTGTTCTCCATAAACAAAGTTCATATATAGATTATAGAGTAGTGAGTATTATTTATCTACAGTTGACTCTTCGAGTGTTGTTTTATACTTTTATATTAGTACTAAGAATGTAATGTTTGTGCCAACTGACATTATATATAGAGACATTAATGCGTTTTGGTTAATATAATTTATGGGACCAGTGGAAGAGGGTCTGCCTTTTACGACTTCCTTCCTCTTAGCCTCTCTAATGCATGCTTAATTTGCATGGAATCTTGAGTGTCTATATATTCACACAGGCATGCAGGCTATTCGAAGGAAGGCATTATAGCATGAAGACTTTTGCATCTTGGACAAATTATAAGAAATAAACTCTAGGACAAAGGGTCATTTTTCAAAGGGATAATTGCATAAACCTCCCCTGAGGTTTCTAACACTAGCACTCACCTCCCCTGTAATTTCTAAAATAGCACTGACCTCCCCTGTGAGGAAATTAGACCTATTGCTGACAATAAATTATATGAATTTACTTTTATACCCTAATTAATTACAGAAACTTAATGAACAAATTTTCACTTACTAAAAATAACTATATCTTATTAGTGTGCACTTTTAATTACTTATAACTAGGCTTATCTCATGTTTAGTAACTTTTAGTAATGTTTAAATATGCTGTTAATTATATATGATTGGTGCTGACAACATAAGCAGCTGTGCTACTCTCACAAATAACTATTCACATTGCTAACAGAGAGTTTTAAGAGTGAAGTGTATTCTTTATAAACTTTGCTGCAACAATCTGGATATATAGCCTTTAACTAGCCTTTAGTATCCACCCCTGTTTATTGTATTGTTGTTAAACTTCATTCAATTGCACTTACACCCCTTAAATTTTACTAATTCTTAATAGCTTTTCATATATTGTCATTCTTTTGTTAATACAACTTGACAAGCAGCATGAAGGGCAAATTTGATATAAATTTCTCATCTTACTCCTTAAAACAAATTTTTAATGGTAACTTTTCTTGCATGGACTGAATCTGCAACAAAATCCTTAAGTTCAAAGGTGATCAGTGCTATTTTCTAAACCACAAGAGAGGTGAGTGCTAGTGTCAAAAACCTCAGGGGAGGTTTATGCAATTTTCCCTTTTTCAAATAGTTCAAGCAACAGGAATAATATGCAGTAGATATGCGTATATGGGTGCTTGGAGGGATAATCGATTATGAGGATGCTAAACCGTAGTCTAGGCTGAGAAACCTTCTCAACATGATGGAAAAAGGCACAGAAAAATAATTTGCTCTTGTAAAGTTCCGAAATTTTGAATTGCTCGTGGAAACTAGTTAACTTCTGCATGGTATAGATACAACTTGATGGTAGGCCAATACTATGACTATTATTGAGGTGCAAGCTCTTTTAAGATTGATCAGAGTCAAAGGCTGCCTAACTAGTATTCAAAACTGTTGGCCTTGTCTACATTTTGCATAATTAATATTCCTATGTAAAATTTGAGCTAGTCTTATGGGTAAAATTTGTTTGAGTTGCACTTAGTTTCTTTGGTGCTCTAGGTGTTCTTTTTGCCTTTTCTTCCTTTATAACGATTAGGAGTTATAAAATGGAATATAAATGGAGTTACAAATACGATTACAAGGTCAAAATGTGAGGTGGTACTCCAAAAACACTATGGAAATGCTATGGTCATGTATTTTTGCTTAATAAAACTATGTAAAATTAAGGCTCTAAACTAATACTGGGATATGTATATACTTCTTTATCACATAAGCTAATTAATCTTTTGTCCCCTTTAGGTATATGTCTCTCTTTTTTCAATACGAGGTATCAACCACCATAACTGGATTTGATTCGCATGATACTTATTACCCTTTAATTTAAAATCCAGGTGCTTTTTTATAAATCAAAGTACTTATTTGGGGAAGAAAACTATTACTTTATCTGCAGTCCAACATACTTCAAGTTGTTGTCATTCAAAAAGCAAACGAATACACACTATACTAGTTTCTATGACTGGAAGGGCAACTTCAGCAAAACTGATTTTTTTTTTCGCTGTTCGTTTATCAGCATTATTAACAGTTGAACTTTTGACAGTCAATAAAGTTCAATTGATTAATTGTATGTATGGCCTATTTAAATTTATCACCTAATCTAGTTCTTCAGAAATGCTATTAGCTAGGTTTAAATAGTTGATTAATGCAACTAGATTAAAGTAGCAATAGCAATGAATAGATAGAGGGGAAAAAATAGTTATGACTAATTAAAGAAGGCGGACCAACCTAGGATGCCAATGCCAACATTGTATGGTTTAAAATGAATCCAGAATTACATGCAATGAGAAAATCAGAAGTGAGCTAGCCGGCTACATCACACGGTTCAAAGATATAGGGTTTAAGAATTAGAAATATAGAAGATCCCATTTGATTGAACCCTTGGCTTAGAGTCCATGAATTTCAAAGCTCCATGTTTAGTCCTCCTAAGTATTGGGTATTTAATTAATTCTGGTGTCCCTCTATCGGCCGGCTTTATGATCAAGCTTGTAAACCGTTCCATGGTTTCTGAAACAGCCTATGACGTTCATCATGAAGAAACATAATACCTCTTATTATCAGCATTTTTTTGGGTAATGTATTTTATTAGTGGAGATGAAATTCAGATCAAACATTGCCTTGATTAGACAAACCAGAAGCATATTAATTACCAACAATACAAACCCTTATCTCAATATTTAGATGTTTGCATTAAGAAAAGCTCTAGAAGATAATATGAATGACAGATACTTAAACTTGTTATGCTAAAATATTGGCAATTTCACCTAAACGTGGTTTGATAGCAGAGATTTCTGAGTCTATAAAATGCTCTAGTCTTCAACAAGATTTTTTTTAATCTTTGGACAGAAGTCTTTAACAAGAATTATTAATATACTTCGGAAGATTGAAGTAAAAACCAAAACACACATTGTTGGGAACCTTTATCGAAAATAAACGGGAAACAACACGAAAACTCAAGTTCAAGTTCGAAAAGAAAACTTACAAGAAGCCATGAGTTAATTTATTATTCTCCCAACTTCAATTCTCCAAGTGAACTTAGAGAACATTCATTGAAGTATTGAAACTACCTTCTTGCATTAGTATTATTATGAAACTCTTCCCACATTTCCGAATTACCGGAACTTGAAGTCCTTCCAACGTTGTATGGAGATTGGAACTGAAGAAACTGCTGTTGCCCTTGTTCCTGAGATGATATGTTTGATGATGAACCTGATGAAGACTGTGAAGCAAGTGGCCCTCCAGGAAAGCCACTAGTACTACTTGAGATCACCTCATCATGCAAGTTATTTTGATCTCCACTCCTAAGCAGCTCAGCATACTGAAGAATATGAGGATACTCGTGAGGAGGAGGAAATGATCGATTAGAATGAGAATGAGAAACTTGCTGATCGGCTACAACTCGGGCGTCTTGGCGAGTTGTAAGATAACCATACTCAGTTTTCCCTTGAACTCTTTCAGGAAAATTGAGCTTTGCTTTGTTTCCTTTGAATCTTAGAGCTGCTTCATCATAAGCAAGAGCTGCAGCTTCGGCAGTTTCGAATGTGCCTAGCCAGACCCTTGCCGCCTTCTTGGGATCACGAATTTCAGCGGCCCATTTGCCCCATGGTCTTTGCCTCACTCCTCTATAGTGTCTTCTTCTCTGGTTCCCTTCGATAGTAATACAACATATGTGACCACAAAGTAAGTGTTGCATCCATATATATGTTAGCTTTAACATCTTCTTGCACTAGAACTTCTTTTGGTTTTTTAGATAGTTGCACTAAAACTTGATTGATTCATAAGCGAGAAGAGGAATACAAAGAAGCAAAATCAAATTAAACATCCGCAAGAGATGTAATCAGAAATATGAGTATGAATGTAAGGGAACTTAAAATCTGATATCTTATGCTGAAAGAAGTAAAATGAATTCCTCAAGAGCAAGCGTTTCAGCTAAAAATGATTTGTGTTTGAAAATACTAGAAAATAGATTGTGGTGGACAACATGAACTAGTGCAACTGTGCAACATCAGAATAGTGCGTCCCCCATCTCTATTATTTTCCTCAAAAAACTTTCCATATTTCTTCGAAGATGGCCGACTATCATATCCCCAATTGCCCGTAGCATTCAACGACAAAAACGTGGTCGGGGACATAGGAAAAAGGCACAGCATTATCTCCTAGCTCTTAATCAAATAACATATTCAAAGAAAAATCTTCGTGTACCTTGTTCTTGTTGAGCTCGGTTTTCTATAGCTGGAGCTGACTGAGGATCAGCTAGAGCTGGATAATTTCCAACAAGAGCCACAGAATTATTGTTATCAGTACTCCCGATAACCTGAGAAAGAGCAGAAACCATGGCAGTCATGTCATGTTGGGATCGAGCTGAATAGAAAGGAAATAATTGAGGTTGGTGTTGCTGTTGTTGCTCCTCTTTCTCCTCCGATTCACGGGATGAAAGGGGCCTCTTCCCATGTCTTCGATCCACCGTTTTAGACCTTCGTGAACCCTTCTTTCAGTTGTGCCTTAATTGAGGCAGACCATAAGCAGATTGAGAAACAAGGCTTCTCGAGACTGAAGTCAATAGTTGAAAGGTTGCTAATGAATTGGTGCTATATGCGCAAATGAAGAAGGATAAAGGAGAAAGGGTCCGACAAGAAGCTTGAGAGAAAAGGAGTGGAAATTGTGGAATACTTTAAAATGGAAAAAAGTAACATCTCCTAGGGTTTACTAGAGGAAGCTAGAGTTTTGAATGAACAGTGAAGTGTGAAAAGAATATAGATTTGCCTCAAATTCAATATTTGAAAAAAAAAATCTTTGGTTTTTATATGTATAAATTAATTGTTCCATTCAAACATTTTAAAATTTTATTTGACTAGTAATCTCCCTCAAAGAATTTTATACTCTAGGATTTACTATTAATCATTTTTATTAAAGGTCATCATATTCACGTACGTACTCCCTTTAGCGTCCTGCACACCGCGCGTATACTTGCCATTTGGCCTGAACAAAACATTCAAACGGTGTGCAAGAAGATAAAAGGAGGAGGTGTGCCAAGTGATATAATATCTCACATACATCACATCATAAAAAGTGTTAGAGTAATTATCTCAAATAAATCATTCAAATAAACTCTTATCCAAACTCTTATGCATCAATGCTTTAATTAACGAATATAGCCGCTCAAGCAATGAAAGCTTGGAGGGGGTGGGATTTTTATTTTTATTTTTTTGTACTTATTACATGAAAATTCACCCAAAAACTTTGAGGAAGGAATGCAAATTAAACAAAGGACATTTCGTTAGTATTTAGCACATAAAGAAAAAATTCATTGAATCGTTGTATCTCTTGCTTTGTCCGATTAAGGTGTCTCTCTTTCAAAATATAACAGCAAGTCCAACGTGAATTTTCAACGTTTTGAACAGATTTAAGCATTTCTCAGTTTACGTGTGTTAATTAACTGTTTCTTCCGGCACTGACCAAAAGATTTGTGAAAAGGGGGAAGTAAGCATTGACCGAGAAGAAGGAAAAAGAAAATAAAGAAATACGCCTCAGGTAAATCCAAATTTAATATTGGTTCAGTTTTTTTATTTTTTATTTCAAGACGAATAATCTGTTGGCATCAACAAAAAAATAGTTAGGTGGCTTCCGTCTTGGACAAGCTATTAATATCATCATATCTATAAGTTTGTATTTTATTGCGACAAATAAATAGATGACATTTGTTGTGATTTTCTTCGCTTATAAATTTCTTCGCTTACATTCAACACACACACATATGTATATATATATATATATATATATATATATATATATATATATAAAGGACATTTTGTTGTACCACCTGATTAAGTGGTGTCTGAATAACTTGCAGGCTTCATTCATCTATAGAATTAATTATTCGATATATATATATATGTGCGCTCAATTACATACGATTTGAATTCTGGCAACAAGCGAAGTAAACGATCTCAGCACATGCGACAGATTGATGAGGTGCAAAAGTCATCAATTTCATGTGGATGGGTCAGATTTATTGATTTATCAGTAGTGCTTTCCAGTATAGTAGACACATGAGATTGTCGTATTATTATGAGGATGAAAAAAATACACATATCGTCTTGTAATTTGTAAAGAGATAGATATATAAATAAATAAACGACTCTCTTATAAATAAACAAGAATGTCAATTTGCCCTATTGATTACGTTGACCACTTGCTCGAGGACAGCCAATCTTCAAACAAAGAAATGTTTAATAAGAAAAAGGGAATAAAGGGTTGCATGTAATGAGCATGGACCATTTTCATTTAAGCAAAAGCAAAAGAAATCCGACTGTTGCAGCCATGTACAAAATAGTAGAAAGAATCGTCCAGAACTTGAAGCGGCTAAAAGTTCAGAAGTGCCTAATCTATGAGCTGGCAATCTTTTGGTATCCATGTTCATTTTAATTTTCATCTTGGCTTTTTTTCTTTTTTTTTTAATGAGCAAATAATCCTAGCTGACAAAAATGAAATGGGCTAGTGACGGCAGACACAGCTCTGCTTGCAAGTTGCAACAATGGGTGTACGACGTAAAAGTTGAAAACTGAAAAAGGCACACGTGAGCGGGGTAATTTTTCCGCAAACTGCTGGTTCGAGCAAGAAACTTCGAGATTTCTGATTCTCTGTTTTGTTTGCGTATCAAAGCAAAAACGAATTACGACTTTTTAGTCTACATCCCCTTTCTGCTCTTTGCTTGTATGCTCTCTCAGAGATGCAAGGTTGATCAGAAAATCACGCAAAATTTTGGCATCCCGTGTTGGCGTTTACCATCTTATTATTATAATAATACTCCCTTCATTTGTCTGAAATTTTGCTCGAGAGGGACCAGAACTCGTGCACATTTTCCAGTTGCTTTCTTCATAGCAAAAGCAAATACCGGATAGGTAGAGCCCAAACTCAAGATAAATGTATTACCTGATCATTACGAACACCACTAGTGACTTTTTACTCTTTTGTGATTAGTATTGTCAGTTCCACAGAGTACAGAACTCCAGTATTTGGTTGAATTAAAGAGATAGTACTAGTTACGGACTCAAAGCGGTGCAGAGTTAAATCTCTCAACATCATTCCAATGCTTAAGTCAGACTATTAGGAGTTCTGAACGAGCCAGAGAGCCGACTAAAAAGATGTTTACCTTTGGAGGTTTTTGGTGTGGCTGGAATTAAGTATTCAAAAATCTGTGGCTTCAAATTCGTGAGAAGAAAAAGTCGTACTGGTATGATTAGGGACGGGCTGGACTCTTGGTGAAAAATTGTTCGGAGGCATAGACTTTCAAGCTTTTAGAATTCAATTTGCCCAATCCTCCAAGCCCTTGACCAGATTGTGTGGACTTTGGAGTTCTTAAAGGCGGACAGGAGGCTTCCCGATCAGGACCATCACTTCGATATATGTATGTATTTCGATTTCTCCACAAGCAAAGCCTAAACCTCCCATAAAGATCACAAAGAGAAACGAACAAAATGACAGAGCATAATTACCTCTCACAAAACCGAAAATAGAATAGCTGGAACAGTTTTCCCTTCTCTTACGTCCACCCCATTGTCTAAATCCTAGCTTCAAGGAAGGGAAAATAATCTAATCTACTGATGGCATAGAAATTATTGGCGAATTCTGTGCTTCTTGGCTTCCAGCATTATGGGAAGGTGACTCTGGTCAACCAACAAACAGAACTCGGACAGTCAATAATGCGGAAGCACCGCCAGAAAGACTTTTTTGGTTCATCTGATGTGACGGAAGAGCGGCAAATACAAGGCGTGCGCTCCAATGCTTGAAGCCGTAGATATCCCCCGTCGCATTCCATTTTGCTTCAGCATAATCTCCTTTCCTATACAATCTTTGGTGCGTTAATGTTGCTGGTGTAGTCTTATTCCACCCACAGCCAGGAAGATCTCTTCTCTTGGTCTCCAATTACAAGGTGAAGACACCTAACGAGCCAATAAAATACACCCTAGCACCAATTTTCTCGTCGACCCATTCAAAGCCTGGAAAATCTATCTAAACCTGTACGACCTCGTGGCTGTGCAATGTCGTAGACACATCTGATCATGAACACAAATTATCTGCAGCACACAGTTGGCTGCGCATATCCCGACACGACTGAAATTGTAGAAGCCCTTATATGAAATGAATGTCCCTTGCTTATGAAACAACCATTGGTTAAACCCAAAAAAAAAAAATTGTTATAAAACAGAATACAAAAGCATATTTGCATTGGAAGATGAAACTAGGGCTCAAAAAGGAAAATTTAATTGACACGGTAATTGAAGAGAATCCATTTGTATGTACAATTGTTGGTATATTCAGCTAATGGGGTATAAATTTCTAGATCTCACGTACGTCAAAAATTGGGAAGGTAATTCTGCTAAAAGTGATTGAACAACAGAGATCTCTCCACCTGCAAGTCAATGCGACATTATCAAAAATCACATGAAACAGGAAAAAGAAATTCCAGAAAAAGGTAATCAATCACGTAGAAATACGGGTAACTATGACAAAAAAAAAAAAAAGAAAAAAAAATATTTTCCTTTCTCCTTTTTCAAGATTCAATTCATGCTCTCCGTATGGGAGCTAGGAGAGAGAGCGGAAGCTGCTACAATGACTTACTCTGTACATCACGAAATGGAACAAACTGAACAATATCTCGCGATGCAACTCGGCCAGTTGAACTTTCAAGTCTTTCCTTATCTGCATCCAAAATCTAACAAAAACCAGGCCATTAAAGGAACTGAAAGGTGATCATTCAATAAGCTGCTGCTGCTCATGGAACTTCTTTTTTTTTTTTTTTTTGAAAAATGCTCATGGAACTACTTTGGATAACAGACACCTAACCCAAAAATAAATTAGTAAATAAATAAATTGGCACACCTCCATTTCCTTAAAGTCTGCTCCTCCAACCCCAACAATAAGGACGGATAAAGGTAGATCTGATGCCTTAACAAAAGCATCTATAGTTTCTTGGAGATCTGTAATTACTCCATCCTGAAAAGGGTATACCATTGCAAATTAAGAAAACTACAGAAGCGGTCTAACATAAAATTACACGAGTTGGCATAAACAATCCGAAGTCATAAATAGGTCCAGAAATAAAATCCTTCAAAGAGTAAAGTCCAGAAAGGGTACTAAATGAGGGATGTAACATTAGGAAAGTTTAGCCCACAGAAAAGCCAACCATATATCCATATATACGAGAATGATAGACACCACATTGTGATATATAAATGATTATTAGCTAAATTGAATTACCTTTTTCCTGATATTTATTTTTACTTGGCTAGGAATATGAGCATCATCTGTCACTTACCGTGATAATTAACAAAACAAAGTACTTCCTTTGATCGCTTGTCACGGCTTGGCTAGCAATATGTGCAGCAGCGGTAACGACTGGTCCAAATAAAGTTGGTCCAGCAAGCGAAACATTATAAAGGGCACTTATGTATGCCGCCAGAATTCCTTGAATTCCTTCAACCTATATCAAGGAAAATCAATGCTAAATCCAAACGGATAAGGTAAATGTATATAAGACATTTAAGAAGATGAAAACTTCTGTACACTGCAGCAATTGTCGCTGCAGCAGAATTACCTCACAATAGTTACTGCTTCCATTTAAGTTAAAGCAATGAGAGACTGGGCCATCAATTGGTCGGGCTCCAAAACCCCAAGCAGGAAAGCGCTTGTCTGAATCATAGAATTGCAATACTTCTCCTATCTCTAAGATTGCCTGAAATTGATTATCACTAGCCAGGTATGTTATACATTCAGATTCCATGATTTTTACCAGAGTTCTGTAAATACTAACAAGTTTCTCACTTTCTGGTATGCATTTGGCCGTCCAGAAGGGTCAATATAATGCAGAGAATCAGGCAGGCGAGGATTTCCATTTGAAGCTGAAACATGAAAACTAGGAATTAGGTATGTATTTAAACATCTGAATGTCCGTCCATATATGCCAACCAAGCCAAACAGATCAGAAGATTAAAAGGAAAATTTGGTAAGTGAAGTATGTGAATTTTAGTCATCCAAAACTACTGGTGTTAACAGTAATTGATTTAAGCAACCTTGCTATCTTTCTTTTCCCTTTATAACTTACCATATGATAATAGATTTTGGACGGAAATGACATAAATTAGCATTTAGGCATTCAGCACACAACCTAGTCCCATCTGGATAAAGTATAATTAGGTGGAACAGACTGAATACCCGTATCATTGAAATGCCTCGACATCCTGATTGGTTTTACAATGGAAATGTAAAGATAATATTGACAACTAGCAACAACAAAAAGAAATTTTAAAAACATGATTTGACAAAGTCAACTGACTAAGCAAAACATCCTCCAACAATTAACACATTCACAACAGCTCCCATAGAAATGAAACAGAGACCAATATTGGGTGCATCCAAACTGAAGACAAGCACAATTCCTCCAGCCTGGGGCCAAGTTCCATATAAGGCACCCAGCTTCTTCTTCTTTAATACACTATAAGAATGCTTAGAAAAACTTTACTTCAACACATTCAAGTTATAATTTGTGCTGCTCAACACGTGGGAGTTTGACAGCACACTCTGAACCCTCCGCAAAAGAAAACAGAAAAGAAGACAAAAATCGGGTTTGCATCCAAACTAAAGAAAAGCCTAATTGGTCTACAGCCTTGGGACTAGCTATATCAAAGGGCACCTGGCTTCCTCATACTCAATGCATAATAAGAAATGCTAAAATCAACTTTCTTCAACAGACCCTCAGTTATCTAATTTTTGTTGCTTAGGCATCATTAATTTTCACTTTCTTGAATATTCACTCTTCCATTGTTTGCAAGATAGCTGATGATTTACATTGTAGCTAAGACCAATAAAAGTAATGCCAGGAGGCAAATGAGAAAGTTGCATGAGAGGAAGGCAAATAACTGTACCAGTGAAATCAATCGCAACCATGAAGTTCAGTTCATAACCACCAGCTAAGTAATCAAGGAATGTATGCTGGATTTTCTCAGAAAACTTGTCAACAAACAGTTGGCTCTTTAGGACCTGGTTATGATTATCACGGTGATTAAAACAACTACTGTAACTTGGGGACAAAACTCATGGATCAATAATTCTAACCTTGTTGGGATGACTTTGGCCGAATGCAGCAGGCATGAACAAATTTGATCCTGTCCTGGCAGAATGCAAATTCTCCAATTCTGCTAAAGATTTCTGAACTTTACTGAATGACAAGGATTAATCAAGCAAAATCAATTGATATTCTATAAAGACCACATAAAAGATTCCAACAGAAGAAAGCGTCCACTTACCCCAGTAAATCATGTTTCCCGTTACCATTGAAGTTGAAGCACTCCATAATCAATGGGCTGTCCTGCATTAGATGGAAATTCAGCGAATAGATGCATGCAGAAGAAAGTAAAATTTCACCAATACTAGATTAATGGCACACCTCAGCTAGTCCACTGAGTCTCAATCATCAATAGACTAGAAAGGACAAAGTCACTGGCTGTAATTGTTTGATAGGCTAGAGAGGTGTATATGCTGTCTATCAAAGTTTTGGTATTAAATGTAAACAATCATGTTTAAAAATATACTATAACTCACTTCATAGAATTTTTTTAACTAATTTAAAAGTTAAAGCATATAAGTGTCCCCTAAAAAATAGATGATATATCATATATTTGTGCAAATTAAAGATGTTTTATATCCCTGATATACATAGACTAGAAGCAAGGGGAAAATGTGAAGTTAATTAGAAATTCAAAGTCAGCTTATAAGAATAATAGGGTAACGACAGTAATGTTTTTCTACTTTTAATCTTAAGGAAGACATTAAGCACAACAAAACCAGGACAAAATAAGGAAATACAAAAGTGAGATTACAGCAAAACTCTAGTCATGCTTTCTCATACAGTAGACATCTCCACAGAGAATATGACCAAAGCCTGCTATCCACAAGGTTGGATAAAATGTTTCATTGAATTTTTCTTATCATTTTGTTCCATTTGAAGAAGATGAAATGAGTGGTGAAAAGAAAATCTCCTCTAGCCACCACAGATTCCAGCCCCTTGATGAAACAATATCTTGTACCTTGCTTCCAGCTTGCTGAATACTCAGAAAAACTGGCTTCCATCTCGGACTATGATCATTTTTCAAAACTTCAGTTTTGCAGATCGGAACAGCTACTCCACTCTCTGTAACTTTTGATATGATAAGGAAAGGATCCTGCAAGTCATCACATTAAACAGATTCACCATGTCACCATGATATACTCCAAAAGGGAACAGAGAGAAAGGTTCACAGACTTCATACACTTTTTGAAAATAAATCCTTAGATTCCAAGTCTGAACATCTCAGAACCAATTCAGTTGTAGTCTTTGATGCAAAACTCTCTTCAGCAAAAAGAGTGATTTGACCAAGCTTTTTGGGAATAGCAGAACCAGAAGATCCTGGTTTATCTACAAGGTCTAAGGTCAATGACTTGTTTGATCTTGTGATAATCTACAATAACACAAAAAGATATTGTGTCAAAAATCTTCCATTGCAAATATCAGAAAGAAGGTTAAATAAAGGTCATTGCACTTAATTGGCCATGATGAGCCATCTAGAGCTACACTTGGCTCATGGAAAATAAAGAAGGCAATTTCGAGTTCGACTTTGTAAAAGATCAGATTGCAAGAAATCTACAGGAAACATTCATGGTTTTCTAGTTACCAGTAGAATAGATAGTTGAAAGACTGAACAAATGATTAAACAAGTTTCAATTCAGACATGAAATCTACAGATCACATGACTAACAGATGGCACCCCTAGTTACAATGCACATGAACCTGATTCACACTTAATACTGTATTTACAAATTAGCATATTAAAGTAAAAAAGTGATTGTTAAGAAGGGTGAGCAATCTACACCTCAGATAAGGTGCAATTAGCCTCGCCCAGGAACTGCTGCTCCTCCAACCTAAGCATCTGCACAGGACAAATAGTACTTACAGGTAGTGTTCATAGTATCATTGTTGTTATAGACGACATTGACTTAAATGAGCAACATATATCCCCAGCACTCAATTTCTCTGGAAGCAGTTCAACAGCAACAATCAAAGATATTGTCCTAAAACCAACACGGGTGAGGCTCAAAATTGGTTGAACAACAGACAAGAAAGAAGCAAAGCTCAACTCATTATTTATCTGATAATATAAGAATCTCTTCAAAAGCCAGTGATGAAGTAGACAATTCATAATAAGACCTGAATACCCCAGCTATAATTAAATGAGGTTATAAGAGATTCATCTCAGAAAAATACATTCCCAAAGTTGTAGCTTCAGGGGAGAAGGATGGGTTGGTGGTATGGTGGGAGGGAGTGTAAGTGAGAGGTCCCAGGTTTGAGATCTCCCACTTACACTGAAAAAAGAAAAAAAAAAGTTGTAGCATAAGAGTTTTACTTAACCTAAGGATTTCAACATTCCTATGGGTTGCAGTAGAGATTTAGGTGTTTCAAAATTTATCCTCCCAATCCAAATGACTCATGTGAACATTCTGTATCAAAGTCAAGCAGTAGCTTTGGTTATCTGATACATTAGCATATTTCTTTACAAGTTTCAAAGCATAAATTCAACATCAGAACAAGAGAAAATTATTTTTGATACAGTTTAACAACTTATAGCAACAAAGGAAAAAAAAATAGCAACAAAGAAGAAAAACATTCAGCAAAGCAAGCCGGTAAGTTCCTTTTCTTCAAGCATGAAGTGATGGAATGATAAAAAAAAAGAAGCCACAACTTGACCTGAGCCTTATCGAGCAAAATCTCCAGGAGCAATGGATATGATGTTTCATATTCCACACTTGCTAAAAGCTTTCAAATTCACATTTCTATACATCTGTATGGGATCAGGCCTTGTTCAAGCTTCAAAAACTATTACTAATTCATGGCAAATTAATAAATGTTAACTTTAATGATTTTACACCTTACCTAGAGTACCTATTTCTTTCTGTTCACCTTTTTAGTGCGCTAGAGCACAACATATGATCTAAATCATATTTGTGTTTTGCCAGTAAAAGATTTATGAAATGTGCTATGCAACTCAGATGATTCATAACACAAGCTTTATAGTCGCCGTCTACAAGATTCAACGATCTAGCATTTCCTCAACAACCTAGATGCTTCAGGTAAATTTCCCAAATTGAGAAGCAAATTAATTGGTTGCCGTACCTCAACTTAAATTATTTTTCTTTGTTATATTTACAAAACAACTGTTCATAATGGGTATGCAAACATGAAATCAACAACTGTTCAACAAGTCGCATGCCATGCTATAGAACAGATAAACCTCTAAGGATTCAATTGTTGGAAGAAAATTTTATAGGAAAAGCATGACATACCTTTACATCTATATTGTGAAACTGTGTATCGACATCATACACATGAAACCTGTGATGAAGATTACAATCAATGTACATGTAGTAGTGAAAATTGTACTTGCATGACATAAATCCATGATCAAAGAGTCATACTCACACTAAATGCTGCACTATCTCAAACTGGTAGGAAATATTGAACTTTTTAATCCACTTGGGACTCAAAGAGTTCAAAAGAACTTCAGTACGACCGAATTCTTGAAGCGAACCATCTTTCTTTTTGGTATAAATAACTGCCATAGGATCACTCTGGAAAAAACAAGGTCTGTAAGTGCTAACCTAAGATAAACAATGGTAATCCTGAATCCAGCAACTGTGCTTGTGAATAAAGGATTTATTTCAGTGGTATATGGAGAACAGCAAATCTGAGAGAATAAGTTGACAGCACAAGAGTGTGGGGTTTCAGACTCCCTCTCAAATTGGTATAAAACGTAATTTGACACTATTGTTGAGTGCAATTCATAAGAATCATTGAGAAGTAGTACTTCTTCATATTAGATAGCACAAACAAAAGAAGAATAATTTAAGTTAATATGCAACTTAAGCGACTTTTTACAAATGAGAGTTGGCTATGCTTGTCCATCACATCCAAGCTGGCTAAGCAAAACAAGACCAAACCAAGTGGAAAAGCATCAGATATTTCCTTATTATATCCATTATAGAAACAAACATACCATAAATACATGCAGACTAAACTTCTCATTGCGAATTGAGATCATATTAGTAGATGGGTGGAAAAGGGTGCAAGGTGCAATTGCAAGGGATTTAAGTGCAATCTTGCATCTTTCAGTCTCCAATTCTGCTACCGACAACTTAAACAAGGACAGAAAGCTAGCAAATGCATCAACCTCAGTAATTACAAGGAAGGTAAACATTACATGTGGCACATTTAATTTGATAAAGTGTACAGGAACGCCATTATCGTTTGATGTCAACAACCATAGATGGCAAATTGCCTGATCTAGGGATTTATATAGTTTCCTGATATCAACTGCATGGCAGAACAAGAATTACAAAATGCAAGGATACAGGTAGCTTCAGATATTTGACAGTCTTCTCGAAAACAGTGCTTGTCAAAAATCTAATCCTGAGAGGGGCGAAGAGAGAGAGAGAGTCTGTGTTTGCCTTAGTTCAGTTTCTCCAACATCTAGATGTCAACACAGGCCACATTATATCCACTTCCCTTATGCTTATTGATATGCCTCGGTTTTCAGTTTAGTCAAACTCAATCGCAATATTATTTATCAAGTCATTATAAGACAGACAATTGCTCCCTTATCCTAACACACCACAAAGAAAATACAGCATCCAAATAGAAGCTGGAAAGTTCCTCTCTACTCTGATTAAATAGTTGAACGTCCTCAAGTATCTTAAAGTGTCATATAACATTATATCTACAAAATTTCTAGGCCAGGAAGCATCAATGTTGCATATTAAATTTACATAGGTCCACTTCTGCTAGCAGATACTGCAGTAGAGGCTACACAAAGCTCATCATGAAAAGTGATCAATTAAAAGGAATATTTTATGTCATATAGCATGGCCAACCTCCCTTTACTCATCCTATAACCACATCCTAAGATATGCAAGAGAAGACGAGCTCCACTACATTGGATATCATAGACAATTTTTAAATAATTTTTAGTGCTATAAACATTCATTTTTGCACTTCATTGTGAAGAAACATTAACAAATGATTTCAAAAATTGTAAAGGTACAAAATGGAGCTCCTAAACCTCTGAGACATTGAGAAATATTAAGCAAATGCATATCAGCATTTTTTTTGTATGGTAGACCCAACATAAATTTGTTGATAATCATGAAACGTCAGGAAATGATCAACAAACCTTGGATAGAATATCCCGATCACGCAAGTTTGTAGCAGAGAGAGACAACTACACAAATTTGGAAACAAGAACTCAGTGTGAGATACCTTTAACATATTACAGCTAAAAGTACGACTAGGATAGAAAATTGATTGTTGATGTTTACAAAGATTGCTGAGCTTTAATTTACCAGTAAGTTTGTTAAATGAAAAGATTAATAATAAGCAGAATTAGTAAGACTGACAAAAAATTCATCATATTTGACTTCCATGTAAAAAGTTTAATTTGGACTCAACTAGTGGAACCACTACTCTACTCGGTAATACAGCAGCAACATGGTTCACATCGAACAAAAAGTTAGTATTTTTAGCAGCAAGAGATTTTTGCCATCAACCGCATTTAGACTGAAACGAACTCATACACATAAGCTCGTACAAGTTTACTGCTCTCCAAAAAGGGGGAAACCTGCTTTACACAATAGATAGAGCATGAAGCCAACACTCTACCTGACCTAATTTGACCAACTTGCAAATTATCACAAAAAGCTAAACTGCAGGGAATTAGAGGAGAATTAGATACCCATTCATTCTGCTTGGGCATACCTTTATGTAATGTATATGCATAACACAACTTAGTAATTACCTTGTTAATGACTGGAGAATCAGTCATCTCACATGATGGACTCACAAAAGGGAAGGACTATAGCACACAAATCATGCTTCAGGCCATATCAGTTATCATCAGTTGAGGCCAACCATTTCAAATTAAGAAGTGAAGTTCAATAAGATTGCAACTAACAAGGCTTTCCATTTACTGCATTGTATTCTAATCTGTGGCATTTGCATTTAGTTTTCGATACATGAATCATAATATTGTTGTCAATACGGTAAACCATTCCCATACAGACTACCATTAATTTGTTTCCCGTCACTATTAGATATTCCAAATACAGCAGAATATACATAGCAAAAAACAATTCAAAACTGACACTTTTTGAAAGAAGCTTCATTTTCGCCTATGATCCAAATATAGCAATCTTTCACCTTAATTTGATGACATTCCATGTTAAGCAACATCTCTCTCAATGCTTAAGCAAGTAAGGAACGCCTAAACTCCAAAAATTTACTAAAATATCACATATTCTCATCTTAACTCTTCAACCAAAAAATATTAAAATAAATTACACAGATTATAACTATCAATTGAACTGTACTTGGAAGCATCTCCATTGCTCATTCCTCTTATCTCAGCTCATTTCACATGCAGATACATAAAAGAGAGGCGAGGGGCAAAAAATCGCATTGGATTAAGTTAAAAGGAAACCTCGATCTGAGAGTAAAGTCCTTTGTAGCCGCGAGAGTTAAGAAAAGCATCAACGGCATCGTTGGGAGCGTTGGAAGAATTAGCTTGAAATGAAGCAGTGCCGCCGACCGCCGACTGTCCGCCGGCAACGTCGGAGCAGCAATTCCCCATCTCCGTCACCGCAGCAGCCGCCTCTTTTTTTCAGTCCAATAATATTTTTCAACGGTTGTCTGCTTAGTCAGCTCTACTCAGCTATCCAGGAAGAATACTGGAAAATAGGCATTGAAAAAGTAGCCAGGACTCAGGTATATATACATGGGGAGGGGAAATTAGATGGAAAAAAATACAAGTAAAATAAAATAAAATGATTAATGCATGAAGATTTTCTTTCAAGTAAAATAAAAAAAAGGCTGTGGGCGTTACAGAAACAAAAGATGGATAGGGTGGCCCACAAATGCTGTATTGTTGTCCCACAAAAGCTAATTCCGCTTTAAAAAAAGTAAAAAACAAGAAAGGAACGTTACATTTCAGTGTTTAAAAATTAATATTGGGGCAATTTAATTTTGTTGAATAATTACCTGGATTAAGTTCCCGTGGGGACATTTTTGGTTGGGGTGTTCAAGTTTGGTTCTTTCTTTTCAATTGGCTAATGAATATTGTGTTTGGACTAAAATGCCCTTCTATCTAACTTCTTGAGTTCTTGGTAAGCTGTTATGGAGTCGGCTCGTGCATTACTTGAACGCTATTCGAATAAAAATGCTTTAGTTCGAACTCGTCTAGTTCTTTAAAGTTTAGTTCAATCTCAAACTTGAACTTATTTTACCTTACTTGAACTCGAATTCAAAGTTGACCAGATAAGTTCAATCAAATTTTCAAATTTGATTTTTTTAATAAATTTCATAATTTTATAATAAATAAATAAAAGTTATATTATAAATGCACAACTCGACTAAAAATCGAATTTTGATTTTTTTTCCATTCAAACTCGAGTGGAGTGTTTGACTCAACAACTCATGAACTCGAGCCAAATAGGCTAATTAATTTGTGCCCCTGGTTCTTGGTGGTGCATGTTTTGCCCATCAAACTTGGTTTAGGTCAGCTGAATCTCGGACCACTACAAAGGTGTCCAGTGGAGTGGTCAGCATGTTTTCTAGAGTCTATTGACAAAATTGTTTTGTTTTCTAGTGCAGCTCCCATTACAACTGAACCTCCTGGCTTCAAGATAAAGATTGCACTTAATTGTGTTCTTTTCGTTTGCGTGACCTAACCAATGAACTTCACGAGAAAAACGAACAGACTATCCTAATCGCATTTCAAAATTGGGAAAATTAAGCAAATGAGAATAGAAAAATTAAAAAGTCATAAGATGAGTGTAACTTTCAATAAATTTTTGAAGAGGTGTGAGTTACTATTCACCGATTAATATAGATAATAAATTTATTGTTAAATGACTAAATTATCTTTGTAACAAAGCGTACTTTATTGAATTGTAACTAAGGATGTGCTTTTTGTAAATATATAAATGTCCACATTTAAATTGAGATATGTGCACGTATGTATATTCACATGTATATGTATGTCGTATGTGGGTGTTATTATTCACCAATTAATATAGATAATAAAATAAAGTCTGATCATAATCAAAATCCAAGCGACAACAAGCAAGCTTTTTTCATAGCCAAGGGTAGCATTTGGATAAATTGAAAAGGTACAGGCCGAATATTTTAGTGATTACTAAGTCTTGATCTAATTTGCATCGAGGTTCCTGAGAATTGTAGTACTAACTTTCAACTGATTAGTCTTTCCCAAAAAAAAAAAAAAGGACTTTCAACTGATTAGTCAGAATATTAATTATAAAATATACACAAATGAGACATAAGAATGAATAGAATATATACAAAAATATATTGTCCACAACTAATCTTTGCTGGACTTTTCAAAAGAAAACGATAATATGTTAGTTGCACAAAGATTAAATAATTTTTCACCACTCTGGAAACTTGCAAAAGCACAAGTATCTTTTTTTTTTTTTCTTTTTGGTCAGCCATGAGTGTTGCCCTGCTTTTGGGAAACACAAAATTAGACGCCTCCGTCTCTTTGCCTGGTCTTTTCTCAGGCTATTTTGGCCCTTTGAGAAAATCAACCTAATGTTGACATTGGCTGAGCACAAAACATTGGTAATTTTCATATACTGATTGTTAATGCGAATAAAATGTATAACATAAACTTTCAACCAAAATTTGGAGGAAAATTGTTTACTCCATCCGTTCAAACTTTTTTTTTTTTATTTTATAAAACACGTCAAAATTTTATTAATAGTATTACATTAATGGCAGAAATACACGCCCACTCACGCGCGCGCGCACACATATGTATATACAAAGAACATCAATTAGAACATTATAGCTCCAAAAACATTTGTGTCATTGTACTCCCTCTCTTCAAATTAGTTGCAGCGTGTATATGAAACTTTACGACAATATTTGTACATAAAATTTAATGTTTTTGTCCTTTTTTACTTTTGTCAAAATGTTTTTGTCCTGTTAACCTTTACAATTTTGTGATTGTCGTCTCATTCATATAGCCTACAATAATTCTCTAATTAACCCAATTTGGGTTTTTTTTTCCCTTAGCTTTGTGGCAATTGGCATCACGAAGCACAAATTAGCAATTGGCTGACTTGTTAACTTTTTGGTTTTTTGTTTTCATATCATAATTGAGCACAACCAAAGATCTACACAACTTTTTCCATGCGAAGCAACCAATAAATGCTTGCAAGTGAAGCATGATACTTGACCATATCAATCAACACGTCTTCATGCGTAGTGCTAATCCCATTAGGATGGTAATCTCACCTCTCAATTACCAGAAAGTATTCCCTCTCCTTCCATCTCCTAATTAGCCATGTCATTACCCAAAAGTAATAGTAAACAGTTTTGGTGGTGCCAACCATACATAGGTTTGATGCTCCAATGCTTAATGCAATCCATCTTCTGACTTTAGTGCTGGAAAATCTTTTCCGTTGACATCTTGCCCAGCCGAATGATATGTAGTAGATCACATCAGTGACAACTGAAGATGGATTTTTTTAAAATTGATGGCCTGCTGTTTCTTGAATTGAGGTAACCAGTTTCCACTTGGGGAAAGGCCACAAAGGTCAGGGGGTCAAGGTCAACCACTTAAGAATCAATGATAAATGGGGGGAGCAAATAATGGACGTAGAAGAAGGGTTAAACGCGCACACGCTTAAAACAGATTTTATGCAGGAATAGTGTTGCTTGATATGGCTTGCATTTCACATCCACCTTCCAAGTTGACGAAAAGGATTGGAGATTATTCCAATAATGCTAGCATTGGTAGGTGTAGAGTCACGATAACTAGAGATCGGTAAACTCCAAAAGCATTGCTAGCATTGCGAGGTTCCCGAGATAACTAAAGATCGGTAAACTCTAGTCCAGATTTCGCGTACGATATCAAAAACAAAAGCGAGGCAAAACCCCCGGTTTGATTCCGATGTTTAAGTTAGCAAGAGTTGACGGTTCGGGAATGAGTTGTCGAATAGGAGAGTTAAGAACCAGTTACCTCTGAGGTTGAAAAAAATGGAATATTTATAATAGAACTTGGGAGGTGTCCTTGGGATCCAGACCACATCTATAGGACAGGATACGGTGATAGATCGGTTCTAGGTCTGCTGTTGCAGGAGCATAATCCTGCAACAGCCTACAAAGTGTCATATCAATTATTTCTTATCGTAAGGTACTCGATTGACAAGACCTCAACTACAAGATCATTTCTTAAATCGGAAAGGGTCCAAGAAAAGAGATCATCTCGGAAGATTATCTCGACTACTACAGTAAGCAAAACAAAGTGTGCAATAGTTAGTGAATTTCATCAGTTAAGGGAATTGACTCCGTTGGGGTGTGTTGGATGATGTTGCATGCTTATTTGGAAGTTATATTTTGTGTTAAGAGGCGTCTAATTGGGATCTTTATGATTCTAATAAGTATATCTCTTTATTTTCTAGGGGGCAAGGATGCAAATTCACTAGTCATTTGCAGCTTTTCAGGGGTGCATGGTGCTATAGAGACGCATGAGGGAAATTACGATAATAGAGGCAAAGTTGACAGCATTCATAGTATTCCAGATTAAAATTGCAGATTTTGTTTTTCTAATCTTAAAATGCAAAATCACAAAGGAGCAAAATAACAAAACTGATGCTGGAGAAATTGAGGACCCAACCCAAATTGGAAAAAGTTGGCAAGACAAACATAAGCTAAGGGAAAAAAAATATCAAATATGATCGATTAAAGCACATACCATGGAGAAAAGTAGATGAAAAAACTCATCCGCAAAACCTTTTACCTACGACTGCAGTAGTAATTCACAAAACTAAAATACAGAAGTTGCCGAAACATACAACAGATTCCGTACAAACATCACATGCAACAAGAGATTTTTGGTGAGCTAATAGTAATGGGCTAACATGGAGATGGCCCTTACTGCAGCTAAGTTCCAGGTTGTTGTTCAACTTTGAAAGGAAAGAGCCAAGCCAATTTGTACAAAATCGGGCATTTTTGAGAATTGTAGTTACTGGGCAGACTACTAATTTACTCAAGGCTGGAGAAAAGTCATCATACAGAGCTGCAACAAACTCCTACATCAGCAAATCTGTGCCGGAAGTGCATCAAATATCAAACTGCATACTTTAGTTGATGATATTCTTAGATTGAAAGCCTTGTTTCAAATGTGCTCTTTTGATGTTATATCTAAAAATGATAATCATGTTAGTATTAGAGTTGGTGTGAATATGCCTTAGGCATCATACATGATGTGGAATGGATCAATCCTCTGTGCTATTGAGCACTTTTTGTATAAAAATGAGGGACCTTTGCTCCAACTGTAAAATTCAGTTGATGATCAATATATTACTAATATCGTTTCGGAAAAAAAAAGGTTACTGGGCAGACCGAAGCCGTGTTGGAGGATGATTGGGGCTGCTGCTGAGGTGGTGATGCTAGCAAAGAATGAAAGGTAAGAGAAACAAAACAATGAAACGGTAAATTTAACAAAAAAAAATGCATATAATACAAATGTTTTAATGCATTTAATCCCTAAAAATATTCAAAAAGTTCCCAAAAAGACAGAAGGTATCTTACAACAACAATTTACGAATGCAAATTCCTAAACATTGGGAACAAAAGCAAAAATGGCAAGGCAGTAGACGCCGCAGTCGAGAAATTATTCAATACGTCTTGTGCAGCCCAATGTTCAAGTCAGAAGAAATGGATATCAGAAGCGGAAGAGCATGGTGCCACACGGCTTTGAAAACCCGTTTTTGATGAGCTTTTATAGACTGGGAAGGTCTGCGACCATTAAACCGGATATCAAAAACGTGGATAACAGGGTCTGCTGATCCAGATGAAATGTATAAGCCATCAGGAGACCACGCCTGATTTATAAGAGCTGATTGTGAATCGCTGCTTTCCTGCTTCCACCCAAAGGCATGGAGCTCTGTATTCCTCAATCTAATATCAAACAACCGAAGCTGTCGCTCTGGGGTCCTGAAAAAAAGATGTTATATATAAGCCACCATGAAATCAAAAATCAAATAAAATCATCGACTTGTGATATCAAGGATGAGCATAGTTGGTCACAGCCACAAGCAACAAGAAGGTCTGCATGAGAAAGAGGCTTTGACATGTTCTGCGTAATATAAGTTTCAACTTTTGGCCATAAATTCAACTAAATGTCACTAGTTTAATATCACAAATGGCAACTCATATTTCCATTCCTCCTACACAAGCTTGAGTATTATTTACCCACTTTATTCATACTTCATCCATACTACCAGAATAGGAACGCAAGCAAACAGAAAAGAAATTCAAAATTGATCTTGTAAGTTGCAACAACTAACTATGTCATATAGAGAAAAATATTCACAAATGACCATATGAATGCAGTAAACATGTGTTCTTCAAGCAAGTACTATGACTTTGAACTTTATTCCCTGAGCTGATAATGAAAAAAAAAAGTACCAGAGAATACTTGAGGCTGTACAAAGATGTTAATAACATACCCAGTCTGGACCATAAAGAGATTGAAGTCGCAAGGATTTGGCACTACACTCATGCATTTGCTTTCAATTTGATGCTTGTAACCTGCTCTCTCAGAAGCTACATCAAACCCAACAATTCTCTTGTCAGCACCTACAGACAAAACTGTTGTCTTCTGCTGCAGCCCAGCAACTCCCATTACAGCAGAAGAATGCATACTTCGGTGCAACACTTTATGCTTCCATGGATTCTCCCCATCCTTTTCAGACCAGAGGAAAACAGCATGATCACTGCCACCAGTAACAAAACAGGTATCCTTCCAGGGCATGAATGTTATGCTGTTGATGATGCCTTTAAGATGAGGCTTCTGTTCTAGAAAACTTACACGAGTTCCCTGTTAACATATCATCAGTCAAGGATTAGGACAAAGCTGAAACATGTAGATTCTATTAGAAATTACCAAATCATATGACTCTAATGTATATCACTTTTAAACTTCCATAAGTTTCTAATTTCATAAACAAACAAGAAGAAAATTCAAAAATCAAGCAAAAGACGATGGTCCAGGGTGTAAGTTAGAGGTTGATGTACCATAAAAATTCCTTTGAATCGATTAACTGCCATTTTTTTTTATTTCCCAACCTACTAAAGGCAAATAAAAGGCACTCTACATTTTCTTGACATTATGAATCAAGATCAATGGACTAAAATGCTAAAACTAGTAGACAACATTGTCCACCCTATCTACTGGATTTTGATGGTTAAGCAAAAGGAGGATTAAAGAATGTGCCATTTCTATAAGTATGACTTTGATCCTACAGTGTTAGGTAGGATGCCTTACCATTTAAACTCAAGCATCTTCAAATAATTTTCCTTAAGATTAGGATGGCAAGATCACCCATTACTACACCGGTGATGTGCTGTAAAAGCAGCTACCGTGTAGTGTAGATTAAGGGTGCGTTTGATAAAACTGAAGTCTGAAATCTGAAATCTGAAGTCTAAATCCATTAAGTTATTGAATTATTAAGTATTAAATCTAATACATTTGAGTGCATATCACATTTAGTGATAAGTGAATAGCTTATCACTTAATTTGAGAGCAACTTTTGCCTAGGAACTTCAGTGCCACTTAATTAATTCAGATGTTCAATTTTTTGTTATCAAACGGTCTGAGTATGTTAAGATCTAAATCCATTAAGTTTTAAGTGCTGAAATGGATTATCAAACAGGGCCTAAGTGAAAATATGTTCTGCAATGCTAAAGGCTTAGGCCATGATCAATTTTCCTCAAATACTTATCAAATGAAAAATAAACTGTAGCATAAATCAGTGTAAGTGTAGGCAAGCCATGTAGTGAAACACAAAACATTCTTACTTCAAGGACACAACCGCTTTCCCTATAACATGAAAATACAGTACACAGGCATGTTAATATGTAATTGAGCAACTCTGGATCCCTGAGAAATAGAAATCCAGAGCATAGGCCTGAATAATGATATACACATTGACACAGAATAAAACCAATACATCAGACTACATGGGATCCTTGAACATAGTTTTACGTAGTTGTTTATCATGTGCCATGAATAAGAATCTCCCAGGCAACTTTTACTTTACCAATATCCAACCCAAATTATGCCTTATCCGGGTGCACCCAAAATGATATCTAAACCCAAATTTAACAAGGCTGCGGTATAGAGGATTACATCTGAAGTTCTGTCATTATGGAGTTTACCATTTAATATAGTGGTCAATGAGATTCAATCAACTTAATTTCTGGAAAGTGTTGATGAACAGCTCCAAAACTTAGCTCCAAAACAATGAAACTTAAATCCAATAGGGTTTCCAACTTTAGTCCATTATAAGTCTACAGGCAAACGAAAGAAAGAAAGAGGAAGAAGGGCCAAAAAAAAGGAGAGATTGCAGGTGATTTTGTATTCATGTTTTAAACATCATAATTATAAATCTTGGTATGCATAGAAAACACGCAAGCTTAAAAGACGTGTATTCTGCATCTCCAGCAGGGCCTACACAAACTAATGTGAAGCAATGTTCAGCCTAAAATGTTCCTCAAACCTGTCAATGAACCATGATAATCACCTCTTTTGTTTTGTTCAAATTCAAGATTGATATTTGAGAATCCCCATTATCAGCACTGTAAACTGAAAAGAGGCTATCTCCCTGAGGATGCCAAGCTATATCTTCTGGCCATCTCCTCTGCTTGGCGGATGAACAATCAGTTGTACTTAAAAGATTGGCACTCGATCTTCATTTCCCATAAAGAAAGCAAACAACCCAAGCTTAGAACATATATCATGATAACAAGAAGCAAAGATTTAAAAACAATAATATTAACATGATTGATCTAGAGAACCACACGTGCAATTTTAAAACAAGATCCTGAGGGAAAGATATAATATTAATGGACCATATACCCTTTACCCTGAACCTGCCACAAGTTGATGATGCCATCCAAAGCACTGCAAAACATCAACGTACAGGGAGAAGTATTAGGTTTTTGAAGCAATAATGGAACATAATAAGATGAGAAAGAGAGAGACAGTACTAAAGGACTGGAAAACTAAAACAAAATTTTTAACACAAATTAAAGTTCCATGCATCTTATGATTTCTAAATCTGAAAAGATCCTATCCTTTATGATATGTCGTTAGCTGCATCATACGGGGAAACATGACCCTATATAAATCTATTGTTAGATTGCCACCATGCAAGTTCACCACTCTTCTTTCATCTCTAGAAAGCTTTAGCATTGAGTTACAAATGTTAAGGACAATAAACTGAAATCTTTTACCGCGAGTGTTGAAGAAAAAGAAACAACTTTTCATGAGAATTTTACATTTTAACTCATATTAGAAATCTTAAAATAATTTGATTGAAATGCTTGCCTCATATCAGAAATCTAAAATAAAGTGGATAGCAACATTTGTACCATACAATTACTCTATTACTATCTAAGCAAATATATGCTATAGATCAAGAAAAAGTTTCAGATTCCAAATCCTCATAATACTAAAAAACTATGGTGTTAAGGGAAATATGGCATTTTAAAGCCCTAAAATATGTAAGAACCTACATCCATGTGGCACTGATAGTCCCACATAATTGGAAAAAAATTATCAAAAGATTAGAGATCTATTTAGATTGCATTCTTTCAAAGAGTTTTAGAAAAGTATTACTATAAAGTTTACAGAAAGGAATTGTAATAAAAAGGTAAGCATGAAAAGCAGGAAACTTGTTAAAAGCATCTTTTGAAAGAGCTGTTTAAAATAAAAGCAAACAAAACTGAATATAGGTCTTCTTGAAGAATATAGATCTGCGAGTTTTATCAGGCTCTTTAAAAGGAATGACATGATATCTTGACTCCAGAACCAGTTTGACTGCAAAAAACAACAAAAGCATCACACGGAGACACAGACCTTTCGTTACTGTGAATCCCATGTGAAACAATGGTATTTATATTCACCTCTTTACAAAGTGCAATGTCCATGGTAGTTAAAATCTTGCATGTGTTTACAGAACAGCGAAGTGCATGTCAGTGTGAGGGAAAGAGAGAGGAAAAAGATAGAATTCAATTTTAAATTATTATGGCCAACAACTGAATAATACTTGTACAATCATTTGTTGAGAGAGAGAAAATCACATGAAACACATGCTAGTTTTCTTCTAAATGATTCATAGCTGAAATTAACTCATATGCCTTTTCCTACAAAGGCAACAGTTGAAAGATGCCAGAGCATTATTACTTTTAAATAACATCAAACTAAAGTCTTAGGAGGTTATGATTTCTAAAAGAACCATATCAGCATCTATCATGGCCTTGACAGCTATAGATAGAGGAGTGGTAACTACCTGGTTGCAAATAGCTGATCATTTGTAGGACATAAGATAAGACTTCTCAACTTTCTTTTGTGTTGACTAGATATAACTGAGCCAGTGTGGCAACGAATCATGATTGGTGAAGAGCTGCTTCGTACAAGTGGAATCAATTCTTTATGTTCTTTCAGCTCTGTAATTAAAAGCAAAACAAGCATCAATTCTACCCCTTTTATCATCAACTCATCAAATGTATGGTAACCAAATACTGCATGTTATCCAATTCATTTTGAACCATAAAGCATATAAATAGGCAGTATAAGCAATTAGGAAATAATTTACTTTACCTATTATTCTTTTTGCCGCTTTAGTTTGGCTTGCACTAACTTCTGGTTCAGGAGATACCTTGTAAGATCTGTCCTCTCTTACCTTGACACTTATATGATCACTAGTTGGGGTAATTGCGTTCTGCTGTGAACCAGAACTGCTTGCGACTTTTGATCCAGATTCTTTTGTCTTCACAAGTTGAGAAGCTCTAGGGCTGCTTGCAGGAATGCTAGGAATTACAAGCTTTGGTTTAGACTGAGGTTGATTTTTAGAAGAGTATTCAGAGTGACCAGAAGGACTTGCTGCTCCCCGCTCACGTCCCTCATAGTTTCTAGATGTCTTAACAGCTTCCTGACCCAATTGTGGTTTACTTTCGGATAGATTTTGCAAACCTTGACTATTCTGCAAAGGAGTGCTGGATCTTTCTTCTACATTTGCTTCCTTTGTACCACTCCCAAGAAAAGCTTTGGTTGTCAATGAACTGTGGCGACCACGAATGCGAGCCAATTGAATCTTTGATTCTTCTAATCTGTTCTCTGCTTGATCAAGCTGCAGTTCTCACCCAAAGGAACAGCAAAGTATGAAATTGTGCAATATAAAAGCAACACGAAAAACATCATCTTGAATCACGTCCAACAAAATATGAGCCCAGCACACAGCAAAAGATACAAGTCAACTTTAACAACAACTGTTACCAAGAAAGCTTTCCCTCAGCTTGAATTAACAAACAAGTTCATGCAAAGACGCATTATCTATGCAATTTTTCATAAAATCACAGGATGAAGTCAAACATTACTGCATATCATGCGTCCTCGATTTACTCTCCCTCTCTGCATCACCTAAAAATACAAGTAAACTCCATCTCGAAACTCAATCGCTCCATTAATTGATGCCTTCGAATCACTCCCTTCATTAACGCTCAATGCCACATTAAACATCTAATAGAAAAACATCCAAAAAAAAAGGTCCTACCTTGCATTTCTATACTCCACTCACATAAAAATGGACCTTTTATCATACTACCTTACATTTCTACACTCCACTCACATAAAATGGATCTTTTATCATACTTACAGCTTCGCCAGAGTCAGACTTTTCACTTGAACAAAAACCACATTCAACACATTTCTAACCTAAATTAATAAGCGTTAAACGATCATTTGAATACAAACAACTGATGATAAACGAAAAAGGGAAAAAAAGTTAAACCTAAACAAGCTTCCTACTCCACCATTTCTGTAGCTTCCGACCACTGCCATTTTCCTTCTTTTTGAGTGATACAGCACAAAACAATCCAAATTTCCAACAAAAAAAATCAAAACTCATACTTAAGACAAAGAAATTCAAAAAATTCCAATACCTAAGAAAAACTGACCCAAAGAAGGGAAGAAATAGCGAGAAAAACTTGGAGACCTGAGTTGTATAATAGCTGATGCGGTGGCGGAGATGTTCTACTTCTTTAGTACGGTGTTCGATAAGAGCAACGAGAGCTTCCTCTTGCTCTTTCCTCGTCGTTTCCTCTTCGTCTTCTTGTTCGTGATTGCCGCCATTGTTGCTTCTCTTTTCTTCTCCTGCTTCGCTTGTTTTTTCGATTTTAGGCTTTTTGAGAACCGGACGGGGAGGGTCGTTCATGCTCATTTATTAGTCCTGTTTCTTTCGTCTGTGGTTGGCTTGGGCTTTTATAGTGTTTGACGTGTACCCGTCCTTAAACCCACCTATGCTATTGGTGATCGTAGATGTGATTCTTTTTTTCCTTTTTTTTTAACTTTTTAATCCTGATAATTAATTGACAGTGTGGAGGGAGTAGCGAGTTTTCCCTAATCAACCTTCAACATGATTAGTTACTTAAAACTCTTTTCTTTTTAATTATGATTAGTTACTTAAAACTTTTTTTTTTTGTGCTCAGATAAACTAATCATTAATCTCTATGGTGCTTCCACAATTTGTTGCATTTATTACTTGTTGGATTCACTTTTAAGACGTAGAAAAAAAATTATGAAATCATCCTTTACATAATCTTGAATATACTTACATAGTCTATAGACCAAATATATCTAAACATTATTGAGGCCAAACATATCTAAACATTGTTCCTTATCCTCTCTAACTTTGCTTTTTTAGTTGGAAGGGCTACACAAACGTAGTAGAATACTACATATATTTGAGGTGTGGATGGTGTATTGCTGAATTTAGAGGTTACAATTGATATTGATGCATAAAATGTAAACATTTGTTTTTTTTTTACACGTGTTGTAATTGTTTACACATTTGTTACTTTAATGCAAGTGTTGCACTTGTAATTACACCAATTCATAGTTTTTGGTATAGTGCTGGTTCTGTTTGGATTCAGACTTTTTTGAAAAACAATTTTTTCATCTACAATGCTACAATGATATACAAATAAAACAATTTAAAAAACACCATATCCATACAATATATCAAAAATAACTTTAAATATACAAAAAAATACACAACTACCCATCACTCTCCACCACCACGGTCACCACCTTACCGCCACCACCCCCACACCCTCTCCTCTCTCTCCTCTCTCTCTCCGCCCATCTTTTCTCTCTCTCTTCTTCTCCTCCTCTTTTTTTCCTCTTCCTCTCTCTCCTTCTCCTTTCTCCTTTCTCCTTTCTCTTTCCCCGTCCCCCAATTTCCTTCCCCTCGACTGACCGTAACCTTCCCAGTCACGATCAAATCTAATCGCGATCAAGACGGTCGTGGTTAGAGTGGTGGCTAAAGTTGCAGTCACCACCCGCGAGCAGGAAAGGGGTTTGGGGTTGGGAGGAAGGAGGAAAGGGGGAAGAAAGGAGAGGAAAAAAGGAGGAGGAGGAGGGGGAGGAAATAGAGGAGAGAAGGAGAGGAAGAGAAAGGAAAGAGGGGGAGAAAAAAGGAGGGGATAGTGGTGGAACGTGTAAAATTTAAAAAAAAATATCCCAAAAATTTGTAAATTATAAAAATATTCAAAAATATGTTTTAAAAATACCTCGAAAAACAATCCAAAAAACATCTACAGTAAAAGTTTTTCATATACACAATTACAGTAAAATTTTTGAAAAACATCTCCAAAAACAGGTAATCCAAACAAAGTCACTGTTTTTTGTTAGACTCCTTTGTGCTACACAAAGGGAGTAGAATACTATATATATTTAAGGTGTGGATGATGTATCCTCTGAATTTAGAGATTATAATAGGGCTACTTAAGATTCAAGCTCTTGTGAACTAGTCTACAGCTCAACTCGACCTGGAGCAGCTCATTTGTGAATTGGCGTCATGCATGAGCCTTAAAGAAGAAGGCTTGAGTGCTTAACGAACTTATTCGAATAATTAAGTTTTTAAATTATAAATAATATACATGTGACATTACACTTATAAGTATGAAAGTTATGAAATTTACCACTAAAAAATCAAGCTCAAGCTCGACATGACTTGCAAAGATCCTAGGGCTTGTTTGAGTTGAGTTCAAACTCATCTACTACTTGTTCAAGTCAAACTTGGGTTTAAAAATCTTTACTCAATCAAACTCGAGTAGCACTATCAATAATCGAGTTCGAGTTCGAGTTCAAGCATTACATTCCTCGAATTCAGTTCGGTTCGAATGCACCCTAGGTTGTAATTGATATTTGCATATAACGTGTAAATATTTGTTTTTTGTTTTACAGTGTTGTAAATTTTATTTTATTTTTGTGCAAGTGGAAGGTTTCAAATTCGAAATCTCTCACTTACACTCCCCTCTCTCGTATTACCCAACTCATCCCTCCCCGTTACACGTGTTGTAATTACATACAAGTATTGCACATGCAATTACAAAAGTTATTCGTTTTTTATTTTACACGTGTTGCAATTGTTTATACATTTGTTACTTTAAACAAGTGTTATACATGCAATTACAAAAACACAATAACTCAAAAAACATCTCATTCATACAATATATCAAATATTTCAAAAAATTTTACGGTACAAATTTTTCATATACACTGCTATAGTAAAATTTTTCAAAAACACCCCAAAGAGCCCCATAGTTTTGGGTATACTGGGATATTTTCGTTAGAGTCCGTTCGAGTTGCATTTTTTTTACATTTGCCTCGATCTCGATTTTGAACTTCATCAGCAACCATACCATACATAATCCAATCGCTTTTAATGGTAATGCAAATATACATTTCACTTCTCAGGAAAGAATTTTTTTTATATTTTATTAAAAAAAAAAAAGATCCTCTAAGCCGTAGTGCAATCCAACCATAAATTTACCCCACAAGGATAGGTAAACTTTGTGAACTGGCAACTGAGACACAATCTCAAATTGGCAGCGAGCAGGATTTCCTATTATAAAGGTAGAGGCAGAGGGTTGAGTTTAAATATGTTTATCCACCAATTAATGTATCTTTTCAGACTTCTTTTATAACAGCTTTTTTTTTTTTGGGTTCTAAATTATGGACTGCCGTGCATAGAACAAATAAAGCACTTGAAGATTGTGTAATCAAAAGACTGAATTACATGAGTAATTCTTCATTCGCAAATCTATTTTTCGCTTTCTGTTCCGTTGGTTAGAAAAAGGCAGGGCCGTCGAGGAATATGAAGTGATAAAGAAAAGAAAAACTCTGAGAACTCTAATTGTACATTGATTTCAGTAAAATGGACATTTTTGGACAGTTAGACACGCGGATTAAGGGCCTTAATTCCAGACACACAGCTACGGCGTCAAGGCTTTTACAATTGTTAGAGATAATTAAAATTTGTTATGCATCATGCATTGTCATAGATGGAGAATATATACACTGATATAATCATTATTTGTTGGCTTACACTTGTTGTTGAGTTCATTGCAACTGCCAGGTGAGGCGATTGAAGCTCGTTGAACTGTCCAAATGAAAAGAGAAAAGAACAAGAAAAGGAAATTAACCGAGCCCTGGTCATCACTTGCAACAGTTCAAAAGAAGGAAAGAGGAAGTTCTTCATGCGAATAAAACCCATGTCGTGAAAAATTTTGCCTATCATGCAGTTCCAGGGGTCATCTTAGAATCATTGAAAGCTTGAAGCTGGAGGGAAGGTGTTGAAGTGAGAAGAATCAGTTTAGACGATTCCGGACATAAGTATTTCTTAATCAGTTTAGTTTTTTTTTGGTGTTCCTAGTCACTGAAGTTAATACATCTAAAATCATGGAGGACCAAGCTGGAATATGTGAGAAAAACTATACAATAATCTGCAGACGAAAACTCAAGTCTCGATTACTGATCTGGGATATAGAGTACGTCAGCAGCACCTTTATCTTCCTTTTTTGCATTTCTTCTCCTCTTCCTTTCCGATGGAGGTTCTTTTGCTTTTAGATCATTGCAGAAAGATCTTAATGACGCAGCCAGTTGACTGTTCCGATGAGCTGAAACAAGTCCAAGTCAGCTTATGGTATATGAACATCGAAAATAAACAAACAAACAAAACAAAAACGAGAGAGAGAGACAGATATATGTGTATATATATATATATATATACACTTAACAAATTGGATCAAGATACGCTCGACTTTATTTCCCTAAACAAGAAATTCAAAACGTGCAGACATATGCCATATCAGATCTTAAACAATGTGCTTCGGAATCCTTATCAGCAGCACTAATGACACTTGTTTTGTCAGTGCAAGCATCACATGTAAGAGGATGACAAAATTGGGGTAAACTGAGAATATCAACGGATAATATGCTCCGATATAAATAACCTGGACTTGTAACGATGATCAATGACAAGACATGAGCCTGTTAATTGAGAAGAAGAATACTTTTCCCGTTTAAAACAATTCAGACTCTTTCTAGTATTTTTTTTAGGAGACTTGCTACAGCATGTAGTATGCAGCTAAACATTCTAAAACTGCAGGTGCACTGAAGTACAATTAGGCATATCATTATTTTGAATAATCCAGAGACAGAAAAGTCACTTCCAAAATTATGCCAGTCAACTCACCACAAAGTATGACATCTTCCATGTTTACAGATTTACGACCAGCATGCTGTGAGAATAGCTCAAGGTCCTTTGCCAACTGTTCTGCATTTCAGGAAATACTCCATTTTTAGTTCAAACTTCAAGAACTGCAAGAAACCTTTTTGCCAGCAAAGGCTAAGGGTCGCATATGCAAGATGTGATATTTACTCAACATCGGTGCTTTCAATTCAGGAATGTCAGACTAACTATCATACATCTTACCCTCTCTGCGGGAACACAAATGCGAGCAGCGAGTAAAACTATTTTTGTTATGGAAACTTAAAATTTGTAAATATTTTGATCCACTTAAAATCCTAGTTTAAATTTGCTTAATACAGGGATGCAAATTTGCTGGTATCGCATCATTTAAATACATTTCGCAGTGTCAAAAAGCATTGTAGAAGATGAATAAGGGGAGAAGAAAATGGGGTTGATTAAGGAACAAGCTACAACACCAGATCTCATCCACTCTCATAGTCATCATATTATTTTCCATCAAAAAATTCATGCCAAGAGCAAAGCTGAAAGCTGGAATAGCTAGACATGAAATACAGATTTCATGTTTCATGGAAAAGCTGAAGAACTTAGAAACACATAAAAATCAAACTAAGATGGCCAACAATTAGATAGACTTCAAGTCTACCTCTATCAGTTAATAAGCAGCTTAAGATGCAATTGTTGCAGAAAATTACATGTTAAGAATATTATACAGATTATAAGTTGGCGATCCTTGTGATCCATCTGAAATGAACAGAATTATCCTAAACCTAATCTTCCAGACAGACCAATTGACCATAATGCAAAATTATCGAGAATCAGTCTTTGGGAGCTGCTACTTTTCGTGGCCTAATACACTGAGCCTCCTTGCTCTTGCCTTTCATCATCTCCACACCCCAAAGATGAGCACATTCCCATACTGGCTACATGCTGAACTAAATTGGTTATGGACCAGACTTTCAGTCGAGACAACTTCACATTTGAGATTATCTTGATTAAGTTGACTTAAGGTATACCGACAGTCAAGAGAAGATTGAGAAATATGGAAAGTAAAGAAGATAAGTCAAGATGAAATAATGTGATGAAGGAGCTCTATACAATAAACCACTTCCCGCTGAGACAGTTCCGCAGCTCAATAGCCCATTCTGTGCAATCATAGACTGGAAATCCTCTACTATCAATTATTTAACTATACTCCAAATGGTAACCAAATGCAGAGAGAAAATACACAGAATTGCAGTAAGATGCCTAGAATCAAACAGCCTAACAAAACCCAATAAAAATAGTTTCTTTCAAGCCCACCAGAAAAAGGAAAAACTCAAGCACGCAATTTGGACGACGAATTTATCAAAGTTGCTCATTTTCCATTATTCCTTTTTTTTTGGGCCTCCAAATAACAGGTAACCATATATAATTTTATTTAAAACTCTAATACAAGCTCAATACACAGAGAACCTTAGGGAGAAAAATATTACCGGCATATTTGAAGGCTAGATCGGAAATACAAGCCATGATCGGTTGCGAAACTTCCATCCCATTCTTTTTTGCTGCTCAAACAATTTCGAATATGAGATGATTTTACATAATAATATGCAATCAAGTATCCAAAAGCTAATTAAAATACCTTCGGCTTCAGCAATGGAGATAGTGCAGAGTCGAAATCGATCTCTTAAGATCTCATTGACTGCTTCTTCTTCATCTCTATCCATTTCGCTTTCATTTTCTCCGGCTCCTCTTTCCATTTTCGACCAATTCAGAAATTTGTTATCTAGGGTTGCTTTTTTTTTTTGGTTTGGGGTGGGAATTTTTTTGGTGGGCAAATTGGCCGGAACCAGCACAAAATGCGCGGGAAAAATGAAGGGAGCGCCACGTTTGAAGCAGCTTGGTTTGTTTGTGATGGGCCCAGGCCTTCTGGGCTTAAGTTCCCAACAGTGAACAAACTTTTCAATGGCCCGTAAGCAGCATGCTTAGTCAATCTACTCTTAAATTTTTGGACAAGATATTTTTTTTTAAAATAATGGTTAATTAAACAAACGGTAGAAGTGTAAATAACAAAAAATTGAGTCCAAATATCATTTCTCTATAAGATAAATTGATTAAATTTAATTTTTTTTAAAAAAATACAAAAACTAAAGCATCAAAATTGAGCTTTTGTTAAAAGTGCTTTTTACACCAAAAATTCCATTCCTAATTTAATGGAATGATGTTTATCAAAGCGCTTCAAAAATACTTTTAACATCCAAAAGTACTTTTTAACTGAAAGCACCGCAACCCCAAACGGGTCCTAATTATTGTTAATAGTGATGCTAAGTAATTTTTGAATAACGATACTCTCTATGCATACTAACATCAAAATAATGTCAGCCCATATAAGACCAACTCTTTTGTAAATCATCTTGGACATTATTCACGTCTCCTTTTTCCTACTCATTAATTTTTTCGAGGCCTCTCATCTCATGGTAGGTAAACAACACAGAAATTGAGACTGAAACTGGTAACTTCAAAAAATCACAAGTAATGCTTCACAAAATCAAGAACTTATCATGAGGTGGGTGGATTTAGGATATTGTGTTCAGTGAACGCATTGCATTGATGAGAATAGATCACATATCCTAGAAAAATCTGACATTAACTCAATGGTAAAATCTTTTCGCGATTACTGATCTGTATCAGTGGAAGATCATGTAACTGAAGAAGCCTTGGCCAAGAAAACAGAAACGTCTATACAATTTTGGGTATTGAATCATTAATATAGAGCTTGACAGCTATATTTTGACATGCTTCATTGAAGATTCGCCAGTCTGTGGAGATTATTTACTTGTGCTGTTAGATAATCAATTATTTGATTCTGCACCATGAATACAGTGCTCATTTCTGAATTTAGGAACAAGATAGATATAGGAAATTCAGCACATCCAACCTATTTCCTGCAAATTTCATGATAGAGATCGTCAGGTACAATTGTTAGCTCATCAAGTGCGGAAAGCAAAGAGAATCACAATAAAGAACGTCATTCAAGATAAACACTTGTATTATATATATACCCTAATACTTCTTAAAAAAGAGAGAGAATTTATACCATTTACTACCATTTGTTTAGTCCTCAACTCCTGCAACAGGTAATGTTTCATTTTATGGGAAGCTGATATTATTGCTTCTGTTGCAATATAAGAATCTTAATATGCTAAACTATCTGGAAAATTATATAGTTAAAGAAAGGACACGCCACTTTACTTCTCAACCACAAAATTATATGGTACTAAGCAATTTAAAGGACAAAATATACATCCCAACATGGTTATGCCATTTAGGAGCTTAAGAAGATATTGACTAGTTGTTTTGAGGAAATTGTGCCTCCAGTGTGCTCAAACAAGGAAAAAATCAAAGAACTTTTGAATTGAATGCATTCCAAAGAAGTATTAGCCCATGTTTTTGTGGTCAATAGCTGAGAGATGGGAAAGACACATTTAAGAACAACGTGGGAAATTAGGCTCTAAAACTTGTGCACCAGTCCAGTATTTCCTGAGTCTAGCTGTTAAATGTACATGGCTCCTGGACCAAATGACAGGCTTGAAAAAGCCACTTCCTCAGCTAGTGTACTTGATGAAGAGCACCAAGCTGTTGAAAGGACCAATAGCGAAAATAAATCAACAAGACACCCTCGGTGGACCAAGCAAGAAACACTAATCCTCATTGAAGGGAAAAATATTGCAGAGAGTCAAGGAAGGAAGGGCCGCAGATCCAGCTCTATCTTTGTTACAGGTCAGCATGAACCCAAATGGGATTCTGTCTCATCATACTGCAGATTGCATGCGGTGAACAGAGGGCCGGTCCAGTGCCGAAAGCGATGGAGTAATCTTGTCAGTGACTTCAAGAAAATAAGAACATGGGAGTCACAGGCAAAAGAAGAAGGTGAATCGTTTTGGATGATGAGAAATGATTCGAGGCGGGAGAAGAAACTTCCAGGTCACTTTGATAGAGAAGTCTATGCTGTCCTCAACGGAAACTCCTATCAAGCTGTAATGGGAACGAGTGTAGATGGAAGAGAGGCTGATGGGATAGGTGTAGCAGATACTGAGGATGAGGATGAGGAGGGTGTTAACAGGGGGATAGAAACTGGGGTAGTCTTTGATAGTGGTACTCATGCCAGACCAGAAACTCTAATTTCACATCTTGAGAAGTGCGCTCAGGGGAAAATTTTCAGGGGCCCAAACGTAAAAGTTGCAAGAGAGAGTCCAAGAAGCAATTCCCCTGCTCCAATGCCTCTATCAGGTTTGATACATGCTCAAGCATCCTTTCATCCAAGACTTCAGCAAGCAACCAACTTGGTTGATTGTTCAAAACTGTCGCCCACTTCCTTTTATTTATTATTCTACACCTTCAAAAGATATACAGTATAGGTTTGGTCAGCTCATTCAACTATATATGTCACTGTTAGACTTATCTTTCTCTAGAGGATGCTTATAAAGTTAAAATCTGATCTGCAAATTGAATCTCTCCGAGTAAATCTTCTGTTTTGCTTTCAATCACTGAGTGAGTCTTTACACGAAAATAGTGCTTTTCCCTTGAAACTGTTATGCTAACAATTGCCTCTTAAAGCAGAGAAGCATTGTCAACACTTTCATCAGGTATACTCCAACCAAGGTAAACCTAGATATCTTCATCCCATTATGTCATTTATTATTAACCACACGGAAGAGGGATGACATGCTATTATTTCTCCATATTCTAAAAATTTATGCTGTCACTATGAACTCGTAATATTAGTCAGAACTTGTATATCTAGTCTAGTTAATCAATGATGAAAATTTTTCAGTTGCGTAGCATTTGTTTAACTAGCTTGTGACCCTTAGATCCAGCAAAAGGAAAACAGCCAGGCCCACATTTCTGGACAAGAAGAGTCTCTCAGGAGGCTGTGAAGAGAAGAAGACTATCCTTGGATAAAGGTGAAGATTTCAACCTCAGTCAGCACTTGATCAAGGTTTTGGAAAGAAACAATCGTGTACTAAATGCACAACTGGAAACCCAAAGAATGAACTCACAGTTAGACAGAGAGCAGCAGAAGGCCCACACTGATATACTAAGTTCTGCTCTCAGTAAGATTTGCGATGCTTTTTCAAGAATTGCAGATAAGTTGTGACAAAGGAAGATAATACATGTTGTTCTTTGCAGCACCAGTTTTTACCCCAGCATTCGACCTATGGATAAATTTGAAAGTCTACGTTTTATTATCCTTGAGTAGTAGCAATTAGATTCCTTTACTTCCCTAACATATCAAAAGTTGCTCTAGCATTTTAATGGTATTTAATTCTCTGATGTAAAATCCTTGACTACCCAGGTCATTTCCCAGTAATGATTTGATTTTTTTTCCCATTAAACTGCCTTATGGTGGCATTCTGGGTCTCAATCGGAAAGCTCATACAAAGAGCACACATCAAAGTATGAATTCCATAGTAGGTCATTGTCACTTCGTCTTCATCTTCCTGCGGAAAATAACGAACCACAAAAGGGGAACCAGAATCAAGCATTATTTTGATGTCAAAAACCACACTAAAGAAAATGCAAACGTATATACAGCTTCAAATCACCAAGTGATGACATCTACATTCAATTATAGTCCAATGCTTTAACAAACAAAAATTGTTGAAGTTACAGTTGATACCTGATCATCAAATCTAATATACATGGTCTAGGAGGAAACAAAAAGAGACAAACAACATATGGAAATTAGAGCTCTTAAAAACGTCTGGGAGTCTCCTAATATCTAGCCGTTCAGAAGAGGAAGAAGGCAAAAATTCAGCTCTAACCTCTTGTTATGCACTAGGCAGGAACAGCCTCCACAAGCTTTGCAAAATAAAATTGTGTTGTAACTAAACCTCTCTTCCTTATTTTCCAGCCAACTTTCTGCAAAGCCCTCTCGACATCAGCCTCTGCATGAAGATATGCCCTTGTAGCCTTTGATGGTCCAGGGAACAATTCTCCAATTCTCTTCAACAGATCATAGTAAAATGTCTTGGGAGCAAAACTAAGAATCAACCGATTCTTGGCTAAAGAAGCAAGATGAGCAATCATGGCGTCTGCCTTACTTTGTGGATAATGTATCAAAACATCTAAGCAGACTACCGTGTCATACTTGCCATCTAAGCTTTCTAAGTCCTTCACTTCAAATTTTGGCATAACTGGTGCGGGTGATAGCTCATCTTTACCTTTCAACAGCTCTGCTTCCGCCTGTATCAACCATGGCTATCAAAGCTAAAATCTTATAGACCCCATACACTAGTATGGAGGTAAGAGTTTTACTTAATTAGACAATTGAAGATTATTCTTCCAAGTGTTAGCAAATAGGACTGCCTTTTTAAAAAAAAAAAAAGGTACATTTTATCTGTACAGCGTCTTATCGATTGGATAGTTTATAGTGAAATCTTTTGTTGTCTATAACTAAACCAAAGGACTACATGAGTAAACTATAGACAGGTGGCATTGTTGATTTAAGTTATTGTAGCCAGTAATAGGGAACATCGGATAGAGAGAAGAGACTAGAGAGGAAAATATACATATTCTATAATTCTATAAAAAAGAATCATGATTAGCACAAGGCACAATTTTAGGACTTAGGGATGTGAATTTACCCTATTCCGGACCCCTTTTTCTTTCATTCTTTTCCACTCTTTTTAATTGGTTATAAAAATTTCAGCTTTTCATCAAGATGACTACTCATTGTTAGCATTTTAAGCAGCTAATTATCGCCAAAGAACGCATTTTTACTGAATTTTTACGAAAAAACTGGAAAAAGAAATTGTAAAGCATGCCCCCAAGAAATAGGGGAAAAAAAATAGTAGTTGCTTTAGCTGATCAATGCAATTAACCAATTAGCAAGATGATTAGCAGTAAGGCTCGCCTGCTTCTGAGCTTCAGCAACCATAGCAGCCGAAATATCGCTGGCCAAAACAACGGCCCCTTCCTTCGCCAAGGGAATAGCCAGCGACCCGGTCCCACACCCGGCATCACAAACAGTAACTCCCCGCAAAGACCCTTCATCCTTCAACATTTTCAAAGCATTTTCCACTGTTTTGGAATGCCCAACTCGAATATCCAATTGAACCTTATTCACATCGTCCGTGTCCCCATAAATCTTCTTCCACCTCTGAAACCCATTATTGTTAAAGTACTCCTTAACCACCTCCTTATCCCCACCGCCAACCTCCTCCGCCTGCATTTTCCGCCGCCGTTCTGGGTCAGCCAGAGAGAGCACCGCAGCAAGTGCTGCCACTGACCCGCCACCAATGACGGCGACTGTAGTTCCGTCTAAGGTAGGAGCCATAGAGACAACGTCGGTTGCCGTGGATAGTGGCGGAATGGCAGCAAATGTGAAGGATTTTCGGTGAGGTTTGGTGGGGTTTAGGGTGGGGTTCGGGGTGAAAGAGACGGGGGAGAAAAGGGCTGAGGAGAAAGCCATTTTAGGGGTCAGTATTAAGTTGGCCGCCGGCCGGAGATAGAGTCCAGTGTGCTAGTTAAAAGGTGAAGCTGTCTCGTTGGTGATGATGACGATGACGATAATGTAATCTGAAACGGATATGATTTGGCGCCAGTCGTTCTGGTGGGTCCCCTTCTTTTGTATCGGAGGCGGATGGCTCTTTTTTGCCACTTTCTCGATTTAATGAATGGAAAATCGTTTTACATCTTTCAAACATTGCTACGTTTTTTATGGATATATTTTTTAATTACTTTTTTATTTTATATATATCAAATTGCTATAGTAATTTTTTTTAAAATATTAAAAAAATGCAATCCAACAAGGCCTAACTTTTTTCGTTTCTTTATTTTCAAAAATATAATTTTACGTCCCTTATAAATTTATAAGGATCAAATTTAATCCCTATTTAGATTTCTAACTAATTTTTTATTGGAATCCATCACATGCCTGTATGTGATTATTTTTTAAAGGCAAAATTGTTAAATCAAATTTTACATAATCCGATCCATAGTCTCTCATATGTCACAAAATAAATTATTCTGTTTCTCATGTTTCACAAAATAAATTTTTTCATCCCTCGTTAACCTTGTGTGTGAATAGTTTTTTTTAAAAAAATTTATGTATATATCTATTTAATTTCACTTGAATATTACGAATAGCATGTAATATATCTTTATTTGATTTCACCTAAACATACTAATTGTAATTATACACATGTTATTCAATTAATATATATATATGTGTGTGTGTGTGTGTGTGTGTGGGTTTAAAACTAACAATTTTTTTTAAACTCATGTATATATTTATTTGATTTCATCATGTGAATTTGTTTAATATTTGTGACCTTTTCTTTTTTGGTAATAATTTATTCATTGAGTTGTATAATAAGGTAATCTAATTAATAGGTCATAATTCAAATTTTATAGTCATGCTAACAAATTGTAATTTATATCTGAAATTTCTACTCGCCATTTTTAGGACTAACAGTTGAATTAATTGTCTCGTGATTGTTTTAAAACTTGAAAGTGCCAATCACTTACTTCCTTTTCCTTTGTTTATTTTTTATGTCCAAATTTAATTCGATATAAATACTCGACAATATTTAAAATTAAATCTCTTATTTGTTTTCAATTTTTGAGTAAAAAAAAAATGAACATGAGTGAAAAACTAACAAATTTTTTTAAATTCATGTATTTATTTATTTGATTTTACCTGAACAGTATGAACAATATATAATATATTTCTATTTAGTTTCGCCTAAATAAGCTAATTGTAAATGTACACATGTTATTCGTATTGTTTAGGTAAAATTAAATAGATACGTACATGACTTAAAAAAACTATTCATACACATGATTAATGAGGGATAAAAAATTTATTTTGTAAAATGTGAGGGATGAAAAAATTCATTTTGTGAAATATGAGAAACAAAAAATTTCATTTTGTAAAATATGAGAAACTATAGATTGGATTATGTAAAATTTGATTTGAAAATTTTACCCTTCAACAATGATCACGTGTAAGTCATGTGATGAATTCCGATCAGAAACTAATCGGAAACCTAAATAGGGACTAAATTTGACCAATATAAATTTGTAAGGGATGTAAAATTCCACTTTTAAAAGTGAGGGATGAAAAAAGATATTTTATCAAATGCGAGGAATATTTTGAACGATATTTCCTCTAATGAATGACGAGAACTGCTAGGATATAATTTTGATAATTTTTTTCACTCTAACAAATGCTCCTATATGTGCAAAAAAAAAAAAAGAACTCCTATGATTATTTTTTCTCAAACAAAAAAAAGATAGAGCAATAAATACAACAACTAATACAAAGTAAGAAAACAACCCATAGGTAAGGATAATAATAGTAATCTAAATTAAGCTACAACTCTCGATAAGAGAATTAAATTTAGAACTTTCTAATTTACTTACCAACTTAAAATTATGGATTTTTTGTGATCAGTGGACACTATAACTTAAGTATTGGGTGGTGATAAAATGTCAAGTGTTAATTTTTTTTTTAAAGAGTGGAATTAACCTTGATAAGCCTAAATACAAGAGAAGCAATAATGCAAATAAGTTTCAGATAATAAGCATATCATCTAGATTAGGGTTGCAAACAAATTAAACCCCTTACGAGTTGATTTAGTCAAAACTCAACTTGAGTTTGGTTAATATCAAACTCGAATCGAGTTCAAGTTGACCAAATTGAGCTGTCAAACTCCAACCAACTATAGAAAAATTTAACTTATTAATTTGCGAGCTAACTTGTATGTATGTGTATATATATATATATATATATATATACACACACATACATACATATATATAACTCGAGTAGACTCGAACTCGAACTCAATTTGAGATCGAGTATTATATTAAAAAATCGTCGAGTTTGAACTTGATGAAATTGAGCTGAGCCCAACTCAATTAAGCCGAAAGCTCAATTTAACTCATCTGTAGTTCTAATTTAGATAAACTGACTGCTTACTGGTTGAAGAGGTTTCAGTCTAATGGTTAAAATTAAAATCCTAAAAATTAAATGTCTTGGATTCTAATCCTTTGCTCCCTCCTTACTTTTTAAATCTCATCTCTCATCTACTGGAAAAAAATTTGTTTTAAAAAAAATTGACGACACCCGTTAAAAATGTCCAATGTCAATATATGCATGTTTATGATTTTAAAGAAAAGTGTAATCAAATTGTTCCGAGTGCTACAAAACAACGACGAGAAGAAAACCCTCCAGCCATTATACCACAAATCTCCACTATTCATTATGAATTCGATTACACAAGTCAATTCCGATTTTGGACAGGTCTCAGAGGGTAAAACAGGTTCAAGCAACTCCATGGTGGACTGCCCTTGATACAGTTGTTGCCATAAAGCAGGGCCCATATGTATTGTACATAGTTATGATTTATCATGCATTCGATGGGAGAGCCCATTGAGTTTGAAAAAAGTTTTCCCAAGGGGACTAGCAAACCAACAGAACTTATGATGCAAAGTTCATCTTTTGCTTGGTTAAGCAACCAGATGCTTAAAGACTCAAACCAGAATGGTATCTGTTCATGCCCTACTAGAACAGACTAAAATGGGTGTTCATTGTTTGTTCTCATAATCAGGGTACTTGGTTCATGCACAGTGAGTGCTGAAGGTGGAAATGCCTATTTGGTTCGAATAAAGTACTCAGAGATATATGAGTTATGATTACTGATTAATGGCACCTTAAAGAAATTGAAAGAAGGGAATGGAATATGAAGATTTTACACTAAAGAGAAGTTTATTTAGGTGCAACGTTTGACTCGAATGGATCAAATTGCTCTTTCGAATCTAATGTGACAGGATTTTGACCTTCATCACTATTGCCTAATGTTGCAAAAAGCATTATATTAGCCTTTTTCGTTAATATAATACATTGAGTTTTGTTTGCCATTTTGTTAGGCTTTTTTCCAAAAAAAAAAAATAAAATGCTATAGGTATTATATTGAATGCAGCATTAGGTGATTTTAATGGTAAATGGGAGTTTTTGGTCTTTATCCACCATCAATAAGGGAACAGTACCAGTGATATTTTTATGAATGAACATTTTGTAAAATTGCTTGGGGAATTAAATTAATTGTCTAAATTCAAGAAATATGAACTTCTAGTTAATAAAAAAAATCCATTTGTAAGAAAAACAATACAAAAATGTGGAAGGAATTAAAAAAAGAAAAACAAGAAAGACAAGGCCTCCATGCCAACCCCTTCAGTCCTTGATATAACCAAATATGGGTATTACATAAAGCCAATTGATTTGTAAATATAAAAAAAAAATTCCTCTAACACAAAACAATTCAAAACTGTACACATGGGCTTCATTATTGAAACAAAACAAAAGATAGAAATTAATATCGTTCAATTATTGGCTTGTAGTCACATCGTATCCTAAGCCTTATCTTTTGATCTTCTTCTTGGAAAATTCAAGCAAGGCATTGTCACTTTTAAGCTCTTAAAGTCACGTGAGTTGTGACCACTTCTGCAATTATTTTTCTACTGGATGACTAGGATCTGATAGCAGCACTTCTCCAACCACCGGCCTTGTGTCTTGAGTGACCCTTAACCTTAAGGGTCTGAATTGTAAGTAAAAGAGAAATGGACACTTAAACTTGAGAATGGTCGTTGAGCATGTAACATGTCCTGGAAAAAGCTTTTTGGGCAACTACAAAAATTAGAGCCAAAAAATGATCAAATAGCGATTGATATTTTTCGTGATTTATGTTTACATTGATTTCAAAACTCAATTCAACTCGTAAGAACAATTAGTAAGAATGTTCATCAGGTGATATTAAGGTAAATGATTTGATTCTCAAGCTTTTCTAAAATTTAAAGTCTCTATTGAATCAACCAATAAGAAATCTAAAAAATTGACATTGCTTCACACAAAAAACGAGATTATAAGAGCCCATTTGAATTACTATTTTCTGGAGTTTTTGAAAAAAAAAAAGAGTATCCCCGTAACAATTTGATATATATAAAGTGAAAAGGTGATTGTGAAATGTGTCCAGAAAAATGTAATTTTTTTTTTGGAATAAAATGACAATCCAAACATGCCCTAGTAAGTACGCAATTATGTATCCTTATTCCTTTTTGAAAAATGTATCCTTACTCCTAGTGACATATATAATCCTGCGAGGATAATAACCAACACATGAACAAACAGTAATAGGACACCTGCTCACCAGATTTACCTGCTGGGCGTAAACAAAGTAGCTGTATGAGGATAAGCTAAAAACAAGCAGAATCTCCGGCCACTCGCTCCAGCAGTCAAGTCAACACAGCTACCTCCGCTGTACCTCTTTCCACTCGCACTCCGCACCATTTCTGCTTTTACTAGTATTTCTCGTTTTACTTACTCTAATGTCTAAGCAAGACTTCACTGCCAGCCCTGCATGATAAAACCATTAATCATCGAACCCATTTGTGTAACCGAAAAGAAAGACCTCCTGAAACTGACAAAATTTCCGGCTATAACTGGCACTGCTTTCAGCTGAATTCCATTGCAAGTTGCACAAATGTCTGCATTCAGTAGTTTATTTGAGTGTACTGATTCTGTCTTGTCTGTTTCCGTAGGCCCTTTTTAAGCGAGGATCGCGTGTACGATCATTGGCCTCATAGGTGACTGAACACAAGCCAAGAATGGCTAACAAGTTGATGCTGCTGATTTTTGTTGTGGGTTTTGCTTTGTGCGTGGAATCAAAGTATATGGTCTACAATACCGGTGCCAAAATTGTGCCTGACAAGCTTAATGTTCATTTAGTTCCTCATTCTCATGATGATGTTGGATGGCTCAAAACTGTTGATCAGTACTATGTTGGTTCCAATAATTCAATACAGGTTCCCCTCTTTGCATTTTTTAACTTGATTTACTGTAATTCAGTACTCTGCTGCTGCTGCTTCTTCTTCTTCTCTCTCTCTCTCTCTTATTGGTGACCACAATGTATGACTTATCATGCAGGGTGCTTGCGTGCAAAATGTGCTGGATTCTCTCATTCCGGCATTACTGGCGGATGAGAATCGAAAATTCATTTATGTTGAACAGGTTTAGTATTTGATATTGGCAATTCATATGGAAAGTTTTGTGCTTTATACTTTGTGGTTATTTAGAGGGATCTCATACAAGGAAAATTGATGAAGTGGGGTTGATTGGGCAGGCCTTCTTCCAGAGATGGTGGAGGGATCAGAGTCCTGCAATGCAGAAGATAGTCAGGCAACTCGTCGCTGCCGGCCAACTAGAGTTCATGTATGGAGTTAATAGATCCAGACAGTACATTCTGAGCATTCTAAGAGTCAAGATATAGATAAGAAAGGAAATTGACTACCGACTAATGGTGTCAAATTTCTGTTTCGTTGAGTTCAGTAATGTTGTTGTTTAGGAAACTGTAACAAACATGTGATTTTTAGTGGGATTATGGTTCTAAAGGATATATATTATCTTGTCCTTTGATGTAGAAATGGGGGCTGGTGTATGCATGATGAGGCAGCAACTCATTACATTGACATGATAGATCAGACAACATTAGGTCACAGATACATCAAGCAGCAGTTCAATGTGACTCCAAGAATTGGTTGGCAGATTGATCCATTTGGACATTCTGCTGTTCAGGCCTACCTTTTGGGGGCAGAGGTATTATTTTCTAATGGATTGCTGAATATGTGAAATAGTTGGTGTATAAATTATATTCAATGGTTGATTATTTGCCAAAAAAAATGTGGATTCTTTGTCGACCATTTTGTTTTCAAAGCTCAATGTGTATGATTGAGGTGAAAATTTGAAGAGAAATGGCCGGTCTTTGTATAGCTACATGTCCCAATTTGGGACAACTGATACAAAGCATCTGTTGCAAATGGACTGACTCATGCTTTTTTGTTGGCTTAGCTTGGATTTGACTCTTTTTTCTTTGGACGCATTGACTATCAAGACAGAGCAAAACGGAAAGCTGAGAAGGCTCTTGAAGTTGTCTGGCAGGGTTCTAAGAGTTTGGGTTCTTCAGCACAGGTTAGTTGCAGTACTTTTTTAGTTCTGAAGCATTTTTATGACTGCCTATTTTATTGCTTGGGATTTAAATGGCAGTCTCTCTCTTTCTCTCACAGATATTTGCTGGTGCATTCCCAGAGAATTATGAACCTCCAAGTGGTTTTTACTTTGAAGTAAATGATGATTCTGATATCGTGCAGGTATCTATAGAGAAATAAGATAACTGGTTATTCAATGTATGGTGAGTACAAGCAGATGATAATTTTCTTAAATAAACTGCAGGATGATATGAATTTGTTTGATTACAATGTTCAAGATCGTGTGAATGATTTTGTTGCTGCTGCTTTTTCACAGGCAAGTCATATTTTAGTTTTAGCTTTTATGCTACTAACTCCACTTGTTCTGAACTTTTGATGCTCATTGTGAACAATTTCATCTTTGTTGTCTTCCTACGACTCCAGATATAATTTTCTGTTGTAAAAATTCACTTGCATATTCAGTTGGGTATTTTTTTTCTGATATAAAGAAGAAGAAATGCATGTAAATTTTGACTTGACATGATAAGTCAGCTATCTATCCTGGCTAAGGGAAAGGAAAATCTGTATAGAGATACGATGGTAACGGTTGATTTGTCATTTTCTCAAAGGCATTTGCTACAATAGCTCATAATTGGTTGCTTAATTCTTTAGGTGATGTTTTATCAGAAAGAAGAAATTTTAATTCTTTGTTTCTTTGACAGGCTAATATTACTCGAACAAATCATGTCATGTGGACGATGGGAACAGATTTCAAGTATCAATATGCTCGGACATGGTTTCGGAACATGGACAAGCTCATTCATTATGTCAATGAAGTCAGTCTCACTTTTAGTAAATCGGATTGGTCTATAACTCAAAGTCCTTGTGCTGAATGTCTGCTTTCTTTATAAATTGCACCAGCAAATCATCTATTAGTCGTTTCTCATTTTCATGATTTTTCAGATTGTTCAATGCGTTGATCTTTCAATGCACTTGTGTGTAGGATGGCCGTGTCAATGCATTATATTCAACACCATCAATTTATACTGAGGCAAAATATGCTTCTAAAGAGTCCTGGCCTCTTAAAACTGATGATTATTTCCCGTGAGTCCAAGATTTGGAAGTTACCTTTTTATTGCTGGCTAACAACTTTCTTGGTTTGCTGCCTGTCATTAATCTGGGAATTAATGCTGGTGCTCATCAGATATGCAGACCGCATTAATGCTTATTGGACTGGATATTTTACCAGCAGACCTGCAATTAAACACTATGTTAGAATCTTGAGTGGGTACTATTTGGTAGGTCATCTGCTGTTTTATCTTAATTGATAACTAAGGTGCTGCTGCGTATGCAGTATTTCAGTTCTTTGTTCCTAATTAGACTCCTACACATAATCAGGCAGCTAGGCAACTCGAATTTTTCAAAGGAAGAAATGAAGCTGGACCAAGCACTGACTCATTGGGTGATGCATTAGGGATTGCTCAACATCATGATGCTGTCACTGGAACAGAACAGCAACATGTGGCAAATGACTATGCCAAACGTCTATCAATAGGTTACAAGGAGGTAAATTATACTCCAGATTGAAACTTTGATGTTTCTTTGATGGTTTGGATGAACTCATTTTCCAGATGATTGGTACTAACTTAAGAACTTTCAGGCTGAAGATGTAATTTCTGCTTCACTCGCTTATATAGCACAATCATCATCAGAGTCTGGACTTAAATTACAACAGGTATCTATTGGAAGAGCTCTATCAATCTTTGCTGATTATTAACTTTATTTCTTCCCAAGATATAATTTTCATCAGAATCCTACCTTGTCCATTAAAACTAAGCTGCGAATGCTTTTTCTCTAATTCTAACCTGTAAAAATCTACCTAATTTTTGACCTTTGTTCAAAAAGATCAATGCAGATACTAATCTAAATAGTGGCCTTTGGTTTTTGTCTGGTACGGGAATGCCTATCTGTTCCATAGACTTCTGTTTTTTGGACAGATATAAGTTGTATCTCAACAATTGTATTGAATTGTTTAGCTTCTGCCTTTGGAATTTATTTATTTGGTTTTTTTACAAGGTTACATTTTTTTTCTTGAAAGATCACTTTAAAAAATAAAATTTCTGACTGAAATCAATATTTTCTGATTGCTTTACAATATGCATGGTGTTTATGGAAGGATCTTCATTTTTGAAGTTTGAACTTCATTAATCCTTATTACTAAACCAGGCAATGATTTCTTTTTCCTTTTCCTCTCTCCTACAAGTAATACTTGTTTCCTTTTTGTTTCGGAGGTTGGTTAGACATTGTTGTTGTTTCATCATGTGCGCTTTCTATTTGTGGTGATGACTTCATGCAAGAATATCTATTTACCATGGACTATCTCTGTTAGATCAAAATCTAAGATAAACTATACCTTCTCCCTTTTTATGCTTGAGTATCAAGCTGACTGGCTTTGTATTAATTTGATTGTAACATGTCATTTTCCTTCTTTTACCAGTGTCCACTTCTGAACATAAGTTATTGTCCTCCATCTGAAGTTAATTTATCTCCTGGGAAAAAATTAGTAAGTGAATCTTTCTAGAATGCTTTCTATCTTTTTGTACGTGTTTCTCTATTTCCCTTATTAGTAACTGGCATGAAATAGGCCATCTAAGATACTCTCTATTTGTAGGTGGTCATGATCTATAACTCCTTGGGGTGGAAAAGATCTGAGATTGTGAAAATTCCTGTGAGTATGCATTAGATATTTTATTTACCGTCCTTATCTAGCTTTTTGCCCCATTTATTTCTGGATAGCTTTTTGCCCCATTTTTAACTGGATAGCTTTTCCATTGAACAAGTTTGCTTCTATTGCATTTTGAATTTTGACTTCGATGAGCTTGAAGACAAGTATGCACAAAGTATAAGTAAATAAATCATTTTGAAAACTGGATATCTAAAAATATGTGGGTACATGAAGCCAAGGAAAAAGGTAAAGAAGCTAATCTATCTAACCTGCAGTGCGAGCTTTGGATTTGCAAGGAAAATAGCCGTTTCTTTTTCATTATGCTAACTGAATTGTCAAGAAGATTGTAGTTTGCTTGTTACAGATCTTTGTCTCCTTGTGCTGACCCTTAATACATTTATTTGAATATCTCTTGTATAAGAAATACTCAGTGGCACATGAGACTATCCTGAAGCAATTCACAGAAGGTCAACTGAGGCATGAACAGCAAGTTTCTCTTACTTTATCCTGGACAGCGATTATCTTATGATATTTTTTTCTTGTCATGTTATACGCTGTTACAGTTGGTCCATGTTTTTAACATTGCTCTGCTAACTGTCTCTCTCATTGTATATTCAAGCAAGACTTCCTTTTCAAAAGAATCTGCAACTTTGCCTGGTATCTACATGCATTATTGTTTAGGGACATCTTTTCTGTTTCTTTTTGCTTTTAGTCCTACATGGTTGTCAGGTTAGCTGTGAGTAACTTCTGATGTTGCAAAACATTAGGCAACTAAGTTTCTGCTGTTTTTGAATTCCCAATCTTTTGTCATAAACTTGCCACAGGTTGTCAGCGCGAATGTCATTGTTCAAGATTCCACTGGAAAAGAAATCGAATCACAGATCCTTCCTGTAGTTGATGCTGCAATGGCCCTACGGGAATTTTATGCAACTGCAAATGTTGGAAAATCCCCTGCAGGAGGCCCCCTATACTGGCTTGCTTTTAAAGTGGAGGTTCCTCCTCTAGGTTTTAGCACATATGCTGTCAGTAGTGGTAAAAGAGCAGGTTAACCATCTGATTGCGTCTCTTGAAAGTTTTTTGTGACTTCTTGTTATTCAGCATATTAATCTCCAAATTTCTTCTTGTTCAATATTCCATTTTTTGTCACCTGTTGTAAGCGCAGCTACTACTTCAGTAAGGGAGAAGTTCTACAGATCTGATGGGAATCAAAATGATGCTATTGAAGTAGGGCCTGGGAATTTGAAGCTTGTATACTCTGGAAGTGACGGAAAACTGACTGGATATATTAATGGCAAAAACATGGTAAATATTCTTCTTTTATTTAATATATCTGCCCCTTATGCATACTACACTATGAAGGCCCACCTAAGTAGAGAGCAAGCTTTTGCTTTGCTAGCATCCCTCTATTTTCCCCTCTCTCCTTTCTACAAACCATCATAAATTTGTAAGAACAACTGTATGCAAAGGATGTTGTGATTTTTATGACATTTTTTTCCTTTAATCATCTTCTTTAAACTTTAAAATTGAGTTAAATTAACATCGATTTTACTAACGATTTCTTTCTAACAAGGTCAAGTCCTCTCTAGAGCAATCTTATAGTTATTATGTTGGAGATGATGGTACCAAGGACGTTGCACCTGTGGTGCCTCAGGTATTATACCTTTTAACTTGTGTAGTTTTGTCTTAAACTTTAATGTTTCTTTCCACATGAAAACTACCTTTATCTTAAAGATCTGTTGTTCTTTTTCTCCCCTATTTCTGTTTATGTGTTGTCTTCAGCTCAAGATTATGCCAACAGTGCCTAACTTTTACTCTTGAATCTTGAAGGCTTCTGGAGCATATGTTTTCCGGCCTAACTCCACATTTCCCATCCAGTCTCAAGAAAAGGTACAAAAATCATGTCAAAATTTTAACCAATATGATCCCTCATTGCCTCTAATAAAATAAAGTTTTATTTTATTTTATTTATTTATTTGATGTAACAGATACCAATTACAGTTCTTAGGGGACCGCTCTTTGATGAAGTTCATCAGAGTGTAAATTCGTGGATATATCAGGTTATTGTTCAACTAATTGATATTTAAGCCTTTTATTCATGTTCCCTTATGTCCACTTCCCCCCCCCCCCCTCTCCTCCATCAGATTTCTTGTATCATATAAAGTCTATTCCAGTGGCAAGCTATAAATTACCCTGAATTGTGACATGCTATGAATTTTTCAAGAGCTCTAGAAGAATACCATGAGAAGCGTTATGAAAGATTGTCTTATTCATCAATTCTTGCGCTCACTGACACACATCTCCCTGCTCCTTAGTACCGTCTCTACAGTGGACACAATAAAGCACTATTGTTTTTCAGAGTTTTTATTTTGTCACTAGTGTATGCAACATGTCGTTTGTCAGATTACACGAGTCTACAAGGAAAAGCAGCATGCTGAGGTTGAGTTCATTGTAAGTTGTCAATTTAGTGCATTTTTGGATAGAAATCTTTGGGGTATTTCAGTAGATGAAGTTTCGATTTCAGCTGTGGCTTCTAATCAAGATTTATTTATTCCAGGTTGGCCCCATACCCATTAATGATGGACTCGGCAAAGAGGTAGTAACACAACTTACCACCACCACCAAGAACAATAAAACATTCTATACAGATTCTAACGGTCGAGATTTCCTTGAACGGGTTTGTAACATAATCCTTTTCTTGTGCATCAAGTTTTATTTCCCCCAAGTATAGCACTTTTCTGACGTTTAATTTTTTTTTTTTCGGTAAAGCTTATTAGATGTTCAAAACTTTTGGATGTTAAAAGGTACATTTATATTGTTATATTAACTTTGTTTGCAGATTCGGGACTACAGATCTGACTGGAACCTTCAAGTGAACCAGCCTGTGGCAGGAAACTATTACCCAGTATGTTTGTGTTATACTTAATATATGACTCTTAAACCTTGGGTTGAATGAGAAGTGTTTCACTATATCCAAAAATTCCTATCTTAAAACAAACTATAGAACCGCTCTTAACAGAAATATGGTGTCTGCTGTGGAAATAGAGCTAATATCTCACAGGAAAGTTTTGTATTCTTAATTTCAATCACCCTGCAGTTTCAAAGGTTTGACAAAAGCTGCTCTTAAATTTCGGAGTTGTTGGTAACATATGAGCTAATCAGTTGGTTAATGACGAATTACTAAAGCAAAATTTTCATCATGAGTAGCTCTTCTTAGTCAGGTTTGTGTTGCTTTTGACATACCTAGCGGGTTGGAGAAACTTATGCACAAAGATGTTAATTTACAAGACCTGAACATTGCAGTTCCTTTTCTTCGGGGCTTAACTTATCTTCTTCATTTTACAGTTAAGTCACCTGATTTGTCCCTAATTATGAGAGTTTCTCGCTTTTCCCAGTATCCTAGTGTGACTTGAATGAATACCCGTGGAATTCTGTTAGCAATTGTTGTCTGGAATTGAACTTTAGATACAGAAAATATCGCTTGAGTATGTCTTTGATAAAAATAAAACAAATACTGCACGAGTATGTGGGTATCTTGGAGATTTTCTTTTACTTATTTCTATTCTATCATTTCGATTTTTCAGTACTAATTTTGTGTTTTACCCAACAGTCAAGCCAGTTACATGAAAACTTGGGATTGGAAATTTTGTACTTCTCAATTAAAGTAATTAAGAAGGATTAACTGAAAACCCAGAGTGGGAAGGGTGTAGGGAGAGGCGCGAGGGTTAAAAAAATAAAAATTGATATAGTAACCTGACTAGTACTTACAGGCAGATAATCCATTTTAAGTGCAACCCGACTAGTAGCTATATTTCCTATATTTCTTGTTTGGGACAGGGTGATAATCCATTTTAAGTGTGACTTTTAAGGACTGGTGACAAAAAGAGTATACACTTTAATGATTTTTTCCTACGCTAAGCAACTTTTTTCTTCTCTTACCTTAGATATGCCATGACCTTTTAACTTGTATATTTAGCTGCACCATTTATTGCAGTTTTCAGGTCAATTAGAGAGGGAAGGTTTAAGGTTATATATAGGATGTTGGTTATGCACTAGTAAATGGATTCAAACAGTGGCTTTTTCATCTTTCAGATCAATCTTGGAATTTATATGAAAGATAAGGACACCGAGCTCTCAATCTTGGTTGATAGATCTGTTGGAGGATCTAGCATTTTTGATGGGCAATTGGAACTGATGCTTCACAGGTTTACTCCATGTTTTTGTATCCTCTTCCCCTGCTCTAAGTCTTGCCATTTCTTTTCCTTTTCTTTTCCTCCTGGTGTTCTGATTATGGGGTTAATTTAATAAAGTTAATGTTAGGGTGACTTGTGCACTTTTATTTATTTGTGGGTTACAGGAGACTGCTTGTTGATGATAGTAGAGGCGTTGCAGAGGCATTAAATGAAACAGTCTGTATTCCTAGTGCATGCAAAGGGTTAACTGTAAGATAGCAAACACTATCAAATCCCTCGTTGTCTGGTTGTCTTATATAATTGTTTCTGCTTGCTATTGCTACTTTGACAAATGGAGCTAGTGTGGTTGTAATCAGAATTTGGCATCCAAAAAATCCTAGTTTATCTTAATTCTTCGCTTCTATTATGTGTTTCTAATTTCCAGAATGCATGAGTTCTAAAACAACTGGTGATTTATGGTAAAGGTTTTATATAATGTAAAGAAGCGAAAATGAAATTCTTCTCATTTCATAAGTTCACACAATTCTGTTAGTGCTAATAACACGTCTCTCAGGTTCAAGGCAAGTTCTATTTTAGGATCGATCCACTTGGGGAGGGAGCTAAGTGGCGTCGATCATTTGGACAGGAGATATACTCTCCACTTCTTCTAGCCTTCAGCGAGCAGGTATGGGAAAGACCTCAAGCGATCTTATTGCCATTGTGTGAATATTACTATATTCTAACATGATTTTCATATAACACAGGACGGAGATGAGATGACCAATTTTAAAGTACCAACCTTTACAGGAATTGATCCTTCCTATAGTTTACCTGATAATGTGGCATTGATAACTCTCCAGGTATGTTTTGGAATCTAACACGGTACCCTTCAAGCTCCTTCGAATTTTACCATCTTCTTGTCCAAATTAATGAGTTCATCATATTTTTGTCCTTGTGGTTTATAGGTGCTTGCAAATGGAGAAGTTTTACTTCGCTTGGCTCATTTATACGAGGTTCTTTTTTTTTCTTTTACATTTATATAGATATTGTTTCATTTTTCTGTTGTGGCCATGTTATATCTTAAGCCACCAACCATACTACCGTGGTGGAAATTTAATACTCCACACACTTACTTTGTCTCTACTAGGTTGGAGAAGACAAGGACCTATCAGTACCAGCAAGGGTGGAGTTGAAAAAGTTATTTCCCAATAAACAGGTTGAGCACGCTGCTTTGGATTCTCATCACTTATACAAGTAAAACATTGCATTGGTTAATCACTAATCGCTCCTCATGAACTTCCTCCAGATTATTCAAATTACAGAAACAAGCTTATCTGCTAACCAGAAGAGGGAAGACATGGAAAAGAAAAGACTAGTTTGGTCAGCAGAAGGTTCAAATCATAAATCCCAAAGGGTTTCAAGAGGGGGACCTGTTGATCCCATTAAGTTGGAGGTCGAGCTAGCTCCAATGGAAATCCGCACCTTCTTGATCAACTTCAGCAAAAAGTTGTCAACTCTGTGAACTGCAGCAAGGTAAAGAAACTTTGGTAATGTCCCATTTTAACAACGCTGAATTGTTTTTCCTTCGCATTGATCTTTGAATTGGTTGGCATTTTATTTAGGTATAAAAAAGCATGATGATCAGAGTGTATTGTAGTGTTTTGCTTCAATAAAGAATGTTGGGAAAATGTATGGGAATAAGCGGCAACCCAAGACTCTTTTTTAAGTTTTGCTGGAATCAGTCAGCAACGAAGCGAAGAGGCAAATTGTGCTGCTTTCTTTTTGGGTCTTTTGTTCATTCTTTTGTGAAGTTGTCATCAGAATAATAGGCGCATTAGGAATGATTTAGGTCCTATGTTTAAGATGTACTATATGTAGAAATCAGCTGATATAGATTTGCACCATGCTTTAATTTATGAATTATTATGCGATAATTGTCTGAACCGTTTGGCTAATTATAATCAGTATGACAAAGTTTTCATCAACCTTGGAATAAATTTAGGTAAAAAGCAGGCGAATTTCTTGGAGTCTCGTCAAAATTGAAAATTGTCAGAAAATTGGTGTTGTTTGAGTTGGGTTTCGGAATAAAAGATCGCCGCATCTAGATGTGAGGCTTCTAATAAAGGTATTTTTAATTTTCATTTATTTTGGCGGGTTGCTTTAGTTTTTTTTATTTTATTTTCGTAAAGGCTTCGCCGCTCATTGGAACATTTGATATATTCTTTCTTTTTTTTCCTTTTTAATAAAATGTAACTTTTATTAAAAGGTAACCGCGACGAAGTTTTTTTTTTTTTTTTTTCCATAAGACGTAACCTTAATTAGGCTTAATTAGGGTTTAGGGTTTAACGTTTTACATGAAACCCTAATTTCCAAACCATCACAGTGTAACCCTTTAACCCTAATTTTGAAATCAAAATTCTTAAATGGTATTACTAAAATTCTATTATAAATCCGAATTGTCAAAAATTTAATATATGATATTAGAATAATGTTAATTTTATAAATTTATATGATAATCAAGTATGCTATTAAATTACTAATAAAATTTACTATTTATAATTTACCATTTACTATTTATCACTTACTTTTTACTATTTACTATTTATCACTTACCATTTATCACTTACTTTTTACTATTTATCATTTATCATTAACCATTTCTAATTATTCATCGTTCACCTTTTTATCTTCTAATGAATTACGACTTACTGGCATCATTCACCATTATCATTACTGACAGCATATCTTGTATTATTCACCATCTATTAGTATTTATTATTCACCTTTTATTCATTACTCGCCTAAAAAATTACTGCCTTTATAAAATTAATTCTAAAATCCGTCAACAAATAATCTTCAAAAATATAAATTATCAAGAAACAAATACATCTGTCACATAATCTAAAAATCAAACAAATACTTGCCACATTATCTAAAAATCAAACAAATTAAATAATATTTTAAAATATAAATTACACATTTAATCTTAAAAACAAACCATAAATAAACATTTGACTATTAAATTAAATAAATATAAAGCATCATAATATCTAGAACTTAAAACAACTGCAAATGTTATAAAATTATTATGAATAAAATTTTTAAATAAACTAACCTTATCACTGACAATGTCGTTTCTTTAAAAAACTTCTTTTCGATTCATCGCTCAAATCATAATATTGCTTTTCTCGATTCAAGTCGTCTTAATCCACCAGCTACCGTTGAAAAACTAAAAGAAATATGAAGAAGATGAGGACCACACTAGAAAGAGAAAAGTTGTGAGAGAGTTGAGTTCACTCAAGTGAGTATATAGAGAAGAGAGAAAAATTGAGGTTGTCCGTGAAGATGAGACATGAGTCATTATTGTCGGCAATATAACAAATAATTGGAGTAGTGTTACTTTGACTACAAATTATTATTTTTGACTAAATCATGACATTTGATTTGTAGATCTAAAAACTTTGTGAAGGATCGGTGGTGGAAAAACTAACGCCGAAAATTCAAATTGCAGCCTTAGTTTTTTTTTAAAAAAAAAATTAGTGCATTGCCGTTAGTGTTTTTTTATAAAGAAATAATAAGAGTGACAATGACAACCCTTGGTTACCGTAGGTTAGGTGGGATGGACGGTGACAAACTATCGCTGCAATCGAGGTTTACGGTTTTACTTAAAAAAAATTGGGTCCGTTGATCACATTGTGATCAACGGTGCATGATTGCCCGGGGGGAAAAAATTGACGCCGCAAATCAAATTTGCAGTGTCAGAAAAAAAAATAAAAAAAAACTTGAGGCATCAGGAAAAAATTTTAAAAAAAAACTGAATGCCACCAAGAAATCAGAAAGAAGACTGACGAAATTTGTACATATTAGCTGTAGCTGTCGTGTCGGCAGAGCATGAGCGGCGACAGCTTGGGAGAAAAAAAAAAGGGAAAGAAATTATAGAAAACTAAAGCAACCAAAATTAAATACAAATTAATTGTAATTTTATTGGTAGCCTCATACCTTAAATGCAGCGATCCTAAAATCAGAACAAATCGTCAAAGCCCACCAATTTGATGATAGTTTTTTATTTTAGTAATATTCTTAGAAATTCGCCTAAAAAGCAACATGGATCCGGAAAAGGTATTTGAAATTGTGTTTTTAAATATAGAGAAAAAAAAAATTTGTCCTTGGTTTAATGTGTACATGTACTGATTGAAATGATGTATCCTCTAAAAGTTTCTTTAATATCATTTTTAACTCTTGCACCAAATTTTGTTCAATCTTAAAAGTGAAAAAGGAAATGATTTAACTAAGCAAGGCATTAAAATAGTAACACTTTTTTTTGTTGATAAAATAGAAAATAGTAATACATATTGTTAACGGGTTTTGTTCAGAGGAAACCTCTCAATGACAAAATCCCAAGAACAAAAAAAAAAAAGGGTGAGATTTCTCAAAAAATCGAGTCAATTAGATTAATAAAAAGTACCATTTAAAGTGAGCTCGATTTTCTTTTTTTTTTTTTAAATCAAGCACACTGAAAGATTAAAAAGAAAAGTTCACTCAAAAAAAAAAAATTTTTTTTCAAAAAAGTTGAACTCTATTTCACTTGAAAATCTCAAAAACAAAAAGAGAACTCCAATTAACATGTGAACACCAAAAAAATAAATAAACAAAAAGTTGAACTGGATTTTCAAGAAATCGATTTCACTTGAATCAAATACAAAAGAAAAGGGTACAACGTTACGAGGAATGGCAAACCGTTGTCCGGAGGAAAATGGCAAAACGTCGGGTCCGTCTTCTTCTTCTTCCCTCCAAATTCCGTTCTATCCGGCAATGCAAATTCCTCTGTTCCCTCCCTTCCGCCCCGCCTCTCCACAATGAAACTGCCGCCGTCGGGGCCCCTGCTGCGAATGAAGCTGCCCACGCAACCGACGAAAATCTCCAGCAACACCTTCGAAAGCTTCGAATATTACTGCAACAGAACCGCACCGAAACTGCGAAGAGACTCCTCAACACTCTCATTCGCTCCAATTCAGCTTCTCAACTCTACACCCTGTATTCCCTATCCTCGCCTCCTCCTACAAAACCCATCTTTTCTAGCTTTCTTTTATCGTTTTATGCCGAGTTAAAGCTCCCCGACGAGGCCACTGAGGTCTATGATTTAATCAAAAGAGACGGTAACTTTCCTTCTCTTTACGCTTTTAACCTGTTTCTTGAATCATTGGTTAGTTCTAGGCAGTATAATAAGACCCTGGAAGTGTTTTTAGATGCTGTAAATTCGGGTATTCGAGTTGATAAGTTTAGCCATGGTAAGGCCATACAATCGGCTGTGAAGTTGGGGGATTTGGAGGGAGCTGTGGAGCAAATGCGGCGCATGAGAAAATGTGGAATAAAGCCTAATGGGTTTGTTTATAATGTTGTGATCGGGGGTTTGAGTAAAGAAGGGAGAGTGGCGGAGGCGCGGAAACTGTTTGACGAAATGGTTGATAGAAGAGTGTTGCCGAATAGGGTGACTTACAATACTCTCATTGATGGATATTGTAAAGCAGGGGACTTGGAGGAGGCGTTTAATGTGAGGGAGAGGATGAAAAATGATACTGTGGAGGCTAATGCTGTCACATATAATACGTTGCTTGGTGGGCTTTGTAGGGCGGCAAGGATGGAGGAGGCAGGAAGAGTGTTAGAGGAAATGAAGGTTCATGGGTTTGTTCCAGATGCATTCACGTATAGCATACTGTTTGATGGGCATTTGAGGTCTGGAAATGCAGATGCTTCATTGGCTTTGTATGAAGATGCTGATCGTAGAGGGGTGCAGTTGAATGAGTGTGCTTATGGCGTTTTGGTTAATGGATTGTGTAAGGAAGGGAAAATGGATAAGGCCGAGGAATTAATGAAGCATTTGATGGAAAATGGGGTTGTTCCCACGAAGGTAATGTTTAATGCTATGGTTGATGGGTACTGCAGGGAAGGCAACAAAGAAAAGGTGCTTTTAACAATTGGAGAAATGGAGAAATTTGGGTTGAGGCCTGATTGCATCACATTTAATACAGTGATCAACATGTTCTGCAGAGCATCCGAGATGGATCATGCAAATGAATGGATTAAGAAGATGACTGAGAAGGGAATTAGCCCCAATCTAGAGACATATAACACCCTGATTCAGGGCTATGGGCGAAATTGTCAGTTTGAGAGGTGTTTTCAGATTCTTGAGGAAATGAAAGACAAACAAATAAATCCCAACGTTGTTACTTTTGGTTCTTTAGTAAACTCCTTATGCAAGGATGGTAGGCATCTGGAACCTGAAGTGATACTCAGGGATATGATATGTAGAGGGGTTCTGCCAAATGCTCAAATTTACAATGTACTCATAGATGAGCATTGTAGAAGAGGAAACATAAAAGATGCATTTAGTTTACTTGATGAAATGCTGAAAAGTGAACTACCTCCAACTCTAGTGACATACAACACACTCATTAGCGGGCTCTGCAAAAGAGGGAGGGTTACAGAAGCTGAAGAGTTGGCTTTGAAAATCATAAGCATCGGTCTGCATCCTGATGTCATCACATATAATTCCTTAATATCAGGGTATTCCAATGCAGGGAACACCTGGAAGTGTTTTGAGTTATATGAAAAGATGAAAGCATCAGGTGTTAAACCTACCTTGAGCACATATCATCCTCTAATTGCACAATGTAAAGCAGAAAAACAGGGACAGATGCTACTGGAGAAAATTGTTCAAGAAATGTCTGACATAAACCTGATTCCTGATCGAGTCCTATACAATGAGCTTCTTCATTGTTATGTAAAGCATGGAAAAGTCCAAAAAGCATTTTCTCTGCAGAGTGAAATGGTAGAAAGAGGGATTCCTCCTGATAGGATGACCTTCAATGTCTTGATATTGGGTTGTTTCAAGGAGTGCGAGGTTGAAAAGGCCAAGGATCTTTTTGATGGCATGAGGGCTGGAGGATTGATTCCTAATGCTGATACATATAACACACTCATTGCAGGACACTGCAAGCTAAAGGATTTTGTTGGAGCATATATCTGGTACAGGGCAATGCTTGAATGTGGTCTTTACCCAACTATCACTGTTTGTAATGAGCTTCTCGCAGGCCTCAGAGAGGAAGGAAAATTGGAAGAGATCCGGATAATTTGCTCTGAGATGAGTGTTAAAGGATTGAATGAGCGGAGCATGAGTGAGGACTTTCCTGCTGCTACTGAAGTGTAATATAGGAATGCTCTGCGTCGCTCCATCTTTTTGAATCAAGTATTAGAGAAGGAACCAATTATGCAGATCGTCATGATTGTGATGCTCTCATCTACAAGTTCTCAAGGGTAATTAACTACATTTTTAGATTAGTTATCTGCTGTCAAATTTGTCCAATCGAGATCAGATTGCAGGAAGTTGGATAGGTTGAGTACCTGTCATGTTTCTTTACAATTAGCACGATACCTCCTGTTATTGTACCTGACTTTTATACAAATAAGTATTCACTCCATTGCTTGCAGACAGCATGGGCCCTTTTAGGGTTGACATGCCCCATTGGATGTTTCAAGATATTTACATACTGCAGTTTAAAATGTTCTCCCAAATAAATTAGATGCAGTTATAGGATTGAGGTGAAAGATTATAGGTACATTATCATGAAAATAGCTGTTTAAAGACTGAGAATAGTCAATTAATTACTTCTTCAGATAAATCTAAAGTGTCACATCCTGGATGTTGTGTTTGCATTATTCTTTAAGAATGGTTGACTAATTTTGGTTTCCATCATTCTTAATTTTTCAGAGGATGCTGAACTCACTCCTTGGAGGCTGAGCTGGAGAATATACTGGACTAATCAATTTGTGGCAACATAGCAAATGGACACTGTACTTGGTTGGCTTACTACTTAATATCCAGGTTATCTTGTGAGATTTTTGTTGACATATACAGAGGTTTCCTTTACATATTAGACATGTTATAGTCCATTGAAAATGAACACAGTGTCAGCAAATTGCTGACTAGCCATGGCTTTTTAGGTTGTCATTGATGATGCTTAAACCTGTGAATTTCTATGCAGCCAGAGAAGTCCTACTCAACACAGGAACTTTGCCATCTTCTGGGAACTGTAATTGTGAAGAAGGCACGGGTGCAATCTATATTGGGCGGGTCCTACTGTCATAGGTATGGTAAATACTAGAAAATTTTTTATTACTTTCTATACGAAAGTCACATGTGCACACAGTGTGTAAACAAACTACTGACTCGAATTACTGGCTCTGCATGACTTTAAAAAGTCATTTTCCCATTTACTAGCAGGGTCAAGCTCTATTACTACATGTTTGACAGACCTCATATGTAGGTGATACGCTAGAGCAAGGCATCCCCAAAATATGCTGGAGTGCTAGATGCGAGTGAGAAACAGTTCACTGTGAGGATTTGGAGCTTTTCAGGATGGTTTTTTTTTTCCCAATTGGATGAAGGCATATTTGCCTTCTGTAATATGCAAAAGCTTGAAGGGACTTTTTTAATTGCTGGGAAGGAGCACATTCAGCTTCCTTGCAATTTACGATAACTAATCTGGAAGGATAGAACAAAGCAGAGTTCAGTGAATCCAGATTAGATATTGACAAGGTTGCACATAAAGCCACTCAGGAACAGTGAGAATACAACACGAGGAGTTGAGCGTAGTGGAAATGGAACATATTGAGGTTTGCATCAAGATGAACTCTGCTGCAACAATCTGTCCAATTAAGAACAAGTTAGGATATGGGATAATTGCAAGTAACTGGCCTGGGGAGATTGTAGCAAGCTGGGCAACACCAGAAGCAAGTGAAGGCAGCAAGGATCCTGCAGAAGCTGAAGCTAGCAAATATGATTAACCAAAGCCATTAATTTACAATTACTAATCTGATGCTAATGCTGCAAACATAGCCGAAGATATATTTGGTCTTGAGTCCTCTGTTTTGTATGTGGTCCTTTTCTCATATTAACTTGCAAGGAAATGATACTGGTAGCAAATTGGCAAAATTTGCCATTGGAGGGATAGAAAATATTACCGTGTCTTTGTAAAGTAGCACAGTGTGGAACTTGGAAGTGGGTAGTACCCATTATATTGTGAAGCTAAGGATACTCTTGTTCATTTTAGCAGTACAACTCATGCCATTTTGCTAATAAAGTGTTAAGGTTTGCTAATGGTCCTAATTTTTATGTCATCACCAGCCTCAAACATTTTGAAACTCATAGGTTTTAACAGAAACTACAAAGTTAAGAAAAAAAATTAACTCCACAGAGCAATGGAAAGTAGTAATGTAGAAAAAATCCCTTAAAACCCAACAAGATAAATAAATAAATAAAATGAAGAAACTAGTTGCGGATACTAAATTCATATGAATGATGGACGAAATTAGTCAGTTATGCTAAATTTAACAATGACCCCTAGGCTTTAAGTCTGTTGTCCACGTACCCATAACAATTTGAATTACACATTAGACTCCAGTACTTGTCATAATCCATTAAACAGTAGACAACGCAGAGGAGACTAGGATTTTTATGTCGAGACCAAACAGGCTTCATTTACGTTCACTCAGCGACTAAACCAGAAAAGCCCGCCGCCGGCAGTGGGCCACAAGCCAGGGGCATTTTGGACATCTTCAGAATCTTTCAAGCCACCTACATTCAAGCCGTCGGGCTAATTCCGATAAAGACGACGCCAAATTTAAGATCTGACGGAGATTTCACATTAACGATATGGCGAAAGAGAACAGCTCCTCCGCTATGGATGTGGACAACCGGAATTCGGAATCCGTTGATCAGATTAATAGCCCTAGGTTCTCTATCAATGGTATTTTACTCTCCCATAAAGCTCTAGACAGCTAATTTTGAGGAGATAATTTATGTTTTTTTTTTTTGGTGAATTTACAGTTTTTCAGCTCTTGAAATCGGCTCAGATGCAGCATGGATTGCGGTTTGGCGATTACGCTCGTTACCGGTATAACCTACGCTTGTACACTTATGGTATATGTTTATGAGTAATTTGGTACGATGAAGTTCCGGAAAGTAGGTTTAATTTTTGTAAGAAATGCCGTATGATATTGTTTTTACCAGTATATAAGCGTAAATGTGCTCTATATAGGTTTATGAGGGAATTTATGACATTGATCATTAGAGGTGGCAGGATTAAATTTGTGAAAAATGTGGTGTGATAGGGTTGTACTATTGAGGGAATGTGAAATTGACCAGTTTTTTGCAAATTTTTAGGAGGTACTGTACTGCTCGGCTCAGGAGATTGTACAAGTCATTGAAATTCACGCATGGCCGTGGTAAATATAGTAAGAGGGCGATTACAGCTTCTATGGTCACTGAAGTGAGGTAATAGATTGCCAAGACCAATGGTTGAATTTGATTGACATTACAGTTGGTAAATGTTTTAATTTCGCTTTTGCCATTTGAAGACCAAATTTGCTGTTTTGTCTCTCGTTAATAATTTCTTAAGTGGTCGTTAATCTATCTTGATTACTTTCTGCATGGTGGTTGGGGACACTGTAGGTATCTTCATGTGGTTCTTTATACAGCAGAAAGAGCTTGGAGCCATGCTATGGAAAAGAAAACGCTGCCAGATGGTCCAAATGCACGTCAGCGTGGCTATCTGATTGGTAGGCTGCGAAAAGCAGTCAAATGGGCTACTTTGTTTCAAGACTTGTGTTCCATTAAGGGAGATTCTAGGACATCTTTGGAAGCAGAGGTGTGCTGATTAATTCATCATTTTGCACTGCTGCTGTACCCTGTATACAAAAAATCTAATTATTTCTAGCAGACTCTTTCAGGAATTTTTTGTTTTATTGGGTTCACTGTATTTCCTTTCACTTGTGGGTAAGGATGGCAATAGGGCCCCTGGTTTTTGGAGGAGAGGGGGGGGGGGAGGCGGGGGATCCCTCCCGCGTCCCCAGCCCCATGTTCTAAAATCTCCCCCACTCCTGCCCCGTCCCCCGCTTCCCTTACCCCTGCCCTGCCCCACCCTGCTCCATAGTGGTTGGCTAATTATAATTTTTATTTGGACATTATTTGTCCACATATATAACATCAATAACAACCTCGTAAATCATTCTTTTAGATATTATTGATATTTTAAAATTTATATTATTGACATTATGATATTTTTAGTTCTCAAATTATAATATATTTGCATATATTATTGATGTGTGGTTGTAATGTGTATATTCATATGTGTATAAAACTAGCTATAGATATTTACATTTTTTTTAAAATTTATTTTAGTGGTGGAGGTCCTCCCCCATCACCTGCCCCATTTAAAATGGGGGGAGAAAAATCCCCTCCACCCCTGCCTCACACCCCTCGGGAATCCACCCCTGTTGCCATCCCTACTCGTGGTGTTACTAGAATCATGAGAGATAACCTGCTTAGATGCTTTTAATAAGTAAACCTCATAGTCTGCTACTAATTCGCTTCCTTTGACCGTTCTTTTCTTGTTACAAGTGGTTTAGTAGAAGTTTACATTCTATAACTGTAGCCAGCACATTTCAAACTAGGCATTTACGAATAATTCAGATTTAGTGCTTGGATTAGTTTAGATGATATGGTGGAGAATCTATCACTTTATAATCTCTAAGTAACTATTTAAGTTAAGATAAAGTTAATTTCTATGGATGGTTTGGATTCATCTGCAATCACCGCAATTAAAACCAACAATATAGTTTACAATACAGTCATACTTAGTGGAAGTTGGCTTATGCAATCAACGCCGACAATTCAGTTGTTTCTTACTGTCGTTCCTTCCCTTTTTCATTCTTTTTCATTAAAAGCATCAGATGGACTATTAACTAGTTCTAGACGTACATGCAAGCTGTAAAAACAATTCTCACTTAGCAATCGATGTGCTCTTCAACTCTTTTCTCGGACATTTTGAAGATGTTGTTGCCATTTTGTGTTTCCATTTGACTTAGTGGTGGAGTTTCAGCCTGTCAATTTCTTCTCATTGTTGCTTGTAACTTTTGCATGCAAGTAATATTCTCTGTACTGAGAAACTATCAATTCTTAAACTGCAGGCTTATGCAGCTTATATGAGGGGAAATTTGTTATTTGAGCAAGATCAGAATTGGGAAGTTGCACTGAAGAGTTTCAAAAGTGCCAGGTACTAAATGTTTAGTATGCTTGTTTCTTCTTTAAATATCCAAGATGTTGCTTGAAGTGTACTGTTCCCTTGTTTTAATTTTCCTTGTTGGCTAACTTAGTTACTTTCTTTAGGGCTGTTTATGAGGAACTTGGGAAATATGGAGACCTTGAGAACCAAGTTTTGTGCCGTGAGCGGGTTGAGGAATTAGAACCTAGCATAAGATACTGCTTACACAAAATTGGAGAGTCAAATTTACAAACTTCTGAATTGTTACGCATAGGTGAAATGGAAGGACCTGCTTTGGACCTGTTTAGAGCAAAGTTGGAGGTGAGTCTTAAATAATAGAATTCAGGAGTTAGCTGATTAATGAGGTGTGTGGCTATACTATTGGTAGAATCATATTCCACAACTTTTGTCATGACAACTTGGAAACATGAATTTCTCAGCTTAGTATCTAATTTATTATAACTGCATTTTCTTGGATCAAAAGGCTGTTATGTCTGAGGCTAGGTCCCAGCAGGCTGCATCAATGACAGAATTCCATTGGCTTGGGCACCGATTTCCAATATCAAATGCAAAAACAAGGGTGTCCATACTGAAAGGTTAGTAATGAATCATGACATAATTAAGTCATAGTGGTTTCTGAGCAAAATGGATACTTAAGTTTTTCTTCCTTCTATCTGCTTTTTGCAACTGCATTGCCACTTTTTGGGTTGACTCTAGAAGCTGGAATTGTTTGCTTGACAGCTTTTTTAGTTTAGCTGGAAATTCAAATTTAGACAGCATGTTCTCTGTTGTATTTTTCCCAGAATAGTTTTGGGACAGTTATTGTTATTTGGAAATCACCATTTAAATAACACTTAAAAAGTTTAATGGTTTTAACGTGTAATTAGAATATTAGCATTGCAGAAGTTGCTCATTTAAGGTTTGCTGCTTATATAAGTTGTGCTTCTGAAGTAAGTTCATCAGGTCATACAGAGGAACGTGTTAAAAGACTGGCATTTGGCCTTTCTAGGTTGAACTTTGAAATGAATTGTGTAATGCCCTCACTGCATTGGTGTAATTAGATATGTTTCTATCTCTAATGCTACATCATAAACTCATTCACAGAAAATTTTCTGCTATTGACTGATTTCTTTCTGGGTTAAGCACCTTGATTTCAATCAGAACGCCAACATAGAGGATGTTGCCTAGAAATCAAAATAAATTCTGTGAGTCCCTTCCATGTACTTTGTGGCTTGATTGCTCCAAAATAAGTGATTCTTAAGTGAATCTCAATTCTAAATTGGATCTCGATGTTTCTGAAAGCTCTTCTGCCCCTTTCCTTTTGTATTGCCAACATTAAACAGATTGATAAAAACCAACAGGATGTTGATTTCCTATGTAATCTGATATCACCTTATGCTTCCGCTTTCTTAGCCATTTTATGTTCATTGAGTTGATTAGTGCTTTCTATAGCTTTATCATCCAGTCTGAAGGTTTTTCCTTTCTTATGATGTGAACTTGATCAGCTCAGGAACTGGAGAAGGACATTCATGGCCCAAAAGCAGACTCTCTTCCAGCAGATAAAAGACTTGCCACATTTGACAAAATATTTGCTGCATATAATGAAGCCAGAAGCTGCATTCGTAATGATTTGGTGAGGAGCATGAGATTCCCTTTTTTTTTCTTTGTGTAATCAAGTACTTTGTCATCTTGGTGCCCTTTTTGCTATTAGGAACAATGATATGTTTTTTACCTTCCTTCCGGATTTAATGATTTTCACGTTATGCTCTCTTTTAGGCTAGTGCAGGAAATTCTGAAAGCATGAAAGATGACCTTAGTGGCCTTGATAAAGCTATTGGTGCTGTTTTAGGACAGCGAACCATCGAAAGGAACCAGTTATTGGTTAGCATTGCTATAAGCAAACTCAATAAGGTCCGTGATGATAAGAATGAAAAAGTTACCAAGCCTGAAGAGCTTGTCCGACTATATGACCTTTTGTTACAGGTGATTACCCATAATTCATATAGCTAGCTTTTTGCAATCTTTTTGTGCATGTAGCAAAAGTAGTAGGCATACTTGTAAGTGTTGAAATTTAGTAACTGCTCTTCCAACTGGCAGAATGCTGCTGATCTTTCTGATTTAGTTAGCTCTGGAAGAGATAGAAAGCCAGAAGAGTTGGCTTTTGCTGAAGAGTGTGAGCTCAAAAGTTTGGTTTTCAGAGCTGAAAGGTTCGGTTTATGTCACTACTTTTTTTGGCTGTTTATTTCTTTTGTCTCTTACAGGATTTCACTTCACTCTTTTCTTGTGAATGTATAAGTTGGCTGTAGGTTTATTTTATTGTCTAAAAGTCTTGTTTTCTCTTAACTTATCCTGTCAAATAACTGTATATTCTTAAGTTTGCTTTTTTTATTCTACTTTTCTATTGTTACCATTGAAATTGGTTAGAGGTGTTAGGATTGAGAATGTTTTGATTGTTCAACATGATGACCTTGCTCTCAATTTGTTGGCAGGTGTTTCTATTTAGCCAAATCCTACAGTTTGGCTGGAAAGAGAACAGAAGCCTATGCTTTGTACTGCAAAGTTCGCTTTCTAGCTGATACAGCCCTTAAAGAGCTTCAAAATTCGAAGACAGCTGATCAGGTGTGCATACTTTCCTCTATGGATGACTTGGTTAATTTAAACATATTCATAACCAAAGGGCCATCTTTTATTTTTCTTTTATGAAATTTCATGTTTATGGCAGCTTGTTCTTCCATGTCTACTCACGTGTTGACTGCTTTGTTTGTCTCTTTATTTTTGTCCATTATCTTTGTATCAGGCTGTGATAAAGGAGTTGCAGACACTGCAAAAAGAAAGTAGATCAAACAGCTGTATAGAGCATGCAATAGCCATCATGGAGGAAGAGCAGGCTCCAGAAAAGCTATCACAAAAGATTTCAACTATATCATTGACTGGAAAAGATAAGAAGGTTTGTGCCACTTTTAACTTTAGGTCCTGGACTTGTTCATCTAGAAGTAAATTAAATGCATCAATCATAGTTGGAGCATGTAAAGTATGATGCTAATATTAATTTCCCCATTATGCTGATGTGGCTTCATTAGATTTCACTTTCTTTTAAGCTGGCCATGTGTTAATGGTTTTTGAATATCTCAAATTATGATTATGCATTTTTTTAGCCCTTCAATATTGATGTTGTCGTTTTCTTCTAGATATTGATGTTAAAAATTTGCACATTTGTTTGCATTGCTTTATACACTTTACGTATATGTTTCTTAGCTACATAATATGTGAAGGCATTCAGATTTGCTTACATGTTACTTACACACTATTCCTCAAGTTTTTTTGTATATAATTAATTCATGCAACTAAAAGCATGGTTTTAATTTGAGATTTGTGGATAAACTGTTGCATGGACCCTCTGTAGTCATATTACTTTGCCTGGTCCTAGAGATCAGCTTTATGCATGTTCACCATTCACACTTTGAAAGTCATCATATAGTGCTGATCCACGAGGATTCTCTGAATAAAGTGGCCATAGAATTTGTGGATCAAAAACCATGCATTAATTTCTTCTGCTGGAATATTTCCTAGTACTGAAATTTTCTTGCTTCCAGTAGAATGTGATGCTTTGCCTATATGTGCCATCTGTGATGCAACTTCTTTTAGGTCAAGTCCTTATTTACAATGTTTAGTTGGTGGAACATGCTTTGTTGGACCATGAATACATGTGCATTGTTATCTTTTACTTTTTTCTGAAAGCTGGTCCTCCTTTTGGATTTTCTTTATGTAGCCATGTATTCAACACAGTTTATCCTTCCTTTGTGATTATTTGAAGAACAGGCTATTTTGCTCCTCATCTCATATGCATAATTTTTTCTTTTCCCTTTCTTTACTTCTTTTCCTTTCCAAAGTTGCTTCTGTTTTAGGCACAAGTTGGTAATATTTTAACGCATTTTGAGCTGGGATTTGTCTCTGTTTTTAATGTTTGAAATGGTTGCAAATTAGTCAAGTTTAACTTTTTAAATGCATAGCTGAAGCACTTCTTTAAGCACATCTCAATCACGCTACTGCAGTTTTATGGCTTGACCTTTGACTGGATGTTGATTCTGTTGTTTCAGTTGGAGAAATTTCTTATGGACAACTTGGATGCGTATGAATCAGCAGTGGATGCCAGTGTCAAGTCAATGTCACGTATTGAGCGCTTCCCACCTTCGTTCCAGGCAGTTGCTCGGAGTTCAATAGTTCTTGACCTGGCATATAATCTAATAGAATGCCCTTCACTGGAGAACAGGACAAAGAAGGAACAGAAAAGCTTTTTAGGTAGACTTTGGAGATGAGTAGGTTTATTGCGAGAGTATTTTTGTTTTGTGAGTTTTTATATCCATCCAGTGATACTCGTGAAAGATTGACCATTCAGCGACGATGAGTTGTGGCAACTTTTGTGATACTCGGAAAAGATTCAAATCGCCATCAAAATTTTGGCTCTCTAGATTCTGTAAAACAAAAGTTGGTACTTCGAATTGAATTACAATAATTTGCGAATTTTGTAATTTAATTGGTTATGAAGCAAATCATGGAAAAAATGACTCAAATTGGAGATTTGGAGGTTTTAATTTACAATTGTGTCTTGCCAAAGCTATCTCAAATTGCACGTTTTTTGGTTTTCTGCATTCTAAAACAGTATTGAAGCTTGTGTCCTAACTCTCTAGCCTTCTTTGACTTGTAATTTGTCACTGAACTCGACCCCAAGGCAATCTCAATCACAGACAATAGGTATTTCAGCCTGAATTCTTCAGCAGTATACTGAACAGATTCCAAACAAACGTAACTGGTTAAACAAAGATTATGCCGTCACCTGAAACCTTGGAGAAAAAAACACAAATCAAGAATTTCAATAGCAGTTTGACACGCAAAACTTGAAAAACAGGAAAGCGTTTTCTGCATGAGGAACAACGAATGCAAAGATTATGCAGTAGTTGAGTTCTGAATCTTAACACCAAGTTTTCACTGCAAAATGGCAATTGTGCCATGAGTAATTCAACTTCGTTTTCAGAAGCCTTCAAACTATTCAGTCTATGACAACCTGGCCCTTTCACACTTCACCTCTCCATCCAGTAAATTAATTCTCATGCCAGCTTTCTCCGTTTTGGAGGCAAACAGTTGGGTTCTAAATGTAAAGAACTCTCTGAAATGCCATAATCTCCAATACCTGGGACTTTACAAAAAGGAATCCTGTGGGAAAAACTATGGATCTCAGCTCTTGAAATCTCACAAATCATTTCAAAGCCGTCCAGCTGCAGCCGCTGAAAAAAAGTGAAGCAACCCTTCACTTCACCCAGCCTAGCTACCACAATCTTCTCTCTTTCTGAGAAGTCTGATAGAACTTCAACAATCCAATATTCACAACTTTCTAGAGCAGAAAGCTTCCACTCACAGTTCCACCTTTGGTACATAGCCCAAATCTCGCCTTTCGCAGGATAAATCACGTAGCCAGGCATAGTTTTCCCAACCTTGACTAGATGTGATAACTGCGATATTTTCATATCCATGATTACTTCTCCAACGCTAAATGCTCCACATGCGATAGGTAAACTCTTCTGCCACCAATTATTATCCAAGTCTGGTTCAGGTTCTGGTTCAGGTTCCAAAAATTTAACAAGCACTTGGGTTCTTGAGAACACGTTGTGTATAACCACATACTGCCGAGGCATTTTATCTCTTCCACAGTAGACAGCCCAAACCTGACCTGTAGAACTAGAAAGATTTGGGCTTTTTCTCTCCGACATTATTGCATCATCTGGTTTACCTCCTGGCTTTTCCATCTTCCACATCCCTGCCTCGTCTGGTTTTCCTCTCATATTATTTGGCAATGCTAACTGGTCAACCTCCAACATCCCACTGACTACTCCATCAATCTCTTCTCCAGTTAACCTATATGCCGGAACCTTGTGGGATAGGGCGTATAACATGCGTGGAAGGATGCGAATAGTGATGGAAAAGCCTCCTCCTGTTTCCCTCTGAAAAATGCTCCTGAAACCTGGAACCTTCACCAAATACGTGCAATCAAATCCAGTATATGTTGAAAAATCTGAGAGAATTTCAACTAATCTATAGTTGCAACTATTTGTAACTTCAGGATTGTAGGACCATTCTTCGAGGTTCCAATCCTCATAAACCGCCCAAACCTCACCTTTCTGTGGATACATGTCAAACTGTTGTGCTGCCACTTCAGTATTCAAAGAGCATTTGTAGGAGAACTGCAAAGGTGCAATTACCTGTTCCCCTGACTCCAAGTCCAGTCGAAAAGATCCACATCCAACAGGTAGCCCGGCCTCACACCATCTTCTCTCTGCAGTGGTAACTGGAATTGGTTTCAGCCACGTCACAGTAACTGTAGACATAGACCTGGCGATAATTTGAGCATATCGGCGATTTTGATGTTCATTTGATTGATAATGTGTTGCCCATATTTGGCCTATTTCCATATTATCTACTTCTCTGTCATCATCGAAGTTGTAGATATCCTGATAAAGCACTTCAAGGGCCATATTTCTGGAGGAGGATGGATGATCCCTTGAAACAGCATGGTTCTGTTCTGATAGAGAGTTCACGTCAAGCCTAACTTCTGCCACATCTCCTTCGGAAGTATTACTGGTAGAATTTGACCAAGCTCCTCCATTTCTCATTAGATGCATGCCCGTTGTCAAACAATCCTGACTCCTTGTCCCCAGGTTTTCTAAAGAGACATTTTGACAATCACCAGAGGCTAGAGCAGACATTCCTCCCTTCATTTCAGACAATTCAGAGGAAATTGTTGCTTCTAGAGGAGGTGATTCATAATTTTCCCAGGCAATGCTACGTTGCAAATTGAATTCAGAACGCTTTTGATTGTCAGAAAGCACAAAGAAAGCATCCTCTATGAGTTTAAGAGCCACATCTGTACCTGGGAAGCTATGCTTCAAAGGTTGCAGCATGTTTCTAAGTTTCTGATACTGATGCTTTATGTCAAATATCTTGGCTGATGGCACAAGTTGAAGGACCCAGTAGTAGTCAATCTCACAACCTGGAAAGTTGATATTGGCAGCTGATAGGATTTCACACACAGTCTGCTTAGGAACAATTTCATCAAGCGGAAAAAGATTACGGGCTCTTTGCAAAGTATCCCTTGCACCAGCATAGTCTTCATTATGAATCATGTTCTCCACTTTCTCCTTTACACGAAGAGCCTCCAATTCTCTGTTATACTCCTCTATCCTGCTCATCATGTTTCATGTTCCCAGAGTCATGAAATTTCTCGAATTGATGATCCTAATGTGCCAAGAGCAAAATTGATTATCACTTAGCGATGCAGATAAAGTGAAGCTAATTCAAAAGGAGGCAAGTAATGACGGAACTAAGGAAGTATTCACAGTTTAACCCCATAAATGTTCACAGAGATGAACTCCACAATGACATTAGCAGTGATATATGCACTGTAGTTAGGCAGCAATTTGTTTGAAAGTTATTTTATGCTTGGAAGGATAAGAGTGGCTTTTCAACCAAACTCACATGTAAAGTCTAACAAATGAGATACATATTGCATGGAACTCAGACAAAAATTTACAGAAATTCGAGATTTGAAAGTCTTTCTATGGTAAAATAAGGACTAAAGTACCTAAATATCACATCCAAATTCAGCAGATCACAATCCCTCACTAGTAGCCTTTGACAATATGTTACCAGTTAAATTTATGAGCCAGCTTTCTGAAGTTTTGCATTCCCTACGTAGCCTCCATAGCCTCTGAGAATGAAATGGAAATCCCATGAGATTTTAACAACACGAAAAAAAGGACCTAAATAGAAAAGTAATGAATTTATAAAAAATGTAAAGCAACCAATGAATGCCACCAAAGAACCAAAGGCCAAGGTGATAAAGCCATCCAATTTGACAAGTCCCCAGCATGGTAAAATCCATCAAATTTCCTGACTAAAGGCCGTCTCATAATAACAATTACTAGTACATAATAATACTCAAATTCTTTTAACTGGGCAAGCATGCATTTTTTTTTCTGCAAAATTTTCCTTTTTTACAATAAATCAACCCCGTTAAAGTTAACATGAAGTAATAACGTGAGTATTCATCTTCAATCAGTAAAATAAAGCAAGTACCTTTTTATGATCAAGAAACAGCAAAAGTTCAAATTTTTAAACCGAAGCAGAACGTTGGAACCACCAGAAAATACAAAAACAAGCATTGCCCTCACGTAAATCTTCTGGTTCTTCCAAAATAAAAGTTCGACACAAAAACCCCATTAGTATTACGACTAAAAGCTTGCAGCTTTAAGTTTTTCATACAGCAAAATGCAAGAATGAGCATTTGCGTGCATATATGCGACTGTGTTAAAAAGTAAAGATGAGGAAATGAAATTTATGTCTGAAAAGACTAACCCATCAGAAGAAGCTAAAGGTTACTGGATTGATATTTGAGATGAAATGAAGATGTGAAAAAGCAGAGATTTTTGTTTTCTGGGGTCGGAAAGAAAGAACGTCAATTGGCTTCTTGTACCTTTCTCATGAACCAGTATACCATTACAGCATTCCCATTACTACAGCTACCACTTACCCATGCCAGCTTTTTTATTTTTTATTTTTTTTCATGGTACGAAAACAAAAAATCAATGAAAAACAGAAGAAGGAGATTTGCTTCCCAGAATAATCTAAAAAGTTTTCCATCGTTTATCCAACATCAAATAGTACATTAGCTTATAAATAGTGCGTTATAAATGGTGCTGTGTACTTGTGTACTAGGTTGCATCTTTGGAAATTTTATGTACGAGAATAGTCACAGACAATTAAAGCAAGGGATAATTTCATAAACCTCCCCTGAGGTTTTATGAAATATCACCTAGCTCCCTTGAGGTTTTCAAAATCTCACTTAGCGCCCCTTGAATTGACATTTTGGTAACATTGGAAGCCCTTCTAACCAAAAGTAATATTAAAAAATTCATGTTTGAGGAGAGAGATTATTTTAGTGCCTTTAATACCCTTAGGCTATAAAAAAATAAACATTTTACAAACTAAGAAGAAAAAAGTACTAAATTGGAACCATCTTAAAAGTGGAGAGATGAAAATTAGTAATATTTTATGTTAGATCCAATAATCACTTCTACAGTAGGAAGAAATAGTAAAAGTAAAATACTATTTTTTAAACCAGTTCTACAGATAGAACTTTTCACAGCGTTGAAGGTAATTAGCATGTAAAATCATACATTTGAGCAAAAAAAACTTTGTAATAGATGAAATTCAACTTTAATATCATACAAAAAATTTACTCAAAATAGACAAACTTTTTTTATGGGTGTGAAATATGAAAATTTTATTATAGAAAAAATCAGACTTTGAAAAACTATTCGGAGGTTCAATTACTTTATTTCTCTTGCGCTCTACATGAATAGGAATAAATAAATAAATAAAGTTGTGAAACACCAAAAAAGGGAAAAAATAAAAAGAACTTGTAGCTATTCTTCTCCAAATGTATTGAATATTTCATTGATTAAATCCTATATTTCATTGACATTTGCAATTCAATTATACATATATATATATATATATATATATATATATATATATATATGTATGTATGTTTGTATAGACATTGTTAAAGAAAAGTAGGAAATTTAGAGAAAGAAAAACAAGTTTAGAAAATTTAAATATGAAGACATTATTGACAATTCATCACCTTTGATATTAGTATATGGCCCTACTATCACTTCAAGGGTGCTAAGTGAAATTTTGAAAAGTTTAGGGGAGCTAGGTGATATTTCATGAAACCTCGAGGGAGGTTTCTGAAATTATCCCTTAAAGCAAAGTTTAGTGAAAATAGTTTTGACTACTGGTGTAGTAGATTACCAGTAATTCTCCAATTTGCAGCTTTGGAATTTAAGATTAATATCAGTGCCTTTTTAATTAGTGTGTATCAATTAGTGGGTATGCGGGTACTTCTTTGGTTGATAATCCATGTTCATTTTTTACACCAATTTATTTAACAAATTAAAAGATCTCCACATGTTTTTCGCTAATCTAAATACAGCTCGCAGGATATTGATGCAGGGCTTCCCATCCCATGCATAGTACAATGAAATTGTGAATTGTTGACGGATTGGATGAATTGCATTTTGCAAAATTTAAAAAAAAATGTTATGATTGATTTCAGTCTATTTTGATACCACTTGGAAGTTGACAATCATTGAACGAATTGATGGATGGCTGCCATTGAATGCCTTGTCTGACCAGATTAAATTGAAAACGATGGAAATCTAGCAAATACATTGTTGGTATCTAATCCAAATTTATGGTTAACTTAGACATCAAAGTAAAAGCAAATTCTTTAAAAAAGAACAGCATGAATTGCTACAAATATCATATACTTGGATTATATGTACTAATTTGTGTTTACGACTCCTCGGGCGCGATAATTTTTGGAGTAAGATGCATTGGCTAAAAATGATGAAAGCATTAGCTAGTGAAATGGCTACATCCACTGAACTTCACAGGTCGTGTCATAAGAAAAAGAGCCTAAAACCAACTGGGATTGGGTCAAGTGATAAGCAGTTCGGTTCCGCTTAAACAGGTTTCGGATTCGAAACTTTGCATACGCAGCCACTCTTGTTGGGAGACTCACCCACCACAGTCAGATGTGCGACACAAGTTGACCAACGGATTAGTCAGGACAAAGCCTGGATACCCTGACAGGCAACCCAAAAAAAAAAAAAAAGCCTAAAGAATTGTATTATTATTCATATCATGTTATGACATGCAAACATAACTTCACAGGTCGTTTCATAAGATCTAATTCATAAGGGTCCCTTCATCCCTTGTCCATGTCCTCTGCTGCCTTTGCAAAAGTGTGTTCTCTCTTTCTGTCTTTTCATTTTTTTCTTTTCCCTGTTACGATTTTCAAGAAAAGAGGAAAGAAAAGTGGCTATGCGGAAGTGGGTGGCCATTTAAACTTTGGAGTTGGCAAAGAATAGGCTAAGGCATTTGGCGCGCACTAATGTGTCATGTTAGACAGTTAATCATTGCATCTCAAAATAAAATACATCAACCACTGGTACTAACTAACTGTTTAGTCACTGCCCCAGGCACCTCACCGCTAGTGCTATAGCTGCTACAATAATCAAATACTAATATTGGAAATCTGCTACTCTGGATTGGATTGGATTCATTTAACAAGTAATTAAACCCCACTGTAGAAATTATTATGGAAAATTCAATTTAAAAAGCACCAAATTGAAACATGAGCATCCCCACAACCGTATTTTTCCATTTTTTAGTGACAGCCATGAAATATCGCATAAATTGGTCCCCCTTTCCCATATTGTCTCCTCTATTTTCGCTCTGTTCTGACCTCTATCAACAATTTCCGACTCCCTTTTCATTTTTAGTCTCTCTTCTTTCTGCCCTTTACTTTTCTTGGCCTTCTTTTAACTTGAAGACAAGAATTTTCCAATTCAAGATTGTGTAGCATGATATTTTTAATGGGTTTTTTTTTTCAAGAAAATTTTGAGGATTTTATAAAAGAATATTAATGGTTAGATTTGTCGGTGGGGATAGTGATCATGGTCATATGAAGTTGGGTTGGATTGCTAGTTGATGCTATATTGCAGAGGGTCAGATGCAAGAGGAAAAGATGCAGTTCGCAAGGCTTGATGATTCACCGATGTTCCGGCAACAGGTTTTAGTTCAATTCTTTGTCCCCATTTATGTACTTCTGACTTTTTTTTTTTTTTTTGCGTGAATCAATTCTCACATAATGATAATACCGTGGAAATATTAATTTGCTCTCATTAGGCGCGGTGTTAGTTTTTGTTTCTGCTGATCATTGCATTTTTTGGGTCAATGGCAACATTGACTTGTGTTGCAACAGAAACTTTGGTTATTCACCTGAGCAAGATTTATATGTGTTGGATCATAGTCAGATGCATTGGACCCTCAATGTCCAATGCTCTTTTGAGTGCGCCATGTGGCTTGACAAGAGCTAGAAACCAGTGTGGAAAATGCTAATTTTAGACCACAAGTAGCACACTTTCAAGAAGTAAAAACAACCTACTAATGAGAAGTATTACGCCAGGAATTAGGAGTCATGTTACTTACTAGCTAATATATTTGTTACAGTTTGTTTCCTTTACTGTCTAGTCTGCTAGTGTTTGACAGACAGAATCTCAATTACTTGTCGGATTTTTCATTTGCCAAACTGAGATGCACAACCTTGACAAAATAGCATCACTTTGCTTGTTCATTCTAAAACTGTACTACTACAACTATATGCTTAAAACTTTACTTGGTCAATCAGATCCAATGTTTGGAAGAGAGTGCTGAGAATTTAAGGGAAAGAAGTGTAAAGTTCTTTAAAGGATGTCGGAAGTACACGTAAGTCTAAACCTCCATTTTCTTTGAGTATCCTGCATACATGTTCCTTCTATGATTCCACTTCTTATCATGTATAGAATGGTTGCAATTAAGTATGATCATTACTCCGCTATAGCTACTGAACATTTGTTTATGTATTAGTTAAATTCTGCACTCTGCATTCATCTAATCAGGTCTTTTTTGATACATAACTTCGTATTCCAAGTTCTTCTATTTTAGTTTTATAACATACTTTAAATGGTAGTTTTCTGATTTTGCTAGAAAGATAAAATCACAAGAAATAGGAAACTAGGTTCTGTTTCTTCCATGTCTAAATTCACATCATTAGATGAAATTTGTTGACATTGATATACTTTTTGAGTCAAGGGCCTTTTGGCGTAAGACAGGATAGGAACAAGAGCTATTTATGCTGACTTAAATTTCAAATGTAGCTGTAAAAATGGGGGTGTGGAGAGGGATACAACTGTCTTTCAAGCTTGTTTGGGTGTATTAACGAGGAGAAATACCTCCAAGATGATGTTGTGGATGGATAATCACAACTGCAATGCACGGATTTTGTGCTTAACTAATTTCCTTTTAGAAAACCATCTAACTTTAAAGAGAATCTTGGTCGATGAAATTGGGCTGATTGGAAATGAAATTTCTACCTAATGAAGCTCTTTGACTTCTCTTGCCTTCTTCTTCAAATACAGTAATGTTGTTTTGCGTTGTTAAAGAATCCCTTCTCAGATTGTTTGATATGATTGAATTGTTAATTGCTCATTGCAGCAGATATCAGCCTCTGAAATATAGGTAAACTAGATACTGAGAGGATTCACTAATTTCTTTTTGGGCCATGAAACTGTCTATTAATTTCTGTTGCAAATATACTTGGATAACTCTTTATTGTTAAACTTGCTCGTCATGAAGTATACACTTGATATTTGTTTGTTCAAATTTTCCAGAGAAGGTCTTGGAGAAGCATACGATAGGGACATTGCTTTTGCAAGTGCTCTTGAAACATTTGGAGGCGGTCACAATGATCCCATTTCTGTTGCATTTGGAGGTACTTTTTGTATATTTTCTGTATGAGTTGTTTTCCAGCTTGGAAATTTTCAGACTTGTATGAATTGGTTTCCTCTTAATGCTCCAAAACTTGTGATTATCAAAATGTAGCTAGGAGTTCAAAAAAACTTGGGCCCCATGTGCATGAAATCTGTCGCTATACCTGCTGAATCTCTGCATGTCATTTTCTGACAGATTATGTTGAGAACTTTATCTAGTGGTATAACATTGACAAAAGAAAGTAAAACTTGAAAAAGGCAGCACCCCTTCTCAGCAGAACTTGATATACATGTCCTGAATATCAAGCCATGGGATTTCAGTCAAGTAAATCTAGTCATAATTGTTCAAAATGAAGTGAAGATTAACATGCTGCTTATTTCCAAGCAAGCAGGATGTATTTGTTTTGCCAGCGTATTTGTTTGTTCATCTTTCGGTCTCCTTTTTTTTTTTGGGTCAATCATTCATCTTTTGCAGGTTTTAATGCTGATGGAGTTTAATATTGAATATGTTAGGCCCTGATATGGCTAAGTTTGCAATTGCTCTGAGAGAAATTGGAATGTACAAGGAAGTTCTTCGATCGCAGGTGATAAATCTTCTTTCAATTTTGAAAGAGCTCATTTTGTTCTTTTTGCTCTTTACTAAAAGTAGTTTCATAAGAATCTACTAAAAGTACTTTCAGTTTCCTTGGCTTCCTTTGATCTAATATGCAATTAATATATAGATACATTAACTTCTTCGGCACCATGGTATTTAACCTAGTCTTATATCTGTTTTAATTCCTCTCCTTACTTTCCAATTTTTCAGGTGGAGCACATACTAAATGATAGGCTACTGCACTTTGCTAATGTTGATCTTCAAGATGTCAAGGTACTAGCCATCACTTTGAGTTTAGGCTTTTGCTCTATAAAATGAAGGAGGTGCTCAGAATATAATCCTGTTTGGTCTTCAAGGAATGCATATTTCTCTCTTTGATGTCTCCCCCATAGTTTCTTGTTGTGTCCTTGTTCGCAAGTCACCCTGGTCTCCACGGTCTTAAACACTTTTTCTGGTGTTATAGGTAGGTTAATGTGCTTGCATGTGTTCTCAATAAATAAATGCATATTGAACTGGAATAAAGCAAATGAAATAAGTGGGAGATTAGAATTTCACCTCAGTTATGACTTATTTTATATTCTGAGATTGCACATTAGATGATGCTTAATAATAGGGTCACCTGTTGTTGTTACTCTGTTACTTGTAATACTGTTTATATGTATATATCATTATAACTCTGCATGACTTCCCTCCTACTATTATATATTGAAGGATCTTTTCCATTCTAATGAACACAATCATGTAAATTGCAGGAAGCTCGTAAGCGTTTTGATAAGGCTAATGTTACTTATGACCAGGTATTACATGATTAAACCTCAGCAGTTTGCTGATTTTATTTTCTGAAATCAATTTTTTATGAGAAGCTCAGTTGATCTATAAAAATTCCTATTTCATTTACTGTCATTATTGGCAGTGCTGAGAAACCTACTCTCATGTTATGTTTAGATTATGACTTCAGTTGCTTAATAGATCCTTTAGCATTTCCATGTCAATCCTTTAGTCCACTGACATGCCAGGCAGCTTGAGGATTAGAGATAATTAGCAGTTTTATAATTTGGGGTACTTAGGAAACTAAAGCATCAATCTTCTCAAGTGAGTAGGAAGCTGCAGAGAACTATGAGAATCATTAAAAGTCAAAGAAATCATCCTTACTTTGGTACTTTTCCTTTCAAATATATACACTTCTATATTTAGAGCCATATCTCTCTTAAGAGTATATCTCTTTCTCCTACTCACGCACAAAATGGTGAGGGAGCCTATTTTGCACCGCACTGTAGATCTAAAGCTTATATTTAGTGGGTGCTGTGGGGTTTTTTAAGCTCCATTGAACTAAGTATAGGCAGAATTTTACCAACTTAACCCATCAACATACCCAATCATTAGTTGAGAAGATAGAGCACTGGCTTGTTACTCCTAATCTCTTGCTGCTGTACACTATACAGGAACCCCCTTGTTTTGATTACAAGCTACTAAATATAACAAAATATACAATTGGAATATCTTAACATACCAATAAAGGATGTACAGTGATGAATCACATGCTGATATAGTTGGTACTTTCTTCTTTTATTGTTAACACCCTATTCCTGCCTCAGGTCCGCGAGAAGTATTTGTCATTGAGGAAAAGCACTAAAAATGATGTAGCTGCTGCGTTAGAGGAGGTATTGAGCATTAGTTTTTTACATTAAATGATTTATTACCAATTGCTTTCGTTGATCAGATAATTGGTTATGGGTAACCATTATCTGTTAAATTCTAATTTGGTAGAGGGACGTTCCAGGAACTTCATAATTCAAGATCTGTGTTTGAGCAAGCACGGTTCAATCTGGTTTGTTATAAGTTTCTAGTCATTTCTTTTTTCTATAGAACTATCAAGATATGGAATTCTCTAATTTCGAAATTGTCTTACTATAAAACTTTTTGATGAAAGGTCAGGTTGGTGCTCTTTCTACTGTTGAGGCAAAGAAACGATTCGAGTTTTTGGATGCTGTAGGTAGTGCAATGGATGCTCAGCTTCGTTATTTCAAACAGGTCCTTTTATGATTAGAAGCTCTTAGTAAATGGAGATACGCTTATAATGCACATGCTGAATCCAAAAAGTGATGTCATGTACAGGGATACGAGCTATTGCATCAGATGGAGCCTTACATAAACCAGGTCCAGTTTTTCTTTTTTTATTATGGACTGATTTCTGATAACGTGTTTTAGCACCTCTTTTATTTGTCCAGTAGTTCATATCCCTGGAAGGAACATACAAGAGCATATAGGAGTAATAGTAAGACGCTTAAGAGGAGGTTGAAGAAAGCAATTACAGAGACTTATATAGAAGCTTACCCTGCCAAAGCATTGGACAAGCTACATTGCCGTAACAGCATTCATTAGATGCATCAATGGGATCCTCCTAGAATAGGACTGGCATACATGCAAGATGTCGCCTCAATCTTACTTAAATTTCCTTACATTTCCATAATTTAGCACAGATGTTGCCCAATGTTTCCCATCTATGTACTAATGTTTTACTTTAAGAAGCTCAAACTTAAAAAGTTTTTATTCAGTTGTTAAATTCTATCCTTGATCCTTCAATAGCTGATATTCTCTAAGGAATTGGTTTTGTTCATGCTTGCTTCATGATTTAGCGACTTTTCGAACTGATTGCAACTATTAATAGCAAACATGAAGTAATGGAGAATGGAGTCAAGCAGCCACTACTACGTACTTCTTGCGCATGAAAACTTTATTTGTTCAATCATGAAAATAGTATGCAAAATACATTCTGGGCATCCTCATTCTATCAGATATTTAAGCCAACTGCACGATCTGAATATATCTATCAGCTGTTTTCCTTGTGGTTGAAGTGGTTTCTGAATGGTTTAAGCTACAGTTTTGATGTTTAATGTCTATATGATAAACTATACATATCTTGTGGAGTTTAGGGAAGCTATTCTGTTACAGGTCTTGGCTTATGCACAGCATGCAAGAGAAAGTTCCAATTATGAGCAGGCAGCTCTAAATGAAAGGATGCAGGAGTACAAAAGGCAGGTTGATCAAGAGAGTAGAAGATCATTCAATGGATCCATTGGTTCTCCAGGTCATGATATAGTACAACAATTCCCTAGAGGTTCCCACAAAGTCATAGAGGCAGTTATGCAGTCTGCACTGGAAGGGAAGGTACTCAAATTGATATTGATTTCCTTGTAACCAAAGAGAGCTTTCCTTGGTTTCTTTTAGCATTTACTCTTTTCAATATATGTTCCTGATCTCTATGTTTATAGCTAAGTTTTCAATAGTTTAGGTGCAAACCATTAAACAAGGATATCTCTCAAAACGTTCTTCTAATTTAAGAGGTGACTGGAAGAGAAGATTTTTTGTCTTGGATAGCAGAGGAATGTTGTATTACTATCGCAAACAATGGAGCAGGTCATCTGTAAGTAATTTAAACAAAAATTTCATGTCAAAGGCTCCTTCCTTTTGGTTCGTCTCCACTTAATATGTTATTCTCTACTAGTTCCCAGGATCTGGAAGTCACTTTCATGTACATAGAAGTTCTCCCTCAGAACCCAGTTCTGGACTTCTAAGTCGTTGGTTGTCTTCTCATTATCATGGTGGTGTACACGATGAAAAGTCTGTTGCACGTCACACGGTGAACTTACTCACATCAACAATAAAAGTTGATGCAGATCAATCAGATCTGAGATTTTGCTTCAGGATAATTTCACCAGCGAAGAATTACACCTTGCAGGTAAATACTTATTAGCCTGACATGTGTAATAGTTTGAGTAGTGAGAAACTTTTTAGTTGGTGAGGCTGAATGTCTTTTGTAACCCAATTACTTAAAGACTCGTTATCTTGGGCGGTAGCTTAGTAGTTGTTTGGTCATGTAGGCAGAGAGTGCAACAGAGCAAATGGATTGGATTGATAAAATAACTGGAGTTATTGCATCTTTACTGAGTTCCCAGGAACCCGAGAAGGTAAAATCGAACTGCATCAGTGCATTCTAAACGTAGTGTTTGGTTCTCATGAATTATACTAATTCAATCATGTGCCAGCATTTTGCTGCAAGCCCCAGTAGTGAAAGTAGTTCCATCGGAAGTCCAGATTATGATCACGGGACAATTGAAGAACATTCCTCTGATAAGGAATTTGCTTCTAGGAACTTGATACGTTCATCAAAAAGTGCACTGCAGCTACATCATAGTATGAAAATTGATAAGCCAGTTGATACATTAAAAAGATTACCTGGGAACGATGTGTGCGCTGATTGTGGTGCGCTTGAACCAGACTGGGCTTCCCTGAATCTTGGTGTCCTAATCTGTATAGAGTGTTCTGGTGTTCACCGAAACCTTGGGGTACATATATCAAAGGCAAGTTTTTTTTTTTATCTCAAGTTTGCTTTTTAACCTTCTCACATTTGCTGTTAATTTTCAATATCTTACAAACACATTTCTAGTGTAAAGGTTCTATCAAGACCTAGTCCTGGTTGTATATGAAAGGAATTTTGACAATAAATAGCTCATGAGAAGAAAAGTGCTGGTTGCTCATTGTAGCTGATTACTTTTAGCGCTAGTAGCAAATGATTTTCTTGGTTGCTAATCCTACATTGTTGTGTACTTCAAGTTCAGGTGAGATCCTTAGCTCTCGATGTGAAAGTCTGGGAACCTTCTGTGATAGCGTTGTTCCAGGCCTTGGGGAACGTCTTTGTGAATTCAATATGGGAGGGGCTGTTGAATGCAAGAAAAACTTTTCAGGCTGATGAAATACCAAGGCGGTAAGTGTTGCAGAGTTTTCTGCAGTTGATTTTCTTGTTTTACAGGCTTAATGTTAAATATATATATATATATATATATATATATATATATATATATATATCTTTGATGCAGGTTCTTTGAGTCTGATAAACACAAACAGTTTTTCAGTAAACCCAGTCATGATGATCATATCTCAGTTAAGGAGAAGTTCATTCATGCAAAGGTACTAACTCTTCTTCTTTTTTTCTCTCTATCAGTTCAGTTGGATTATTTACTCAAATGTTCATATTTTAATTGGAAACTATACAAGTATTGTTGAATTTATTGTTGTTCGCAAACTAAGGAAGTCAATTTTACTTTAAAAAGTCACATTAAAGACAATCTCTTAGATATTGACTTTACGGTGATTTGTTAAAATGGACTCTCTTTTTTTTTTAGTTTGATGTGCAATTTAAGGGCAAAGTTTTGGCTATCATGGAATCAGACGAATCACAGATCTTTTCAAGGCATTCAGAAACCTCGGTAGACTATAATCACTAGGTTTTGTATACTGGTTTTCTTGGAGTAGCTATAAACATGCATGGAGATGACTGCTGCGCCAATGTGACTGTTCAAAAAATTAAAAAATAAAAAAATAAGAGCTATAAACATGCATGGACACTCAGATGAGTTTTTGTCTGATTTTGAATTGTTATCTGCACTTTCTGTACAGGGGAATACTGTTTTACTAATACGATGTTTGCTTTTTTTTATCTGGGAAAAAGAAAAAATTAACAGCGTGTTTTCCTTTTGCAGTATGCAGAAAAACGTTTTGTTCAGAAAGTTAACGACAGTAAGCATCTTCTTTCAGTTGCCGAACAATTGTGGGAAAGTGTTCGCATGAATGATAAGAAATCAGTATACCGCCTTATTGTCATATGTGAAGTGGATGTAAACGCAATCCTTAGGCAAGCCTCACTTACTACACCATTAAGTCTAGCCAAGCCAATGAGATTGCAGGATCATGCAAATGCTCATCAGAACTTTGACAATATGGATGGTGGTTCTGTACTATCTGCAAATGCAGAAAGCATTACTCATAGTCAGTTCATTAATTATCTTCTTGATGGCTGTTCCTTGCTTCACCTGGCCTGCCAAATTGCTGATGTCAGTATGGTAGAGTTGCTCCTACAACATGGTGCAAATATAAATTCTTGTGATTCAAGGGGTCAGGCACCATTGCATCATGCTATAATAAGAGGAAGAATTGCAATTGTCAAGCTTCTGCTTACTAGGTAATTCTTGCATCTGAGTAGATTTCTATTATGTTCTTTTCTTTTTCCAATCAACAGATCCTATGCTTCTTTGTTTTCATCATGGAGAATCCTCATCTTTTTTTTTTTTTTTTGGGGGTCCATGTTCAGTTTATCCTCAGTTTCCAAGTGTGATTTTTGTTTATCAGTATAAGAAGGAACTTCAACTTCCTGAAGTTGTGCATTGTCTAAACACCTTGTTCAAGTCCTTCATTGATACAATGCATGACTAAGTCAGCTCTTAGTAATTAATTCATATACTAGAAGACTTTTATTTCCATATCTAAACATCTAGTAGGGAGTGCGTGTTTGAAAATTTTTAACTGCTGCTTATGTGACCCCTTGGATGGCAGGGGAGCTGACCTGCAAGCTCCAGATAAGGAAGGTAAAACACCTTTACAGCTTGTTAAAGAATCTGGCCTCGATGATGTTGAGATAATTGCTGTCTTGAAAAATGCTAGTAGATAGCCTTGCATCCATGAATCAGAGGTAGAAATGGAAACTTTCGAATGTACTAAATCGGTGCTCTTCTACCCTGGGATCTGAGGTAATTTGAATATGGCTAGTCAGGTTCTTACCAGTTAAACCATGCAAGGGAGTTACCTCACTTTCGTCTCCCAGTGGGTGCATGCCTTTTTTTGAAAGACACAATGTGGTACCAAAAACAGTGTAAAGATGCACAATACTCATGTTTGTGTGCCATCTTTTCTGGTTTCTTTTCTTTTGAGATTGGCTAGGATGAATATGCTGTGGCTGTATATAACTTTTTAAGTAATTTCAGGATGACTATGTGACCATGGGACTCCTATTGTACTTGAGTAGTCCCCAGAAATGTGCTGTTAGGACGCTTAGGATGGATAATAGTTGTATGATTTGCATTGAATCTTGAAAAATTTTGATTTCTTTCCTTTTCAAATTGCTTCCACCGTTTCTTTATCATTTTTCTTCCCACACACCCCCCCCCCCCCCCAAATTCAATCCATGGCAACGCCAACTCTACTTGTATCCTTCGGCAGAAAGCAAAATTAATTTTTATTTTATACTCAGTTTCTGAGTGTAATTGGGCTTTTATCTCGTGAAAAATTATGAGGTTTTAGCCTCATGGAATAATTAGAAGGATTTTGTGGCAACAAATGATAACGTTAAACAAAAATCTTTATGAGCATGAAATCAAGAAGTAAAACTATGGTATCTGCCCAAGCCTTATATTTTCCAACTCGAACTGCCAATTTCCTTTTTACTTGGATTCCCCCTTCTCAATCATCCATCCAGCTACTAATTAGACTAAACAACAATACATAACATTCAGTAATCAAAGTGGAAAGCTTTTACTCTTTCCCGATTTTCATAATTTTGTTTTGTCAAATACACTAATTATCAGTGTAGAACAAAACAAGTCATCAGCGAATGCAGAAAATCAGATACATTGATCCAGCAAGTCCCATTTGTTTGTCCACCTAAATTTGGTATCAGGCACGAAAACCAATTCCACAAATTTATCGCATAACATCTTCATCAGTGTGACTCGAGCCAGTGATCACCAGAAGCTTTTTGGTGACCAAACATTAACAGTGGTCCTCATTGAAACAGAAAAGGACAGCAGAGGATTGCCAATTTATAAGAATGAACTGCATGTTGATACAGCTTGATTTTTGGTACAATTCACTTGGAGAAAAGTGGGAGTGTGTAGCTCAAAATGCTCCAGGGAGCATGGAGTCCGAAGTTTCCCTAATCACTCTGCGCTATGAGCAAAGCGTTTCTTCAAACTTTTGCTGGTCTGCCTCGTGTTTTTACCGGTGCCTGCTGAGTGGAGAGACAAAACGTAAAGCAGCAATTTGCAAAGCAATATAATAACTCACTCATGCTAAAATACAATACAAGAAACAAAAGAATCATCAACAGTAAAACACAGCGCTCCAATCTGGCATACCAAATTGCAGTTCATGATTCCCCTAAAATCGTAGTAAGATGTGCAACCTTGTCCATCAGATGTCCTTAAGCTAGCAAGGATCGAAAACCCTGCTCAAGAGATGGACAGAAGTAAACAATCCAGGAATAAATAGCTCAAAAAAAGTAGTACATAAACATATATATACATATAACGTGCATACCACGCAATACTTCAGAAGATTAGAAATTATTCTGATCAGATAATCATCGATAATTAGTATTGTCAACATAAGATGCCATGTGCACATCAAAAGCTACTTGCATTAGAAACATCAGGAAAAAACACAGATAAAATGAAACAACGCAAGGATAGATGAATAACTTAGGCCGAATATCTAGGGACATACTAGAGCCAACAAATCCTATTATATTAAAAACATAGAAGGCATAATTATTACCTTTTAAGCTCAAAACCCTTTGCTCTTTTACCACCTGCTATTGCTAAAGGTAGTACCATGGAGCACATCACCTGCAAAATGAACTCAAATCCGTTTGTTAAGCATGGGATTTTACTCCTCCATTAAGTAACTGAAGCCATGACCTAAAGTAGCATCTATGCTTTTGCTGAGGGCCAAGAGTCCCCTAGCATACTTAGGGTTATGTGTTCAGGTGTGTGCACATACATGCCTCTGTGTGACAGCATCTCATAAAGAACCGCACCAACCCCAACACCCCCTCCCCCCCCCCAAAAACCCAATTTTTTCTGTCCCCAATAGCCGAAAAGAAGGAAATAAGAAAACAGAAGAGGCAATTCCATATTCCTGCCATGGAAGTAAAGATCCCAACTACAATCATGAAACTGGTTTCAACAAAAACATGCAACCCTTTCAAGTTCTACAAAAACTGAAACATAATCACATTGTAAATAAAAGAACAAGCGGACCATCTGTGCATCTTAATTGAAAGTAAAAGCCCCACCCACCCATTAAAAAAGGGGAAAACAAAGCCATATATATATGTATGTATATGTGTATGTATATATAACAGTAAAAAGGGAAAGGAGGAATGTGATAACAACTGAGATGAATGATGAAGTGTAGAATTTTGTATTTTCACCTTTCACAGATGTATCTTTTGATTGCAGCTGAAAACTTTCGCGCAACTTAATTGCAGCAAAAACTGAGGCTGCTCACCGCACTTAATACATCCCTGTCTCCTTATACAGTATCCCAAAAATCAGTCGAAGAGCCAGCATAACGAAGAACGCAAAAGTCATAACTACCATCGCCTCAAACTCTGCTTAAACCTGACAAGCAACTTCTAGGGCTGCTTGCTTTGAGAGATTGCTAACACTCTCAGAATTTGCACTTATTTGGTATAGATCGATGAACTCGTTTAAAGCTGTGGATTTAGGAATCCAGCCATACCCTTTCATAATTTCTAATATTTTATCTAGTCTTCCGGAATATCCTGCCTTATTCAATCCATGGATCAAAGTACTGCACATTGCCAGACAAGGATTATATCCTTGGTTTCCAATCCTATCAAGTAATTCCATTACTCTAGAAATTTCACCATTTCCAGACAAGGTCTCAACTAGCGTTTCATTTGTCAATCCATCCAGCAATCCCTTGTCCAATGCTAGATCCCAAAGTTTAAAACCTTTTTCCAAATGCCCTTCTTTGAAATACGCACCTATCATCATGCTGTAAATCAGTTCATCAGGCTCAATGCCCCTCTCAACCAAATTTTCAAAAGCTGAAAACATTTTTGACCGATTCCCAACTTTGTTGTAACCATGTAAGAGAGACATGTAAGTGAAATTTGTTGGCTTCAGATTCCTGTTCTGCATTTCTATGAAAAGTTCCTCTGCTTCTTTGATCATCCCAGCCTTGCAATGGTAGTCAATCAAAATTGTGAAGGTTATATGATTTGGTGTGATCTTCTTATCAGTCATTTCATTCACCAAGTCAATTGCTTTAGTCAATTTTCCCCACTTGCAAAGCCCATCAATCAAAGTATTAAAAGTCACAATAGATGCAATGCCTTTCTGTATCATTTCATGGAACAGTAACAATGCTTTCTCTGTTTCCCCTTCCTTGCAGCACCCATTGGCAAGGGCATTGTAGACAAAAGAATCTGGTTGGAGCCCCCTTGCTGGCATTTCATTGAATAAGTTAAATGCCTCACATAGGTTTCTTGATTTGCAGTATCCGTCAATTATTGTAGCATAAGTTACACAATTGGGCGTCAAACCCTTGCCAGAGATCCCATCAAACAGTTCCCTAGATTTCTCAATGTCACCTGACTTGCATAGGCCACCTATTAATGCATTATAAGTGACAATATTTGGAAAAATACCCTTCTGGAACATTTCATCGTGAAGCAAAAAGGCTTTTTCCATATTTCCTTGCTTACAAAAGCCTGAGATGAGGGAGGTGTAAGTGTAAACATCAGGACGTAAACCTGCATCATACAGGTCAGACAAAACTTGCATGGCTTCTGTTAATTTTCCATTTTTCGAGAGGCCATTGATAAGAACACTATACAGTTGCAAATCTGGGAGTAATCCCCGTCCTAGCATAGAGTTGAATGTTGAAAACGCTTGCTTAATTTCCTCTTTGCAGAAGCCATTTATCATGCATGTATAAACAACAAGATTTGGTGCAATACCACGATCAAGCATCTCCCTAAAATACCTTTCTGCTACTTCCATTTGCCCTGCCTCACTATATCCTGAGACGAAAGCCCCATATGTATATGCATTTGGCTTTAGTCCACACTTTCCCATTTCAATTAGACATGTTTTTGCTTCTTCCATTCTTCTGGCTTTGCAAAGGCCAATTATAACAGAATTATAGCAATATAGATCAGGCAAAACACCTTTCTGCAACATTTCCTTCAAGACGTTGGTTGCATCTTCAAACTTACCATTCTGTACATAGCTTTTTATCATGTTTGAATAGATGATGGCATTTGGTTTGACACCACAACTGACCATTTTGTCTAGTACAAGTTTTGCACGGCAGTAATCCCCAGAACGACATAACCCATTTATTATGACACCAAAAGTATATACAGAAAGTTCCATGTTTCTCTCCTTCATCTCAGCAAGAACCTCAGAAGCCTTATCCAGACTTCCCTTTTGAATATACGCTTCAATTAGATAATTAAAAGTCTGAGTTTCAGGTGCTATGCCCATTGTAGTCATCTCATTCATGAATTCCACTGCCTTCTCCATCTGACCAACTTTACACAGCCCATTTATTATAGTATTGTAAGCCACAATGTTTAACTTGATTCCCATTGCAACCATTGCATCCTTAATTCTAAATGCACCTTCTATGTTACCCTCTTTCATGAAGCCATCAATCAATGCAGTATAGGCAATTTGGTCAGGCCTGAGACCCATGTCATTCATCTCTTCCAAAATTGATTTAGCTTCCACTGACCTCTTCTGCTTGCAGAACCCATCTATAAGTATCGAACACGTGTAACTATCTGGAATCAACCCCTTCTCATCCATTGACCTCTTCAGTTGAAGAGCTTCATCCACAGCCCCCTTTCCACACAACCCTCTTATAACAACATTATAGGTAACCAAATTCGGAGTACACCCATTTTCTTCCATCACGCGTAGGATCCTTTTCGCCTCCCCAACATTCCCAAGCTTACAGTAAGCATGGATCACACTTGTGTACGTATAAACATCAAGAGGAACCCCGCTCTCTACCATGCCCTCATACACCTTCCAAAACAACTCCATTCTATTACTCTTCATCAAATCCTTCAACAATGAATTACAACACAACAAATTTGGCATAAATTTACCATCTTTAGCTCCCAAAAACACAGAAAAAGCCTCGTTCAAAAATCCCTTTGTCCTATAAGCATCAATTAACAACTCAAACACAACAGACCTTGATTTCAACCTATCACATTCCTTACAACATTCCAGCAATGAGCTCAAAATATCTAAAACCGGAATCCGGGTCTCGATCATTTTACTCAATAACCCATTGGCAAGTGAGAATAAATTGGAGTTACATAGAATCAAATTGAGAATTGAGAAAGAATCGAGATTTTGAGGAGTACCCATTTGCTGGTTTGACCAGTTGAAGAAGTCCAAAAGGCGTTTGGGATGAATATCCAGTTGGTTTCTTTGAAGAACTGATTGAACCACATCTGGGTTCAGCTTTTCTTGAGGGACAGTGGAGGATTCTAAGAGGAATTGCCAGTTGTTGTGCATCAAAATCTTGCTGATTTCTTCAGCCGTGGATTCATTTCCTCTGGAGGTGTGAAAGAAATACACCGATGTCCGGAGAACATTAAACTTTATTGCTTTCTTCAAAACTATGTGCTTTTGGTACCGAAATGCATAGGCTTTGCGAGAAGCTGATAACATCATTCTTTTTTTTTTTTTCTTTTTGCCAATACAAAATGGCTCTAAATTTCTTTTACAAATATGATATTACCTCCTACCCTAGAGCTTCTTCATTTTAATTTCTTCTAAAATCTCCGTCTGAAGCTATGCTATGTTCTGGTCTACTAGTTTTCGAGACATTCAACCATTCAAGTTTGGGACATCGGGTGGGTATGGAAAATCGGTTCGAATTCACCTGTAAACCCTTTTCTTTTTAACAGGTGGAGAGTTAAGCCCAGTTTGTTGTACTCATGAATTTGTAACAGGCCCATTGGCCCTGGATCAGTTTAGAATAAACTATATCAAGAATACAAGTTGACTCAATTGGCAAAATCGAATAATTTCTTTACAAAAGATCCTTCTGCATGACGTGTATTCAAATCCTACTGTCGATATTAGAGTTGATGTTCTGATCCGTGATGGTGATCGAAACTGAACCCATCCAAACTTTTTTCTTATCCAACAAAAAAAAAATCCTTCTCTAATCCCTTTACTTTTTTTCTTTTTTTTTTTTTTTTGCTACAAAAGGGGAGAGGTTCATCCTCTAAATGGTTACCAAACGTGGGGTAGCAACTCTCAATATGTCAGCTCCAAATAATTCTCTAAGTTCAATTGGAGGTTCTCTAACCACCTGCAATTCTGATTCATTGCTGATGCTACTCTTAGCCAACCAATTGGCGCATTGATTTCCTTCACGCCATATATGCTGCAGCTTGCATTTCCAATCATTGCTCATGTACTCTCTTATCTGGTTGATCTAAGTTATGGTAAGGGAATAGACTTTCACATTTTGATTGAGATCCATGCTTGCTTTGGAATCTAACTCTATTACCATCTTCCACTCTCCTTACTTTCATGCTAGCTCTAATCCTTTCCAGATCCCCCAGAGTTCCGCAACTATATTATTTGCTAATCCAATAATGATCGTGAAAACCAGACTTCCATCTCCCCCAGCTGTCCCTGGACAGACCATCTACATTCACCTTGCACCAACCTTCCAGAAGTCTCTCCCACCTATTGAATTTTTCCTCTCTTCCCACACTTGACTGTTCTCTCATTCTTGCTTCTTTGGCATGTTGCACCTGCGTTTGAACAACATCCGGTCTTGTCAATAAACCATGCTCACTTCTCTAGTCATTGCATTTTTCCCTTCTATCAAAACTAGAATGATGTAGCACCTGTATTATGGGTTTGTTTACTTGTTGGCCCTTCAATTGAAAGTTTATTTATGATTGCATAAGACAAGTAGAACTCCAAATCAGTACGCATAAACTACAAAGAAAAAAAAAAGATTTGTGTTGGCAATGTACTCATCTTTTCTTGTCGTGATCTCGGATTGAGGCGAATTGCGTTGAGATTTCAATCCTTGTTTATGGTCTATGCTTAACAGGGGCATGTGGCTTTACCATTGACATTCAAGCATTGATTTTTTTGTCTTATAAAGGAAATCAACAACTCAACTTCAAGGGAATTTTCGTTTTGTGTTGTTCAATTATACAGTTCCAAAGCATATACTACGGACGTCAGATTCGCTATTGAGAGGAAATCAAAAAAATATCAATGCATAAATTATAACAACTCGTCACGTACATAGGGTTATAAAAGACGTGAATGGAATAATAACATGTCAGTGTAGGAAAGATTAATCATAATAATATATGTTAAAAAAATGGAGCATATGGATTAAAGCTTAAGCAAATAAGCAACTCCGGCAACTGTCAACTAAAAAACACAACCGACGATGTGTACTAATTACAAACTAGTCGTTCTAGGAAGACTGAGCCCATATTACGAAGATTGCATGGGCCCATTGAATATTTGCACTTGCATTGAGGGCCTTCTCTGTCATGTTGGTCTAGCTGACACAAATTCTGGCCCAACAAACATGATGATTACCCAAACCCGGTTGCCCATCACTGATGACGGAAAAGACTACGATAGGCCCCATAATAGTGGGCCATTTCAAAAAAGAAATTCAAACTTTGGTCCAATTGTTACCTTTGCTTGTCCAGTAAAATTTGCACAGAGCAAAAGCATCAAATTCCATCATCCGAACATGGTTCCAAACTTGGCATGATAAAAACTGGACTTTGAAGCTTCCCATTAGAATGGCTAATCATATAAGTTCATCTGTTTATAAACCCGACATCTGTCCTCAATTAATCGCATCAAGAAAGTAATCCATTGATTACTTTCTTGAATAATCAAACTAAGATTATAAGCTCATCTAATGGCTTGAAGTAAATCCATTGATATCAATCAAGTGCCATCCTAATAGGCTTTTTATCCCATGTTGTTGACCTCTTAAAGTTGATCCCACTTTAAAGCTCACTCTCAGTTCTTGATGACTCCTTTAACGTACATAAAGAGACAGGATATCATATCAATCTCATGACATGGTATTTTTCTATGAAAAAAAAAACACGCTTTTGAGTACAAATTGGTTTCTTCCTTCTTGTTACCCCACATATTGTGCTACGTGTGTTTAATCCAATACCTTTTTCTCGTGGAAATTGATTTTCTTTTTGAATGACATTTTAACAACTCTAATTAGCATCATAATCCATATTAACAGTAGTGATACAAGTTGACGAAACCTTAATTTAGTAATCAATATCGATATCCCAAAAAAAATAGGAATCGAGTATCGCTAAATGTGAGTTTTTTCTCCCACTCCCGCTCCCACCGTGTGGTTTAGTTTGAGTTGGTCATTTTATTTCTAGTACTCCCACTATTATACGTGGTGATGCATGGATGGTCTGGTCCATACGCGGAAGTCAATATTGCCAATTTTAGTCTATACGTGGAAGTTAATTAAGTCAATGTTACCAAATTCGTTTCGTTCTATGGTTTTCTGTCATCAGTCAATTGTCTGTTTACTAATTAATCGATAAACATGGACGAATCATTTCCCACGGAATCAAAGCCAAAAGCTGTGATGCCACGAAACTACTCATTTTATTCCTAAGTTAAAGAAAATTGATGATAAGATCATCAAAAACAGTACATTAAACTATATGAATTTAATTGTAAAATTACCAAATGATTTTGTCTCGTTTTACCAAAAAAACAAAAAAGAGAGAGAGAGAGAGAGTTTTGTCTCGTTTTGACTGGTCTATGATATGGATTTTGATCAAATGTACGATGGACTGATGGTCACACGGTTTCCGCAGAAGTCGTACAAGAGGCAGAGCGAGGACTCTTTTGCTGGAATCGTGAGTGGGATGGAGCATGCATGATTCATGAGCGCAGCCGGGCGAAGTTCAATGCATGAGCTTCTGTATCCCTATCAGCACTCTTGGGAAAGTAATAATAATGGACACTCTCGAGACTTTAGCTAAGATAATTTCAATTGTTAATTTTACGATAAAAATATATTTTGAAATTTGAAAAAAATATATTTAAATAAAAGTGTATGTATTCGTTTGATAAATTAAATAGGATTGAGATATTTGTACAAATGCCTTGAGGCACTAGGTTAAAAAAAAAAATTTAATAGTAATAACTGGAAAGCGAGAAGTTCCAAAATCGTGGGAAACACGAATATGTGTATTGGATTCCATGTTTGATATCCAGATTTGTTGCGTGATGGAATTGCATGGGGTCTTGTCTGTGGAGTATGGACCACGCCAATTAGAACATTATTATTTTTGGGAAGAGAGGTGGATCATCATCGTCGTCTCCATCTACCCTTTTTCTGTCCCTTTGTAACATTTTTAAGCAAAAATTACAGAAAATAGAAGTACCTATAATTAATGAACAATTTTGTTCTTGTGCATTCGAGGAAAAGAAGAGAAATTCACTTGATCCGCCTGAGATTCGCACTCCCCTATTAGTCACTTTCTCCTTTCCTCTTCTTCTCTCTTTTCTTCTTCTTCTTTTTATTTTTTGGGATTGTAGACCTCAAAAATCTTCAAAAACAGCTCCAATTTAACCTTTTGCAGGTTGCTGAATCGATGGCCCTAGTTTACTAAATTGAGAAAATTGTGTGTGTGTATATATATATATATATATACACACACGTCGTCGAGTAAGAGTTGATTTAGTTGTTAAGGTTAAAATATTACGAATTAGAAATTTTGAATTTTGAAATTTCAACCCTCTGTCCTATCAAAAAGAAGGAAAGAAAGAAATGGCATAAACGTACGATGTATCTGTGCTTTCATTGGTCTAACATTTTGTGCTTGGCAGGAGGCGGTTTGATTAGGCCAAGCCTTGCTGGGCCGTTTCCACAAGGACAGACCTCAATTAATGTGTAACGAAAAGGCCAATCCTACACGGACAAGGATGTTTTGTTCAGAGTAACTTGTCTCAACTCTGAATGCTATGCCTATGCGCCACTTTGGACCGACTACTGTGGAAGCTGTACACCTCGAACTCAACAGAAACCTGCTGTAGTGTTTTTTTTTTTTTTTTGCATGTTACTTTGGTAATTGAAATATCCCGTGATTCTGATTCTGAGACTTGAAGATTTTGAGTTTAAATCTTTTTTCTAGCTTTTCACTTTTTAAATTCTACTATTCTTTTACTAGAAAAAAAAATTCAAAAAATTTGTAAAGAGGCAAAAAGAATGGGAAAAAAATGAGATTATTAGGATTGCACTGTGGCCAATGACATGATGGATATATAGCGTGGTTTTATTTCTCAAACTACTGTTTCCTTTTTCATATTTTTCTTTTTACCAAATCTTGCTTACCTTGAGGAGTAAGTGATGCACCAAACTTAGGAACTATAATTGTTAAAAGGAAAAGAAAAAAAAAATGTTGGAATCTGACTGATCATTTTAATTTTTATCCTGACGTTGCTGATTTTTCTAATTAGTTTTAATACGTCAAAACCAACATGCATGATACGTTCATAAGACTTATTTAATATCTTGTTAATCCTTGGGCATCAAAAGCATAATACTAGTTGGTTTGATCATATTTTGAAAATTTTTCTTCTACAATTTGATGCACGACTGATAAACCCCACATGATGAGGAAAACCCTTGTGCTTTGTTAAAAAGAGTACACATTTTCCGCCCTAGATTATATTAGGAGAATATGTACTTCTCCACCCAGGTACGTACCATGGGGCATGAATAAATTTTTCTTGCATCAAGAGCTAATTTCCGTCTCTTACTGTAATTTCTCCAAATTAATGATTACAAGAAGATGACTCCAAGAAAGAACTGAGCTTTCATTTCTATCCGTTTTCCTCTATTAATCCACGTAAACTATAATACTTACCATTAGCTATATATATATAGGTAAATATAAGATCTCATTTTTGTTTATTACAAAAACTTTTTCAGCAGAAGAAGAGTGGAATTTAAGAAGTAGAGACAGATTTAAATCTAGACCCTTAAATTAAACCCTGAAGTCTCGACCTTAAACATAAGATAGCATATTTGCACCTCATCATCAACAAATTAAAAGGAAAATCCTTATCATTCCCTACCTGGCACATAACTTCTATCGTGTAATATAAAGCTAGATGAACTGAGGCGGTGGAAATGAATTATCTATGAAAGCTGACGTTTATTGCTTCATTATTCATGCCCATGTCGCTACTTGAATTAACGCTCCTACCTCACAGAAACGTTTTTGATCCAGGATAAAAAATATCAACCGATCAATCATGTCCCAGAGAAATCCTGAAAAAAGAAAAGCAATAAAAAAAATTTTATGTTCTTCTAGTGATAATTTTCTTTTCTTTTCTTTTTTGTTTAAATCTTTTACTGTTGATATTTTCTTCTATCCATATCACTATATGCCCTGCACAGCTGATCAAGGCTATCGTACAGCGCGATCGAATTGACCGTTGAACCAGTAACCGGATGGAATATTGGAATGGAACTGGTCGAATGAAGCAATCTTATCACCAGCACAGCAGTATTTCTGTCAGCCTCATTTCACGGTCCAGGAGAAAATTTCTAGGGTCATCTTTTCAGGATGGCAATCTAATATCAACAGTACTCAACCTGTTTAATCATCAACCTAAAAAAGTGTTTAAAATGTTCATAGTCGGTGAAACAGGGCCATATGAACAAGTAATGGTTGGCCATAATAAATCAGATGAACACAAAAGTTTAGACACGTAAACATGGGGTTTAATCTATTAAAACTACAAAAAATTGACCTATGCATATTTTTCCGTCATATTTAAGGTTATCTTGCCAGGAGCTAGTGGTCATTGGGTCCATGATCGATTGAGTTGCCTGATTTTCTGGTTTTATAAGCAATTATTACGATGGATTGACATTATCTCCGAACAGGTAAACCGCCTTATCGTAATTAAATTTTAAAAAAAAAATTACGTGCATAATAAAAACATATGCAAAATGTGACACTTGTTGGATGATGCATTGGATTTGATGGTCGACTTCTGACTTTGATGGCCAAGAGGATGGGGCAAAATTCTGGGCTTTGACCATTCATTATATGGAGGAAAAACAAGGGAAAATTCTTCAAGTTTCTAGCCGGGTTCAAATGATTGAATTTTACTTTTTTGTTGTTTTAGGTAGCTTAAATTCTACTTCTGTCTGGGGCTTTCCTATATATACTTGGATTTAGTATTGAGAAATCCTTCGATTATATATATATATATATATATTCACCGTCACCTTAGTAGTGGTTTCTATTCCTTTTTTTTTATTTGTTTAATGATGAAAAAAAAAAAAGTGTACGTGCTGATTCTCAGCCTCGAGCACAAGCATATGTGCAACTTTTCTTCAAGACTGTTTCGAATCTCACTAAAACGAGTTTTGACACGATGATAAAGTGCTTGACCATTCCTCATTCGTTCGTCTTGAGGCTGTTTATATGATGAGCATACTTGCCTGCCTGTCTCCAGACCCATGGCCGTATAAATTTAAGTCCTTGCTGATGATTTCGGGTATTCCTAAATGGCAAGTCAACTCCTTTGAACAAATCTCATTTCCGTTTGACAATCGACACCTGTGTTCCTCAAATCAGAAAATAGGAAGTTCCATTACCTGATGCCAACCATATCACTCATCATCTTCTTTTACTTTAGTTTATTTAATATAGCATGATCAGATGGTCTTCTTTTCCAAGTAACGTGATTTTACGTCCAACCTATTATACACGGCCAGAAACCCTAGCTAATTATAACTCTCCTCTCCTCATTCACAATTTATACATATGCTTCTTTTTTGTTTTCCTTTTTTAGTTTATATTTATCCAGAAGAAGATTGATATCTATGCTCCATTTTCCTGCGCATGTATCATAAACCCCTAATATGAAACAACCAAGCATCCAAATGAGGTTACACAAATCGTGTTTGCTAATTATTTTTGTTAAAGAGTAACGCAAATTTACCGGCAAATTACCAAATGAAAAATATTCAATGCTTCTTGGTTCATTAATTAATTATGTTCCTACAAAGCAGAGTTTGGTATGATCAGAGATCTGTCTGTCTCTCACCAAAGGCATCTCAGCATCATCATATGAAAATGTCAAACGTCAATGCTATCAAGAATGATAAGCCTAGCTATTAGTATAATGTCAAACGTACTGGGAAAGTCCCTATAATGATATAGGAGTAATAACTTGAGATATTGCATCACTAGAGATGGAGAGACCACCAATCTATCTCTATTTATACATGCGGTGCCAGGGATTGGCATGTGGCCTTGCGTAATTAGCTTAACTAAGTTGGTTTCCATTTTCTTGAACAAGGGGCGGGCCAGTGAAGAAGATAACGCCAACTCTGGAGGGCGGTAATAAAGTATGAAATAATTCGCAGTCAAGGATATGATTACGACTTTGATTTAAACAGAGCGAACTAAACTAACAGGAATAGCTCAATCAGAAGTAATTAAATAAGTGCTTAATCTATTAAAAAAATCTTTGCAAATTTCTTGCTGTACAACAAAGTAAATGTTGGAGTTTGAAAAAGAAGACAAGAATTGCGAGGTTGATTATCCATTCAAACTGCACATGTTCAATGTATATATACATCTTGGTTGTGTATGAGAAATTAAAAGAAACCAAAAAAAAAAAAAGGGGAACGAGACAATTATCACTTCATTTTTTTTTGGTGATGTTCATGCATGGCATTCGACTTGTTTTAGGTCTTCACTAATAGGAGTATTTGTTTAATTAAGAGGTGGAGGGTGGAGATGAGGAATATTCTGTGATTCTTACCTTCATAGTATTATGCTCTTTATAAGAATAAGAAAAAGAAAAAACTTCAGCAAATTATTTGTGCTGGGCTAGATGAAAAGTTTCACCAGAGATTCTTATTCTTAGGTGATCAGCTTTCTTTTCAATAGTTTAGTGAAAAGTGCTGCAAAATTCCTTAATCCAACAGCGTTGTGGTAGTTTATATAATGCAAGTAGCATCGCCACTTCTTTGTGTTTCTTCTTTCCTCCATATTTTACACTCTTATCACTTTCTAAAATTATTCGCACAATAAATGATTAAGTCCCTCATCATCATCTTGTCCATATTTCATCCCAGCAAGAATGAGACAAAGTCAATTTTGATATGCACGTCCGTGTGAAACCAAAATTTTTTTTAAAAAAAAAAAGTGTACATTTGCACAACTTGTTTTTCAAAATTTTCAATGCAATGAATCAAGCCATTTGAGAGCAGTATTTTGCCCAGATAGCCTTCCTTCGTCATGGGATATGCTTTGGTGTTCGACCTTATTCATCCATCTTTGACCCAAAAAAAGTACGTATGGGGGAAAAAATCAATAGAAGAAAAGGGAAGAATTTAACTCAAGTTATCTCGGTTTATTTAATTAATTAGTGGATCTCATTATAGTTTCTAATTAAACAGTCATCCTCCAATGACATACAACGCATTGAGTGGTCAAAATGTTCTTTCTAAAAGAATGCAGATGATCAAAGCCGACCTTTCCCAGATCACGACTTTAATTGTCTTACTAATTGGAGAAACAAAGAGTCAACAATTTGGACATGACCATGTAAACATTCGAGTTAAGAAGTCGCAATTAGCAAGACAAGTTATAGTATCGCACGAGTATCACGCCTTATCAGTCAGATTAGCCCCTAAAACACGGGAACTTAGTAGCGGCTGCTCACAAACATCATAATATCAACCAAGTCAGACAGCCACCTGCTTCCACATGGCTGCTAGAGCCCTTATTTTCATTGGTTCTTGTCTGTCAATCTGATTGGGAACAGCAGTCTTTCCTCACAGTAGAAGCAATCCGAAGTTTCCAAATTAATATATTTTTTTCCCGTAAACATAAGCCCCACAATCTTGGGCTAAACTTTTTTACCACCGGTACAAGTTTGCTCGATTCATAAGAACGGATCATTTTTTTCACAAAAAATTGTATGTTTAAATTTTACTGTCGATGTGAATATTATATTGATGAAGGACCTATAAGAATTCATGTAAATGATTTATGATCTTGAAGACATGCTGTAATTTATAATAGTGAACGAAATTGAACCCATCTAAACTTTTTTTTAAAAAAGAAAAATGAGACAACTTTAATTTAATAGGAATTTTCTAGTGGATCTCTCTCCTCAGCACAAGTAAATTACTATATCTCACTGATTGTGTAAATGTACATAATGACTTTATTGGTACTCTCTTCATTAAATACTTTTCTAAATTGACTTCACTTTTTATAAAATTTAACGCTCTTAATGAGTGTCGTTAGCCAAACCTCTTGAATAACGGCAAGTTGGTTTGATGTTCACCTGGAAAGAATAAAATAAGGAGTTTAACTAGGTTGGAAAATAGATATAGTTAGGGCTGCAAACGAGTCGAGCCGAGTCGAGCTTTGGCCTTATCGAGTCGAGCCTTGACTTAATTTCATCGAACTCGAACTCGAGCTCGAGCTCGACGAGCTGGTAATTTTGAAGCTCGAGCTCGAGTTCGAGCTCGAAAAAATAAAAATAATTATTTTATTTTTTAAAAAAATAAATAATATAATATTTTTTATTAATAAATAATAAAATATTAAGGATATTTATGTAATTTTACTATTAAAATAAAAATAAAAATAAAATATATATATATACTCGAGCTCGCGAGCCGGCTCGCGAGCTAACGAGCTCAATATTTTGAGCTCGAGTTCGAGCTCGACTTTGACTCGACCAGCTCGAGCTCGACTCGAGCTCGAAAAATGTCGAGCTCGACTCGAGCTTGAATCGAGCCGCTCGCGAGCGGCTCGCGAGCGGCTCGATTCGTTTTCACCCCTAGATATAGTTACCTCCTCAGCAACCTACTTGCGTGACGATTCACCAATCAACTTGAGGGTCCGCCTGGGCTCTCCCCGTGTAATTACTAATTAGTCGTGCGCTTCATTCTCTCCTCTATTGGAATATTAATCTTAATTTTTGAAAAGCTTAAAGAAAAATAGGTGGAAAACCCAGAAAAAAAAATCTTGGCACCAATTATTTGTTCGTTTGCCTCTGGGCTGCAAAGGGAATACGAATACGAAAATAAACTATCTAAAAACCACGAAATAGAAAATGTTAAGTTAGCAAAACAATTGGTCCTTGTTTGGATGGCAATTTTTTTCAAAAATTTTTTTGTATATTTTTTATGAATATATTTTTTAATTATATTTTATCTTACATATATAAAATCGTTGCTATAGTATGAACTTAAACTTAAGTTCAAGTTTAGTAAAATTAGGTCGATTTTCAGTTTGATTAGATAAAAAATCGATTCGATTTGACTCATTTGCTCGAACTCGTTGAGTTTGAATTTTAGTTCAGGTTTCATAAAATTAAATAGAGTCTCGACTTGATTAGATAAAAAGTCCACTTGATTCGATACGTTTACAACCCTAATTCAAACCTTATCTTTTGTATTTGCTCACTTTTAGTGGGACTTCTCTAATTATGATCCGAGTATACTTTTATCACCAAACGTGTGAGCCTTGTCCAGAAATCATGAGTTTATCCTCATCCTGAGCTGATAAAAAAGACTATGTTATGATTGATTATGATACTAATGTAGACAGTAGATGGCATAGGGGACACTGCACACCCGCTTGTCCTTTGTCCTCTTTACGACAACCCAAAAAATTCAATATAAAAAAAAATGTTGAAACTAAAATTTAAACAATTAGTAATATTATCTGCCATCATTCTCTGTGCGCCCAGTCCGCATCACGCCCAACACTCCCTAAAACCCAACCAATTATTCTGCCCACTTTACCCTAAAAACCAGCTGTCACCACCTTAATTATCATTCATTAGTCATTAATTAATTTAAAAACTTTTATCATAATCACCATTAATTAACCCCTACCAGCGTTAAATTTTCTTGCAACAAGTAAATAACCCTAATAAGAATGCGTCATCACCGCCGTGCCTGACGTCACCCGACCTCCCACGCAATCGTGGTCACGCAGGCCCGGGACGAGACGTAATCTAATCACTTAATCAGAAAATGTTACAAGCTGTACGCTAATGTCTCATCGCCATCTGATTTTTCCACGTGGCAGCAAAGTTGGGGTTAGACACGTGGCAAGTATCGATTGCCGGCTGTAAAGCGGTTGCGGTACTTGTGTTTTCTTTTTTCTTTTTTTTTTTTGGTTTAATATTTTTTTTTTTGGTTTCCTGAATAAAATGAAATGAAATTGAGTGGCTGATTGGAGTCCGGATTATGCCGGAATGAAACCCCGTTTCAAGTCCGTAACTGTTGGTCCACAGGGCCATTGAACAGTGACGACAAGATTGGAGGTGGTTAGCTCTTATTGGATATTGTGCGAATAGTTAAAACAGTGAATGGAAAAGTTAAGGTTGTGGGCTCCAGTGAAGGTGACGGAACTAAACAGGATGATGACGTCATAGCCATGGTAAAAGCTTAAGGGGATGTCCAAATAGGGATAAACGGGATCCTAATTTAAATATTGTGTTTAAACTTGATTTATTTATTTATTTACTAAGCCAGTTTATTGAATTCGAATAATTTAAATATTTATGCATGTAAATCTTACTTTTATACTAATTCAGATAAGCTCGAATTAATTTACAAATTTATAAAATTAATTTAAAAGTATGCTGTGCAAATCTGAACTCGATTCAAGCTAATCATCATGGTTTTGGAGGATTTGAGGTTGCAAAATGTCCATCAAAATCACAATTATCCATTTCTATTTCCTATTCTTTTTAACTTCTCAAGTGTTTGTTTTATTGTACGCAAGTCCATAGCTTCGAACGTGACGCTCATGCCTAATGTCATTTTATTCGTGTTTTACTATCAGTGGGCAACATTTTTTACTTTTTTGTTGCCGGTAACTGAATGTCTTCACTCTCAAGCTAAACAATTTTTACCAATACATCAAAAGGAAATTGGAAACAAGCCGATAAGAAATTAATTGGAATAATTTTTTGAAATAAAATAATAATACATTTTTTTTATATGTAACACAAAAAAATAAGGTGTAAATAATGTGCAAGTAAGTCAATACGTATAAAATAAAGTATAAATAATGTGCAATCCAAACCAAAAAAAAAAAAAGTTGGTTGGATAACATATAAAGTTAAAACAGTTACTTGTTCTCTAAACAAGAACCAAGGTAAAAAGAATCAATTACTTTCTTCACCAGAAATATGACAAGGCAAGTGACGGAAAGCTTGAGTAACAGCGAAGCAATATATGAGCAATGGTCATTTTCATGTATAAAAGTGATCAAAGGTGAGTATTAGAGCTTCAGTATTTAGTTTCAAAAGAACTAAGGCAATCAAAGGTGTCTTTCTTTCGTTTTACGGAAGATTTGAATTAATTGCTGGTGTTAAAATAATCATTTTTCCCTTGTTTTTCTTTTCATCTTCTTCTCACTAATAATTACTACCACAAACATTTCACGCATCAATACAATGGAACAGCCTTGTTTGGATTGCAACTTTTCTTCAAAAAAAATTTACACGTTTTGTAAATATACTTTTTCAATCACTTTTTTATAATATATACATCAAATTATTATAATATATATTTTTATAAAAATTTTTAAAAAATAGCAATTCAAACGGGATTTAATTCCATAGTAGAATCTATAGTTCACGGGGGAAAAGGGTAGAGTTGGTATTTGAAAAGATATCTTGGGGGGGGGGGGGGGGGGGGGGGGGGGGAAATTAAGAAATAAATGTAAGAAGATGGTGGGATTAATTAGAGGCAGATACAGAGAGAGAGAGAGAGAAACATGCTTTTGGTCTGTAGGTTAGGGGTCAAGGAAAGATATTAAGAGATTGTCGAATTTGCTTAGGGCAGAGGGGGCAGAGGAAGCGTGACCCCACAACCTTCGTCTCTTGTCCGCTCTAATGCAGACATTTTGTGGGGTCCATACCACTCCTGCATCTAATATCGTTTACGAGTATTTTCTCGGTCAAACTCAACCCAACCGATTCCTTCTCCTTTTCCCTTTTTCTTCATTTTCTTTTTCCACTGCAACACCTCAACCACCTACCTACGTTGATGCCGAATCGCTCACTGGCCGCTGCCCAGCCGCCACTGCACCATTTATTTAGTATTTGGGTTCTTTTTTTAAAAAATTTTAAACCAAGAATTTACATATTTGACGTTTTATCATGTGTGTCAATTTCGTCCTTTTCAAGCCCACAACATTTTGCCACGTAAACATAGTAATAGTTAATAAAGTTTTAGCTTTTTATTCAATTCAACTTCTGTCAATTTTGGTTCAAAATATTCTTGTAGAAAACGTGTATCGAGTTGACACATGTGAATAAATGTTATAAAACCAAATTGACACGATGATGAAAGAACGTAATGGATTTTAGAAAAGTCCGAAATAATTGACCAAAAAGAAGCTTCTATTAAAATGTTCAAGTATAAGATGACACTACTGAGTATTGGTAATAGCCAATCTCTATCCTCAAAGTGTTGACACCTTCAACTGAGTGATACTTGGACTTGAATAAGATATTTTTAGTTATTTAGCCTTGATTATTTTTTTATTTTTTATTTTATATACATCAAATCGTTCTAATACATTTTTCTACAAAAACTTAGTTCAAATTCAAATGCTGCATTCAGTTTTCGTCAATCTTTCTGCAAAATTTAGTGTAATTATTGTCTTACACAACAAAATAAGCAAGCCACACCGTCTTAATTGATTCCTCTCTCTACTTGAGATATCTTAGATTAATTTTGGTGTCTATGCGTTTTCCTCACATATTTACTTTTTGATCTTTCATCATAATAGTTTCTTTTTTTCTGGAGTTGTCTTTTCATGTCTTCTTGTTTCTCTCTTTCTCCTTCGCACCAATTTGCTTGGCTCCCTTTTTTTTTTTTTATGACCAACATTTGACAATGCTATCTAATTTGATCTCAAAGAAGACTTTGTGTATCAACAAAAAAAAAAAAAAAATCAATCAAAGATGAATAAAGACAAAGATCGGGGCTCAGCTCAGCATTTATTTATGTGAACGGGTTACTGGAAGATAAAGGGGTTGGTTAGGATGCATGCAGTTTTACTAATTTTAGAGAACCATGAGTATTGCGTGCATGGCCATTACCATTCACATGGAAACAAACACCATGGGAGCATGAGCTAACCAACTTTAAATTTATCAAAACAGAAATGAACTAACCAACTTTACCACCTCAGCAGCCCACCATTATATCTGGTCGCCACTCTCCAAAGTTTCCTTGAAGATTCTCGTGCCCTATAATCTGTGCTTCAAATAATTTATTATATATAAAGGAGAAATAGTAATATAATACTAGAAAATAAGATAAAAATTGGTACAGAACAGAAGATCCTTTGCGCATTCAGACCCTCGTCCTATCATGCATGATGTAATTCCATCCAATCCAGCACTTAATTTCTGCTTAGCAACTTTTTCTTGTTACACAATAAGCATGAAACTTTAATAGATTTTCCACCGGCCAATTTCATTGAATCAATTCTTGCGAATTTTTTCGGAATTGTTTGCAGAGAGAGAGAGGGAGGGATGGATTGGACGGTGGTGGTGAGTAGAATTCAAGATCTCAAACATTATGGTCCTGGTTTAGTGGGGCACATCAATGACCAAATTTGTGCACTCTAAACTTTAACATCTTTGTCCCACGCAGGGGCAGATTACCCCTTATGCAGTACTATCATGGCTAACATGGGATTTGATCAGTGACAGCTGAATAACGCACATTTTACTCACTTTTTTTTTGCACAATGTTTTTAGCATTCTCCCCACCAAGCAATTTGATGATGGTTGGCAGTTTACACAAACCCTTGCAAGTTTTCTCTCGCCATGATATAGGTTCATCACATGTTGTGTACCAACATTTTCGTCTTAGGTGGGCATAGCATAACTTGACCGTCCATGGGCAGGTCTACTTTATCTTTATGTGAAATTCCCAGCGCCCTGGCTTTCTCTTTGATTGATTGAAGTTAGCTAATCTTGTTTTCAAGATCGAAAATTTTGTCCTTCCATGGATTCCTCCTTTTATCATCACATGCTCACAAGCATTGACACCACTACTTTATCCCAAGTCCGTATATGGTTTTGTTTTTTTTTTTTGCCATTTTCTCTTTTCTTGGTAATTCACTTGCAAATAATGAAATAATGTCCATTGTGGCGAAGGAGATGTAGTAGTAGTATTGTACGTAGGCCATTGTCACGATTCCTTTCCTTATGAGGGAATATGCCCTTCTGCCAGACTCCCGAGCCATTGACGAATTGATTGTGAAGAATTCGGGTTGGAACAAACTTTGCCTGGCTGTTGAACAGGTCATATACGTGTCCTTTGGTTCTGGAAAATGAGAAAGTGACATTATTTACGTACCTTGGTGGTAGGGCCTCTTTGCTTTTTCCATAGCAAAAAAGTTGAGAGAATACAAAAGCAAATGGAAAAAAAAAAGGAGTGAAACAAAAATCCCATTTCCCACTTTTTTTTCCTATTTTTATTTTTCTTTCCAAATGAGAACACTACTAGTCTATCTTCCAAATGCAAAATCCCACGTAGGGGCCTCTTTCTGATTCTTTAATATTTAGTTTATTTATTTATTTTCCTTAATCTAAAAGTTGCTTATATGAACTCCTATTAGTGTTTAATAGGTCGAAAAGAAAGTCCCGGATTTTCAAATTAGAGTCCGGAAATCATGTTTGCCAAAAACTTCTGGACTATTTGCGCAAAAGAAATGCTAAAAATTCACAACTTTTTTTTTGTCATAAATTAAATAGTCCTTGTCCAATTTAGCAATGCAATGCAGAAAATTCATCACCATTTGTCACGCAAGTACTCAAACACAACTAAAACTACCACCATTTTCGAGCACCAGCTTCACACCTCTGGATATTCAATTTCTAGTACTAATTGATTGTAATTTTTTCAGAAAAATTTTTACATTTTTTGTGAATATATTTTTTAATTATATTTTTATCTCACATAATCAAATCATTAATATATATATATATATATATTTTACAAAAAAAAAGACTTATAAAAATAGCAATTTAAACGAAGCCTAATACACCAAAGGTGGAGTATGAATTAATATATAAGAGGGCTGTGAATTTAGTGCCTCTTGACCTTTTTAACCTTGGAGAGAAACTGAATGTGTAGCACCAAAAGAGTCCGTTGCCTTTTTCAGTCCCTAAATTTTTTGTAGCACCAAAAAGAGTCCACTGGCTTTTTCAATTGATTTGGTGCTTTGCTTGTGTTCGGACCGAAACTGCAGTTTTGCACTAAAGACGATGGAGGGATAGAGACGCAAATCGCCCCTCCGATTAAAGCTTTTTCCGCACAAAGATTCCTCACATTTCCTGCTTTTACACCACACACAACTCAGTTGGGTCCCTTGGAAGACGATGATGGACCTTATCCCCGTCTCTACACTCTCCTACACCCCATCCCTTCCCAATTCCCACCACGTGATTGCCAATTCAAATATCTCGTGATATTTACCGCTCATTCTTTTACAGTTTTACAACCCCCCCCCCCCCCCCCCCCCGCCCTCTTTTTTTTTTTGGGGTCAGACTACAGTTTTACTTAACCAACACCTTTCTTTCTCAATTTGCAAAACCTTAAATGGAAATGACAAATCAAATGAATGTACTTTGCAAGCAAATCAAATTATTTGGATTTTTTTTTGAAATAAAACTACAATAGTTTCAAAAATGTGACGTATGTAAAATTTAAAAAAAATATAATTTAAATGATAAAAATTAATTAAACAATGCATTTATAATATAATTGAAATTATGGAAAAACCCTGTCCTTTTATTTTTGAGGGTCTGAATGTGCTTCAAGGCCAATGGCATATATGACGACATGTAAAGCGGTTAAGGGGAGTCAGTTCCCCCGGTAACATGACGATTTTGTACATGCAAAATAAAAGAGTGATTATAAATAATGTTCACAAAAGATACAAAATTCTCGGGAATAAAAATAACAATCCAAACAAGATCACAGCGAAAAGAAAAGCAGAGCCTAAAATGGACAAGCATACATGGAGGAAAATTTTAACATCTTGGTGAAAAAAACAGAAAGTAGATGAGACGTCACTTCTTGTTTTGATCTTCTCACGAGTACATGCAAACTGATCCATCCGAAGATCCGGTCACCTGTTTATGCAGATTTATGATAACTGATGATAAGATCTGTTACACAATAGATACGTACTGTGAAAAAAGATTAGCTTGTGGTATCAAATATCAGTAAACAGCACAAGGAATGGAATGACAGATTCGCCCTTCTTATTTTTTGTTGTTCTTATTTTCGTCTTGGGAGGTATAGACTTGTATAGCATAGGCGGCTGTATCTTGTAGCTCATAATAGTAGGACTGCTAGTATTTAATCGTATTTATAACTGTAATAAATAAAAAGGTAATTTTATTTTGGTCCAATGTCTTCTTAACATATTTTGAAAGTATAAAATAGTTTTAACCACAAGTTTATTGCAAAAAAAAGAAAGCACTTACTACTACTCTTTTTTTCTTTTTTTTTTTTACTCATATGAGCACTTGCTTCAGAAAGATTTTAGGTTTGCAAGCATCTGGACAGTGTGAAATGGATCAATATTTCCATCATTAAAGTTGGTTACACGTCGCTCGCAGGTAGTTTGACTGGTCCGTCTTTATTAGCAGATTCTCTGATCGATTTTCATGTACTATTTCGTTATATATTTTTCGATAAGACTCTACACAATTTTAGAAGATTAGTCTGGTCGAAAAATTGAGATACCCTTAAATAAAAAATAAAAAAAAAGAAAGTTGGTACATTGGTTGGTTAGAATTTGTCGAAGCACGCGTTTAAGTAGGTAATTTATATGCCAATTCATACTACAAATCAGCGTATGCCCTCTTTCCATTGCCTCAATTTTGTCATGTGCGCCACATTGTGTACTCTAAGGTCAATGATGGTATATTCTTTTAGAAATTGCATTAGATTCCTAATTCTGTTGCTTTTGTTTTTCACAGGATTCTGGTCAGCGGCGGAGCCAAATGAAGATGAGCGTGGGCAATTGACCCCCAACTTCGATAAAATTTTATTTTGGGCATAGAATTTTTGAACATCTTCAGGCTACTCTTTTATCTCTGAAATATTTAAAATTCTCATTCTCGTCAACTTCAGCCACCGATATTTTTGAAATGTCCTTTCTTATCTATATTGGTCCCTCTAAAATCTTTTAATGTCTCCTTTTTATTTGCATTTGCCTCCCTTAATAAATTAAAAAAAATCTTAATTCTTACGCTTCACAAAAGTGTTGAATTTAATTAAAGCTAGTTACTAAGGTAAATCCAAAAAAAAAAAAAACTCTTTTGACGTTTCTGGACTACCACTACATTATCATATAACTTAGATGTAAAAATATAATGGACATAAAGATATGATGAGTCACAATTCACAGCCCTTGTGTTGTTTCCTCGAGCATCGTTTTCTTTTATTCTTGTTTCTAGCTGACACGTTTGTTGGTGCTTCATTCTCATCCAAACAAGACCGTATTTTCTTTGTTACGTTTCATAAGGTCGTTTTTTGGAGTGTTTCCATCTCAATGTGCGTTTATATAAATATGGTCGAAATTCCAGTGACATGTCACAGATTTGTTAAGTTGGACTATTTATTAAAACTACAAATCTTTCCTGATTTCACTGGTTATTGATTTCCTTGAAAAGCTTGACTTGCTGTTTTTGAAGCATTTGCTCGTAAAGATTTCAATTAATTTCATGCTTTGTATCATGGTAAGGTGACAAATTACTCTCAGTCACTTAAATTTGTCTACAGGAAATTTATATCTTTCTCAATTTGCCATAAAAAATAACCAATACATGCCACACGCTATGTTCTGTATGCCTAATTCTGGGAAAAAAGTCAATCCGTTTGCTTTCTTTTCAAGAAAATTACTGCTTCATCTTTTAAAGTTACATGCGTTCTCTAATTCCTTTTCCCCCGAAACTCAGTCCAACAAAAATGTGTTCTCAAGATTTATTTCCAACCATAACTTAGAAAAATAAAAAATTTTGGGACATGGAAAAGAATTTGCATCGAATAAATATGTTTAGAATTAAGATGAATGTCTGAGTTTACCACAAGAACAGAACATTTGTCTGGTAAGCTTTTAAATTCTTTAGCAGAAAATCAAATTATACAGTGGTAGTATAACTTTTTTTGTTTTTTTGCCTAATCAATGATCAATGCTAGTGGTAAGGGCACACCTGATGTGTGTGTAATTGAGGAACATTCTTTTGTATGGAAGAATTTAGTGTAAAATTTTCGTATCCAAAAAGAGTAAACTTTGATCTTGTAATAGTTTTCTGGAATAGAATTGTAATTAACTTGGTGGTTTACAATAATACTTGTCGGTGGTGATTAAGCAGATAATATGCATTTAGGCATTTGGGGTGAAAGTTAATTATGGTTATGTTGGTTGGCAATGTGGAGGTATAATTAAGTGATTCTGAGGATAAAGCTGGACATCCAAAGATGACGAAAAAAACCTTGAAATAAAACATGTACAATGAAAGTTTTCAAAAATTACTTGAGCATAATACACAGACATGGTGAAAATATAATATTTATTGGAGAAAATTTTTTAAAATATAATACAACACATTTTGTAATGTGATATGTATAGTATTTAAAACGTATTTATAATGTAAAAACAGTAAAAAAGTCATCAGAATAATTACTTATTCAAACATATAAATGTATCTGGATAGTAGATTATTTGGAATAATTTTTGAAAAAAAATATTGTAATATTTTATTTGATACAATGTATGTGAGATAAAAATATATGTTAATAATTCAAGTAAATGAATTTTGAGAAATAATTTCTATCATCCAATCAAAAAGGAATTTCTCGTGGCCCAGTAAAAGGACTAATTACTCTGACCCGCTGTATTATCCCTGGGTCCTATTCAAATCTGCAGTCACACAATTTACCTACTACCAGTACCAGCCCCAGGGGAGAATCTCAAGTGAAACGAGAAAATGGAAAACGAGACGACGAAATCGGGCGAGATGAATCCTTGCTAGCTAGAATTCTGGTGGTGGTAAATTAATGAGGCAGTGGCACGGACCGTATGGTGTCACGCCATCCGGGCGCACGAAAGCAAAAGGATTCAAAGGACCTCCAAAAATCAAACAAATTAAAAACTACAAAAGTAACCATGGTTAACATGCGCCCGCGGGGCGCCTAACTTAACCTTCTCACCCCCATTATATTTATACCCTGCCCGTTACTACCACGACAGCCCCACTTCCCCCATAAAAACCGAACAACTTTCCACTAACGTCAAAGACAAATGCCGTCACTTGCCAACCCAATCCACTCTCGCCACACTCCTGACTCCGTCAGTTTTGCGCCGTTAAGCCGCCTTTATTAATTGTCCCCTTCAGACAGTGTCTCACCAACCGGCTACACCCAGTCAAAAAGCCCTGCCCCACCGGCTATTCCCGGTTCCAACCACGGGTTAGAATTTGACCGCGGTTGAAATAATTGCTCTACCCATTTTTTTGACTCCACTGGTTATCCAAAGGTCCCCCAGCACCATACCTCTCCTCTTCTCTGTCCTTCTCTCTCACATCACTTACATGAAACTTTGCTCTCTCATTTCTATCCTCCTCTCTCTCCTCATTTTTTTCTCTCTATTATTTAGCTAAATTTCTCATAATTTTCACGGGATTCTCACTACTGTGAAGTTCTGAGATTCTTGGAGCTGCTTCTGAGGTGAATTCTTTGGAACTCTTGGTAGCTGGTGAATTAAGGGAGAAAAACTTAAAAAGAACTTTGTGGGCTCTTGGAGAATTTTCGTGAGTTTGTTGACGAATTTTTGTGGGTTTATGAGTTTGAGTTCAGTGACAGTGTTTTGGTGGCTCTGAGTGGAAATTTTTTTGTTGGCCTTTGCAGTTTTTGCTCGTGTTTTGAGTGCTTTCTTGGTGGGTGGTTTTGGGATGAGAGATCTATGTTAACGAGTAGGGTGTAGAAATGGCTGCTTCAGAGGTGTCGATCAAGGGATATACTGAGCCAAGTGATGGCCCAAGAGGGCTACCGGAAGTGGCTAAAAGTGTTTCCGGTGCCGGAAAAGGTATTTTATGAAGTTTTGCTCTCATTTCTGGCGTGACTTTTCGTTTTTCTAAGTCATTTTCGGGTCTGATTCTTGTGGATTCTGATTTTGGGCTGTTTTACTATGTCAGTTGATGCTGAGACGGCTCTGTATACGGAGCTTTGGCGGGCATGTGCTGGGCCGCTGGTGACAGTGCCTCGTGAGAAAGAGCTTGTGTATTATTTTCCTCAAGGCCACATAGAACAGGTCTTTTTAATTACTTTTTTTTATTCAAATGCTTTATCGTTAATGTTCATTTTCAGATTCATGCAAGTTTCTCATGGGTTTCTTCATTTTTTTTGTCTTTGTGCATTTACATTTATCTGTCTAAATGCTTTATGAGCAATTTTTGTTTTCAGATTCATACAGGTTTTTCGTGGGTTTCTTCATTTTTGTGTCCTATCTTCCTTCATTTACAAGCCTTATTATGCTTCACTGCTTTGTAACATAGAAATTCTGTGTTAATTTTTTGGTCTCTTTTTACGTATCATACTTGATGTCAGCTCAAAGGGGGGAATATTTCGGTAACTTTATTGTCCTTTTTGTTATTTTTTTTTATTGGGTGAATGTACTGCTGTATATGGAGGCTGGTTTGTCAAGGGTTTTGTTCCTCTCTTTAGGTTGAAGCGTCAACTAATCAGGTTGCAGACCAGGCGATGCCTGTTTATAATCTGCCTTGGAAGATCCTTTGTCGTGTGATTAATGTTCAATTAAAGGTATTTCAAGTTCGACCATCAGGTCATCAGCTGTTAAATTTGGGTTCTACTTTTCACTTGTGTGTGTGGTTTATGACTGGATGTAAAATGTATGGACATATGCAGGCTGAACCTGACACCGATGAGGTGTTTGCGCAAGTTACTTTGATGCCTGAGCGAGATGTGAGTCTCCATATGGAACTATGGTCATTGCGTGTTTATCTTGTCTTGGAATTGGTTATTTGCTTGGAATTTTCAATTTTTTGATATGGTCAATGGCAGGAAGATGAGAATGCTGTGAAGAAAGAGCCAGTGCCACCCCCTCCACCGAGGTTCCATGTGCATTCTTTTTGTAAGACTCTTACTGCATCTGATACAAGCACTCATGGTGGATTTTCAGTGCTGAGACGACATGCTGATGAATGTCTTCCACCACTGGTGAGTGTTTTTACAAGGCTTGAAGTGTTTTTATTGTTTTTTAGTACTTTTCTGGGAATGGGGGGTTGAAATGTGCATATCTATTTGGTTGTCTATTACAGGACATGTCTCGACAGCCTCCAACGCAAGAACTGGTAGCCAAAGATTTGCATGGAAATGAGTGGCGGTTTAGACATATCTTTCGTGGTATAATTCAGAAACTTGGCACATTTTGGACTGTAAACCATTTTACCGTGTTGTATTACATTGGATTAGAAAAGCATTTTTTTGTTAATCTCCAGGTCAACCACGGAGACACCTCCTTCAGAGTGGTTGGAGCGTTTTTGTTAGTTCAAAAAGGCTTGTTGCAGGGGATGCCTTCATATTTCTCAGGTTTGCTACCATCCCAAAAGTCTTATTGGCCTCTGCACAGGAATTTTTTTTTCAAATTGTTTAATATTTGCATATTTAGAGGTGAAAATGGGGAGCTCCGTGTTGGGGTGAGACGAGCCATGAGACAGCAAGGAAACGCTCCATCATCAGTCATATCCAGTCACAGCATGCATCTTGGTGTGCTTGCAACAGCTTGGCATGCCAGTCAAACTAATACATTTTTCACAGTTTATTATAAACCTAGGTATGTTACTTTTATCACTCTGTTGCAAGTTGTCTGCTTAAATAGCCAAAGATTAGACACAATGTGCAACTTTATATGTTAAGCAACATGATTGATGAATGGTTTTGGATGCTAGTGGAATTGGATTTGCTCGAGAATGACTGGTTTTCCTTCTCTATTTGTCGTCTACAGGACAAGCCCCTCTGAGTTTATTGTTCCTTTTGACCAGTATATGGAGTCTGTGAAAAACAGCTACTCCATTGGAATGAGGTTTAAAATGCGATTTGAAGGTGAAGAGGCTCCAGAGCAGAGATTTACTGGAACTATTGTTGGTACTGAAGAAGCTGATCCGAAAAGGTGGCCAGAATCAAAGTGGAGATGCCTGAAGGTAGTATCTTTGAACTTCATTTTGTCTTCTTTTGCATTTTGTGATGGATCTGAAAAGGTAACCTTTTCTTTCAGGTGAGATGGGATGAAACTTCAACTATTCCTCGGCCTGATAGGGTTTCACCCTGGAAAATTGAACCTGCGCTTACTCCTCCTGCACTTAATCCTCTTCCAGTGCCTAGGCCAAAAAGGCCTCGGCCAAACATTTTGCCATCATCTCCTGATTCTTCTGTGCTTACCAGGGAGGGTAGGTTTTTGCTTTTATTTTATTATTTCTTTCCTGATTATGATTTCGGGTTCTAGTTTGATGTAGCCAAATTATTTTGTTGATTCTCACATTTGTGCTGCCATGCAGGTTCGTCTAAGATAACCATAGACCCTTCACCAGCTAGTGGGTTGTCGAGGGTCTTGCAAGGTCAAGAACCATCGACCCTGAGAGGCACTCTTGGAGAAAGTAATGAGTCAGATTCTCTAGAGAAGCCTGTTATATGGCCACCGTCTCTGGATGATGACAAGTTAGATGTTTCTGCTTCTTCACGCAGATATGCTTCAGACAAGTGGTTGCCTTTAGGGAGGCCTGAATCATCATTTACAGATCTCTTAGCAGGTTTTGGGAGTCAAATTAATTCCCCAAATGAGTTCTCCACAACTTCTGCTGATCAAACTGTTGTTTCTGCTAACTCAAAGAAACGGCAATTGCAAGAACATGAAGGAAAATTGAATTACCTTGGAAGCCCTTGGTCGTTAATGTCCTCTGGTCTGGCACTTAATTTGATGGAGCCTAGTGTAAAAACTCATGGGCAAGGCACTGACATTTCATATCAGACTCGAGGGGATGCCAGATATGGTGGTTTTAACGAGTATCCCCTGCTTCCCAGTAATAGACTTGACAATCAACAAGCTCATTGGTTAATGCCTCCGCCAATGACCTCTTATATTCAGATGCCTCCAAACTCCAGGGAGATGGTTCATAAACCTGTGTTGGTACCGCCGCATGAGGTCGTCAAACCTAAAGAGGACTATAAGCTTTTTGGTATCCCCCTTATAAGCAACTCTATGCCATTAGGCCCGGCATCATCTCACAAAAATAGAACAATCGAGTCAGTAGGCCAACTACCTCCTGGAATGCATACTCATCGGTCCTCTGTGTCTGAATCTGATCAGAGGTCTGAACAACCAAAGGGCTCGAAGGTGGCTGATAATGTGGTTGCTAGTAATGAGCAGGAGAAGCAATGCCAAACATTTAATCAAGTTACAAGAGATAGGGAAGGAAAAGTCCCTGGAGGTTCAACGAGGAGCTGCACTAAGGTTCCGCATACGTTTTTATTGATGTTTTCTTTGCAGTAACATTGATTTGTCAACATTAGCTCATGTAAATGGGATGCTCTCATTTCAGGTCCATAAACAGGGGATTGCCCTCGGTAGATCTGTGGATCTAACAAAGTTTAACAACTATGATGAATTGATTGCTGAACTGGATCGGTTGTTTGAATTCAACGGTGAATTGAAGTATCGGACTAAGCATTGGTTGGTTGTATATACTGATGATGAGGGTGACATGATGCTCGTTGGAGATGATCCATGGCAGTAAGTCTTCAATTCTTTGACCTCACAATGTAAAGGTCAAAACATGTATTGATCTAGTGTTTGATGATTTGTGCCACTTCCTTGATAGATTGTGAATGCGTCATTGTTGTGTTTTCTGGTTAATAATTTTCATTAATTGGTTGTTTCTATCAGAGAATTCTGTGGCATGGTTCGTAAGATCTTTATTTATACAAGAGAGGAGGTGCAACGGATGAATCCAGGGACACTCAATTCCAGAGGCGAGGAGCAATCATCAGTTGCAGAAGGCTTGGATGCCAAAGAAGTGAAGAATCTGCTACACCCTTCAGCATCAAGCCCTGATGACTGCTAGAATTTGATCCTTTCATCTAGGTATTCACTTTTGTTGCTCTGGTAGAGATGTCTGTCAAGGAGAACGAATCTTGTTTTCTGTATGCCTTGTGCATTTCCTATCATGGTTTTGCTTATCTGGAAAAAGATGAAATGATAAGTGTTATGAAAACTGAAAAGATAATTAATTCCTACTCTTGCATGCCCTTAAAGGGGAAATAACTGTGGAAAGAGGGTTTTGTATTGCATTTTTGTTTGGAGAAGTGCTGTTTTTTCAGGGTCCAATGGTATTTTGTGGCAATGATAATCTGCTAACCTTTTGGTTCTGTGCAGGATTTTGTGCAGAAGAGTGGCAGTAGACTGTTTGCCTCAACCCTATTGAGTTTTGGACATTCAGGCATAGTGATGCATATATATATAATGGCCTTTTACTACCTGATGGCAGGGTCTCTATATGTAGCTGAAGCATTTCCTATTGGCAATTTTGCACCCTTCTTTGGAGCTTTATATATGGCTTCCTATTTTATACGCGTACTATACATACCGATATTATCTTTTATCAGCAAGGCATGGGTACCTTGCTTCAAGGCATCCCCCCTTTGTACATAGCCAACTCACGATTTAACAGCTTTGGATAGTACATGTCTATACATTGTCAAATCTACTAGCCTGGGGCGCATGTTTCTGTAGTATTGACCTCTAAAATGTGTAATGATCAAATGTTTTATATTTACCCATATTGTGGTTGCAATCACTTAAATGTGAGTTTCTTGGGTTTTGATTGGATGTATTCATAATATGTTGGTGTAGCTCGGTAACGCAAATAAAGATTACCATGCCTAGTGTCGGGCCATTGATATGTTGCTTCCTTTCGGGAGAGCTATACTCAGAATGACTTCAGGGGTAGATGTCAGCTGCCAAATTTGCTGATTTTGTACGTCTTTATACCGATGCCCCTGTTAAAGTCGTGCTTGTGGAATAACTAGTCTCTTTAATCTGGATGGGAAGAAACTGGGAAGCTTTCAGCATTGGAGGAACGGCACGATTAGTAGGTATGGATGCTTGATATTGCATCGCGACCTAGAAGGCAAGAAAACGTCAAAAGTCGATTACGTTCTGAAGCTAGCATCCCCGGTTGGGCACGATTCTTATGAAGAAACTTGCAGAAACGCAAACGACTTTTAGCATGGGTGTTTTGAGCTGGCATGCCTGTCTAAGCAGCAGCAGCAGCTTTGTCATTTTCAGGCAGGAGAAAGTGTTACGGGGAAGGGTAATAGGGCCCGTTAGCCAGCAGCTAGTTCCGTTTAAAGATTTCTTAACTTCTCCCACCAAAAAAATGGTTTCCCATATCAGCATTTCATGTTTAGTTTGTCAAGAACATACACACAGTTTCTTCTCCTGCACTAATGTCCGGCAAACTACCAAATTGTCATTCGATCTATTTGTTTTTCCCGTCACAAAACTTGATTCCTCCTATAATGGTTTATGGGACGAAGCTATCACGTGCAACAATGTACAACCCTGATATCTTCACGTCATGGCCAAAGTTCGCCAAGAAGACGGATGAGTTTTTGACAAATGAATCCATGTTCATAGCTTGGGCTCTTTTGTTTTCTTTCATTGTTACTGGCCTGTTGGACTGGTTGAGTCGTCGTCTGGCTTTCCAGTCCAAACAACCCCCAAAACCCCAATTGTGTTAAAAAATCGATCATTTTGAGTAAAATCGCAGAAATCGTCCGGTTTAACCGTTTGACACGTTGAATTGAAACGGTTTTGAGAGACCAACCGATTCAGTGCCTTCCTTTAATTAAATCCAAAAATTTTGAAGTTGGTCATTTAATGTCATTAATTAACATTCTAAATTCAAACCTTACCAATTACGGATGCGTAATTATCTTCAATTAATTAGACATGTAAGGGAATTTGATCTCTTGACCTAAACCTAGATAGAGTTTTAAAGCTCTTTTGGTAGTTAACTAGTCTAGGAGTAGTTGATTTTGTGGGACGCTTTTCGGATAAGGGAAATGTCCTGTTCTCGTTGAACTATGAATTTCCTAATGCCATGCCGCTTTTTATTGAGCTGGATACCGAAAACAGTCTCCAACGTAAAAAGTTAAAGAGGGATGAGTTTTTGACAAATGAATCCATGTTTATAGCTTGGGCTCTTTGTTTTCTTTCATTGTTTTACAAGCCAGTCTGGACTGGCCAGTTGGACTGGTTGAGTCGTCGTCTGCTTTCCAGTCCAAACAACCCCCAAAACCCAATTGTGTTAAAAAATCAGTCATTTTGAGTGAAATCGCAGAAATCGTCCGGTTTAACCGTTTGACACTGACACGTTGAATTTAAACAGCTTTGAGAGACCAACGGATTCAATGCCTTCCTTTAATTAAATCCAAAAATTTTGAAGTTGGTCAATTAATGTCATTAATTAACAGTCTAAGTTCAAATCTTACCAATTACAGATGCATAATTATCTTCAATTAATCGACATGCACGGGAATTTGATCCCTTGACGTACACCCATGGTTCAAAGTTGCGGTCGAGATCCGAACCGTTCCACATCGGTTTCAGTATATTGGTCGCAGTATCGATGAGACGCGAATTTTTGAAATATTTAATATTGTAAAAATTGTTAAAAATTTGATAAACAAAAATAATTAAAAAATTAGTAAAAATAATAAAAAATCGAATTGATTCGGGATGACTCGAAGTGATTCGATATGACTCGACCGTTTCAACTCTTCATGGTGACGTCTCAGCGAGTCAAGTATCTCGAAATTGTATCGTCCCGGTATCGTATCGGGAGGGCCCGAAATGGTGACGACTCGACCGAATCTTTGAACCATGCGTACACCTAAATAGAAATTTAAGGCTTTCTTGGTAGCTAACTACTCTAGGAGTAGTTGGTTATTTGGGACACTTTTCAGACAAGGGAAACGTCCTGTTCTAATTGAACCATGAATTTCCTAATGCCATGCTGCTTTCTGTTGAGTTGGCTTTCTGTTGAGCTGGATACAGGAAACAGTCTCCAACGTAAAAAAGTTAAAAGGGGGATAGAGTCAACTACCAACAACCAAAGAAACGCTAATTTGTTGTTGAGATAGTTCCTTTAGCAAGGAATACGCTCACAACTTGCAAGACCGAGTTGTCCTGCTGCAACAACTAGACATTCATCAATGGCTTGGCTACTATAATTCAAAAAACTAATTTGATTTAAGTAAATTAAATTGCTACAAGAAGAAAGCTACTTCAACAAAAGACAATCTTGACATCGAAATACAGACAACAAATGTTTAATGCTTTAAAGCATACAAGTTTTTTGCAAAATAAGGAACTGTAGAGCGGCTTAAATGTAAATGCGATCTAAAACAAAGAAAGTCTGTTGAATAGACAGACGAATTAGCCATTGGATGACTGATCTGCAAAAGGGAAACAGCGTTCACAATCTTGAGCAGTAGAAAATTAGACGATCCCCTGGAAGCCAGCTGAATCCAAGAGAACTGCTTTGATGTGTTCCGGAGGGATTTCTTGGCCTTCATTGCATTGCTGTAATTGGCATAACAACGTTTGAAACAGCCATGAGTTTTCAAACCGCAGCTTTCATATATTTTACAGATGAAACGAGGTTCATAATCAAAAGCAGTTGGGCTCCAAATAACCAGGAGTTTGAGAGTCTAACATGCCCATCATGTTCCAGAAAGATTAGTTTTTGAGCTTGTGATCCGTTGTTTCTTTCAGAACTAATTTCTCATGGGAGGATAGGAGGAGTGTTCTAAGTTAACTTCTATATTTTTGGAACTTTATCAAAACCAACAATGCTTTTTAGGTTCTGATTAAAAAAAATTAGATAAAGAACCCTGCTGCAACGTCATATATGAGCGAAAGTTAATTACCTCAGCTCTGAAGATATCCAAGGCAAATCCATTGAAGCAGCTAATCACAGCCTGTTGGATGTCTAGTCCAAGGCTATCCAAAGCCCTCATGGTTGAGAGCAAGAGTCCAGGTCTGCGACCGCAGAACATGTGGATATTTACAGCTCTTCCTTCTCTTAACCTTACTTCAATCTACAAATATAAACATATACAGAGGATCATCTTCAGGACGTTTTCACATTTAGTTCAAAATCATCAGAAACAAGTAGATATTGGTATTCACGAAATGCTTGCGACTAAAAGAAAGACAAACCCTTGCAGGTTGTCCAGTTGGGCTTGACAATGGACTTGCAAAGGCACTTGGACAAAGTTCATCCTTGATACGGCAGGGCAGGGCGGAGGCGGTAGGAGTCAAAGGATAGAAGGGTGTGGTGGGAGTTAATGCGGAGGCAGCAGGGGTTGACTCCAATTCATTTTGTAGATCGTTGATCTTCTGCAACAGTTCCTTCAAGTACTCAATTGCATCGCCTAAAATTGAGGCCCTGTCCATCTACCAGCATAAAAACAGTCATCTGTACTATATCATCACAAAAAGCCCAGCAAAGTTCTTGCACCATAAAACCATCTCTTAACCTCTACACTACACAACAATCTTGTCATGATGCAATTGGGGAGACAAATTAGAAACACAACCAAAATTGGAAATATTGTTTGAAAAGTCATCTTAAATTTATGTTCAAGTCATGATCATAAGCATTGTGGTCTTAAATCTCTATAACCCTCTCCTCCCTGCACTGCACGTTTCTTATTACAAGTCCTAAGCTGCAAAAAGATGTTTTATGTAATCCATATTTCAACAAATGTGTAGATTGAGAGGTGAGCATTGCAAAAGCTGGAATGAGAAGCAATTAATACTACTCATTGGACCACCAAACTAAACTAATTAAAATTTAAATGAAGTGAAGAAGTGGGACTTAAGAGATTGTGAAGGTAAATCAGCAACCAGGAGAACCAACAAGATTAGGAGATAAACGTATTTATTGCCAAGATATTAAGTTTAAAAATGAGTCTCTTAAAGTGAGCGTGCAAGTGAGGAAGACAACTCTCAGAAGGGTTCACTGTCAAACTAGTATAATATCAAATAATGGTGGGATTCCGCCAGTGGTCCTGGCTCTCAAGGTGTCTTTTACTCGAAATCAATTCATGGAGTCCATGTGAATGAATTAAATGCTGCCCCATTTGCTTTAACTTCCAGCCTTTTGAACAATAATACAAAGACAAAATCCTATACATTCATCAAACGCAACCCAATTCAAGTTTTCAGTTCAATTAAAACAAAAATTTGAAAAAAAAAAAACGATAAGAAAGGAACACTAATGGAAAATGGAAAAGAAAGAAGACATTATTGCCTAAAACATGTTGAAAATCAAATAACAAATTCACGAGAATTTGCTGTATAGAATTTCTTACCTTGCTAATTTTTGGCACAACGGACCTCAGCATGTAAAGCCTATCATTGAGCTTCTTCCGACGACGGCGTTCGGCCATCAAATTCTTTGCTGGAAGTCCCTTTTTCTTCCCTTTCTGATCCTCACCACCAGTGACAGTGCTATTAGCATTCGAGCTATTTCCGCCATTCTTAACACCCTCTCCCACCACCTTACTGTGATTCTCCAACAAATCATCAGAATCATAATTCAGGTTGGACCCATCAATGCTAACATCCTCAAGATCATCGAAATCGCTACCCTTCCTTTTTAGTCCACTGGCTTCACCAACTTCTTTCTTCTTATCATAGCTTTCACTGTTACCAGAACTCTGCCCAATTTCACCCCCCAAAACTCCCAAATTACTACCACTACTTGCCAGATTCTTCCTCAAAGCAGCCCTTTTTTGAAATAAAGTGGGCTGTGCCCCAGTTGAAGTAAAATTATCAAGTGGCTGAAGTAACTTAGACCTATTAAGAAACAAAGAGTTCACATTCCCTGAACATTCTCCAAACCCCAGTGGACCAAAACCACCATTATTTTGGGGCATTTGAAGCAAATTGGCAGTTGAAAATTGACTCCCTGAGTTCAAATTAGGACTTCCCAACTGGGTTTGAGAACTTAAATCATTAAATCCAACACCCAAAACCCCAACTCCACCTCTAGTGCTAAAACCACCCAAACCTTGATGACTTTCAAGATAGCCACTTTCGCAGCCCAAGTCAAAGCCACCATTGTCTAACTGGGTAGTGGACAGTGTATGAAGGCCAGAAAGAAGATTACTTCTTGGTGGGGGCTGCAAAAAGTAATGGTGTACCTGAGAAGGGTCGAGATTGTTGAAAACTGAGGCAGGTGATGGTGAACATGAAGCAGAGGAGTCCACAGCTTGCAAGATTAGATTTTGATGATCAGCCTCAGCGAAGTTAGCTGAGAAAGTTATGTCCCTCATGTCAAGATGGCTGCTTTGCATGGTGCCAGCATTGTTGTTGTTAGGATTGTTGGTCTCAGCATGATTAGTAGTGGTCAAGTACCAGTCTTCATCTTCAACGCCAAGCATGGATTTGAATGTTGGAATTGAGCCCATTTCCATATCTTCTCTGTTCTCCAGAACCCCATTTTGCTCATTGTTACTGTTGTTGTTCATGGTTGATGGATGATGATCCCACGAAGCCGTTTCTTGATCCTTATCATCCATCCAAACCATGCTATTAACTCTTGACAACATATTTCTTTCCAATTCTTTTTTTTTTTTCTTGGCAGATGAAACTGAAGAAAGAAAGAGAATAAATGGTTTTGGTATTGAATAGAAGAGGACAAAAAAGAGACAGAAAGATGGCGGTGTATGGTGGGGGTTAAAGGGAGGAGGAAGGGAAATGAGGAAGGAGATGTGTAACTGAGAAAAAAGGGAAATGGCTTTTTCCAGAGGGAGACGTCTTTTATTTGGAGAAGACTGACACTTGTAGCTTGGGACGTTACATTCATACAGCTGAATTGCTGATCCATCATTTACTACGACCATTACTTATAGATTTGGCATCTAAACTCTACTAAATCTCAAACAAGGGAATATTCTAGTACAATTACTGTACTATTTTACAGTGGCTTGGAAACAAATTACCCCCGTCTTTGCATGGCCTATATCGCTTCTAATATGTGCTTCGCTTAAAGCTTTCATTTCAAGTGAGCTCTTTGAATTTAATCTCTTTCGATTGATGACTTGGTTGTGAGGGTTTTAGAATGGGAGGTGGGGAGAAAGAAGCCAAATGTCACCCTTCTAATTTGCGTAGATATCGAAATATTTGTACCCGGGATGGTTAAATCAAAACAAACTCTCAAATGAGGGGGGAAATTACTTTTAAGAATGCTCAAATTACCTTTAAACGTCATAACTGGAAGTGTTTTTAGCATCGAAATTATCGCAATTGTATTAGAGAAAAACAACTTGAAAGACTCGATTAACGCTTTTGCATATCAAAAAGGGCTTAGTCATTTATATTGCAAGTCTCAAATTTGGTATGGAAAAAATTCATAAGATTGCCTTGGCTGTATCCCTAGTAGCAGTGTGATTTTCATAGTTGTTTTCCTATTCCAATTCCCCCTGAAAGCTGTAGTATGTATATGATTTTCATAGCTGTTTTCCAAAGGGTGACAGCACCAGCATGAACTTATGAAACTTTGTGCAGTAGATTCTGGCTTTATATGGGAAGCCAATCTATCATAAACAAAGCACACGCTTATTCCGAGCTTCTCTTTTGTTGTCATCTGAGGTGAGCAGGAAAACTCATCATTAGCAAAAAGTTAAAGAGCAGAAGCAAAGCAAAAGATGACGAAATTTCGCATATCTTTAGCTGAGGCTCGAGAGTTGTTAAAAAGGGAACCTTAATTTACGACTAAAGGAATAACTAAATTTAGGATGGTGCGGTCTTAGCAGTTTTGGAAATGTTCCTTCCTTTTTTATTTTTTTAGAATGTTTGCTTGTACTTGGATTTAAAATGTTTTATTTTTTTGAACGTTTATATTATGGTGCGAAATCAAAATGTTTTATTTCGTTTTGTTTCATAGTAGGCACTAGGCATTCTTTTTCCCCTAGTGTTGGTGGAGTTTTCTTGTTTCAAAGATTGGAATGTAAACTCAATGATTTAGGAAATTTTGATAAAGCAAAAATTTCTCCCAAAAGTACTAGGTTGGTCATTTATCATATTACTAGGCTCGTGTTTGGTGCCTGTGGTTAAAGAAAATTTTTCATTGAATAAATAATAGTAGATTTTGAAAAAAAAAATAGTTGTCAGATATGATAAAACTAATAATAATATATTCTAATTATAGCATACACTTGTACACTTTATTTTATCAATACTTTTACAATTTTATCATTCCCAAAAGACCTCTACAGATGCCAGTTGAAAATCTGCCAATAGCAGACATAAGTTGTTTAACATCCTCCAATGGTTAGTTATAGCAACGTGTTAATATGTCGTTGTGTTAATTGCACAGCAAAAGCCACATTTCAATTAAATGTGTCTATAATATCATTTCAGTAATTACATCAATACATAAACTTATATGAGTTGTACTCGATGCAAAAATAGTGACAAAATAATTTCATATTTCAGAAATACCCAAAATGTCTCCATAAATCAAGGGATAATTTCAGAAACCTCCCTCAAAGTTTCTTATAATATCACTCATCTCTCCTTAGATTTTTAAAATCTCACTTGCCTTTGTTGAATTGACATTTCTTGTAACATTTTAATCCCTTTGGAGAAAGAATAAATTTTTATTCCAATACTGCCCTTATATTATCTTACTTATGAAATTTATAACAACAATAAAAAATAAAATAAAGTTAAATTTTTATAAGGTGTAAATTTCATGATGTAGATTATTTATTTTAATTGTATTGGAACAAAAACAAAATTTACACATTAAAAAATTCACATGTATGAAGAGATTATTTTAGTTTTGCAATACGCCTTCAATAACATCATGAATTAAAACAGATTTCTCCCAAAAAAATATTTTGACTTCCTTAATTGTAATCATGCACGAAATTTTTTAATGTGTTAATTACTCTCTAAAATCCTCCTAAACGGTTGATCTTGATTAAATTTAATTTATTCACATTTTTTGTTATTCCACCATGACTCTAATGTAAAGAAATATTGACCATTATTAGCTAGCAATTTATTTTTTAATTTACATTTATTTTTTAATTTTTTATTTTGTATTGGCTTTTTGGTTAAATACTTATTAAGAACAAAGGTAATGTTGTTAAGTTGTGACATTTGATAGAAATATTTAGTCTTATCAAGTTGACAATGGAGGTAAGTGAGATTTTAAAAACTTAATGGGAGTTGAGTGATATTATGACAAATCTCATGGGAGGGTTCTGAAATTATTCCATAAATCAAAGTTTTAAACATACCAAAATGAGGGTATTTCAGTAAATATATCTAAACACATACGGCCTTGCCCTCAGTTATACCAAAAGTTTTATAAAAACTACACAATATTCCATATTTCCAAAAAATCTCTATCTATGCGATTGAAATTCAAATGTCTTTGATCACAACTCATTCTTATATAATATAAGGATAAGTCTACAATTATAAGCATAAATTGATGCCTAATGTTCTTTTTATTACGCATTAGATACTCCAATCGTTTGTCGTCGGCATGCATTGGAGGGTGTCGTGAAACTACATCTTATATTTTGTTTGATGATCAACTCATCTAAATCGAGTTAATTATTCTTGTTGTTAATTGCATTACATATTTTGATCTCAATGTCCGATAAAATTGCAAAATTAAAGATGAAAGTCCTTAGCACTTACTCTCTAAACAAATTCAAAAAAAAAAAAGGCAAAACTCGAAAATTTGAATTAATGTAGAGGATAATTCTCAAATTTCTATCAGCTCCATCATCCTTCGGGAACCCTCTAGCTAGGGTAGGATTTGGAGCCTGGAGTTGGTTTTGTTTGATTTGAACAGGATAACCTGGCCAAGAGGAAATTTCATTTTTGCAGTCTTTGACTTTTCAATTGTCTGTCGCCACATTGGGAGATGGCGAGACGGGATTCTCGTGAGGGGTTCTCCATACACCGCAACTTCATATCCAATCAGAAACCTTAATTCTCTGGGCCCACCCACCCCAGCAGCCCCTAGATTTGCTTGCTACAGCCGCTACTCTCGCTATTCTTTTTATCTTCTTTTCGCTGTGAATCAAGCTACTCGATATTCAAATCTTATTCAATCGGTCTGATGATAATAGCTCTTTGAATTCGGTTTGCCAGTCAGTTAAATCAAGTTTAAATAGCATTTTGTGTTTAAAAATTTTTAATTTTGATAAAAAAACTAGTCTAAACTCGATTTGACAAGTAATTGAATAAAATTTTAAATTCGTTAAAATAATCAAACAAATTTAAACACTTAAATATTCGATTTTACAGCCGCCTGCTACCACCCAAGTCCAAAGGGCTTAGGAGGATAAATGGAGGACCTCTATTAAATGGTACTCAATAACAACTTGTTTTTAAACTAATCTTAATACTTAATAATCTACTTGTATTTGAATTATCAGAATTAGCAAAGCTTTTATGTGAAAAATCCCAAGCTTTGATTAGCCACAATTTACAACTATTATCACACTGGCTGACCACATATTTCATATATATATATATATATATATATATATATATTATCCCTTTTCCTCTTCTTTTCAAATTGTTGATATTTTTTTTGCTCTTTCAAGTTGGCATATAATACCATCAATCAATATCTGAGGAGTTCACGAGGTAGGAAAGACTTACAATTAAAGGTTGCCCCGGCATAGATTTACGGCGTATCTGAGCCTGATTGGATCTTGAATAGTTACTTTCTTTTCCTCTTCCAATTTTTATTGATGTAGAATTTATTCCTCATAGGAAATGAATGTGTTCCGAAATTTTTAAATTTGAATTGTGCCCGGCTGGCTACACAACAATTTCAGCCACTACAACTATATGATTGGTCCAGAAGCAACACATGGATATATATATATTTTTTGGGGAATCAAGATAGTTAATAATAAGGGCATTATTAGGTAGGTGACTTTCAAAAAGGTGAAACTTTACATTTGAATCTGTTGGCAAAATCTGATAGCTGAAAATGAAACTAATCATGGGCTGCCTATTGGTCTCGTTTTCCTCTCTCATGGGCTTCTTCATTTACTATTACATGCCCATCCGACCCATAGGAAGCTGTTCAGCTACAAGTAAATTCATGCTCAAAGATTAAACTTAGTGGGCTGTCTACAAGGAAAAGCCCCTGCAGATTCTGAGTGGGTCAAGAGTTAACTATGGTCCTAAAATTCCTAGGCAAAGCGGGCATAATGATATTGGACCAGACATGTTGTAGGAATCTCTAATCTGAGCCTTGAATTCGTTGTCATCTCGGTAGAAAAGGGCTCTTCTTAATCCTTGATGAAACTTTTAATGGAGAAATTTTTTTTTTCTTGATAAGTTGGAGGTCTATATCTCTTATTTACAATCTCTCTCATCTCACCATCCAACCTAACTCTCTCCTAAAAAATAATTATCTTGTTATCTGCAAAAACAGAAAAGAAAAATATATATCTCTAAAGTCGGTGAGTAATAGCAATAGAGAGATTCTCAATTTATGAAATAACATTTCCACTCGGTGAATCAACAAAATTTACACAAACAAGAAAAAACAAAAGTAAATAGTGTCTAGCTTTTATATGTATATATATATATATATTGTAATTGTTTGTGAAAAATAATCCAACTTTAGGAATTCCCACAAAAGAATTGTCCTTCTATTTCTAGCAGTGTGCATTGAATTCAAAATCGATAATTTGGAAGTCTGAATTCAAAAAAATTGATAAATTGAATCTGATAAATTTTGACATATTTCATTTTCGAATTCAAAAGTTTCGAATTCAATTTAGAATTAGGTATTCTATCGAATTCATATTAAAAAAAATGGTTTGGAATTTATTGAAAAAAATAACCTAGATTAGATGGTTAGAGGTATTATACTATTATTATAATATAATATAATGACTTACATATATTATATATTATTATATATACGAAATTGAAATAGAATTAGATAGCCGAATTTTGATTTTAATTTGTGAATTTGAAATCGGAATTTCCACATTTAAGAAGAATGGCCCCTTTTGAACCAATTTCGCCACTTTCAAACATGAAAACTCCAAATATCTTTCCATTATCTGAATGTTTGATTTCAAATTTCTGAATTCAAATCGAATTTAGTCGGAAAATTGGAATTTTTTGGATTTCCACACCCCTTCTACTTCGGCTGTATGCCTCCTTGTCCTCCGGACTGTCTCAGTCCTCGCAAATCGCTACATTTCACAAGAGAGTAAAAGCCAGAGTTGGTCTTGGGTAGGGAGAGTCCATTAAATACAATGATTTTGGCCCGGCTTTTGTTCTTATTTAGTGTTTATACCCAACTTTTCTTTGTTCTACCCAAATGTGAGGCCCTACCAACTTCCTCCAAGTTTCCTTTTTACCCAAAAGAAGAATAAATAAAATAAAAACCTCCACTAAATACCTTGACCAAAAAAAAATCTCAGAGATTGTCTCGTGTACGACAACGGTCTACAACTTCTAGTAGTAATCAGCCAATCAGAAAATATCTGACAAGGGCACAATTGGCAGATAAAAATCATCCACGAAACCCATCACCAGCCGCCACAGCAGCCTGTGGGGCCTGAACACTTTAATGAATCAAATAGATCGGACGGTCGTAAAACGTCTGTGACTCACATAATGCCTATTAAGCCGGTGTTAATAGCAGAAATTGTGAGGGGGAATTGTGGTCAATGGAGTGGCAATATTGAAACACCACATAGTATATGATCTAGTGAAAGAGAACGGCCATTATCAATTTTATCCTTCTCCCTTTCCCACGCCTACCCCATTCTCTATCTCTCTCTGAAGTTCTTTTAGGAGGAGTAGGATAGTAAGTTAATAAGGTAAAAATCTTTGATTGCCTCAATTTTATTGTTGCATTTTTGGGGAAATTGAATTAGGGTTTTTGTTTAGATGAGCTTATTTGATTGTTTGACTGCTTGAACTTTTGTTTTTGTCTTGCTGGGTTGCTGAACTTATGGTCGAAAACAGGGCCTCGTTGTGTATGTATATATGGAAGTGTTCGTATTTATGTATGTGTTTTTATAATCCTGCATTTATGCGGATATATATATATATATATGTATAGGTACGTTGCTGAGTAATAAAGCTGGCGGATTAAAGATTTACTGGTTTTTAGTCGAATGAGTCGAATAGTTATGGTTTGTGGATAAGATTGTGGTTAATTATACAGTTTTGAAGTTTTTTTGCTGTTTGGAAGGATATTCCTTGCTTTTTTCTGTTGATTTTAATCGGCTTTAAGTTGGCCAATTGTTGGGTTTATTGTTTTTCTTCATAATTGGATGTGGTTGATTGTTATTTGAGGTTTTTAACTTGTCTATGAATTTGAGTAAGCTTATTGGGGCCTGAGCTGAAGCATTTTAGATACCATTGTCGGCTTGTTTGCTGATGTTTTTGTTGGGATTTGGCTACGATGTTTAAGTTGATTGAGGGCTGGGGCTACGTTGCACTTTTTATCAGAGTTGATTAATCAGAGGGTAGTTTAGCTGGAGATATATGTAGATTTTGTTGACTTAATTTACTTTTTATGTTTCTGATTTCATTTGTTTTTTATCTGGGATTCTTACTTTGACCGATGAGCTGTTTGGAAAACACACAAAAATATGGAGAATTAAGAGATTTGTTATCCTGTTCGGGATTTATGGTGTTTATATACTGACTGACATGAAACAGATGTTCTTTGGGTTTATCCAGTGGTGTAATATAGTGATTAACTTTATTTGAGTGACCTTTGGAGTGATATGTTGGTCTTCATTTAGGTAACAGTTTATGTTATGTTTCTCTCATGTTTCATTACCGGCATTTTGCTGAGCAAAAATGGCAACTTTGTCTTTATATATTGTAGAAAACATTTTAGATTCTCATGTAATTCAAGAGAGGGGCTTCCATTGATGTCTGTTCGCTATTTTTTAATTGTAATAGTTGGTTGGGATTCTAGAAAAAAGAAAAATGAATAGAGAATGTTGCTACTCAGGGCTTTATCATTCGGCTACTAATTCTTTTGTATCTGTTTTTTTTCTTTTAAACTGTTTCCTAAATTCCAAGTGTCCTAATGTGAACTTACTATTTAATAAAGTCATAGAACCTTCTAATTTAACTTTTAGCTCCTTTTGTCGGCATTATAAATGTTGATTGTTCGTATTCTTTATGGTGCAGACCAAAATATCTTTTCCAGTTATGGCTAGAGCAATAGTGCAGTCTACTAATGTGTCATCTTTGGTTGCTCCTGGAAGATATGGCCAGTTTAAAGGTTCCGGTAAAAACAAAAGAGCAGTTATGATGCTCTGCAGTTTACATGTTGCACCTCTTAGGATGAGGGGTTTCTCAGGATTGCGGACATCCAATGCTTTGGATACGATGGTTAAAACTGGGCAGAGCTTACATTCAAAAGTGGCCATTGCTACGTCTAGTAGGCGAGGAAGTGGTCGCCGGATGGCACCAAGGGCAATGTTTGAGCGGTTCACCGAGAAAGCAATTAAAGTGATAATGCTTGCGCAAGAGGAGGCCAGACGGTTAGGCCATAATTTTGTAGGCACTGAGCAGATTTTATTGGGTCTTATTGGTGAGGGTACGGGTATTGCTGCAAAGGTCCTAAAATCGATGGGCATTAATTTAAAAGATGCACGTGTGGAAGTTGAAAAGATAATTGGAAGGGGTAGTGGATTCGTGGCTGTGGAGATCCCCTTTACTCCGCGTGCAAAGCGAGTGTTGGAGCTCTCACTGGAGGAGGCCCGCCAACTTGGTAAGACCTTGTTCTCTTCCATCTTCTCCGTCTTAGCTGCATATTTCCTGGTTTGACAGTGGGATCTTGTTCAAAAGCCGTCCTGTTTATTAGTTGCTGCTCAAGTGTTGGATACTTGTTTTTATAAATTAATCCTTATTAGTTGCTGCTCAAGTGTCCTTATGATTTATTAAGCAACATTTAATCCTATGTTGATCCATCTTCCCTTGGTTTTAGGCCATAACTATATTGGGTCTGAGCACCTATTGCTGGGTTTGCTGCGTGAGGGTGAAGGTGTAGCAGCACGTGTTCTCGAGAACTTGGGTGCTGACCCAAGTAACATTCGCACACAGGTAAAAGCTAGAATATTTTTCTGATTTATCTGCCAAAAGTTTTATGAATTTTATTGTTGTGATTCTGATCTGTGATTTTGCTCGCTATTGGGAATTAAGTAGGTCATTAGAATGGTGGGTGAGAGCGCAGAAGCTGTTGCTGCTGGTCTTGGAGGTGGGAGTTCCAGCAACAAAATGCCTACTCTTGAGGAGTATGGGACAAATTTGACAAAGATGGCTGAGGAGGTATTTTTAGTCTCTAGATGTTCTACATGATTGATTGCTTTTATTATATGATATTTAACTGTAGATGTATGTTTTAGGGCAAACTGGATCCTGTTGTTGGAAGGCAGGAGCAAATTGAACGTGTTACTCAAATTTTGGGTCGAAGGACAAAGAATAACCCCTGCCTTATTGGAGAGCCTGGTGTAGGGAAAACAGCTATTGCAGAGGGCCTTGCTCAACGGATTGCAAATGGTGATGTACCTGAGACAATAGAAGGGAAGAAGGTAAATTCTCCACAGAAATCATGTTATTTTGTCTTTGTATTAACAAGAACCATATTTGTAGCTTTTCATATGATTCTGTAGAGATAGAACTTTCTTAGTAGTCCAGCTTTTCTTATTGCCTTGAACCGTTGAGGCAAAATTTTGTTATTTTGAACTTTCGAATGTAGGCTGCCGTTGTTTCTACATCTATGTGGAAATTACATTTATCTGTCCTTTTTTTTTGAATTAAAATGACATAATTCGCAGGTGTTCTCATGCATGCATTGCATAATGCACAATTTAACTCTCTTTTTGGTATTATTCAGGTTATCACTTTGGACATGGGACTCCTAGTGGCTGGAACAAAATATCGAGGAGAGTTTGAGGAAAGGCTGAAGAAATTGATGGAGGAGATTAAACAAAGTGATGAAATCATACTTTTCATTGATGAAGTGCACACACTCATTGGAGCTGGAGCAGCAGAGGGGGCAATTGATGCTGCAAACATTTTAAAACCTGCTCTAGCTCGTGGTGAACTACAGGTCTGTTTAATGCCTAGTTAAGAGCTGAAAGTTATTGTTTTGGTTATTGCCTGCGAGAGTGAATCTGTATTGTGCATGATATATAGGTGCCATATTGGATTTTTATAATTTATTAAAAGGTCAAGAGTTTACTCCAAGAGAGTGGTTACAAGCGTGGTTTGGGAAAGTGCCTCTTCATTTTCCCCCTTTAATGGTTTATGGAAGGGTTGGTTCTTTGCTCAAAGAGGAAATTGAGATCTTAGACCATATGGAAGTTTGAGAGTTTTTGTGTTTAAATTGGAAAACTGGATATTGCCTTTTCTTATAGTAATTCTGTATTTTTCATAATCACCCTTTTCTGTTTCTGTTGTTTTACAATGTTCATCATTCTTGGATTTTCGTTGATGAGAGTAACATATAACATGAGCGTTGGTGAATGCAGTGTATTGGAGCTACAACACTTGATGAATACAGAAAGCACATTGAGAAAGATCCAGCATTGGAGAGGCGTTTCCAACCAGTCAAGGTACCTGAACCCACAGTGGATGAAACTATTCAGATTTTGAAGGGGCTTAGGGAGCGATATGAGATCCATCACAAGCTTCGTTACACTGATGAGGCCTTAGTTTCGGCAGCCCAGCTTTCATACCAATATATAAGGTTTGTGTTCTACTTTTTCTCATTTTTCTGGTTTTCTTCAACTCTTCCCCCAAATCCCCTTTCCGTTTTTCTTTTTGGGCTTTTTAAAAAGGGGGGGGGGTGTTTGCTTATCAGTTGTTATACAGTAGTAGGTTGGGTGTTGTTTGGAAAATTATGCCCATTTTCTCAGAAAATCTGGTGTTATTTCTACCTTAACACACACAATTAACATCTTTCAAATTTAGGGTCCCAAGTAGTTTTTTGTTTTTTAGGGACCCAAGTTGTTGTTTGTATATATAAATCACTATTCCTTGTTGAACTCCCTCGTCTGGGGAAAAAAACCTGCTGGGTTGCTGTTGTAGTATACATAATGGCCAAATACCTTTCTATCCTTCTTTAGAGTTCTAGTTTTTATATTTTAGTAGCTGTGCTATATGGATTTTGCTTCAATGAACTTCAAGATGTACACTTGTATGTCCCTTTTGACATTAAGGTTTGTGTCTGAATCACCCTTTATTATGTGATTTAGTGACCGCTTTTTGCCTGATAAAGCGATTGACTTGGTTGATGAGGCGGGTTCTCGTGTTCGACTTCGTCATGCTCAGGTCTGGACTTCTTACTAGTGGAGTTCAGTTTCGTTCAACTTTTTGTTACTATTGAGTTAACACTCTTTTTTTCTTGCAGCTTCCTGAGGAAGCTAGAGAGCTTGAGAAAGAACTTAGACAGATTACGAAGGAGAAGAATGAGGCTGTCCGCGGTCAGGACTTTGAGAAGGTATATATCTATTCTTGAAGAGGTGGCTGTCGTATACTGGGTTGTGCTCTCTAGTTCTAGAAGCGATGCTGTTAAAATTTATCTGTATGTGGAGGTTATCAAGAAAAAATAACAAGTCCTTGAAGCCATGCTGTTAAAATTTATCTATTCTTGAAGAGTTGGTTGTTGTATACTGGGTTGTGCTCTCTAGTTCTTGAAGCCATGCTGTTAAAATTTATCTGTCATGTGGAGGTTATCAAGAAAAAAATAATGAGTTCAAAATAAGTCTTAAGGAATTGTTTGACAGATTTTTTTCCTTTAGGGCATCTTTTCAATGTAGCTTAAGCTTATGGTATTTAAATCCTGGTGCAGGCTGGTGAGTTACGTGACAGAGAAATGGATCTTAAGGCTCAGATTTCGGCTCTCGTAGACAAAAGTAAGGAGATGAGCAAGGCAGAGACTGAGGCAGGGGATGGTGGTCCTCTTGTGACAGAAGTGGACATTCAGCACATTGTCTCTTCATGGACTGGAATACCTGTTGAGAAGGTGTCAACTGATGAGTCAGATCGCCTCCTCAAGATGGAAGAGACACTACACACACGGGTCATTGGTCAAGACGAAGCTGTTAAAGCCATTAGCCGTGCCATTCGTCGTGCTCGTGTTGGACTCAAGAATCCCAACCGACCAATTGCTAGTTTCATCTTTTCTGGTCCTACTGGGGTGGGGAAGTCAGAACTAGCAAAAGCCCTGGCTGCTTACTACTTTGGTTCTGAGGACGCTATGATCAGGCTTGATATGAGTGAGTTCATGGAGAGACACACAGTTTCCAAGCTTATTGGTTCACCTCCTGGATATGTTGGTTACACTGAAGGTGGTCAGCTGACTGAGGCTGTGCGGCGTCGCCCATATACTGTTGTGTTGTTTGATGAAATTGAGAAGGCTCATCCTGATGTTTTCAACATGATGCTTCAAATTCTTGAAGATGGAAGGTTGACAGACAGTAAAGGCAGAACTGTTGACTTTAAGAACACCCTTCTGATTATGACATCCAATGTTGGAAGTAGTGTGATTGAGAAGGGTGGCCGACGTATAGGTTTTGATTTAGATTATGATGAGAAAGATAGTAGTTACAACAGAATTAAAAGCTTGGTAACGGAGGAATTAAAACAATATTTCAGGCCAGAATTTCTGAATAGATTGGATGAGATGATAGTTTTCCGGCAGCTTACTAAGCTGGAAGTGAAGGACATAGCCGACATTATGTTAAAGGAGGTCTTTGAGAGGCTGAAGAAAAAGGAAATAGAGCTTCAGGTTACAGAGAGGTTTAGAGATAGAGTTGTCGAGGAAGGTTACAACCCAAGCTATGGAGCAAGGCCACTAAGAAGGGCAATCATGAGACTCTTGGAGGATAGCCTAGCTGAGAAGATGCTTGCGCGTGAGATTAAAGAAGGAGATTCAGTTATTGTCGATGTGGATTCAGATGGCAATGTTACCGTTCTCAATGGCACCAGTGGTGCTCCACCAGAGTCATTGCCAGAGCCAATTGCTGTGTAGATGGAAGCTTGCTGGTTGACTTCTATGAATACTGTTGTTTGTACCGCTGCTTTGAAATTGAATTGGGTTCAAATATATCCCGGTTTAGGAAAGTGATTGGCGGTAGTACTCTTGCTGGTTTGTCGACTAATGGTTTAATATCATCTAGGGTTGGGTCACAATGTTGCATTTTCTTGGCCAGCAAAGATTCAAAGAAAATGTGTTCCGACTGTTCCAAGTAATATGAGAAGTACAGTGCTAGGGGAGTTGAATCTTCTGATACTAGTAATGAAAGTAAGGTAGATACTCGCATTTGAATGGCTTTCCTCTTGTTTTTAGGATCTTGAAACGTGTGGATCATACGATATTAGCATTTTCTTGTTTTTCGCATTGTTTTTATTCCTATCCGGATTTCTCTTCCTATGATATGCCTACTTTCTGTGCTTTTCGAACTCTGGAGTCCATTCGGGTTGCAGTTTTATAATGTCCGCATCATGCTTGTCTAATTTATCTTCCAAGTGCAACAGCGTGTGCGCTATTGAGACAGCAAATGGCAGTAATTCCTGGCAACCGTTTCGAATATTTTTTTTTTTCAAATTAACTCAACAATATGCTGTGTTGCTCTTGTTCTCCCGCCTGGTGCGTCAAGTGGGAACTCATCTAGTAACCCCAAGTGTTGTAGTTGGAATCTCGGAGGGACCATAAAATTACAGTTCAATTGTTGAGCGGGCAGAGCATGGATGCTAATAAAAAGCACCGGATTTAAATTTGGAAAAAGGAGTTGTACGTTTCTCGAAGCGAAATTACTATTAAACTCGTGTTCTGTAAGAAGGCAAAATGAAGAATACTGGAAGACCACCCTACGGTCTACCAATTACTTAAAGCTATTAATGATCTGTTGAAAAAATTTGACCAAGAAACTCAGTAACATAGGCGAAGCCTGAGGACTAATGTCACTTCTTACTGAATTTGACAGGGTAACTTCTTCGATTGGAGTACTTCAGAACACCATCAGTGGCGATTAGGCAGTTTTGGGTTTTCATGACTTGGTGGTAGAATCTTGCAAAATTTTAGCTGAACGAGGTACCTGGCGGGATGGAAGAGACAACAATAATCGGATCTTATTACTATTAAGGGATACGAATTTGCTACAAGTAGTGAAGTGAATTCTTATCATGCAGTAATGATAGGGCTCTCTTCCAGAATTTGTTTTTTTTTTTAATCATTTTGTGTCCTGAGAGTGAGGAATGATCAACAATCTCACGCGATTAAGAACCAAGACAACTATAATAATATGTAACCTGTGGTTTAAGCCAATTGCTAATTGGAAGATAAACCCATTTTAATGACTATAATTCGATCAAGCAACTAGAAGAAAACCTAAATGATACTCGAGCAGAAAACATTTTTCAGGATTTGCCCGTGAAACATGCACTAAAAATCATCTACATACAGAAGCATATGTTCCCTTTTCCGTCCACCTAAACCCAAAAAAAAAAAAAGCCCTTACCCTTCCGTCTCTGAAAACGTCATCTAAACTGATCTAATACTGCAATCCACCCTACCTCTATAGTCAATAATCCCTCAAGCCCAATCATACAATGTCAGTGCTCCAACTCATCTATCATAGACCGCGATTGCCTTTCTGTGGGGCTGACACTTCCACCTCGACTAATCTTCAGTGCATCCAGTGCTTTCAGTATTTCCATTGTCATGGCACTGTCTACACTCCCAGATGAGAGTTTCTTGTGTGACTTCTGCAAATGAAGCTTCAGTGAGCTACTGCTCAAGCCAGCGTTCTTGCCGCATATGGGGCAGACCTTCATTGTTGGTTTTCGTTGTTGCCATTCCATTGAAACTTTACCATGCAGTTTCAAATCTAGGTCCAAAAGAACCTTTGCAAATCCATCATTAGGTTGGGCTCGACGGTGCACTCGTTTCAAGGCATTCCAAGCTTCCAGTAAAGTGTAGTTTCTGCAACCAAATGCAAATGAAAATTCTTTTTCAAATCAATACCATTCAACTTCCAAGTCAAACATTAACTGTAAAATACTGACCAGTAATATTTGCTCAATTGTTTCAAAGATAGTTACTGCAACCCAGTAATCTGATTGTTCACTTCTTATAAAGGAAGGGAAAGAAACAAAATCTCTTGGTTGCACTAAATAAGAAAAAGAGGTATATTGCTCAGAAATGAGCAGCTTGCTGGTGCATATCTCAGTTTCGACAAGGGCATGCTTACCATTTTACTGAAAAAGACATATAACCACCTTCAAAAGGAGATTAGCTGACATTAGGTTAGATTTAGATTAAAGATTTCATCAAGGTACGTTTTGTCAAAAATTATCTAGTGTACCATTCAGGTGTGACAATTTTTAAATGATGGCCTAAGAACTTACTTCCTGAGCATAAGGTAAGCAAGAACTAGAGTAGCACTCCTGCTTTTGCCTTCAAAGCAATGAACCAAAACCTTTCCACCCGTTTGTTCAACATGATCAATAAAATCATGTGCTTCTTCAAAGATATCACTGATCAGTGTATCTTCATTGTCGCAGACCTGCCAGTGGATGGCCAATCAACATTATGAAGCATTTTGCTCCCTAGCTTCTTCAACAGCTCACAAGTAAAAACAGAAAGGCTTGCTCTAAAAAACCAAAACAAGAACAAAATAACACTTGGAATGTCTCAAAGTATCATTAAGCAAACAGTTTACAAAATACTAATAAATTTATACATAAACAACCAGTTTGAAAAAAATTTCCAGATAGACTAGCAAACATCAGTAATTTGCACAATCTCACAAATGAACATAAAAGATTGGCAACAGAATAACTTTTAAAATAGAAATACTGGAGAAACTATATTTTGTAAAAACAATAAGATAATTTCCTATACATAATGGCAACCCAAAGAAATTTCTAGTCAACCAAAAGTATTGGACTGTTTTTATATCTAATTCATGGTGGCCAAATGTCTGATATCAGAAACTCAGGAACCAAGAAGTGAGAAAAGATAGATGTATTAAGCAAATGAAGGTGACTGAATAAGCTGCGGGTATCCTTACTACAAGAAGTGGAGTGGAAGACAGAGAATGATGCCATTCATCCTTACAATAAAATAAGAAGATTCAACCACACTTACAGAAAAATTCTTGTACTCAAATAACTGAGGGAACTGAGAATCTGACTGTCCAATTTCATTAGCACACAAGCACAAGATGTGTGTAATTCCTAAATGTTGCAGAGTGTACAACGATCTTGCAGCAAGGGCCCCACCTATGTACAGGCTGCCTGAAATTGGAGATGGTTTTTCTGTGTTTGCAGCATCTGATATCAATGATATCCTCTCAAGAATGTGTTCAAGCCTGACCTGTAATTTTGTAAGAGTATGAAAGTCATATCAACCATTAATGCATAAGGTCCTAATGAGACACATAAGAATCAAACTAAAGTCTTATGGCTACCATGATAGCAATAAAAATGAGGATCCTAACATAATGCAAAATTACCTTCAGCTCATAAGCATCAACAACACAATTAGTATCACTACCCTCAAAGAATCCTGTATTAAAATTGTTCTCCTGGCACAATTTTATGGTGTCATTTTTTAGCATTTCATTCCACTGTTCTAATTCCTTGTTTAATTCCACATCGACCTGAAACAGGAAAAGCAAAGAATCTGTTATGTAAAAATAATAGTGTTCCCAGCCTTAAGGATTTTCTGATTCATACAAAAGCACAAAAATTTATCAGATATCAGGTATCACACCCTAAAATAGAATCCCTACAGGAATATCCACACTTACATTCTCATTTGTTAAAACAATGGATAAGGAGGTCAAATACAACATACTCATTAGGTTCCATCATCAGGTCATGTTCAATCATAGATGAACAGAGGCAAACAAACAATAGTCAATTAATAACATGGGCAAGATAGAACCATATCTGTTGAGCAAAAGTTTAGCAAAAATCAATGACAAAACTGATGCAGCCCTGAAAGAATGAGATCGACTTTAATAAGAAAAAAAATAAAAAATTTGTGCTTAGATGTGTAATTAAGTACAAGAACAAGTACCTTAACGAATAAATTTCAGTAACTTAATCTGATATTCCATTGCAATACGAGGATTTTCAAGAATAATCAAAGTGTTTCTGTGAAAAAATACAAACAAGCACAATACTAGACTAAGATAATCTGACAAAACATCATGGCACAGCAGAGAAGTACTAAATATGGCCATCTGCACTCACTATGGTAGAATTCATCATGTATTCTGTTAACAAACTGTTAGACTCTTTAATCAAAACTTCAATTTTATTCGGTAGATATCAGACCTTAGCAAATTTGTGAAAGTCACGGAGCTTTGACGTCAAACGCAGGCTGTGTATGGGTTCCCCACCCCCTTTGCTGGACTTTCCATGCCAACCATCACGTGAGTGTGGAGAGGCAGAATCTGGGCTATCTCTACATCCTGAAGATTTAGAAGCTGTGCTGTGTGATTCATACTCATTTAGATCAGAATTGCTCTCGCTTACACTTCGTTCCTTGCTTGATGGAGAAGGCAAATGAAAGCCAACTCCACCAGCCTGTGATGGTGATTGAGGAACCATAAAATCTTCTTGGTCCAAATCCCCAGAAGCTTTATTTGTGATATTAATGAATGTTCGCAACAGAGTATCTAGTTTTTGGTGAAGGGTGAGTAGGAAAATATGAAATCCTTGCAAGTCTCTCAGAGCTGCACGGAACCCACTCCTGAATGCATGAATAACTGAAGTCGGGTCAGTCAAACTTGAACCAGTTATTGCATCAGAATCTTCCGGCGGACAACCAATCCTCCCAGCACTTAATTCATATAAGAGATTTGAGGCATATTCAGGACTGTTGATGAGGAGCTCAACCAACTTAGGATAATTTTCTTGATCATTTGCACGTTTTCCAGCAGGGGGCCTACGAGGAACCCCAGAGTCTATGGCCACAATATGAAAATGGGGACCAGTAATTTCAGTTGATGTTTGAATTTTGATACTGACATTGCTAGATATTGGAGATTCAGTGATATCAGAAATATCAGAACTCTGCGACACCAGTACTGAATTAGGAGGAGTCAACCTACTATCCACTGAAGCTGCCCTTCTTTCTTTCTGAAGTGCTCGGATGACTTTTGGACGATATCTATTAATTGCAGAATCAAATGCGACCTCCAGCGCATCCATGTTTGCAGTAGCTATTTTATCAGCCAACAATAAGTTTGCGGAATTTCCACGCCACCGAAGACTACAACAAGGAAGTCGGTCTTCATTTCTTATGACAAGGTCCAACATCAAAACCCTGCCAAGGGCTGCTGCTATTTTTTCTGCAGCCTCTCGTGACTCAAAAGCATTAGAGCTTTCTAACAGAGGAGAACCATGTATGTAACTGCAGATATTTAAAACATTAATGAGGGGATAAAAAAACAAGTGAATGTGGAAATCAGATTTCATGTTCATGGATTTAAAATGAAAATGATTTACCAAAACTTGTGAATTCTGATATATTTGATCATCATATAGGTTAACTAGGTAGGCAAGCATTTGGCCACTTCATTAACAGATATATACTTCTCTAAATGCTACCTATATGGTCCTCCAACTAAAACATTCTCCAGATCAGGCGTTCACACATGGTAATTCATATATCAAAAAGAAATCCTAATTTCCTATTAAAGTAATAATTAGAGGATACAGATGCACCAGGCAGAGAGAGGATCAAGAATGCATTTCCATCTTTTGACACTGCTATCTATTCTCCATTTTAACCTTTTTTTCTTTTTCCTGTACAAGCTACACTGTACAACACTGCAGTATTACTCCTATGCTACACTGAACCTGTAAATTTTTTGATTTTCCATTTACAATTAAAGATTGGATATGTCTCCATGGGAGCCTAAGAGCCAAGTTATCCTTTCCCGTGCAAATCCAACAAATGCGTCAACACTTGGGCTGAAATTGAATACCTCATTTAACTTTAGGGGATGAAATATTTTGATTGAGCAATGCCCCAAAGATTCATAACTTAGGCTGCAAAAATACAATTACTTTCTTCTATGCCATACTTTCTTGATTTGGTAGCCCATATCTATGAGAACACCACTTACACATATCTACAATCCAAAGAAAGCATGAACTCTCCTTGACTCCGCTTTCACTTTCCCTATTAAGTGGTCCACAATAGCAGTATTCTGAAATTAAATCTTTCATGTCCATCTTAGCAAGCACAGACAGGCCACTAAGACTATAATAAAAAAGAAAATGATTGCGCAACTATCAGACATGAAAGGATGAAAATATTCCAAGTTAGCAATTTCAATGTGTAGAAATGGGTTATAATTTATGAAACAAAATGTTGTCATTTTGTGAGCATTAATTTAATATAACAAGTCAGGTCCTTTTACGTACTTCATTAGCAAAAGGCATCGACTGAGTTCAAGAGCTTCTAGTAGCTCTGAACACGTAATTTCACCTGGTTCATCTCCTTCGGAAATTGCAGCTTCTTTTGCTTTTTCTGCAGCTTCCTTGATCTGTAGCCACTCAGAACTACAATGGTGAATAACTCTGGCCTGCGATTTTTAATTTTGCAAAAACATCAAACTTCTGACAAAGAAACTAGATACAAAATAATTACTCTAGTAAGAAGGTACAACTTGTGGAGTTCGAACACCTAGCCACTTTGCAAATTCATAGCCAAGGCGTTCCGATTGAGTGGCCATCCTTGAAGATGCTATCTTTATAACAGCTGCAGCCTCTTTGAAAGAAGATTCATCATTTTCAGGTTGGTTGAACAGTGCAAAAAAGACTACTCCCCCAGAATTTACAGTGACCTACAACATGAAAACCGATGACACAAAAATATGAAAAAGGTAATATCATAGACTTCCATTTGCCACACTGAAGTAGAGCAGGAGGAGAGAAGATTTAGAAAATAAACAAACAACACAAGAAAGAAAGGATTATCAAGAATGCATGTCTAAATAGTTTGGTGAAAATCTAAAATTTACATATCATCACTAGAAACACCTCTAAGATAGAAGAATATATATGAAAGGAAAATGGTAAAGAGGCACTGCCAGGAAAGCACCAGGTACATGGCCAGTGCCCTCTACACATTACCAACGTTTAGTTAGCATTAAGTAAGAGAACCAAAATTTTGCAGAAGGTTTTCCAGCACAATTTTCTTGTGCAGATGTAGTTTTCAGTAAGAGAAAAGAAAGGGAAATTTGAGCAACTACTGGGAAATTAGAAGCGTAATTGAGGAGAGAGACTTGGACAGAGAAAGTACTTGTACAATTCATGACCACTACATACACAATCAGAGACTACAAGAAATTAGAAGGGTGATCATTACATACCTTTGCGGCTTCTTTTTCTTCTACTAGGGAAGTACAATAAACAAACATTGTGCCCTCCAGTCCCCCTTATTCGCCACTATAAAATATCAACTGCCTTGTGTATGAGCCTATGGTCTGGGGAAAGGAGTGGAGGGTGGGGTTGGGTTGGATTTGGAAGCTTTAGACAAGACATAGGAACATTAGGTCTGAATATCTCCCAATAATATTATCTAAGTCAGGCAACTGTTTATGTTACTATTCATACAAGTTCAAGTACTTAGATAACACCACTTCTGTGCAATGCTTCAATGAGAAATAAAAGATGGTAGATGATATTTTGATCCAGAAAAGGAATCACAACCAAAACAATACAACTCCTGATTTGGAAGTTATTCCAACGGGAGTCAAATTCCTGCTAAAACTTTGAAAAAAGAAGTACTGTATTTGAACTAATGCTTAACTTTTGATCACCTCTACTGCTTTATTCATTTCATCCTCCGATTGTTCAGTAGTACCACTACCATGTTCAGTGTGATGAAGTGAAGAAAGCATGTTCCACGAAAAAGAGCTTGATTCAATATCCAACATGGCAGCGTTGCCAAGTCTTTCCCACAACTTGCTTCGGTGGCTTTCTCAGGAGGAGAACTTCTAACACCAGACTTTGACTCTTTCGAGCTGAATCAAGATTAGATATAACCATAAGACATCGACTACAAATTTCTAATACCGGACACTCAACATTAAACATATTAAAAGCAGAATACAGAAGAGAAACTGGCCCACTGATGCATTCTAGAACAAATTCAGTAATCATCACTCATACACATTAGCACCAACTTGTTGCATAAGGCCAAATAATACAATCTAAGAAATCAAGACAGGATTCCAAAGTTCATTGAAGAGTAGTGGGTATCAAATATCAACCTCAAGGGCATAATAGCTGCTCTGTGCTGTCTGTGTGGGAACCCCGAGGACCGGTACTTCCCGCTCCGCTTGCGAACAAGCTCAAGCCATTGCGCAAACCGGTATGCTGGCCCCGCTGTGATGTCCCCCAACATATACAAGACCTGCAAATCTAGCACCAGCCTCAGTAGAAACGCGCCAAACAACTCAAATTTCTCGCAATAATCAATAAATATTAGCGAAAATAATTCAAAAACTGACCCGAGAAGTGACAGTGAGGGGCAAAGGGGCCTCGGGCTCCTCAGATTCCAGATCAAGTTGCTTATCTTCTTCTTCTTTCTGCATATATCCTTGTATATACAAATGTGAGTAGTGGGTTTTATAACTCTATATCTATAAGAAACAAGCAAAACCCAGATCTAATTCATCCTACCATAAAATTTTGACCAGCGCATACTACTACTAAATTCCACAATGTAATGATACAATCACTTTCTGTGCACGTTACTACTCATATTTATATCCATTCTAATGAAAGAGAAAGAAAGCGGGGGGTAATGATTTAAAACTACTAAAAAGGTTTCTACTTTTTCTGTCGTAGGGGAGAGAGCGGAATACTTTACCTGAAAATGGTGAAGGTTTTCTATCTTCTCGCTGTCCATTTCTTTTTCTTGGACAATGATAATTCTTACTGGCCCTTTTTTCCCTTTGGTGGGGGACTTTCGGAAACGACCAGATCTCGTCTCCCTTTGTTGCCACTTTTCCCGCTTTTTTCTGGGGGTGGTTGACACAGAAGCATTTTTATAGCGAGAAAATGAAGAGCAGAAAAGGAAGGGGGAGCGGTTTCGTGGGAGTTGAAGATTGAATCATTGAAGTGAAAAAAGTGGAATCGCGGAAGTGACAAATGGAAAGGCTGGCTAGTAGCAGGTGAGGACTGAGGACGCGACTCCTCTCCGTCACAGTGAGTTGGTTTGGATGCTCTTAAAAGCGTGAGAAATGAAAAGAAAGCAAAGAAAATGGCAGGATTCTCTCTCTCTCTCTCTAATACAGTACTAGCTTAGCTAGTTTGGGAGTTCAGGTTAAAAAAGAAAAGGAGAAAGCCTACGAAAGAAAAGTAAAGAGGAGAAAAGAAAAGAAGATAGGAGAAAGGAAGAGGTTTGATTTTAATTTTGTTTGAAAGTTCAGGAAAGAAATAAAATAACGTCGGATGTATGTGTATCAATGAAATTTTGTGTTCAATAGGCATTTACTAATAAAAGTGGCATTTTAAAAAAATTTTGCAAAGCGTCTCTTAACTTTCCATCCCTCTCCACTCATATTTGGGCTGCTAAATTGATCCATCTAATTTCTTTTCTTTTCTGTCGCTCCAAAACTCACAAACATCAGAAAATGGCTACTTTCCCTCACCTTCGCTTCTTTCCCTGTCAAATCTAGGCCAAACTAGGTATAAAGCTAAGGTGGAATGAAAAGGAAAAGGAAGGAAAAGTCAAAAGCTCATACTATAACCAATTATCATATACTACCGTGTATGTCCTTCAAACAAAATTAAAAAAGATAAAATGAATGAGCACTATAATAAAAGATTGAATCATTGAACTGGAAAAAAAAAAGTGGCACTATGGATTGAGGAAGGGAAACCACATAAATAATCCCTCACATATTGTATGTACTCATCTCTTGTTAATTTCTCATTTTAAAAATGAAGAAAATTTGTCTCTCACATGTGCAAAATATTTTTGTATTCAATTCAGATTACTTTTTTTTAATAAAAGAATAATGTGTCTTGCATATCGTGACGGTACAGAGATTTGATTCAATTTGTCTGAGAAAACTGAACCGCTACTCTGGTGTGCAGGTTAAGAGATTCGATCCCTTGACCTACACTTAAAAAAGGTCTTAAACCTCCTATGGTGGCGAACTATTTAGAAGTAGTTGGTTAGGGTAGTTATTAGTTGTGAGAAAGTATCCACCCTTTTTTTTTAAGTCATATCGGAGAGAGCCCATTCAGTTGGACGAAATACATTTTACTTGTATAATTTACATTATCTAAAAAATACATGTTTCCACTGTTTTAAATTTAAGTCTTGTACCTTAAGAGGGGGTTTCTGATAGGTCTAAGATGTGCTCTACAGTGGCAGAAAAGAGATTTTTAATGACTCTTTATGTTCTATAAAGATAGTGCTTAATTGAGAGGCCATTTCATAATTTTTGAATTGCATTAAGGCAAAGTATAACGAAAATCTTGGTCTGTTCTGAAGGACTGAAAATAATACTTCTGCCATTGCTATTTTATGTTATAAAGATTGGAATGCTTTAGATAGTTTATGGAACTGATGCTGATCACATCATTCTAATCTGATACAATTTCTGTAAAAGCAAATTAACAATGGTCCACAGTTGCTTTTCTTATGACTAGTGAAGGATTTATTTGCATTTAACGCACCCAATACAAGCAGGTTAATATGCTTTAATCTTAGGTTACCAAAAACCTTTCCTTTGTTCTTGTATTGAGTTTTCTAGGCCCCCATCTCTCTCTGTTTGGAGTGTAAACTAGTTGTTCTTCAAATTTCTGGTTGTCCATTATCGGCCAGCTTCACCTGGAATTAGGCTGCTGTCCGGTTGACGGTTGATCTTCTCTAAATACTACTTCTCTCTGTAGAGTGTAGACTCGGAGGATGAAATATCTTGGACGCCACCTATAGTGTTATGGCAGCAGGTTGTCTACATTTCTCCAGGCCAATTGCTTTAGCCATTACGAGCTAGATGCTATTCATGCATCATGTTGGATGATTTATTTAAGATCGGGGTTGTTGTTAGTCAAGTTTGTTTCCACGATTTGCTGCATTTGTGCATAACGCTTGCATCCTGGTTCATGTTATTGTAATTAGCCACCATAGTTTTTACGCGGGGCTTTTCATCTGATCATGACTCTGCAGTGTTCCAGTCATGGATAATATTTCAGCATGTTCTCGATCCTCTTTTGCCTCCATGTCGATTAATAAACTTCTTCACAGTGGGGTTGAATCATGCTGGTTAACTGCTGGAAAGGCAGCCCAAGAATACATTATTATCTGTCGTACAACCAACTGTACTTTCTAATGACAAAAGGTTGGCCATTGTCAGCTATGTCTGGAAAAACTAATAAGAGATTTTTCTCTGATTTTTTCCCCTCTTTTCTTTTTCCATTCTTTAGGCTTATTGCTGATTTGCTGCTGATATATGATTGAGGTATTTGCTCTAACATTTTTCTTTCCACTATGAGACTTAGCTATCTTTCAACTAAACGTAACTATTATACCTCTGAAATCTTCTAATAGATACTCCCCAATTCTCCGTTTTCTCTTCTTTATTCTAAGTTTAGCAGTCCAGATGGCTTGTGAAAGGATTATATATATGCAATGACTAATATCTCTATTATATACTGCCATTACGTACAATCTATTAGCATTTTGTTTCAAACTTATTTATGCCAGTCAAAAGAAATTTTGCATGACATTGTTGTCTTAACTTGAGTTGTGCTACTTTATCCGCTTTGAAAGTATTCTCCTGAAAGAACTTAGATATATTTTCCCACCGTGCAAGCACCGTGCTGTTCCCCTATCAAAAAATGTGTTTTGATGGGTGAGGAGGTCATTGACATTGTGCACCTGTTTGCAGGTTATCATTTGATAACATATCTACCTGATGCAAATATTGATCTGGCAGTGCCCCACTTCCCTTCTCAAACAGATGTGGAATATTTTGGCTAGCTCTCTGTTTGCAGTGTCCATGAAGAGCAGATCTGTGATGGGTAATGGACCTTCAATTGGTTAAAGCATAGTAATGTTTCAGTTGATTCAGCAGTTGCTTAGATTCCTATACCTGCAACATACATAAGCACACCTATTTCGTCATTTGCACACCTTTTAGAAGCTTCAAGGGTTTGCTTTAGCTCACAGTTCCATATTCAAGAAGAAGAAGAAGAAGGAAAAAAATATTCATGCTGCTATGTGCACTGTATATTGAACAGGCCTCTAACTTTCTGGGGCCTTTGCGCAGAGTTTGCACTTTATCTAGCTTTGATGAAGTTTGGTAAGCATGAGCAGGGGTCTCACCTTTTTGTGTCATATGGTGATTCATTTCTATTTCAGACTTGAGTTTCCTTGGGTTCAATCGATCCACCATGGTCAGATTTTCTGTCAATTGTTCTTTTGATTGCTTATTATTGTGTTTGTTGGTGTTACTTGTTTTGTTTTGCGTTATTTAGTAATTGACATCAGGACTACAGAAAAAATTTTGTTAACTAAAGCTGTTACAAGAGGTAAGCTTTCATGATTGGATGACAATTGAGAGGATTTTTCTGAAGCCTTGTAGGTCAATTTGGTGACTCCGAGCTTTGAAATAGTTCTTATTGCTTCTGAGAAGGAGCCTATGGGTGCAAAATGCTCATAGTCAGCAGGTCAAGGATTTTTTTTTCTTATGCAAATTCATAAAGTTGATGGAATCATTTTGTTAAAGTTGATGTAATGACAGGCTAAGAAGGTGAGTACTGGGTGCAGCACATCTAAGTGGACATTTCCTTTAATCAAATGGCTGGACTTAATAATCTTTTCGGTTCTTGGAGCATGTTTGACTTTATTATTACTTCCATCATTTGGCCTAGCCTTGGCAGCACAAAACAGCAGGAAATGGTTTTGCGTCAGATCATACAATTGAATGTTTGGATAGCAAATTATCCCAAATAATATTTTAATTGCATCGTAAACACATTTTCCTATCCATCTTTTTATATTTTTAATCATCTTTTTATCTCACATGTATCACATCATAAAAAATGTTACAATAAATATTCCAAATAATACTCTATTCAAACAAAATTTTCATCTAGATAATAGCAGCATTAACATATAGTTAATTGTTATGATACTAGGAAAGTCCACGTGCAACGCACGTGTAATCTTGAAAAAATTAATTATGTACCACTTAGTTGGTTATTTTACCTTGCAAATTTATATATTAAGAATTGTTACATAAAAAAAGTTCGTCAATGCATAGAATTATTATTCAAAGACAACCTTAAATGTGATAGAAATAAATAAAAATATATTTTATTTAAACAGACACGACACTCATAAAGACGAAATTCAATGGTTCTTCAAATATGAACTATCATCTTAATTATAACCTTATAAAACTAAATAGTTCATTCTTAATATCTAATTCTTTTGCAACATTCAGCTTCACATTGATATATAACCCCTTTGATATTAAGATTAGTGACAAATTGTTGTTTGATATTTTGTATTTTAATTTTCACATTTTCTTGGCTTTCTTTGGTAATTGATTGTAGACTTTTTCCTTTTGTTGAGAGAAACATGAGTGTTTTCCATACTAGTTTCTGTTAAGTTGAAAACCATCAAAATCTATTATTTCATGATTACAACTTCTTGATTAGTTGCAAAATCACTGAAATGGATCTTAGAAGTTGCAATATAGATAATATATGTATATATATATATATATATTAATATGCAAATTTACTAAAAAATCATTTGAAAATCTAGTTTTGAAGTAAAACCCGGACATGATAATGCAGATGGTTCCTTGCCACATAAAATGATATAGCTCAAATAGTGCTACATTAATCTCCTTGCTTTTCCTCTATGGAAACCCGTTGCAAAACTGGTGTTTCTGTTCATTTGGTCAGATGTATGTTCAAATCTTTTTTGCTAAACACAAATAAGTCCTCCTTGTTTCGCAGACAAATTCTCCCTGCTTCGCGTCACCTGCTAGCAATAAGGAACTACTATATATATTGAAAGATTGCAGTGACAACATCTCATTATTCTCCTATTAGGCTTTCTAGCACTTGAAGATGATTTCCTTTGAGAGTTAAAGTTAACACAATAAAGACTCAGAATCGTTAGTTTCTTTTCCTTCTGATCTTCTTGGAGTCTAAGAATGGTACGTAGCTGTGAGGTCTTTTGTCCTCTCTTGCTTCGTTACCACATAAGTTCCAAATAAGGCCCGATGCAAGTTCAGGCAGCCTGCTTTGATTATATATAGGAGATGATTATGTCCTCACATGGTATACCATTCCATGCAAAATTAAGAAGGAAACGCTTTTGTGGAGCCTTCCTTGATTGGATAGGTTCGAAGAAAATCTTTTGAGTTTTGGTTTATTACACCTGCGGGAAAAAGAAAAAAAAATGCAGAGAAAATGATATTGGCAATCGTTTGATGCTGCCATGCCAACACATACGACTATATTCACATTTAATTCTAAGCAAGTTTCAATCTGGAATATTCTTCAAATTTGTTCGCCATACGGTTAGCTTCTGCAACGATTTGTGGGCGACAAAGTTTGCCGCTGAAAGGGCTGTGAACCTGAAGATCTAGCTCACACTTCTCCCATTCCTTCCTGATAGTAGTATGGAAAGCGAACGCCTGAAAATCAGTTGAAACATGTAATTTTTTTCTCATAAAACGAAATGAGTGTAGGTCCCCAGGCGACCCAAAATCCATTGCCGATCGGAATCCTGTCTCGCACTTTGTACGAAAGGAGGGTCGACAAGACGACTCCCAAGTGCCATTACAAGGATCGTAAACCTCAAAGAAGGGCTCGTCGACGGACCCAGAAAGGAGTTTATCTTCCACAAAGATGAACCTCTCACCAAGAAAAGACATATATCAGACTACTCCCAAGTTCATGGATGCATGATTTTCTTGTAACACACCTTTTGATTTATCCTTCTACAGTTGTACACACTATTGATTTATTTGCTTGGGTGGCTAGCCAAAACCAGCAATAGTATGCACGTAGTTGCTTATGAATGTCCTTGCGCTTGGGCTTCAGGGTTTGGGCCTTTTGTTTTTACCTTGGACCGAGGCTTGAGACGGTCTTTCGTGAAGATTTCCAAGCCACGCTCCCAAGGAAGGAACCCGAATCAGAGTGTTTTTGGTGTTAATTGGAGAATTCATTACTTCTTGTACACTTAAAAAAGTCGTTTACTCTTTGTTTACAGGTCTGACTAGATCAAAGGGACGTTTTAACACCATATTTGGATTTTTTTTGTTACAAGTGCTCACCTACAGCCCAAATGGATGGCTACTGTGCCAAGTTCAGTGGTTCAAAAAAAGTTGTTTACTCGTTTGGCTAAAATTCATCTATCACTATTAGTATCATCACTATTATTGACTGGTTAATAGTTATAATTTGTTTGTTAAAACTCATAGGCACCGTTTGGACCCCATCTCATTTAAAATGGTTAACTAAAGTTGTTAGTAATAATTCACCAAATCCATTAGGCTCATACACCAAATCCATTTCCTTTCCAAATTTTGCATATGGAGAGACGGGCAGTGGAGAGGCAGAATTGCCTGCAGAAGAACGAACCAAACGGTGATGAGGTAAATAATTCCGCCTTTGGAAGGAGGGAGTTGTAAGCCCGAAATTCCTTCCACCGCAACCAACTGCTATATTTCACCTTTCTCTGGTTTCAAACCCACAAACAAAATTTCCTTTTCCTTTTCCTTTTACAGTTGAAGCACACAAAACATTAATTACAATCCTTTCCACCCTATTTACTTACTAGTGCCAAATGCAGCAGCTCTTTAGAACACTTCTGGTAGAGGCCTGCCTTCCAGGAATGACTTGAATAGCACGAGCGATCTCTCTGGCTGTGAGAAAGGAGCTTCATGAGAAGCACCTCTAATTGTTGCAAATGAGAGCAAATTTCCATAAACTTGAGTCCATCCACCAACCTGCGCGCAGTAGGAGAAGGCCATGTATCCAAATGTCGATTAGGAATTTGCCAGTAGAAACGGTCTGCAATGACCATGATAAAGTTTGTGTTATTCACTTATACCTGCTGCCCTGCAAACCAAACTCGATAAGGCGTGGTTGCATTCAATCTCAACTGTTTTGCCAATCCATGGACTAGGCTGCGGCTTCCAGTTAGTGGGATTACAGAATCCTGATCGCCACTGTTTGCAAAATTTCGTTTGAGAATGCTATTATAGGACATTCTGTTCTTAACCAACAGATGACAGAACATAAAACCATGAACTTTATGCAAAACGTTTTTGAGATCATCTGAATAAAGAAGCGGTGAATTTACCTGTACACCAATACTGTAATTCCTTCCTTGATAAGTGATCCTACAATTGAGATTGTAGGTATCTCTATGTCAAGCAGCTGATAATCCAGAATGCTGTGGCAGAAAGAGAAATTTCAATTTGTAGTAAAGGTAAGAATGAGAATCACTATGTTGGTAGGCTGATTTCTTGTTACGATGGTTGCAAGTTGAGATCAATTCTGCGTCTATCATTTTATTTTATTTTTGTTTCTATGGCAACTACTAAAATCTCTTCCCGTGGTAATGGTGCATAATCTTTGAAATGCTATTAAGAAGTGAAGGAATTACTCGCTGCAAACAAGCCATCTCCGCACTCCTACAAGCCTGGCATGAAGCGCCTTCTGCACATCTTGGCGGTTCAAGTAATTGACAGTTTCATCTTCTATACAGACATCTATCCTCTCTGTGTTTTGCTGGTCCATAGTACAAAAACTTTGTTAAGACCCGGGAGACATATCTGAGAATCTTAACAATCTGGATAACAGAATAAAGCTGAGATAATAACATCTGATCTGAAGGGCAACAACAAAAACTTACTTGTGGACTAATGATCCTGGACTGGGAGAGCACTGAAGAAATACAGACATCAAGTGTAACATCATATTTGTCCACAAACCTACTGGTTTCTCTACTAACTTGGCTCATGACCTTCGAGCAAATAGGAGAAACAGCATCTCTGTAGTATTCACTCACATATCGAGAATAGTTACAGAAGGAAGTGAATAATTTGTAAGTTGAATCTGATATCAGTCCATGTGACCAGAAGTACTCAGCTCTTGAATTCAAGTCTGTGGCATATTCAAGAACTGGATTACCCAGCTGCAACAAAAATGAAGAAGAAAAGAAAGAGAATTATCAGTCTTCAGCAAAAGCAGCAAGAGAAAAGGGAATTCTCTTTTGATGTTTACTTTGCTCTCTCACTTTTCAACTTTATGGCTCCTTAACCTGTTAGAAAAAGTGGATTCTGTTTCTTCTTGGGACCGTGGAAGAAAGATCATGAATTTCTTCTTGTTATTTTGGCTGATCAATCATTCTGTTATCAATCCAGCATAATTCAGGAGACTTCTATAACTTTTATTTGGCCTTACTATATTAATTAACTCTTACAGCAATTCCTTTCAAGTTGAACAGCTTTTCCTTTTTGTTGAATTGAATCATGAGCTCCGCAAGTTGAGGTACATAGTGACCTGGTGGCATCAACCCAAAAAGTTTCAAAAATAAAAGAAATAGCCACCTTTAGGCATTCTAAGAAAAAAAGAACATGGCAACTTTAGGAAGATACCTGCATAACTTTCTCCAGTTATAAACAAATTTCTGTCCCTATACTGTGGGAATTGGAGGAACCAACGCTGCAAGAACACAAGATTGTCCCTAGCTGAAGAAAATCATGATAAATCCAACTTTAGAAGTAAGACAAGTATCCAATTTAGCTTCAGAAAGACCGATTTTACAAACGATTGTCTGGACTGCTAATATAATAGCATCGGATGACAATATTTATAAACTAAAAAGCAAGTCTTTTTCGTAAAAGTTCACAATCTTTCTTAAAAAGAATATTCTACAGCCCCAGAACTTATGTTTCCTGAATCACACGTCCAGTCCAATTTTAGATGATTGATAGATTTATAAGCAGAAAATCATGATTGCTGAAGAGAAGAGACGTACCTGTTATAGCATCACTCACAGCATCGTAAGAGGAGGAATCATCCGCAAAAGAGAACCCCACCCCAACTGGTGTCTCCAAATATAGCACATTTGCCTCTGCAATATCATATCCAACCAATTATCATTTCTTTGCTTTTTTTTTTCAATTGAATTACTTGCAAAATTCGAACTTTATCAAAAAAAATAAGATGTTTATGATGCTTTTCATGGTTGTAATTCTCACCTCTATTCCAGCTATGCTCATTCCTTACCAGACCCTGTCCACTGGGTCTAAAAGGTCCATTTTCAGAAAATGCACCGACGCCAAGAGAAGAGCAACCAGGTCCTACAAGAAAGCAAGCACAATTAAGCAAAATCTGGCCAAGTAATCTTGAGGGCAGTTGAATATGGAGGAAGAATAACTGTTGCAGACCTCCATTCAACCACAGGACCAGAGGTTTTGAAGCACAATCTATTTCTGCCTCGACAAAGTAGTAAAAGAGAGCTTTTCCTTTCTTGTCATCAACAGTAACATAGCCAGAGAACTGTTGGAATCCCACCTGTGGTTGTCCAGGTAGCTGAGTAATCATGTCAGGATGAGACATTGGAGAAGATTCAACCACTAGAAAACAGCATAGAAGAAGCAACAAGATGGCCATTTCCTCGACTGTTGAAGCTTCTGATTTCATGATCTCAAGAATGTAACGATCAACCACACTCTAGTCAGCACTTATAGAACCAGTGCAATAGCGGAATGAGTGATAAATAGTAGTATTGCAAGCTAGTAGAGAGCATGGAGTCATGGCCTGCTCATGAGGCAGACTAAACAAATAGCATGCCTTTCTCAAAAAAAGAAAAAAGAAAAGAAAATAGAGTGCCTTGGTGATTTCTAGTTCTTTATCACCATAATCTTTGTTTATGCGCAGGCCTGAACTAACACACTAATGATCAGAAAGTGGTACTAAAAAGAAAGGCACTAAAATGAGTAGACGACAAGTTATTCCATTCAAGTCTCAAGCGTCCGGGCTTGACTTGCTTACATGGGCTCATTCGTCGGCAAAAAGGACTGGGTGTATTAAAAAGTGAAAAATGAAAAGTATCCTGAGGTGCTTTCAAAATTCAAAATTATTTATTTTCTCACAAACAGCAGATTTATTGCTTTAATTTGTTTGTTTATTTTAGTTTTGCCTTCCCAAAAATGATGAATGCAAATTGAAAAATTACTTTTTTTACCATGTCATGCTTTTAGGCTCAAGCCTTGACAAGGTAAGGGATGTTCCACAGAAAGTGGCTTTACAGTACTGCTTTCACTACTGTGTCTCAGAAAATCTGGGACACTGACCACTATCATAATGTCTCCTAAGAACATCTGTGTAACTTCATTTTCAATGCACAATATGATAGGTATTGTGAGAATTTCTTTAGTATTTTGTTTGGTTTTGTCATGCAGAATCATATGATCACTGCCAAGAACATGATGCAGAGTATCTTCGTGGATTTCCTGACTTGCTTGTTTGGTTGGATTCGGTTGATTTACAAATTACAAGTACTACAAGAAATAAAACAAAATTTTTTTTATTTTCCTGGTTTCCTGGTTTGCTGGGAGATTTAACATCTGCAATATCTGCAGTTTGAAAGAAAACCACAGCAGAAGCAGTTATTGACTCTGGGCTGACTTGAGCTTGTTCTTGAATTTCTTCCAAATCTGCAACTTCATTTCTTTTTGACAAAAAGTTAAGATAACAGAAAATCATCTTTACATTCTCATGCCTTCCAAGAGTATCATCTGACTCAACCAAAAACAAACATCTCATACAGCAAATTTCCAACAGTACCTTGATTTATTTATTATTGTAGTAATATGAATGAGAATACAAAGACTTGAGCCTTGAGGGCTGCTTTTGAAGAAAGAAAAAAAAAATGAGAGAGAAAGAGAGAGCCTTGAGAGCTGCTTGTCTCTGACCTCTGTGAATAAAGTGTTGTCTTGTAATGATGAGCTATCCACTAGCATAGGTCCAGCATAGGTCCCCCCACCAACCGTCTGAAAAACTACTAATGCCTTAGTAAGTAGAAGGTGCCCTTTGGCCTTTACTAGAGAGGGGTTGCATCCACTCGAAATCTTCTCTGTTTCCCACTACCCTCCTATATAACTGCCAAAGACAGACAGATAGATAATTTGTGCCAGCAAAAAAACACACATATTTCCAATTATTATTGCAGGCAGCTAGCCTCCCACTTGACCTGCAACAATCATGCAGGCATTGGCCAATTCTCCTCCTACGCCTGAAGGAATAAATTATCAGACCTCGAGACTAATTTATGACTGGCCATCGGCTTTTAACACCCCTGCAAGGGTCCAGGTAAAATAATATTTGTCTTCTATTCTTTATCTTTACTCATGGGGTGGCTGGCTGGGCTCCGTAATATGCAATGGATTAAGCCTGTCGTCCCCAGTTAGGTGCATAGGGGCGCGCACAAAAAACACTCAAATCAAGGTAATTTTGTCGCAGAACACTGTTCTGCTGATATGGAGGATGGCATCATAAGTGTTGGATTAATGAGTTATTCAAACTTACGTTAATGCAACTTTAGCTGAAAGCAATATTGCTTTACAGGACAAAGGTCCTGTAATGTTTGGATTTTATCTGTCTTTCTATGATAATTTTCATTCTAACAAAAGGGAATAACATGAAAAATTTTACACACGTCCAAAATTTAGCAAAAGGAATGAAACAAATTACTATATGCACTTCCAACCTCCAGCATTTAAATGACTCCTGATTTGCTCTTTTTATAAAGCCAAGCTGGGAAACAACAATTACTACTGTTTGAAGATTCGTTAGTGAAGATTGTCGTTTGACTGGGAAAATTTGGACATCACTTTCTGGGTCGGTGGAATATGAAGATGCTAGCCAGTATTCGAGTGGAAATCTGGCTCCTCTTCCACGATAGCCACTCAATGTTCTCCAGCTTCATATCTTGCTCCCAAGTATTACCCCACCTGGTATTAAAAGAAAGAAGATAGCCTCATTAATTTATTTTAGGACAAACTCCAATTTGAACCTTCAAGGAATCCAAACATGTCAATCCAGTCCATCAAAAGTTGATAGTTTCCATTTAGCCCATCAATCAAGCTTTTGCTTTTCCCATGTCAGTTTTTCAAGTTACAATACAAAAGGACTAGCAACTGGTAGTAGTAATTTGCAACTTCATTAAACGCATGATGACTATTTTTGGCATTTTTGCGTCAAGACCCTTGAATAAATTTCAATGTGCACTTGAATGCCCGGTAAAATGCGTGCCGCTTTTCTGGCACGCTGCAAAGTTTGGAGCTCTCTGTATCTGACTTTCTGTATTATGTTTATGGAACTTGATTGGTTGTCATGGATAAGGTTATCATTTGTCCCATTCTTTCATTGATATTCTCCTTCACTCCCACTTTTATTACTACTACTTTAGTCCTTTTTTAATCTTCTCCAATTCCCAAAGTAGCTTTTTACCGAAAAATCATGTAATTTCACGATAAACAATTGACATAAATGCTTCAGATTTTTAAATCATTTGCTTTGACTTTCTTTATTCAGTTTTATAATCCTAACAATTTATAACAATTAATTAATCCCCTTAAAATATTATCCATTTGTTACTTTACCTCATAACTTTTTTCTTATTTCACTTTATCCCCTGTTATATAAAATTATCCCTCTATTATTCTAAATTCTTATTCAAAACCCTTCCCCAAAATAGCATTTTTTACACTTTTCAATTTTTTTGCTTTTTCTCTTCCTATTCCAATTTCTCATTTTATTCTAAAAAAAATCACAAGAAGAATTTGCGACTTGATTAATGATCATTAATTGCAATTTGCGACCCATGGCATTGTCAAAAAATTGAAATTAGCTTTTAATGCCTTTCCAAACTTCACCCATACATCCAATAACAAACTCCAAATAAAGTTTTCTATTGAGATGATGCTTTTTTATTAGGAAGGATGGAAGAGAGAAGAAAAAGAATGAGAAAAAGAAATAATGTAGGAAAAAAAAATGAAAAGTTAAAATAATGAAAGGTAATTTTGTCCTATAGGGGGGTTATGTGACCAAAATTAAAAGTTAGGCGGTAAGGTGAAAAATGGGATATACCGTAAGAAGATTAATTATAATTAACGATTTTCCTAATTTGCTGTTGAAATTTTCTTTGGAGTAAATAAAAAGAATGATCAGAGTGCGTGATATGGACAGAAGTTTCGTTTTAGAAATCAAAACCAGACACTTTGTTCCCCAAAAGTCCCCTTGCAAAAGTGCTGCAAAGCAACATATTAATCACTCCTTCCAAGAGCTCTTATAATAAAAGTGCTTTCTGAAGGGCTGTGCTACCCCATGCGTAGTTGATGTAATAAGAGTTTTTTCTGAATGATTTAGTAAACCCGCATCTCCTGCGTCATCAATTGCTGGTTTGGCGGTCATCAGCTTAAAGCAGACATTCCCAGCCCAATTCTGAAGTCACATCCGACTTGGTTTCACGGTTACAGAAACCCAACTTGCCACCTGGCCCCACACCGCGAACATTCCAAATTAAATTAAAAGATATTCAAGAAATAGTAGTTTGAGCACTTGTCAAAAAGAGACTCAAGTGTTAATCTTTTTTTTTTTAAATTACAATTAATTCAACAAGTATCACAATTCAGAGGTGCCACAAATGCTAGCGTGCATATTTATATCATAATTTAGGTGTAATTTTTGTGTTTTAACGGGTGCCCATGAGAAAAATCCTTAAAAGAAAAGAAAGAAAGTCGTAATAAGAGGCAACTCCTTGGCTATTGCCGGAGGTTCCCACTAGATTTTCTCATGTTCTAACGAAGTTTCAAAGACGTCTGAGGCAAGGTACATTACTTTGAAGCAATTCAAAACAACTTCACAATTACGATTATCCAATAAATAAAGCAAATATTATATGTCGAAGCACACATGATACAACAAAAGATCTGGTACAACTAGTTTAAGTAAAAAGGTCGTGAATATTTAAGATTGTACAGATATTCTGTGATGAAGTTCAATTCATACTGTACGAATCCCCAATGTACATATGACTGAAAGATCAATCAAAAAATGAATATCATTGAACTTGAATACAAGAACAATGCAAAATTTTTATATATTGGTCAATCTATTATACAAATGGCTACCTTTTCTTCAAAAGCTAAGACTCACTCTACTTCTCAAATGACAAATCAACAGGGCATATACGAAAGAGCCTCCCAACGAGAAAAATTGTAGCCGAGATTGGTCTAAAAGAAAACTACCACAAATTACCTATGGCGTGCAAGTGGATCATGAGGAATTGTCAGATTCGACACCTGGCTTCAAAGTCGGAATAGATTGCTGTTCTAATTCCCTGCGAGAAGCTTCCCACAGCTGCTGTTCTATTCCCAATTTCCTCAGCTCTGTTAGGCCTCGTTCAACTGCAATAAAGCAGAAATTGCATGCAATTAGATCTGATAATTCTCAAACAAGCCCACAAGTGAGGTAGTCATGATCCTTGTTAGCAGGAAATAATAATGCCTAAGTAAGAGTTGTTATGCCATATAAACTGAAATCCGTTACACCAGCAGATGTTCACATGCAACAAGAATTGCAGGGCATTTCCATGCTACTTGGACAAGGACTCGCGAGATTAATGTTACTCAGGTGTAGCCATTGTTGGCCTTAAATGCATCTATTTTTACAAGCAAGAATCTACAATAAGCAAATGAGGAAAAGAAAAGTACCATCAACGGCATCATGTGATGTTGGCGATTGTGCACTACGGCTTATCCAGAACTGAAGTCTCTCTTCAGCTATATCCTCTTCAACACCATGATCTTTGGCTCTTCTCCAAAAGTACGTAAGCCAAGCCTGAAATATTGAAAAGCATGTAAGCAAGCTGGGATGAAATCCCATTACTCCAAAAAAGAAAGCGTTATACACTAAAACAGCAGCAACGAATATTAACAAAAAGATATACCTCCTTGAAGAGAACATCTTGCGACTCTTCTTGACTTAATTCTGCAAATATTGAAGCGAAATTATTGACATGCCTCTTTCTAATGGAAGGATACAAATGAAATGCTTAAACCAAGGAGACACTACAATTATTTACTTTCGTCATCCTCTAGTCTTATATTGCTTAACAATAACACAATTAGAAGAACCCAACATGTTCCTTACCAAACGGCTCCATATATTTCGTCTCAATAGTTGATTTAGGTTCTGCAATTCAAGGACAAAAAAGTATTAGATGATTCTGTTGAAATGTAAAGCCAATTGCTCTGTTTTTATGGCAGAGATTGAGGAAAAATGTTAATGAACAACTTCAAACATGTTCTCCAACAATCTATATATGTCACAAACCCATTACTGAAAAAAAGAGCTACATTAAATATTTTCTGTAAACAACCCAAAAACAGACATTCACGATTGCAGAACTGCATGATAATTCTATTGAACTAAAACAACAAAAACATGTCAATTCAGTTGAAAGGAGGAGAAAAGTCTGTAAATAGATAGGAAAAGGTGCCACAAGGTGACAGTGTGTTAAACATTGCATGACTTGGAAATCATCCAGGTTAACCTGGAGGACAAAAACTACCTCCTTATTAGGTGATAATCTATTCAGTCGTCGAAGCCTATGCCTTTTGCTATATGCTAATAGCATCTCTGGGTCTTAAGAATATCTCTAGAATCATGAAGAGCACAAACATTAAATTCTTGAGCCTGTTTTAAGGGTTACAAAACTCCAAAGGAACACAACGAGAAACCATATGCATGAAATGAAGTGGCTTGACTAGTTTGATGAAGTAAAGTAATTAAGATAGTAACAGGAACAGAAACTTTATCGCAGTCAGAATGGACATGCAGATGGGAATTCACGTGGTAGAATTACAGAATTACCCGTTCAGATGAAAAACATGCCAACACACTAGGGGTGGAGCTGAGAACTCCCTACAACAAAGAACAAATTTGATATGCTAAACTCTTCAAAAGTAGGAAAATGTTTTTTTGCTTGACAGATTAACAGATTCTCAAAGAACAAGACTTGAAAACTTGGTTTGTCAGAAAATGGGAAAGCCACAATAATCACCAATCATCCTGCAAATGAGACTAAGCGTGCCGTATTAAGATATAAGAGGATGCTTACATATTTATTAAAATTTAATGAAATGATGATAAAGCCAGATGATTGACCATACCCAAGAAAGAATGACGAACCAAACTTGAACGTCGGTGTTGGGCAAGTGCTAAGACAACAGCATCCTCAACCTTGATGGCAGCAGAAATAAGAAAGTAATAATTCATAAGCAATGACTCACCTATAATCAGAAATTAGAGATGGAACAATTACCAGAAAATATGTTACACTAGGGGGTCAAATGGGTTACCCAAATTAATTGGGTTTGGGTGGAAGTGGGTCCTAAAGTTTTTTAATTGCCTCTCTGCCAACTATCATTGCTTGATTACTAGTAGAGAAACAAGAAAATAACCATTCATAAGCAACAACTCACCTGTAATCCACAAGAAAGAAGGGACATCAACCACAAAAATATGTTAAACTAGGGGGTTAAATGGTCATCCAAATTAATTGGGTTTGGGTCAAATGCTTCCTCAAGTTTTGGCAGCCACAATTCACTCCATTTACTGGGTTGGTATGGTCATCAATAACCCACTTATGGAATAATATCAGCTTCAGACAAACAAAAGAACTAATTCCAACATTTATCTTAGGTCACATCTGAACGCTTAATAACCAAGTTTAGCTCTGAACATTTTGATAAAGAAAACATAATCATTCCAAAATCAGTTGAAACATCAATGCCACAAGAACAGAAAAGAAAAGTGAATAAATAGGTCAACATCGATAGCAAGCAGGACCTAAAACATTTGAACTCCATCCGTTTATAAAACATAGTTGAAGTAATCAAGAAACAAAATAACTGGGCAGAAAAACACAGTAGTCTTGAATAAACAACAACCTTTAAGGAAGCTAATTCCCTTAAGCCCATTTCAACTGAAAGCATGCTCTCAATATTTCCTTCCCCTGTTAAGTCACTTAAATTCCGTACATGTTTGCTCCTTCTTTCTGTATCATCTCCACCTGAATAATGTCAGAGATAATAATTGCTCAGTCATACTCTCGCCCAGGACTGAAAATCTACTTAGCCATATAACCAAAATCTCCCCAACAAGATAGTAAAAAGCAATGGTAAAGAAGAGATACCATTCCAAGACTCTTCCCTCGCTTTTTGTCCAGCAGAAATGACAACTTCAAATGGAAGAGGTGCCAGAGACGACCAGTGTTCATGTTTCAAAGCTGCTACATCAGTACAAATACCTAGAAGACACAAAAGGTCAAGAACAATAGCTTCAGAAGAACTTTAATTAGAAAATAGCTGGTCATCAAAGCCAACGAAGAAGAGGAAACAAGGAATAAAAGACAGAAAACAACAAACTATCCATTTAAGTGGAGTTAGAAATAACCATGAATTACAGATGCAAAGTAATTCCTAACAAACTAAATTCTTAGCAATAAGGCATATAGCACAAATTACATCAGTGTGACACCTACTTTACAAAGACAAAGTTGAAAGAGGAAAAGAGTTTCAGCATAGCTTGATACATCCAATTCCTCAAACAATTCCAAATGCAAAAATATGAATAGCAAGATGCAACCTGAATTGACACTTGGATTGGTATATAATGTCACAAGTGATTACCATAATGTACAGCTAAGCCCCAATAGCGAGCAAGCCAGCACCTCTTCAGAACAACCTCCTCCTAAATTGCCAAATCAACCCCCAAGTTGGAAAGAAAATGAAAGGGAAAAACGAAAAAGGGAAAGATATTCAGGAATCTGGTTAACATTTGTGTTGTATAAGCAGGTAATAAAGACATCAGATTTATAACACAACCATTTCTTCATGAGTCAAAATCATTCTTTGGGTCATAACACGTAGAGCTTTTGCTTCAGATTCAGCTTCTTGCAGCTGCTCCATGGTATTCACTGTCTCATCTTTTAAATTCTGAATCAAACCAATAAAAATGATGAGAATGTTGTTTGAAATCCTGTCAAAATAGTATTGCACTAAGCAACATTTGCTAACCTCAATCTCAGTACGTAGAGATGAAATTTGTTCATCTCTCCCATCCTTCATTTGCTGCGCAGCTTTAAGAGCTGCCTGAAGCAGAAAATTTGGAGCAAAAGACAACAGTCACTACAGTTATATCTAATTTTTCTTGAAGATGGCAAAATATTAGGAAAACGAAAAGGAAAGTAGACAAAACTAGCAAAAGGCAAAGCTATAGTAGTGGCCCCTTTTCCTACCCAACCCCCCACGTAGAGAGAGAGAGAGAGAGAGAGAGAGATCATAGTGTTAGCATGGCTCTACATACTATCTAGCTTGTTGTCTGCCAGCATTTCAAGCATCAATCAGTAGAAAACTTTTATTGCAAATTCCACCAATCAAATAGCTGTTACATACCTCTCTTTGCCGAATTGCTGCTTCCTTCCTGCAGAGAGTCATAGCTAACATTAGGGGTGTGCATCGAAATCGAATTAGGTAATTGGGAACTTTGAATTCGGAATTTTTTGAAATTTGGACATCAGGAAATTTGATCGATTTCGATTCTGATATCACACATTCCCAATTTCGAATTTGTACCGAATTCAATTCGAAATTCGGTAATAATCAATTTCACCGAACTCAATTTGGAGCTTTGTTTTGTATTTCTAATTTTTTTATTATAATTACATATATGTTTTGCTAAACTAAATGCTAACTTTTGTATAATATATGTTTACAATTATAACATAATATACAACTAAATAAGACTTATTATTGTACTGTTAAATAATATAATTATTAGTTAGATGTATAATTATACAATATAAATTTTACATTACATATATAAAAAATATATATATAACGAATTTGAAATCGAAATCGGTATTCGATTTCCAATTTGAAAAACACCATTACCGAATTCGAACCAAATTCGTATGTTTCAAATTCGGAAAACCTGATTTCCATCCCGATTTCCGATTTACCGATCTCCAAAATTCTGAATTCAAGGATGTTAACAAATCGGAATTTTTCGATTTTGCACACTCTTAGCTAACATTAAGCCAAGGATGTTAACAATGATGTAGAACAGGAGAAAAAAAGTAGTACCTGCTCAATAGCTTAGCTTCTAGAGATACTCCGTCCCCCAGAGCAGCAACCTGTTAACGAAATAAGGAAGTTATCAAAAGAAATCAGGGATAAAAGTCTAAAATGGAAAGCCAGAAACTGAATGTGATGCCTACCTGTTTCTCCAACTCCCTGGCCCTAGCTTCGGCTTCCTCATGTTTTTCTTCTGCATGACGAAGCTGTAGGCAAAATGAGCTACCCAATCAAACTTAATGCACAAATAGTCGTCTTTATTTTTCCCCTCCTGGTACTTAAGTATTTCTTTGAGGCCAGGAAAATTGAACTGTTGGGACTTTGGAGGAAGATCATTTTCCTGGGGTGTTAAAATAGAGAAAATAATAAAGGGATACAGAAAGCCACCTTGTCAAGAATAAGTTCATTTTCCTCTTGTATCATGTCAAGCTGCAGAATAATATTCAACTCATTAAAACATGTTAAGGATCCTGATATCCCTTAGAAATACAAAATATATAAGATACAAGAACTTAGATGAGATGCACTTCTAGATCGTCATACACTCTAATCATTTATGCTGATGATTCATGTACGCTAATAATGCAGTTCCTTACTTCATCTCGAAGTGCAGAAGCTTCATGTTCATTTCCTGAAGCTTTCAAGTCAACTAGTCCAACATCTGGTGTGAGCCTGAATCAATAACAACAGTGACACGCTATGACACCCTCTGATAAAACTCATTATTTTCCTTTACAGCTAAAAAAGGTAATGACTGGATACATCATCTCCCATGTGATACCAGTAAAATTATACCTTAGATCAAGCAGTTGAACTACTAATATAAATGTGAAATTTTCAGGAGATCATGTATGTTTCATGAAAGGCATGCCAAAGATTCTGTCACATACCAGCAGTCAAGGCAGACCTTAACCACTTACAGAAGTGCTATATACCTAGTAATTAGCATTTGGCTCTATTTAGCTATCAGAAAGTACACTGGTGTCAGACATCAGAGCACAAAAGTTTTCACCAAGGATTTTATATGCCTTTGATCAATTCCTCTTTCAAATTTAATGAAGTTGAGAGCGATATATTGCCAACAGATCTTTTGTTTCAATTGGATAATGAATTTAGTAAAAAACAGTGATGACTCGTGTATTATGCAACAGCATGTGGCTTAAAAGTACTAATCTGAAAATAGTTCAGATTATGATTAGCATTAGATTATTATTTACCAAAAAAGACTGCTGATCACTCATATCAGGTTTCTGTACCTAGCAAACATGTCTTCCATTGCTCATATGTATAAGATTTTCTGGATCTAGCAAACATGTCTTGCATCCTCTAACTCTATTTGGGTTACCTTAACCCAAATGCAGGATAGATGCCTCTCTAGTGCATTCTAAGGAGCATATCCTTCCAAAACTACATTCCCCAGACCTGCACCCCCACCAACTTAACCCTTATACACATACACAAAGAAAACAAAATAATTAAAATTAGGTTAAAGAATGACACATGACAAAGGTTTATAATTGAAAATACAAAGTCAGACACACAGCTAAAGAGAACCATGACTGTAAGAAACACAGAAAGCCACCGAGCTTTAAAGAACAGCTAAACAAAGTACATCACCTCTTTTCTCGTAATCTGCTACTTGGAGGTTCTATTGGCGGGATGGTAACTGGAGTTCTCAGTGTTGTTTTATTCTGGGGCAAAACAGTAGTGGTGGTTGAACGAACAGACATTGAAGGCCTTCCAGCAGAAGTGGAACGTACTGAAGGCGTGTGATCCATAAAGTTCCGACCTAACTAAACATGATTACATCCAGTTAGCCATTAAAATCACATATAATCTTCATGCAGAAAGTTGGGAGTCTCAATTTTCAAAATTTGTATTTTGCACATCATTATTTGGTTTCAGACAGCAAAATAACGAAAACTCCCTAGAATTTCAGACAGCAAATCACCAAATAATCTTATTTGCACAAATTATCTTACAACTCTCTTTGTTTCACTTCTTTACACCTTCCACAGAATCTTACTAGAAAATGAAAAATCAAATGAATTTCTTCAAAAAAATAATTTCGCATGATATCAAATCCTATCATTTCATAAAATATTTTAATCTCTGTTTCTACAAAAAGATGACATGTCAGCAAAACATGTACACAGGTAGACTCTAACTGGTCCAAGATCATTGCATGAACAGTAATAACCAATGTGCACCTATACTAATAGCCAAAAATTGCATGATGATGGGCAAAATTTAGATAATTAGAATATCTTCAGAAAATTATGATATCATTCCAAAAAGTCTCAGAGGACTCAAGAACATATTTTGCAATAAGAAATGCTACCACCTTCTAAGCATTTTGCTCGATAGTGTAGCTAACAATGTTCATAAAATAGTTCCTTCACAAAACCTTTTTTATCTTTTTGCTTTTAAGTTCTTTACTCTGGCATAATTTTTGGCACTCCAGAGAAATTTCAATTCCAATTTCAATATATATTCCAAATTCAAACAATCTTATTTTACTTTAATTAATGGCATATAGCACTGACTGCTCCAAAATGCCGAATCAAAGCATGATTTTTTCCAGCATACCAATTGACTTTTGAGCTCTTCACCTCATATCTTAGAGTCCATTGCTTCCAGTAAATATCTAATGAGTAGAACTTATTTGAAATTTAACTGCAGAATTATCGACGGACAGTCCAGTTCCTCAGCTCAAAGCACGAGAAGACATAAAGCACCTAAATTACACCCAAAAAGAGAAACAAAAGTAATTCAAAAAAGTTCAGCCTGATTACCGCAGGTGAAGGAGATCTATTCGGTTTAGCAAGCGAAGCAGCCGGGAATCCACTGTGACTGTTCCTATCAACTCTGCTACTATTCACATTACTAGAAAAACCGCTGGCAGGCGGCGGAGGAGCACCAGCAAACCGAAATCCAAGATCATCATCATCGTCATCGTCATCGGTGGTGGCCTGCGAAGCCATGACCTGAGCCAGTCGCTGCGCGGCGGCCTTGGCAGCAACGTTCTGAGTCCTTTTAATAGTAGACATCCCCCCTGCGGCCGGCGGTAGCCTCGATCGTGGATGCGCCGGTGATCCTGCAGGCGACGATGAGCCTGTACTGCTTGATCCCCCACTCCACTGCCGCGCATAGACCGGACTTTCCGTGGTCCTCCGATCCATTTCTCCGACTTCAAAAATATACAGAAATGTATATATATATGTGTGTGTGTGTGTGTGCGCGCTACTATATGAATATATACGTATAGAGTTGTGTATGTATAGGTTTGGGAGCTAGATTTTTGGGAGGGGAAATTGAGCTAGATTTCCTCTCGGACGAGACTTGGATGGGAATTGGAAAAGCGTTGAACTTGGGAGGTGAAAACGCATGTCCAGATAGAGAAATTTCTGAAACGGGGAGAAAAAGAAAAGGAATTGTCGTTAAAAGACTTTAAAGTAACTCTTTCTAGCAAGGTAAGCGGTGATGACCAGCATAGATTTGGGATTTGGGAGAGGCGACTGGTGAGTAGGCGGGCGGATGCTACGACGTCGTTAGATTGTATTTTAGGGACGAGGATTTAAAATTAGAATGAAGAAAAATTAATATTTACACTCCAGCATTTGTAAATTTAGTTTCTTTCCACGCATTTCCATTCCACGGGTCATTTTGCAGTTAATAGTTAGTATAACTAGAAACTACAACACAAATTTTGAAAATCTAAATGTTCATTTGATAGATAAACTACTTTTTCATTCGGCATTCAAAAAGAGTTTGAAATGAAAAGAATAAACTTTATCTCCACGCTGAGCTAATGAAATTGAATAAATGGCATTGAGTGATAGGCTAAAAATAAGGTATTAACTAATGAAAAAAAAGAGTCAAACTCCAACGTGTTAAGCAAAAAAATATGTATATATATGTGTGTGTGGCCAAACTCAATAATAAGACCAAGGGAAAAAGAGTGATAAGAGTAATGATATAGAAGAAAAATGGGGAGAGATAAAAAAAAACGAACGTAAAATAGAGAAATAACACAGGACACACAATAAATTTCCTAATGGCCTTGCCATCAATAATGGGCACAATGAGATTGAATTAATAATCAAGTCAAATAATAGGAGTAGAAAAATAGAAAAAATGTGACTAGTTGTAGATTTTCCTACTCGTAGATAAATGAAAAGGATCTTGTGATTAAAAGGAGAATTAAAACCATGAACTGATTGATTGATTGGCTAATTGATTAAATAAGAGGAAAGGTATGATTAGCAGAAACATATAAAAGTAAGAGAGTAATAGATTGATTGGAATTTAGAGAACGTAAAGTTGCGTAATGGTATAGTTTATGTGTTGTGTATCTAATTATAATATTATGTATATTGTTCATGTATATAAGATTAACTCTAGTTTTAAATAAAAAAAAACTGGTAATAACTGATTGGAATGATAGGAAAAACGATAGCTAGTCCAAATTTTGATAATGGTTGTAAATGATCAAGCAAATAATGTGAAAAGAGAATTAAAAAGAAAAGCTACGAGTTGACCCGAAAAAAATAAAATAGTACTAGTAATTAATAGAAAATGAAGATAAGGTACGAAATTGATAATTGATCGAAATTTACTATAAATAAATAATGAAGTGAAAAGGATTGCAAATTAATTGCGAAAAAAAAAAGAAGAAAGAATGGAATCCGCCAAAAAACATATGAACAAACACGAAAGTTGATTCGCACCCAAAATTGTGGAAAAGGAAACAGACTATGGATGTTCAGGATCTTTTGCCAATCCCAAAGTTTAAATTCCACAGAGATTAGAGAATACACGAATCCAATCTTCTCGTTGCAAGTAACTTCAATCCCACACTCTCAGGCTGCTTGTCGCCCAATTTAATTTGCCCATCACTGCATTGGTCTCAGGTTTGGCGGTGAACGCGAGCTGGTCTGGCTGAATGACAAAAGATGCTTTGGATCGAGGATCATTGTACTATGGTGCTGTTGTAGTTCCAATTTCTTCAAGTCACGACAGATAGAAAGCCATTAGACACTTCTTCTTTTTGGGCTCAACCCAACGCAGCAGTGTGGGCTAGTCTCATGGTCCAACCTCAATTATTTCCTGCCGTCCAAGTGCCAACCTGTTTATCTGCATCTTGAATTGCCAGTAGCTATCAAATTAATAATCTTTTGAATTATTATAGTCCTTTTATCGATTAAGAGAGAGAGGGGAGAATTCAGATAAGCTATCAGGTTCCGTAAGGATCCTCATTGCATTTCAATGAGGTCCAAATTCGGTAAATATGTATCCTTTCAAATTTCCCTCATTTTTTGCCCCTTTTTGTCAATTTCTCGAGTTGATGATACTTTATCACATCACTGTTATGAAAAACAGGTTTCAAAATAATTAAAAAAATGAAACTCAAAGGAACCAAGAATGTACTCGTAACCATCTTACTAATTCTTCAAAATCTTACTTTCAATAAATTACGTTCTAGAGAATGTGTCAATCATATTCATACCTAACCCTCAATCTTTGGAAGAAAGGGAAAGACTACTAAAGGTGCAGGTTTTGACATGGTATACACAATTTCTCCTAACCCAAAAAAAAAAATCCTCTTAATTCCTACCATTTTGATTGTTATGTTAGCTTTTTTGAAATTTTTATAATATATAAAATAACGATTCGATGCATATAACGTAACGATTTATCTATGTACGTCACGGGGTCTAGACTTTTGTTTTGTTTGATGACCCAAATGTCAGTTGGAATTTGGACAGTAGCAATTTGACGGAAAAGATGCATAGTTTTCCACTGTGAATGTTCTTTCTTGTGAAGTCTCTACAACGTTTCCAAGTGATTGCCATTCTCAGGGGTCCTCATACCTAGAGGCATACGTATATAATACAACAGATTGTGTTGGCTGTCAATATCTTTTAGAACCACCCTAGTGTGACTACGGGACACTAAGGACAGCGACATTGCCGATGCCTTAGCCCGAAGCACATAACCAAAGCTACTCCAAAACAAGTTCTGATCAAGAAACTGTCGACATCAGAAGCAAACAATGACGCCTAATTCTGAGCTATACCAATCACATGAGTGTGCTCAAGAGAGAAGATTCATTAGAATTTTTTTTCTTCACAATGACTTTGCAACATTTTTTTATGATATGAGATAAAATATTAGTTAAAAATAAGCTTTAAATTCTATAGGTACAGTCATTTGATTTGATGTCTTCGCTAACCTTGTTTGGATTGTAATTTTTTAGAATTTTTGTAGAAAATGTGTTGTAACGATTTGATATGTATAAGGTAAAAAAGTGATTAAAAAATGTGTCTGCAAAAAATGTAAATTTTTTTTTGATGAAAAATAGCTTTCCAAACAATGCCTTTAAAAAAATGTATGCGGAAAATTTTTTTTTGCTACAGTATCCTGCATGGACCGAATTGGAACGTTTCCTCTCACAAATGCCCAGGAGAATTTCAAGGAATCTTAGCACTTTTTTATTTTCCTTTTGGATTCGGCATTTCTGAAAAGTATTAAAAGTCCTGCCTCATTTCTTCATTACTTTTTCCGGCCACATCTGATATGGGATTGTGGGCCCAATCTGAGAGGAGTAAATAGCGGTAAACATCTCTCTAAAAAAAAAAAAAAACAACGCAACGACTTCAGGCGAAATCATTCAAAGTCTTCTTTTAACAAATTGCTCAAAAAAAAAAAATTTTTTTTTCCTTAGCACCATTGACCACACCTACCAGTGTGATGGTAAGTCCAAATCTCACCAACCCATATAGCCTCCAAAGTTGTGTTTGGATTGCAATTTTCTAGAGTTTTTGTAAAAAATGTACTATAGCGATTTAAAATAGATGAAATAAAAAAGTGAAAAATTTGTTCGCGGAAAGCGTACGGATTTTCTTTTGATAGAAAATCTCTTTCCAAACAAGAGCTATCCAAGAGTAGAGTTATAGATCATAATCTATTTACTAATCTAATTATAATAAAATATTGTTATTTTTTATCAAATAACATATGAAAAAAATAAATAAATTTTCAAACGGATCATAAATGAATAATTAGGTAAACTTAAACTCATTCATTAAATAGACATAAATGAGTTGACCCTTTTGATCTATTTATTAAATAAACATAAATGAATCGATCCAATTATAACTCGCTGAGATCCGTTCGAATCACCTATCTTTGATGCATCTATTGAAGAGTATAATTAAATTCTCAGTATTTACAACTTAAACTTCTACCTAGGACAATGCAGTAGGTATATTTTTTAACCCTACCCATTGAATCGGTGGTTAATTTGTAGTTTTGGATCCTAAACTTTGATCAATGAAAATAATACGGTAGACATATTTTCGAACTTATTCCATACAATTGGTGGCTAAATTGTTGTTGTCAACATAAAATTGCACATTGAACATTAATGAGACCATCACTATAATTAATTACTAAGTATTGAAATATTGCTAATTAATTACTAAGTATTTTAACCTTTCTCCAAAAATTAACGTCCTATTCTTCATGTGCGACAAACCCAAAGATATAATTTAGCTACTAAATCGTTCTACATAAAGGCTTATAAAAATAAAATAAAGTGGAAATTAATTGCTTATCATCATAACTTTAATATCATTGATTGAAATTGAATGAATAATGGGAACCGAAATGAAGTGTGAAGTGTGAACCATGATGGTTGGTTAATTGAGTCGAGAATGTGGAAAGATGATAACGTGGTTGGAAATTGTTTCATTGGTCAAACCCCGGAGGCTCGACAGTCAACACCTTCCACCTACCTCCGCCAAAAATCCCGTGTTTTTCTAATTGCGTTATCAGATTCCACTGATCCTAAGAATCAGTCACCAACAACAACCTGGCATTGGAATCTTTATCTAGTAGAAACAATTAATGGGTTTGTTTCTTGAACACTAATCCTGATTTTCCCAATTTTCACCCATAACAAAAAGCGGTACTATAATATAATAATACTCCTATTGCTTTTAGAATTGTTCTTTGTTACTCCCTATTAGAATTGTTCTTTGTTACTCCCTATTAGGGATTGATGTAAATCATTTTCGTTCGGTTCATTCACCTTTGATACGCGTACTTGCGACTTGCTATCATCAGCTCAGCTACCCCTAAATCTACTGCTCGCCATCTAACAAAGTAGAGAAATACAGTACCACTAGCCAGCAGCCCATTACTTTATAAGTACTTTAGTAGGACGCCTTTTTCTCTTTGTGTTCTCTTTCTGCAGCCACCCAATCACGCCCCCCGTCTATTCCCTTCTTCGTACTAGTACTAGTCTGTTGACTTGTAGGAGGATTTGGGTTTTGTGAAGATGTCTCTCCTTTCAGATCTCATTAACTTGGATCTCTCCGAATCCACGCAGAAAATCATTGCTGAATATGTTTGGTAAGCAGCAGCATTTATCTGCATCTTTATCTTTTCTTTCTGGGATCTTTCCATTTTCCTGCAGCTTTTGATTGCATGGTTGGGCTTTTTTTTCATATTTGGATCAATGGGTTTTTCTGGGATTTATTTGATATTCATGAATCGTGCAAAATATATGATATGATGATGTTATGTACCTTATCAGCTTATCTGCATGCAAGAACACATAAAGCTTGGACTCCTATGGCTTTTTTTCCCGTTATTTTATCGGTTGTTTTTGTCCTCCCCCAACCCCAACACCAAGAGTTTATCTTTGTTTTGATGTATGTGCGGTGTTCGACTATTGACCCCCAGGATCGGTGGATCTGGTATGGACATCAGAAGCAAAGGGAGGGTAAGTCCTGTATTGATTAAAACTGATTAGTTTAGTCAACCTTTTTTGGGTGTAAGTTTTGATCTTCTTCAGATTTTGTTGTCGATTTATTTATCCTGTGAATCAGACTTTACCTGGACCAGTTAATGATCCTGCTAAGCTTCCCAAGTGGAACTACGATGGTTCAAGCACTGGTCAAGCCCCTGGTGAAGATAGTGAAGTGATCTTATAGTATGTTTCTTTTACTTGTGTCGTTTTAATACCTCAGTGCTTTTTTTGTCTTTTTTACTTTCCCTTTTATTCTTTTATTTTAATTTCCAAGAAAGTAATAATTTTTCTCTCTTTTTGGGTGTCAAAATGTAGTCCTCAGGCAATATTCAAGGATCCATTCAGAAGGGGCAATAACATTCTTGTGAGGGCCTTTTTGTCTAGCACTAGTTGCTCAACGTAAAAACAATCGATCTTATTCTGCTTTAAGTTTCATTGTAATTTTTTTTTATCGTGATGACTGTAGGTTATGTGTGATGCTTACACTCCTGCTGGGGAACCTATTCCAACAAACAAGAGGTACAATGCTGCAAAGATATTTAGCAGCCCTGAAGTAGTTGCAGAGGAACCTTGGTACGTTCTAGTAATTCTTTTTACTTTTACTGATCTAGAAAAGATTTTTTTTTATATTGTTTTGTTCAGGCATATAGTGTTAATCCAATGAAATAATGCAGGTATGGAATTGAGCAAGAATATACCTTGCTTCAGAAGGAAGTTAACTGGCCTATTGGATGGCCGGTCGGAGGGTATCCTGGACCACAGGTAGCATCTTTGTCTCGTTTGATGTCCATTAAGTTGTTTGGTTGTTGTTATTCAATATCGGCTTCCTATATCCAATTGTTTCGAGTCATATTTTACCTGTTACTATCTTTCAGCTTCAATTTATGGTATCTTCTGTACAGAGTTGTTGATTTGGTAATTTGTCTAATCTAACTCACAGGGACCATACTATTGCGGGGCTGGAGCTGACAAGGCTTTTGGTCGTGACATTGTTAACTCACATTATAAAGCCTGTCTCTATGCCGGCATTAACATAAGTGGCATCAATGGAGAAGTTATGCCAGGCCAGGTATATCTCATGAATTCAGATATATATATATATATAGGTGGGCTAGCTTGTGATGGAATTATCTGCCTCTCGTGATTTGAAACAAGAAAACTTTAATCATGCTTGTGGCCGAAAAGTATAAAAACTGTCTTTTTTTGCATAGTGGGAGTTCCAAGTTGGTCCTGCCGTCGGCATCTCTGCGGGCGATGAGCTTTGGATGGCACGCTACATTCTAGAGGTACTTCAGTTACAGTCCATACTGACTAAACTGGAATCTAAAATTAGATATGCACGTTAAAAGCTTATGATTTGTACTCTCTTTTCCTGTTGACAGAGGATAACTGAAATTGCTGGAGTGGTCCTCTCTTTTGATCCAAAACCTATTCAGGTTAGAATTGTGAACTCTATAGATCTGCCTGTTTACCAATTTTAGCATCTTGTGAGATTACTGAGATCGTGATGTTATCATAGAGCTGCTAATGTTTTTTTCTTTGGTAGGGTGACTGGAATGGTGCTGGTGCTCACACTAATTACAGGTTTGAAGTCCTTTTTATTTTGTGAAGAATTACTTCCCTGCAAATTTATTTCAAGTAGACTGTTAAAGTCATACTATGAGTTGCATTTATGCTCTAAGATGCAATACTAACCTGTGGCATAAAACGCTATTGATGTTGCTATCAGTACCAAGTCGATGAGAAGTGATGGAGGATTCGATGTAATAAAGAAGGCTATTGAAAAGCTTAAATTGAAGCACAAGGATCATATTGCTGCTTATGGAGAAGGCAATGAACGTCGTCTTACAGGGAAGCATGAAACCGCAGACATTAACACCTTCTCATGGGTAAAAACTTCTTCACTTCTGATTCCATCACAATATTGATTTGCAGCAGTGACTGGTTGTCGATGAGATAATTACCTGGCATGGTCACCTTCTTCCCAATTTATTTTCGGTTGCTTGATTTAGAATTCCAGTGTATACTTGTTAACAACCAGAAACTTTGCTTAGTAAAGTCCTGACATTTCCAAATATTATTTCTGTTTCTGGGGTTAAAGTTATCGAGTCTTGAGCACCTTTTTTCAACTCTACCCTTGTCTTCTTTCGTTAACTGCTCGGTCATGTCATACTGCTAAGACTGTGTATACAATTGACACGCAGGGTGTAGCAAATCGTGGAGCCTCTGTAAGGGTTGGCAGGGACACAGAGAAGGCTGGCAAAGGTTATTTCGAGGACAGGAGGCCTGCTTCAAACATGGATCCTTATGTTGTGACTTCCATGATTGCAGAAACAACCATTGCGTGGAAGCCATGAGAGGCCTAAACCATATTCTGCTGCATCATGGATTTATTCGCATTCTTGGACGCTGGAGTCATTTAGATGAAGTGTACTCTCTTATAATTCTTATATATCAGCTTTCATTATCCTTTGTCTGTGTGTGCCAATAATCTGACACAAAGCAGTGGAATTTATTTAGTCCGACGGTCGGTTGGTCCCGGACATTTGATTCTTCAGAGGATTGTTCTTTCTTTGATAAGATTTGTTTGCCTCTGTCTGTCCATCTTTTGCTATTCAAATCAAGGGCAATCCGTTGGCGCCTAGGAAGTAATCATATGTATATGTATTTGTTTCAAGACCTCAGCATGCATAAAGTGCAGATCTTGCCTTAATTCACCCATTGCTAAGCACAAAGTGGAGTAGGAATCTGCACTGTGGAGTATTTGCGTTAGTGATGCCGGCTGTATTGTCCTGCTGAAGGGTAATTGTTCCTGTATCATGTGGTGGCTAAGAACTGAACTGATGATTATGAAGTAGCTAACAACATTCAGGGAGTCATGCTCTCTCTCAACTCTCTTAAGACGTTGATGAAGAGATTCCTACTTTGGTAATATGGACTACGACATAGGGTCTCGCGTGGTAAACACAAAATTGAGCGCACATCCAAGGGAATTTTCGCACGTTTTTTTTTTGGGGGGTCTTTTACTGCTTAGCCAAAGAGGAACTTGTGTTTGAGCTTTGCCAAAAAGAGGACAGGCTTTTGTCAGAACATGGAGAAGGAATAAACCTCAAGAGTCATCTGGTTGCGGAGGAAATATTATTGTCAATCATCTTAATCAACAAACAAATCAAGCAATCAAGTGGATGGTAAATCACCAAAGATTACACCAAACCACTAACCCCACTCAGGACTCAGGTCAAGTTGAATAACGAGAGGTAGTGCATGCCCGTCCATCATTCAGACTTTGGCAATACGATATGGTTATGCGGGATAATTTCCAACCAATATGGCTTGGCATTGTTTGGTTTTTCCGAATGCATCAGGACATGCGACTTTCATTCCAATTCCACCGGTCCAACAGTCACTCGCTTCGCTCCCATTCCTCCAATCCCGGGTTTCTTATGTTATAGTGATGATGATGACAGAGTCACACAAAGCCGATTCTTATCTCTCTCTTTTTTTTTTTTTTTTTTTGGGGGGGGGTTGGTTAAATAAGAGTACAAGATCACAATAGAAACCTACAATGATTCCCCAGCCTCAACAAAACAAACGGTAACAATTTCATATGATCAAAAATTCTAACCACCAATTTCTTTCTTGGACTAATAATTGGTTTTACAAATCTTTCCACAATGGATATTTTCCCCTCTTTTTTTAAATTAAATTAAATTTTTTTTTGAAAAGACAGCATGGATGAAACGGAGTAAGGCAACATTGAAGTATTGAAAATCAAATTTGAATACCAAAACTAGAGGATGACACACTTCGTTATTGGGTTGGCGGAAATCAAAAGTGTAAAACGAGAAAATAAAGCACCCATTACGGGGTATTATTGGCAAAGTCGTGTAAACGTTGGATTCGTCGGAGATGAGAATAAGAAATGAATATGCAGAGATCTTCCTGGATTTATTGTGATTCCCTTCTTTGTTGCAGGAGTAATAGATTAAAGATTTCAAGTAAAGAATCGTACTTACAAAAAGGAAAAAAAAGATGCTGACCCCTTGTCCATGATTATGTCAAAGCGACTTTATCATATTCTTGGTATCTTCCCCCTCTCTTTGTTGAGTTCCACAATGCGAAGCTGACTGAGAATCTAAACATTATCATGTGTATTAATTATTACGGCTGGTACGAAATATAAATAATTACAGTAATTTTTTATTGAAATTTTCTAACGGATGCCCAACGGACATTTGTTAATACACTTAAATTTCATTTAATCTATCATGCATATACACGTACATTAATAATTACTATCAATCCTTACATTTATACATTTTTCCTAATTAATCTTATCTTTACAAAAATTTAACACCTGAAATATATCTTAATGAATGTTACATGGACATCCACTGGACAAACCGTTTTTTATTTATTGAGCTTCAAGTTTCATTCTCCTTTCTCCAGGGATATGTAAGTAACCTTCATCTTAAGAAGAAAAATATAGAAATGGATACGCTTTAATTCGTATTTGATGTATTACATAAAAACAAAATCCAGATAACCTATATATGTTTTATTCTTCGCGGAAATTTAAAAATCACTTGCAGTGGATACCTTCCACAAGAGCTACGTGGAATTTGTAATTTGCCGTTGTTGATCCGAAGAAGCTGCAAAACTTTTTTTTATGTACGAATGACTAGCAGACTTCGCACAGCCCGTGCCCGCTTCAAAATTTCAAGAACAATTAAGTGGAAACTATTCTTTCGCATAAAATCAATAGAGGACAAAAGTAGAATATTTGCCCACTTATGTATATTACTAAATACCAGAATAAATCTTAATCCTATCACTAAATACTAATTAGTAACTACTGATTAGCTAAACTAACTATGACTGTACTTGGAGATAAAATTTTAATGAAAGTTGATACATTGAAGTTTAGCTTAACAATTAAATTTAAAATTCTTATTTATTTCAATATTGTTTAAGAATTGAGATTATGCGTTAGAACTTGGGATTACGAACCCCTTTTTTTGGCATATCCATGTTTGTTTGAGTAAGTCGATTAATTTTGTTGAAAAACATATGAGATATTATTTTGTTATAACAATTTTTTTAGAAAAATTAAAATATTTAGCTTCTATAGCAATAGATAGGTGATTAACAAAAAGCATTACCAACGAGTGGAAAAGAATACTCTATAATGCCTACAACTGTAATAAGCATCTACCATCCATCCACCAATTAAAAACAATACAATACATGACCAAGAAAGTTCCTGCAATACTGTAAACTCCGGTCTTGACTCCATAAATTTACCCCTTAGGCAAGCCTTTGATGATAAAACACGGGAAAAGCTTGCATAGGCAAACCTTTGTGATAATACAGAAGAACAGCTTTTCCATTACTAAGTCAATGTATATGTATAACTGGCGATACAAAACTGGGCCGTTTAATGGTACAACAATTCTGAGGCTTTGGCGGAGAGATTGTCTACAATGTACGTGGTAAAATGGTTACATCAATAAGAATTGCATTATCTATATTACCGAAAAAATGGATGGTGTATATTAATCATAAACCTAATGACATTTGAGTGCTACCATCAAGGAGAGACTCTGCGAGCTCTAAAAGACCTCGTCAGTTAACACGAGCCCAGATTTGGACACTTGCCATATGTCATCGGTAATAATGCTGCCGCATCAATGTCCACCTCAAAGCGGTGTTCAATCATCCACATTGTAATAATTCGACAAGATCGCACAAATCCTCCAGAGAAGCAGCATGATGCCCACGAGCTCTGAAATGGGAGGTATATAGGTTATGGTTTGAGCATGAAGTTTCCTTTGTCCTGCAAGATCAAGTATTCCACTAGGATACAGCGATCAAGCAGACCTAAAACCTCAATAGGAAGGTTACCAAAAAGGACAAAAGCATGAAGAACTAATGAAGGTTGGAAAGCTGGAACCAGTGACTTCATATCTTAATACATTTGGAAAAAAAAAAATCTCCCACTTGTTCATCTTCAGATCATACAGGCTGCACAGAGCCTCTCCTTTAACAAGGAAAGCCCCTTGGAGCCTAAGCAGCAGATGATTGTTAAGGTGAAAATGTTTTCTTAATCCCCTAACTTCAATTGTCCCCTTTCCAACTAGTTTTAGAATTCAAACTAACAATCATTCTCATTTTTCAATCATTAGAAACTCAAGACAAGGGAAAGAAGGGGGAAATAAGAAAGGAAAAAGTCCAGGAAATATACCTTTAATGCAAAAACTCCAGCACGTTCAGGCTCTTGATTTTTAAGTTGTCGGCCTGGTCATTGTTGATGAGCCACGTCCCAAAGGAATAACAGTCTGAAGACCCTCAACTGAGTCTTCCTCTTGTAATAGATCTGCAGACAAGAAATCAATAAATGATTTGCCAGGATCAGATTATTCCACTTGCATGTAATAGACGAGAAGCTCTACATGTCATCGTTAAAAAGCAGGTAACATCAAAAGCATAACCAAATGCAACATTAGGCACTAAACCTTTAAATGACCAAGATTAAACTGATGAAGAAATATTTGATTGACCTAATCCTTATGGTCTCAGACTCAAGGCACTTACCAACTTGACTAATTCCATTTCCTGTAAGATTAGATAAAGCAACATTCATTTCGTAGATATATATCTTACCTGAAACTCCTTCTCCAGCCTGAGTACCAGCAACTCCAATACAAGAAAACAAGGAATTCTCATCTATCTTCAATTGTTCATATGCCAGGTATATGTCTTCAATGTTGGCAGTTTCATAAAACGATGTGAGATCCTTAATACAAGTGATGTCCTGATCATAGAAAATAAAGTTAAACTAAAAGAGTAGCAAGAAACATAACATGTTGAATAACTTGCAATACTTGACATTCATGAACTTTAGCTGATCACAGGGTGATTCACTTGTACACGGTTCCCCCTAAAGATACCAAGACGAGGCACAGTTAAAAAAGAACTCCTCTTGTTTTACCTTCCTGGGTACAGAAGTTGCTTGCAAGTGAGCTAACAACCCTAGCCAATAAGCATTTGATTTGATTTCAGCTTCATGTCTCATCAGCAGAGTTCGTTTTGCCTGTGAACATGACAAAGTTAAAAAGCAACAGATAAAAAACATATACAAACATGGTTTTAAGAATAGAAATTTCAGGATCATTAGAGCAAAATTGTCCTCTCATTGCACAAATACTGATCAACTCATATATCGCATGTGCCTAGTTTTGTTTGAACTTATGACTTAAACTATATCATTTTATTTCAAATGCTCTCTCTCGATAATTTTGACTTCCACAAGCTCATCTGTCTTTTCATGAATCAAAACAATGTTATCTACATAAATTTTGATTGATTTCAGCTAACCAGACCAGAGGCAAGGCAAGAATACAAGGATTGTGATTGCTATCAATGACCATGGAGCCCACCTAATTCACTCCAGATATTGCCACATAGTTGGTCTCATTAAGATCATCCTTAAGACATCAATATAATATGTTGTTGGTATTTTGTTCCCTCCTTTAAAAACATCACAAAGCAGCCATAAATGCTACATCATATTCTTTTCCAAGCCAATGGTTTTCCGATTATTTAATTGAAGCTTGGAAACAGTTCATAGTCTAGATTTGTCAATCTATACATAAAGGGGACAAGTTTAAAAGATTGGAAAAGTAACTTACCCTATCCAACTCCCTTGGAGTAATCCTATTAGTATGCAGACCTCTTAGGACATTTTTGCAAGCATCAACAGCTTTATGAACCTATATATTATTACAGGGAGACTGTCAAATAAACCATGGATAACAACAGAATGATCTCATTAGCCCCGTTAAAGCCAAAAAGGTACCTTGCCAGGAGTTGATGTTACTGAGATCACATACCAACCAAGATTCAGCCGGTCAAACAGGTTCAATTCAAATGATACATCATATGTCAATCCAAGGGAATCCCTAACAGTTGTAAAAAGCCTACACAGAAACCAAACAACATTTTGTTACACTAACAAAATGATCTTCCATCATGTTATAGGCAAGAAAAAATAAAATTGAGAACATGGATAAAGTAATATGCATAAATGCGATAGATAAGCTAGTGAAGGAAAGATTTTCCAAGGGCTCAATAAATAAAAATGATAAACAGAGAGGTCAACAGAAGCCAATCCAATGAAATCAAATGTGCCTAGAAAAATATACTGAACCAAGAGTAATCATTGGGGATTACCTCGAATTTATGACTTCTGCCAATATGCCCATTGTAATGGCAAAAAATAGTGGGTGTCTACGAAATCCTTGTTGTAATTCCTCTCCACTTCTCTGCGACGCCGTAAGTTGGTCCTCCTGTTTCAACTGTTCATTCGCACCTGGGTTGCATAGTCACATTTTTATTATTTGTACATTCAAGAGAGTAACCACACTTCTAGTTTCATAAGTTCAAAAACCCAAAAAATCATCTCTTCAGCACCAACTAAACTTCGAACTGCATTACCACACCGTTGGCAACCCAATAATTTAATTACAACTCAATGTGGAAGAATAACACAATTCTACTGATTTAGAAAGACTTTCTAATGCAGTCAAGACGAAGAGAACAACAATTGAGTTCAAGTTTCAAACAAGCAGCTCATCACTTGGTTAAACGTGTCGATGCAAATGAGGGATATTTAGAACCCTAGGATTCTACGTGAAGCTTTTCCCATCTTCCCAAATATCTATGGTCAACTAGTACATTGTGAAGTTTTTCAGTGCTTTTCTGCCTAAGGACCTTTCTCCATTGATAATGCAGAGTACTGCAATGTCTTCTTAAGCAGGATTTAAACACTTCACTTGAGTTCAACCTCTTCCTTTCACTCTCAAGACTTTCTTCTAGATCTCATTTACTCATTCTACGGGTTCTGCAAGTATTTACAAGCATTCATTCTTCAAATTATAGGTATAAAATACGAAGCAATTCAATTTGGGGTAAGACCAGTCAACATCATCTTCCAGGCAGAACTTTCCTACATGGGGTGAACTCCAATGAGATGACAAAATCTATAGTTCTGGCCTCTTTCAGCAAGCAGACAAGTTTTTAAGAGAGAGTGCCCAGTATAGTGAAAAAAATCACCTTCATAGGTAGGCATCCCATCATCAATAGCTTCAAAAAGGTCTTGCCCCTCAAAAGTAAAACCCCAGCGATTTGGGGCAGGACCCGCAATATAAGCACATGCCCTCTCATCAGTGTCCTTGAGAAATACCTGATAAAGATGAAACAACCACCATGAAATAAAATAGACGGGAGGAAAATTTGGAAGCACAAAGTCAAGCTTCAAAATAAAATCAACCTTGTCAAACCACACACCCACAGAGCACAGATCATAAAGTGTGTGTGTGGGAGCAAGCTCTATATTTTAACAGAAGAGCAAAATACAATTTTGTAAGTTTTTTTGGCAATTTGATTTCAATAAGGTGAATTAAGTGTTAGAATCTTGATGTCTAGCCAGCCCAGCCAGAGTCCATCATTGAACTAACAACCAAATTCAGTAGCAAATTTGAAAAAGGTATCAATTTCAAGAAACTGTATTGATTCTCACTTGTTGATGTTGTAAATCAGTAGCTGGGGGTCTGAATATGATAGGCCTGTAACTCTGTGCTCTCTCTAGACCTTTTGTTGCTTCAACAGTACCCAAGTAATCAAGGATACATGACTCAATTTCATCCTCTGAAAAGTCACCAACGATACTCACCTGATGACAAGAGTTCAAATCATCAAACTTGACAACATGTCTCATCAACAATAAATGATCATTGCCTACTTTATTAACAAATTTTTCATACACATTGAATGAGAAAGAAAAAATAAAAAATAAAACATAAAATGAAATAAAATTCTGCACCTCCATGTTATCACAAACAAATTGACTCATCACTGCATCTTGTACACATTCCAATGTTAAGTTTTGCAGGGAATGAGGCGTGGGTTCAACAAAGCGTTCATCTCCATTCAGCATTGCCAACATGAGTTTGTGAGCAGTTGAACGTTCCAAGCTTTTCGGAATAGAGCGATAATATGACAAATACAACTGTCTTGCCCTATCAAACGCATCATCTAGCCAGACACTATGCTGCATATAGGTACATCATTGCAAGAATGAGAATGACTACAATACCGTGTAAAAATTAAAAACATCATGCAAGACTACCTAGCATCGGTTGACACAAACCAACAATAATCCAATAGTAAATAGGGCAGTTACTGACATATTTTTGGAAGACAAAAAGCTAACAAGATACTATCTAATTTATCTCCCCCATCTTTCTTTGCTTTTTCATAGTTCAGAAAGGATAAGAGAAATAAATAACTATCAAATGTAGAAAATGAAACAAATGTGTGACTGAAAGGAATGACAAAATTTCTTGCAGGTTTAATATCAAACTTGGCTCATCACATAGAAAGACGATTTTAATTGTTTCTAATGGACAAGAAATAAGAGGAAAGACATTACCTCAAGTACCATATGAAGTAATTGGAAAGCAGCACGCATCCCATTGTCTCTTAAGGTAAAACGAAATTCCATACAAATGAATTCTTCAGTTGACTCCAGTGAGCAATTTATAAGGTGGTTTACACAGAAAAGTTCCACCTGAAGAAGCATAAAGCATTTTATAATGAACGATCAATAAAATCTTATAGAGGAATTAGTAGTTACATGGACACAGAAATTCAAACTGCACCACATTTTCCTAGCTATTTGGTACAATTATATCCATTGACTCCCTAAATAAATTAAGCTATAAAAGCCATAACAGTATACATTAATATATCCACAAAATACTGGATATACACAATAGAATCTTCAGTGCCAGAAATTGCTCAGATCAGCTAAGATAGGATATTGAAAACTGTTTCTGTTCAATTATAAACAAATTAAATGACCAGTAGCACAGGTTTCATTTCAATTCTTTTATTCCAAAACCGGCTGTTCACATATAAAATATGACTTTGTACATCAACTCAAGAGCCAAGCTCTAGCTCCTACATACCTTTAGACAAACATAAACAGAATCCTGAGCCTAGTTGAGGTAAGACAACCAAAATTTTTTCAGCTTGACTCACTTACAACCATATGAACAAGAAGTACAGTCTCACAGCAACAGCATCGAATAGCTTCCAAACATCAGCATAATGTAACCAGCAAATCGTTCAAGACAATCAAACACTACGAATATCCAATATGTTCTAGAAATAAAGCAGAACTTAACGAATATCCTGATGCTGGAGAAATACCAAAACCAATTTCTCATGAAAGGATCCATTAACTCGAGTAGGGGTTATCTGAATGATGCAGAGCAATTTCCATTAGGATAAAAGTCATCAATTAGGTTTACAACTTGTGTTCTAAATGCATTCCTTAAAGTATTGTCTCTGTACTCCTTAAAAGGAGAACTCGCACAAGAAGGGAGTGGAATGACAGTAACCAAAAGCGAAGTACCTATATCCCGACACAACATCTAGTTATCCTTATCTCCATAAAAACATTGATCTTGTACAAAACTTTATGCCAAAATTTACAAATAAAGACATCCTTAAGTACTTAAAATGTGGGAATAGCTTGAAAGAAACAAATATAAAATTCAAATTCATAATAAGGGGTTCAATTGAAAATAAGGGGTTCAATTGAACCCACTAGTTTTGATGTATTTCTTGCACTAAACCTGTATAATGCAACTCTAAAAATAAGGTAAACTTAAACCACAAGACATTGCATCTTTACCTGTTCTCGTGAAAAGCTACCAACACGACCACCCTCACTCAGAGTTCGAACCCCCACTATGACAGCTCCCTTCTTCTCCAAATCTTCAGCAGCTCGTCCACCACCAACTATAAGCCTCATGACGCCACACTTTGCTTCACTTTTTGATATCTGTGCATAATACAATAGAAGTATCAACAAGATGCCAATTTCAAGATACACAGGCAAAGAAACTGCAAAACTTGAACGCTTTCTAGAAAACATCAAAGCTTCGCATTTTCATCAAAATGCAAAAATGACAAACCTAGATGTAAGGAAAAAGAAGGACAAGGGCAAAGCAAGAATCATCACCAGCTACAATTGACTTCTTAATGCTAGAAGTTCTTGTTATAAAAGGTTAATGAATAACACTCCTCAAGAAAAAGTAAAATGGCTAGTACAAAAACTAACACAAAAAGAGACGCTAAAATCAGAAAAGAAAAAATGAATACCAACAGGTATCCCCAACTTCATTTTGTCAATGAATCAAATGTTATTTGTGACACAGAAGCAATTTCAAAAACCTTCAAATTCTGCAGCAGGATAAAAACAAGTTAAGATGCATCCATCTTGTTTCAATTCTATGACATGAAAAACATATTAACTCTAACTCTGTGGCATCTTGGCATAAATGTGAAGCTTTACCTTGTAATTCACAGGAATTCCATTGGAAAGTCTCCGCTGCATGATTCCTGTTTCTGCATCATAGACTTTAGTCTGATTTACATCTGGTCCAACAGAAAGAAATGAAGGCCTACGCAGCAACCTCAATTCTTGCAGCTGTTTTGTTGTTATTAACTCTTTTGGCACCTCAAGCTGCATGGGTAGACATATCAAATCCAAGTCAAAAGAAAGTAACTTCATGGGGCAGAAATATCCTATTCTTCTTTAGACTTTGCTAAGTGCTCATTGGTGAGGTTGCCAGAGGTAGAAGTTGCAACCAAAGTTTCAGCTAGCAGTCTATACTCGATAATTTGAATAGAAAAATGATCCTTAAGGACGAAGGAGAAAAGTGCTTTTGATCCAGGCCCTTTCCATGTAGTTAGTTCTCTATTACTCTAAAGACAGAATCTCAAAAGCATCGATAAAGGCAAATGAGAAAAGTTGTACAGAAGGGGTACCTCTGGCTCAGCCTCTATGGGTTCCTTTAAACCTGCTTCAATAGCAGCAGTTATCTCTGTTGGGGTTATCTTGAAGTCAGTTTCACCCAGTCCATCCATGTGTACCTTCATTGGAACACAAGCAACAATTGCTGCAGGAAGGGGTGCAGAAGGTTTTCCAAAATCCGATATGAATTCCAACACTTTTGCACCAACAGCATTAACCTGCAAGTAGACAGTCTTAGCAAAATATTCGGTTCTCTATAATGAGATAACGGGATATACTGAAATGTCGAAGATCCTAATATTTGCAGCATTTTTATGACAAATTTTTGTACTCCAATGAAATCTTATCGATCATATAACTTTCAAGATAGTAAACCATTCCAAAATAAGCCCCATATAAATTGATTGATAAGAAGATAAATATGAGGTGCATCTATATCCTCCAAATAATAAAATTAGCAGATAAATTTTGTGTCATCAGGTAAAATCATTCAACTTTGAGATTTACCTCCTCAAGAGTAATGGTTCCAGCAACAGCAACCAAACTCTCATGTCCTTGTCTTTGATCCATCACTCTATGGCCTAGAGCATCACTCTCCATGATGAAATCCAGATTATCCACAGATGAAACGTTGTCAATCATAGCAGCCAACTGCTCACTATCTTTCAGCAGTGCATCCAAATAACGGGCCAATTCACCTTTTGTTACACCAAATTTTTTAAGTCTACGGACCTGAATGATGCACAATGCGATATAACAAATATGAAAAATTCAGAGAAGTAAAACAATATACATCATGAATAAAGGATGTTACTGTAAAAAGTCATGTGTTTCGTTTAAGATGAAAACACATTGAAGACATAAGTTCTGCTCCCCAGATAAACTATGATAATAGTGCTGAACTATAGCACTTAGACCAATGATGTGTGCATGTCCCTAATAAATTCAACAACACCTACTGGAGAGAAAACAGATGAAGAAAATTGTTGTGAGTGCTGAAGAAATTTAGGGTGGGAAAAGCAAACAACCTCCTGAACAGCAACTTTAATTGCACTCTGCCAGTTTTTAGGTTCAGCAGTTACTGTAAGTGTGGTCACTGTGCAACCTTCCCTTCCAGAATCACTATGATCCAACTCAACCGAAGTAAATGGTGGATTTGAACTCTGAAACGACTCAAAGGTTAGCAAGGAAGAATATTATACAATCAAATAACCGAAGCTGTAAAACTTGAACAGAAAAAGGAAAAAGATACAGAAGACACTGAAAATAACTGAAAAGAGATGGATTATGAGAGTCAATCATCATAAAAATGGTCATGTTTCATGGAAATTCACATAACACAAACAGAAGGGACTCAAAGAATGCCTGAGCTGGTGATGATCTATTACTACAAACAGTTAATTCGTAACCTACTGAAATACCTATCTTTGCTTACCAAACAGTCGCTCAATTACATAATACTATAATAGCCTAATTAAGAAGACCTACAAGTCATCTCTTTAGGTTTCTTAGTTTCCCACTGGATGTGAATATTTTGACTTTAAGTTAATATTAAAAAGACAAAAACCAAAGATAAGTGCCTCATAAAACAGATAGAACAACAAATAATGTCCAATAAGTTGCCCAGTGGACTAATTTAATAAATGAGATGCAAGAGTTTGGATAAGTCACCACACCTTGTATCTGGTATTAATACGAAAATGCAGAGCAGAGAGAAATATCCTCTTCATCAGCACATTACGCAAATCACCAAAACTTTGAACCTGGTTCACAGGGATCTGCCACAAAATAACATTAGGAGAAAATTGATACAGAAGAAGGATAGCACAAGGTCTCAATAAACAAAAGAATGTGATCAATTCAAGCTAGAAATGCTATCAGTTTAGATGAATGAATACAGCCAGTTAGCCACAAAAACCAAAGTATAGGATTTGGACAACAAAAAAAGGCATTCAACTTGCAACAAAGAAGAAAAGCAGTGAGCAGTCTATCAGCTGGAACATATGACTAAACGTAAATGCATTTGAAAACAGTTAAAGAAACTGGTTCTGCAAATGCTAAGCACAATAGAGCGGTACTACATTTTAGCTGAGTAAGCCTGGTCATATCAGTAATCCTGAAGAGTAAACCTCGGCAATGGATTCATCTTAAAGACTCCTCAATCAACTTTACCAAGTAATTCCCACTTGCTTAGGCCAAAAACAGACCCCGCATTTTCAACTTCTCATTCCTAAGCTATATCAACTGTAACTCTTCACTCAAAGTACTCTTCATATTGGGATCATGAATATTTGGGCAAACAACTTAGTGTAGAAAAAGCGTAAGAAATAACTAATGTGAGCTGCTTTTCACCTTGCAAAACATATTAATTGAGAAATTCTGAAGCAACTCATGCTGAAATATCTGTGGTGGCTTCAAAGCATCATTGCTCCCAGGAAGTGACCAGTTATGCTGGACAGGAGGACGAACTGCATGCCTTTCCCTTCTAAAGATCTTTGATTGCTCCACAGAACCAGATGACTTGTCATGAGCTAGACTACCAGCCAACCCAACAGTTAGCTTAGGCACTAATAAACTAGCCATTGCACCAAAAGTACTTGGTGTAGGAGGAACAACTGTTTCACTTTCCACACCAGTCTGACCAAAAACACTCTGCACAAATTTCCATGAGTTGATGTATCATCAAAATGGCCAAATGGAAAGCAAGAAGAATGATGTTTGAAGCATACAAGAAACTGCTACCAATATCCCCATGTCAAGACGAAAAGGAAAAGAATTACTGTACAACTGAAATTAGACATACTTCGATATGCTGAACTGTCTTTGGAATGTTATCAATATCCCCCACAACGTATAAGGTGGCATTTGCAGGAAAGTACCAACGTTCATGGAACTTCCTAATCTTATCAGCATCCCATTTCTTAATCTGCTCTTCCAATCCAATCGGGAATCTTTTACTTAGCTTGTTCTCAGAGTGCAAATATTGTAACAACTGTGTCAAAAAGAAAAGATGGAAAACCTTACAATAGGCCATTACAGTAGGAAGCAATGCAATGTAGCATGCCATGATATAAAATTGCAATTACCTGACAATCAACGCGATATTCTATGGTGTTCATCATTTGTAGTTCTGATAAAATTGCCCGTCTTTCTTTTTCAACTCGAGAAGCCAGAAACTTTGGGTGAAAAGCAATCTACATTGATTAAAAATTTCATTAGATTCAATACTTTCGTAACCACAATAAACTAGAAAAAAGGATCTATACATGTAATCATACTTACTACTTTGAAGTCAAAAATTGAAGGAAATTTCAGCAAAACATTTGTTTTAAAAATAGGCCTGCAAGAATTAGAATGTGAAATGTGTACCTCATTAAGGGCATCAAGAACAACTGGCAGTAGTTCATCATCAGAATCCTATAAAACATGATCCAATTAATTGTCAAAACATGCAAAACATTTTAGGCATACTCATAGAAAGCAGAGACAGAACATTGAATTTGACATGCTCAAATGTGGAATTTAAAAAGCATATAAATGTGCCAGAAAAATCACATTGAAAGTTGGTCCAATACTTCTAGTGTAGCTCATTAACACTGCGACATAAACTGACTTCAGTGTCAGATAGACCCTATTCACAAAATAACTACCATCCGTACCATCATTAACAAAATAAGCTCTCTCATTCCAAGCTTCTTATATTCTATGAGACTTTAATTTTCAGCTCTGTCCATTTTCTCCTCTGAGGGGAGAGAAAGGAACATTGAAACGATGAAAAACTAGAATTAGCAAACAGTTGTCCAATAAGGTATGGTGAAAAAGTTGATATCCAGCGCTGTGTATGCAGAGAGAGAGAGTGTGTGTGTGTGTGATTTCCAGCTTAAAAATGAGCTAGTTAGGATACCAACAACAAGGGCTGGCCGCACAATAGTTATTGTTTATGTGTACATACAAAGGAAATACTAGGACTAATATCAAGATGGCTTAGGAACAATTACCAACATCAGGTTACACAAGCTGCAAATAAAGTTCTATAACTCCATACAAGGTCATTTATATTCAAACAATAATAAAGCACTGTTTTCATTCAAGGAAATTCTTGGAATATCAACACTCTTAAGGAACTATTGCCCAACCTTAGGTTAATTAAGCTGTAAATAAAGTTTTATAACGCCACACAAGTTGACATAAATTCAAACCACAGAACAGCACTGTCTTCATTAGAAAATCCAAGTGTACTACTACTACTTCTTGAAGGCATTAAGACTTGTAAAGTTAGTCCTAAATCTAGAAGGCCAATGAAATTTTCCCCATTCGCCACAGGAAGCCCTTTCCAAGCTCCCACCACTGGAGGTCCAGGGCTAATCAGGCCTCCAGATGTCTGTCCTGCTTCCCCACCCCCCTTCCCAAAAAAAGAAAAAACGAAAAGAATCTAATTGTGTTTTATTAGCTTTTCACAAACCTTAGTTCTGGTTGGCGAATGGATATGAAACACAGTGTGATGGAAATCAGTATATGCGTTGGATCTTGCCCCTGTTCCAAGAAGTTTCTCTCTCTTCTTACTTCCAAGGAATGCAACATGTTCAATCATGTGCGCAATACCTTGCTCATCCTCTTCCTCATCAATTGAACCAACATGAACTTCCATGTGTGCCTCAAACCTTGAAGTTCAAGGAGTGTATATCAGTATGACTTACAAAATACATGAAAGAAATGGGGATAAAGCGACAAAATTTGCTGCTATGAAACTACACTTGTTCTCAAATATGTGTGTGTGTAGGGGTGCGTGCGTGTGTGTGTATATGTTGGCTGGAATGGGAATTCTATTTTGATGGGCTTTCCAAAGCCCAGACAAGTTGGACACCATAAAGCATTGCCTTTTTAATTTACCAGCTATTGCTTGTCTACAGTTACAACAGCTCATCCATGAAAACAGATTTGAATGTCGCAAGTCAGATGCTAGTGAAAGGAAATTACATAGTTAATCTACGAAGTCTTCCAATATGTGTGTGTGTGTGTGTGTGTGTAGGGATTGTAGCTTTCATCACCACTAAATTTGCATGTTTAGGTTGAAATGCAATACCTATACTGTCAAAGGTACTGTAACTAAGCATCTTGACAAGAAAATCATCTGAAGCATTTATCATATTACCTTATTCACTTTTGATAAAATTTCACGTGTATTGGTTTGTCCTATATTATGTCTTACTGCTTGCTTTCCATACATCATCAAACATAAATCGTAAACTGTACACAGATTTATAATTTAGAATATACAGACAAGCTAAACAAAGCGTAACATGCATATCAACGTATAAGATATATGATCAAGCTCATCGAATGTGATGATTAGTTAGCTTTTACATAGAATATATCACATGCAAATAGTACATTCTTGAATCAAAGTAAGATGTTTAACCAAAAAAGTAATGCATTTTCTCTTAGCAAAGACAAAACTTGAGGAACACAAACGTATCCATAGTGCATCATAACAGAAAAATGCACCCCGCGCCATCCAGACCCAAAAAGAATTTCAATAGTGAAATTAAAAGAAGAAAAAGAAGAAAGGTAGAACTCTCGAGTTAGGCAGGGCCAACATCTGTTCGATTTCTTTCTCTTATAAGTCTTGCTAGGCAAGAAAAAGAATGTAGGTATTCCAAGATAATAGGGTGTCGCCTGGGATGTTTTTCAAATAGGTTCTGCCTAGCTTCTGAATGCAAACCTTCCAGTGACAATCCTTGCCACACCCCTGTACAGAAGGATTTCTACCTAAGGGAAACAACAAGAACCTCACTCTTAGACACTTCACCATTAGAGAAGATGAGTGAGATTAACCAAACTTCTGAAGAGCAATTCTTGTTAATGTGACAATGATGCCTCTCTTGTATGACTAAATATACAATCTGCTCTCTTGATAACACTGAATTGCTTTTGTGCATCATTAAATCATCATACACCGTTCCAGAAAAGAAGTACCTGCTTGGAGGAACCTTGTTTGGTAAAATGAGGTATCGGAGACCATTCCTTAATTGTCCTCTGTGAAGTTTTGGGTGAGATGGTAGTTCTGAGCTCAAAAAACGCTCAAACTCTGATCTTTCAAGTTCAGGATCATATAAATCAAGACCCTGTTTCTCTAGAACACCATCTGGCCACGTTGTGCTTGCAGCATGCGGCTCTTCTGGGCCAAGAGTTGCATGTGGAACATTTTGTTGTTTCACCTAAAATTGGACTTTCCAGTGTTAACCATACTACATTCAAAATCAAAATTTTAATCACTGGAGTTTATTTATTGTGCATACGTGCTAATAAACCAACAAGATTCCTAACACATGAACAACATCATATGAGAACAAAGCAATTAAATCAAATTGACTGTCGGATACTAGTAACCAAACAAAAGCATACTTCTGTCTGCATCATATAAGCTATGTCTGCATCATATAAGCTATGTGGAAACATGACCAACTGTTATCAATCAAGTGTCAACACAAGATTAGGAGTTAGTAAATAATCCTTTCTAATAACACTTAAACGACAAAAAGCACACAGAAAGTATGATTATCATCATTCCATCGCATAAACGATCAAATATCATAAGGGTGACGTGCAATTAAACACTAAGAAACTGAAAAATGCCGTGAACTAATCCATACCTCGCCTGCAAGGGAATTATCAACGTTCTGCTTCAAGATATGAGATGCAGATTTATCAAAGAACGCTCCAGTTCTGAATCCATAACCACCAACCCTTTTCTGATGTGGATAATGGAAGCAAGAAATACATTTACTCCCATCCAATAAGCTCGTTGGGGCACAAGGAAATCTTTTCAATGCATTCTACCATTCAAAGAAGGAATTTAGCTAACAATTTATTCACTATTCAGCAAAATATACAAATCAACTGCAAAGACAATAAAACTTGCACAAGCTAATCATCTCACTGTAGCAAACAAGTAAGAACAACAAGAGAATTAGTTCCCCACCTTGCTTCCACCCTTAAGCTATAATTGCCAGCTTTAATTAATCTTTAAAAAAAACTTTACAGCAATTCTTCCCGCTAAAACCCTTTTCTTTTTCTTTCAGATTACTCAATCAAATTCATAAAAACAGATTAAAATGCAGGAACAATTAAGCAAAAAAGAAGAAAGAAAAAATCAAACACCTTGGGGGAGATAAGGTGGGTGCGACTCCAGCGATGTTTATCCGAACGGGAGGTGATGGTGGCCTTCTTCCGGTGAGCCCAATTCTGATTATGAGCTGGGAATAATAAAGAACTTGGAGATGATGCTGATGATGATGAAGGGTTGTGGTCAGTGGTGTTAACTGACTTGATAATTGGGACTGGAGCAAATAATACAGGTTTTGCATTGAATATAGCTGAATTAGTCTGCATAATTACAATTAGTTTTGTTGCTCAAATATTAGGGTTTATGGAAGGGAGACGAAATTGTTGAAGATTGAAGCAGGGAGAAGAAGAAGAAGAAGAAGACGACAGAAAAATTGTTTTTGTTTTGTTTTGTTTTCTCCTTTTTCTGGGTCTTGGTTTAATTTAACGGTAATACAAAATATGGGGGAGGGGCAAATGGTGGGGGTTTAGCCATTGGCGCAGATTTTTGTTTTCTGGATATTTCTGCCCTAATATGAAATATCTCAGTATGGTACTTACTACTACTACTACTTGTACTTTTTAGCTAAAAATAAAATAAAGGATAAAAAAGCCAAAAAGTAATTATTCACAATAAATAATTTTCCACTTTCAACCTCATAATGTTTTCTGAATTCCCATCTTCCATAGTCAACCTTTATTCAGAATACAATTAACTTGAATTCTTGTCCTGCTCTCGAGAGCTAATTGAACTGAAAGGGAATTAGACCAATTGATCCAAATAAAAAAGAAAGAGAAAAATCTTGGGTGCTATTTTTTATTTTCGTGTGCAGTTTACTACTAGAAGTTGAATGGAATTCCAAGAAGAATTTTGATTAACAAACTATATGGAATTCCAAAAAGATTATTTGGGATGATTTTTTTTTTTAAAATACTACAATACTTTCTCGATGTGATATTATATATAAAATAAAAAATATATTTATAATATAAGCAAATAAATTTGTACAAATAATTTACTACCATCCAAATAAATTTCAAGAAGATAACAATAAAACATTTGACTCTCTTAACCATCTTATCCTCTCACTCTTTGAATATCCTATGGCTTTTTGTTTTTCCGCCTTTCTTATAGAGTCTTTATTTCCACTTTCTTTCTTTTTTTTCAAGGAGTTTTGGAAGTTACAAGCAAACGAGGAAATACAAAGAGAGCCAGCCCACAATGAAGGATTTCTTCAGTTTGAGCTTTGTGGGATTTCTTCCGTTTGAGCTTTTTTCACTATTTCCTTCCTCAATAACAATAATAATAATAAATCTTATATACACTAACGATGTATATACTGTCACAGTTTGATATACAACATACATGCAAAATTTGAGTTTCAAATTCAAATTCGAATTATGTCTCGTGTATCTAATGATGACGATTAATACTGACGGTGTATATATTATCAGTGTATAGAAATATTATCAGTGTATAGAAGATTAATCCCAACAATAATGTAGTATTTGTTTTGCAGCTCCCCAGCTTGTGGCCGGAGATGAAGATGATGCTGCGGGCTGGGACTGGGACTGGGACTGGGAGTCCAAGGTCAATGTTTGGTTTGGACCTATTCAAATTCCAAGCAAAGATGTTCCTGTGTGCAAACGAATTGACTCCAACTCCACAACCAAACTTTCTAGGATTTTTCCCTTTCATAACATTATTGTAAGTAGTTTCAAAGTAAAAGAATTATTAGGGGATTAATTAGTGGGAGTGAAAACAGGAAGTGCTATACGAGATAAGGCTCTTGGTAAAAAGCATAACATCCAAAAAAAGTGGTTGAATCAAGTTCAACTTTTGTGTTGAAGTATGTCACTCCATATCCAGTTGCTCTCAATTAACATCATCATCATCATCATCATCATATACTTGGAAAAAAAATGAAGAAAACATGATTTATGAGGCATAAAATTCTATGCCAGAATTTATGTCGACTAATTTTCAACCATTCCTGTTGCCATGCTTTGTAAGTAATCTATGATACAGATTGTTACCCCTATAATCAGCACATTAAAACAAACCAAAAAAGAAAAAAGAAGAAGAAGAAGAAGAATAAACAAAAGCAAGAACTACCAAACAAGATTATCCGAAATTCTGAGTAACTAGCAGTATTTACATAGCTAAAGCACAAGCAAAACCTAGTAAAACCCTGAACAGAAAACGAATAGTAACTAAAAATCCTATACTGTGCATGACCTGTCTTATTATCCCAGAGAACCAAGACAAGGAGCCTCTGAAACTACCGCCGTCATATGACATATATATATATATATATATATATATATCCAGTTAAGGATGACGGCCAGAAAAGAAAAGGAAAAAAAACACCCATGAAATATGAATCCTCAACAGTGATGACTACTGATGATGGGTTGGCCGAGTCTTGATCTTGAATGCTGTCTAGCGAATATCTTCTGATCACGTACGTTCACAGCATGGCCTCTCATGATCTCGGGCTGCAGCCAAGGCGACCACTCTAAACCATCCTTCTCTGATTCTTGAATGATCTTCTTCACTTGATTATGAACCACTGGATAACGATGATCATGATTTTCGTGATTGATAGTAGTATTCCCCTCTTCCCTCTTGTTGCTGCTCATGATGATCTTCTCTAAGCAAGGCACTTGATGGCCTTAGTAATTTCTTTAAGGGGATAAAAAGAAAAGAAAAAAGGACGAAGAACAAGAAAAAGAGAAATACAGTTTAGGGGTCCAGGGAAGACAAGGATTGGGGGCGGTTTGGTTTGTTTATATGAGGAGAGTCGTAGGTGAAGAGGGGAACATAATTCTTATCTCTTTCTTTGGATTGTTTCAGTTTGAGACGACAGGGACGACTTTTCTGGACCTCTTTACATGTAATCAGCCACTTGATGAACTAAGTCACTAAGCAGGTGAAAACTTGTACATGTCAATAAAAAAGTGTTTCTTTTTTGGTATATTTTGGTGTATTATTTCTTTAATTTCTTCTCTTTTTTACCCGTGATTGAAAGGCAACAATAAGGAAAACGTTTTTTTTTTTTTTGGTAAGGTTCTTTTAAAGGTAAATACTAGTTATTGCAAGATATTGCCTTTTGCTTAACATAAAGGGGTGAGGGGCGGGGTATCAGCTCTTCTGATAGGAAGGAATAATTACTGAAACCATGATGATAACAGTCACCGGATTCGATTTCTACATAATATATGGCTGTGATTGAATGCATGATGCATAATATTTAGCTACAAACTTAAGTACTATCCAACTATATATTCAGTTACGGTCCTCCTGTTGGTTCGATTGAGCCCTTTAGAATAGATTAGAATAAGCATAGAATAAACTATTGTCGACTGTCGAAAAAAAAAACTATATATACTTGTAATTGTTATTTTAGCTACTACTATTTACTATGCATTATGTTTTATTCAGTTTCTTGCATGCAGAAAATAAATACACTATTTGGCATTTACACAGGTTGATTACTTTATAGGTTGATACAAAACTATGGTCCTCTTGTTTTGAACCAACCAAGGGGGTTAAAACCAATTTTTTTTAAGAAAAGTCTTTCAACTAGAATCGAAAAATGAGTTTTTTTTTTTAAGTAGTGGAGGGGAATTTAATAAGCGGGAAAGAGGAAAAAAAAAAAAAAGAGGAGTTTCCAACACAAATTTCCATCTTAAGTTGGACACGAAACTTCCAATTGTTCTTACTTGACTTCAAAAGGTATAGTTGTGACCTGTACAAAATCTTCAAAAATTGTTTGATATCTATGGCCTTAATGATACTTGATTTCCTAATAGAATTTTCAGTTCTTTACCTAATGCCCGTTCCGCGAAGCACTCTGGGAATTTCGCATTCATGTTTATAGTCAAAATAAATCCAAGTAATTTGGGCATCTTCTTGGATGCCGTCGCCGCTAAACCGAATTGAAAAGGAGTCATCTTTTGTCAACCAAAGAAAAGTAGGCTTTTCCTTGGTCGCAGTTGATTATAATATCTTCTTATCTTATTTAGGACCCGTTTATCCATAAATACTTTTGTTAATAAAATTTTTAGTCAAAGTATTTATTAAATGCTTAATCATATCGTTTGGTTGCATATTTGCATAAGTATATTTTTCCTATTTGATATTGTATAATTTTATATTTCTAAAACATATTTAACTCTTTATTTAGTTTAAAATTTATAATAAAATTGTTAAATTAATTTTGCATTTTTTAAACATAAAAGTTGCTCTAAAAATACCAATTTTAAATTTATGCCAAAAGTGCTTTAACGATTCGCTCCTAAATTTAAAAAATGATGGTCACCAAACATGTTATAAGTACTTATATCCTCCAAAATTACTTTTTTTTTTAGCAAAATCACCGTAATCCCGAATGGACCTTAATCTTAAAAAGAATAATTATCATAGGACGGTAAGACCTAGTACGTGTCTGTGTGAAGTGTGAACTCATCGACTATTTCGAGTAAAAAAAAAAAGAACATTTATTCCCCTTAAGAACAGGTAAAAAAAAAAATACTAATACTGGTTTTGACTGTTAGACCTTCTTAGTGCTTGACATTTGACTGTTTAGACCTTTCTCAGTGCTTACCTAAATCAAATAGGTAATAGTCCATTATTTGAATAGTCACATATCCTTCTAGATTATTTCTGCTGGCCGTTTCTTTTTTTCTTTAATTAAAGATTGTGTTCACTGCCTCCTTAATTTCACGGGATATGAAGGTAAAATTTTTATTCTCCAAATCTCGAGTCTACCAGTGACTAATATGTAACATCAATAGTTCAAAATCGAGATCAGTTAACGAGATATCAAGTCAACGGTTAATTTCCTTATATTTCTTCTGTTATGTTATGTAGAAATATTTTCCAAATCTTGTTCCCATTAAACTTGTACAATTGTGTTTATTCTCAGTCACAGGGGAGGTAAGCCCATGAAGCACTTCTTAGTTCCTGCATATCAGTGGGATACAAAAAAAAATTCATATTTTTCACCCTTAATTTGTTATCCCTTTCAAATATAGATCCGATCAGAGTTGCGATGCGTTTACAAAAAAAGCATTTTTAAACACTAGAGGTGCTTTTGATAAAATTAAAATCTGAATTCTGAATTCATTAAATTATTAAATTGTTAAGTGTTAAATCTAATACATTTGAGCGCATATCACATTCACTGATAAGTAAGTAGGTTATCACTTAATTTTGGGAGTAAGTTTTGTCTAAAAAATTCAGTGCCACTTAATTAATTCAGATGTTCAATTTTTTGATTATTAAATAGTTTGAATATGTTAAGATCTGAATCCATTAAATTTAAGTGCTGAATTGGGTAAACAAGACCTAAAAATACTTCTAGAGTGCTTGATTGTTAATTTTTCATCATTTTAATAACTAATATAAAAGTATTTTTGTTAAAAGCAGTTGTATCAAAAACATTTTTTTTATACGGTATCGCGGCCCCAAACAATTGCATGTGATGCGATAAAAAAAGACTTCTTAGCGCTTTTCTTTGAACTTAACTTGGTACTTACCAGGCCTTTTGACCCCAGTCAACTCAACACCTCTTCGTCAACGCTGGGCTGAAATGATTGGGCTTATATCGATTTATCAGCCCCAGAATTTCTCAGATATTGTAATGCCAGGTTCAGTTTGTCCACGAAGATGGGTTTACGAGAGCCCATGGTTGTGAAGATCACGCCGTATTTCGAAGACAAGATACTAGTTTTCAGGCCCAGCAACGATTCTGAATCCCGTTGACGGACTCTCGGCGTCAACTCAAAGAGTTTCTCTTTCTATTTCACTTATTAATTTTTTTGATGAGAAAAAAAGCAATTTACATTGTCATTTTTATAAATTAATTTTGTATACATTAGAAAATATGAATGCATGCTATATTGCAAATAAATAAATAAATAAATAAAGTTCAAGTTCAAATTGGGATATGCCTACTAATATATACATCATCAGTGTGTATAAAATATACCCCTTTTAAAAATTACAGCAATTAATAAATATTTATTATGATTTTTTCGATGAGTCTACCTACAAAAATCGCGACTTTAAAATAATATAACTATAATGATGAAAACAAACATAGAATCTTCTCCATATCCTATCAGGAGGTCAAGTCATTTCTTAGTTTGTTTCTATCTTTGTCGTTTACGTAGAATTTTCCTTTTTTGCACCGTACAATCCATACCTAATCGATTACATTATTTGCTTAACAAAATTTGGTTAGTGAACTACATTATTGCCCAACAACAACAATTAAAGTTCTAGCAAACCGAAATTAAAAGTCGAAACAAGTCAATTTATCTAATATTCTTTTTTTTTTGGCATTTAATTGCTAGATCGTTCCAATTTGAAAGACCAAGTCTACAATTTGGTTTCATAGGTGGTGATCCAAAGCTAGAACTTAAAAACACGTAGACCATTTGACAGGAATATCAACGAATATTTAGGCGACTTTATTTATGAAGTGGGGGCAATTGTACTGCCTTTCGTGCTGAATTGACAAATCAAAACGGGAAAAGTGGCTTCCTCTTCCTCCTCAGAAAAAGATGAATGAAAGCTCCCGCACCCAGGACAATGGCAAGAGAATGAAAGAAAGAACAAGAAAAATCTAGAGATGTGTGGACTGATGTCCTCCACGAAACAATATGCTAGCAAGTGATGAAGGGAATAGATACCCCACAAAGACAAAATGAAAAGGAAAAGTCAGAAAACATATACTGCATGATTGGCCATCTATTCTGTGGATGCTGAACAACTTGCTCAGAGGTAGGGGTCCACAATTTAGATCATCATCCTTTCCACCCCTTTATAGTTTATTCTTGTCAGCATCGGATGCGATTCCAGATTCCAGTGGGCGATAATCAATTTTCTCCGGTGCGCGCGGGAAGGGGTTGGGTCACCGTCCCATATCAGTTAACGTGGGATATTTACTCTGAATTTAAGGTTTATAGGAGCACTTTTCTGTCACCAACTAGCTAGATGGGTATTTTTTGTGGATCTCTTTTAAATTGGTTTCGAATCGATTTGCTGATGTCTGTTGCGTGTCAAATCATTATTTGTGTGTGTATTCCATTCCGTTGCGAAAAAAAAAATTCAATATTCTCCTGTCATCCTCCAACTTTGCGTACATATTAGAAATTACTGCCTTGCATCGTTTCAGGTTACTATATATGTACACATCTGTATCCATTCAAGCACACTTGCTTGTTGTAAGCGCTGCAGCAAACAAGCTGTGCAACAAGCAGAGATGTGCATGAATGTAACTTACTACGTCTGGAATGTGTGGTTTTTGGACTTTTCTTTGATTGTCGTCGGCACACAATTATCCAAATCCAAAAAGCTGACTGTTTCTTAATTCTTATCTTCCTGTCCTGTGCTGAAATGCATCTCATATCACTTCCAATTATACTAAATTACCTGATGAGTTTGCTTAACTCTTGAATTTCTCTTGTTAGGAGACAAATAGATTCATAGTGTTGAATATAGCGGAACAGATAGTTAAACTAGTTAGTTTAACACAAGCTAAACTAGTTAGTTAAACTAGTTTTTTAAACTAACTAGGTTTTAAACTAACTAGTTTAACTAACTAGGTTTTAAACTAACTAGTTTAACTAACTAGGTTTTAAACTAACTAGTTTAACTAACTAGGTTAACTAGGTTTTAAACTAACTAGGTTTTAAACTAACTAGTTTAACTAACTAGGTTAACTAGTTTAACTAACTAGTTTAGCTTGTGTTACTATTGTGCTTGTTTCTGTCTCGCTTTATTCAACACTGTTGACAACAGAGTCGCTAGTTATTATACAGTCAATTGAGCTAAGAAGAATGCATTAATTATCTCATTAGGAATGGGAATTCATCAAAATTTCGTACACTAAAAGTGCTTTTGATAAAACTGAAGTTTGAAATTTGAATTTTGAATCCATTAGGTTTTTGAATTATTAAATATTAAATCTAATACATATGAGTGCGTATCATATTCATTGATAAGTGAATAATTTATCACTTAATTTTGAGAGCAAGTTTTGCTTGAAAAAGTTAGTGCTACTTAATTAATTCACATATTCAACTTTTGATTATCAAACAGTACTTTAAGATTTGAATTTATTAAATTTAAATGCTGAATTGAATTATAAACAGGGCCTTAATTATGTATTTTGTTTTCGTGTCAAACGCCTTGCAGTACCAAATACATGGCGAGTGCCCTGAACCAAGGTGTTTGCGTTCAAAAGTTATTGCAATTTGACAATAGTTTTAAACTCATTTGAGTATAGGAAACGCTCCAAAGCTGGGTTCATGTTAAGAGACCCGCTAAAATGAGCCAAACCAGCCACCCTTCCAATAGAAATCTCTTAAAGGAGTTGACAGAAAATGGTAAATCTGGAAAAGTACAACTGTCATTTTTTTCTTCTTTACACATTCTTTGTTAAAGTGATTAATTTGGGAACAGACCTGAACGAATTTAACTAGAACCCGCTTCTTAGCCACCTCCTCCTGTCACCAGAATGATTTAAGCCCAAATTCAACTATATTCTGTCATGATAAGCAGTAGTAAAATAACAGCTAGATAAAAGCTACAACTTTCCCTCCGTTCACGCGGGTGATTGTCAACAAAAGACTATAATATAATATGCTGCCATCCCTTTCCCCGTATACAATGACTGGTAAGTGGTAACCACTACTGTCATCAGATCAGATCAGATCAGATCAACGGTTGATTGCTTTAGAAAAACTAATAAAGGCAATTGTCCTTTTAATGCAAATCCAGAAGCCCATGTCCCACAACGTCTAGTAGAAGGCGACGAATCAACAAGTTGCGTTGCATCAAACCAATTTCTCTGTGAGAGTAATTTACAAGTTTATCCATGAGCAACAAATTTAGCACATTGCTGCTGAACCAGTCTCGAGGTCTAATTAACTCGTGCGAGTTGAAACCGGAAACCGTGTTTAAACCTCTGGGAAAACCGAGTTGAATTTAGGTCGCCTTTGAGTTTGAACTTTGAACCACCAGCCGGAAAATTAAAAGAACAGAAACCGAGTGCGTTAGAACAATCATTCCTCGGTCGACTCAGACTCCAAGTCACATGTACCCAATTCATTTGTTTATGTACTACGCATGCCTGCCACACTCATGTACATGTTATATTCGCCCTTCAATTTATTCCACGCAATATTTAAGTAAAATGACTCATTTTTCATAATCATGCGTTCCCCAAGATAATCCACGAAAATGTCATCTACCTCCTACTATATGACTACTATTTTCTGTTTTGTCGTCCCTCCTTCCTTTTTTTTTTTTTTTACCTAAATAAATGAATTAAGCGCCTTAGAGCTTATCACAAGTTGGTGCAATTAAAACTCAAGTTTAAAATTTCATTGACCAAACTTGAATAGCTAAGCAAGTTTGAACTCATGCATATATATATATGTGCGTGTGTGTGAGAGAGAGAGATTCAAAAGTTCATCAAACTTAATTAAACCTTAAAGATATACACCTATGTATTTTTTTTAATTTATTAATGTAAAATGTCCCTTTTATCCCTCATCTAAAATATGCAAAGTATTATTGAGAAAGTAAGAACAATATTTACAGCACGTAAAGTGCAAGACTCTTGTACATGCGTATATTTGATTCACACACTATAAGTGACATGTTCTTGTCAATTACAGAACGTACAGATCGAGAAAATTCATAATCCCATCATTACATCTTGCATGGTGTTCACTAATGTAGTGTATTGTGGCTTAATTTTTAAGAACTTGGCCATCGTGTTGGAAGTAATTAGGTTTGAATCCCTCCTTCCAAATAAAGTGCTATTGGTAACTATTATAATGCCTAGATATTAGAGTGAGGTGAATTTCTTCTCCTCCTAAAATTTTTCCTACCAAAAAGAAAAAGAGCACTGCATGCATAATATTCTCTCTCTCTCTTTCTCTCCTTCATTTTTCTTTTATGGTAAATAACTTGCACAATTTGAGACCTCATAAATTAGAAATTTTTGAGTTCAAAACCTTTTTTCTTCTCTTCATTTCTTAAATCCCGTTCCTTCCATACCGGAAGTAATTAGATTTTGTTTTAGATGATGTGCTATTTCATTTGCTTCTATGTAAATCCACTCAAATTTATCGGATGCCCCCGAAGAACTAAATCCACTAAATATATATAAATATATATGTACATATATATATATAACCGAAACTTTGTACAACTAGGGTACCAATTTGATGGCTCAATGGAGCCATCCTAGCTTCCTAACTTCGTACGGCATGGTAATATTTTATGGGCTAAAGTCTATGTAAAGATAGATGTCATATGTAAGAATTTTGGATCCACATAAGCGACACGACACGGGCCGTCCATAATGGGGCTGTCGAAATCGAAAGCGACGCAACCGCGTCGTACTCTAAAATCACCTCACGCCTTCTTCCCAGAAAATACAATTCCCACAAAATACAACTAATCATTGACCATACTTTACCTTACGTGTAATTTTTCTTTGCCCCTTTTCTCTATTAAAGGACCGGACAGCCCAACCATTTCTTATCCACAATCTAGTGATCTACCCTTCGCAAGAAATAGCAGCAACATTCACAAATCAAAATTCAAAACCGGCAATTCAGTTGAGTTTGTTTGCCAGAGAATATTAGTTTTTTAACGGTTTAACGGAAATTCAGCTCCTAAATATATTACGTGCCTTGTGTCTTTGTCCCTTTCTTCTTTCGTGGGAAAGTAGGAAGATCCCTTTTCCTTGTAAGTAGTTCCTTGGGTGAAAAAACGAGATTTTGAGTATTCAATCATCATGCAAATCAAGAAGTTGGTTTCAATGCCTTCTCGCACTGGAAGAGACCTCCAAAGATATAATTTTGAGGGCTGTCGTCAAGTTGTTGGGTGTGTATTCATCCTTTTCCTTTTCTTTTGGTGTAATTTGAAGCTAAATCTTGCTGGGAAAATGGAAATGAAGAAAATTTTCATGTGGGATTTGAAATTTTGAGTGAAATATTTGTGGGATTTCATTTCTTGGAGTGGCTTTTCCAAGGAATTGGGAAAGTTTTGGAATCTTCTTCGAAACCTTTCCCCTTTGTGAATTTGATGGCTGGAGAGGAAATTGAAGGGAAAGGGGAGAAGGGAGACCTGATACTGTTTTAGTAATTCTTTTTTTTTCAAAGTCTTGATTGTGATGTTTTTGGATTGTTTCTAAAATCTTACTTTGATCTGATAACTTGCAGATGCATTCCATATAGATTCAGGAAAACTCACAGGGCTGCCCCTGTTCATGGGAAGTTAAGCAGTGAATTAGAATTCCTATTGATCAGCTCACAGAAGAGTCCAAGAATGATGTTTCCTAAGGTAAATTTTTTTAAGTGATGTGCATATGTGTAGTTCCACATGTTTATTGTTTTTTGGTTGTTAAATATGAGAGCAATTATTGACACTTATGTTGTTTTTTATGCTATTGAATTATCAGGGTGGTTGGGAGCTTGATGAAACCATTGAACAGGCTGCTATACGAGAGACCATGGAAGAGGCTGGGGTACTTGGGCATGTTGAGGTGAGTATTTGCAAGTATATATCTCTTGAATTGGGATCATGAATATCAGAATATGCATTGATTCATAAGCAAGTCTCTAATTTCTATGCATTACATGTTATTGCAGGATAATTTGGGAGTTTGGACATTCAAGAGCAAGAGCCAAGACGCATTCCACGAAGGTCATATGTTGGCTTTTCGGGTCACAGAGGAATTAGACTGCTGGCCTGAGAAAGATGTTCGTCAACGCATATGGGTAAGTTCAGAGAAGAGTAGTATTTCTATGTTTATTATGATGATTGAATGATAGGGTTGAATTTGGCAGGCTGAATCAGGTTTCTGATCTTGTGATTTATTTTGTGGTACAGCTGTCTGCTAATGAAGCAAGAATACTATGTGCTCATCAGTGGATGAAGGAGGCATTGGATTGCTTTCTTTTCAAACAGGAGAATGCAGGGGAAGAGCGGACTCCTAGTTTATCAGATCTATTGAGAAATGAAGAGCCAAAATTTGGCAGACCAGCTCTGAGTGGACAAAACGAGGACATTAATTGTTCCTTTGGTCAACTTACATATCTTCAAAGAAAGGAAGATGAATGCCGGATACGCATGATCTTTAACCTACCACTTCCACCTTGTTCTACTGAAGAATCAAGAATTGGTAGGGTAGCACAAGTTGGAGATGAGGATGTTGATCGTGGCGTTACCTTGCTAGTCTAGTTAAAATCTAGGAGCCCGGATGCCTGATGCCAATTTATTAGGATTGGTTGAGAACTCTAGAATCCAAAATTGGCAGGGTGGCAGAAATTGAAGAATCTGTGTTAGTCAATGGAAACAATTCGGATTCGTGGCCTAAACAACCTCTTTAAGCATATCTCAGCTCCGATCTTTCAGCAGCTCAAGCTCTTTGGGATCAAGGTTAGAGATGACCATTGCCAATGTATGTACATGTTAAAAGGCACTAATGCGTACAAAGGCAGTAAAAGGGCACTTGTTCCACTTGTGTAGGACTTCGAAATTCTGAGCAACCACAAAGCTGAGTTGCTTAGAAATATCTAGCTAGTTCATAGAGAAGTAGGAGGAGGAGGATTTAGAGATGTACAAAGGTTCAAATCCATTCTTTTATTCATTCAAATTCATTCATTCTTTTAAGCTTGTCTCCTACGTACTAAGTTATGCTGATTAATATACATCTCTGTAAATCTCTGTACTTGTTATCAGATGTGACTGCAAAGCACACCAAGATTGAATGAGAACTTGATGTGTTTCTTTATCAGTGGACTGCAGATTCTATTGAGTTGATTAATCGATACAAAAGGAGTTGACTTTGCAAAATCTTAAATCCTTTCTGCTGAATGTTTTGGAATTGCTCTTAAACACCGTGTTAGCAACACCACCTTTAGACACAACCTGGTATTGTAGCTGAAACCTGCAAACAAGAAAAAACATCAACCTTGTCCAATCTGCTTAAATGACTCTGAGTTGCCATTTCTTAATGGTTAATCAGCTCAACCATCTTCCACTCACCATTTCCTGGTGGAGCTTGTCAAGCTTCTTCTGTTTCCTTTATTGAAGTTGACAAGTTCATATTGCCTTCGCTTCATATATATACTTTCTGAAGTATGTGATGCATACTGAGAGTTCATCATTCAAGATTGGAAGATAAAACCAAAATGCCTTTCCTGAAGTCTATTAGGCCTCGTGATCGTAAGTGATATCATCACGCTTGCGTCCTCCTATAACTGCTAGAAACTAAGCCCAACTCGCATTGAAGGTTTATCAGGAGTTTCTATTTTTTCTTTGATCCTTTTCTATCAATAGTTTTTGGTTTTGTTTTCAGCTTAGACATCTGAATGTAAATAAAGCAAAGATCTTGACTTTGGTCCATACAATGGAAGGTAGTCAGTCACCTTGTGTCTTATCTCACCAAGTACATGAAATCTCTTGTTTATTTACCAAAATAAATAAACAAAGTCCCTTGTGTGAGTAATATCAATAGTGACTCAGACGTTTGCAGGCTGCACAAAGCTTGTGTTCCATCCCAGTCTCCATTAATGCCTTTATTTGGTTAGATTAATGCCTTCTATAATCTGCCAATCTTGAAAAGCCAAAATCACAATGTAGAAACGTACAAGTTTCCAAAATTATAGTACAGGAACATAAAGGTGTTGCGGATACAAGTTGGCCTCTCAACATGTGTTTCAATTCATTGTCAATGCAAGGGTTATGTTGACAAAAATACCTGTAACTGCTCGCTCCTAAGCAACCTATGATCATCATTCAAAGTCTTGGTGGAGAAAGAGACGACTCGGTCGAGTCATCGTCGGAACGGACCTCTTCGTTTCGAAACGAGAACAAGATGACTCCGATATACATGGATTGCTGAGAAATTGACCGAATCACCGAGAACTCGATCGAGAAGTTTCCGACACGGATAGTCTCGGTCGAGTCGATTCGAATAATTTCGAATCAAATCACAAATTTACATTTTACAGATTTTCTTTTGCTCATTTTTTATTATTTTTGTTTAGCATATTTTTGAATATTATTCACAATTTTTAGAATATTAAATGCTTCAAAATTTTCGTCTAACCGAATCCGTGATAAATATGACGAGATCGATGTGAAACAGTCTGGACCGTGATAATAACCGCTACCACGACTGCGATAATAACTAAGACTGCGACCACCGCTTTAAACCATGCCTATGATCGGGGCATGTAAGAATAAACGGCTGTATTCATCTCAAGGCATGCAAGACTATATGTGGCTCGCTCCCGAGAACACAGTTCAAAATTTTGATATGTGTCACCAACGGCTACCTCCCTACGCCCAAACCAAATTAGCGCACATTTGCCGCTTCTGCCCTTAAACCTTAAAACCCCCCAAATTAAGAAGACACCAGCGTTTCACCATTGAACCAAATCCCCTCCTTCTCAAGGATGGGAAGGCTCCGAGCCAAAACTGATTATGAAAGCCTCAGAAAAGCCCGCATTTTGGAAAACCAGGTTCTTTATTTCTCCATCTTTTTAACCATTTTTCGAGTCGTCAGTTGCTGAACTGATTTTAAGTTGCTTCATTTCAATTCTTTGGTTTTAAAAGGCTCGGTTGGCTTCTTTGGGAGTTCAAAAAGCTGTATCAGAACTTCGATCCCTTACCTCCTCAGCAAAATCTGGGAAAAGAAAATGGCATAAAGTTGATTATTCCTCCACCCCTTTGCGCCGTTCGAATCGTCTCAAAGGGAAATCATGCATCTCGGAATTATCAGTTAAAGGTTTATATCTAGGAATATTAGGACTGTTTGTTTTGACTCTTGGATAATTGGATTGGATGTGTAATTTTACAATCTCATGGGTTGGTTTTCAATTTTCAGGGGAAAGTGGGCTTTCCCAGCTTAGTGATGTTGAAGATGATGGTGAGAAGAAGAGGCCTGCAAATGCACCATTAATGAGGGTGAAAAGGGGTGAAATTGCGCGGCTTTCCCCGGATGCTTTGGCGCGGCGTTGCTCGAGTAAAGGGAGGGGAAGTTTGTATGATCCAACTTACGCGTATTTGCTGCCATTTCTGCAGGTTAGCTAGTTGGTTCCTTTGTATAAATATTTAGTGTACTACTAAAAAGTGAAGAATATAGAAGGAAAAGAAAGTGCTGATCAAATGAAGATGATGATTGTCTAGATATGCTGTCTTGAACTGATTCAAGTATCTATTCCTCGTATATTTTTGCCACAAACGAGCACCTGAGTGGCATGATCTATGTAGTCTCACATGAACTTAGTAACTATCCGATGAGTTGCCCCGTTTAAGCAGAAGATAGTGAAACTCAGCCCGATACTCCTCTAAGCTTAAGCTCTCTCTCCCTCTCATTCTTCTCTCTATAGAGTGCTATTGGTGCTTTGAGTTGCTAACCTTGGTTAAGAATGTGGATTTATGCTTAATTATTTGGTTCTAAACTTTACCATTCTTGATACTGGTTATATTCCAGTATTGGTATTATTTCCATCACATATAGAGCGATAAGCTATTTGCAACTGTCAAATAAAAAATGCAGGCAAAAGAAATTGTGTGGTGAAGAAGATTGCAGAAGATGTGGTGATCTAGACATGGACCAGCCATGCATAGGTTAGTTGCTTGATGAAATACCAAGTGTTTTTGTATAATTAAGTTACTTTTGTAAAATTTGCCAAGTGAAAATCATTCATTCTGGTGCAGGGAAGACGGATTGCTCGGTTTGTCACTCGAGCAATGGTGTTCTCTGTCGAGCTTGTCTCAAGGTCAGATATGGTGAAGGTATGCTAATACACAAAGTAAAGCTGGAAATCTCAGCTTTGTAATTTGGAGATTACTAAATTGATTCAGGCTTCTTATGACCACCTTAATTGACACCTTTGACGAGGCATTTGGCTGCTGATACATGCATAGTCATAGTTTACTTCTGTATCTTGTGTGGCATTAATCAAATATGACTTGGAGGATGTTGTATTATTAGAACTGAAGCTCTAGTATCATGGTCTTTGCTAGAAATTGAGGACGTCAGAGCAAATCAAGAGTGGATGTGCCCTCACTGCGTTGAAGAAAAAGGAACTAAACCATATTGGATATGTAACAGGTACAGCAGGAGACTTCTGGCACACAATTACATTGTATTTGAACATTGCAGCATGTATGTTGCTAAGCCATTGTGGACCTGAAATTCTCCTGATGTGTTCTTATGTTACAGCTCCTTTTGCTTGAAGAAGCGCAACATGGCACCAACTGGGATAGCTATTTTCAAAGGTTTGAACACGAGACTTTATTCTTGATCAGTGCTTTTGGCACCCAAACTTCTTACTGCATATAGTGATGCGGAAGTAATTTTTTGCCTTTTCTTCTGGATTAAAACATAGCAAGGGAGATGGGATATGAATCAGTGGCACATTACTTGATGGACAGACTTCGGAAAGCAGACAAACGAGGTGGATGAGAAAACCTAGCCAAGAACTTCTTCTACCAGCCATATGTTGTGATCACTAGAGTTACATGGACAACTAGATCTTGTAAAGCCCTGCGTAAGGGCATGGAATGTAGTCTCTCATTTTGGTTCAGCTAAGCAGTCTTGGTAAATGCTCGACAGCTTGTAAATGAATTAGTGTTCTCTTAAAAACTGAACGTGTTGATCCATTCTGTCCTTGGATTTGCTCTAGCCATGCGTAACTTAAAAGTTTACAATTGCCCACTCCACCAGCTATTGCATGCTGGTCTGCAAAAACCCATTGATCGCTTCTAGAGAAGTAGATTGAGTAAAACGTCTAGGATGGCTTCTCTCATCTTTAAGCATCGCACGGTGATCACTATGTGTTCTGACTCCGAAGGTGGGCTCAGTAGGATCAAGAATGAAAGATTCTATGGAAGGGATTAGAGTTGAATGAAGGTCATATATGCAAATACAGTTTCATTTTTCACGATTTAGCTATGAGGCACGAATTGGGAAGAAGGGATCCCAAGAATTGTCTCAATCACATTTAGCTGTTTAAATGGTTGAAAATAATTCTAGGAATGTACTTGCACGTAAAATTAGAGTTTTGTGGTCCACTCGTCCGATCTCCTCATTGATTGAGTAGGATGCAACTTCCGAAGAATCACGCCTTCAAGATAATTTTGCTTTGCATAACGCCGTGTAACTTGATATCTCATAGTATTATCAAGAACCCTCCTAAAACCCAGCCAAAATTTCCCCAAAACTCCTAAATACTATCCCTCCTCTTCTCTCCCAACTATCAATGCAATGCAATTCACAGTAACTCCGAAACCCAATCCAACCAACACCTTTTCTAACCCGACCTTTTATCCAAATTTCACTTCCCCCAAAACCCAATCCCTCAAATTCTCCTCCTCCTCTTCATCATCTAACGTTCCCATTAATCTATTCTACAGCTTCACTCCCAGACGCCGTCGTTTGAGCCCTGTCATAGCTCGAGCTGCTGCCCAGACTCCCGATTACTACTCGGTTCTCAACGTCAGTAAAAATGCTTCCTTGCAAGACATCAAAGCTGCCTATCGCAAACTCGCCCGCAAGGTTCAATCTTTTTTGCTTAATCTTTTTCTATTTATTTTTAATTTCTATAGTAATAGTAAAAATTTGCAAGTTTAATTGTTTGATTGTATTGCCTGAATTGTTGATCGGATAAAACAGTATCATCCTGATGTGAATAAAAAGCCAGGTGCTGAAGAAAAGTTCAAAGAGATTAGTGCTGCTTATGAGGTGCGTCTGCTTCTGTTTTTGGAATATGCAGTTCAAAAGATTATAGTGAATTTGCATTGAGGTCCGAGTATTTTGATTTGAACGTTTAAATAGCGCTGAAATGCTTACACCGGATTCTTCCGTTCTGCTGTCCAATTTAAGGGTTCTTTATGGGTGTTAAAATGTAGTTTCTATGTGTAGGTGTTATCAGATGATGAGAAAAGGTCTGCATATGATCGCTTTGGTGAGGCAGGTTTACGTGGAGATTTTGTTGGTTCCACTAGTGGTTCGCAAGGAGTAAGTTCCTGTTTTTATTTTGTTACATTGCTTTAGAACATTTGCTTTTCTTGACATTGAAAGTTGGTTGTTTGGTCTTATATGGTTTATTAATAGTTGATTTTTTGGGTCTTTAGGTGGATCCTTTCGAAATCTTTTCTGAATATTTTGGTGAGTTGAGCAGTTTCTTCGGAGGAAGTGGTGAACCAGGGGGTTTCAATTTCAGTTTTAGAAGTAAGAGCCGTCAAGATCTTGACATTAGGTATCTGTCTGCCACCGTAAATTCTCTATGTTTGCTTTTGCCACCAGCCTTTATGATCTAGTTTTGGGGTTTATGGTTCTGATTTACTGTATATTCCTAACTTATCATAGTGATGTTGAAGGCAAATACTGTTTGCTGTAGATGATGCTTTCTGGTTCAGCACTGTCTATGTTGATTTGGTGTTTACTTAAAGAAGGAGAACTAAATGTTGATTGCGTAACTTTTATATTGTAGATACGACCTGTGTTTGAGTTTTGAGGAATCAATTTTTGGAAGTCAGCGAGAAATTGAAGTACCTTCTTTAGAGACATGCAATGATTGCAGTGGTACAGGTGCAAAAACCAGCAATAGTATAAAAATATGCAATGCATGTGGAGGTAGAGGTGGAGTGGCTAAAACTCAACAAACACCTTTCGGAATAATGTCTCAGGTATTTTGTTCAAGTAATTGTTGTAATTGTTGATGTACGCATTAGAGGATAAAAAGTCTTCTTTATCATTATTTCAACTGGTCAGTTTGTTTAGAACGTATCCTTTCAGTCTAATGGTTGTCATACATCTAAACTAAGTTCCAGCTAAGAAACACCAATTCTGAAAGCTTCTATTTGCAAAATTCTTTTTATCTTCAAGCCATTTTTGACATTCTGTGGAAATATATGATATCTCTAGGTGTCTACATGTGCAAAATGTGGGGGTGTTGGTAAGATAATCACAGACCATTGTCGAACATGTGGTGGCAATGGTCAGATACAGTCAAAAAGAAGAATTAACATAGTGATTCCACCTGGTATTGATAATGGAGCAACAATGCAAGTTCAAGGAGAGGGAAATATTGACAACAAAAGGTATTTGCTGAAAATTTAGTTATATATCCTGCTTATAAGGTCTTGTAAAAGGTGCAAGCTTTTTTTTTTTTTTTGGGAATAAAGTTATACAGGATATAATATTGTGGAGCTGTACCTATTGTGGGGAGTTAGGAAATCTGAATTGTGCTTGGCATAGACATTGAGATTTTTTTTATCAATGTGCAAGCAAGAATTTTCTTCCTTGCTTTGTTTTATAGATTGATTCAGGTTTTGTAGGAGGCCAGTGGTGATATCTTTTCATTTTTCTCTTTTACTTGAGGAAAATGGGGAATGTTTGAGTTTTTGTGCTGTTTCTGTTTCTAAAAGACTATCTAAAGGACTTTGTATCGTTCTCTCTTTATCCAGTTTGGTGTCAGGGAACAGGATGCAAAAAGAATTACACAGCTTAACTCCTTAACTAGCCATTATGAATTTCTTCATATAAGGTTTTGACTTTCCCTAGCCATTATGATTAATTTTTTCACCCCTGTGTTTTTAAAAAATTTAGCTTCTTTCACAGTCGACTCTATTTCCTGCCTGTTTGTCTTGTAGCACCAGTGAACTTGAAGTTGGTAGTTGTGTTTTAAACAAAAGCTTATTTTGGTTAATCTAGGGGCATAGCTGGTGACCTCGTCATTGTTCTCCATATAAAAGAAAAGCATGGGATTCAGAGGGACGGTCTCAATTTGTACTCAAAAGTCAAAGTTGATTTTACTGAAGCCATTCTGGGTACTGTTGTCAAGGTAAATCACTGTAATTTTGGCACCAAAGCTGGATCAAATCCATAATACTTCTTTCTGAAAGCTGTCTCATGCGATTCAATGCAAAAATGTTTCTGGTTACAACCATAGCTACAATATTAGGCAAAGTTTGCCATATGGTACTGGTGAACTTTGACTGTGGAAATGTCATCTTCTTTCTTAGATGGTGTGTATGGCAACTTTTCTTTTGCCCTTCAGTTAGCTGGTTCTTTGCAGAATTCACTTCAGCAGAGAGAGAACTCTTTGTGCCTTCAGAAAATGCATAGTATTCTTTGAATATTTACAATTATAGCATACTTTGTTGAGCAGGTCAGAACAGTGGAGGGTATCAGAGATCTTCACATCCCTCCTGGAATTCAGCCTGGGGATACAATAAAGATGCGGTCCATGGGAGTTCCGCATATAAAAAAGCCCTCTGTACGAGGCGATCATTGCTTCTCTGTAAATATTCAGATCCCGAAAGATATCAGGTGTGTCTCTCATTGCATTTGTACTAGTTTTAAACATATACACCCTTGGTTTTCTCGGTCCTAGATGTTACGATTGGCCTGTGTTTTGCGTTTAACTACTTTTTCAGGATTGTATTTTATTTCCCTTTTGTAGGGCTATGGCTTTGATTACATGAAAATTTTCATCGTTATAATAGATTCTGAGTACATTAAAATTTCCTTTAACATCCATCAATCAGTACGGAAGTAAGAGGAGCTACTTTAAAAGCTTAAAACTTCTGAGGATAATATTCACTTCTCAATGGCACAGTAATATAGTATTCTTGATTTATTTTTCTCCTTGATACAAAGAGAAAAAGCTACTTCAATTTTGGTTTATGATCCCAAGAGGTCCTTGATTCCTTACTCTTTGGCCTTGCTTCATATGATCAAGTGGAATTATTGGTCATTTGTTTTAAAGAATCTTGTTAAGCATCATTTTATGAATAATCCAAGTTGTTTTGCTACTAAAAAATGTGGTCTTTGCGTTTTTGTTAGATTGTTCGGTATGCGCCATTGGATATTTGTCTTGACTACTACAAGGTTATTCTCTATTTAACATGCTTCCATGATGACACTAGTGATGCAGAACGCTCACTAGTTGAAGAGTTGGCTTTGCTGAGGCAAACATCCAGGGACAGCATTTCATCCAGTGGTAAATTTGCTCTCCCTTTGATTCTCTTTGGTAAATGAACCAGATTTAGAACTCGTGTCTCTGTTTGTCTTTAGTTTAATTACTCTAGTCCAGTGATTAATTTTGTTTCATTAACTAATCAGAGATACCTGGAGGTGATGAGCATGACCAACATACAAAGCCTGCTTCAGATCATCGGGGCAAAAGTATGGGCTATCTGTGGAAGTCAATTAAGGACTTTTTGGGGTATGAATTATATTGCAGTTATGTTAGACAAAAGTATATCAGTCTTCTTTTACATGAGCATATCTGGACAAATGGGTAGATTAAACTCTGAATGTTTTATCCTTAGTAAGAGTGCAAGTAGCTTGATTTATTGCCATGTTTTTGAACTTGTGTCTCGCATGTTGTCATTAAGCAGTTGAATTCTGAATAAGAAGTCACATCTACAGTGCATGTATATATGGATTACAATTTTTTCGTTTTCTTTTTTTTTTTTCCCCTGAGCAGAATGTATAACAGGATTACACTCGTTTCTGATCAGCCTCACGCTTAATTTTTGTAGGAAAAAGCAATCTGGTAAAGGATTCGCCTCAGTTGGCATGGAAGCACCAGTTTCATGGAGAGTTTCTAGTCCCCTGCCACGTTGTTCACTCATGATTTACTCTCCTGCAATTTTCATCATGACACTTGTATTCACCTTGGTGGGAAGAACAGCTTACTGTAAATTATTTAGACAAAAGCCAAAAACCAAAAGTACTTCTCCGCACGCACCCTGAAAGAACAGAAGGCCAGCGCTAGTTGCTTTTGCCATTTCTTGCAGTTTGTACCAAACTTGTATTAAAAGCATTAGTAGTGGGGCGACTTGTGCAATTCAACTATTTTTTTTTATCTGTTACTCAAAAGATGCTTTAGAGTGTAGATGACTATTGACTTGAATTATTGGGTATAGCTAAGTTTTGGCGCACTTTGCAGGCATTATACCTCGTTGAAATGTAGTCTCTTTTGATCAGCAAACTTGTCTATAATGTATAGGTTATCTATGAGATGTGGGATTTTGATTGCACATGAGTTGTGGGCCGGTGTTGCATAATTGATTAATTGTATTGGTCAATAGAAAGGGGCTCGAGATTATCAAAATATATAAATAAAGAAAGGGACTTGAGCAATATAATATAAATGAATGGGGAGTTAAATGTGTTAGGGTTTCATCAGTAGTGGTCGATTCCTGTTTGTCCACTGGATGATGAATTGCAACCATTGGAAATCTGAGGGAGTTGAAAAGAGCAAAAGAAGAGGAAGAGGGGCAGTTTGGAGGAAGATTGTGATGGAAAAGAATAGAAAGAAATGCAAGGGGAAGGAAATAAACGTTCTAAAACTATCAGGACTGCTACAGTAATTAAAATATAGAAATTTCACCCCCCAAGAAAAATTAAAATCTTGAAAGTAGGGGGAGCCCACCATCTTCACGTTGCCTTACCCTCCTGTTTCGATCATTATCCAACGAATCAGGAGGCATCTGACAGTAATATAGGAAACAACATACTGGTAAAGAAATTAAAGACCGCGTTAACAAGAAAACTCCCATTTTCCGTAGATATTTCCACAAAATCGCATCTTTAAAAACCCCCCAATCTTTTAATACAAAACACTTCCAATCCAGATTTGCGGACGTAACGAGGTACTGCAATTTCCCAGAACTTTCTTTTTTCTCTCTTAATTTTTCGCGGGATTTTCTTGTTTTCTTTTACTGTTCAAGGACTTTTATGGAATTATGCATTTTTTTTTTGGTGTTGTTAGTTCAATTTTTCAGCTCAAAGAGACAATTTTTCTCCGTCCTTTCTTTCCTATTTTTCGTGTTAATTGTATTTCATTGGATCATAATGAGGTGAGCAAACGGATCGTTTTTCTGGTTTTCACTGATAATATCATAAGAATTGCTTCTCTTTTGTCTTCAGAATTTGCCTCCTTTGATTTTCTGGTGATTAGGCTCATATTGATGGCGTAGGTTTCTTAAGTCTGTTTATCTGAAAAACACGCACATTAACCATCTGGTGATCAAGCTTAGGATACATCTGCAAATAACCTGTAAATATGCGTCTATTTGCATATACTTCTACACAAGTGTTTTCCAGCTAGAAATAAACCTTTTTCATCAGGAAATGGTTAGCATTTTATGGTGCCTTATTTCAGTTTCAGAACTTATTTTTGTAAAAGTCGTAGGGTATGGCATTTGTATGTGAAATATCTGAGTTGAAGTTAATGTTGCATGCAAATTGATGAGCTTCTATCCTTCTAATTATCAATTTATGGAGTACTTATGGGACGCTGAGTTGCTATATAGAAGGAAAAAAAGGAATGTACATGCTGACCTTATTAAAAATGTGGGTTTGCTCATAATAGAAGAAAAAAGTATCTTTATCCAAAATTAAGGGAAGAAAAGGGAAAAAAAAAGAAGAAGAAGAAACACTGGTGTAGAGGCTTTTAGATTTTGCAACCACATTGGGGATTGCTAGCTATCATTATTAATTACTAGTTATCTAACTTAGCATCCGGTATAATTTTTGGAGATTAATAGTTGACATTCTAAGACGTCCATATTTGCACAGAAAGTAAACGGTATTTGAATTCTCTTAGGTACTGAATGATGAGTGAGCATTTTTGCCACTTGGCAAAAAACTGTTGATTTTTTTTTAATCTAAATGGTGTTAGCATTGAGATTTATGGTTGTATTTTCAAGAGATGGAGGAATTTTTCTGGGTCTAAACTTGGAAGTGATGCGTGATTGTCTGTTAACAATCAGAAACTATTCTATTAGATTTATTATTATGTGTGGTTCATTGAAAGATTATGATGTAAATGCTCTCCCAATACTTGGAAAATTTTTAGCTACATGTGAAATGAGACAAGAACTTGTTACGGAGTAAAAATGTCCTGCTAAAGAGTGGCACATTTCAAAGCATGTGGCTTACCGCCTAACGTCCCCTTCAGTGTTTAATTTGGATTATTTTCGCAGTAAATTTTTGCCTTTTTTAGCTGTCACTAATTCCTGTAGGTTCAGCATGTTGACTCTGTTCTTAATTGATACAAATGTTGAAGATCAAAGACAATTACAATCCCCTTATCATGTGCTTAATTTTTCTGAGCAGATTATTTTCTTTTCTCATGGCCAATCTTGACGGAAATGATGAGCCTGCATGGATAGAGAGAGTTAGATCAGAAGGTGCTGTCCCACTCTGTGATCCAGATAACTGTTCTAATGGATGGGCTTCTCCACTGGGTGATTCTTTTAAGGTAAGGGGACCAGATTATTTTACAACGAGGGTTAAAGTGCCTGCTGGTGAATACCTTCTGAAGCCACTAGGTTTTGATTGGGTTAAAGGTCCTACAAAACTTTCGGAGCTTTTAAACGATCCAAATCATCGTGTTAGGAAAGTGCTACAGGAGGAATTTCCAGCAGGTGGTGAACCATTTATCTGGGCCTTCAACCTGCAGGTCCCAAGCAAGGAAAATTTTAGTGCTGTTGCATATTTTGTCTCTATGAGTTCTTTTCCAGAGGGATCTTTAGTGGACCAGTTCTTGAAAGGGGATAATAATTTTAGGATTTCTAGGTTAAAGATGATTGCAAATATTGTTAAAGGACCTTGGATAGTTAAAAAAGCAGTTGGTGAGCAGGCTATATGCATAATTGGCAGGGCACTTTCGTGCAAGTATAGCCAAGGAGATAATTTTATAGAAGTTGATATAGATATTGCATCTTCAATGGTAGCAAATGCAATTGTTCATCTGGCTTTTGGCTACATAACAACTCTCACCGTTGATTTGGCTTTTCTCATTGAGAGTCAGACCGAGTCAGAGCTTCCTGAACGAATCTTAGGGGCTTTTAGATTTTCTGAGTTGAACCCAGCTTCAGCAAGGCCTATTGAAATGCATTCTTATGGCAGCCTGGGTATGCAGTCTTCTCTATCGATGCGATTATGGAAGTCTATTGGGAGCTTTATTCTTCCAGGCACTCAAGAAAATAGTTCTGGTTCTGGTTCTGGTTCTTTGCATACCAACGGTATTATTGATGATCAAACTAAAGAGGACAAAGAAAGTAGCTCTGATTCTGGTTCTTCACATGTCAATGAGAAAAGTAAAGAGGAAACAAGTAAATGCACCCAAGAAAATAGCTCTGATTCTGGTTCTTTGCATGCCAAGGGGATTATTGACGATGAAACTAAAGAGGACACAGAAAGTAGCTCTGATTCTGGTTCTTCACGTGTCAATGAAAAAAGTAAAGCGGATACAATTAAATGGTAAGTTTTCTGAAGCATAAACTTTGCATCAAATACCTTGTATAGAATCAGCTAGTCCCTCACCTCTTCAGTCTTAACTCATGAAGCTCTGCAGCTGTGGCATTATTCCAATCTCTGGTACCCATGATAGGAGACAAATACTCTGTGGTGGTTTTTTTTCCCTTAAACATTTGAAATGTCTCCATTCATTAAGATGTTTTGAAAGTTAACATAGAATGATTTAGGAATTTTAGTACATAAAAGTTGTACTGAAAGTATACAATTGAAATCTGATTTATGATATCTGGAAGAGTTGGTAGATTTGGGCACAAGAAGGCAATTGTAATTCTACCCAAATGAATCGTTCTAGAAAGCCCTATTGGAGTAAGGAGAAGCCTACTTCTTCACTCCTCCTTATTTACGCTTGTACCTCTCCCCTAGAGCCATATCTTCTGGTTCTGGTATTGGCAACATGATGTCTAGGGAAGAAGCTGGAATGGCTCATATTTTTGCTGTTTGCTGCATCATAAATAAGCCTAAAGTGTTGCCAGTTCCTGCTGGATCTGCTTTCTTACTTTTAAAGATTTTACTGTACCCAGTTTATACTGTGTGCATAGTGCAAAATGATTTTGATTGGATTCCCTGGTTTTCCTTGTAATACAAAGAACTTTATATTTTCTTTTTTTTTAATCTCCTCTTCACTTTGGCAAATCGCTTTTTCACCACTACTTTGTTTCTGGAATATGTTATGCTGCTGTTTGCTTTTACCTTGCATTCCTATTACTGTAGTCTTTGATGCCCCATTTGCATTCCTGCTTTCCTATTAGCTCTCTTTTTCCTTTGCAATTTACTTTGTTTTTCTGAGGGTAGATGCGAAACCATTTGGATTTGAATAATGTTGGACATAATATTTTTCTTTGACAAGAGAACACTTACAAGTTGAAACATACAAATCGTGTTTGGAAAAACAAAGAGGGATAGGTGGAACCGAAATATGTTAGCTTGTAAATTGCGGTTTCAGTATATTTCTGTTAAACTTGTCATGAAGTAGCCTCATCTTGTTGTTGATATGTCAGTTTTATTTATTTATTTATTTTAACCTTTGAATTTTTTTGTTTTCGAGCAACCTTTGAAATGTTTGTTACATCATTACGGTTGGACGAGTATTAGACATAAGATTACTACCTGAGGCTCTCAAATGGTGAAGAACGTATGAGGCTCTCAGATGGTGAAGAAAATATAGACTTCTTGTGTTTTATTACTGCATTATGAGATCTCTCTCTTTTACTTTGAACTTTGCAGATATGCTGAGTACCAGGCTGACATCTAATGAAGAATTAATGGGCATTTGGCTTCTCCATGTCTGCTCCTGCTACCTACTGACTGACTCCGTCTTATCAATTTAATGAGGGAAGTTCTGGCGGCATTAAAATCTATTGGTCTGTTGTCAAAATCGGGTCTTGTAGCTACCTGTGCACAATCAGATTGTTTTGCTTTATACATAATGCTAAGCTCTGTAAATCGTTACAGTATTAACATTGCATTCTTTATTGTTTCTGACTGCCAACAAATGCCCCCTTCCCTAACCCCTTCCCTTTCAATGTATTTGCAATGGTATGACAATGTATTTGGGCGAGTGGTATTACAATGTATTTGCAGTCACATTGTCGTAGAATTAGTGAAAGGAGACAGTCCCTCAAAACTTTGATGGATCATTACATAATATGATGTGTTAAGACTGGTTTATTTGTTTTACTTTAAAGAGGGTTTTACTTTAAGACTGGTTCATTTCACCGGGAATGTCATTATTTGGTAGCGCAAGGCATTTCCTCAATCGCAAATTGGTGGAATATACGGCCCAGGCCAAGCAAAACCAAAAAGTCACCAGAGTTGGACAAAAAGAAGTAAACCAATTTCTCTTCGGCATTGGATGGAATAGTAAACGAACTTATTGAATTGCTATTTTTAAGAGTTTTTATTTAAAAAGAATGTATTTTAGCGATTTGATATATATGAGATAAAAAGGTAATTGACAAATATATTTACGGAAAAATAATATGACATTGAATTCAGCTGTGTCATAGGCACAAATAACATGATTCCAACATTTCTTGCGGTCTTCCAAGAAGTGAATGAAACCCTGTATCAAAGAACTATGAATTTTCTTTAACTGATTCACTTTGTGATACAGGTTCTTCCTAGTTTGAGAAGACTAGATTTTTCAGACAGTCACGATGTACCATGCAAATTATCACAGGAAAACCAATCCGATGATGGTTGAAATCTATGGATATGCAGTACCAACTCTTCCACTCCTAAATGTGTCTTGATCACCATAAGCAGTCCGCATACAGCCACAGGTTCCAGATTTTATCTGAACCGTAAAAGCTAACCAATCTAGCTGGCAATTAACTAGATAACAGCTCCAATAAGGCCATCTTAAAGCTTCAATTTTGGTATTTCTGCCAAAGTATGGACGCTTTGAAAGTGAACTGAGGCGCAAATACAATTTTTTAGACACATTTGCAAGTTACAATTTATATAACATAAAGAATCTCAAACGTATATAGTTTTTAAGCACCCTTGCTGTGCATATATCCTTTTCATAGACGAGAAAAGATACATCCTAAACCTCCTCTTAATTAGAGCTCCTAGCCTTTATCTCAAGATAACTTGTATTCCAGAACATATCAAACAGGGCCAGAAAGTACTACCTCAATGGGAAAACAAAATAGAACTTAACATCAATAACCCATCCATAGCCTTCATCCCTCAGACTATCCTCTTCCTTGTGTCTGAGGAGATCAAGATCCTACACCACAATGTTCAGCTTTTGCTTCCCCGAAGCAGGATCGTTATCAGCACTAGCCTTCTAAGTTCATCTTCTATAGCTGTTGTCTCTGGTTTATCTGAAATTTGCTACCAGCCAATGCAGGAGGGACAAATATGCAGTGGACAAGTTCATTGACAATACACGTTGGTTCTTTTATATGGTAGAAGAAACAATGAATAGCTATGGAACAGAGAAGGTGCCTAGTGCAATACACTCAGAATATTATACAAAACGAGTGGAGAACATGACCTTATCCCCAGATTCAACAAATCAATGATACACTTCCCACGTAAGTGACTAGCTTGTAAATTCTTTCTTAGAAACGAAACGACAACACTACTGTTACTTAAAGTAACTGATTGCACAAAAGCGCTTTTCTTTTGGAGCTGAACTAAGTTAAAAAAAAAAAATTATTCTATGTCTCAAAGTAATTAAACAAATTGCATGAGGTTTCATCAAAGTACTAGCCTTGTGGTAAGAGGTTAAGTTAAGGGCTGATAATCCATACAGACGAATATTCAATTACACACTCAAGCAAATGAAATGCTCCACGTGGTTTTCCATCAAAAAGTCAGGACAAATTTTAACTACAAGAAAAAGCATGTGAATGTAATTCTTAACATAATTCCAGAACCAAAAGGAAAGAAAACATGTATGCCAGAGAAGGTACAAATGAGGCACAGCAAATTCGCTGGTGGTTATCAAACAGAAACAAGGAACCAGAAGGATAATACATCTGCTCAGCTTTTAAGGCATCGCCAGAGAAACTATTCTTTATACATCTGGAAACTGTGGCAATAAGTGATTAGCAACATCGAATACATTTAAGTGAGAAATAATGGCTCAGGAATATAATCCAGAGCTGCTTAAGTCCAAAAAACAAGATCAGTAGAACAATAATGGCTCTTGTGGAAAACATATAGGATCACCAAAAAAGTCCTGAAGCATCACTAATTACATGGACAATAAATTGTGCCATTCAAGCCAGTCGTCCATTGTCTGACAAGAACAAAAATAAGACTTTATCTTGCTCAATGGCTACACCATTTCAGCACCAGCTATGGGCAATGTACTCATGTGCAAGGTTCTACCATTTCCTGAGGCAAGAAACCTCACAGATGGAAGTGAAGGATCAGTGACCGGCTCAATCTCCAGAAAGTTAATATCAAACGCACCAGATTTCTTCAAACTGAGTACAAATATTATCACGATCCATAACAACATAGAAAAAGCCCAGTAATTGTTCATTCCATGGATCAGACCCCAACCTATAGCATAACCAACAATAATCCCAGACAAATGCCCCAGAAAACTCGCTTGTGGAACAATTATAGAGGTAAAGATCAGGGACTCAAAAGGCGCAAAGCTGATAGGAAGCGAAAGAAACCCAAAAAGATCCAATTTGGAAGACGGCTGCTTTACTGCCAAAATAGTCATCCACCCGAAGACCACACAAGAATACCCAACAGCAGTCACTCTCCGAAAATACTCTATCTTGAACCTCAGAATCAGAAAATGATACATCCCAAGAACCAGCAAACCCGATAAAACAACTAACACTAGACTGTAATGCAGATAATATTTCACTCCAAGACCTATATGTCCTAACTGTTCTACGACTCCAAGGCTCCACAGTGCACTCATGTTAAAAACAAGATGAAGAACACTAATATGCGAAAATGCTGACGTGATTATCCTCCACCAATGACCTTCAACTGCAGTCTCATAACTCAATCCTACATGTGAATAACCAATCCCTTTTTTCTGTATGTAAAACCAAATTGCACTAAATATTCCTATCATACAACTTGTTGCTGGCTTTTCCATAATCTCATAAATCAGTGGCTTCCCCATCTAGAATCCAAATCCCTGAAATCCCAAGTATTCAACTTTTTCTTTGTTTTTCCTTCTCTGGTCCGAATTAGTATAATCTAGCTCAAATCTTTATGTCCTCAAAAGAAAGCATCCAAGCATTAATACTAATAGCAAAAATCATGAATCTTGACAGTATACGTCACAAAACCCATGTCAAAACTTCAGTAACAATCGTGACTGCAGATCTAATATTGGCGACCCATTAATTCAAAAGCCCTTATAAATTGAGAAAACTTACAGAAAATTGCGGACCACCAACATTGCAAGATGGGTTCTTGATGTGGCAACCGAGAAGTTCACTGTAGCTGGGAATTTTAAGAAATTGCTGACAAAAACCCAGAATTGATATTCAAGAAAAAAAAAAGGCTGAAAATCAGTAGAAATACTAATGGACTTCCCAATAATAAATAGAAATGATTGTCCAGGACAACAGGCTCCCAAGGGTCAGCAAGAACGTGGACAAAGTTTTGCTGAGGAATGATGATTACCGAGCCTACAAGGAAGTTCTAGAATTTCTAGGATGATTTGGGGGAATTTATTAGTCACGGCGAGGAAGTATTTTCTTTATCCGGATTTGCCCTTTTATGAGAAAATTGATTATTTTTGGAATTTTGGAAGGCGTTGTTGAGGTATACCGCCTTTAAGCAAGGCATCTGAAGCCGCATTTACGATTTCAGCGATTTAAGAATCTTTTACAGTTTAACTTTTTCACGATAGTAACTTAACCATTTCGCAACTTTGGCAACTCCTAACCGTCAAACCTTTACTAAAGCACAACTATTCCTCTCCCTATTTTTTTTTGGATTATTATCATTTTACCTTCTCAACATTTGATGCCACTGTCAATTTCTCTCTTAATATTATTTTTTAATTACTTTACTCCCAAGACTAACGGTCAAACTTAACGGAATTTGTTAATTAAAATAAAAAGACAAGTTTAACCCTTAAAGTTATTATCATTTTACCCCCATAAACTATAACCTCATTGTCAATTTACCCCATAGAGTTATTTTTTAGGCAATTTATCCCACCATTAAACCAACTTAGCAAGTTAAAAAATTTTAGAAGAAAGTACCCTCCTTTTTGTATAATAAAAATAATAAAAAATTTAGAGTGGCTCTTCTCCTCTTTAGTATTAAGAAAAAAAATCAAAGTATTAATCTCTTTCTTCTTAACAATCTTATTAATATTAAAAAAAATAGAAAGATAGGGAGGAGGAAAGAGAGAACTCAATTCTTTTTTTAAAAAAATACAAATAAGAAAGAATTAAATACTTTTATTATTTTAAAATTATTTCACTTTACTATTTACCAGCAAATTTCAATTCTAATCCCAACAACCTTAAATTAATACGATAATGTTCGATTTTTTTTTTTTTTGTAAAATCTAATTTTCTGTCTCCTTCTTTTCTATCTCTTTTTCTTTTCCTAGTATTAATAAGTGTGAAAAAAGAAATTTGAAAAAACTTTTTTATTTTTATATTTTTGAATCTCTTAAAGTGAAAAAAAGAAGAATAATCATTTCAACTTTTTTATTTTTAATTATATATACAAAAGGGAAAATATATTTAAAATTTTTTTACCATACTAGTTAGATTAACGATGAAGTAAAATGCCTAGAAAATAATGTTAGGAATTAAAGTGATTATATCACTATAATTTACAGGAATAAAGTAATTATAACAATGTAGCAATGCTATAGAATAAAAGGGTATTTTTGTCCAAAATTTTTTAGCATGTTGAATTGAATTACTTATGGGGTGAAGTGACTAAAAGATAATGTTAAGGGATAAAATGATAGTAATAATATAGTTTAAGGGAGTAAAGTGATAATAACCCCTTTTTTTTTACTAGTAAAATATAATAAGTCTTCAAAGTTTAGTTGGCGCCAATTTGGTCCTCCACCCTCACAAAATTGAGCTCTTCATTTTATTTCAGCCATTTTTTATTGATTGGGGTTGGCATAGGGCAGCAAAAAATGGAAATATGTATAACAATCAACCAAAGCAAAAAGGGTTAATTTCAAAAATCTCCCATGAGGTTTCCTCTAATCACACCTAGCACCCCTTAACTTTGAGAAATCACACTTGCCACCCTTGGCAGAGTGAAGTGGCATGCTGTCCCAATCAATAGAAGAGAAATTACGATGCTACCCCCAATTATTAAGTAATTCTTGTGCAAGAAAATGCTGCCAAAAAAAAAATTGAAGATATATTAATTGAAAATTGAAAGAACAAGATTTCTATCATTAAATGATGCACAATTTGAGCGCCATTTTTGAAGTATATAAGCCTGATGGTGGGCTTTCTTAGCTAATCCCGTCTGAGCATATAGTTGCCAACGAAGAGGTGGTGATAGGCGAAAATTAGTCATCTGGTGTGGTTTATTCGGCCAGGAAAAAGAAAAAGCACCAGGAAGACCAAGGAGAAATAGAAAATGAGAACCTGATGAAGAACCTGCATCACTTCAGATAAAGAGATCAACCACATTGAAATGCTCCAAGTGTTGTTCATTCGGCCACAACAAAAGAACTTGCAAAGGACAGCCTTTCACTTCAACAAGGGCCAGTACTAGTTCTGCAAATGAGGTAACTCATGTACTCATTGGTGGCTGCAATGCTATTCACATAGACTTATTCTGATTTCTTCTTGTTTTATTGTAGGTTCCTATGAGGAGAGGAAAGCCTAATAGGGGCATAGCCAATTGAGGATTGGCAGGAGCTGTGCTTTGGGTAATTTCTCATCATTTTGTTGTCTTGTAAAGTCAATATGGTGCAGTAATAGGTATACATTAACTACTTCGCACCGTTTTAACTCCAGGACCATGTACAAAGCAATGTGCCTATGATAGTTTCAGGTCAAGGGAGTAATCCAAGTCGTCCACAACAAAATGCTACTTTGAATGTCCAAGTTAACCTGTAGGCTAGTACAAGTACTGCTTGAAAAAAGTAAGCATTATCATGCCAAAGATTCATGATCAAGTTGATTCCAAACTAGTCCTTTTTTGGCTGAACAATAAACCAACATAATATTGACTGGAGTTGTAATTTTCTGATGCAGAAAGGGAGGCCTTGAAAGAAAACCAGAGATGCTGTAAACAATGTCACCTCTGATGAAGGTGCAACTCCAACATGGGGACAGCAAAACCATTTTGGACCATCTACGCAAGCTACTCAAAAATCAAAATGATGGTTCTCAACCTGGAACTTCTATTAGCATCAGTACTTCTGCAACAAAGGCCTCTCACATTGTATCAGGTAGGTTCTCCAAGTGGTTTTAACGATGCTAGAGGTTCCTTGCACTCCTTACGCTTGGTTTCTGAAGTAGTACAAGTACCAGTAACCTGAACTTCCTAGTAATGACTTTGTTAGCTTTTGTGGACACTTTTGTGAATAATGGTGCAATGTGGTATTCACTCATACTTTCTGCCCACTTATGGTGTTGCACTACATCATATTAGAACTGCATATGTACAGTTCTTTGCATTGCATTTCTCACCATCTAGGCAACTAGCTATAGATGGTGTTTCTGGACATATTTGGATTGCAATATAAATATCAGGTAGGACGTGACAAATTGACTTTAGTAACACTCCGTGTACCACATGCTGTTTTGCTCTAACGGGGAGTTGTATTTGGGCAATGTAATTATCTGTGGCACTCCTTATTATCAAAATGTACGATAAGAAGACTTATTAATTATTGTATTTTTGGTGTATTTCAGCTGGTGGAATATGCATTGCCATATACTAATCTTATAATGTATAGCAATGCATTGATGCACTAGTTGCTTGGAAAGACGCGTTGATGCATCAGTTGCACGAACAAATATGAATAGCAGCACACTTTTTGATATCTTAGTTTGGCTTAGACTTAGTTAAACTCATGTAACCATGGAAATACACATTTGATTGGATTATCACAAGTACCATACAAAACAGGTCCAACTTCCTCAGCTTTTTACTTTCAATTGCCTATTACTATGAAGGCTGAAATACTTGATAAACTATTACAGCATTGCATGCTGTACTTGGATTTCATCAAATTGATTTTGTAATCTGAATAAAAATGTAGATAGCAATCAGTATTAGATTGATGCATCAGTTGCTGCAATTTTCCCAAAGAAAATTGATAGTGAATGATATTGGTATCTTGTTTCCAAACTACTTTATATAGCTTAAGCACCATATAGGTTGGAAATGATCCTGCCCAACGGTCCTCTACAGTGGCATAGTTAAGAAGCTTCTTGTGCTTATTTCACTTGCACCTCTTTAGCTTGTAAAATATTATCACAACATTGCTTTGTTTTTATTTTCATCTTGTAAATTCAAAACCCATCTTCCAGCAGGGTAAAAGTGGAACAAAAAAATAGTCTCTCTCCTATAAACAATTTTTAAGTACTATGTATTCTTACACAAAAGGGCTGACTATGTGATGAAAGTTGTCATTCTAAGGGTGGTTATAAGTGTGATTTCTGAAAGTTGGGGGGGGGGGTGCTAGGTGTGATCGGAGAAAACCACAGGGGAGGTTTCTGAAATTAACCCAAGCAAAAAATAATATTAGTAACTCCCTCCTTTAAGTTCCCCACCTTTTCCAATTAAAAAATACATTGCTCAGTAGGGACGGAGTTGAATTTCTAGTTGAAATTTGTACTAATACATCCACATGAAGAAGATGAATGCTGGTTGATACCTTTGGCATTTTCTATCTACATCCTCATAAATTTCTACCTTTTAAAAGTAGCTGGTTTGAAATGAACTGTTTAATAGTGAACAGATCAGAAGTGTAGTTGATATTGAGAGATCTTCAAATTCAGCCTGGAGAGTCTAGTCAGATGCCGTGCATGCAGTTCCACACATAAAACAAACCTTGTGTATCTAGAAATCATCCCTTTCATTGTGAATATGCACATAACTTTATATGTAAGGTTCAAGTCCTATAAGATTTTTTACTACTCCTGCAACTATAAACAGGGTATCTTGCCTTTTAACGGGTTGTATTTTTTGCAATTAGCTGTTTGTTGCAACAAGATTTTCTTTTTTGTGCCTATGAGTTCGAATTTATGAAATTTCTCCTATATGTGATGGACACTTTGAATTTTACTAGATATTTTTCGTTTTTTAACATTCCATTCAACAGCGCTTTGGGTTATACAAGCAACCTTAGAACAGAAAATGATAGGATGAATGAGGTGTGATGGAGGAAAAAGTTGTGTATCTATTGGAAGTCAATCAAGTAACTCTCTTGACCAGAAAAGAAAATCACTCTCCTTTTTGCCAAATGTCCTGACCTCGTTAAGTAACTAGTAATTTGTAAATCAGTGATGCAGAGACATTGAATGATTGAGCAAGTAGTTTTTGTGACTTTGAAGCATAAAATGGATGTCCCAGAACTGCTAGAAGCTGGAGAAGTAAACGGTAATACAAGAATGTTTGAGGAAGTACGGCTGCAAAGACCAACGGATGCATAGATGGTCCACAAGCTTCTTCTCTTAACATTTCAATGGAAGCATAATAGGTTCGGAATTGCAATGGAATGGATTGAAGGGATGAGGCTTCACAGTCGATAGATAAATTAGTTCTCAAATGAATGGATTGAAGGGAATGAAAACTTTTCAGTAGGTCATATGTCCTGACTGCTGGTGTGGATTTCAGCATAGTTCTTTCGCGATTTATGTTCAAAAAGAGAACATGTCAAGCTAAGCAAAATCTGGCAGCCTTGGTTTTCTACGGGAATGCAGTGACTACATGCTGTTGAACTAGTGACCTTAGTGCTGTCTTGTGCCGGGTCAGTTCTCTTCCAAATAACACGAGTCACATCTTCAGTGCAATCCTTGGATCACAGTCAGGTTTTTCTTCTGAAGTAGATAGTATGTCAAATCCCGAATGTTTGCATCAACCTAACTGTTCTTAACTTCCTGAATCCTGCAACAGAATAGAGCATAAATTGGCAGGGATACACCAGTTTTGTTGGTTATAGGCACCTATATATATATACTGTAGGATTTAGATGCTGCTCTAATTTGTCTTGACAGTAATATTGCTGAAAAGAACTGCTTATAGTAAATTATTGCTACAAAAACCATGAAGAAAACAGATTTTTCAGCACACTAGAACAACACAAGGGCAACATTTCGGTTGTTGGATTCTTATTTAGTTTGGAACAAATTGGCGATCATTTCAAGCCGCATCCGGGGATGATGGAAATCTTCTTCCATGGCTCTTGGTTCTGGTATGGTTGGCTCTTTGTGATTTGAATCGTCAACCTGAAGTAGTATTAGGAAGTCAGAATTCAAGAGCCCTTCCGGTGGTGCACAGCTGATAAATCCCGCTGCGACTATTATGATCATTATATTAACTACCTCATTGTATGCATAATAAATATTGAGAGAATGTCTGTTGGTTACACTATCTTTTTCGCATACGATTCATTTTTTTTTCTTTAGTGATTAAAAATTTGGATTTTTTGTGAGGAATTGATTCGTCCGAGTAAACTTGTTAACGTGTAAGATTCAGTCTTTCGTTGCTTGACTTTGTGACATGCAGAGGTTTCCATTGCAAGAAAATAAAGGTAACGAAAGGAGCCTGATCGTGACCTTGGCACGGATACGTGGGTGTTATGGGCTGATGGAGTGGATTGAAAATCTCCTGTTAGATTGTGTCTCAGTTTCAATGGTTAGTTGTTGGTTCGGTGCTGCTGCGTATCACTGTATCATTCATTCATATTATACTCCTTGGCGTGGGTAAGATATTGATCTAGTGGTCAATGCATCAGAGATCCCAAATTTGAATTTCACTATAATTGGTTTACGTGGATTGGAGGTTTTTTTTTTTGGTTTTTTTTTTTAAATGAGTGAGAGGTCTTAAAGTCGGAATCTCTTACTTGCAATTCCTCTCACTTTATCAGCCGACCCAACTCTCCGCTACAAATTATGTGTTACTAATCATCATAAGTAAAAAAAAAAAAAAAAAAAAGAGTAAAGAAAAACCTTAGTATTGTGGACTATTAGTAGATACAGGATTCTAGTAGAATGGATATAAATAAATAAATAAAAAAACTTAGCATTATGGGCTAGTCGTAGATATAGGATTTTAGTAGTATCACAACCCTCTAATGTACATTGCCTGATAGTTTTCTATTGTTTAAACAAGCCTGGTTAAAGTTTAATGCATATGTACAGTTTTATTCAATCATTTTATTGTCCACGTAACTTGAATGAGAAGTTCTTAGGAAAAAATATGTAAGGTGGAAAGCCAAACAAAAAAAATTACGTGCAAGGATAAAATGTGCGCCGCACAACAAACACCAGATTCAGCCCACTACTTGATTAATTGGTTTCTTGTTTGACGAAAAGAAGACAGGTATTTATTGCAGGGAAAAAGATATGATAGTGACCTCAGTTAGTATTAGATATATGTATTTGCTTACAAGTTTCGACAAAATTGAGCAGAATTCAGGCATTAGTACGATTAACCGTGACCTTGATTAAGCAAATGGCTAAAGGTGAATGTTAAACAACCCTCTTGAAATTCTGAACAACCTTTGGCTCTGTTTGGCTGCTTGGATTGGGTGTTTTTAAAAAAGCTCTTATTTCAAAACTTCATGCATGATAAACTACGCAAAAATATATATATATATATATATTTTACTCATTCCGCCTATTTTGATACTTTTATTTTTTTCACACAATTTAAAGAAAATTAGTTAACTTTATTAGAATAGTAAATCCAGTTTACTATTTTTCTAAGAGTAAATCTTATATATACTGTCAGTGTATACACTATTACGATTGAATGAATGATATATGAGCAAAATTTGACATGAGTTTTGGGGAAGGTTTGCGTTGGGGAGTAAAAGTGGAAGAAACTATAAGTAGGAGGGCCTCGACTTAATATCTCTCACTTATCCCAAAAAAAAAAGAAAAGGTGCATAAGTTTTGTAGAGAATTAATCCCCTAGTTGGCCTAATAACTAAATGTAGATACAAGTTAACTTAATTATGACGCTCATCTACTACTATTTATTTATACGTGTGATCTGTATCTGCCAGAAAAAGAAAATAAAAGAAAGGAGCCGGGCTGAATTTTAATGTTTGGTTTAGACATTTTTGTAATAGGGAAAGGGACCGTGAAAAGCAACGAAAGCTGACAGTCCAACTAAAACCAAATTGATCTTTTATTATCCAATCTCCGGCAAATTTCAAGACTAAACTAAAATCAGCCTTTTCAGAATAGAGGCCGACGGACGGTCGGCCGGTCCACGTAACAGCTAACCTTACGATTTTGCGCATGCTCTTAATAAGAAGGAGAAATATCAAGAGTCCCACCGCCTCCAGTTTTGGTGGTCATCCGGAAACCTCCACAGGCTCTACTAATACACAAACAAATTAAATTCGCCCAAAAAAAAAAATCAATAGTAATTCGCTCTCTTCTAATAAGCATCTCACTTGTGGGGCGGCGGAAGTGAGGCGGCGGAAATTGGTTTCGGTCCATTGTTCTTAACAAGTGATATTTGTAATGCTAGAGTAACTCTTGACAGTGGACTCTAATGATTTATTAAATCAAGCAAGGTAAGGTGTCGAAGGGTTATTTTGGAGTGTAAATATTACTTGTCTTACTTTTTTCTTAGTTAATTCTCGAGTTCAAAGATACTGAATTCGTTAGCTTTCGAACTGACTCAATTATATATATATATATCATTTTAATAGTAAAATTATATATATATATATTTAAATATTTTATTATTTATTAAGAATAATTATTATTTTATTCATTAGATCGAATCTTGACATTCAATTCGATTAAGTTAAAACTTGACTTAACTCAATTCGTTTGTAACCTAATATAGAGGTAATAGGTAGCGTTCTCTTGAACCAATTGGATTGGATTGGCTTTTTCTACTATGAAACCAAAACATAGTTAAAAGGCAAGTGTTAATCAATAAAAAAAAAAAAAAAAGTACCAAATCAAAATAACCTAAACATAAGTAACCCACAATATCACGAATTTAGGCTCCGAACAATAAATGTTGTCATCCAGTTGACATACATAACTAAGAAAGAGAGAGAGAGAGAGAAAAGGACTTGAAGAGTTGTTGACTCTTTCTCTATTATATTTCTTCGAACTATAATATAAACTAAATATTACCATTATGTGATGTGACAACAGCAATTTTTTTGTTTGGGTATATAAAAATCAGGATCTCTACCATCAGTGTAGACACTGGAGAGATGTAAACACTCGTATAGTAAAAGTACACATTAACAAGATAAAATGAAAAGATATAATACTTAAATTTTTTTCTCTCATTAAAATTGGTGCCCCAATTTTTGTTGTGTTAATATTTATATTTATGTTTATACTGTACTTTGTCACTACCGGATACGGCAAAGTTGTTCTTGGAGCGTTTGCCGACTGTTACGGTTTTCCCATGGTAGACGTGACTCATGGTAACTGGGGAATCCTAGCTAATTTGTTTTGGATAAACTTTGCTTTTAACTAAGGTCCCTTGACAATTACTTCAAAGGCTCAAAAGCTCATTCATTAAGTAACCCCAACTGAATTCAACTTACCACTGTTAAATAAATCCGGAGACTTTCTTTCAATTAAAACTGATTTGGTGATGTTAAAAATATGCAAGGTTGACAACTTTGTCGAGGAAGATTATATTGTTATGGGTTTGGTTGGGGCAAGAACAGTCAACAGAAAAACTGTCCAGATCGATTTGTATACAAAATTTTGTAGGTCTCGTATATGGTGTAGCGTGAAAAACGATGTAGAAGATGAAATCTGAATCTTACATTTTTTTTAACCAAATCTTAATCATTGACCATTCGGAACGGTTGCTTCCTGCAACCGTGCTGCCCCAAATCCATATTCTCATACGGTGGACAGGTAAAGTAATAAAAATGATGATAGTGATTGTTTAAGCCCTGCTCCTGAGAAACAGCATGTGCACTGGAGTCTGAACATTTCTGCAAAATGGTTTTGATTTATACTACTAATTTCATTCATTGGTGGAATATATATGTATATATAATTTAGAAGACAATGGTCAATAAATCCAACAATGGAAGAAGGAAAGGCATCAAATTGATAATAGTTCTTTTTATAGGAATGGACCGACAAAAAGAGACAAGCATGGTTCAACCATCAAATGCTCTGAGGATCACGTTGGGATCTACCTGAAATAAGAGTAGTTCCACTTGAAAGTGAAACAACTAATTTTTTTTTTTTTATAGTTATTAACATTAGATTCTGATGTTCTTGTTGTTGCTAATTATTATGAAGCCAACTAAGCTCTAGCAATCCTATGCTTTTAAGCTTGCTTTGCTTTTCTTATTAATTTTGTTGAAGTTCTTGAGCAACTTGCCAATAATGTTAGCTAGAAGTTGAAGCGTCCTGAAGAGAACAAATCCCTGATCATTTGAGGTTTAATGTATTTTGGAGGTTAATATTTTCTGGAAAAGAGAACAAGGGTGACATGCATTTTTCAAAATTAAAACGGAAAATTGGAGACAAATGAGGCTCTAAATTTTATTTTATTTTATTTTATTTTATTGGTGGTGTGGGATTAGGCCATGACTGATGACCCATGAGACAGCATCATAAATGAATGAAAGAAAGTGCTCAACAAATAGTTTTTTGTTATTGACATAATAATGATAGTAATAAGCAGTGTAGGGTCTCTGGGTTGATGTGAGATCAAAGGCAAAGCACCATTTATATCATTTATCGACGTCCTTTGATGGATGGGTCGGAGCATCTATTAGGGTACAATTGTTCCTTCGGAAAAAAAAAGTATTTTTTTTTCCTTTACTTGATCAATGCCTTTATCAATTAAATTTGAGATTATCAATTAAATTGGATCATGAGAATATAAAAGTAGTCATTTTTTTTTTGGTGTTTTAAGTTATCAATTACCTAAATGAAGTGAGATTCTATACTAGCATTCTTTTTTCCAAAAGTTACAAATTTAAGTGTTGTAGAAATTGTGTGTATTTTTCTGACATCAAAGTCCTGTGCCACTGGCACGAATGTGTTTGACCAGATAATATAACAAAGTGTGGAAGACAGACAATTAGAGAAACGGCTGCAAAAAGTTTGGTCGAGTTAAAAGAAGATTAGAATACTAGTAATCTTCACATCCATTTCCATTTATGAGCAGGAGGACTTCAAATGAAGACAAACCATCCCCAACAAATATAATCCCCAAACCAGACAACAATTGAATCTGCGCATACAAGTCAAGGTTACTGAAGTTTCGTGCAAAACAACTTTGGCAGGACAATACGCAAAACAAACAGTACCAGTAGTTGTTTAAAAATAATACTAATAATAATCCTGGTTTTCCAGTTTATCAAGTTAAAACGACTTTTCCTACAACCAAGAAATTCACTGATGAAAAGGAAAAAAAATGCAGAAAGAAAGGCAAAATTTTCTTGTTCAGTCAAGTGGACTGCTCCATTCCCAAACCTTCGAGCCTTCCCATTCATTCATTTCCTCGCTAATGCTCCATTTCCCTTTTTGCTTTTAAATTTTTGGGGCTTCAAGACAGCAGTCTGTTTGGACAGAATATTATTTAAAACAATTACTGTAACACTTTTTGTGACGTGATATATGTAACATAAAAAAATAGTTAAAAATATAAAAAAATGAGTTAAAAAAATACATTTATGATATAAATAAAATATTATTTAATAAAATTTGTTATCCAAACAAACACTACTATTTTACAAAAAAAAGAAGAATCCGAAAAAGGGATTGCTCTACTCCTCTGTGTTATTATGCTCATCAGCCACCTGCATTGTGGTTGACCATATCGATAGACATAATTGCATTACATGGGTAAACAGCTAGGGTTTCTTAACCCCCATTCTTGGATTTTATTACCCAGCTCCCAGCCTGGATCCCTCCCTAGTGGCTACTGCTTGCTTACACTAATCCTCTCTCTACCAAAACACACACACACACACACTTATTGTCAGTCACTCAACCCAACTTCATTCAGTCATATGATCCTTTCCTCATAAAGCTGAAAAACCACAAAAATGCAGAGACCTAACTGAAAGAACTCTTATCCTTTTTCCCCCATCTCCTTCCCATTTCCATTCCCTTGCTGCTACTAGCCATGAACCCCTCATAAAAACCATCATCTTTCCTTAAAAACACCCCAAATTGCACGCAGTAGCCCACCCACAATAACACACACTATCCCACGCCACCAGCCCGGAGCAAAAAGAGAAAAAATGCAGTCTTTAGCCCAAAAACCACCAATGCAGCTCCTTTTCTTCCTTCTCTTCAACCTCTTAGTCGTCTTCACAACTTCCTCAGATCTGGCCTCCGACCGCGCCGCCCTTTTATCCCTCCGTTCCGCCTTTGGCGGGCGTACTCTCTTCTGGAATGCTTCAAACGCCACCCCATGCAACTGGGCTGGTGTGCAATGCGAAAACAACCACGTTATAGCCCTCCGCCTCCCGGGTTCCTCCCTTTCCGGCCCTATCCCGGAAAACACCCTTTCAAACCTCACTCAACTCCGCACTCTCAGCCTTCGCCTCAACCATCTGTCAGGGCCACTCCCAACTGATCTTTCTCAACTCACTCAACTCAGAAATCTTTATCTTCAGGGGAACCAATTTTCCGGCCCCATTCCCTCTCAACTTCTCAGCATTCACTCATTAGTACGCTTGAATCTTGGAGAGAACAGATTCTCAGGTGAAATACCATCTGGGTTCAACAATTTGACCCGTTTAAGAACCCTCTACCTACAAAGCAACAATCTTTCTGGGTCAATACCCGAGTTAGCTCTGCCAAGTCTTGTCCAATTTAACGTTTCTTACAATAGCTTAAATGGGTCGGTTCCGAAAAGTCTTGAGGGAAAGCCTGTCAGTGCATTTTCGGGGAACACATTATTATGCGGTAAGCCTCTTGCTAATTGTCCTAAAAATGAAACCCCACCTGCTTTTGCTGTGGATAATAATGGAGCTGGAATTTTTGTTTCCAATGGAAGAAAGCATAAGTTATCTGGGGGAGCGATTGCGGGCATTGTTATTGGATCTGTTTTGGGATTCTTGCTGTTATTGCTAGTGATTTTTGTGTTGTGTAGGAAAAGAAGTGGGCAAAAAGCCAGGTCTGTTGATTTAGCCACGATTAAGCAGGCTAAAGATACTGATGTTTCTGGGGAGAAACCAATTGTTGAAGGCGGGGAGAGTAATGGTAGTTTCAATAATGCATATTCGGTGGCTGCAGCCGCGGCTGCTGCACTGACGGTGAGTGGGAAAGGGGAGAATGGTAATGGTGGTAGCGTCGGAGGAAATGGGTCGAAGAAATTAGTGTTTTTTGGTAATTCTTCCAGGGTGTTTGATTTAGAGGACTTGTTGAGAGCATCTGCTGAGGTTTTAGGAAAAGGGACTTTTGGAACTGCTTATAAGGCTGTTTTGGAGTTTGGAACCGTGGTGGCTGTGAAGAGATTGCGGGATGTGACTATTTCTGATAATGAATTCAGGGAGAAAATTGAGGCTGTTGGCGCCATGGAACAAGAAAATCTGGTGCCTCTCAGGGCTTACTATTATAGCCGAGAGGAAAAGCTTCTTGTCTATGATTATATGCCAACGGGAAGCTTGTCTGCACTTCTACATGGTAAGTGTTAGTCGAATTTTCCTTCCTAGATGTTCTCATGTTACCATTAATTTTGATTATACTATGAACCCCAAATTTACTTTTTCAAGTTGTTGTCTTGGATTCATGAATTGCTGTGATTTCTGCAATATCTGATTTCTTTTTGTGGACCATAAGTTACTTTATTTATCTTGTTTTTAGCTGTCGTTTTTTATGAGATAGATTAACGTAAGAAAGCTGCAAGTAGGCGATCGATCATAGGTTCATAGACAAGGATTTAATTTGATTTGTTAGGAAACTTTGTGTGTCGGCCAGGTTCATTTTACGGAAGTGATTGTCTTATTTGCCATCTTTAACTGAGCTTGTTCCAACAAATACATTGTGATGGATTATCTTTCCTGATTGTTTAATTGGTCTATAACACAACGATGAAAACTAAGACAACTTGTTCTTTTGTCTATGAGTAAGGTTTTGTGGGATTAATTGTAATTAAATTATCTTTAGCCATTTGTCTTTTGCTTCTGTTCGTCGATAAGCTTAATTTATGGCTCTTTTTGCCCACAATTTACGTGGTTATTGTGCGATCATCTAGTTGTGTACTAATTACTTGTTTGAAAAAACTGCAACTTCAAATTCCTTGCCAAAATATCTTAAATTTTAAACATGCTGCTGTCCTATTTTGTTTCTGTTAATGTTTCCTACAGAACACCTATATTTGGAAACAGAAAGTAACTTTAGTTCGTTGGTTTAATCTTATTCTCTTAATTGCTTTGTATTCTCCTGCTCAGGAAACAAAGGAGCTGGTAGGACTCCATTGAATTGGGAAGTCAGGTCTGGTATTGCTCTTGGAGCTGCGCGTGGCATAGAATACCTGCATTCTCAAGGTCCTGATGTCTCCCATGGAAATATCAAGTCGTCCAACATCCTGCTCACCAAATCTTACGAGGCACGAGTCTCAGATTTTGGCCTAGCTCACCTTGTTGGAGCCCCATCCTCTCCCACCCGAGTTGCTGGCTACCGCGCACCAGAGGTGACTGATCCTCGAAAAGTTTCACAAAAAGCAGATGTCTACAGCTTTGGTGTATTGCTTTTGGAGCTTCTTACAGGGAAGGCACCTACTCATGCCCTCCTAAATGAAGAAGGGGTCGACCTACCAAGATGGGTTCAGTCAATAGTACGAGAGGAGTGGACATCTGAAGTGTTTGATCTTGAGCTCCTCAGGTATCAGAATCTTGAGGAAGAAATGGTGCAGCTCTTGCAGCTTGCAATAGATTGTGCAGCCCAATATCCTGACAACCGACCTTCAATGTCTGAGGTCGCAAATCGGATTCAGGAGCTCCGTCGATCAAGCGTGCGAGATTTTCAGGAACAGCCTGATCAAGTCCATGAAGCCGACTAAAAGGTCGACTGGCCATTCAGGTGTGCTGCCACCATTGTACTAAAGAGGAACCCAAAATGATTCAACCTACTGCCCATTGTAGAGTCTTGTCTGTTATTGTTGTTTGTTAATTGAGGCCTCGTTTTATTTTATTGAAATTTAACACTACACTTTCCTTTTCTTGAAAAAAAAAAAATTAATTCCCCTTGTAGCAGCCTTATCTTTTTTCCTCTCTGGGGCCTATCTATCTGTTCCATTGTTCTCGTTGTATGGGTAATGGTTGCTGTAATTATGACTTCATCTTTTCACTTTAGCTTTTTCTTTTTCAAACATCTTTGTTTCTTGAACTTGAGATTGAAACCCTTTTTACCGTCTTTTGGCGGTGTGTGGTTTGGTTCTTTTACACTTTTTTCCCTGGTAATTAATTCTCTGACCCTCCTCTAATTCTGTTAATTAGGGGAAGAACTAATCTTGTTAAAGAACTTGCCTTGATAAAGATACCCTCCGCTGTTTGTTGATCTCTTATGCCTTTATCCAAGCCACAGTTACAGTCACTAATAACCTATCTTTCTTGGAAGTTGGTCACTTTTAGCTGTGCCTCCGGGGTGTTTGGTTCCATACTTTTAAAAAAGTGTGATTTTGGTGGTTATGTTATTAAAGTGAAGGCAGGATAGCATATTGGTGGCAGCTGGAAGGTTCATTCCATGTGGTTGTGAGTCTGTCTTCAGCAATGATCTTTAGAGTGGGAGTGGTTGATAATTAATAGGTGGAATTTAACAAAGTGATAAATCTCATGATGTTCACTGGCCTTTCTGATTAACAAGGAAGGAGCTACAAAAAAACCCCCAAAAAAGCAGCAGTTGCAAACCTAACTTAATTGATTATGGTACAACCAGTGAGTCACCCTTGGCTAGAAAGGGTTTTCAAAGTTTCCTCTTGTGACCATGAGAGCTAGTGAAAAGTTTGTATAGTTGATGAAAAAACAAGGGTCTTTGCATGGTGCAATGGTGGTCCAGCAAGAAACCGGTGATGTGAAATGGTGGGTAAGCAGACCGTTTAATCTCATGGTGGTCCTTTCATGTAATGTTAGAAACCGGCTAGCATCCTAAGCTTGAGAGATTCAAAATCTTGAGACTTGTTGTACATGTCAAAGAGGGTCGGAAATGGGAGCTAAAAAACAAAAGTTCCATGACTTTAATCTTCTAACCAAATATGGAGATGGTGAGATGGTTTTCATTTTGTCTCGTGGCATTGAGCTGGCCTACTATCTTTGTCCCAAATATATAATTCTGAGATTTGTTTTATAGGAAAGACGGTGGTTTCCACCATGTGATGTGATGGCAGGCCAGCAATTATGTGCAAGAGCAAGACCGACCATTCTTCACTATTCACTACTGATTGCGCCTTGCCGCCAGGCAACTTGATGCTGCTATAGGCGTTATGATAAGTTTGTGTAACTTTCCACCTTTATAGAGCCATGAATCCCGTACTGCAGATCCACTCGGCTGGCAATAGCAATATAGCATACGAGAAAAGGAGGTCATGAGCTTCAAGCTTCATGCCACCTTACTACACCTAGTCTCTTTAGCTTGTAGTTCACTACAGAAAGAAAGTGCTAAAATTTTAATGCAGAAAATGATTAGAAAAGGAGATAATCCAACAGGCGGGTGATTGCTGATTTACAAATAATCCAACTTTGATCGGATTTAGCTTCTACATTTGCAAGAAAGTCAGCCACACTGATTTCCTTCTCTCTTAAAGAAAGTGTGTTGGTGGATTAGCACATCCATTCCTTGGTCAAAAATCTTGCAATCCTGATAGATGTTATAAAAATGACAGAGACTCTGGATTAGAGTCCTACATGAACGAACACCTTGAGTTCAAGTTTGAGGTAATCCCCAGAGTCTATGAAGCCAAGAAAAACAGAGGAAAAACAAAAGAAACAAAGATTTCTTTTCGAGCAAGGAAAAATATGATGAATGCAGCATAATTTGCCAACATATTCATGCAGTCTCTTTAATTTTCCGGGCACCCCAACAAGAAAGAGAAAAAATGAAAGAAAGAAATGAATGAATGGTTGTCAATCATCAGAACGAACAAGCAATTTCTTTAAGATTCACTAGAATAATTGTCATCAATATCTCATCTAAGCTTTGCTTCAAGACAAAGGTCGCAACAATTTAGTGGAGTTTTTCTTTGTCGTTGAATCAAAGGAAGATCAAATAATTGTAGAATTAGTGAAAAGGGATAATTAAACTATTCTTAATACCACCTAATCCACACACACAAAGGATCCCAAATTGGGAATCTTGAAGCCAATCTGAGTCGGTCAACAGCATCATCAAATGAGAAGGAGCCATCTAATAATCTTCCATGCATTCTTTAGTGGGGGGGCTTTCTCGTACCAACTCTTAGAACTTAAAAAAGGGTTACAATTTCCTTGGATTCTAGTTCTGAGAAGTGTGAGCATACAAATGACTTGAATTTCCTTTCTTTCCTGTTCAAAATGAAGAACTAGGATCTTTACCAGGAATTTTAAAGATTACAATCAAATCTAATTTGGTGAACAAAACAGGTCACAATCATAATAGTGTCCAATTTCACATCATCCTATAACTTATAACCACCAAAGGTCTTTCAAATTTTGAAATGATGTCACAGCTGGGAACGATGAATACAAACAAAATCCCATCTCACAACGTCTCTAAAAATTTTTGAAATAAGTATTTTCATAGCATTCTACTTGGATGACTTTTAAATAGGTTTTGTTACCTCCATTTGTTAGGAACTGGAATTCATGCATGCATTTTTTTTCCCCAGTAGTAGTTTTTCTAAGCTATGAAAGGCAAAACCGTACTTGAATGGCCTAACTCTTAATAGTTTTTGTCGTTGGTTCCTTTCCACGCAAAAATAAAACGATAAAAAGAACACCTTCTTAATCGTTTTGGAGAGGGGAAAAAAAAAATCAAATATGTGACTTTCTTTTTGTCAGATGAAGCTGTTTTTCTATCCAAATTTGAAGGGTTTCAAATGCTACTTTATCCACACTCAAAACTTCAGCTATAAGATTGGTATTTGATATCAAAGTTAAAGGTATAAAAAGACTGATCCCTCCTGTTTCCCCTTTAGTCTTGGTTTTTTTTTTTTTTTTTTTTAAAAATGTCCGATACTTGATCACGGTGCGACCAGAAAAGTCGTTCGCTCATGGACCCCCCACACCTATCCATTGTTAAAGCCCCAAAGAAATTTGGGCCCTAATTCTTGTGAGAAAAAAAAATACGCAGTTTTGATGATTTCGGGAATGTGATTTCAGGGCTTTCAATTTTATGGGCTCTTATGTAAAAACCCATAAGCACCACCGGAAAATAATAATAGTAATAAAAAAGGCAAGGCAATCTGGCCATGAAACACTCTTTCTTTTTTTCATTTTCTTCTTCTTGTTCCCTCCGTCTAGATTCCAAATTTTTGTGGTTCAGAGTGGGGGGGCAATAATATCTGAAAATCCAAAGAGAATTGTTTCATTGCTGTAGAGAAATCTGTACTTAATTAGAATTTTCAAAGCTAAGACCATGAATTCACGCAGGCCCGGCTAGCTTCAAAGAAAATCAGAAATACAACTGGCTTCCTCAAACCAAATAAACCAAATTCGACTGTAAAACTGAAAACCCCCCCAACACACATAAGGGAGGGCTGTTGCCTTTCTACGTAAAAGCAAAAGTCCTGCGCAAATTATAAGCCTTTAAGCTGCCTCTCTATATCTGCAATCTGGAAGTAAAGCCACAGCAGGTTAGCATGAATTCAAGCAAAGCAAAAAGGCATGGAACCGCTAGAGGTTTGCAAGACCTTTAGGAAAAGACCATACATTTACAAGGGTATACAAACTGGGAGATACTTTGCCTCCACAATGGGTTTTGTACTGGTCAGCTGCCAAAATCGCTCATCTTGTCATGCATTGCGATTTGTCGACGGATCGTCTTTCCAGCCTTTAGAAAGCAAGTCATAATTGATCGATGCGAGCTGGGGACAGATTCTGGACGGCAAGAACCAAGTTAAAAGATGAGCTAAAATGCGTATTATCCAACAGTAACATAAATTTAGATTCTCAATTACAAGGTAAGGAGAAGCATCCAGTGTACAAAATCAATAAGACGCAAGGCCAGAACCCCCAAATATATGACTAACTCCAAACTCACTGGCTTTACTGCATGGATAATTGCAGTCACTATGAAGAACCTTAAAAGAGAGGAGCAGATAAAATCGCTAATGAGCACGCATCTACAATGTTCTTCAACAAATAACAGGATCTTTTAAACAGATTCAAGGCATGTATAGCAAATAGATATCCAACCAAAACTATCCCAGGTTTACCTTGAATGAGAAATTGCTAAACGAGTAGTTGATGGAAGAGTTGGATTCAAATTCTGTAAGACCGCTGCATTCATCTCCCTACAGTTTATTGGTTCACAAAGAAAAATGTTAAAACCAAATCCAAAACTTGTACAATTTTCCAAGTTAAACGAGTAAACCAGAATACCAGCTCATCATGGCGATTGCTTGGGCAACTACTACAATCACTCATGCTACCATTGTCACTGGAATCTTCAAATTCACTGGCTGCATAGACATGCTCATCTGAAGGGTTCCATGAATAACGACTGGTAAAGTAACTTGTATCAATTGCATTCTCCGAAGCAGGAACAAAAGCAGCCTGGGCAAAGCATATCACCGAAATGAGAACATGTAACATTAAGTACTCGTGGAAATAACTTTTTAAGTTGTCACCTATAATTTAACAAGTAGGACATCCAGATTGAAACAGAAACAACAGAAAAAGAAGCCGCACCTTTTGTCTAGCTAGCGTGTCCCAGTTAATATCTCTAAAAAATGGATGTTGCTTCACCTGTATGTCAAGTTAACTTGGAATGATGACCAAATTGTGAAATAAATATTAAGATCACAAAGAGAGGAAGTAGGTGATATTACCTCTGATGCTCCTCTTGCTCCAAGTCTTTGATTAGGATCTTCTGTCATCAACCTATAAGTAAAAAAAGCAGCAGTTCGCAGGTCAAATAATTCTCAAGTGCAATATATACTCAAATTAAAGAAGCAAAATGTCTGCTGCATGTCACATCATCAGAAGAATAAAGCACACCAAAAAGAAAGAGAAATAGAGAGGACACTAGCTTAATAGTAAATTAACTCATATAAGATTGCTTAGACTTTCGAAACAAATAAATAAGAGCACAGGAATATCAAGGTATTAGCTCTAGGACATACAAGCAGACATGAAAGTAAAAATTGTAAGAGTTTTTCTTACTGATCAATCAGATCCAGTGCCTCAGGACTCATCTCTTCAGGGACCCGTGGCCAAGGTATCTTACGGTTGAGAATATTGTCAAAAATTTTCTACAAAAAGCAAAAGAAATCAGAGATTATTCTTCTGAACATACCAGATAAAGAAATGAAGCTTTATTTATTGATGTGTTTAACTCCTCCAACTACTTTCAATTAATAAAGCTATTCAACAAGACAGGCAGTTCTCATTGGCTTCTACACTTTTTCCCAAGACACTTAAAGAAAAGTTTCAAAGTTTTCCTTTGTTCCATTTCGCTCAAAAGGATTCAAGGGAGATAGTGCAGCAAGAAAATAGGAATTAAGTTCTGCATTTAAAGCTTTCAAAAGATTAAATCTATATCTAGAAATATCCATGGGGCTGCTTCTCAGAGTCGATCTTTTTAGCTTAAAATCTACTAAACGTACAAGTCACAAGTGAAGAAGAAAACCACAAAACAGCTCTTAGCTAAAAAATTTATGATTAGTTGATCTTAGGCAATCCAGAGAAGGCTCACAAATGATTCTCGTAGAAACATGAATAGATTAACATTGGTAGGCACATCTGGAAAAATTTCATTTTCTGCTAAAGTAGAAAAGAGATTCATCTCAAAAGAGTATGATTATGTGTGTTGGACCCTCTAAATGGCAACTCTAATTCCTGAATTACTCGACATAATTGTAGATTCTTGTTTAGGACTTAACACGAAAGAAATAACTCATTGAACAATAAAAACATAACAACATTTGTGAATACAGACATACCAAATCAGCACAAACAAGCATGCACTCATACAAGCACAAAATGTGCTAAGAATGCGAGAGAGGACAGAAAAAAGTTAGACAAAATGTCCAACAAAATAGAAAAAAAAAACCCAAATTAAACTGAACTTTTGCATAACCTTCACAAGGATACCTCTTCAAGATATAAAAAAGAACAGTTATCATTTCAAGAGATAAGGTATTAAACAAGAACTCCTGTGGAAGATGAAAACCTGAGGATGCTCCGCGTTGAAAGGTGGGATACCAACAATTAGTTCAAACAATATAACCCCCACTGACCACCAATCCGCAGTAAATCCTGAGAAAATCATATGATGGCATATCGCAATCAGAGAGAAACATGCTTCTCAAGTAAACCAACAGACACAACATAAAACTCTCAGCCCCATGAACCTCAATCCATGGTAGTGATTGAAAAGAAAAGCAAAACACCAAATTGAAATAAAGCACATCTGCAACCTTTAGCCTACTTTGAAAGAAAATTCTTGTTTTTCACCAAATAGGTTTCCAAAATGCACTCAAGATTCTTCCCAGTACAAACAAATTACAAACGGGAAAAGCAGTTTTACAAAGATTTTTGGCATCCTGAACATCTGAAGTGAAAACATTGTGTAATTGATGAGTAGAAAGTATGCCCCTTTGGACCTTTGGATGATCCTATGTCAATTGCAACAGACAACCAGATGCATTTAGAACAGTCATGCAGATACACAAACAGATGCCCATGGGTGTGTAAGAGCTTGGACAACTTAAACAGTATAGAGAGAAACGGATGTTAAATGGAAACACCAGCAACAAGAAGACCAGAAGAGGAAAGAGACTCCATTTGTTATAGCACAAGCAGAACAGAATGGGCAGACTCACTTTTGCATTTGCATATGTATTATGATGCACTAGCAAGAATGACTCTGGTTTAGTCAAATTAGGCATGGTACTAGCAAGTTCGGGAATTAAGCAAGGAAAAATTTTCCGAATATATGAAAAGAGATACCCACAGCTTACATACCATGCCCCATTCCCAGAAGGATCTCTGGGGCCAAATAGTCAGGCGTACCAACAGCAGAACGTTTCTTACGCCTATCTTGACTGTCAGATGCAGATATGTGGGAATCATCCTCCTCCATCAGGGATGTTCCACTGACTGCTGGACCAGATAAATCATCAGTACTGTTGATGAGACCAACTTTAGAGAGCCCAAAATCTGTCAACTGCTAATTAAAGAATCCATCAGATTTCCTCACTAACATGAATATGAAATCCAAGCTAAACTGTCAGAAATACAAGCTAGCAAAACATCTTGCTTTGGACATTCAACCCTCCTCCACTTGCCAGACCCCCAATGACATGAGAGCCAATAATCAAGAAACAAAAAAACCTAAGCAAAATTAAGCAGACATGTCAAAGTATCATGCCAAAAAAAGCCTAAGCAAAATCAAGCAGACATCAAAAAACATGTTCAGGACCTGGAGCCTTCACAGTTCCCCAAAAAAATCTACAGATTTCTTAAACAAAACCACCACTTAAACCTCAGTTGTGTATAAATCAGCTGGAAAGACTCAAGATAACAGCATGTGACAAAGTTGATAACCAAGCTGTACCAAGTTAGACAAGAGTACCACACAACTTGAGCATACCTCTTTTGTTTAATTTAAGGTCAACCATCACTCTGTTTGGCAATTCAATAAATTAGACATTTTAAAAAAGAGTAAATTTCAAGCATACAGCTTAACAAACTTATTCCAACTTTTTAAAAAAATAATAATATAAACCATGTAAACAAGAAAAACTTGAACAATAACATTTACCTTTATATGACCATCATGCGCAATTAACAGATTATCAGGCTTCAAATCCCGATGAACAATGCGCATGGAATGCAAGTATTCCAAAGCAAGAACCTGGCCACATAGTAAGTTCAGTTGTCTGACTGGTGTTCATGCAATTTAAATTTATTCAAGTGGAAGCACTTACAACTTCAGCAATGTATACACGAGCTACATCTTCATCCAAGCACCCCAGATTTCTTAATAATGAATAAAGATCCCCACCATTCAAGTACTCCATCACAAGGTACAAGTTTTCCCGACAAGTAAACGAGTAAAAAAAGCGAACCTAACAAAGTAAAAATCTTCAAATAAGAATCATAAAAGAATTTTCAACATATGGTAAATGATGCGCTAGATAGACCTGCTCACCACAAAAGGATTGCGAACAGTAATTAAAATATTGCGTTCTGCTAAAATACTCTCAACAGCATTCTTGCGTATCATATCTGCCTTCTTAAGAACCTGGAAAAGATATCAGCCAGTTAATCAACAAGCAGACCCACAAGCTGGAAATGAGCAAATAGAGAGAAGTTTCAGTTACCTTTATCGCAAACAGGTCCCCTGTTGTTCTCTTTTTGGCCAGAAAAACACGGCCAAATGCCCCCCGACTTATTGGTTTAATAATCTCAAAGTCATCTATAGAGGTCCGATCCCTACTGGAATGTATTGGGCTTGTTCTCAAGCTACGTACAACATCATCTTCCAGAGGAACATCTTCATCTATGACAGTGCTCGATATGTCAACTTTGTCATCATCAACTAGCTCACAAAGTTGCAAATATTTTTCCCTAAACAAGTAACATCCACCAAAGGTCAACAATTAAACCTTAGAAGTACGGATTTAGCACATTTCAGCCAAAAAAAAAAGGAAAGAGGGCTTCCATTTTGCTTTTCAGATCCGGTGTTCTTACTTTAAACCTTTGAGGTATGGATTGACCATATTTCAGAAAAAACAGAATAAATGGTTTGCAATTTTGCTACTGTGGCATAGTCTTCCCACTTAGTCCCTACCTCCCTCCCTCCCTCCTTCACTCCCTTCCTTCTTTGGATATTATTGGTTGGAAAAAATCATGTGGGATTGATATAGGAACTCTCAAGGGTGAGTAGTTCTAACGTGGACAACATTACCATCATCTCTGCACGAAAATTTAGAACAGAAACCCACCTAATCAGCTTCTCTATACGTGCTCCAAAAGTCTCAACGGTAAGAGCGTCCAGCTTTCTACGATCAATGACAACCCTCAAGTCTTCAAGGCAAGTGAGCAAATATGGCAAAGAGCGTTCATCATCTAGGGGAGCGTTTGCAACGCATCGAGCAATATCAGCAAGTTCATTCATCTGCATTATCAAGTTAGGAAAGTCTTAGTTTTGGTATCCATACAAGCTAGCATTCCACCTCAAGAAGTCTACAGATTTACATGGCATAATTTCCGATTGATCATCCACTTTTCACTCCTATGCTTATTTAGTGCTTTAACAATACACATGGGCTTAGCTGCTAATATCTTGTTTTGTTACACACTACAAAGAACCAAAAAGGTGAGTCCCAATCCAACTGTCCATTCTTTTAGCTGCAAGTTATCATTCTATTTTAACAAATAACTTTTCCAAAATATCCAGGAAGACATCCAAGATGATATCCTGGATAAATAACTTTTTAAGTTAACAGTATTTCTATTTGCATAACTAGTTAGGTGCAACTAACTGATATACTGTCGCAGACATTAGCTGCTTCATAGCTGGATAAAATGGACATTTTCATAGGAGACACGTACTCCCCTCTTTTCCTTTTCCCTCGATCTGTTTTCTATTAGGTGGGCAACAGTGACCAGCATCATTACCTACCAACATTATGGATGATTATGCAACTCCTGAGGAAAAATTATATGCCATGCCATTGAAGCACAAATAATGACTTTATCTATAAACTAAAAGTAAGGTGGAAAACAGTAATAAAAGGAATCAGCCCAGCAATAAAAGCTGAAAGTCTCTTGATGGAAGAAGAAACTACCAAACCATTAAACAATATTGCATTTTCTCTAGTTGCGTTTCTGTAACATAACAGACAAAGCATTATGTCACATCCTTTACAGTATGCAAACTGGTTGGCCATATAAAACTCATTATAGGCAGTCCATGTCCACATAATATTCTAACAAGATAAGCTATGACCCTAAAATGGCAGTCAGATGGACTGAATAATGCATGCATAAAAATGTTCATTCTGGAAACACTTTGCTTCTGAACTTTGTGACGGCATATGATTCATAAATTGAAATCGAACCCAAGGTATCATCTACAATGGCAATTTCCAACACCAACGTGTTATCAGTTCATTAAATAAGTTGCAGACGGTCTAAATTGGAGAATTTGAGAAGCTCAGGTTGCTTTCTGTTCGATAACCTTTTCTTTTTCTAACTTAGAGAGTTGAGAGTGGCATGTGCGGGATTGCACTTACTTACAATCCAAAGAGCAAGAAACAAACACATTTTTAGTAAGAAGGTCACTTGAACACAAAAACATAGAAAAGCTGACCAAACTACATGGTGACTACATTGATTTACTAGCTTTATTCAAAACTTACTTGTATCATGCACTCTTTATTCAAAATTTACATCTTGAAAAATTACCGATGTACGGGTATAGACATGCACTCCTGTTTTTAAATTTGACTAAAGAAAGCAGATGAGAAAAACCACAGAAGTTCGATATTGAGTTAGAAATTGTCAAGTCATGCAACAAGTGGAACTACCTACAGCAGAAGATTAAGGAACCAAAAGACAAAATCAAGGACAATGAGTTGTTTTCAAATGAAACCAACCTGGGGAATATCATCATGTTCGGAGTAAGCACCTTTTCCTCCCAATAACAAGTCAATCTGGCTGGTCCGTGGCGTCATCAGTGGGGACCTAGGTGTCATGCTGCCTGCTGATGATGTTGCCATTCCTTGATCAGATTTGGGACCAAAACGAGTTCTACATGACATTGATGGTAAACCTTTCAGATCTTCCATGAAAGCAGAATTATCTACTTCTGGAAAACAGTCGAGCATGTCCTCTGAGCCTCTTCGAGACCAATCACTCAGTTTTGGAGACACCATATCAGACTCTTCCGTTACACTTGAGTTTGATACCTTTGCAGCCACACCATCAGGACTCCCTACAGTAGGTTGAAAATCTTTATGAGAAAATGATTCCATTAGCTTCTCAAGAGTTTCAGATATCCTAAGCAGGCGCTCATTGACACTTAGACCCTTTTGATCACAACGATCAGCAATTGCACAAATCCTAGAGTGTTCTTCCACATGTAAAGTAGGAACCTCTTCTTCACAAATGCGGCAAATTATTGAACTCTCATCAGATACACTTGGTTGGTCTCCCCAGTAACCCCAGGAAACTTTATGCTGGTGCTTAATTGGAAGGGAAGAATGTCCCTGAGTATCTCTGGCCGAAGATACTTCAGGAAGCTTAGCAGTAGCTAGGTCGCCATCCTGAAGTACCCTTCTGTTGTTTAATATCTTGGTAGCTTCAACATTACTATCATCCTGCTCCTTCAACGAAACGGCTTCTTTTGGGCTTTTTGTCACAGGGGAAGGAAATTTCTTCCAAGAAGCCATCCGGTCCCTGCTAGGAGAGTCCAAGTTCTTTGCAGCATCAGTAGGCGATAACAGCAAATTTCCCGGTTTCACATCATGGTCTCTCTTCCATTCCAAACCACGCTGCTCTTGACTGTAAGATTTCCGTGTGGTAGAGGTCTTTAATGCCTTTGAAGCACTAGAAACCTTTCCACCCATTCCAGTGGCAGAAGGAATGCGATTGTCCGCAGGTTGAAGCGATTGACGAAGCTGGAAGGTGTTTTCGTCCTCAGCAAACCCACTTTCCTTGTGAAACTGCAACAATCTAGTACACCTAGTGAGGATAAAAAGCATGCGTGTATGAAGCTGCTTCAGCACACCCATGGGAAGCTCCTGACGCCTATCATCCAACTCTTGCACAATGCCTTCACACTGAAGCCAGAATTCCCCTGGTGGTGTCATAGCACAACTCCGAGCCAACACTAATAAGTCCTCAATAGTTTCTTGCCATTCAGGATGGTTTTCAGCATTCTTTTCCAGAACTCCAACTAAATCTGCTGCAAAAATATGCAGATCAGCATCGACTTCTTCCTTTGCTTTGTCAAACCTTGCCCTTATCATCCCCAAAACCTCCTGTTGCAATTGTTAATAATTATGCAAATCCGGATTTAAGTTGAGCAACATCTAAAAAATTAAGCAACAACAGCAAAAGAAAGTTTTACTACCTCCAAGTTATTTAAGCCTCGAGGCTTCCAAAATGGAAAAGGTCGTACACCTTTCGAATTTAATTCATGGGAGAAACTTTTGATATCCCCAGGAAACCTCTTCCTTGGTGCACTTGTCACGCGAAGTATAGCTTGAAAGCGGGGAGATTCCGATTCTTTTGGGTTATCACATTCATATGATGTCTACATAATCATATCAACGTCATTTGTACTTAAATAATCAAGGTTAAGCCATTGGTCAACTCAATAGGATGATTGGGAGAATTACCTTCACGTCTGGAGTATAAACATCGGAACTTCTTGGGCCTCCAGAGTGGTCCCATGAAGAATTGAATCGCCCTATTGACAACTCAGAAAATTAGAGAAACAGAGAGAGATGATAGAGAGAGAGGGGCTGCATAGAATTGTATTGCCACTTATTCGGCATTGGTAGTCTTTGATCATTAACAGGGAATACTGCATAGAATTGTACAGGTAGCATTTTAGCTCAACTGAATGTGGTCCAACTACGGTAAAGAGAATAGTGTTCTATGTGGATATGATGAGAAAAAGAATCCAAAAGTTCCACACATCCAAAGCAGCCAGACTCTGGACAAGGTAAAAAGGAATTTCATTGTTCTATACTAGTTTAACTTCAAATACAACAAAACCAGTTCTTAAGCTCAAACCACTTCATTTGTTATAATACAATTTAGATTCTATTCACCCTCAGAAATCTATCAACTCTCTAAAGGTACCTAAAGACTGGTACATGTAGGTGGTCAAACAATACAAGGGGTTTCTTCAATTCACAACTTAAATGTCACAGGCAAAGCCATCCTTACAAGCATATCAATAAAACCAAGTGGCATGCTGAAAGCATCTCTTACCACCAGAGGCCAGTCTAAATCAAGACTACTGATAATCACCTATTTTCATGATTGATGAATCAATAAAAGCCAATTAACTAATCTATGTAAGTATATTATTTTTGTTGCCATTTGAAAGGGGCATCAAGATCATGCCTCAGATTGGGATTACATGTTTACAACCTACTAAAAAGGATTTGGCTCTTCAAAGCTGAATTTAGTTTCAGAAGACCTTGAGGGAATTTTAAGCCTGAAAACTGTGGCAAAGGGCCATAAACATAAGGGTCATTTGTTACTAAGACCTCATGTGGAGCTGTTATAAGAAAGCCTACCACCCGTGTAACATTCGGCCTATTCTGTGAAATAAGATTATTGCAACTTCGGCCATGTGGGGACTACCCAACAGCACTGCATTTAACCCCATACAAACCAGCCTCTCATCTACTAAAGTCATACAATCTGCTATTCAGCCAGTGAATTTTTTTTTTGGGGGTTCTTCAATTGGGATAGCGCCTTCACCTAAATTGTTTATGGCAAATGAATCTTCAACTACTCCTGTATTGCTACTCCGAGCTCCGTATCTCCCTCCCTAATTTTGCACTATCTTCTAATTTTCAGACATATCACATCTATTATGTGCCCAAGCATATGTTAAATATCCTCGAACAACTACACCTATCAAATACTAGATGTAAACCAGAAGGAATGCATACAACCTTCATAAAAGACTTTCCAAAGAAGAGAAAAGTAACTCACAATGGCCTGAAAATGTTCACGTGCCAGCTAACACTCCATTTAGCAATTATAGATTGATACTTATACTTCAAATTCATGGTCCCCATAGGATATAAATCTAACTACCAAATTCAACTGATTTTTCTAGTTTATTTGTACCTGCACGGTCATCTCAGGGAGTCACATATGATTTAACCCTATTACCACAGTCTATTTTTCTGTAGACTAAAACTTCGAAAGAATATCCCGTGATCATTAAACTCCCTGCCAAACTATTAAATACACGTCTCAGCCGTAAATTTGTCTAGCTAGAATATCAAACTCCTAAAAAGGAGCAATCTTGCAGCCAAAATCTCACGGCATTCCATTTCTTATCAGAGAATCCTATAGCATTTGACGGATCAACAATCACATAGTGTCCTTATTCCTTCAAACGTGATCTCCACATTTTACAATGCCACATTATGAAAGAGCAGTTCGTATATAACTGACATAATCAATTTTAGTTAGAAAAACGTACCAGCTTCAGTGGAGGAATCTGCATTCTGTAACCTCGATGGAGCCTGGACATGTGGGCTCTGCTCCCTCGATGGTCCACTCTCAGTCGACATGCTATCTGAGTTGCTGCCATTATCAATCCAACCAGCATTTTCTATATTTCCAATCAACTTCTTTTTCTGCTCACCACCACCTCCATCCTTCTTCACACCACCACTCTTCTTCCCAGACCCCAAACTCGACCCACTATCTGCCCCACCACCAATAAACGCCTTCGACAAATTACTAGCCCCCAAAGCACTCCCCTTTTCCCTCCCACTCCCAAACCCCAAAAAACTCTCCTGAGGCAACGGCCCCGATCGCGTCTTAATCTTATTCAACCCCAACGACGAAGCCACTATCGGAGACATCGACACCGCCGCCGCAGTCGATGGAGTAGGCCCAACTTCTTTCCCATCTTTCCCCCCTAATTTCTCAACCCCAATGCCTTTTTTGGACTTCAAACTACTCGAAAATCCTGTACTGCGCTTCCCCAACTCCCTAGCCTGAGTAGAACTGGAACTTTTCAAAAGGGTTTCCTTCCCTTTCCCATCTTTCTTACTAAAACCACTAGAACTAGTACTAGTACCGCTACTGACGGGAGAATTATCTTTGGAAGAAATACTAGCAGATTTAACTTTCTTTTTATCCGATCGGATCGGGGAATTCGATCCCAACGATCTCGGACCATTAGAAGATCCATCTGGGCTAGAAGTATCAGATTTTTTAGAAGAAAAAACCTGCCTTTGAAAACCATCTTTTTTTTTCCCTTTTATCCTTTCAACTTTAATTCACAACAGGGTTTCAGGAAGATGGGTTCGCTTGAATTTGCAGCCCCAGCATAGGAACTATGCAGGGCTGGCGGTTTTGGACTAAGGTAAGAGAGTTGCCATGAATGAGGAGTGATGCAAAGCTGGGCATATGTGAGAAATAATGGAGAAGGAGTTTCTTTTACTTTCCTTCAGGTATTAAAAGGACTAATAAATTTGTAGAGAGAGAAACAGAGAAAGAAGAAGAGAGACGGTGGGTTTTGATGTTGGTTGAACGTGTTTGGACCAGACCAGATGGGGCTTGTGAAGGACAGAGAGAAAGAAGTGGGGTTGATTCTGTTGAAGGAAGCAGGAAGGATAAAGACTACGACCGTTGAGGAGATTGGATTTTATACCTGTTGTTTTTTTGAAACTTTGGGACGTTAATTTAATTTATTGAGATTAATCCAAATGGATAAAAATGGCGAGAAAAATTAGGGACATGATTTCGGTGGCGTCTGCATTGTAGTTTACTATAGAAAATTTTTTTTATTTTTTGTGAATACATCTTCCAATTATTCAGATATATCAAATTATTATAATATATTTTTCCTACAAAAATTCTTATAAAGTAGCAATTCAAAAGAGACCAAAATGTTTTTGCAGGCAACGGGGAATTAAATTAAACCAATGTCAAAAAATATGTGGCAAGGGCGAAGGAGTGTTTAGAATTTAGGGGAAAGTAAATTTGCAATCTTTCTATATTTACCTTCTATGATATTTGGCTGAACTGCCGCTTAAGATTTTACTTCCTTGTAATTATATTTTGAATTACGTCGCAAAAATATTGTATATGGGAAGAAAATTAGCTTCAATGATTTTGATTTTTCGTGGATAACCAAAATAATATGGCTATGCTTTTCAAGGTAAAAGAGAAAGGGAGAATGAAGATTAAATAGAATTCGTTCCCAAAAAAAAGTGGATTAAGTAGAAGGTTTTTGGTCAATTTGTCATGTCAATGCGTTTCGTGATCTGATCAAATCCCTAGTATTTGAACTGTAAAACATTTTAAGATAGATAAATATTCTAAACTTTATTTTATGTGATTTTTATCATCATCATACATTAGGTTAACATCAAGTGAGATTTTCGAGGTTTGAAGGTCCATGTTGGCCTAAGAAACCATTTCGTAGGAGTTCGGCAGAATACCATTATTTACAAAGAGTGTGTTTGGATTGTAAATTATTTGAGATATTTTTACTGTAGCACTTTTTTGTGATGTGATATATGTGAGATAAAAAGATAATTGGGAAAATAAAAAGATGTATTGAAAATTATAATGATAGTATAAGCAAATATATTTGGCTAAATAATTTGCTGTCCAAACAAACCCATTAAAATGAATGGTTGAATTGCCTAGGAAGGAACAAAATTTATCAAGCCCACTTAATACTCCTAATATTTGGTCTGGCAAAAAGGCATTTTGATCTATAATCACGTATTTTCAACTCATTTTATTTCTGACCAAACACATAATGACGTTATTATTTCCTATCACATTCCATTAATTGTAAAACTAACCAAACACGCAATAATAAGATTACTCATTCGAGTATGATTCAGAATTAGCAGTCCAAAAAATAAGTGACTCCCTCTCATCTAATCCAATCCGAGCCAAACTCACCCCAAGTGCTTGTAAATTGGAAACTAGCAAAAAGTGAGTACTATAACTGATTTAGGTCACGCGCACAAAGTTCACCATTTCTTTCCTTCCATCCATTCCAATGTACTTATTTTAAGTAGTAGTACTATTTTACTGCCTACAGCATAACAACTTGCTAGTAGCGTTTCAACCTTTTCATCATTTCGAATCATTTTTTCGTGCACTAATTTGCATGGTAACGGTGCATCACTTTTGTGTAAATTGGTCAAAGAGTAGAAGTGTTTCCACCGATCCGAAAAAAGGCTGTCACGGTCAACATTTTTGTGCTCCACCATGGATTAATGGACTATTAAAACAAGCACTGCAAAAGTCATTCCAAACTTGGCTAAGATCTTTTGGGACACATTCATATACCTCTTATACACATTCATACAATTATATTCCTTCATCCTGCGTGAAGTTCGGAACTTCCCTTTTCGATCAATCAATCATTCTCTATCCTTTTCTTCTTTCAGTTAATTTTGTTCCTTTTGGGACGTCTGTACTATCTTGGTTTTTTCGGCTTCTCTCTCTCTCTCTCTCTCTTTAATATGATTTTAAGCGCAAATTATATGTCAAAGGCCCATTACTGCTCTGACTTGGCCCAGTAGATTTTTTCCTTTGTAAGGCACTGAAGCTATGGTAACTCTGCCCGTGTTATTGGGCTTTATGTTGAGTTGACTTGACTTGCACAAGACCCAAAGTATTGGAAGCATGATTCGAAATGACGAAATGTGAATGGATGGAATGGGAGCTATAATCCAAAAAATAATAATTATTAGCAGTTTATTGGATTAGAAATGACCGAATTTGGTTTTAAGCTGTCAACTGAAAAGAATGAAGATGCTGAAGAAATTGGACTGATACGTTGACACAATACGGCCCAATATGCTCAAAGCTGAAATTCCTAATCTTAACCTTTGGACATTGCTTGATCCAAAAGAACAGGCCCGTCATGGAAAATGAAAAGAGGGCTGCAGGAAAGAAATTGAAATGTTTCCATTCCAAAAATTTACATGCACGATCCCGTAAATTTCCAGAGCTCATCGTAAAACGTAACAGTACAAATAATTCAGTATCTTCATTCATGAAGAGGCTCTGAATCTTCCCACCTCACTTCATATTGAACACGTGCCCCTAAATTTCCAGCTGTGTAATTTGGCTTCGGCCTCCATTTAACCTTTAAAAAGAAAAAAAGAGAGAAATTCCAGGGCTCATTCTTCAAGTTACAAGTACAAACACTGGCTACGTACGAATTTTTTCATGCATGTTGAATGGCAAGTTAGAATTGTAGTTAAGTGAACTCGAAAAGTAGGAAATTCCAAATTTTAGATTATGGCAAGTGACTGTAATTTAGGTGCTTTATTTCATCCTTGTTATATATGGAAAGCATAAGCATTTCCTACTTAATCTTAACAAGACTTTAATCCGTGCATATATTGCATAGAGTAACAATTTAATGAATAGATGGCGAATTTGTTTGACTGTAGGTCGAGAAGTTAAACATCTTGATCTAGAATTAGATCCTCCCTTGTATAGGTTAATGGTGTAGGTATTATCAATTGACAAAGAATATATATAATTTAATAAATATGCATGATATTTGTTTAGGGTAAGAACTTGGGTAGACCCGTTCTGTAGATTGAGTGGTTCAAAATTTGTCACGCCATCTTATCAACTCGAGCATTAAATGCACAATAAAGATGTAGCAAACTTTGAACCACTAGATCTAGCAGACTAGTTCTACTCAAGTTCTTGTCTTCGTCTGGTTACATCTCAGATGTCTATGTATCTTAAAAAATTTATTTAATTTGACAAAATAGCATGTTGACTTTTATTATTTTGATTAAATGGAGAATATTTCCTTTACAAGTAACTAAATAAATAATTAAATTGAATATTAATTACCAATCTCTGTACAGATGTATTAAAAGTTTGAATATTTAATTACTCTGTATATATATTTACCAAAGTAAGTGCCGTTATATTGTTAAGAGTGAAAATAATTCAAATGAAGGGGTAAAAGTTGTTAGAAAGAAGAGATTGATTTTGATTGGTTAATTGAAAGAAAGTCTGAACGCTAAATGACTAAACCCAATTACCAAATTGATCCATGAATTATATTCAATTGCCTATGCCATATAAATGAGAAAAATGAGTAAATTGATATTTTATACTGCATGACAAGTGAATGATGAGCGGGTATTGTATACGTGGCGTGTACATATGATGGATGGTGTTAAATTCTCAATAATTTAAACGTACCTTACTAGGTGGCTTAATCTTATTTGTGCAGATATCTGTACATTATATTAACAAAAGCTGGATACTACATTTTTCTTACACGTAATAATTGTTTTTCTTTTTCATATTATTACTTTTTTTGTTTTGGTGCTTGAGGGAGTACGTAACAATTGTTTAGTACTTTTTTATTTGTCTGGATATCAATTAAATTACTGCCAACTATACAGCCACAAGAAGGCAGAAGCTCAAGGTAGCGACGCAGCCGACACGTCTTGTTCTCTGGTTGCTTGTGTTTTAAACAACATTAGCGACAGGATAGTGGGGTCTGTTTGGTGCCCAAGAATAGTAATTTCCCGGAATCATTTCCATTTCAAGAGAGGTCGCCAAAACAACAAAAGATTTGTGTCGAACCACATTATTTATGGCTTTTGTTTAGTGGAAGTGCATTGGATTGTCTTCGATTGAAGGTGCAAATGGAGAAAATTTAATAGTCGTTCAATTATGACTATAGTTTATCTGGACCATTATTTTTAATTTTATTTTCTTTTCTGACAAATTAATTTAAATAGTTTATTAGTGACATATTCATTTGGGCGAAATTTGAATTTTAAATCGACCTTTACGGTTGCAAGTTCACATATATTGCAACTTATAATGTTTAATACTATCCCGTGACAATAAAATTTCTTCTGGACTAATCCCATTTCGTCCACTGTCAATCAGGCAAAAATCATTTTTTACGTTGCTTTTTTTTTGTAAGATTTTTTTTTTACATTGCTTACTATTCAATATCTTCACTTTGTTGCCGGATTAAAGAGCAGAACTCTCCACAGTCCACCCCCCACACCCTCCAAAAAAGGAACTTCCATCCGTGTAATTTGTAGTTTTTGTGATGGAGGCTATGTTATAACTTGACAATAATCAGACCCAAACACCATACTACTGGGAGGGAGATATAAAGCTATAAGTATTAAATACACAAATATATATATATATATATATATATGTAATTGCATGGGTGTCAAATATATATATATATGTGTGTATGTGTAATTTTTTTTTCTGGTCTGAAGGAGTATTTCGGAATCACCCAGACTAATCCCTCAGGTTGGGTAGAGCTCGTCCTAAAGATATCCAACAATGATAACAAGTGAGGGTTAAACCTGAACCTTGTTGTAAAGACAGACGGCTATTCACTGGGGGGTTGTGTGTGTAATTGCATGGGTGTCAAATGTGTATAATTGAATGTAAGAGCCACGCATTCTAACACTTGAAGTACACAGGTGTACAATTAAAACCCTTTGAGATTGACGTTATACATATCCTTTTGCTACTGTTCTCCAGAAGGGCATTGTGGTGGCTGAAGACTCAATTTTTTTTTCTTTCCAAAACGATAACAGAGGCTGAAACTCAATTGATTGCAAGATGTTATGGAGTTTCATTGAACGGGTGGGGCAATGACACGTTTGTTAATATAATATATTGCTGTGGACAGAACAAGATCCAAAATTTGGAATGTTTCAATCATTCAATTTTGTTGCTTATAGATGCATTAATATTCAAAGAAGATAATTTCGTTCTCTCCCTGGGGTCAATGTGCATCACTAATTCTATTTGAAAAAAAAAAAGAAGTAACTCATTAATTAAATGTTAATGGTGGATGAAAGAAGCCAAATTTGAGCTAATAGTTGGTATTAAGCGAAACCCATGCTTCTATCCATGAGGACCTTGACTATTATTACCAAACATGAAGAACAGCAATATGCACGTTAACAAGTCTTTCCGCCTTCTAACTATTAAGCATAACTACTCTTACTGATCCTGATGTAGACTTGTGGAGGACTATTGCGAGTACAAATGCTAAAGAAGCTTTGCGGTTACTCTCTCATTTAATTTGATGACATGCGCCAACACGTTCATAGAAGCATAACAAACGAGGCTACTCCCAATGCATTAAAACTTAGTGGGGTGGGTGGCAATTAATTTATCACAATTAAATGTGACCTTGTTTAAAAAATCTAGACGGGTATATACCCGTCTGATCCGGTGGTGAATCAATCCCCTCCGAATTACCTCAGGATCTCTTCAGATCCTCCCCCTCCCTATAATGTAAGAAGCTATCGCATCGACAAAAAAAAAAAGCATAACAAACAAAAGTACTCTAAACACTACATCCATTTACTTGATCTTGTTTTAGTACAATTAGTATTCATTTGCAGTAAGAATCATAAATTGAAATTGCAAATAGTTTTTTTTTTTTTATCGATACAAGACGCTGAGAAGTGCTGTTTATCATTCTCATTTATAAAACAAAAAATGCTTCTTATCAGCACATCTTACTGCCTAAAACTCTGTTTTGTACTCCCGTGCTATAACTAGCATTGATCTACTTCCAGTCCGAATTACACATATGGATTACAAATTCGTATGTTGGTTTGGAAAACCCAATGTTTAAGGTCAATGCAAAATTGGAAGTCTTAAAACACATCCCCCTCCTTAAGACCGAGTTTAGCGCCTTTTACCAAATACACGAATGACACATGATTTAATTGTTTTTTTTTTATTTCCAATTAGATCTGTCTTAGGGTTGTTGAACTTGAACCTAGTCAGATCTCATCACAAGGTTAATCTTTCATGAAGATTTACACGCTTCATTATACTTGTTGTAGAATGTAAAATGATGTGTTAGTATCACCTTTTTTTTTTATATCTTAATATATGACTTTTTAGGTAAAAAATTTCGATTATTCAATTAGTTTACCGACATTCGAGTTGATATAGTAAGACTTTTTAGTTGGCCACTAGGAAGAGTATTAAAATTTTCATGAACGTAGATCAATGAATCAAGTCGCATAACTTGCATTCTAAAAATTTCAAACACCCATTTAAATTGGTAGTGACTCACTCTATAGAATCTGTCCTTTCACACATGATTACCGTATCAAAACTTGCAGAATCTATCCTTTCACACAATATTTATCAAAACTTGCAGACATGACAGTAAACAAGATAACTAAAATGTATTGCTTTAAAAAAAACATCAATTTCGGAAAGAAAACTGATGCCAGTTGCTAGCAGAAGGGTAATACCCATGCATAAGATCTCATTGAAGAAATGGACAGTAGCACTACTTAAAAAAAAAAAAAAAAAAATTCTAACGCATCTTTGGTCCTTTAAAGTTTCGAAGACTTTATGACTGTTGGCACGATTGCCAACTTTGCGTTGAAGAAAAACTATGTGCTTAGTTTATCGCGTAGCATGCAGAACGTGCACCTTGCCCCTCAACCTCCATTGGTGGAGATATAATAATAAGCTCCAATGGTTAGTCCTCCTTCAACCCAATCAGATAAATGCATGATTGTAGTACTATAAGTAAGAGGAAAGAAAGATCACTATTGATTCTCCACCTCAATCAATGTCTATACAATGCATCAAGGACATTTGACCAGTTTTTCCCTAGAATATTTTTGTTAAACCAAAATCTGGAAGATTACCGGGAAAAGAATCATGAATCAAAGCTTATAAGTCGAATACATTATTGTTACCAGTCTTCCTGACTGTACTCCAGCAGCTTAGCTAAGAGGTACAAGAAGATCTAGTACAGACATTTGTTTAGAACTTGATTAATGTTTCCCTCTGATATACAAGCTGATTTCAATACATCATTAGAAGTATTTTCTTGGTCCAGAAAAGGGAAAAAAATTCAGGGCTTGGACATTGATTGCACAAGGTATTTATATGTATGAATTATGAACACATGAACCAAACGAGCCCTTAAAGGTCCTATTAACACTTGACACCGCATCGAAAGGAATCATTCAACTCATCGATCCATTCACCCAAACTTTACTTTAATATTTGGTGTGCGATTTCAATATGCCAATAAAAAGCAATGCAGTTGCCATTAAAATTTGTTGCCATGCCCCTACAAGTTACTTAGTATTATTCTATGGCAATGCGGTGGGTGCTCTATATTATATATTAACCTTACATTATTCATTAGTCAACAGCTTCCACCGCCTTCTCCAACTTTAGAAAAAGATTGCATGAGAGGAAACTAAGAGGGTTCCACTCTGCAAATCATTTTTCTATTCCATTATAAATGTCGATGCCAAATTGCCAACTCGACAAATCATGAATGTTGCAGGTAAGATCCATATATATATATATATATATATATATATAAAACTATACATCTGCACATATGATCCGAAAAATCAAATTATGTGTTACTTTATTATATATACACAAATTAGAATCATAAGATACAGTTATTATCTTGAATTCCAAGCCCCAAGAATTCGAGTTGTCAACTTTTCTTGGAAGGTGGCTCATCTCATCTCTCAGCAAAGACTTTTCATCAGACCATAGAGCGGCTTATTTTGGCCATTTTAGTTTTGTCACTAACACTACTACTATTATTTATGTTTTTGGATCCATATTCTCTTTTGTACCTATTCTTCATGCATGTACATTGGCCTATCTGGAATGAGCAAACTCGTCATTTTTTTTTTAATAAAAAGTTGGGTTGAGTTCTTTTTGGGACACATGTCGTGAGCTTGTTATAACTACACTTGACAAATCAAGAAACAAGATTGTTTGGAATTTTTTTTTTGGGGTAATAAATGTATGGCATTTATGATCATCAATAAATTCATTACATGCTCCTATCAAAACAATGAAAAAGATAAAAACAGTTGCATTATATTCTGAGAGCAACGTAATTGTGAATCAAATAAGTATTGTTGTTTTAGAAAATCTTTCTTCTTATTCTTGATGAGTAGTTCCTACTTCCCATTCTCACCAAACAAAGATATGTTGCAGGGTTTACACTATATATGACCAAGAACCTCAAATACACGTCAAATATGGTGCATGGCCAATGACAGGGTGCAAAATTGCTATTCAATTTATGATTATTTTCTCCTTGATTTTAGCCAAATATTGTATCCAGAAACAAGATTGTTTGGAAATTTTTTTTGGGTAATAAATGTATGGCATATATGATCATCAATAAATTCATTACATGCTCCTATCAAAAAAATGAAAAAGATAAAAACAATTGCATTATATGGTGAGAGCAACGTAATTGTGAATTAAACAAATATTGTTGTTTTAGACAACCTTTCTTCTTAGTCTTGATGAGTAGGAACTACTTCCCATTCTCACCAAACAAAGATATGTTGCAGGGTTTTAGACTTGGGAATGATATCAACACAAGAAAGATTTACACTATATATACCCAAGAATCTCAAATACATGTCAAATATGGTGCATGGCGAAAACCCTAATGCTGATTGATAAATTGTATCACAGCTTAAGTATTAAAAAGTTTTCCAACTCAATTAGATGCAGTTTAGGTACGTGGATGTATGTTAACCATGAGTGACTAACAGAATATTGTATTCAGGGTTAACAGCCACAAATTAAACTGACCAATAAGCCCGATAATTAACTACACTTTTAACGTAAGCTTTAATTAGTAGAAGCCCTTCCAGAGACTAAGATAACAAGGTACAAACACTTTAATAGCAACTTCACTTGTTCTCTTCTAAAAATATCACAATCCTTGTAGCCATTCAAGACGATAAAAAACCTCTTAACCCTTTTTTGAAACCAAATGTGGATACAATTGCTCCCCATTCATGATGGTCTAGCAAAAGAACCATCCATCATAATACATACATAAGAATTCTTGTGGGGCATGAAATGAAAGAGAATGCTGCTGACATAGGGCTTCGGATAAGTCTCCAAATTCCAGTATCCAAAATAAATCAGAACCATCTTGTAAAACGACAGGTTTATGACAATTTTCTTCTCTTTTTTTTTTAATTTTATATTTAAACAAAGACAGGTAAGTCATGCTGGAGGTAACTATTAATAAAAAAATATAAAAAAGCAAAAGCTGACGTCCCAAATGGCGTCACGATAAACCTTGGGGGGATTAGATTAGATAGATACGGCAGAAACGGGCCAGGCCCTGTTGGACAAAGTCCTCCATTAGCGGGGACCAATATGATTGCGACTTGGAGAGTTCCCCATCTCTTTTTTTTTATTATATATATATATAATAATGAGTTTTTAATTTATATTCAACCTATCACATGGTTTCTGATCCACGTTCCACATGCCCTATTCCCTTCTCGAGTGCACTCATTTCTATACCTAAAAGTACTCCTATCAATAATAATTCTTTTAATTTTCATTTTTCTTTCTGGGACTTTTTTCTTTTCTTTAATCAAACTTTTTATGCCTATTTGCAGTTTAATCTTCAGCATAATCATGGTTTAATGATCATTTATAACTAGAGTTTTAGGCTCTATAATTTGTGCTATCTTAGACTGCCCAACCACCATGGCACATTCATTTTTTCTATGGTTTGAATTGTTTTTTTTTGAAGTTTTTGTACAAAAAAAATATTATAATAATTTGATATATATAAAATTAAAATATTATTGAGAAATGTGTTCACGAAAAATGTTAAAATTTAGCTATACTAAACTATTTTCATTGGATTGATTGATTTCTTAATAAACCCCGTTCATATTGTTTGTCTCTTTTTTCTTTTTCGGTGGATAGTTGGACGACACTTCTCATCATTTTATTATTATATGACGAATTTAACTAGGAGCAACAATTTCCTTTTGCTTGTGTTGGGGGATGGAGGCAAGGCAAAGTGGTGAGGACAGAGTGTTGAAGCCAATGAAAACTTGCTCTAAATTCTTCTCATACTAAAATACATTAAAGCCTTTAATAAAGCTTCAAAGCCTTCATTTCTTTAAATTTATTAGTTATATAGCTTTTCTTTTTCTTGCTAACAATTGTGCAGTCTCAACGTTGTCTCTTTTTTTTTTTGCCCCTTTTTCTGGGATGTAATAGCGCATCTTTTGTGGTCAATTGACTATCAAATAGAACCTCTAATATATAGACTTAAATATGTGTTTGGTTTACATATTATTTATACACACTGACTTGCTTGCATTATCAATACATTTTTCAATCACATTTTTATTTCACATATATCACATTAAAAAAAATGCTACAGTCTTTTTTTTAAAAAAAAAAATTATCCCAAATAATCTCCTATCCAAACACACATATAATATTCAGCAATACTTGATAGTATTTAATTAGTTGATACACTTAGTGGTACTAAAAAATTAGGTATACCTACAACTGAAGTGCTTGTTGACCAATTAGATAGCTATAACATAATAATACAAGTAGCAACAATTAGGGTGTCAGGGTGACACCTGTGACCTGATATGTTAAATTACTTGAATGCAAGACTTAGTCCACCATGCTAGTATTTTAATTAATTGTAGTCCGACTAATCAGATCTTCTTAATGTCAATTTGAAAAAGTGGCACCTATTGATGCACAAACAAATGCTATATTCTTCTTCAACTTTCTTTAAGAAATAAAATCGATTAATTAACAAACGATAGATTTTGTTTGTGATCATGATTTTGGATTTTAATATGAATGAGGGGAGTTGTTGGACTTATTTAGCTTCTTTGTTTAACATGTCATGTGGATTCAAGTCCATTGATGTGCCTGCTTCTCTTCTTTCGGAATTGTGCTACTAGGGTTTCCAGTTTGGGAATGCATTGTTTGCTTACAACGTTCTATTATATTTAGAGGTAGAGGTAATTAAACAGTAGTATTGTACATTTTTTTAGCTCTCCAATAATTGAGAAATGAATTTTTACAAATCCAGCATGAGCAAGAATTTTTTTTCTTGTTGTATTTCTCTTTGCATGCTAGTTGAATTAATCAGGGAAGAAGAAGCAAGAAGTTTTATATTGCGGATAGAATTTCTAGTGCACAATTTTAAATTCCTCAGCCATTAAAGCTTTAATTTATTTTTCATTTGTTCAATTTCTCACAAAGCAGATTCTGAATGAGTTCTTTCATTTCTGATACCTCCACTAATTTTGACGGAAAAAAAAGATACTTCCACTAATTAAAAAGGCGACCATTTATGCAGTCCTTAGTCCGGATGACGGGAACAGCTAACAATAATGCTGCTTCCATTGGCGCGAGACATAAACCTGATGTGATTGCAGTTGACCAAATATGTGGCAGTCATGGTTCGTTCCAACCCAATATTTCACATGGTATTCATAATTATGAATGATTCAATTCATGCCTTTGATTTTGTTCCTTTATTTTTTTTTAAATCAAGAGGATTAATAGTCATTCTTTACTTATTTTCTTGATTACACGAACTCTTGATTTGTTGATCACAGGTGAAACCGCTTATTAATTAGGTTGAGTTTTGTTGTCAACTATGCCTTTTACCTTTGATTTTGTTCTTGCAAATAAGAACCCGAAAATACAAACCAAATTTGTATTGAATTAATTGAACTGAAATTGGAGTTAGGAAACTTTGCTTGGCATTTCCTATTCAAGCTTGCCTTGTAATAGGTATATTAATTGAAAAGAACATAAAACGAACAATAGGAACTATATAATGCACACAAATTTTAAAATATTTACTTACTTGAAGTACAAACATGTAACATATATTACCCACTTTGAAAAAAAAAACTATCCCTAGAAGTAAAAATAAAACTTGAATAAGGATTACTACTCTAAAAAAAAAAGTAGATACGCAAGGGAAATGAAAACAAAGGCTAGAAAAATGGCTGAAATCAAGTTAGTATCATTTATTTGATCAACAAGATTTTCTTTAGAACATAATCTTGGTATTTTCAGGCAGCTTGTTTTAACTCAATTAAGTAACCAAAACCAAGAAGAAACATACAAAGGATCCCCTCTGAAATTCAAATGAGTATCCATCTTTTAAGAGTAATAAATTTCCTCTTTGAAAATTTGTTTCACAAAAAAAAAAAAAGAGAGATTAAGCCTTAGTCCAGCCCACTTTTATCTCTCACTCTCTCTTTTTTTGTTTTTATTTTTGGATAAAATCCCATTTTAATCTGTGAAGGGCTAATTTCTATACGGATGAGGTTGGACCACCCGTGATTGACATCTGGTGAACGGAATAATACGGGCTTGACAACATCAGCGTCTCATTCGGATCAGCTGTCGATTTTGCCGATGTTTCTCGTGGTTTGTGAAGAACCCGATGACTTTTTTGCTGGGCGTCTACGGTGTTTGTGCATCGATGCACAGCAAATCAGAACGAAGTCACGTGTCATTCCGCGTGTCTTCATAGACCTAGAATTTAAGGAAACTGATCCTGCACGTGCTCGTTCACCGGGAACAAAAGGTAAAATTCACCGGCTACTTCTACTGGTTAATTTAATAATTTTTTAGGCCGCCAAATTACCTGTCCAAATTTTTTATATGGGAATTTGACCGACTGCTTTCTCTTTTTCCTTTTTTTCCCCGTTTTACCGTTTCTTGTGTACAGTTCATGATAAGAGATAGCGTGACATTGATGGTCTAGTAATTTTGGAATCCGAAACATGTATGATTTTGTAAAATTGTGATTACTAATTCTTTTACTATTCATGTTGAATGATTTTTTTGGTCCTCACTTCTTTTGCTATCCGAAATTTTTTCATAATAGCTATTTTAATATAAATAGGATGAGTGTTCGTAAAATTCATTAAGTCAATCAGAATATAGCGTAAATATGGTTTTTAATTTATAATAGAGTTGGCAAGTTAAAATGTTTCCAAAAACATTTGTTAAAATGTTTTTAATAGAGGTCCAAAAACATTTGTTAATAGTTTTTTAAAAAATTGAAACTAAATATAAAAATTGGTTAAAATGTGGGAATGGTGTGGAGAGCGGTGAAAATTATTTAAAAAAATCGTTATTAAATCAGTTTCCATAATTTTAAGTATGTTAGCTAATATATTATGCTTTTCTATCAAATATTAGATTTTTAAATTATGTGAAAGTAGGCCTCTCACTTGAAAATTAAAGTCATACCATTTCAATAATTACATATTCGATTTGACCTATAGATGAAAAGAATTATTATATATAACACAAAATTCTTCCACCGTATTCTTCCGGTCAAGCCTATCGATTTGTCACTATTCCTCGAGAAGTAGAAATATTTACAATTCCCATACAAAAGTTTGAATTATCGGAAATTACGAATCTGAATATGTAACAGTAAGATTTAAATTTTGGCCTTATTTGTTTGAGTCCAAGTCTTAGCTTTGCAAATTTGTATAGCCATCGTCAACGAAACACAACGTTGACTTTCATATTCAGTCAGTAACTTCTCCTTTCAAATTGTTATCGTTAGGAGAAAAAAAATTTCTCCTTTCAAGTTTCCATCAAAGTATACTATAAAGAGTAAGGACGAAACTACGTCCATGGGGCCTACCTATCTATAACAGGCTATAGCCGGTCCACGGAGAGGGAACTATCAGACAAATCGCTGACTCAAAAGCTTAATCGTAAAGATTGAGCGGCTTAGATTTGATCTGGAATCATTTAATTATTAGGATCATTTAATTTTTCACATTCAAATCACAATCTCGACTTCATTTTGTTTCCCTCATTTTTCATTTCCTCCCTTCTCCACCATAGACAGCAAACAACAAAAACCATTCCCTCAGCAGCCAAAAGAGCCAAAAAAACGAAGGATCCCAGATTAATTCTCTCATCTTCTCACCCAAAGAGAATCTTTTTTTCCTAGATTCTGTTGATTTAAAGAATGGAGAGAGATTTCATGGGCTTGAAGACTGCGACGGTGAAGACAGAAGTTCCCGAGGAAACCACAGATTCAGGTAATCTATGTGAGCTTTTTATACTTCTCTTTTATCTCCTTTATCAAATGAATTTGCAGTTTTTTAGCTGACAGCTTGGTTTGGACAAAGGAACATAAGAAGCCTTATTTTAAAAAAAAAGGTTCTTTTGTCTAAATTTGTTGTAAAGAAACCAACTTTGAGCAAAGCCGAGGGACATTTAAATCAAGAAACCAAAATAATACATGGGTTTTCAAGATTTCCTTTGATTCTTGCCTGTATTTTTAGTTACAGATTTCTCAGTTGTCAAAGGGTTTGGCTACGGGAATATGTTTTCACTGTTGACTGTTATTCTAAGCTGTTACTAACACTCCTGTTTTATTGAGGTAATAAATTGCAACCTGAAGTCATATGGTGGGGTGGTTCACGTTTATTAAGAAAATTCAAATGGAGAATAAAGAATGAATTTTTATTTGTTGCAGTTACCAGTGTAGTTGTGGAAAGGTGGAGATTTCTGGTTGTTTTCTTTAGTCTTCATCTTTTCCACTTGGTTTACTTTAGCACAGTTTCCTTTGGAATATTTTATTTCCTTTCTTGTTTCTTGTGTTAGTTAAATTGTACAATAGCTAACATGCACCTCATGAGACCTTTGATTAATGTTGTATGTTATTATATTGCAAGAAGTTGTGCCTTCCAATTAAGTCGTCTACATATATATTAAACAATCGTGCTTCTGTTCTCCTACCGAAAAAGATGTTTATTTTTTTAAAAATGATGCCTTTAATAAAATAATCAGATTGTAAACCCCGAAACGTTTAATTGCAATAGTTTAAGTTGTTTTGACCAGAAGGGTTTCCATATTCTTTACTTAATAGTTAATATGCCTTGATGGGTATAACAATTGTATATTATAATGCGCATGAGATGCCTAGTTATTCATATTTTATATGTTGATGAACATGTTCATCTCCCCTTTACAGCTGCACTCATCGAGCACTTTGAGTTCTTTATTTGAACACTTGAAGAATACAAATATAAAAGTGGTCATGAAAGATTATATAGGTTACTTTGAGTCATACTTGAGGAGGCTTGGCTTCTCTTCTGTTTGTTTCTCTGAACTTTTACTTCACCAAATTTACTGCTTAGTAGTTGTTTATTAGGTAATTTTACACCTAATAATCCGTATGAAGATTCTTTATTTTTACTTTTAAGTAATAGGTATATTACTTAGCATTTCTAATGAAGACTAAGTTGGTAATAATTTTTCTTGTGTTTCAAATCTGCAGCTCCATTGAGAGGTTCAACGATGCAGTGGTCATTCTCGAACAAGGCTTCTGCCAACCCTCAGTTTTTCTCTTTCGAAGGTGCAGGTGCAAAAGATGATAAGCCTAAAACTGGCTTTGAGGCTCTGGCAACAACTGGATTAGTGACAATAACCACTACGGAGGCTGTTGACTCCAATCAGAAACCTTATTCATCCGTTGTGCAGGTTATCTTTGTTTTCCTATTTCAAAAACTTGTATGAAACATCACTTTACTTGATGTAGTCCAAAAAGGGAAGCCCTTGTAGTCTTCATAAATACAAATCCATTTAAGTTCAAAGCTTTGATAATACAGATACATTTAAGTTTGAAGTTTGTGTTAAACACATGATACTTGAATATGTGCTTTTCTCAAATGCCTATTCTGCTTTTTGATTGGTTTTTCAGAAAAATATGATGGTTCTTGATAAGCAAGGGGGAACCCACTATACTGTGACCACCTATCCTTCAAAACCTTTTGATGCACTTTCAGTTCATCGTCCTCATGAAGCTAGAGGAATCCCACTTACCACGCAAACAAAACAAACGGTTTCAGCAACTATGACCGCCCCTGTTCATCAGTCCTTTACTTCTCCTGCTGGACAGAATCTGATTGGATCTACAACCCCTCAACCTCTTCCAGCACCAAGTTCGATTCCAGTTGTTAATTCTGTGAGTCCGCTAGTGGGCACCACCGAGTTACGGTATATTAACTGACATTTAATATTTCTTAGGTAGTAATTGTATCTTACGAATGTTGACGGAAACGTAAAGTCTGATCTGCTTTGTTCTGCAGGAGGACTTCTAAGACCTCAGGAGCTCCAGCTCAGTTGACCATATTCTATGCCGGTTCAGTATGTGTATATGATGACATTTCTCCTGAAAAGGTTAAAGTTGTCACCTTTATCCGTTAATGGATGCTTTTGGTGTTAGTTTGGTTATTAACATCTCAACATGTATTTGGATATAGGCTCAAGCTATAATGTTATTAGCTGGAAATGCGCCTCCAGTGGCTTCTCCCCCAGTCCCGACTGTCGCTGCAGTACCTGCAGTTCCTATATCTCCAGTTCAGGCACCCATGGGTTAGGCCATCCATTGTTGAGAGCTTTGCTGTGAACCAGTCAACTAATGCAAAACCATGTATTTCAAGCCCCATTTCTATAACCTGCCATACTCCGGGAAGGTCTGTCATACCGAACGATGCAACTGCAATGAGAACAATTGGGACCCTAGCAACACCCAGTAAAGGGGAGCCTTCCAAAAATGCCAGTCCATTAGGATCTGCCCCTGCTCCCCTAATTGCATCAGGTATATTCTCTTGCATTTTTGTGGACTTCATGTGCCATTAAATATATCTTTGTAATTCTTGTGTAAGTCCTCTGCTGCGAACTTGTTCATAATACGTTGCAAATGTCCATTTTTGCAGCTGCTGTGCCTCAGTTTCGCAAGGCATCATTGGCTAGATTTTTGGAGAAGCGCAAGGAAAGGTAATTATTGATTTTCCTTGGGTTATGTGGTGGATAAAAATGATTAAGTTAATACAGATAGAAATACTTGAGCAAGATTGGGTAACCAATTGAATATGGACACGGCTGTGTGTAGAATTGGTAAAAGCAAAACGTGGATTACAAAGCTGGATTCTTGCATCTCAATTAACATATTTTGTGTGCCCCAGGGCATCGAGCGCATCACCATATGCCAACAAGCCATCTGAAGAATGTGGCAGCCCTGCGTCTGGTGGCAGAAGCATCTCCGTCAACTCTTCTGGCTCTTGTCCTCTGCCGGCCATCAACTAGCTTTGCGTGGAAGAGTGGGAACATCCGATGTAAGATGGCCAAAAGCGGGGAAAAAAAATGGAAGCATAAGCTCAAGGAAATGTAGTTTTGGACAATAATACAAGTATTTATGTTGTATTCTTTTGGCTTTTTTTTTGTGGCTGGTTAGATGTGATTTTAGGTAATAGTATTGTATTACGTTGTAATAGGGCCTTTTTCATTTGACCATGTTCAAACCAATTAATGTTCATTGATAGCCACACTGTAATATATAGTACAGTACTACAGTAGTATGATTTTGCACTTTCGAGAAGCCTACTGTGGTATTCATGTCTTGGAACTTGAGGTTGGAAGCCCTGCCCCAGCCTTGGTTGAATAGTAGTGTTTAGTGCGCTTTGTAGCACCTTATTGTAATGGAGGATTATGGAAGGAAGACTACAAGCAGAAAATGCTCGTTTCTTTGAAGATTACGAGCAGAAAATTATTCTAATGGATTATGGAAGACTGCAAGCAGAAATTGCTCATTTCTTTGAAGATGAGCTGGATAGAAATTAAAAAAGAATGATGTTGTCCATTGAAGCAGCTTAAGTCTTAGTTTGAATGGAATTAAATTTAACCGGGAAAGAAGAAGCCTTTCAAAGTTGCTGGACACCCTGGCATTTAGGCAAGAAGAAAGACCATATATTGAATTGAAATCTCTCCTGTTCAACCGCCCCAGTTAACGTTCTTGTTTTTTCTTCTGAATCCTCAATTCAGCTTTGTCTGCTCTGTTGCTTCATATAAACTCATAAAAAATACAATTGTAAGTTGGCTTTTAAATATAAGCAACAAGGTCGACCATATATGAACATGTGAAGCAAAATAAAATCAAAGGATAGAATCAAAGGATGAGTAGTGATGGGAAAAAGGCTGCTCAAACCTTAGTTCACAAATTAAACAAAAAAAAAAGAGAGAAGAGAAGTTGCTTACAACTTTCCCATGTTGAACACTTCATTAAAAAATTCTAATATTATCAGCTACCAATACTTAAAAAATTTAGAATATTTAGTGCTAAATGTAGACGAAGTCCATCACAAATTTCTACTGGTGTTATTATCACCTAAGAATGCTTATAATTTACTGTTTGAAACGTACGCAAAGTTACCAAGGACACCGCTTTTATCTTGGCTTAGTAATAAGATACGTGTCCCCCAAAAAAAAAAAAGGTGTTAAGAGGAGTGCCAAACTTTTATTAATTATTTGGGAAGGTTAGTAAATTTACCACAAAATTCCAGAAACTGCTTAAATTTCGTCATCTTAACAAAAAGCACACGCCGCGGGTAAAATTGTGTGTTTTAGTAGTCCTCGGTGCTGACGAAGTTGGACGCGGACGAGAAAACGAGGAGACCATTGTTCTCAGTAATGGAAGCAGCTGAAAACCTCCAAGAATTAAAGCTATTCATTGAACAATGTAAAGCCAACCCTTCAGTTTTACACAACCCTTCTCTTGCCTTCTTCAAAAATTATCTCCAGAGGTAAAGATTTTGTGCTCGATATACCATTTTTAACTGAATTACTAGTGTTCTAATTGATCAAGTTCATTTTTTTTTCTAAAACATTTGTATTGGGGTTTTGGGTTTCAATCTCTGGTGGGGTTAATTTATGTAGAAAAATTTGATCTTTTGATTTATTTATTTATTATTTTTGTATAGCCTTGGTGCCCGTGTTTCGCCTCCCGCTAAATCAGTAAGCCTTTTTAATATCAGTAATTTTGCTTGTTTACTTGCTCAAATGTCAGTCACTTAATTTTTCGTGAAATTGTTCATATGCGTTATAAAAGCGCATGAATTTTGGTTGATAAAAGTTGGCGTGTGCAATTTTACTATGGGATAATGCCGACAGAATGAGACTGCTATAAGAGTCCTGAGAATTTAGTATATGCGAAAGTGTCATTTTGGTTTTATATATCTTCCATCATTTGCTAGAATGCAGAATTTGGTCATTTATGGTGAACCATTTCGTACTAGTTTGTACGAGGCTCTATTTAATTGGTTTGTTTTGCTAGCATGTTCTTGGAGGATGAATGCATTTGTGGAAAGTCGTATGGAGAGACTAAATTATTTAATACCTCCAATATTTGGGTTGGCCGTGGTGCGCAATTTGGAAAAAGTTTCCAACATGTAATATGTGGATTATGGATGGAAATTAAGTTACATTCCGATTGAACGTAGCTTTGTAGACTTGACATCGTATAAATCCATCAATCGCATTACATAAGTTCTAGCTATACTAAATGTATATTCTTTATGATTTATTACGTAGTTTTATATGAATCCCTTGTTGCCATAGTTGGATCTATTCAGATTTTTTATGCATTTTCTTTTTGCATTGACAATGGAGAATGCTGTATAGGAGACAGATCGGGAGGACATTTTAGATTCTGGAGAGCATTGTGATTCCAAGAAACATTCATCAAGTGCAGAAAATTCGGATGAAGACATTGTTGAGTCTGATGTTGAATTGGATGATGCTGATGTTGTGCAGCCCGATCACGATCTTCTGCAGAAGGTGTTGGGTGGAAGCACTTACCTGAGTTGATATACGTCGTAGTCATTAATCTTTCCAATGTATTCTGTTATTGGAGATATTATTCTGTTTTTGTAACAGATGGGAGATCCCTCAATCGAAGTAACTGAGGAAAGTCGAGATGCGGCCCAAGAATACAAGTCAAATGCTATAGATGCAATTGCTAAGGGTCTGTTTCTTTGCTATTGCTACCTTGAAACACGTTTCTTACTAAAGCTGCCATGCATTATTTACCATAGTAACTATTTTCCTTGTAGGTAAGCTGAATAAAGCCATAGATCACCTAACTGAAGCTATTTTGCTGAATCCAATTTCAGCAATATTATATGCTACCAGAGGTAATTCTCATGCATGTAAATCACCTCAAGTCCTTGTAGTATCTTTTAGGTGTTGTTGACATATGATTTTGATATTGACCGGAAATGCCATTATACATGTTTCAGCTAGTGTTTTTGCTAAGCTGAAGAAACCAAATGCTGCAATCCATGATGCTAATGCAGCGTTACAGGTATTCCACTAGATTTTAATATATATCTTTGACATTGAAGTGGAGTTGATATTTGAGTTGAACATTATTGTGATCATTATTAAGTGTGGGGAGATATATTTAGTAATTAAAGACTTGACTAATGTTCTGACTAAATTCCTCAGATCAACCCTGATTCAGCCAAAGGTTATAAAGAACGAGGAATAGCAAGGGCTATGTTGGGTTTATGGGAGGAGGCCGCAAGTGATCTGCGAATGGCATCAAAGTTAGACTATGATGAGGAGATTAATATTGAGCTTAAAAAGGTAATTATCTTGTCTTACTCGGAAATGCTTCATACCTTTGGATGTCGATGTATTTCACCTTTTACAAAAAAACATACGATGCATTAGAAGTGTGATTTGGATGTGTCAAGCTGCTCCACTTATGGTTTGCTTCTTTCCATAGAGATGATGCCATTCATAGATCTCTTACCATGTCAAGCCCTACAACAACATTTGGGCCTGAGTTCTAGGCTTTATGTAAATCTCCTTGTAATCGAGTTTGAGTTAAGATTGGTCCACTCGCACCTTCATGGAATAACTCAAGCCCAAATTGCAACTGATAGACATATGTTTGTTTAGAAACCTCATAAATTTTCCATGAAAATATGTTTTTAGATTAAGTACCTATTTATTTTCTGGCAGACTGAATTTTATCCCCACCGTTGATCTTTTGAATGATGGTGCCAGGTTATCATTAAATAGCTCACATGTTGTAAAGAACCCTAACCTCATTTCTCTTAGATTCTCTTCTTTGCTTCTTGCCTCCTTATTTATCAATAACAGCGACCGGCTGAATCCTACTTTTTTCTTGACCAGTATAGAGCCTGTATCCACTTCAGATTCTGTCTATTTCAGCTCTTTCTGATATCTTATTAGGAAGAGGTAATTAGTCCCTTTTTTTTTCAGATTTTCATCATGCTGCTTGTCGAACTTTTGGGGGTTTTGCATTTCCAGTTTCATTGTCTGTCTTTTTTAACTTGTTATAAGATACTATCACATGAATTTGAATTGAAAGCTATGACTCAAATGCTAACATTTGTATGCTTAATTGGGTCAGTAAATGGCAATTTTCCTGTAAAATTTTTGAAATCGCTGTTTCTTTTTTCATTTGTAAAATTTGTCTGACTATGTCCGTTATTGTACTTGTTGGGAACAACGAGACCAGATTTTCAGATGCTTCCTGGGATGTGTTGTCAGGGCTTGTTATTTGTTCCTTCTGCTATGTAATCTGTCTTAATTGGCATATGACTTTTACTAATTCAGATATTATTGATTCTGGACTTGAAGGCTACTTATTGTAGGAGTTTATACAAATAATTGACACTTTGGTATCAAGAATGTTTCCATTCCGATTGATTTTGAGAGATAATGTTGGTGACATTTTTAGCATATCTAGTTTCCCTTTCCATCGGTTGCAATTTGTCCTTTATTTGGAGGGTTGAAATGAAACGGTACAAGTTTATTGTAGATCATGAGAATTCTGGTTCAAGCTTGTGCTGTCAACTGTAACTTTAGTTGGAATTAGTCTGTTCTTGATTCCATTGTGAACTTTAGAAAAAGATTGTATACCATTAACGTTTATCTTTTTGAGTTAGATGCGTAATGTATTGGCCTGTCAATAGCCAGCTCTAGTCTGACCTTCTGTTGTTTACATTCAACTAATCATGTTTTCTGATTCCCCCTTTTCTTTGCCTTTAGCTCCTGCTTTTCCTTTCATATTCTGCTACTGTGAGTTTCCATGGATTAATTTAAAATTGCAGGTTGAACCTAACGCACAAAAAATTGAAGAGCATCGTCGAAAGTACGACCGCTTGAGAAAAGAAAGGGAATTGAGAAAAATGCAGCGTCAGAGACGACGGCGGGGAGCTGAAGCCCAGGTTGATATTGAAATTTTTTTTGGGATTAATTTTAATCCTTCATTTGTAAGTTTCTTAATGATCATTTTGGAGCTATGACTTTTACTGCAGCCTTCCAATGAGAAGGGCAAGAAGGTGGAAGAGCCTTCTGAAACTGAAACCTTGGTGAGTTTCTATTCTCCTCGTGTTGTGAGAGTTTGTTTTCTGTATCATGCCTGCTCATTGATTAGTAGCTTGTAAACACGTTCTGCAAAATTTGTTTCTTTTAGGCTGTCAGCTTGCTGCAGTTCGACTTTTTTCTTTGAGTCACATGTTACACTACAGAAATATTTTTTTTAGATTAGTTTTAATCCTTCATTGGTAAGTTTCTTAATGATCTTTTTGGAGCTATGACTTATTACTGCAGTCTTCCAATGAGAAGGGCAAGAAGGTGGAACAGCCTCCTGAAACTAAAACCTTGGTGAGTTTATATTCTCCTCCTGTTGTGCCAGCTTGTTTTCTGTGTCATGCCTGCTGTTTGATTAGTAGCTCATAAACAGCTTCTGCAAAATTTTGTATTTTGTTTCTTTTAGGTTGTCAGCTTGCTGCAGTTTGACTTTTGTCTTTGAGTCACTTGTTACACTACAAAATAGGTTTTTTTATACCTGCACTAGATGATTGTTGAATGTATCACAGAGTTTATGGGATGAGAATTGGTCAAGTCGTTGTATGTATGCTATAGATCTGAACTCTGAAGTGGGTCTAGATGCAATATAGAAGCTATTCTCTGCAATTGTTTCTCTCATATCACATTAGATTTTTTTTCCTTCCATGCACACATATTTCATGAATAGCGGAATTAATATATACAGGTTACAAGGCCATAACCTTTAACCTTCTTGCTTTTTCCTATACATACATACGTACATACATACATACGTACATACATACATACATACATACATACATATATACATATATATATATATATATAAACACATGCATATATATCTTATCCTAGTTTAAGGTCGGTTACCATTTTGCTGGATGCAGGATCCTGAAGCTGCTGCTGTCCTGAAAGATGGTATGTCTTCTTCTATACCATTTTCAGGTTGAATATATAACTGGTTTGCTTATGTCTTGAATGGTGGTAAATATTGGTTTTTCAAGTGTCATTCTTTAATCATCTCATTTGTCCAGTGCATCGTATAAGTAGCTGTTTGCTAGTATAGCTTGGCAGTTCTGTGTCCTGTACGACTCTAATTGCACAGAGAGGTGTGTTATCATTAGTTGTTTAGACAAGATTTCTTTTCCTAGCACTCTGCTGGCATTGGCAGAATGCATGATTTAATTGTCCCTGTCACTTTTACTATCCTTGAACTGTTACTGTTTGCCTTGTTGATTGACTACTTACCTTTACTTTTTATCACGATAAATGTTCCATCTATTGTCTTGTAACTAAAAGTGGTTTAGTTTCTTGCTTTGAGCATTAATCTTCCAATATTCTATCTTGATAACATAGATCACATTTTCCAAAATTTTTTGGATATGCTGCTTTAGGTCCCTATCCAGTTTACTTATTGGTCCTGTCAAGTTATGATTTTACTCCGATGCTCAATTGGTAATTTAACAGCCTGATTCATTTGCTGGAATTTGTATCAACTTTTTTTTTTCCCTCTGATTTACAGGACAAGTTATTGGGATCCATTCTCCGAAGGAATTGGAGAGTATGTTGAATGCTGCTGCAAGGACATCCCGGCTGGCAATTCTGTATTTCACAGCAACATGGTGTGGCCCCTGTCGTTACATTGCTCCTATTTATGCTAGTTGGGCTTCGCAGCATCCAAAAGTAGTGTTTCTGAAAGCTGACATTGATGAGGCTGTGGATGTTGCTATAAGCTGGAAAATTAGCAGTGTTCCGACATTTTACTTTATAAAAGATGGAAAGCAGGTTGACATGGTTGTTGGTGGTGACAAAAGCTCACTTGAAAGGAAGATTGTTCAGTATGCTGGTTGAGAACCAGGGATGTATAAGTTGCCCTTTTGTCTTTCTTGCTCTGACTATTTGATACTTGGTTGACATGATGCAACCAAGCTTTCAACCCGGTCATGCTGCAGATCATTTGGGCACAGGATTAGATATTGGCCGATACTTTTGAGGTTTACCTTATAATCTACCAGACTATGGTAGGAGCTAAAGAGTGTGTAAAATATATTTGCTGGTTCCAGTAAAGATTTATTATACATTAGGCAACTGTTGAAAGTTGGTGCATTTTCTTTTTCCTTGCAGACTTGGTTTTTGCTGTTTTGCAATAACCCTAGTCAAGCCTTTTCTTTTAGGCCAGTTTTAAAGGGATTCGAACCTGCAACCGCAGACAGCATTTAACGGCCGAGATCGCCTAGCCGATCTTAGGCTGATTTCGACTATTGATTTGAAATTCAAATGATTCATTTGAACGTCAACCCAAAGTTAGCTGGGCGATCTGGTGTTGAATCCTATAAAAGTTTTCTGCGGTCGCAGCTGCAACGGCAGAAAACTAATATTCTGGGAGCACCCCAGGATGGCAAGTCTCGCAGCGTGAAATAAACGAAAATGGGCTCTAGTTGGCCCAATATTCTCTTGGCCCGTTTTCAGTAATCCGGCTAGATAATCTTTCTTGATGAACGCCACCATTGCTGTAAAATTCGTGTACTGACTGCTGATAATATCCTTCTACAAGAGAGGAAAAATGTCAGGGATATTATTATCTTCCAGCATTGTGTTGTGTACAAGGACAAATCATGTGAACGTCTTTGGGGCATAGATGCAGAAATTTCTGTTCATCAGAAACGATGGGTGCGCAAGTAAAATTCTCAAGATCTTGAGGATGTAAACCTTGCTGCTGATTAATCAATTCCTTTTTAAAAAGCAAATCCTTCAGCTATGATAATTGCACCAATTATAAAAAAAAAAAAGGGGCATCAACCAACATTGAAGGACAAACTTCTTTTGGATCCATTCTTGTCAGTTGTATTTTGAAAACTATCTTGAACAGACGACAGGGTTTCAATCAATCTACTCCTTAGTCCTTAGTAAAGTAGGGGCCAAAACCCAAAATGGAAAGTACTTTAATCTCATTGATATTTCATCCACACTTGGCCATATATGTAACGACTAGGCTGAGGCTTGAAATTCTGTTTTCTAATAGGATAACCTGTTGTCGTTTTATACGTTACAAGACTGACCTATTCCTGCTGTTGTGTATAGTACTTAGTGCCAAACAATGCATAGTGATTTCAGACAATTAGAAATCTTTTCAGAAAAGAACTCATCATGTTTTTATCGATTTGACCATTCATACGAGAACAATATTGTACATTTTTCAAACCCTGAATTACGTGTATAACAAGTTGTTCATGATGAATGATTTCTACAGACATAATTACTTCTTGTTGTATGGCAAGTGATTTCTAGATACACAGAATAAATGGGTTTTTTTTTTAAGCTGATAGGATAATGAATTATGTGTATAGTCTAATCATAATTGGGATACAAAGAAACCTAAATGCTTTTGCTTGTTGTCGGCTACTTTGCTTCCTTGTGTCGTTGGCCGGCTTTGCGTAGAGAACCTCTCAAAAAATTGGCAAGCATCTTCTTGTAATATTCTTCACGTCTTATTGTCCAAGAATTCTTCCCTCTCCGCTCTCGTCTTCTCACCACATGGACTTAATCAAAACCCTCCACCACCAACTTTGGCAAACATCTTCCTATAAAAAAAGCCTTAATCCCTCTGCATTAACAAACTTGATCAGTTGAAACACCTTTAATGCAGAGGTACATTTTAGTCCGAGATATTGGTCCGGTTCAATCACACTCTGCTTTCGACTACTTCACTCGATCCCACGGTCTGATTGAGCCGCGCCAATATCGCGTACCTCCTCCTTTTTTTCTTTTTTTTTCTCTATTTTTGTTAATTATCACGTCACATATTTTATATTACGTTGTTGACGGTGTAAAAAAATAATAATAATAAAGTTCTACTATCTTGTACTGCCTTGAGCCTAGACATATATTTCGCGAAGTTCTGCCATCTTCATTTTCTCATCCGTTTTAATGAATTTTGCGTAGTCTGCTTCCTCTAGTTTGTGGTTTTTAACATTTTCTTAATGCAGGCAAGATACAAGACGAAAGGGAGTTGCACTCCTGAGCTGAATTGGTAAGAAATAATACATATAGGCTTGAGCTTGAAACGTTGCATGAAAGAGTTAGTTTTGCTGCGTCTGTGTATGCGCAAACTGAAATACATATAAATACAACAGTATAATCAAGGCTTCTATCACAACAGTGTCCAAAAACATGGTTTGATCGATTAACGATCATTTTCGTTTTCTTAATTATAAAGGAAAAAGGAAGAACAGAAATTTTATGAAATTTTACTGCATGCATGCAAAATCAATAAAAGTTCTGCTCGCTAGACAAAAGAGTATTTATATCTAACATGAGTATTTTCTGCTTGACAAAGGTATATGTTTAAATGAGTTCCGAAAAGAAAAAAAAAAAAACCCAATGAAAGAGAGAAGAAAATTTAAACTAAGAAATTCCTGAGAAAACCAAGGCCTTGTCATTCAAGGCTGGGTCCTGGGACCGACATGGTGCAATTTAAGTATGTCAGGGATATTAGTCCTTTTGTTTTAAAGATGAGGGTCTAAATTGAAATTATTTAAACTCTTCAGGGATTAAATAGAAATTTACTCGTCCATATCCTGAAACGGTGCCGTTTCCGCCATTAGCCCCAAAAATCTTAATGTTTAAGCAGGAAGAAAAAGAAGAAGCTTTCCTTCTTCCTCCTGTCAAATCCAAAGTCGCAATCCCCAATAGAGTTTAATTTTTTTTCCCGCTAATCGAGGTATGTGTTTATGTTTAATTTCTCTGTTGATATATTTATTAGTTTATGCACAGCTTTCTGAATAATTTTAATAAAGTCTCAGAATTCTTTTTTTTTTTTTTGGGGTTAAGGAAATCATGAATCAGTAATCAAGAAGTGTTACCAAGTTGAAGTCTTTCTTCATTGCTGATGATGGGCATAAAACACAGTCTCCATATATGCTTAGATTTACATGACTTGTTTATTAAGCAAATTTGATGGATCCCCTGCTGTGAAAAAAGAAGATATTCTTTGAATTTGTTTCAGTTATGAGAATGGTTTAGGGGGGATAAAGAATGTAACATATGCATAATGATAGTAATCCAGGGAGTATTGATTTTTATAATTTATTATTCATTAAATTAATTTGATGGATCATCCAATTTGTTGAAAGAAGGTAATATACTTTGAACCAGCTCAATAGTGGAAAAGGTTTTATCTCTAATGTTGGTTTTGAGGCTGGGGCTACATGCAAGAAGATACAGTAAGGTTTTGATCAATTGAATAGTGTGCTTAAAATTCAAAATTTGAGTTAAACATCAAGAAGTCAAATAAGTTGATTCCATTTTTCCGTCTCCGTTTTCCTTTTATTGATGTTCATCTGAAATGCAATGATGAATATGTTAGATTATAGCAGAATGGGAGAGCTGGCAGTGGAAAAGCACGTTAAGTTCATTTTAACGATTGAGAAGGTATGAAAAGCGTCTGATATGCATCCTGAATCCGCGTTTTAACTTTGAAATTTGTTTTGATTTTGGGAGTTGAGCTGCTTTTCTTTTGAAGAATAAACTGAAATTACTTTTGGCGTGTTGTGCTCAGGACAAGGATAGTTTTGAATCTGTCGTGATGGAACACATCAGATTGAATGGTGCATACTGGGCATTGACAACTCTTGATATTCTTGGGAAGCTTAATACAGTCGATCAAGATGAGGTCATTTCTTGGATGATGCAGTGCCAACATGAGTCTGGTTTGTTATTATTTCATCTCGTTTCCTCTTTTAATTTTCTCACAATTATCACTTAGATTGCAAATTATTCTGCAAGGTCTAACCTTCATTTTTGCCATTTCTTTTTTGCTGAATGGAGATTTAATTTGTTCTACACTTCATTACCGCAAACGGATGCTGATTTTTTGATATATTGGACTTTAGAAATTTGGCTTATGCTGTGTGCCTATTGCACAGGTGGTTTTGGTGGTAATATTGGACATGACCCACATCTGTTGTATACCCTCAGTGCCATCCAAGTTTTGGCTCTATTCGACAAAATAGATGCACTTGACATTGATAAAGTGTCAAACTGTATCCTTTGACATGTTATTTAGGATGTTGGTGGTCTTAGAAGTATATTTAACATAAACTTTATTTGGTGCATTCTACACCTAGCCATGTACTCATTATAAGTACTACTGTAACTTAATACCTTTGACATTGTAGGAATAACGGCTTTAGCTAGTGTACTTTAATAGAAGACTGATTACTTGTAGACAAGGTCGACAAAGTAGCAATCTATTTTGAGAAGACTGATTACTTGTGTCAGTGCTGATACCTGTATGTCGCCACTATGGACTTTTTTCAGTTTTAGTAAGTCTACATGTCTGTGAAGATTGTGGTGCAGTTTCCATGTGCAATTTTTATGGGTCAAAGACTATTTTGTTGAAGGGAATGAGGTAACGGGTGATATAAGAAGGGCTAACTTTAAAGTGATAGAATGACCTCAAAACAGTGAATTTGCTTTGTCATTGGCTTATGAACTTGACATTTGGAGCTAGATATTGCTGGCTTGCAGAACAATGATGGATCCTTTTCTGGTGACATGTGGGGCGAGATTGATACTAGGTACTCTTTCCATGCATTCACTCATCTTTGAAAATTTTCTGAACATTGTCCGTCTTAGGGAAATATAATATTACTACTACTTCTTTAGGTTCTCTTGTGTTGCAATATTATCTCTTGCGTTGTTAAAACGCTTGGATAAGATTAATGTGGAGAAAGCTGTGAATTATATTGTGAGTTGCAAGAATCTTGATGGTGGATTTGGATGCACCCCTGGTGCGGAGTCTCATGCTGGTCAAAGTATGTTCTCAATCTCTTATTTACATTGCTCGTCTCTTCATTCATGAATAGCCTACATATACTCCGCTTTGGGATCTGTTTTTCTCTCCGTATTCTCGAGTAAATATTACATTTTATTATGCTTATTATGATGATTCCTGTGAAAGATAAACCATACCTATATGGCAATATTAAATATTGAAGTCTGATTTAAAACGTTTTTGGAGTTAACATTTGCATCATGGTTCAATCTGACCATGACTGTCAAATTAGTGAAATTAATTAAGGTGTTTCAATCAACATATTCACAAATTTGGATATGTCTGTGTGCATCTGGAGCTGTGGGGTGTACCAGGACTTATCTGATTATAAGAGTTAATGAGATAGCTTTCTGCATGCAGTATTGTTGCTCAACTCTTCCTTACATATGGTTGAAGTTTTCATTGAGCTGCCCTGAAAGGTCCTTCTTGGCAATAAGAAGTGTTCTAGTTGTGCTTTATGAAGGATATTCACACGTAATGTTATAGAAAAAGGATTTAACTTCCATGTTTATTCTCTATGCAGTTTTCTGTTGTGTGGCAGCTCTTGCTGTGACTGGCTCTCTGCACCATGTTGACAAGGATCTCCTTGGATGGTGGTTATGTGAGCGACAAGTCAAATCTGGAGGTCTAAATGGTCGTCCAGAGAAGCTTCCTGATGTGAGTTAATATTTGCTATTGTCAAGACTATCCTTTACACATATTGTGGTTATTTCTTTTTTCTTTTCTTTTTTTTTGTTAATGTTTCTTTTGGCATCATTGCAGGTCTGTTACTCGTGGTGGGTTCTTTCCAGCTTGATCATGATCGACAGAGTTCACTGGATTGACAAGGACAAGCTTATCAAATTTATCCTGGACTGTCAGGTTACTTGTGAATCCATTATTTTCTTGTCAACTTTTAATATGATGTCTAATGTTTAATTTTAACTTGAGAAGTTAATATCGTTATGCTTTGTTCTACAAAATATAGGACAAGGAGAATGGAGGAATTTCAGACCGGCCAGAGGATGCAGTTGATGTCTTCCACACCTATTTTGGAGTTGCTGGTAAGAGTTTCATCTGAAATCTTCCTAGTACATCTACCTTTGGAAGAATCGTCTGTTACTCAACGATAGCTTTTTGTGTTGAATGGCGACTGCATAACTCTTTTTTCCCCACCCTCCCCTTGTTGGGTTTGTCAAATGCTTACTTGATTGTTGTTCGACTTACACAAATATAGTTGATATTGCAGCATCCTTAAAAAGAAAAAAGGAATAATCTCATCACATTCCTTGATATATTTTCGCAAATGAGTAAATTCTCCATTGCTTCAGCAGATAGTTAATGTTCTTGATGAGCTCTTATATGTTGTGAGAATACTGTCTGTGAGATTACTTACATGTTGATGAGCTTTTACATAATTCCTTAACTTCCACTCAGGCATAGCGTCTGCATCTTACTATTTAGCTTCAGGTCCAATTTTGACCTATTGGTAGTAGTATTAGGTGATTTATCTTTCTTTTTTATGGTTCATTTTCTGGTGCTTCAGTCTCTTAAAACTTTTGTTTTCTGGCAGGTCTTTCACTTCTTGAGTATCCTGGACTAAAACCTATTGATCCGGCTTATGCCTTGCCAGTTGATGTTGTTAATAGAATATTCTTTGGCAGATAGGTCTAATTGATAGAATAGAAACTTCAATACATTAGCTATGTGTTGGCAAACATTCTGTTCTTATAGGCCACAAATGTGGACAAGACGCGCGTATAATCTGCTGAACTCTCTTGTCACATGTTTGGTCTTTGATGAATTCCTGCCAATTTGTTATACATGGAAAAAAGTTGTATCCGTAATCTTATCTTATCTTTTTTTTTTTGGGTTGGAGTAAAAACAGATTGCATATATACGTGTAGGCTAAATGGGATTTTCAAATCAGAGGCACCAAAACAAAAGAGACAGTTCAAATCAGATTAAAAAAAAAAAAGATAATCAATAATAAGTATGCTTCTTGAAGGCTCTATCTTAACAATTTAGATATGGTAAATTAATCCTTCAAGTTGTTGAAAGAAGGCGTGATTAGCCACTCTTCTTCTTAAAATCTCAAATAGCAAATGCGAAGCGCTGCATCCAGATTGTTAATTTGTAATAGGGATAATTTCAGAAACCTCCCTTGAAGTTTTTAACAATTTCACTCGGCTCTCTTGAGGTTTCAATAATTACATAGACCTCCCTTGGACGAATCAAATGACTAAAATGTCCTCCACTTAATAATTAATTCATAAAGGGACATTTAAAGTCGAAAATACTTCTTAGGGTCTGTTTGATAACATAAAAAAGTGCTGAATCTGAACTTTTTCAGACATTTAGATGTTTTGAATGTTTGATAAATGAAAATTCATTTGCTGAACTTGTGTGTATTTTTTTCAGCACAAGAATCCTAATTGAATGCTTAATTTTGATAAGTATCAATAGAATTACTTCAATTACCTTATCTTATCTACCAAATCTACCATTGTTTATTAATTATGTTCAAAATTCTTATATAATTAAACAACCTAATATTCTCTATCTAATGATTTTCTATTTCTCTTTTCTCCCTTTTGAATGACTTTCACTTCTTCTCCATACTCCTCATATAATATAATTCATCTTTTATATTAATTTAATTTAAAAATAAATATTGTTATTTTCATACCTAACATTTTTAGCTAATTAAATCATAGGTTCTATTTCTTTTTTGGATGAAAAGATATAAGGGCAAAATTGTCAAATTTAACTTATTAAACATTCAGTTATAAATGTTTATCAAACAATATAAATAGGTTTAGCATTAAAATTCAGACATTCATATATTTTTATATTTCTTTTCAGTATTTAAAATTCAGCAAATTAATTGTTTCAGTATTCAGATTTCAGAATCCATACTTCAGAATTCAGATTCAGTTTTATCAAACGGAACCTTATTATTCTAGTTGTCATTTACTAATTTCAAAAAATAATTTACATCAATTTTCTAATTTTCATCTCTTTCTCCCTCCCTCCCCCTTTCATATTCTTCTCTCTTTTTCTCCTACAACTGCTTCTCCCTCTTATCAAATATCGTGCTCCATTATTACCAACCACACCAATATGAATTTTTTACTATCTCTAAAATTTATCTGTATTTTTTGTCTTCCTGTCTCTTTCATTCTATAAAAATTTTAGACCTTTTCTTTTTTTTCCCCCAATAGTTTTGCTCTTTACAAATGTTAGCCGGTTGAAGTTACCAAATTAACAAGGTGCAGACCGTGGATTTTATTGTTTGTTTTAGTGAGTATGTACAAGAAATTAAAGATTAAAACCTTGTTTTGTTTTGTCGTGTTATTTGAAGAAGGGTATTTTAGGATATTTGTGAAAATTTATAGCTCATTGGGTCTACATTATTACATAAATCTTAAAAGCAAGGGTGGTAGATGTAATTTTTAAAAATTGAGGGGAGCTCTCTGTAATTGCTGGAAACCTCAAGGGAGGTTTGTGAAATTATCCCTTTGTAATATTGGATCAAAACTTATCCAGAACATTTTGAATATCTTATCTTATTTTATCCCCACCTATTTTGGTTGTTAAAGGAATGCAGAAATGGATTATATCCCGATTTGATGTCCTTAATTATTTTTTTTAAAATTCTCTTCCAGATCAATTATGTAATTCAAAAGATTCTTTTATTTTCTTTGTAAGAATTTTCCTTTCTGAATCTCTTTATACCTTTCTTATTCCCAACTGCTAGGTTCGGATTAATCTGGTAAAAATATTGAACCTAACTTATCCCATTCTGACTCCAAGCCATTTCTCAAACCCCCTTTAATCAAACTTGAATTATCCTTTCCTTTCCTTCGGTTGGATAAAAATCTTTGATCAGATCAAAGTGAAAACGACTTTCCGAAAAGTTGCACAAGTTTAAAATTCAACTTCTTTCTCCAAGATGAAGAATTGCAACCGTTTCCCAAGAACTGCTTCCCAAAACCGTTCCTCCTAGCATGGTGGAATAAAATCCTAACATCCTTGGAATTCCTCACTATATATTGACAAACCTTAAAACCCATTATCTACGATCCCTTCATTTTGATCAAAAACACTAGCAGCCTAACATAATCAAGCAACCCCCCAAAAAACAAAACAAAAAGAAAAAAAACTCATTTCTTCTATCCATGGCTCCATCCAAGTTGTTGTTCTGTTCATTCTTTCTAGTGATATCTTCATTGCTTTGTGCGGGTTTTGCCCAGAAAACTCCAGGGGCTTCAGGAGCTCAATTGCCATGCGTGCAAAAACTGCTTCCATGCCAACCCTACTTGAAGGATCCATCCAATCCACCAGCCTCATGCTGCATTCCCTTGAAGGAACTCGTAGCAAATGATAAACAGTGCCTTTGCCAAGTCTTCACCAACCCTGTACTCTTGAAGAGTCTCAATATAACACAGCAAGATGCCATGCAACTTTCCAAGGCTTGTAACGCAAATGCTGATCCTTCCGATTGTAAAACTGGTATATATATAATGATCTCTAAATTTGGTTAATTTGTTTATGACTGGAGGAGTATAGATCGTGAATTTGGTCTAAGAAAATGAACAGCGAAAGAAAATTTAGCATCAAAAGCAGTAAGTTAAAACTGGAAAGAGTAATTGCGGCCTTAGAAGTCCTTATAGAGTAATTATCCGAAGTTTTATTTAGCCCTCACAAAATTTGGTTTTTTTAAGTGTAGTTCTTGTGCTGTCGATATATCCATGCAAGTTCTGGTCCTGGTATTTATGACAAATCAAGTAGTCTTCTTTGTTTTTTTTTTTAACAGAAACATATATAAATGTCTATGAAATTACTATAACCTTTTAAAGAAAAATTCATGGATCAAAGGGAATTCTGTTCTTCCTTGAATTGAACATTTCCTTTGAAAATCTTCCTTCTATGCAGAATCAAACAGAATAAAAAAGGATAGTTTTGTCTATGAAATTTATTTCATGATATAGATGAATTCAAAGTTTCAAGCAGGCACTTTTGGTAGTTCTTGTTATTTTTTTTTAATATGCATTTCTCTAAATATTACTCTAAATATTTTTTTTTCCTTTTAACCACAGCGGGTGTACCTCCAACTGCTTCATCACCACCACCATCGACATCTAACAGTGAGTCATTAGTTTAGTTTTTTTTTTTTTTGGTGCATTAGTTCTGAATTTTAGCTGTAAAAAATTAATGAGATAGAAAAGTATAAGAAAAAAAATATTTTGCTGATTCTATTTTTGGTTTACTACTTTACTTAGGCTCTTCAAATACCAACTCCACAGCCAGCGGTCCTTCCAAGAATGCCGCTGTTGGCGTCCGAGCCCCTCTTGGAGCGTCTGCAGTCACAGCCTTGCTGCTTTCTCTCGTACTTTCAAGCATGGGATGAATTTGATTTGTCATTCATGCATAATTAATTATCCAATCTCGTAGTATTAGTTTGTAGTTAATCTTGACGACATTGCAAATAAAGGATTTGCTTAGGGTTCTATGGCTTTACTCAGATTATGTAGCCTTTTTTTTTGTTTTAGTGCAATCTTTCATCTTGTCTGGTGTAGACAATACTCTAGTTAAGTAGATTTCATCCTCCGATTAAACAATTTGAAGCTTTTTTTTTTTTTAAAGTTTAAAGAGGTGGGCTTTAGCATGATGAAATTTTTGGTGATGAACTGCAGTGGTTGGAGGGATTTGATCAAGTGTTTAAAATTTTCTCCATTTACTTGGGATATAATATTTAGACTTGTTATCTAGTGCTAATTACTAAATCTCCTTCCTTAAATACAGAAATAATTGATAGATTACAATTCCAAATTCCAAAGGAGGATTTCTAATGTTTGGTTCGATTCCTCAATCCAGATGCATCTACCTAGAATAGAGACTATTTCACAAATTTGGTCATTTCCCTCACTCAATCCAAATGCAGAGAGAGAGATGCAGGAGCTAATAAAAGGAAAACAAAACAAATTTAGTAATATAGGAGCTCATTAGTGCAAAAGCCGCAGGGGAGAAAAAAATGGGACAACGGCAACTGCAAGCATATGAAGCTCCCGGCCGGATTTGTTATCGGCAACGAAAAGCACAACAGTGACGCTTACTAATTGCCTTTAATTAATAATCACCACCAAAATTAACTACTCCTACTCCTACTTTCCAATATATAACAAGAGATTAAATTTGCAAATTACAAGAAATTTGTACCCCAATTTACCTTCCTTTGATGATTAACCACAATTGCTTCTCTCGGCTGTCTGAATTCTGATTCCGAGATAGAGAGAGAGAGAGAGAGAGAGAGAGGTGGGGAAGGGAAGACAAATGGAAGATTAATCAGAGTTTGAATATCTGTGCCTATAAATGTATATATAAGGGATTGCAGTACAGCCCTAATCTTGCGAATATGGGCCTTCTTGGATTGGATCTTATTTCGGGCTGCATGACAATTATTCTATTGCTGATCTATGGGCCATTACATCTTGAGCAGAGCAGACAATCACTGCTGAATGAAGATGCAAGTTTCGTTTGAACCCAAAAAAAATAAAAATAAAAATAAAAATGATGCGATGAATTTTCTCGTCCATCATTTGAAGAGATTAAAAAAAGGACGAAAAGAAAGATCAATGTACTTTAAAAAAAAAAAAAAAAACCCACTAAACATGGCCTGGGATTTTTTTTTTTGAAACAATAACAATTGTATAATATATTCTTTCCTAGATTAGAGGAGAGGGAATACCTAAAAAGATTTGTGTTAAGAACTAGCAGATATACAAATTCTACTGAAGCAAAGTGGTGTTTTGGCACCACCTTAAATTTTTTTAGGGAAATTTGCTAAATTAGTCCCTAACATTTACCAAAAACACTTTTTTAGTTCATAACATATAAAATCAGCCAAAATTGTCCCTCATATTTAAATTGTGATCCAATTTGGTCCTATTGTTCGTTTTTGCTCATTTCTCTGGCTAAAAATAGCACACCTCTCTCACGTGATCATATTTTTAGGGGCAAAACTGGAAAAATCCATTTCATTACTTGTTGAAAGTAAAAGAATAGGGGACCATCACCTCCTTTTCACCTTTCTCCCTCAAATTACAGTTTCAAGAAACCTTAAATTGCATCCCCTAATTAACAAGCATAACTTGGAAGTGTAATTCTGCCATAATGAACTTGAGCGCTTTGACCAGATGAAAAAGCGCAAGATTTGTTTCCTTGGCCAAATCTTCTTTCATTTTTGTTGCTGAAAGGGATAAAATCACAATTCCTGCATCACAGGCCACAAATCCAATCAGATCCTTCATTCGATCATGTAGCCCGTCGAATTTCTCTTGCTGCTACCTGAAGAGAACTCTCAGGAACCTTACTCCCTCGTGAAGTATTAGCATTTGATCCTTCACCAGAACCGAGAAATTAGGAAAATGTTCTTGAAGCTCCATAACATTATACAGGAGACAATCAATAAATTTGGCCAATAGATGCTTATTCTTTTCTAGCGCTAAAGTGTGTGAGGATCTTGATAACTTTGAAGCTGTCAGGACATGGATATAAGTTTCTCAGACTTGAGAATCAACGGGATCAATCTCCTTGTGTATTAGTTGAGAAATTTGAGATTCCATTTCCTTGCACGCTTGTTCTCTCTTGCACCCTTCCAAAGAATAAATTTCCTTGCACCTCCTCCATTTTACTATTCAAAGGTTAGCTTCTTCTTCCCAATTTCTTGCTACTATGTTTTCCCTCTTCAATTTCAATGGGTTAGTAAGGGATTAGATGAAGGGAAGATGGCTTCTTTCAACCGATAATGAAATGTGTTTTCCAGTTTTGCCCCTAAAAATATGACCACGTGAGAGAGGCGTGCTATTTTTAGCTGGAGAAATGAGCAAAAACGAGCATTAGGACCAAATTGGATCACAATTTAAATGTGAGGGACAATTTTGGCTGATTTTATATGTTAGGGACTAAAAGAGTGTTTTTGGTAAATGTTAGGGACCAATTTGACAAATTTCCCATTTTTTTATCCCTCCTACAGGCTAGGCCTCCTTGGTGGCCACTGAGCTTGTTACATGGCCGGGGAATCAAAACTCAAATTTGCCCAAGTCTGACTGCAAAACGCATAAAAGGCTAAAACCCTTCCAAATAGTAAACCCATTGGCCTTTTTTCTTCTTCTTCTTCTTCCTCTTGGAAGTTCATTTGATTTGGCTAAACCCCTTACCCAGCTCCCCTCCCCAGTATCATACGTTGTCGATTCAGATGTCAGCAGCAACATGGTGGCAGCTTCCATCTCCAAAACTCTAGCAAGAACTCTCCGCCAAGGTGTTTCCAGGAGTCCCACCACCCTTCCATCGCAATGGGTTCGGGCCCCACTACCTCCGCTTTCCTCCTTCTCCACCTCAGCCCCCTCCATCTCCTCTCCCACTACTGCACCTCCAGGTGTGTGTAAATTGATGTCCCTTTCTAATTTTCCTCAAGAAATTGTACCTTTTTTTTAAAATAAAAAAAATGCGTGCTTGTGGGCACTTCTTTATTCCAGATGATTTAAGACAGAATGCACTATTTATCTACATTTTCTCTGAGTTCCTTTTGGATATGGAAGAAGGATCCGTGATTTTAATTTATTACTAATTTTACTCGTCAGAGCAAGAGAGGAGGTCGGCGTGGTCAAAGCTGTTGCTTTTCATACCAGGAGCTATCACTTTTGGCCTCGGCACTTGGCAAATCTTCAGAAGACAAGAAAAGGTACTGCTTTTATGTGCTATTATACTCCATGAGGAGAAATTATCCCAGTTTAATTAATTCACGTAGCTCTTAAAGAGTTTTCATTGCCCTTTTCTCGGTGTCTAACATATACTAGTAGTACATTTGTAACAATTCAGATATAAGACTGTTGTTTGGTTTTTGGTTTGTTTACGAAGTTATATAGGATTTAAACAAAAAAGTTTTGTTCTTGAGGGTTCTGTTGTATGTACAGATTAAAATGCTGGACTATAGGCAGAATAGGCTAGGAATGGAGCCACTTAAGTGCGACAAGGTTGCACCTTCAAGTGAAACTTTGGATTCTTTGGAGTTCAGGAGGGTACAATGTAAAGGAGTTTTCGACGAGAAAAGGTCAATTTATATTGGCCCGCGTTCCAGAAGTATTTCAGGAGTTACTGAAAATGGATACTATCTCATCACTCCTCTCTTGCCTATCCCTGGGAACCCTGAGAGGTAAGACTGGCTAAAGACTTTTAGTTCAGCAGGCGGTTGTGTTTTGCATAGACAGAGTTACTGCATTGGTTGCTTTTATTCTACTTTTGTAGAATTTGTTTAGCAGTAGTCTTACATTTAGCGTAAATTTTATGTGTGAACATTAATCATGTGTCCTTCCAATAAAAATAAGTATCTTTCTTTTGTATTAATTGATGTTTATGTCTTAATGATGGCTCTGGGATACTTCTTGATTTAATTTTTTTCTTCAGTTTGCAGTCCCCTATTCTTGTCAATAGGGGATGGGTCCCACGTGCTTGGAGGGACAAGTCATTAGAGGCTCCTGCAGATGATAGACAGGCTTCAGGTGCTCCATCCTCCTCTACTCGAGAGAACACAAAAGGCTGGTGGTGGCCGTTTGCATCAAAAAAGGCAGAGGTTGTTGAGGTTGTTTCCTCTAGTTTTACGATGACTTTGACTGATGATGACTAATGACTAGCATATGAAGCTATATGATGGTATTTTGAAGTTGGCAGGATAAAGTTCCAACTATTTCCCCGGTGGAAGTAAATGGAGTCATCCGAGGCAGCGAAAAGCCTAGCATATTTGTTCCAGCAAATGATCCTAGTTCCTCTCAGTGGTTTTATGTCGATATACCTGCAATTGCTCGTGCTTGTGGTCTTCCTGATAACACACTGTACATTGAAGATATCAATGAAAACATCGACCCAAGCAAACCATACCCTGTTCCAAAGGACATCGCTACATTAATACATAGTTCAGTCATGCCTCAAGACCACCTAAACTATACAATTACATGGTATTTTGAGCTCCTTTCTTATTTCCATATACATTAGCTCCATTTTCCCCAATGATTAGTTTCTACAGCGTTCAATCATATTTTCTGATGCATCCTGGTGGTTTTCATTTCCATTCTGGCTATTATTGAGCATCACTACCCCTTTTTTTCTATGTTTGTTTTTGTTTGGGGGGTGTGTGTGTGTGTTTGGGGAAGAGATTGTTGAACTATGAGAAAGCATATGTTGTGCTGGATTATTTGTCTGTTTGCGATGCTAATCTCCTCGTATATCTTCTTGAATATGCACCCAGGCTAGATGGATATCAACTTGTTTTAAATTTTCAGATTTTAAAGCCTTTGATGCTTCTGACATGTAATTTTGGTCTTGTGAAGGTATTCCCTTTCAGCTGCTGTGACATTTATGGCTTTTAAGAGGCTTAAACCGAAGAGAAGCCGGAGATAGATGATTTCTTTGTTATAATTGCAAGATTCGGATTATGCTTCATTTCTATTTGATACCGCAAGAAACTAGTGTACGGAAATAATCTAGTGCAGCTCCTCGTCCGACTTGCCAATTGGGTATTAGATTAGCACTAGAGTTTACTTTCTTTGGCTTCCCAGGTGAGAAGTTTGCTTCTGACGAAGTTGTTAGTAGCAAAGCTTTTTATTAATTTTTTTTTTCCCGAGGATCGGGTAATGTTGAAAAACCCGTTGTGCTCCCCCTGGTAATGACATCAGTAATCATCCATGATATTCTTTATAAGTTTTTTTTTCTTGAACTTATTGTATATCAAAAGTTTTGATGACTGGAAGTAGTTAAATAAAAATACACACGTCAATGTGCCCTACAAAGCTATAAGCAGATGTCTCTGCCCAGTCGAACAGTTCACATTAATTCAATAACTGATCTCACAAAATTTACAACCACCAGCTTTTTACATCTGGAGCCAGCCAAGCTACCATGAATTATACAGGGGAAATATGCACATCCAGATTCAAAAGAGAGAATTTGGATTCGACTATGTACATTCATTTACACTCACTAAGCGCTATGAAAGAAACAAATATTTCAAAAAGGGCATGAACCAAGCTATAGGGATGCCATCACGGAAGAAGAAAGAAAATGGAATGGGAACTATGAAACAGTACCAGACCGAAAGAATGAGAAGAATTCGATTATGATATACAAAGTAAGGATCTGTTTCCCTCTTTGATCATGATATCCAGCGTACACACAGAGGTGATGTGGTCAATTCGGCATGAATTGCCTTTAACAGTGCCACGAACTTGAATAAACTTTCTTCAGAGAACCATTTGAACTTCCATGTGAAAGGACCCGAAGATGGCTTTCCCTTAGCAAGAGTTGCATGCCCTGCATCTTGTTTATCTAAAGCACATTGTAAAGCCAAGGTCATGCACTCTCTGTCCTTGTTATCAATCACCTGCAAATGATGAAACAACCAAAAAATTAACAAATCTTAGCCCTGTTTAAGCATGCATGTCTGTATGTTGCAACAAATTGACCAAGTTGCCACTGCTGCAAAGGAAAAATCATACGTGAAATGTAGGTAAGAACTGACTTCACTCCCTTTCCATTTGTTATATTAAATGCAGTGACTGACGCTGCTTGCTTTTCGTTGTGCTATAGGATACGTAAAACTTCAAAAAAAAAAAAACTCGGCCATTCCAGGCTTATTCAGATTTTCTATCCATCTTCCACAAACTAAATGTATGTCCTCAATTGAACAACTTGATCAACAACACTAACTGGACACTGAAAATCATTTAACAAGTTCCCACCAAAACCACCTCTATGTAGAATTTATATATTTGGGCTTGTTATAGTGTCTATACCTGAAATTTAAAGCGAAATACTAGAACACAGTGGTTCATAAGATGCTGCATATATTATGAGAAAAAAAAAAGTTAATGATAGACATCCTAGATAAAGTGGCAGATCACCATAGGCAAGATGATAAATTTAACAGAATTTGTTAATCACACTGCTAATCATACTTGGAAGGTAAGCAAAGATACAGATGAATGACCATAAGAAGACTTTTTTCAGTAAACAAAAAGATTTACCATCTCAGATATGTTGATGATAGAACAAGAAGCATCCAGAATGAAATAGGATGAGGAAGATTTTCCCTCTGGGAGGGTGCCAAACTGTTTCAGATCTTCAATACACACAAGTAGCTGCCACTTGAGCACAAATAGAGATCTTGAAAGCCAGAGGTCCTCTGTAATTTTCAAAGAATATAGAAATTATCATTCTTAAAAAAAAATGCAGTAACCTTACTTGCCCATAGCAAATGTTGAATGGTAGTTTTATCTAGATTGTAGCCAGGTCCAATCCACTTAAAGGAAGGAATTAGGGGAGGGAATCCATTACACATAGAGTCTCCAGTGAAACATTCACCAGGCTGTGGTGGAACAAAGGAATCCACAACAGTAGGTAAAAACAGCCAATTTTCAGTGAATGGTATTAGCAATTTTCAATTGCTTAATAGAAGTTTAATTTTTTGCAGTATCTTCTGTATCACTTCAATAATTCAAAAAAATTTTCAATAGAAAGTTTCAATAAACAAGAAAAAAAATCACCGATATAATAATCTCATAGCCATTGTTTTACTCAAATAGAAAAATGAATATAAACAAGAACTGTAGCACATACCTTCTAAATTGCTGCTCCAAAACATCACCATTGAATACTGAAAAATGCTCATGGTTGCACTTCCGCAACTTCCATATATATGCCTCTCGAAGATATTAACTTGAACCTGCTCCAAACTGCCATTTAAGTTCTAAATTCAGCACCACAGTAAAGATATTATAACTGCACAGATAAACAGAATTTTCAAATTTATTTAACATAACAATTAGCCTCAGCTTTTAGGCAAGGATTCAGAAATCACCTCGTGAGCGGGCAGTTATCCTGCAATACAGATGAATCAAAGGAATCCAATAGAGCTAGCAATTTTCTGGATTTCTCTACACTCATGGTAATGAACAAATATGATTTGTCTTTGCAGCATACCCTACAAACACAAGTAAATGTCGCAACCTTTAGAAAAGTTCAAAAAGCTTGCATGCAAGAGGTTACAGTTGAACTCACCAACCTTACGACCTGAAGTCCCAAACCAACAAAAACCTCTCTCACATCTCCAATTTCATGACAACCAATAAGCTTTAAACAGGTTACTGGAAAGTCAAAAGATTAAGCTACATGTTAAGTATTTCAGTATCATTGATGCATCATATTATCAAAAGGATACAAATGTAAACCTAATGCAAACAGTTCATACCACAACAAAGCTAACCTGACCCATCAGATTCACCACCGAGTAGTACATAAAATTTGTTCACGCCACTCAGTATGGCTACTTCACTGCATTAGGAAAACATGTAACTTAAACAAGATCAAAAGCAGCCTCAAATACTAGATAATGTTGCTCTTTAGCATTACATCAAACACTTTCTGAAAAAGTGATAAAGTTCAGTCAATTTCCAGAGCATGTTTAAAGGTAGGTAGAACTAATAAGAAACATGAAATTGGAATGAGTACATCCCACAACAAGTAGAGCAAACAGACAAAAAGACACACATACAACCACTGAAGCAATAAATGAGTTGCATGTATATATACGACATCCAAGAAAGGTCATCAAGATGTCAAAATTAGAAAATAGTGTGGCACAATCAGAAAGTGTGCTAGAGGACTACAATTTAACAAAAAAAAGATATTCGATGTTTACATTTCAGATCTCATATTTGGAGTTTCCAGGGTTACAATATTATTGCTTGCTTCTAGCTTAAATTTAATTATCAAAATGAAAACGAAGGAGAAAGAAAAATGAAAAAAAAAAAGGAGAGAAACAGCACCCCCCCCCCCCCAAAAAAAAAAAAAACGCAATTAAACTTTTCTTTTTTTTTGGGGGGTGGGAGGGGGGTGTTAGAAACAAAGAATTACTCTGATTAAAACTTAGCAAGAACTCTGATTATGTCACACTTTAAGCTTAACCAGGACCTATCAATTGGTAAAATACAATTATCAGTTTAGTAAAATCAATATAAGCACTGCATTTGAAAGAAGCAGTTAATACATCTTCACAATAGAAGAGTGTAGATTTTGTGGAAAAGCAAGCTAATTATCTGCGTCCCATGATTAAGTATCAACGTTCAAGGGTCACATGACAAAAGCAGAGGAAAAGTTGAATAAAATACTTCACTCACCAAAATTTAGCATTTCCAGACAAAGAGCACTACAGAGACAATATCAGGCATAAGAACAGAAGCATCATACAACTGTAAACTTTTCTAAGAAGAAATTCGATGTAGAGGAGAAATTAAATAACCTTTCCACCAACTCAGATTTCTCCTGAAGCAAGCATCTGCAACGTACAAATTGTCTACAAGATTCAGGAGCTCCAAAATTCACATTATTTGAGTTCAAAATGGTCATAATCATATCATCTGACTCCATAGATAAGGATTCTTTCCCAGATATAAATCTATGATGTTCATGTCTTGTTTCAACTTTATAAATGTCCAAATCTCCATTTGACTTGTGAACTGGCCCTGGTTCTATATCAACATTATCCTCCACTGCTAATGAAACGACTCTTCTTTTCGATTTCCTTTTTCGCAACTTCTCCTCCTGCCAATCAGCCTCATTCTCAACACCAGGAATCCCTCTAGTACCTATATCTAATTCATGCAAACCATTTTGCTCTGATGCAGAAGCTCGGTTCTCTCCCTCATGGTGCACATCATCTGAGCAAAGTGCAGTTGAGCAATCATCCAAACCCCTTCCTGAGAAGTTACCAATCAGTGATCGATCAACCTGAGGTATCCAGGAACCAAATTCAGCAGAATCCTCCTCGCTACTAGTATCACTATCAGTGGACGCAACTGAAAGGGACTCAGCAGATAACTGTAGAAATTCTTCTTCCAAGTTCTGACGTCGATGCAAAATATCCTGTTGGTAGTGAGGAGGTGAACCCGGTGCAATCGAAGATGAATTGGATTCAACCATATTATCAATTGCAGACATGCTGCCTTGATTTTTTAAAGATTTTGGATGCTCCTTATCCATGGGAAAACTTCTGATAACAGTAACAGAATCCCCACCAGATTGTCCTGTGAAAAGTGTTGAAGCTACTTCACCAATTCGATCAAGTGAGCTTTGGGTATTCCAACCCAAAGATGCATCAGCAAAGGAGTTATCAGATTCCAATATGTTTGTACTACTATCATCTCCAGAAGCGTGAAAAGAGTCAGATACATATCTTGAGCTCTCACCAGGATATCTATGTCTAGTATTGCCTTTCACATACACTTCTTCATTGACACCGTTATTAGTCCCTGTGCATTTTCTATCATCAAAACTTTGAGTAACAGGAGACATCCATTCTTTGAATTCCTGAAACCATAGAGCAGACCGTTCTTTTTTCATAATTTCAATCCTGTTCATCAGATCAGCTATTTCTTCCTCATCCGAATTGGCATCCTCCTTTTTGCTTTGATTTTCACTATCACCCAAAGCTGAATCTTGGTCAGAGCACACACATGTGCTCTGATCTTCACTCTCAATGCTAGCAAGACGAGATGTCCTCTTCTGCAACGCATATCTCTTCCATAAATTGGCATGCAAACAAAAGATGTCAAACTAGGAAGGCACTGAAAAATGAACTGACTACATGGATAAAAGGATAAATGACAGCCTAAAGAAAAAAGATTACCTACCCTTTTTGTGTTTATAGTTCCATCCAATTCACCGTCATCTTTTGCTGGTGAGTAAAATCCAAAGCTAGCAGGTTGCTTCTGTCTACCAGCAACAATAATTTGCCGTTTCCAATACTCTCTTGTGGAGATTTTCTTTTCATCCAGTTTCAGCTGAGCCATGAGAAAATTCACCCATCAAAATAGCATAATCATAATCACATATTATTTATGTAGGCAACTCAAAGAACAAATTGCCACAAAAGAGAGACTCTAAATATGGTCGAACTTACACTATTAGGGAAAGGAAAATAGCTGAAAACTTGAGCTCGATACCATCTTGCAAAACAGAGAGGATTCCCTTCCAACAACAAGCTTTGAAGCGATGGAAGGCCAGACAGAATCTCTATCTCTGAGAAATTGGAAATCATGTTGTAGGAGACATCAAGACCCTCAAGTGACTTCAGATTCTGGATTCCACGCAAAGTAGTAAGAGCATTGTTCCTCAAGACAAGCTTAACAATTTGACACAACACCTGCAAAACTGATGAACTTAGTGGGCAGATCCTGAACAAATTCTCAAATAACTATATAGGGGATCAAGATACTGATGCAATCTTCTATCAGTCAGATTGTTCTTTCATCTTTTCCACAACTATACTACCTAGTTATGCTATCAAGAAAAAACAACTAACAGAATTATTCTGGACTAATTTGATGCCATCATAAATGTAATAACAGGGTATTTTACATCTCACTTTTCCTCCTTTTTGGTAGAAAGATCTCAATTTCACACCTTCCCTTGACTAGAAACAGATACTTTATTTATAAAAAAACACATTTTCATATGCTTCAATTGAACCATATAGGTATTTTGATGCAGCTAAAAGCTTTGCAAAACAACTTAGATCAATATGGAGCATTGAGTGTAGACTTCTATAGAATCATTCAATTGCGGAAGTCCACACATCTCCAGTTTAAAAGGAAAAAATTTCAAGATTGGGTGTTCAAGTAGATTAGTGGCACATAAATCTCTTATAGCTAGTTTGTGAGTTGAGGATAGAAAAGAAAAGAAGAGAAAGGGTAAGTTATGAGAGAAAAGAAAGGATAAGAAAAAATTTTGTAAGCTTCCATCAGTTTCCCTTTGCTTTCTGCCCGTTTTGGTCAGAAAAAATTTTGCACTGTAGCAGCGCTTGGCTTCCCTTCAAGATCCGTCCATTTCTTTTCTTTTCCGTTTTACTTAAATGTCCCAAACGTAGAAAAGTCCACCTTCCCCTTCCTTTCTTTTCTATTCCTTTGAAATCTGAACTCCCAAACTAGGCTTTAGACTTCGTAATTGATCTTAACTAATTCTCTTCTGCATGCAAACCATGGACTACAATGGACACCACCTTACAGGACTGAATGGTATTGACAAATACAACATAGTACCCTTCAGAAAAACAGGAGGCACATCACAGAGATTAATGCTAAAGAAGCATCAGCTTTCTAAATATATAGCTCTGTATGCTCACATATCAGGCAAATGAGCATCTGGAATTAGAATTGTTATGACCTCTATCCAAAATGACCCCCTTCTTCCCCAAAATAGATACTTTCATAGAACTGTGTTTAGCTGCTCATTACTCTCATATAGCTATCCCATACAGGAGTGAACCCCCAGAAGTTCTTCTTTCTCTACCCCGTTCCTTGTTGAGCTACAGATTATCCAACTCAAGTAAAGTTAACCCCTCACATATACCATCGCTAATGTAAAGCTTATTAGTATGTCCATAAAAGTTTTTGTGAACAAGTACATTGAAATCAAAGTTGGCATTCTGATCCACTAGGTCTCAAAGAAGGGCAACATAAAGTGATTGGCAAATGTAGCTACAGTAAATTTAAAAGACGCATACCACCTAAAACAGGAATTATGCAGCACATCTTCATCAACCCCCCTCCCCTCCCCGCTGCTCAAAAAGGAAAGGAAGCAAGCAGAAGAAGACTAGAGGAAGAAACAACAATCAACTTCAACTGAATTTACCTCACTAAATGACGCAATACTTCTCAGATGATTGAAACCAAGGTCCAGATGCTTTAATTTAGTGCACTTCCGTAGATTGTCCACCTTGGAAAATTTATTTCTACTTAAATCAAGGGTGTCAATAGCAGGAAGAAGCTGCAAAGACTCATCCATGAGAAGTAAGCCATTACAAGCACACGAAACAAATGACAAGCGGTTCCACTGTGGAGAATTCTTAATTTCTGCAATTCTACTAGCAAATATGTGGCGTAATGCATCCTGAACCAATTGCAAAGAAGGAGAAAATTTTCAATTTTACAGAAATCAACGAGAAACAGAGAAAGTTATGCACAAATAGGAAGAACCAGAAGATGAACCTCTTTCTAAAACTCAAGAACAGAAAAAAGATTAAAGTAAAAACATAACATCACATACAGGAACTGTATAACCATATAAAATAGATGCTGCTAAGGAAATATTTTGAATTTCTTGCCTTCTTTATCAAACTTCTGAATAATTTCAGATTATTTCAAAATTTTACAAGTCTTGCACTATATGCACTACCTTTGCCCCACAATTGGCATAGAGGTTTCTTTCCCCTCTTTATTTTTCTTCTCTTACCTTTTTTTTTATTTGCTTCCTTTATTTCCTTTTTGTTTTGACTCTCCTAAGCGATGCCCAAATCACTTCAAAGCTACGGAATCCCAATCTCCAAGCTTCCATCTTGAACCTGTCAATTTTTCGACAGAGACAATTCCCAACATGCAAAGACCGAAACTTCCAATTTCTTACACAATAATTGTCTATTAACTCTCTCCTTTAAGAGTTAATCTGCAAAACGTTAGAATTACATCTTTCACTTCTGGCTCTAGATAACTAATCTAATTTTTTACCCACTCGTAAATTTGGGGAAAAAATGTTTTGATGGATTTAAGATAAAAGTAACCATTGTAGCTCCAAACAATTTGCGAACTTTGTCACTATGTACATGGTTGGTGACCAGCAGTTCAAGACAGCATACAACATGCTTGTTAGTTTTAAGTGTAAAAAAAATCAAGACATGTTTCCAGATACATACTAATACTAAAATCCATCTAGGAAATGCTGCTCAGCTCAGCTTCGCTTCTAATTTTTTTGAAAATTGAGGCAAATGTAGACCTCGAACCCAACAATAGCTAAGTAGGGTCTCTTCCCTTGCTCTTTCTCTTCTGACCAATGTGTTTTTTTTAATATCAAATCGATGCATTCAGTTGCAACATCCAAGCTGAAGATAGCTAATAAGTATCACCTGCTTACCAGGCAGCTTAATGATCAGGAAAGATGACTGACTGTACTGTTAGACAGTGCTCACCATTTTTGAAAGAACCAGCGAAGGATGACTTGTAGTCTAAAATGTATCTATTCAAGTAGCTCAACTATGTTTATATTGCAAAAATTATAGCTTCTGATTAGGCCATACATGAGCATCAGAGACATGTACAGAGCCTCATCTTTAGCACTGCTTAATGCATAACTACCATAATCATGTGCATAATACCGCAAATGATCATGCCAAAAACTGTTCGCATATCATGGAAAACTGAGATATTTTTCAAACTCCAATTCGGATGTAAATTCAGTTGCTCTTTTATTTCATTTAGTTGATTGAGATAATTTCCCACTGAAATCAATGATGGTTTCGATCTGCTCCTAAATTTTATATCTCCAACTTTCCAATTTTTTAGGCGCAGTAAAGTAAAAACTTTTCACAAGAGCTGGTTTCGGACTAGTAAACGCATATAAGCTCACAAATGGAAAAGGGGAGGAAAAAAAAAAGAACTAGAAGCATCAAGAAATCTTCCACAAACGACATTCACTCCAGTTTATGAGTTAAATAGAATTCTAAACTGTCATTTCCTAAAGAAACCAACAGTACAGTAAAGCACATTCTAGATAAAAGAAAAAATATCCATTTGATAAAAAAAAAAAAAGAAGAATCTCAACTGTAAGATCAAACTTTGGGTTAAGCGAAGGAAATTCCATACAGTTGAATTGTGGCAGATTAATTTCTCCAAAGTATGCCTCAATTCTAACAACCCTCTTGCGGCGGACGTAGACAAATCACACCCACGAAGCTCCAGAACCTTCAATCTCCCAAACGGCAACAACGACAAAGGAGTAGGGTCCCTACCAGGAGGGGGAAGCACAGAAACTACCTTAAGCGACGGAAGAAGGCGGAGGATCCGGCGAAGCTGCTCGAGAGCGCGGTGGTCACCAAGGTCGGAAATGTAAGCTCGGAGATAGTCCACCGGAGCTCCGGAAAGCAAGCTCTCCAGCTCCGATAGCGCCTCAAGCCTCGATTGCACATACCGCAATCCAACCGGGTTCAATTTCAAAACCAAACTTCCTTCGATCAATGGCTCAGCGTTATTCTCCACGTATCGAACCAAGGATTCCAAGTATCTATCTCCAGTTACAATTGCCATCTTTTTCTTGAAAATAAATCTACAAAAAACAATAACAAACCAGATTTTCTAAATAAGCTAGGCTTTGCAGCGGAGAAAGTTGAAAGGGGGCTTGGGAGGAATGGAGATGGAAGGAGAAGAAATGGCCATTCTTGGATTGTCTGTGTGGTTAGTGTGTGTTGTGCGTGTTGTTTGGGGGGAGAAGTTTGTTTAATTATTGACGAATACAGGGACTAATGATTTGCTTAGCAACACCTGGAAATTAGAGGAGGGCCCACATGATAGTGACGACGGCCTCTTCCCAGGTAGATTTGGTAACATCTATATATTTTACTCACTTCGTTGGGCTATATCTTAATTTTGGTCCATGGCGCCACGTTGTAGGATTCGTATTCAAAGGACTTTGGACTTGGGATTTAAATTTAAGACTTAGGACTTACTTAATTACTAAGTTAGCTCGTAAGAATTTTAGGCTCTTGTCGAAGCATTGATGAACCTCGAAATTCAAAATTGTCCATATTCCACCGGATGTGTCAACCGTAGAGTCTTTCTCATATGTTTTGATTTGAGATAATAACAAAAAAGTTCCCTCAAGTTTTGATGTGTTTTGCAGTTTACCCTCTAAGTAAATATTTAGGCCCCATTTGGATTACATTTTCCGTCATTTTTTATAGAGAAATTACTGTAGCGATTTGATGTATGCGAGAGAAAAAGATAATAAGAAAATGTGATCACGAAAAACAACGCAATTTTCTGACAGAAAATGTCAATCCAAACAGGGCCTTAGTAAATCAGAAGGACAATAGCATTCCTAAAAAGATAATGAACAAACATAAATACACACAAGTTCAGGTTGAATATAATACATATTTATCTTCTTTTGTGCAAAGTTTCGGATCTATCCATTTGAAATAATCGTATACATAACAATTCTAGGTAAAATATTTTTGTATTTCAAATTATTTTTATAAAAAAGCACCAAAAAATAACTAGACTATTATAAAAATCAACCTTATAATTTGAATATTCAAGAAATATCCTTTCAAGATTTTCTAGTGTCTAAAATCTTCACAAGAGTGCTATTTTATCACATTTTACAGGTTTCTTGGATTCGTTCTTCTATATGGTATAATGAACAATATCTAGAAGAAGAGTGAGAAAATGAATTTGAAAAAACTTAGGATATTTTTGTTTTATAGGATAATGAACAACATAATAAAAAACTTCAGGGGTCACTTCTTTACCGAACATGGAGAGTACCATTTTTGTCAAAAAAATTTTAATGGGGGCTATTTTTGTCAATTGTAATATTTTAACGATCCATTAACTAAGGTGGACTAACAAAAGGGATAAAGTGAGAAAAATGAAACGTTAGAGGGTAAACTGCAAACACATCAAATTCTAGGGGACTTCTTGTGATTAATCTTTTTTATTTATTTGTTTTGTAGTACACGTGACAATGCCAATAAAGTTCAAAGGAACGACAAGAAAGGAGAAACAAACAATTATGACGGAAGTTTCCCGGATTGGAAATGCATATCACACTAATTATATGGATTTTTCCTTTAATGGAATCAAAGAATTGTAAATAGCAGCAGATTTCATTGAAGGGGCTAAAAATTACTTCCACGAAGTACTTTTTATCTTTTTGAGGAATCTTTTGTCACTTGGTCTGGGCCAAGTCGAATGAAACTAAGAAGCCAACTTTGCATGCCTTTTTCAAGTCCTACAAACAATTGTAGTTTCAGAATTTCATTAGGGGTCTTTCCAGATCAACTACATTTTGCCACCAAGACAGCGTTACAATTTACGATCAACTTGCATAATTATATCTCAAACAAGAAAAGGATCCATATCTGTCTTCCCTTATTGGGCACTACATTTGATTATGTATCTCAATTGTACAAGAAAACTTCTTATACAGGTGTATATGTACTTGAATCCTGAATAGATATTATGAAAACATTCAGGTACTTTGCTCGCCTTGAGTCGGTTGGCTTTTCTCTTCTTCGACCTGTTCCAGCAGTGCTTGTAACTCTGCTTCTGTTAAACTCTCCAGTCTTTTCTGCAAGACGAGATAGAAAAAGAACGAGAATGCAATATTACTAAGCTTAGATGCAATCTACTGCAGCAAAAGCAATCCACAATCTTTGTGTGTAAAAGCTTGTGGTATCAGAGAGCCAAAAAATGCAAAACAAAATAGCGAATGTTGGTCACGACATAACCTTTGTGATGTACGCCCAGCAAAGGACTAGTTAAACAGGTTAAAACCCTTGAAGAAACTTGAGGACAAGTAATAACAGTCCACAAGAATCACTTTAAATACGGTGAATATCAAGAATAGGCTACTACCATAAAATGCAATTGCTATGATAAATAGGACCAACGAACTGATACAAACAAGCTAGGAAAGAAAAGGAGAGCTTCCCAAAGTTAATGTCAAAAGACAAACCTCCATAACTTTGTTTTCATAGTCTCGTAATTGTTGAGCATAGGTCATTTCCTTGTTCGAAACTCTGAAAATGTATGTTGAGATCCACCCTACTGTCAAACCCAAAACCAGGACTAACTGGACAACATTCCCAGCCTGCAAAGGATCAACTCCAAAGAACTGCAAATATGCCAATACCAGAATTAACACTTGTAAGAACAAGGACTTGTTTCATAAAATTAATAATTACACACTTGTCCTAAATCACCACTGTTTAGAAGGCACAATGCAGACAGTACCTCCAATCCACTTTTCAGGCCAATTCCAAAAAGAGTTACTCCAAGACCAATCAATAGAACATCCTTTCTTGTGTATCCAAAAGGGGTCTGCATTACAAAAGAAATAATAATGATTACTATGGCTCGGGGTAAACAAGTCGTGTATGACATCAGCCACGCAATTAGGCAAGATAAGAAAGGAGACAATTGGCTATTCCATAAGGCTTTGTGTCCTGTCAATATTCTTAGTTATACATCTCAACAGCTGTTAGCTAATGCACGTGCTGCATGAGTGTGATAAGGTTTCTTTGCAAGTAAACTATCTTTCGAAAAATTCATTTTTCATAGAAAATTAAGCTAAAGAAAACCTTTTGGTGCTAAGACAGACAAGAGAACTTTCTTGGTTTCTGAAAGAAAGAAGTTCCCTTCTTGCTCTACAGAAATGCATATGACCAAAAGCATGATATTGCATCGGAGGAAACTCTATGCTACATATCATTTTCCAGCTAATGGTATATTATCTTGTGAGAGTCAAATCAGAAAATGTCATTTGAGGATATCAGGATAAACTTAATTTCCATCCAGCATTCATGTACTGACTACCGAGTATTGCAGAATAAGTACATCTCATTACACAGAAACATTTTAATCTTGGTTCAAAGGTATTATTAAACATGACCAAATTTAGAATAATCATGTAGAACCTATACATTACAAATAGATTAAACAAGAAACTGATAAGATAGAATTGCCTCTAAGCGGAAGAATAGAGGTAATTGGACTTATTAGACATGCCTTGTCTTGGTTAGAGGAGTCATCACCACTACCATCACTGGAGTTTGAGGATATGTTGCTCCTGGGAATTGTAGTCACTTTCTTTGTCATGAAGCCATGCAATCCCCTTCTAATAAAAGGCAAAGTTCCTTTTCTATGAATTCCCTGCGAGATAACTCTATCTGAAAAAACAAGATCATATACTGAGGGAAAAAAGGGGAAAAAAAAAAGAAGAAGAAGAAGGGAACAGCATACGTTTGCATGATATGTTTCAGTTTATTGACCATTTACTAACAAAAAGAACTAAGAACTGTATGACAACTGAACTCCGTAAAGATTATTTTCTGAGCTACCAGTAGAAATTCTGTAGCTCATTTGAACATTGGCAGCACTTATGAGACTTATGTACTCAATAAATTATTTTATAACAGTTGTTTTTTCCCTCTCTTTATAACAGATTTTAAATCATCCAAGCCTAAGTTCCCTAAATTAGTACGTACTTTATGGAAAGTCATAATGTCTACAGGAATAGCAACAATTATTTCACAACTTTCGTATCTAGATTTCACAGACTATTAATTTTCCCTTATCCTTTAGGCTGCATTGCACATTATTTGCAGAGTTTTCATGCTGAAAGCCTTCTCTTGTTTGCACTCATACATAATCGATTCACGAATAATCATCAAATAAACTAAACAAACCCAGAAATTTAAATAATGACTTCAAAACCATATCAGATCATCGTCATAATTAGCGTTAAAAGAACATTTAATTGAAAAATAAAGGAAATTCGCCAACTACTGACCTCTAGAGAGGTAGGGTAAAGCTCCCGCCTTTGGCTCTGATAATGGAAAAGAAGACAAGCCCACCGAAGAAATCGCTCTACTTTTGCATAAAACGCTGGTACTTATGTCTGAACATGGTACGGATGCCATTTCTTTAAGGTTTTCTGCTGCTCGTTTTTGTTCCGGGCGGGCGAGTGTGAGTGGCTTCAAACCTTTCCTGTTAGACTGGCGACCGTTAACTTATCCTCTGGTAACCGAAAAATCTTGTTAGAATTGGGTCGGGTTCGGGCTAAATCCGGTACTGCAATTAACCCGACATTATGCATTACGGATCTCGGGCTGGCGGGGGATCTCTATCTTGCATCCTTCCCTCACATTTATTTTTCTCGAGGGCTTTTTTTGTTGGGGGGGATAAAAGAAACAATTACAGTAGCATGAATCTGCAATAATGATAGAAAATACATTAAAATGCGATGTAATCTATCATGGCATAGTTCTAATTCATAAATTGAGTACAATTTGATTTCAATTGTTTAAATTTCTTATAATTTAGGGGTTAACGATAGGTAGTTGAACCTATTATTGTGTAAATAGTTATAATGCTTACCGATATGGTATGGTATTGACTTTTTTTTTATACATTATAGGGGCTGGTTGCTAAATATGTTATGCAACAAAAGTAAAATGTATGTATATATTGTCAAAGTTTCTGTTAATTTCTACCAGCCAGTTTAAACTACATATAGTTGTTGGCTTGAAGAAATACTTGGAATAATTACTGTGGGCTTGTTTGGATAGAATATTATTTAAAATAATCACTGTAGCACTCTTTGCAATGTGATGTATATGAGATAAAAAGATGATTTAAAATATAAAAAATGAATTGAAAAATACATTTATAATACAAGCGAAATATTATTTGAAAAAATTTAATGTCCAAACAACTGGACTAATGCCACCAGTACGAGAGTTTCAAACCATGAGAGCTTCAAGGCTAGCAATTACTAGTAAAAAGTTTTGAATCTAAACTACATTTAAAAGAAGCTTTCTTTAACGCAACACATAAAATCAAGAACATGGAGCTGATAACAATCAACAAGGTGGACTCAAATAAAATTAGAAGAAGAGCACCAAAAAAGCAGAATATAAAAGTTTGTAATCATGATTCCCCTCCTGAAAAGGTTGAATCTAACCACTTTCATTCATATTGGACAACTAGAGAAAATAGAGATGCAGGGTAGTGAACTTTATTGATCGATCATAGACCATAGCTTTCTATAATCATAGACCATAGCTTTCTATAATTGCTATTGCCTAATAAAATGCTGAAGGTCTCAATAATTTGTTCAGATCGATGGTGTCCATTTTTTGGAGTATGCATGTTCGAACTACTATCTCCCAAGGCCTCAAAAGTCCCAACTACCCACCAACCATGAGACTTCAGTTCCAATCACTATTAAATTGAATAAAATTAAGACTAAGGGGCAACCGCATTAATCATTGGATTAGTTCCAATCATTGTAACAGATGACTGGCTATCAATATGTAGTTAATTTCATCACTTTTGATTTGGCAACCACCCATACGCGGACGCGGAGATATCATTGTGCTTTATTGGAACCTCAACCGCAAAAGGGGTTCAAGGATTGAAGTCAGTTTTTCAATGAAATTTTTTACGTTTTCGTCGTCACGTTTTTCAATCAGATATTTACTTAATAAATATATATATATACAGAAACTTCAGAAAATAACAATCCAGATGCAAGACTTCAACTTTATAACATCATAGATGATAAATTAGACTGGCCATTTGTTTTGTGTCTCCAAAGTGTAGGCAATTAGTTACCATTCATAAAAATAAAAAATATCGATGCCATATAAGTTCCTCCTAAGTTATGGTCCAATCCTTTGACAATCTCAAGTAGTACTTGATTAATAGGAAAAATATGAATTAATAGCCCGAGTGGGTTACAAAATGAATCTTTTGATTGTAAAGAAACGTTTTTAGTTAGCACGAATGAGCATACAACTACAACAACTCGAAATACAACAGGACGTCTATGAATAAAATACCAGACATGTGTGTTTGGATTGTGCGTTATTTCACTTTATTTACACACACTGATTTGCTTGCATCATCAACACATTTTCCAATCACCTTTTTATTTCACATACATCATATCAAAAAAGTGTTACAGTACTTTTTCACAAAATTATCTCAAATAATTTATAATCAAAATTATTATTTCTCTTTGTCCCTAAAAAATTGTGTGCAAAAGCAAAAAAAAAAAAAAAAAAAAAACTATTACTAGTGAAAGTACCTTTTAGTCTTTTCTCAATTTTAAGTTAATTCTGAAAAATGCTAGACCTGATGAACATTTGGCGTGACAAGTTTGGGCCAATTTCTATATGCACTTGGATATGACAGTCAAGAGTGGAACTGTATGCGGCTGCTGTTCGTTTGAAGAAGTGTCACCAGTAAAAAATAAGCAATCCATTCAACTAATAATCTGAAAGCCTTTGAATGCGGAAAGCAACTTATACAATAATCCCGGAGCTGATTATCTTAATAGACTCTGGAATAATTTGCAAGCCAGCAAGAGACTGTTATAAGATAGTGACAGGATACCTAGAGCAAAGATTTGGGATTTCGCGTTGAAACTGCACTAACGTTGGTACAGTCTCAACATGCAGAACCTTTTTAACCATGCCTTCGATCGTCTGAGAATATGACGTGCTTGAGGAGATTGGAAGTAGGTGACCAGCCAGATGGATTATATTTCAAGAAAATGCTTGATACCATGTCATATCATTGGGTTGGTAGTGTCCTTATGCGAGCTTCCCTGCAGTACCCAATGCCTATAGTCCATGCCTCTCCATGTGCAACTGAATATGTTACCAAGAAGATTGAGTCCATGCATTGGATTTATTATACTACATTCATGTTCCATCTCAGCCTGCCTCAAGAAAATGAGAGCTTGATGTTATTATCACATCTAGACTCATGAAACTTTTCATGCATTCTAGACACCTAAACACTTGTGTTTTAATAAATAAATAAAAAAAAACCCAAAATTTCACCAACATTTGGTGCACCGTTCCCTAACCCCTAGTAATAATTGATTTGTTTTCTTAGGCTTCCTGTCAAATTGATTTGCTTTTTCTTTGAACTTGTGAGCATGGTTAGCCAAATATTAATAATAATCCATTCAACTTAACATTATATAGTAGAGCACAAAGAACCCACATTGGAGCATATATTTCTCCACTTCCTTTAACTACCATCTCTTTGTACAAAGTATTATTATGTCGTTTTGCCATTGAACCCTCAAATTCTGATCATCAGTTTTCTGCTTTCTTCATAGACTTGCCCTCCCAGTGTGTGGACTCTGCGTGATTGTGTCATGGGAAATGTAGCACTATGTGCACCTTCAATCATCTCCAGTGGTGTAGTGAAAGTTTTATTTAGTGATGGAAGATTGGTAATCTACACAAGGCCAGTGAAGGCAGCTGAACTTATGCTGGAAAACCCTGGTCAATTTGTCTGTGACTCTTCCCACCTAAAGATCGGTCATCGAATTCCAGGACTCTCAGCTGATGAAGAGCTTGAAGTTAGGCAAATTTACTATCTTCTCCCCATGGAAATGCTGTATTCAGTCCTGACAAGTGAAGAAATGGGCTCTCTGAATGATAAGTCTTCCAAAGCGTTCAAACAAGGAAGTTTAAGCTTTTCAAAGATTTTTCCAGTTCTTGGTGATTTCTGCCTGTTTCCATTAACTTCAGAAACCAATAAGAATTTGGACTCTGCCACAAATGGTCCAGAGCCAGCGGAAAGGTATGCAAGACAGAGATCATGGAAACCTGCATTGGAGACCATCGTTGAAGCACCAACGCCACCATATGTCTAGGCATTGATGATGAGTATTTTCGTGTTTTTTTCCTCCTCTTGATTATTTTTAACCTTTTAATATACTTACTTCTTAATGCTAAGTTGATGTGATGTAATTAGAGTGTGAATCTAGGTTGTCCATGAGTTTAGATCAATGTAATGTACTTCTTTCATGAAGCACTATGATTATGAGATCAATGATTTTTCCATAATATTGACTGACAAGAAGACAATCCCCAAGAATGGTCAAACAACCAAGAAGCTTCTTGTTTTTATCTGAGCCCGAATTGATTTTCTCCTCGAGCACCATAGGGAAAGGAATGGAGACAACATGATATGACCACCTTATTGTTCTTAGCCAGTAATTGCTATAAAGGATAGGATGAATTGTATTGTCTATACACATCTATAAATTCGTCTTCTAGTCAATATGAAAGAACTAATTTGTGGGATTTCTTACATGTGAAGATATTGTTGAAGGACTCTTTTCTCACATTAATAATCAGATAGCAGAGCAAAATCAAAATCTTTTGAGGAGTCGGCCACATCAAATATTCATATCCTTCATGTGATTCTGTTTCCCACTTTCCCTTTCATTACTGCAATTGTTGCCTCTATTTTTGCATGCCAAACATAAACAATTGGCTTTAAACCAAAGCCAACTCAAAGTTCACCAAAAGTGCCTCATTTGCCTAATGAAAGTGGCTCAACATGTGCATGGTGCCAAAACCTAGTTTGGCATTGGGCCATGGATGTGCTGGTAATAGTTCCAAAATGTTTCTCCTACCTTAAACAAATTTTGAAGCATCCAAGGTAGCAGCATGCTAAATTACAAGTAAATAGTAGTAATAATGGAGTATCTAATCATGCAACTCTTTCCCCATGTTTTATGCAGTGATTGTTGTCCATGGCAAACATATCATGACAGGAGATTTGTCCAAATAATTCTAAGATAGTCTTCTTCCAGTCAAATGTTCCACCACATTATTCTTAGTCCATTGAGCAATTTTGACACTAAAATGCATCTTTTGACGGTGACAGTTTCTTCCTTCTAAGTATCCAAAGAGCTGAAAAGCATATTAATTTTGTGTGCTTAATGGAGCGTTGTTTTTCTTTTCATCTTGTTTAAGAAAAAGAAGATGACTTTAAAACAAAAAATAAAATAAATAAAACTAGGGAATCAAGCTTTTATCCACAGCAATACACAATTATTGATTCCACAAGGTGCTTATCCAATATTCTACAGCTTATTGCTATAAAATTTACCATAAAGTGAATAATTAAAGTTAGCACCAGAAATGAGAAAATGAACAAAGGAAAAGGCAATTAGAGAAAAGGTATTCTATCCAACACCTCCGCCGCCACCACTGCAGATGCCACCGAGAGACACCACCGAGAATCTACGTAAGCCTCCGGCGGCCGACTCCGCTTCATCCACCTGGGCCGGTGGCAGAACCCTCCCATTAGCAAACAAAACCCTCCCGTCTGTGGGCTGCATATGGATTCCTCCAACTCCGTCAAGCTCCGTCGCAGCACCACCAAAAAATGCGCCGTCCCCGAACCTCCTTTCCACCTCCAAATACTCCCCTAACGAAGATGGCTGACAATCACACTCATCCCTGCAAAACCTCCACCACCTTCGTCTTCTCCACCGCCGCCTCTCATCCTCCTCGGCCGCCATAGCAACCGCCCTGTTCTTCTTCGCCTTCTTGTTTCTCCGGCAGACGTTAACGGGGCCGTTTGTCGTCGCCGTCTGAAGTTGCCGGTGCTGAGAGTGGGACCGGGAAGGAGCTCTGAATGTAATAGCTGGAAACGTGACGCCCATCAACGTCCCTAATGTCGTACTCCGGTCATGGAAAAATGAACCTGTAGACTGTTTGTAAAAATGCCCAAATGAAAATCTTCATACAAATGTCTATGTTTTAAGACATGGGGCGGTGGTGGGGTAATTAGTATTAGTACCTCGGTGTCAAGATCGGAAGAAGAAACGGAAGAAATGGTGGGAGATGATGGAGGAGGCAGCAGCTCATTTGCAGGATCCAACATCTTAATTGCTGACAAACCTTCTATTTTCTCGCGTGTCAGCAGTGTGTTCTTTCTTGTGTTAAAATGCGTGTTGGGATTGAGGAGAGTGTGGGAATACAGATTGGCTCTTCTTGGTAGTTGATATTTCTGTGAAGAGGCAGCGGAATAAAGGAAATTGGAAAAAAAAAGAGAACAGAAAGAAAAAGAGAAAAGAAGAAAGAGTCAAAAAAGGTTTGGGCCAAGGCCAACTGGAAATTCAGAAGTAGAACACAATAGTTTGAGTGTTGTTTAGCTTTGCAAGAGTAGTATGCTTCATGAGTGTTGAAAGTGGGGAGGTCTTCCACACTGTGCAATGATAATAGTCAAGGAGAACAGGAGGTAAAGATGGAAAAGGGAAAGATGAGAAAGTGTTTGATATTTTATTTTATTTTTTCATTTTTTCAGCTGGTATGGAGGGTTCTTTCATTGGGGCTTCCCCATGCTTAATTTGGCATTGATTTTGCCAAGTTGGTTTGGACTGAGAATGTTTACGTGCAAGAAATCTTGGTTTGGTAGTTCTTACAGTATCGGCTACGCCAATGAGTACAGAAATTTTGGTCATCATTAAAGTGACTGGTGACCTAAACCAAAATCCTTTTGCCTTCAATTGTTTATGAGCATATTGTTCCTTCAATGACAAATTGATAGCCGGATGTAGACATTAGGACCAGTTTCATAAGATCTTCTCGATAATTGAGATATAGATTACATTAGGAATGAATTATACTTTGATGTGTAGAGTTAATTGTTAGTCATATAAGAAGAGGCTTTTAATTAAAAAAAGAAAATGTCGGCAAACGTATCCACAGCTAATCCTTGTCCAGAAATGTATAAGAAAACTTTTTCTTACGGTGTCTATTACACCTCATGCTTTACACCTGTAACATATTGATTTGATTTTAGTGTTCTTGCTGAAGGTATGCCATTTCAGGTGGAGGAATTAACAAGTATACTTACCCTTAACAGGACCATCAGGTCCATTTAGTGTGCTTTTCAAGAACACACTTTTCCCTACCTTTGATCATTGGGAGGGTGGGAATGAGGTCCAAGGCTCATCATTTGTATGTTTTTTGGATGGGATTCTCTCTGTTCTTGATTTTCTTTTCGTTCCTTTATCTCAAGCCATGCTTTCAAGTACTTTTACGTATTAGTCACAAATTTTGGCTTTGCTTTGGCTTAGACGTTCTTTCGTTCAAATTTCTAATTGTTTTTTTGATGATAATTGGGAAATTAAAATGAAAACAGGTTTTGCTTATGAAGTATCGAGTGCTCATTTGATAATGTTAAATGAATAAGGTATAATTCAATGGCATGAATCTTTGTGGGCGGGAGTAAAAACTTTCCTTTTTTTGGCTGGATAGAAGTCCTTAATTGATGTTTGCGAAACCACGCCTTTGGCGTAGAACTGCTGATACATGAGGGAACTGGCTGATGGACCGGAAAAGCGCGTCCTGTCTCCAGATACACGAACAAATCCATCATCAATGATGGATAGAGCTAAAGGCGAAGAATTGGATCAATGCAGTTGGGCTAAGGCAAGCCCAAAATTCTTGAAATCTCATAGGCGCCGGTGGGCTGCAGATATGGAGCTTTGCACTATCTGTTGTGTTTGTTGAAAAGTTTCAAGAATTAGGGCAAGTGCAAACCATAAAAAAAGTTAAAAAATTAACAAGGGATTAGTCTTTGTCCCTTTTTTGTTGTTTTAGCATCGATGAAGGGTGTGAATGAGTCGAACTCAATCCATTAGTTCATGAGTTTGTTCAGTTAAAGTTCTAGCTCAAACTCGTGTTGACTGAGTTCAAACTTAAGCAGCTAATTGATTACTTGAATTCAAGCTTAATATACAAAGTTCAGGAGGTCATTAACCTTAATCGAGTTTAATCGAACTTCACACACACACACATATTTTAAATGTTTTATTTATTAGTGTAAAATGTCTATTTTCTTCCTTATTTAAAATTATATGAAATATAAATTTATATTCCCTAAACTCGATTAAGTTCGATTAAACTTAATTGAATTTGAATTGAGCTCAATTAGGTTTGATGATGACAAGTTTGAGCTCAAACTTGAGTAATATAAAATAAAATCAAGTTCGAGATTGACGAACTCGAGTAGTTTGACACGATTGTAGTTTGGCACGATTGTGCCTCAGCGAGAATCCACCAATTCAATTGCACCACTACAAAGACAAAATTCTCATGCCCTACTCAAAATACCAATTTCTGCTCTAAAATGCCTTTAATTTAGTAAACTTTCTAAAGAGCATGATGAAGTATGGACTATTATAGCAATTTGCTCAGACGTCCAGCCCAAAAATTTGTGGGGCATACAATAATTCCTTGAACTTATCTTTGCTTGTTTGGTTCACGAAGTTTCGCAGCTCCTTCTTGCTATAATTGGCTAGCTTTGACAATAATCAATTCCGGCATATTACCAGCAACTTATTTTTCAATGTCATCACTTTCTGTATGAAAATCTTGAAACAAAGAGCACTCATATGAGATACACAAATAATAAGAAGAATTACAAACTTAGAAAAAGGTACATGCTTCGCAATAACTTTAGCCGTATCAAGGAGAGATGAGTTGGGTGATTCAGACGGAGAGGGAATTATAAGTAAGAGAATTCCGATTCGACCACTTTTACTTGCACTTAAAAATAAAAAATTTTTAGTCTTATTCATTTTGCTCTTGAAAGAGAAAAAATTTTCAAATAATCTGATTCAAATTAGGATACCTGCCACCAAGAATTTTGCAATTAATGATTCTCTCACGAAACTCCAAAGAAGAAAGAAAACGTGGCTGACATTAAAAATTCCAAACGGTATAATGATGAGGAACAAAACCCTTTTTTTTTTTTGGGGTAGGCTTAACACGACCACAATGCAAATATATGATTTTCTTTTTTTTTTCTTTTTTAAGTCAAACACACTTAATTATAAGCGCTATAAATTGATTCCTTAATAAATTTGATACCCAAAAATAAAAATTACAACTTGATTATTTTTTTTCTCTGCGTACCTAACCGGGCCTGGGACCAATCATTAGCTCGTCTTTGTTTTCGCTCGTGGTGGGTCGAGAAACTGTCAAAACCTGAATAACCCTGTCAGTGCCACGTTTCGCAATAATTATTTACTTGGGCACCATTCGAGAAAGACAAATGGACCCTTCAAATGGACAAAGGGCATCCCAGATCAGTGATCACGTTAATTGCCCAACCTAACTGGGTCCTGGGCTATTAGCTATTAAGTCCACCCCAGGCCCCAACCAATTAAAATAAGGAGAGTGAAATGAATCCGCATGCAAGTGTAAAGAATGCAAATTTAAGAAAAGGACAAAACTTCCATAAAAGATGAGAATTTGTAGAAATGAAGATAATATAATGCAGAAATTAAAGAAAAGAAAGGAAATTGTTTCTTTAATTATTTGTTTCACATAGATTTTGTTTCGAGTTCAACTTGATATATGTGTAAACTGATAACCAAAAAAAAGGGGGGGGAGAGAGAGAGAGAGAATCCAATTTTTAATAAAAATTATTTGTCAATAAGAGATATATTATTATTAATTTAGATCCAAAGGGGACAGCACATGATCTTAAAGAATCCTTAACCCACATTTTTAAAAAACAAAAGAAAAATATTCCCCTTTCTAGTGGTATACTCTGATTGGATTGTAAATTTTGAAATTTTTTTTAAAAATATAGGGTTAAAAACAAAAAAGCCCCCTATGGTATAGCTAATACACCAAAAAACTCTCATGTGTTTTTAAAATATACAAAACGACACATCATATTTTGAACTAAATTGTAAACTAACAAAATTCGTTAAAGTTAATGAAAATGACGGTCTTGGCTGTGAAACTTACCGAATTCCGTTAAATTTATCGTTAAATTTATCGAATTCTGTTAAGTTTACCGGATTCCGTTAAATTTAACGAATTCTATTAGTTTACAATTTAGTTCAAAACATGAGGTGTCGTTTTGTATATTTTAAAAAGACGGGGGACTTTTCTGTATATTAGATATACCATAGGGGTTTTTTTGTTTTTAACCTAAAAATATATTATAACGATTTGATATATGTGAGGTAAAAATGTGATTAAAAAATGTGTTCATGAAAAATGTAAAAATGTGATTGAAAAATGTGTTGATAAAAAGTATAAAAATTTCACGGTGACTTTCCAAACAAGGTCTAAATTCACAATAGAAAATCGAGGAAATTTTTTTTCTAATAATTAAGGTTGAATTTGAATTCTCTGATCCATCCTATTTCTTAAATTCCACTCGGTCTTTGTTTTTTTTGCTAAAAAAAAAAAAGAAATCACAATAGAAACGTGATGGCTTATAACAACAATACTACCGATTAACGATAAGACAGATGAGTCATCAGCGAAATTCACAGTCAGTTCTCTTTGAAATCCAAGAGGCAAAACTATACAAATTGTTTAAAAATGGTAAATTAAAATCCTATTGTTGGAACAACGTGCAAAAAAATATTCAACACCCTCCGGCGGCCCATGACAACTTGACAAGTACAGCTCTACAAAACACATTTGGTAGACAATTTTTTATTGCGGTTGCAAAATCAAGAATCTTAAGCACACTTCATTTCGGTTGTCAAAGCTCAGAAGATACAGAAAAAGATCACTAGCACATTAGCAGTTCATTTTGCTGTTGGTTATAGCTGCAAAAAAGAATGGCTTCTGGAAGTCAAAAGATTGTGGGCTTTCTGGGATTGGATGAAGTCGGTTTGGAATTGGCCGCTTCCCTTCTCCGGTCTGGCTATGATGTCCGAGCTTTTGAGGTTTGATCATCACTTCTATTTATTGTTTTTCTCAATTTACTGACTCAACTGGAGAGATTTTGCTTTGGTGCTTGAATTGTTGGCAAGCTGTTCGTCTGGAGTTTCCTACTACTGCTACTTTTGAGTTGTTTCCTTTTTTTAATGAGACTGGAGCTGCATTCCTCGAGGAACTCAGCTTTACATCGATTCTTCCTTCCTTTCATTTGCTTAAAATATTTGAAGAACTTCCAACAATGGGTTTAAGGCGACAATGCTGGATGTTTGTTTCCTTTCTTGTTCCATTAAAGCAATCACTCAGTTTAATTAGCATAATGGAACTGCATTCTGGTTTCCTTGGCTCAGTTAGACCGTAGAAAACTTGAAATCATACATCTAATCTACAGATAGATGTTGTTCAAGAGAATCGGATGAAGAGTGAAGTCTTGTGAAAAGCTTTGCAAGCTGTTTCAGCGACTTCTTTAAATTCTTGTCCTCATGCAGGAGTCATATGCCTCGTTCATATTTGGTTGACCACATGATAAGAAGTAGCTCATTGAAAGTGTTAATCTTTGGGACATTGTCACCATTAATGTACTTCAGACACTCCAATTATGAAATGCCGCTGTGAGAAAATGGACTTCAGAATTGAGGGAGGATATCTACGATTGCTCTCAGGAGCAATTATTATGACTGAAACCTCAAAATTTTTCGGTCTAGATTTGAAGAGCATACGAAATAGATGAGTTTAACAGTGTTTTGTTAAATAGAATGTATTAGCTATTCATATATGCAGATGCAGTTCATCACTAGTCCACATATATTGCAGATACCAATAACGATCAGGTTAGATCATGGTCAAACCAAATCATATCTACACATATTTGTGACTTTTCACTCCATTGATTAAGGAGAAAGACCTCCATTATGGTTATGGCACTGTACCTCATGCTAATTGGTCTAGCAACCATCTTTCCTTTCCACTCTGGTTCTGATCCATATATCTACACACCGTGTTTACTTGTATTCTTGATTGTATGCCATGACTACCACTTGGGTAAAGATGAAAAAGTTTCAAAATCCATACAATTTTCGTCAATACTATTTATGCATTATATGATGCAGTTGATGTAGCCATGTGGTTCTTATAGTCAGCAACTCTGTTGTATTCAGTTTCTTTTGCTTCTAGATATGGTCGTTTATAATTCTTATGTAGCTTTATCCTTACGTTCATGTTCTTCACAAGAAGGAAATGTTTGTTGCACTAACTTTTGTGGACTCAAAATTTTCCTAAAAATATGTATATGCAATCTGCTGTCAGTATCTAAAGGGCTTTCCTGTATATGAGTGTATTCTTGCCAGCATGGTAACATTCTTTTGAAGTTTGCTGTTGCATTTTGCTTCAGTATCTACAGCTTTGATTCAAGTCCTCGTGCACTTTCACTAATAATGTTTGGTTGCAATCACTTTGTTGGCAGACATTCAGTCCTTTGATGGATGAGTTTTCCAAGCTAGGGGGTAAAAGATGTGGAAACACTACAGAGATGAGCAAAGGTGAAACTCATTCTTGCTACTTTTTCCTTTGAGTTTATATTGTTCTTAAAGGACTGCCTTGATGCTTTGGGCAGTTGCAACTTTTAAATTGTCCTCTGCAACAGATGGACTAGTTCTGGTCTTTGGTTCTATGGTGGTCAGGGACCTGGAAATTTCACTTGTATGTAGGATGGTAAAATGTTTGCTATACGAGTTTCTGACCTTTTGGCATACTAATTAAGTAAAGCAATGGTACTAAGATTTACTTCAGTGTCTTGGCTTCCACATTCTTCATGTTCTGTAAGAAATAAAGCAAATATCATAGAGAAATTAAAGAAATTCCCATTTTGGATGTGTTGTTTAACATATGGGACAATAATCTTGAATTTAATGCGACCAATTACATTGTCTAATCTTCTGGGTGGCACATAAGTTGGGAAAAAAAAAAACTTATCGAAACTCCTGGGAAGAACAATATGGATTGCCCTTTGGCATTACAACTGCTTCGTTTGTTGTTGAGGAAGGTAATTGAATCAATAAATGGAAATACTATGTTGAACTTGGTAATGCCATACCAACGAAAGGGGCCCTCCTTTAATCACTCACTAACTTAAGAAAATATAGGAGTATAGAATTGTACTGGGAGTACCAAAACATGCCATTTCAAGGCAGCCAAACTTCTATTCTGCTGATTGATTCTCTAATATTGCTGAATAGTTTCTATTCATTACTTTGTTGTTCATGTATATTTGACTCTTATATTAATCCATGCAGGTCTATCTGCTTTGGTCATTTTGACATGTCATAGTGACCACATAAATGAAAAAATTCTAGAGCAGAAGGGAATTTTAAAAGGTCAGTCTGAAGCTTCTGCACTTGTATTTGAATTCATAGTTACTTAACTAGATTGAGATTCTTGAATAGTAACTCTTTTTCTATTATTTCTGAGACTTGCAGGCTTAGGAAAAGATGCAGTTATTATTGTCAATGCAACTTTACCGGATGTACATATTAACAAGCTGCAGAAGATTCTAAAAGGCAATCTTAATCAGCTATTGCTAATGTGTTGACATATTCATACTGTAGCTAGACACTCCTGTCTCTTTCTATTTCTGTATGTTATGTTAAAAAGGAGCTTTGCATATTAATGTATAGTGCAGTAGAACCATATCATACTGACTTAACTGCTGACTGCTAAGTAACTTGCCTCGTAAAATTTTAACTTCTTTAGGAAGCTGTAAGAAATACAGCTAGTTCATAAGCGAATTAGGCCACTGTAACACCTTATCTGCTTTGATACTTTTACTTTGACATCTTGAAAACATTTCACATTCTCCTTTAATAATCACTGGGTGCCTTGTTTAGCATTCCTGAGAAAGGCATCTCATTATTCCTGTGGACGAATACAACAGCTAGGCCAATATTTCTTTCTGTATCCTGTTAAAACTTGTAGAACCTATCAGAATATGCTTTCATCTGCATGATCAAAAGCAATGATAGACCATGATTAATACTATTCTATTCCAAGAATGAAAAAGAAGTCAATCAGAGAATAAGAACAATTCTTCCTAAGGTGCATATGTGTGGTGCATTGTCACTGTTGAGCTTCTGCATGCAGCATTTATGAGAACTATTATACTAATTTTGAAATATTGAACTGTACACTAGTTCAGGTGGTCATCATACTGACTCCGTTGTGGACATGTTTGTCTCTAGAGCTGTATCTGATGATCTGAATGGAAAAGTGATGGTACAGCACTAGAAACCAAGTTTTCCCTATGAGTTTTCTCCTTTTATACTATTTTCTTGAGGGACAAATGCTAAATCTTCTTTTTTCCATGATATTTAGATAATATCCTCTGGAAGCTTGGAGACCACACATAGGGCACAGCCTATCCTCTCTGGTGCTGCAAAGTTTTCCTTCATTTGAAGTAGTTCTACCAGAAATTTACCTGTTTTTTGGAAGTACCTCTGAATTTCTGATCTAAACTTCTCCTTATTCGAACAGCTATGTGCGAAAAACTTTACATATTTGAGGGAGAGCTGGGAGCTGGAAGGTGTGTTTCTTGTTGATCTCATATCTATTTTACTTTTGTATAGAATCTTTTGGAATTATATTTGCTGTATATTATTAATATAAGTTCATCAGGTTTTCTGTATATCAGACAAGTTGTCTCCTTGTTGAACTTGTAATGTGGCATTAAAACATCGAGATTGCTCTTTCATGCAGTAAAACAAAGATGGTGATTGAACTTCTTGAGGGAGTTCATTTTGTTGCTTCCATTGAAGCAATCTCTCTTGGTGCACAAGCTGGGATTCATCCATGGATACTTTATGATATCATATCAAATGCAGCTGGAAATTCGTGGTGATGTATTGATGACTAACTATAAACATAGTTTTGTTGCATCCTGTCATTTCATTATGTATGATACTTGAAGTTGTCTTGACGTTCATATGGCGTTAGGTAATTTGACAATGTGCTTATTGTTTTCTGGTGAACTTTGCAAAGAAATGTCCATAAAATGGTTCTTGGTTGTTTAGGACCATTAACTCTTTAGACTATGTTCTGATTGAAATGATTCAAAGCAACATCTGAGCTATAATGTCAATGTCATTCAGCTGTCAGATACACGGGCTAGCTTTTACGGGTTAAACTTATGAGATTGGGGAACAAAATTATGGGTGAACTGGTTACAAAAAAATTTGACTGACTGATTATGGACTTTGAGTTGGAAAGGACTAGTCCCTTATTATGTTGGTTGGAGTCTAAAGGTGGTTTATGAACCATTTAAGCTACCATGGTTGAAACTTTTCAAGTGCATTTGGAAATAGTCGTTAACGGTCATTGTGCAAATCTGTTGTTATTAGTGTCTCCAGCTTGTATATGTGGATGTTTTACATTCTCATTTGTGAACCTAGACCCGATTCCACGGAGTAACGAGACCCATTTGGCTACTTAGGTTTTACAAATTGGTTTTCATTCGTTTCAAAAGAAAATTCTGAACGCTATGAGAGATCTGATGCCAAAAGCAATTCTATATCAAAAACCTCAAATATAAGTGCACATTCACAATATTTGAGTTTTTTTTTTTTTTTTTTGTAAATGGACTTGCTAAATTGATCAGCTTTTGGCTGTTTAAATCACACTTTTCATGCTAGCTATGTTGTTGACAATTGTTTCTCTTTCTGTTTGTTTACTGCTCATGCTTTCAATCATAAAATTATCAGCTTTCCACATTAAATCACAGTATCTCGTTTCTTTCGAGCACCTCTTATTTATAATTTGCCTTATTTATCAGGGTTTTCAAGAACTATCTTCCCCAGTTGTTGAGGGGTAACCAGACTAAACATCATTTCCTCAATGCCTTGATTCAAAATGTGGTATATTCCTATCTTTGTGCTTTTTTTCTTTAAATGGGCTTTACCACATGATTTTTCCAACTCAACATCTCTATTCTGTTTCTGAATTTTGGTGTTGATGATATAGATGTTGTTCACTGTTTGCTGCAGTAATTAATTTAACTTAGATGGAACTAACTTGAGTTTTATTTTGAAGAGGATCAGTGAAAATAGTTTCAGTGGGGCTGTGGAAAATTTCTGGATGACATTTGTCCCATATAAAAATATTGGCCTACTTTAGTGCCTGCCACATGGAAGAACAATTTCCACCTGAAGTTTTATATATCTACCAATGTGCTAGCCAATGAGATTCCCTAACATGCTAGGAAATGAACTCATTAAAAACTTCAAGGAAAAAAAAAGGAAGTTTCTCAGTCATTCCGCTGGTCTTTCTTATAGCAGTTGAAAGGAGCCGCATAGAAAGGGTCAGGAGAGTTGCATGAAAGGAACTAGCTAATGATCAAAATCGATATAACAACACTGCCCCACATAGTAGCAGGAGATACCAATGATTACATCAGAATATGGGACTCCCTATAGAATCCTACTAAAATGTGAAACAAGAAATTATTGTCATTGAAAAGTGAGGGTGCATATCTGCCTAGTTTTACTAATTGCTTTGTTAAAGTTTAACCATTTCTCTATCAAGTAGTCTTATAGTCTATGTTCAGATATTCTTGATTTAACTTTGTAGGACCTCCCTTCATAGGACTTGCAATATTGTTCTCTTTAAGCATCAAGATGAAATTTATTTTGGAAGCTGTGGTAATTGGAAACTAGGATTCGTCTCTACTAAATTTTCTGACACAAGTGAACTAGAAATCTGATTGTGCTTTTGTAGGGAAATATTCAGAGTCATTGTGGTTTTAGATTGATAGAAATAATACAAGATCTCCATGGACCTTTTCAGCAGCAGTTATTAATTATTCGTTATTAGTTCTTTTGTCATCCTAGTTACATTTTCTGTTTGTATTCAAGGGAACTGTTTTAGACATGTCAAAATCGCTTGTCTTCCCTCTTCCCCTGTTGACCGTTGCGTATCAGCAACTCATAGCAGGTATTTACATATCCAATACACAGATTTTATTATGCCCTAGGCACTTGTATGCAACCTGATCCTGTCTCTGCTTCTCAGGATCTTTGCATGGAAGAAAAGACGATGAAGATGCTACGTTGCTCAAGGTTGTTAACTGATACCATCGGAATAAGTAAGTGCTTATATAAAATTTCTGCCTATGGTAATAGTTTTTATTAATTCATAGGTGTGGGAGAATGTACTTGGAGTAAATATTACTGATGCTGCTAATTCAAAAAGTTACAACCCCGAGGAACTTGCCCATCAAATTTCTGCCAAATCAGAAAATATGAAGCGGATTGGTTTTATTGGTCTTGGAGCTATGGGGTTTGGCATGGCAACTCACCTGCTGAAGTCAGATTTCTCTGTTACTGGCTATGATGTAATGTTTTACCTCGACTGCTCCTTGGTGTTGGAGTAATATCGTTGCCTTTTAAATGATTCAATGAAGAAGGGAAAAGTTCCATAGCAACTTATAACCTTGTCCAGTTTTTATTTGCTGTGTGTGTTATGTGCAGGGATTGAAGTATGAAGAAAGTTAGTGATGCTAATGTGTTAAGACTAGTTGGAAATAAGATAATGCACGACCATAATTTCATCCTGTTTCAGAAAAGTTAGAACTGGAAACAACATAATAAAAAACTTCAATGACTGATACCAGGTTCTCCAGATCACCTAGTTGTAATTGAACAAGAAGAAATGACTGACATTAGTGTAAGTTAAATTGTCAGCTTTCTCTTGAAATGAGAAAATAGTATGGCAAAGTCAATCATTTGGTACAAAGATTTGCAAATATTTTCTACAAGACATGCTAAGTTTTGAGCCAAGTTTTGATATGTAAATTAGATCTCTATTGTTTTATTGGTCTAAGTGAGAAAGGCACGTACATATTTGTTCAGATATGGTCCACCTAATGTTCCTAATCAACAATAAACTAGTCCACAAGATGAAATATATAATCTGGAAAAATTGACTACACATCATTTTCAGCGTTCCCCTTTCATCCTTCATATGTGTGTAACCGTATACAATGATTCTGGATATTCCTTTTGTCCTTCAAGGGAAATCAAGTTTTGTGCATCATCTGTATACATACACACAAACAAAAATAATGTTCTTATATTGTGTTTATCTGCACTTCTGTTAAGACATTGTTGTCTTCATCTTGATTTGACAGCTGTTGATAGTGTAAATGATACTGTTTCCATCTTTTGGTTGTAGGTGTATAAACCAACACTATCTCGGTTTGCAGATGCAGGTGGCTTGATTGGAAGCTCTCCAGCAGAAGTATCACAAGGTAATTGAAAACCTTTCACATTTCTCCTACATTTATATTTTCCAGCAGAAGGATCACAAGGTAATTGTTCAACCAGTTAGATAACAGCCACTTTTACGTGACTGTTTTCCTAATGATCTTTTCGGTGGTTCATAAGTTATGCATGCACTTCTAGTGCATATTTGAAATTTACACTTTATTTCTGTTTTAAAACATCCTTTAAGGAAGAAGTTTCTGAAATCTATATTCTTGCAGATGTGGATGTGCTTGTAATAATGGTTACAAATGAGGCTCAAGCTGAAAGTGTTCTCTATGGCGACAGTGGAGCTGTGCCAGGTACAACCTTTTCGGTGTCTGAGCTACATTTGATTAAAAAACCAGAATGACATTGTTATATTGTGTTTTTGTAGCTCTTCCATCTGGTGCCTCTCTTATCCTCATGTCAACTGTTTCTCCTGCATTTGTCAAGCAGCTTGAGCGACGCTTGCAGAGTAGGTTCTTCAATCGTTGGCTCACATCTCAGAATTATATAAATGTACAAAACTGTACTTTGTTTACAACTTCCATTCATGGGTGGATTTGATATAGTTATCAATCATACTTGGTCTATTTTAATCGCTTTCTAATTCTTCTTGCATGCTGATGTTTGTCCAAAGATTGTTCTTTGATCTTCACAGCTGTGGGAGTTAAAACTCTATGGTCCAAGAATACCTTTTATCTACTAAATGTAATAATACGCATGCACTCACATGTTTCTGTTGGCTTAGTTTTACTCTATTTCAAGCCAATAATGTGATAGCAATTACCATATATAATGATCTGACCATCGTGCATGGAATTTCTATGAGATTTTTATTTTGTCTAGCATTGTTAATGTTACTCTAGTAGAATCTTATTTTGTTATTTGTAGAATTTTGAGTACTTCTATATCTTCATAACCACTTAAAATTTTTTAGATGAAGGTAAGAATTTGAAATTGGTGGATGCTCCTGTCTCTGGTGGGGTAAAGCGTGCCTCTGAAGGAACACTTACAGTGAGAATATTAAATGTTTACCTTTTGGATTCTCAATTGCAGAAAATGAGAGTATTTTCCAATTATAGTGGGAACCTTTCTGAAAAACTGACTTGAAAAATTTTTGCTAGATTATGGCATCAGGAACAGATGAAGCTCTGAAGCATTCAGGTTCAATTCTTTCAGGTAAAAAGGACAATATTTTACAGGGTTCAGAAAGAGTAACTTGAATTTAAGGTTGCAATGCTTTATGAGAAACAATGCTTGATGATATTTAATGGATGCTTTAATGAACAGTCCTCAGTGAGAAGCTCTATATCATTAACGGAGGTTGTGGGTCTGGAAGGTACTTTTTGACAGAGTGCCACTCTTTAATGCATTTCTAGTACTCAGTTAGAGTATGTTGGTTTTCATGTTCTCTGAACTTTTATTGTATATCTATATTCAATCATCAAAGGATGCATTAGTCATTGAGTATAAATTGGCCATTTCATCTCATCTAATAACTTACATTCCATATTCCATTGTTTAGTGCTGTAAAGATGGTAAATCAACTACTTGCTGGAGTTCATATTGCGTCAGCAGCTGAAGCAATGGCATTTGGTGCTCGGCTGGGTCTTAATACAAGATTGTTGTTTGATGTCATCAGAAATAGCAGGGGGACATCTTGGTAGGTATTACAATCCTGTGATTTAACAGCTATTGTCTTCTCACTCAAAAAAGGTTATAACGATGGGATTGTTTGGATTGAAGGTTATATGGAAAAATTTTTTGGTATTACTTATTGTAGCACTTTTATAGTTGTCTTTGAGATAAAAAAGTGGTCAGGAAATGTGTTTTGTGAATATTAAGAAAAATTTTCCAAAATTATCCTATCCAAATAAACTCATTTTTATGGTTTCTTGATTTTTGATGAATATATTTTTAATCGTTGATATCTGTTAAGCATGATGAGTTCACATTTGTGACACTGTAGATGCTCTTTTTCATTGAGTAACTAGGAAAACTCCACTTAAAATTTGAGTATTCTTGAATTAGCATTGATTCAGAAATGTAAGCTATTGCCATGGGTGTTGTTGAAATAATGGAATGCTTATCTTAAGTGGCTCAATTATTTTGGTTAGTCTAGCGCATGAATACTTCAGAATGAGTCATGGTCAGTTTTAGCCCTGAATTGCTGTCTTGCAGTGAAGACAAGTAAATAGCTTTATTTGTGGTAAAAAAATATCGTATCCTACTTAAGTTTGCTTTTTGTGCCATAAATGGTTTGTTGATCACCATTTTCTCATATTTGTTCAATTCCAAATCAGCTTTTAAAAGACAAATTTCTCTATCCTACGCTAACTATTGAATCTTCACTGGGCTTTCAGTCACTTAGAAAATTTTCTTTGGGCACTGTGTTTGCTTCTTGATATTTTCATGATAATGAAAATGGTGGCATCTCCGGTTAAGAGAAATAATCATTCTTGTGTTCTTCCAGTTATTCAGGCTTGGTGGACTTTCTGACCTGTTAATCTGGTTCATTTTGTTTCAGGATGTTTGAGAATCGTACTCCTCACATGTTGGAAAATGACTATACACCGTTGTCTGCACTGAATATCTTTGTGAAGGATCTGGTCAGACTGGTTTCCTCTATGAGATACAGCTTTTACATTTTTTATATTGGACATAACCATAGAGGCTAACTTTAAGATGCTTACAGGGCATTGTTTCTCATGAATGCTCATCCAGGTGGATTCCACTTCACATTGCAAATGTTGCACATCAGTTATTCTTGGCAGGTAGGCTGAGCGGATGAAGAGATTTTTTATGTCCAATTCTTAATTGTGCAACTCTTCTGTTTGTATAGAACTTGATTTGATTTTTAAAATGTAAATGATATTCCACTTTTAACAGAACCTACTAATTTGTTGTGTGTACACAAGCATAGTTATGTGTGAGACTAGTAGTCTTATCTTTAGAGCAATCTATTGGCCTGCATGTCACCAAGCCTGACACTAAGAGCAGTTTCTGGAGAATCTTTTCTTCATATGTTAGGAAGAAATGAAAAGGTACACAAAGGCAGGAGTTATACTTTCTTCAGTATTTTTAGCAGGGAATACGAAAATAGGTACATTAAGATCATCAGAATTAGTTACTTCATTGGCTAGCTGTTTATGATCAGGAATTTTTTGTCACTCTGGTGCATCAGATCTATGAAATTGGTCATTTTCCTGTAGCCTTAAACTTGGGTTTCTTTGTGACTGAAACCATGTTGTATCTTGTATTCAAGATTCAAGCAATAAAAGAAGATTCAAGTAGTAAAAAAGTTCTTAAGCTTCTGAAATGAAAATAAAAAATCTCTGTTGTGTTGTAAAAGTGATTTCTGTCATGTTAGATGATAAATTTTTGTTAATATACTCGAAAAACCTGAACAAAAGGACTGCACTGATTTTTATTGATTACTTAAATTTGATACAGTGAGGTACTTAAAATATTACTACTTCTTGTTATTGTGAATCTGTGTTTGCTATTTCTCTCTTTTCGTTTGCTTTATCAAATTTTGCACCTTGAACTCTTTACTTGAAGCTTCTGCTTACGAGTGGCTACTGTTGTGTGATTAGGTTCAGCTGCAGGATGGGGTCGATTGGATGATGCTGCTGTAGTGAAGGTATTAACTTCTTCTGGCTGTTTTTTGGCTATCTATGGGGGAAAACACACAAGTCATTGAATTTAAACAAATATTAAAAAGAGAGCGAAAATCATTGACTTTGCAGATAATTTGCCATAATGGAGATAAATAGCCTCCTGAAAACTTTTATTTTGAATATGTTATCAGATATCTTATACAGCCTAATGCTGATTTCTGTCCCATGACGGGCCGTTTAGCAAAATATGGTGCTTTTAATTAAAATTAAAAAGAAACATTCCTTTATTGTTTTCTACAATATGGACATCGTTCTGTGTAAAATGATGGCTTATTCCCTTACACCAGACGCCTCTGTTCTTTGCTTCTAAGTTCTCTCCTCCTCCTCATCATTGGCCTATCTCGTTACCTCAGGCCTTCCACTGTCTCTTAATATGCTTATCTAAGGAGCAGATTTATTGTAAACAATGATAGATTACTAAAGATTGAACGTATGCTTGCATCACTGGGTGCAGTTTATAGTGTTTATACCAAGCCTGATCTTTCTGGCATATGTTGTAGACAAGCATGGTCATAGAGATTTAAATTGGGTTCAAAAGGCAAGAAAAAAACCTGAAAAATCTGACTATGGAGGTTATGCTAATTCCAGGAACACTAAGAGAATACTTTGTCATATGAAATTTTGAAGAGTGTTTAAACTGCAGTTAACTATTTACTCAGAATGGATTTATCCTGTGGGACAAGCATATGAACCAAGCTTCACAGAAACTCATCTTGTTTTCAAAGTTGATTTTTCTTTGTTTTCAAGTGAGTCTGTGTTTGATTAGATGTCATTGTCTCTGAAATCAACTGTAAAGTTGATTTTCATATGCCCACTTCCATCGATATGCAAATAAAAGGAACAATAACATACACACACACATACATATTATCCTGATCTTAAACCACAATATTGTAGTAAATAACCCGTCAAAACATGCGAGTTAAGTTTTGAAAATAACATTGGTCTTGATGATATAGGTTTATGAGATGCTTACTGGAATTAAGGTTGAGGGAAAAATTCCAGTTCTCAGTAAAGAATACATCCTGCAATCTCTTCCATCCGAATGGCCTGTGGATCCCATTGACGATATACATAAGCTAATTGAAAAGAGTTCAAAGACTTTAGTTGTCCTCGATGATGATCCAACTGGAACTCAAACTGTACATGATATTGAGGTATTGACAGAATGGTGAGTTTCTCTTGGCTTCAGTTCTAGTTCCATATGACAGTATTTTAACAAAATCTTGAGAACTGTTGTGTTGTTGAATAAATTATTGATGCTCATCTTGGGCAACCTATGATGTCATATCATGTTCCTCTATATGAGTTAAAAAATTCTATTTTGCTGGTTTGTTATGACACCTGACTCCTGAGGGTTTAGCATGACTAGAATTCTAATGATGACAAGCTTGGATATTGTCTTTTTTTTTTCCTTTTTTTTGTGTTGAATGATAATCTTGTAATAAGCAAAAAATTGCTGTTTGCATGAGGTACTTTTTATTCCTGGATTCTGCTGGCAATTAATAAGAGCAGTGTAAGGCCCTATTGGTCTATACATTTTTTCAGGATTAGCAGTAATTCAAGATATAAAAAGGAAAGAAAGTCGACAAAAAGTTGACTGAATTTCCAGTTTAAAGAGAAAAAGAGAAAAGAAATTAGGATTTACAGGTTTCAAATCCTGAAACTATTGGTACTGGATTTGAAAAGTTGGCTTATTAAATTCTTTCCCTGTTGAAATATAGAATGGTATAGTCTCTTTAAAATCTGTACTGGTTGAAATAAAAAAGTGAAAAGGCATTAAAGATGCAAATTATTTCCTTTTCATGGAAAGTTGAAGTTTTAATTTGAGTAATAAGACTTTTGGGTTCACAAAAGAACTAACCACGTTGATTTTTTTGTATGAAGATAAAAGAGTTTGCATTTGGACACAGAAAAAAGTATGAAAGTTTCTAATATAAAGAACCATCCAATGGAAAAGTAAGAGGAGACTAGGAGGAAAGATCAAGATCTAGAATGAGGGAGTCAAAAGAAAGAAAGAAAGGAGAAAAGGCCAAAGGTCAAGGAGGCATAGAAGTTAAAAAGCTGAAATTGGAGGAATGTATCCCAAGCAGAAAGAAAGAAAAGAAAAGACAATTTTGCAAAATTGTAGTCATTGAAAACCAAATATTGCTTTATCTACTACATTATGGGCTCAAGAAATTAATTTCTTAATTATCCGAATATTCCAACTCCCAATGAAGTAAAGTTCCCGTTTCATAAAACTAACATCACTGGATCCAGATGTTGAGGAACAAGACTAATCTAAGAGGGTTATTCAATTTTTTCCTGACCATATTCTCTTATTTGAGCTTCCATTTGTTTGACGTTCTAATTGGTTTATTGAGAAATTTGATTTAGAAAGTAAAAAGTTTCTCAACTATACAACTTATGTTGATGATTCACTGAAACAACACAAAAAGCAGTTCTTGAGTCTGTTAATCATCTGTCTTTGTGTTGGTTTTTAGGAATGTTGAAGCACTCATTCAGCAATTCAAAAATAGGCCCAAATGTTTTTTCATTCTGACCAATTCCAGGTCACTGAGTTCTGAGAAGGTATAAAGTCTTCCTTCAAAATCATGCAGTAGAGAATTCCCTTGCAAAAAATATGAGCATTTATTAGACAAAGTCAAAAACTCACCTGTGCTGCAGTTCATTCACTAAGATCTGCTCTCTACAGGCTAGTAAATTGGTAGCAGATATATGTACAAATCTATATACTGCATCTCAGTCAGTCAATAGCACGGACTATACAATTGTTCTGAGGGGTGATTCAACACTACGTGGTCATTTTCCAGAGGCAAGGACTAAAAACTTGTCTTGTAAATGTTGACTGTAAAACTTTTCTTCTGGCTATGCTTAATGCACTCTTTTGCTTCATTGTGGCCAGGAAGTAGATGCAGCTGTTTCTATACTGGGAGAAATGGATGCATGGATAATCTGCCCATTTTTCCTAGAAGGAGGCCGTTACACTATTAATGATATACACTATGTTGCAGACTCTGATAGGTTTTGATTCTTCTTTCTTATTCAACAATCCTTCTGTACAGTTTAATTATAACGCAGAGAACATTAACAGTCATTTCATGGCTTCATGTCCATAGGCTTATCCCTGCTGGGGAAACCGAATTTGCTAGAGATGCTGCTTTTGGCTATAAATCTTCTAACCTCCGCGAGGTGTCATATCTTGTTAACCCATGTGCAAGTAGGCTGTTCATTTCCACCCAATGACACTTCTCTGTTTGTTTTCTTTAATCTTCAATTTCAAATTCCAGTGGGTGGAGGAGAAAACTGGTGGAAGAATAGCTGCTAGAAGTGTGGCTTCTATATCCATTCAACTGCTAAGAAAAGGTGGACCAGATGCTGTCTGTGAACATCTATGCAATTTGGAGAAGGTAAGGTGCATAAGTTATTGGAGGATTTACTAGCCATTTATTTCAATAATCTATATGGACATCAATTTGATTTGAAATATCTGGAGGGGGTTCAAGTTAGGATTGAAAGTCAGACTACTAAGATATTTAGGGCCAGCGGCTTTCAACTTTTGATTTATGAGGTGCCTGAGAGACAATTAAACACATTGAATGCAATCAATTGGCAGAAACATCATTTTGGAATAACTGCTTATTAAGAGGACATCTTGTTAATAGCACTACATGGTTTCATTTCTTTCTAGTAGGTTTTGTTTATATAGTGAAGCTTTTGTGAAGATAACTGTGATATGAACGTGATGTTGCTTGGTGTACTTGAGTGTGTGATCAATATGCTCCCTGACCATGGAAAGACTATTTGTGTATCATTTGCTTATGTGCATGGCCTTAATTTCCATACACTAAGGTTTAACGTATGAAACAGGGTTCGACATGTATAGTTAATGCAGCTAGTGACAGAGATATGGCTGTATTTGCTGCTGGAATGATTCAGGTCTTGTTTATTTACATCATTTTTTGATGCTTTCTTTGTCATATTTGTTGGAAATTTAAGCTGGCTTTAACCTGTATTTACCTGATAGGCTGAGCTGAAGGGAAAAAGGTTCTTATGCCGTACTGCTGCCAGTTTTGTTTCTGCAAGGCTTGGAATTATCAGAAGAGCTCCAATTTTACCCAATGATCTTGGTATTAATGGAGAGAGGAGTGGTGGGCTTATCGTTGTTGGTTCCTACGTTCCAAAGACAACAAAGCAGGTAAAAACCATTACAGAATTACTTTTTCTGTGGAAAATTCATTTTTGTTTTCCTAATTGATGAATAAAGTTTCTTCCATCTGCAGGTTGAAGAACTTAAATCTCAATGTGGACATTTCTTGAAGAGTATTGAGGTATCATAAATGCCAATTAGCTACTTATGAAAGAAAATTCTTCTCTTTTTCCTTGTGACCAAGGAAAACAAAACCAAAAGGAAAAGAAGATGGAGAGTGAAATGGGCAGAGATATCCTCTATTAACCGTGTTACACCTTTAGGAACTGTATTAATGGCGCGATGACCTTATTTTTCTTTTCTTTACTGTATAGATCTCTGTGGAAAAAGTAGCCATGAGGTCAACAGAAGAGAGGCAGGATGAAATCACCCGAACAGTTGAGATAGCAGATATTTACCTTAGGAGTTGTAAAGACACTCTCATATTGACTAGCCGAAAACTTATAACAGGCAAAAGTAAGACTCTTGATTTTCAAGTACCTTTCTACACTTTCCATCAAAGCTTTTGAAATGAGTTGAAGTTTTACCTCCATATGCACTTCCTCTCCACAAACTAGTTTAGTTCCTGTACTTAGTGAGCTTCATGTTTGTCCTTTCAAATGCAACCAGCTCCTTCTGAAAGTTTAGAGATAAATTCCAAGGTGAGCTCTGCTCTGGTGGAAATAGTTCAGCGGATAACTACAAGACCCCGTTATGTTCTTGCAAAGGTACTTTCTCATTATCCCTCAAACTTACTTTGATACGAAGCTGCTGGGTCCTAGAGAGGTTATCTACTTAACCAGTGGGTGGTGAAATCTTCTTTTCTCTTCAGATGGTTTCCTGCTTATCCAGACACTGCATTTCATTTCTTAGTTATAGAGCAATTAGAAATCACGGTAAGTATTGTGATGCATCAGTTTAGGTTGGAACCTACATGGATATTGCTATTTTTCTATACATTTGCGAAGTTATTTGATATGAACAACATAAAAAATCTAAAGTATAGAAGAGATTCCATAAGTGTCCCTTATTACTGTTTCTAATATCTGTAAAGATTTCCCGAGTTATCTTCTACCCTCCGAAGGCCTCCTCTCTCTGCACAAATCCTCCAGCAAACATAAGAGTTATGTCATGGGCTGTTGATGCCAAAGACAAAGATCATCCAGAGTTACATCCTTTTTATATTTTGAGTATGAGGACTGCGCTTCATATCGCCTATGCTAAAGTTACACAGGAGGGGAAAAAGGCAGTGTTGCAAATGTGTTAAGATAATTCCAAATGGAGATCACATTCTCGCGTTAAGTACCCCTTTGGCTGATGGTGCTGGGAAGGGTTGTCCGCTATTTTATTGTTTGACATACTTAGGGTGTTGTAATAATACATAGGCAATGATGGTGTATTCATGGTTTAATGCTCAAATAAGCTCTTCCCTACACAGGGTGGTATAACCTCTTCAGACCTTGCTACAAAAGCTCTTGGAGCAAGATGTGCCAAAATAGCTGGTCAGGCTTTACCTGGTGTTCCCTTGTGGCAGCTAGGTCCTGAAAGCAAACACCCTGAAGTACCGTATATTGTATTCCCAGGTAACTTGAAATGTTGTACTTCTTATGGTGCAAATTCCTCTCGGAGATTTCTTTTGGATCCATGATGTAACCTATATGTTTACTTAGGAAATGTCGGTGATAGTAACGCTTTAGCTGAAGTAGTAAAACATTGGGCTAGTGTCAACAGAATCTCATCAACTAAGGAACTTCTCCATGTAAGAGCTGTCTTTTGAATAATTTGTAAACTGGCTCATATTTCAAGTAATGATTATCTATTCCATGTTTAGAATGCAGAAAGAGGTGGATATGCCATTGGAGCTTTTAACGTGTATAATTTAGAAGGAATTCAGGCAGTTGTTGCTGCAGCTGAGGATGAAGGAAGTCCTGCCATTTTACAGGTTTGGCAGTACATTAAATTGGGGCAGAGTGTGATAATTTTGTACTTTTTCAAGCTCTCAAGAAGCATGACTGCTACAAAATGCTATAAAAACTATCTGAAATGTGACGTGAAAATATGAATTTCTGACTAACTTGGAATCCTTGTCATACTTATGGAAGAAAGTTCATACTATTTCAAATTCCTGAAGAAATTATGCCCAATTACATTGAAGGTTTGTCTAGGGTAAAAAATTAAGATGGTTGTGCAAAAGAATGTAACTCTTTTTAAGTTCATCAAAATTTTGTAATTTCTATGGTAATAAAAAATGCATATCTTCAAATGTCAAATTTCTCAAATGGTTTTACTCCAAAACATATGTGTTGCACTTTACATGCTTTCCTGAAACTTTATCCCCCTTCTTTTTGTATGCCAACGTGTTTATTTTTGGAGGATGGCATAGTGGGACTGCCACTTGAAATATGACAACATTGTCTCATAACTTCTCAACCTCTCTCTGAGCCTAAGTTGGCTCAACTGAAACCCCATTTTAGTAGTACCTGGGTTCATTTATTCCTTTTAATTAAACATGTGCTTAATTAGTACTCTATTTTTATTTCAGTCGTGTACTTCATTCCTTTGTTACATGATGCTTGCAAGGTGCCGATGCATTCAAGACTCTCATGCTCAAAATTTCAATCAACTTTCCAGGCTTTAACTGCAAGAGAGAACAAAAAGCTTTCAATTTCACAGATTAATGTTTTGCATTAAATCTGTTCTTGATTAACTAAATTTATGCTCTATTGGAGTCATATAGTCATTGACACTGATTTATCATTTTGAACCACTACTTATACAGATCCATCCTAGTGCTTTAAAACAAGGAGGAACCCCTTTGGTTGCCTGTTGTATCTCTGCTGCAGAACAAGCAACAGTAAGTAACATATTGTTTAAAACCCAATAATGTGTGCTTTTAGCACTTGTGGTCTACTAAAAGGAAACATGGCTGAGAAATATTTGATGAAATCCAAATGGACTTTCTTCTAAATAGGTGAGGAAGAGAAGAAATCATTTTCATTGAACAGCTAAAAATGCATTATAATGTGATATGATGGCCAATTTCTATAAACAAGGAACATGACCAACAGATTCTTAGGTTTCTGAAGAAATCTTACACTTCACTGATGTGTTATTCTCGTCATATGCAGCTTAAATGCAATGGCTATGTACGCACAGTCTTATTATATGCCTTGGTATTTTAGGTCACTTTACTTTAAATTTTTAACCCCCTCCCTGAAGAAAGTGATAAAGTAATGAAAGATGCTTACCCATTACTTTGTGTAAATGGTATTTGAGTCTAAACATATAAACTCATATTGATTAAAATCTGAAATACCAATTGCTGTCCTTTCTTTTTCCCTAATGCTGCTCTTGATTGCTAGTTAGCTTGAATAACTTTATCAACTTCAATGCAGGTCCCTATTACTGTTCACTTTGATCATGGAAGCTCAAAACAAGAGTTGTTAGGAGTTTTTGAGTTGGTAAGCTTCTTGTTGACTTTTATGAGACTTGTATTTTAAGTTTATCGCCTGATAAAGAATTTATATGCTCCCTGGAATTTCATTTAAGCTATAGATATTTATCTTGTCACATAGCTTCTCAACTTAATTACCATGGCAGGGATTTCATTCGGTCATGGTGGACGGTTCTGACCTTCCTTTCAAGGAGAATATATCATACACAAAATCCATTGCAGAACTGGCGCACACCAAAAGTATGGTGGTAGAAGCTGAATTGGGAAGATTGTCAGGAACGGAAGATGATCTGACTGTTGAAGATTATGAGGCTCGGCTAACTGATGTTACACAGGTTCTCTATCTGTCTAATGCGTTGCTCTTTCCTACAGAGGAACCGTCTGAAATTATGAAGATATTCTTGTCATTCAATTACCAACGTGACCTTAAGTATTTGGTGAATTTCAGGCAAACGAGTTCATTGACACAACGGGTATAGACGCTTTGGCTGTGTGCATTGGGAATGTTCATGGAAAGTACCCTGAAAGCGGTCCAAATCTTAGACTTGATTTGCTCAAGGTCAAGCATATATTCCTTCTTGTGTTGTATTTTTGTATTTTGTAGGGTAAGCAAGCTTTCAGTTGAAGTGTTCCACATCCATGCTTATCTTACTAAATCACATTAATAAATGCACTAAAAGCACTAGGTTGGTATTCTTAAGGTCGTTGGACGTCCACAGAGTTTAGGAGTGTGAAAGCTAGATTGTGTGCACTTCTCTGTTAGGATGTTGCTGATGATTTCCAAGCTCTTATATGTGTCACTGGCACCTATCATACTTGTTTATTTGGTCCATTTGCCAAAAACCTTACTGTTGAAACTTGAAAGCTGTTTACTTGGTTTATTTACAAGTATCCTTAGCTTCTGCAAGTTTTTAAAGCCTTTGCTGCCTGATTATTAACCTAGATTGTCATTATAAATTTTCTTGCTAATTTATACGGTTTGTCACAATGCTGGGTTGTGTATGTATATTAATCTGTCAGATGCCATCATACCGTCCTAGCTTGTGATTTTTTTTTTGAGTCATTTTTGTAAGCAAAATCTTAGTGACTTTGGTCAAATGCTACAACCGTGGAAATTGTCTTAAAAGCTTGCTTTTTTCAGTTCTTCATCTTTGTTGTGCATGATTTTGATTGCAAGAAAGATTAAGCATCCATGCCTGTTAAGCTTCTAATCCTCCCCTCTGCTATCTCTCCAGGATCTTTATGGTCTGTGTTCAAAGAAAGGAGTTTATGTTGTTCTCCATGGAGCTTCTGGATTGCCGAAGGAGCTCATCGAGGTATTATTGCTTGTTTAACTATTGTTTAGCTATTTCTAGAAAGCATTTGGTACAACTTTGAAGTTCTTGATTCAAGTCGAACCCGGACAATGCTGACTAATAGATGTTACGCATGCATGATTATTCCCAGGAATGTATAAAGCGAGGAGTAAGGAAGTTCAATGTCAACACCGAGGTGCGAAAGGCTTATATGGATTCATTAAACAGCTCCAAGAAAGATCTCATCCAAGTCATGACCTCTGCCAAGGAGGCCATGAAGGCTGTGGTTGCAGAGAAGATGCGTCTATTTGGTTCAGCTGGAAAAGCATGGTGACAGTCTTCAAGCTTCAAGCTTCAAGCATCAAAACGAAAGGTTTAAAATATAAATACCTCGGAAAGCAGAGACAAAAGCGCAGAAGAATATGTCTAGTTGTAACAGCATTTTCTTTCATCTTTCTGTGTTCTTTACTTTCTTTCTACCCTTAGATGTCTAAAACCTTGATCCTATTTAGTGCCAATTACTATACCATGTAATTCTGAATTTCAATTCTTCATGTGGTCTGCCCACAAATATGTGTACTATTTGTCCTCAATCCATTGGCTACATTTTAAGTCCCAAAGCTCAATTCTCTTAACTTGGCAATGTGAAATAGTGATGATGCTTCTGATGGCAGGACCCCCCCCCCCCCCCCCCCCCAAAAAAAGGGTGTGAAAATACATTGGAAAATGGAGAGGCAACTTGAAGTGGACGGCAATGTTTATATCGAATCAAGAAACACAAAACTGAAAATCTTGAATAGTCATAGCTTGAAGCAAATTTTTGGCCCCAATTCAACTCCGAGGAATTGACAGGTTTATTGTCGTAGAATTATTGCAACATAATTTGCATCGGCCTCCTTCCAATTGAACGAGTAAGCTAAGTACATTGACTTGACGGGACAAGTTATGACATAAATGAATTTCTTCTTAAGATTAATTCCAATCAAACCAATGATCTCTTGAAAAAACAAAATGAAAAAAAAAATAGAAGAAAGAAGAAAACTTATTGACCGTATTCACTGAGTGGACCGGCTTTTGTTTCGTATTTTGGGCTCACTTGAGTCCAAGTACTGAGGGCATTGAAGGCTTGAAAACCATATTATTCAGCCCAAATTGCCATTCACATCATGATGCACGAAATCAGTCCTCAGCAGAATTGATTGCAGCTCCAATTCTTCCCTGCAAAACTCAATAATCAGAAATCAAAGCAGAAGCAGGGGTGTCAATCAAAATGCTGCAGAATCTGTTTTGGATAATTACGTCCCTTCATCCATGTCTAAAGTGCCATTAGAACACCCTGTCGAGGCGCATAGCACCACAAAGGTTTAGATTTCCCTTTTTTTGTTTTACATGATTTAAGATTTTTGGGTTTGTGGAAATTTTCTGGTTTTATCCAAATAAAGAATGCAGAGAGCTAGTTCAAAGAAATTCCTAGCTCTCTGCAGAAAATGGCCGTTGCCCCTTTTCTCATTTCATGAACCATCAAAAAGTCGTCATTTTTCTACCTATTCCCATCTGGGCTCAGCCCAAAACTCGGTAAAATCCAGTTCTTGGAAAGAAAGTGGAAGGGTTTCGAGTGAAGCAATAAAAGGGCATGACTTAATTCGCCTCAGTTCTGAACCAGAAAGGTCAATGGACAGTAAAAGGCATGATGAATTTTCTGCTGATGTTGAAAAGCTTTATAGAATTTTGAGAAAATTTCATACTAGAGCCCCGAAATTGGAACTTGCCTTGAAAGAATCAGGCGTTGTTGTAAGATCAGGATTGACCGAAAGAGTTTTGAACCGTTGTGGTGATGCTGGAAACTTAGGTTATAGTTTCTTTGTGTGGGCGTCGAAACAGCCGGGTTATAGGCATAGTTATGATGTGTATAAGGCAATGATCAGGATTATGGGGAAAATGAGACAATTTGGAGCTGTTTGGGCTCTTATTGAGGAGATGAGGAAGGAGAATCCTCAGCTGTTATCGCCTGAGCTGTTTGTTGTTCTGATGCGGAGATTTGCCTCTGCAAAGCTGGTCAAGAAAGCTATTGAAGTTTTGGATGAGATGCCAAAATACGGGTGCGAACCAGATGAGTATGTTTTTGGATGTTTGTTGGATGCTTTGTGCAAGAATGGCAGTGTTAAAGAAGCTGCATTGCTTTTCGACGATATGAGGATGAGATTTAAGCCGACAATTAAGCATTTTACTTCACTGTTATATGGTTGGTGTAGGGAAGGGAAGCTTATGGAGGCAAAACATGTATTGGTGAAAATGAAGGAAGCAGGGTTTGAACCTGACATTGTGGTCTACAACAATTTGCTTTATGGATATGCAGTGGCTGGGAAAATGGTAGATGCATTTGATCTATTGCAAGAGATGAAGAGGAAGGGTTGTGAACCCAACGCAACATCATTTACTGTTGTGATTCAGGCCCTTTGTGCTCAGGAAAAGATGGATGAAGCAATCCGAATCTTAAGCGATATGGAAAGGAGTGGGTGTGAGGCTGATGTGGTGACATATACTACCATGATAAGTGGATTTTGTAAGTGGGATAAGATAAATAAGGGGTATGAGCTTTTGGATAGCATGATACAGAAGGGGCTCACTCCTACTCAGACTACGTATTTGCACATCATGTTGGCTCATGAGAAGAAGGAAGAGCTGGAGGAGTGTATGCAACTTGTGGAAGAGATGCAGAAGATTGGTTTAGTTCCTGACGTCAGCATTTACAATACTTTAATCCGATTGTCTTGCAAGTTGGGGGAGATTAAAGAATGTATTAGATTTTGGAATCAGATTGAAGTAAATGGGATAAGTCCAGGGGTTGACTCTTTTGTCATTATGATAAATGGCTTAGTGGAGCAAGGGTGTCTGGCGGAAGCATGTGATTACTTTAAAGATATGATCTTGAGAGGTCTGCTGTCTGCTCCTCAATATGGTACCCTTAAGGATCTATTAAATTCTCTGCTTAGAGCTGATAAGGTTGAAATGGCTAAAGATGTCTGGAGTTGCATTATGACTAAAGGATGTGAACTCAACACATATGCGTGGACAATTTGGATTCATGCACTCTTCTCAAAGGGGCATGTGAAGGAAGCTTGTTCGTACTGTTTGGATATGATGGATAGTGGCGTGATGCCTCAGCCAGACACCTTTGCCAAGCTAATGCGTGGTTTGAGGAAGCTGTACAACAGGCAACTTGCTGCTGAAATCACAGAGAAGGTGAGGAAAATGGCTGCTGAGAGACAGATGACCTTTAAGATGTATAAACGGCGTGGTGAAAGAGACTTAAAAGAGAAAGCTAAGGTAAAAAAGGATGGGAGAAAAAGGCGAGCTCGTCGACGTCGGTGGGGCAAGGCCCATAATGAAGCTAGCATTTAGTGATATAAGTTGAGTAAGGGGCATACTACAGATTGGATATGCTTGAGCTGTAGCATCAAATATCCAAGTAAGTTCTCTTTTGCATAGCTTGTCCATCTGTAATCAATGTTGGTTGCATTAATCACAGCTAGGAATGGCCGCCTGATTTTTTTTAGAATCTGATAATGTTCAACATGGTTTTAAGCTCTCGACTTCTGAAAATTTTTGAGTTAATCTTTAGTTGGGCTCTCCTGGCCTGACGTTAATTGGACAACTCTGGAATCAACCCTTAAAAATGTTCATTAAGGGCTAGGCTAATTCAACATACCTCAACATTTAAACTTAGTCTACGTTACCATGTAAGAATTTTGCATGTTCTCCTATTAGATATTAGAAGTGCTTATGGTTTTATGGTTCTTGTGCTGATATATTATGGTGAAGATCCTCCTTTCAGATTTGAATGTGTCTTTTCATGAGCTATTTACTTCTTTTTAGTGCAGTGCATTCCACTAGCATTTAGGTGTATTGTCTTTATTGTCATTCTGTGTAGCTTGCTTCTCATGTCTAGTGTTTGATTCTTCTTTGCTTTTATTCCATTCCTATAACTCATGTGATTTTACACATCCAGAATTTTCAAAATGGTCGAGCCCTCAGGCTTCTTTAGAAGGGCATTGGTGAATATATAGCATGCAAGTCAAAATAGATCTCTAAAGGCATATGACATCCTGAAATTTGTATTACATACATCTATCATGCAGGTGCAAGCATTGAAATCAGAGTCCATGGAATAGCATTGTAATGTTCTTCGATGCAACAATAGAATGAGAGGTATTATTACCTTGAAAAGCATGTGTTTTGTTGTGACAGCATTTTCTTTATCTGTGTGTGTGCGCCTGTGCAGTTTGCATATGTGTGTTCTCTTTCTCTGTGTTCTTAGATTTCTTGACTGGCAAATTACTTGGCAATATTGTTGAACCTGTAAACTTTTTGTCAATATTAAGTGTTGTCCATCCATGTGTACAGTCCATAATATTCTTATTAGTATATGTACCAATTTGTCCATCAGCTTTGTAACAAGAAGAAGAATATAGAGTCAAATGATTTGAATGAAACAAAGAAGAACTTAAGGCCTGAAGTTTCATTAATGCAATTAACATGATTTTATTTATGACAATGATGATGGTTCCATTGCTATCACTCTCTATATCTCATTGTTTCTGGTCCATAGCGGCAGTTTTGTTGTGGGCTTTCCTGGCTCTTAACTGATTGTACAGTGAAGTTTCTCTGATTTTCTTGACCTTGAACTTGTGGATGTTCTCCATTAATACACGCTTATTCTTGAATTCATTTCCTTTGACTTTCAAGTACATGCCATGATATATGTGCCGATCGATTCTGTTGCATTCCCGGTACCTCTGTAGAAGGCGCCTTAATATCCTTGTCCTCCTCATCCATAGTACTTTTGTCGCAAGCCTTGCTTCACGTGTCCCCTTCCTCTTTCCATATCCTGTATGCCTACCTTCTCTTTTTGCTTCCTTTCCTTCTCTAGCACGTGATCTTGAATGTACTTTTCTAGGCCTTTTGATAATAAAACCATCTTTTATGAGCATTCTTATAACCATCCCTGCAAACAAATAGAATCCTTTTAGTAAATATAATTTAGCAAACTGACAGACATACATAGCACTCATCCAGTTCAAAATGTTAGAAAGATATGAAGAAGTTAATTCAAACCATAGTAGCTTCAATATCACAATTCTATTATCGGTATACCACAACTCCTCGATTCTCTATCCCAGTGCTATAAGGCTCTGATTGTATAATGATCTGTAAGTTCATTTTGGAATACTATAACTGCAGATTACTGGGCAAGTGTGCGCTTGATTTTCTTGGAGAGCATAGAATGAAGACATAGAGAGAGCATAGTATGACATACTAGAATTGGCAGTGGAGATGTCATTGGTCTCATTAGGGTCGAGCCAGACCTTTCCTTTTCCGCACTTGAGAATGCTGGCTGCTAGCCTCTTCTGCAGCCTCAGTGACACCATAGCTGCCGGTTGATTGAAAAACTTTTGCTGCTCCTATATGTTTGTTGCCAAGATCAGGGGCAATACAAAAGTAGATGAATGCTGTGGCTGAGGATATAAGCTTGTTTGCTGCTGGTTCTATGCAAAATCTTTGACTTAAATAAAAGCTTGCTGAGTATTCCTAGTTCTGTTATGATGGTTTTTCTTCTTTCGATCTTTATATAGATGTCAGAAAAGTATACATGCTAATGTAGTTTTAGGGGGTTAGGCATTTGTTGAAGCAAGCATCAAAGAATTGAACCACAATTGTTCTTGCTAGTTTTTCTTGGAAGCCAAGGAGGAATTTAATATTCTGGAGGATTTTTCAAAATTTGGTAGAATTCTTTAATGTTCTTTTTCTTGGGGCCAAAGGCATTGGAGGGCTTGAAAATGAGATGGACATGATTCAGAAGATTGTTTCTGAACTGCAGTTCTCATTTTCTTTATTGGCGATGTTTGCTTGACTGCAATTTTACATCCACCGTCTCCAGAACCAAAATTTGTAAAACACAAAAGCTTGTGAGCTTGCAGTCCATGGGCTGCTACTAATGATGGGAAGTGGGCATTTGGCAGGCTCGGCCTAGTTAATGGTAAAGCCCAAAGTTGCACTCATATCAAAATTGGGCTCTACTAAGTCACCAAATATCAAAATTGGGCTCTAGGCAGGATCCAGCCACGGCCTTCCTCTGCGGTGGCATATTATGCATTTCGGCCACTGCCTTTCTCCGTGGTGGCATCATGGACTTCCTCCTCCACCGAGCTGGTAAAGGGTCACTGCCTTTCTCCGTGGTGGCATCATGGACTTCCTCCGTGGCTATAGCTTACTTGCCTCCGTGGCTATGCTCACGACTGTACTTCAGTGGTTGCACGCACTTCTTCCACCTCTCTCTCCACCCGGTACTACTCCTGGTGGTCACAAGAGCCCCCTCCAACTCCTCCGGCTGTAGGGTCCCCTAAGGGCTAATTCAACCATGATAACACTTTTCAGTTTATCCCTCATTAATTATTGGGTTATGCATTTAGAGTAGAATAAGTAAAAAGGTTATGGTAGTTTAAGGCATTTTGTCAACCTCCTAGAATTTACTCTCTTCATTCACTCCTTGGAGCAAAGATTGCATTCCAATAATTAACAAAGCTTTTTTTTGTTTTCTCTTCACATTATAGCTTTCTTTTTTATTTGTTCAATTCTCTTGACATTATAACTTACTACATATTACTATGTCTTCTCTTTTGGTAAAATGTTAGAATGGTGTACGTGTTTGAGCAAGCCTTCAGCTTCCTTCTCATCACTATCGAAAAATAAATTATTGCTTATTTTTCCAAACCTTCCATAGGAACTTCTGGGTTTGGACATCAACTTACTCATTTGAAAAAGTTTCTCATTCAATGGCAGAATAGAAAGGTGATAGGCACAAAAGTCAAATAATTATTTGGAAATCTGCTTCCTTAATTGGCTAGTAATGCATCTTTGGAGGGTTCTATTAACGATTCAAACTTTCTTGAAAAGCATGCCTAATCCTTAAATTGTACTTGCACACCTTGCCTTGGTAAATTTGTTCACTTTTTTTTCTCAAAATATTTTCATATTTTTTGTAAATACATTTTTCAATTATTTTTTTATATTACATATATTGTATTACGTTGTTACAACATATTTTTCTGCAAAAATTTTAAAAAAAGCAATTCAAATGGGCTCCAAATTCTTGAGGATTTTACCTATTGATTTTTGTTCTTGTCAAGTAATTAGAATTTTTGCTAGCTGTCTCACTCACATTTAAATGAACAACTTGTTCGTTATGTTTGATGATTCCGAAAGACCGAAAACATCTTTAATCGACTGTAACAAAATAAATAAATAAGGAAAATGGATAACTATCCGTAACGCACGTGATCTTTATCCGAGATTAGTACGAGAATAATGACGTCATTAAGACAACGGAACCCGATTCTTCTGCACTTTTATAAACACGTACTACTACCACTTCAGCAATTGTCACCCACCGTACGCAGCTGGAAGTCTTCCAATCTCGACTGGACAACTCAATTCATCTTCATCCGAAGCAGCTGAAATGGCAGAACCAAAGCTCTTTGAACTCAACAATGGCACCATCCAACTCAAGGTCTCCAATCTTGGCTGTACCATCACCTCATTGTCTGTCCCTGATAAAAATGGTACTTCTAGTGATTGTACATTTTCTTTTTTAGTTTTCCACTTATTTTGGCTGTATTGATCGAATCCAATTATTTTGATCAATTTGACTCTGTTACTAATGCTCTGGGTCTTTTTCTTTATAATGGATTTGTGAAGGAAAATTGGGCGATGTTGTTCTTGGATTTGACGCACTTGAGCCGTATCTGGTGAGTTTCTTGCTGTTATTATTTGCTAATTTATGCTTCAAACGCTTCTGTGGCTTTTCTTGGTATTGGATTTTGATCAGAATTTGGTCTAGGGGTTTGTTGGTTTTAGGTGAATTGGAAGGACCCTTTTGGTTTTTGTTTTGGTTGGTTTGTTCAGTTTTGATCGCAGGTAACTGGGATTTTGATTATTCTATGTCTGTGCATGCTTCAGAACGGGGCTGCACCTTATTTTGGCTGCATTGTTGGCCGGGTTGCAAACAGGATTAAAGATGGCAAATTTACACTCGATGGTGCTCACTACTCCTTGCCCATCAACAAGCCTCCAAACAGTCTCCATGGTAACAATACAATCACTTCTTGTTGAAATCTTTATCCATTAGTATGACTCTGATAGAGGAACACAGGATCTTATGATTGCTGAACTAGAGGAAATTGTGTCTTTTAAAACTATATTCATGAAATGGAAGTTTGACTTTCAAAGAGTATATTGCCCCCTTCAGCCTCCAAACTCGCTGTCTGTTTCAACGATCGAGATGCCATGATATGAGTTGTGACTGCACATATTGTTTTACTACATTGGAACTTTTTCGTTGATTGTGTATGCATGGTTTGCTCACGAGGACTTACAAGATACTGATGATATGAATGGGAGTCAGAAACATCAAATCTTTTCAGCATATTGCTGTGAAACACATGCATCAGTTTTGATGGCTTTTACCTATTTAGACTTTTGTACTTTACAGCAAATCATGTGGATAACTGTGGCTCTTTTGAGGGGATCATTCTTCAGCACAATTCTCTGCTCATATCTATCCTTCATTCTACTTCATTTAAATGTAATAGTAACTACCACGACTGTTCTCAAAATTTACTGAGGGACTTCTTTTCTGGATTTCACCTTTGACATAGTCAACAACGAATTCAGTAGCTGCAAATGATAATTGGCTCCTGAAGTATTACCTTGTTTCTTATCTTTGGGTAGTCCAACAGTTGTCCTTATGACCTGTAAGCCTTTTTCTCCTGTGTAGTACTCTTAAAAATGGATTTGTGATTTTGAGCTGTTAGATGCATAGGGCATAACTGCTCCTTGTGATAGAAATTTCACAATTTCTGCTGCATGAGTGAAATTTGCAATTATCCGCTTCATGTCTCTTTTTTTTTTTTCTCTTTGTACTTGTTTGGACATTTTGATCAATTTTAAGCCTCTGCTTTTATCTATAGATCTCATGATTCATCCTCACATTCCCAGTGTTTGATTTACATATTATTGTATAAAGAATATGATCAGTTTACCTCTATTTTTTTGTCAATTTTTCAAGGTGGGCATAAGGGATATGACAAGGTTGTGTGGGAAGTAGCGGAACACAAGCAAGGCAATAAACCATCAATCACATTCAAATACTATAGCAGTGATGGGGAGGAAGGTACTCTCTCTCTCTCTCTCATATGGTGGATGCAGAGCTGCAAGTAATTCTTCTTTTTCTCTTGGAAATAGGTTATCCAGGGGATTTAGCTGTAACTGCAACTTACACACTCACCTCAGCAACAACATTGAGGCTAGATATGAAAGCTGTGCCTCAAAACAAACCAACCCCAGTGAGTTTAGCTCAACATACCTATTGGAACTTAGGAGGCCACAACTCAGGAAACGTTCTTGATCATGCTATTCAGATATGGGCAAAGCATGTTACTCCTGTGGATCAGAATACAATCCCAACAGGAGAAATCATGCCGGTTAAAGATACTCCTTTTGACTTCACCACTGAGCAGAAAATTGGTAGTCGTATCCACGAGGTTGGCATAGGCTATGACCACAACTATGTGCTTGATTGTGAAGATGAGCAATGGGGGCTGAAGCATGCGGTGAAATTGAAGGATCCAGTGAGTTCAAGAGTTCTGAACTTATGGACAAATGCTCCTGGTATGCAGTTTTATACAGCCAACTACGTACATGGAATTGTTGGTAAAGGAGGTGCTCAGTATGACAAACATTCTGGGGTTTGTTTGGAAACACAGGGATTTCCGAATGCGATCAATCAACCAAATTTCCCTTCTATTGTTGTTCGACCGGGAGAGAAGTATGAACACAGCATGCTGTTTGAGTTTTCAGTTGAGTAAAGATGTTGAAGAAATTTAGAGAAGCAAATGCTAATAATAAAGTCCGACTTTGTATGCGAAAGATGATTGTTTTACCTTTAATCAGAACCTCGATGAATATATTTCCTGAAGTATGAACTGCATTATGGATGATTTTATGGGCCTTGTTAACATGTATCTAATTATCTATGCGTCTTTTCTTTCCGCCTCAAATGTTTTATTCTGTTTATTTTTGGTCTGCATCTTCGTCAATGTTTGATTTATGCATGATGACTCCCCCAGCTACCCCAACCCCACGGATGTGGCTAAGTCTAGTGTATGGTTGAGCTCTCGCTATCTTCATGGGTTCTTTTCTTCAAAGATAAACACATGAAGGATCTGGTATTGTGAAGGGTGATGTTGCATGAAGAAAATTAAATCTGGCATTGATAAATTTAAGAAAAAATAAATCATTTTTGGGAAGTGGTGACACATACGTCATTGTGTCATTTCATATTGTGGAATCTGTACATTTGCGTCTCTTGTGTGAAGTCCTCCTCAGATTGATTTAGCCTGATTCTTCCCTTTTTTTTCTACCAGGGTCACGTATCTTAGGCTCCATGGCAAGTTAAAATTGATTCCTTTGCTTGAAGTTTCAAGCCAAGCCAATGCTCCAGAAAGAACTCCCGAAGGGATGAAAGATAAAAAGGTTTCAAGTTTATTAATATCCAAGACTCTAGTACTTAAGTTAAATTTGGAATTCCAACTAAAAACTCGTTATAAACTTTACCCCGATAGCTAACAGCAATACAAGAAGCTGATCCTATAATACATATTTACAAATCTTCCGGAAACAGTTAAACAGGAACTGAAAGAGATAAAGCATCATATTTGAAGACTTTCCGGCCATTGTACTGTGCTCTTGCTACATGGTCGTAGATCTGGCATCTCAGAGATACTAATCAATGAATATGAGTCATTTCAACGAGGTCAAAAAGTAGTTAAATGAACAAACTTTTTGAACCAATTGACAGCTCGAGTCGGAGAAATTCCTCACTTCCAAATTGTTGCAAGAACATATTGACATACTGCCAAGCGTTGCTCTTAAGGTGCAAATAGCTATACCTGAAGCACAAAAGGAGTCAGATTATAGAGAATCAGAGCCGATAGTACAGATATGCTGATCACACTACTGAAAACTGAAACTAAGTACAACTACTTAAAGATTACAGTGACAATGCCAAAGAGTTAGAGAGTTACCTCCAATCATCTTACTTTTTGCGCACCAGTTCCAGAGGCACACTTTCCATAGCCATCTAAATCCCAATGACAATTTTGTTTAGATACGTACAGCAGGAAGGCCCAAGTACAAAATTAGACAAATTATGCTTACATATGATCTGGGAGTTTTTGGATCATATTTTGGATGTTTCTTGGTTTGCTCTGATTTAAAAGTAATGACGATGGTAGTTTTGAACTCTATTGAGAATGGACTGCACCCAAACAATTCGTAAGTGGAAATTCTTCAACTGCTCAATCATATGGAACATTAACAATACAAATAGATAAATCAAAAGCACATCACTCCAAAGAAGACTGAAAAGTATGAATGCCACCCCGCTCTGATGTGTGATTTTATATTACTTGAAAAAAAAATCCCATAAGAAGATTTCAATTACCTTATCCTACATTTGCAATACTAATGTGAACTTAACCAACAGATTTATACCAAAAACTAAAGTAATACATCCAACTGAATAAGAATATAATTGAGAATCCAACCTAATAAATAAAAGGTTTTGTCACATTACAATGAGGAACCTAAACCTGACCAAAGGCTTTTAACTATATTCTGACAAACTTGAAGCAGATAAACATCTTTAAGACTAAGTTTTCCAATCAGATTAAAGGTAGCCCCAATATGTGGCTAGAACTGTGGCCTGTCAGCTTCCTCTGTCAGTTATACAGATTGACAACTGATCTAAACTAATTATACTAAATGATTGCGACCATAACATTTGAATGAGCACCTACTCATAATCCTGTCTTACCTCTGTGAAAGTAAACAATAATATGAATGCTTTTTTTCAAAGCTAAAGCAGGTAAGCACTCATATGGCCTAGTTTACAATACCCAGTGTTTCAGAAACTTATGTGTTAACAGAAAAAGAAGTCAAAACAACATCTACATCTAATCATATACGCACCCTGCGAAAATTGTTGGACAAGTCAAAAGGCGTGGAAGAATGACATATATGGGTAAGGTCAAGCCACGACAGACATCTCCATCTGCTATCTGATGCAAGATTCTGGCAGAAAATCAATGAAACGATACAAATAGAGATTCTGAAGTTCAACAAAGGAAGGTTCTTGCCTGTGTTGTCTGAATAGAAGTGGTTTCAGTTGCTATTTTGTCGCCAATCAAAATTGACTCCACGCGAAGTAAGTGGATGTCAATTGATTGAATAGGGATTCCAGATGCTTCAACTGTTAACTCACCAATAAGTGGATCTAAAACCGAACACTGAGAACATACTTTGCCACTTATCCTGAAACCACCTGCAATAGTAATTCCATAGTTTATTAAAGCAAAGAAATCAATTTTAATCTTACAATAAGCAATTCTGATACTACTAGACATTAAAAATTATAGAAAGATGGATGAAAAAGAGGAAAGCCTTCAAAGATGTGGTGTCAACCACGTCAAATTTTATCCAATTTGCAACTCCAGACTTCTCTAGAATAGGATACTCTCAAGCTTACATCATACAGAGATAGGAATGCATTCTTCTACCTTTTGGAGTTGCTACATATACTTGCAGCAAATATATTGTCAGGACACGAACGAAAACCTCTATGATCTCTCCAAGATAGAAAATACCTAGCTTCTTTCGCTACGTTACAATCCTCAATTGTCTCTGCCCACTTTTATTTGTGAATCAATAATCAACAATGTCTTATGATCAAAATTGTGGATCTTTTAGAAGTTATACCAGAAAGCCATTCCTGCATAAAGGAAATTATAAAGAAAAGAGGAACAGATGATGCATCTCTGCGTGTGTGTGTCCATAAAAGTGCCCCAGGATGTTGTTCTGAAAACACCAAAATATAATGAAACATGAAATGACTAAATTTTACGTCAAAATGCAAATATTGTACGCAAAGCTCTAAGTTGACATAGTATGCAGATATCAAGAACTAATTACTTTCTAATTTTGACAATTGACTTCAAATAGAAATCTAAAATTGAAAACCAAAAGTGTGGGAAGGCAGGAGAACGGAGAATAACCTGATTTCAGCTCAGGAAGTAAAGGGTGTCTTTGAGTGTCCTGAGTGATGTAAAAGAACACCATTTCAGGAGATATAGGCTCCTGTGGAAGACTGTCTGAAAAGTAGGAGAGACAATGGAGCAAGCTTAGTGATATTTTGTGGAAGAGGCTATAAAAGACCACATAGACATTTGAAGCCACACCTTTTTCACTTTCAATTATGAATTCCACTGCAGTGGACAAAGATTTATGAAGGTACCCTCTTGCAACTTCTGCAGTTACCAGATACTATGATGGAATTCAGTAGACACCAAACAATATGAATAATCAAATGAATATTAAATTTAAAGCTGCCAAGAAGTAAGTGCATACCTGAATACTAATATCGGTTCCATGAAAAGTTTCATAAAATTTCTCCATATCGTCTTTTCCTCTTTCTTTCAGGATCACAGAAAATGGTATCTAAAATAGCAGGGTAAAGAAAAAAGATTCAACTTATTATTTCCTAACACATAATTCTGCATACTGCTTAGACAAGTAGACAAAAATTTGGCAGTTGATACCAAGATGCAAAAATCAAGAATGAGCAAACAAACCCTTGGGAGTGCACAAAAAACATACCTCTGTGACACCTGAAGCAATCCTTCCAGAAGGCTGGACTGTAATAGTCCTATTCCTGATATGGAAAACAGATATTATGGCATTAAAAAAATGCAATGAACAAGGACCACCAATAACAAGATTGGTTTATCAACATTCATTAAAAGCTCAGCATACATAGTTCTAAGGGAAACATAAACCGGTTAACTTTTTGAATCTACGGATTTAGGAGGCTCAATATTGTTAATTCTATGTCAAATGTCCAATCTTTATTCGAGGAAATGATAATTATATCACAAGAAACATGAAAGGACAGCCTTGATACAACCCTTCCAATACGTGAAACTAGAAAATCAACTGAAATGCAGACAAAATTTCCTTAAGCCATATTATCAATCTTAAGCTGTGAATAAGAGTATTGAGTAATTAACGAGCTTCAATTACTGAAAACGATTAATGAAACAAGGAAAGAGCTGAGGGACTTCGTACACAATGGGGATAGGCTTGACGACACCGTAGAAGGACTCAATCACCCCAGCTGTTCCTCCACGAACCTACAAAACTTAAATTTTTTTTCTTTTTGAGATTTAAAATGCAGCAATAGGAATGTATTAAAAATATCAACTGGAGTTTAAGAAGCAGAAGAAGAAAAAGAGAAGAGGGGACGAGAATTGCCTGCAAGTTGACAGAGCCATTGATAGTGAGGCGAATTCCTTGGTGGGAGATGGAAGATGACAGGTTTGCTATGATTTTGCCTTCCAGAGATTCCTACAAGTCATAATATAGTTCAACTCAAAAAGAAAAATAAATTTGTTGATTAAATGGGCATTCAAAAAGAGATTTTTTTCCAGTTGTGAGTGACACTGTTTGTTGCATACATTGGGCCGGTAGATGCGATTTGATCGGGAGAGTTTAATCTCAATTGACATCGCCACCAGCCGCCACCGCCAACAACTTCTGCTCGAACTCGACGACCCTCTTCGCCGGGCAGCTGGCGCTTTGCTTCTAACTACCTTCGGGAATTACGAGGAATTAGGGCCGCGACAGTTGGTCGGTTTTTTCTGTTATTTTTGGCTCGGGGGTTTCCAGTAAACGAATCGCCCGTTCTGATCGAGTTCAACGCTCGCACTGCCTAAGTTGTTGGAGCTTGGTAAATTTTTGCTTTCTCAAAGCTTATCATTGGTGTTAATTAGTAACCTCTGACAACAGTTTTCAAAAAAAAAAAAAACTAATACTAGAATAACAATTGGAGTGCAGATTGATTGATTTACAAAACTTTTAATTAGGTTTTTGTCAATATCACTTAGCACCTTGAGCTTCTAAGTATTTCACCTACCTCCTCCAATTTAACCTTTTCTTTTTGGTAACATATTCAGCTACTAGGAGAAAAAGTAAGTTAACAAAATCAATTAAATGGGGAAAAAATATTTTCATTTCAATATTTCCTTTTTTGTTCATATACTTTTCTCCTTTGATACTTTTAACTTGCAAATTCATCTCTAAAATTCACATATTGGGATGGATAAAAGTTTTACAAACTTAAGAACTATTGTGTAAGAGTTTTATTCAAATGCAACAAAATTTAGTAGTAACAACTATCATATGCATCACTCTTTCCATTAGAAACATTGCTCATACTGCTAGAACTACATATAATTGGAGTTAGAAGTGAAAGAATTTGAAACATTAATGAATAGATTTTGAAAATTCAAAATTAATCATCAAAGAAACAAGCATGTCCTGCTTAACTTTAAGAACGAAGTCATATAATTCACCAACATTCGAGAATGAAATAATGACTTTAATTACAAGTTACATTAGAAATTTTCTTTAAACAGGAAGCAGATAATAAAATAAGCCTACTTTTGCTTTGGGGAATGTATACTTCTTCGAGTAACGTGAATATGATGAAATAACTAAAATGAACAGCATGAACAAATGTGTTTGGTAGAGACGTCAAAAAATCTAACGAGTATGGACTATTTAGTAGTCACACAACCAGGGATGTTAAGAGGTTGAACACATTCAACATTTTCAGCGCTCCATATGAGGGTTGCTTTGAAGGCAGATTGACTGCTAGTGGCGATGATATGTCTAAGTATGCTGCATCTCAAGGATTCAATCGCATTCATATAGATTCCCCAAATCTAATAAAAATTACCTTCAAAATAAAAAGTGATTTTACAGGTTTATATATACAATCAACTCGATAAAAGCTTACGATAGATTGTTACTAAAGAATTACTTTTAAATTTACTAGATATTTGGGCATTGTATATTCAAGTCCAAAATTGTGATAATTGATCTAATTATACATCTATCAACTATTTAAGTAAACAATTTATGAGTTTTTTTAAAATTTAACTTAATCATATGAAAGTTCTATTTAACAGATTAATTTAGAATACCATTAATGGTTTATCCATGTTTGTAACTCTCAAAGTTTTCGCATATGTAATCTTTGATATTTTTCTCCATTCTAATTCTCCTTTAAACCAATTGTAGTGGGACATTCTAAATCTCCCTTCAATCAACCACAGTGGGATAGATCAAAGATTCTAATGTCTTCCTATATATATATATATATAAGAGTAAATCTTATATACACTAACAGTAACAGTGCATACACTATTATGGTTGGATGCATATCACATGAGCAAAATTTGAATTTGAATTTTAAATTCAGATGAATTATCATGCATTCAAAAATGATGATGTATATACTATTAATGTATAAAAGATTAATTCTTTATTATAAGTCATGCATTGGCATTTCGCATTATGTTGTAAGTCTACTTGATTTTTATGGAACTAAAAAAGGTTAACTATTAAGCCATTTTGTCCTACAAATAGTTGTTTTACATTCCTATTAATTTCTCTCCTGCCCTTGTTGTGTTTTCTAATACTTAACATACTTCCCCATGAAATATTGAAGAGTTCAAACATGAGTTCATAATTTTGATGAACACAATCTCAACACTGAAACATACTACTATATATATATATAAAAAAACTGGCTTAATGGCTTTAGTTATTATTAAAGTTGACCTCTTTATGCATATTAACTTAGTCGTGAATAGATTACAGGGGGTTTTTTTTTTTCAAACTTATCAACTCATACACGATTAGAGTTTACAACTTAACTCATATAAAATCTTTAGTTGAACTTAATTTGATTAGTGGACAAATCAATTTTGAACTGTTATTGAATTGAAAGAGCAAGATTCTAGTATTGCAAAGAAAATAGTAGTATGAGAAAAAAAAAACATGCATAAAAAAGATATTGAACTAGCTTTAAGCCTTTAACCCTTGATCATGTCGCCATGAGATTTAATAGAAAGTTAAATAAATACCCAAGCTGCAAAATAATGCGGAAAAGAAAAAGTTTTCTATTGGATTACTTGGCAGTCTCTGAGTGGTAGAGGCTAGCAACCTTGACGTGGCACAGCAAACATATAATTACAAAATCCCAACTTTCTCCATCCCTCTGCCAAAACAAAATTCGACGAAGAAAGAACGAAACTCGGTAGTAATTCCAGTGATCAGACCATGAGAAACCGAAATCAGAAAAGAAAACTCATCCGATTGAGCTACGTTCTCCTGCTCCTGGGGCTCTTTCCAATGTCTACAATCGCCCGTCCATTTGTCCTTGTCCTTTCCCAAGACGACCTCAACATCAAAGACCCGGTAACCGACGGAGTCTCTGATTCCGACCCAACCGACTCCGACTTCGACGACTTCATCGATTCCGATGCCAAACCCGATTACGAGCTCGACCCGGGCTCATGGAGCCCCATATTCGAGCCCAGCACCAACAATTCTCCGTACTTTAACTCCTCCTCCTCCCCAGATGAAGATGTAGAAAATAATAATGACGAAAATTTTGATTTAATTTATTATTTGGGGGTGAAGAAGATGGTGACGGCGGCGAGAAGAGGCGATGAGAGGGGAATGGCGGAGGCAGCGATGGAGATCGAGACGGCTGCGGCGGCGGGCCACTCGCACTCGCAGTCGGTGATGGGGTTTTTGTATGGAATGGGGATTATGAGAGAGAGGAGTAAAGCTAAGGCCTTTTTACATCATTATTTTGCTGCTGAGGGTGGGAATATGCAGTCCAAGATGGCTCTTGCTTTTACTTATTACCGCCAAGATGTAAGCTTTTTAGCTCGATTTATATAAATTTCTCATCTTTTTGGGGTATTTATGATTTATACTTGAAGTACCTTGGTGGCAACTAAAGATAAATAATTAAATAAAACTTGCTTGAAATTTGATGTTTTGAAGTTATTTTCAAGTAGGGATAGTGGACATTTTGCTGTTTATAGAGCTGAATATCGGGGAACATATGATGATGTAGTAGTAAACTCAAATAATCAGAATATAGGAGTTTTTATAATGCCCTGTTCAATGCTTTCTTCTCTCAGTCCTATCGTTTACTAAATGCAGCTCTAGGTTTAACAAGTTACTGTCATTGAACGGAGTTGAGCTGTTGTATTTAATCTCGGTTAATGTAAGCTTTTGTTAAATGCTTCTGCCTGGCCAATCCCTGAAAATGTGATCATCATGTCTTTGATTGCAGATGCATGAGAAAGCTGTTCAACTCTATGCTGAACTGGCTGAAATTGCTGTAAATAGTTTTCTGATTTCAAAGGACTCACCTGTCATCGAACCGGTTAGGATTCATAGTGGAGCTGAGGAAAATAAGGAGGCACTGAGAAAGTCTAGAGGAGAGGAGGATGAGGACTTCCAGATTTTGGAGTACCAGGCACAGAAAGGAAATGCTGGTGCTATGTACAAAATTGGAATATTTTATTACTTTGGATTGAGGGGAGTCAGACGTGATCATGCAAAGGCATTAGCATGGTTCTTGAAGGCTGTGGAGAAGGGTGAGCCGAGGTCAATGGAACTACTTGGGGAGATATATGCAAGAGGTGCTGGAGTTGAAAGGAACTACACTAAAGCACTGGAATGGTTAACACTTGCTTCCAAGCAACAGCTTTATTCAGCATACAATGGAATGGGCTATTTATATGTTAAAGGGTATGGAGTGGAGAAGAAGAACTATACAAAGGTAAAAGTTGATGCTATTTCCTCTCCTTCCCCCACCCCCCCCTTTCTGCTCCTTGTTCTGACAGGCAAGTTAGATTGGTCTTTATATAACCTAGCTACCTATTTTAGCTCCGGTCTGGAGTTAAAATTTTAGTTTGAGTACATAGGTATAAGAGCCGAGCGTGAGAACGTGCTTTTGGTCCGTGAGGATGGCATTGAGAGTATGGCTGGGAACTTTACATTGTTTTCTCATATCTTGGGTTGTAGTGTGTTGATTGTTGAGGTTTCAAGCTGATGATGGCATACTGTTTTTGGCAAGTTCTTACAGTTTTTGAACTTTTATTGTAATTGATGATCATCTCTAAGTCACATCATCTAAACCTTGTGTATGGGTCCTGTAGGTTCATCTTTGCTGCTAATATGAGCTGAAATCTTCTTTGTCACAGGCTAAAGAATACTTTGAGAAGGCTGCTGAGAATGAGGAAGCTGGGGGGTTTTACAACCTAGGCGTCGTGTACCTAAAGGGCATTGGTGTGAACAGGGATTTGCGGCGAGCATGTAACTACTTTATACTGGCCGCCAATGCAGGTCAACCAAAGGCATTTTACCAATTGGCAAAGATGTTCCAAACTGGTGTTGGCCTTAAGAAAAATCTCCCCATGGTAAATCATCCATTGTCCTATACATTTCTTAATGTCCTTTAAAAAATATATATATTAGCTGTTTATGAATGAAATCCTTGTTCGTTTGCCAAAGTGATATAGTGGCCTGCATTGTATGTAACTGTGCTTTTGGTTCATTTTTCTGTAGATGATATTTCAAGTTCGTTACTAGTAAACTGGTGTTTGTGCTTGTTCATAAGTGGATTTTTTGACAGTGATATTCTACTTAGCCTACTCCTAGTATCCTTTCACTCTGCCATTGCGTCAACTATCATCTATAAGCTTAGATCATGTAGAAATTCCACCTATTGTTGCTTAATTGGTAGGAGATGATTTTGATCATCTGTGGATTATTGGGCTACATAGAGCAAAGTTATAACTGGTATTAGTGCTTTTCAATGCTTTATTTTTCTTACTGTATTGCCTTTTAACTCTGAATAGACTATTTAGTATCTAAAAGATTAAAAATCTCATCTGGTTATATTTTGGTCCACCTGTTTCTAGGCAACAGCTCTATACAAGTTAGTTGCAGAACGTGGACCTTGGAGTTCCATGTCCAGATGGGCACTAGAATCGTATCTAAAAGGTGATGTAGGCAAGGCATTCCTCTTATATTCAAGGATGGCAGAGTTAGGGTATGAGGTAGCACAAAGTAATGCTGCTTGGATTCTTGACAAATATGGCGAAAATAGCCTGTGTCTGGGAGAATCTGGAATCTGCAGAGAATCAGAGAGGCATCTAAGATCTCATGCTTTGTGGTGGCAAGCTTCTGAGCAGGGCAATGAGCATGCTGCTTTGCTGATAGGGGATGCATATTATTATGGCCGGGTAGGTTTATTACATCCAGCTGGCAGGATGGCTAGTTTTGGTCCTAGATTCTGTCCTCCAAAAGTTCAATATGTATTCTGATTTTTATTCTCTAGACTAGGTTTATGGCTTCGTGTATTATAGTTGAGAGAAATGAGATAGATTTCAGTTTTATTTGGTGGGAGAAAAAGAAGGGGGCGGGGTAAGTGGAAAGGAGGAAAGTAGCTTTTGCACTTGAATAGATTACACGGACCTCAAAAGTTTTTCTCGTTTTTCTTTTACAGGGGACAGAGCGAGATTATGATCGTGCAGCGGAGGCTTATATGCATGCCAAGTCGCAGTCAAATGCTCAAGCTATGTTCAACCTGGGTTATATGCATGAGCATGGCCAAGGACTGCCGTTTGATCTTCACCTGGCCAAGCGATATTATGATCAAGCATTGGAAATTGATCCTGCTGCAAAGTTGCCTGTGACTCTAGCCCTAGCAAGCTTGTGGTTGCGAAAGAACTATGCTAACAGTTTCATGGTAATATTATCTTCTCTCTTGATAGTCTCTCAACTCCTAATTCTTTTTTTGTGTTTCTAAGTTTGACTGCTACTTGCCTTTATGTTCCAGGTTGAGTTCATTGATTCACTGCCCGAATTGTACCCAAAGGTGGAAGCGTGGGCGGAGGATGTGATTATGGAGGAAGGAAATGCAACTATTTTAACTCTTTTTGCATGCCTCCTAACCGTGCTCTACCTTAGGGAGCGACAGCGCAGACATGCTGTTGTTGCAGGTGGAGGGATGGCTCCTCAGCAACCTTTTGAGCAAGCTGTGCTTGCGGGTCGTTGAACATACGGAGGATAAGATTGACACTACATGAAGAGGTGAGATACATGTCGGATGTTGTATAGAATTTTCATTTTCTTAGTTTGACCAAAGATATAACTGAGGGGCATTAGACAAGGTAGAGTAAGAAGGAATACCATTTGCCAGTCATGTCAAGCTTGTAAGTACAACAGATTTTGCAAGTTGTAGATTTTTTGAGTGGAAAATCTGTCGTGCAAGTTTATTACGTTACATTTTATGAAATTCAGTCAGATTCGAGATGCCAAGGCTTTGTAAGAAATAGTCCTGAAACATTTTAAATTTTAGCTTCATGAAGATTTTTCTTCTGTTGAGATCCTTTTACATTCTTCCCGATTCCCGTGTAGCATGCGGACTTTTGCAGACATTTAAGGAATCTGCAAATATTGGCAAAATTAGACGTAGTTACCGAAGGAAAATAAACCGTGGTAAAGACAAATATGCGTAGATCAGAAAAACCTGTGACCAAAATATTTATTACTATTAGTTAAGGAAAGAAAATTGTGGTAAAGACAAGCTACGAAGGAACCAATAAAACAATATACTCCCTCCGTTCCACTTTGATAGTTCTATTTTTCTTTTTGGTCTGTCCCAAATTGTAGTCCAGTTTTCAATTGAAGAATGTAGTTGTATTTTAATTTTCCTAAAATACCTTTATTCAATGTAAGTTGTTACTATAAACCTACCCCATTTAATGAGAGTTGATTTTTTTTTTACCATCAATACAAGTTCTCATAAAGTTGTACTTTATTTAATGTGAGGGTATTTTAGAAAAATAGCAATCTAAATTTACTTTTCTAACAAAGTTAACTACTTTTTCTTAAACTGTGTGAAAAAAGAAACAGAACTATCAAAGTGGGACGAAGGGAGTATTTTGAGATTCTGAGCACTGGTTGTTGGTTAAAAACAAATCAAGATTCAGGTAAAATTTTCTCGACACATTTATTGATGACTAAGGAAAATAAACCGTGGAAAAACAAGATGCACTCGGACCAGAGATATGATAGAAAACCCCAGTTCAAAATATTTTAGGCCGCGTCAATTAAGGCATCAATGAGCCGGTGAACCATATTGCTAAGTTGTTTCATTTTTTTTTTTAATAACGAACAGAAATGGTGATTTTATATATTAATACTTGATAATACAAGAGTTAATTATAAAAAAGGGCAACTGCCCTCATATCTTTCCTTACTATATTCATTAGCTATATTGGGAACGTATTGTCTCATTCTATGTCATGTACTAGTTTGATTGCATGTTGAACTAGTATATGATTACACATATTTCCTGATCTATACACAAAAGAAAAGTCACTATTCAAATTCTTCCTTCATCTCCTCAATATCCTCTAGGACTGTTGCAGTGCTAATGTCTTGAACATTGCTTGCATTGGTTTGGTCCACCAGAGATTTAGAGTTTGATTGGACTTCTATCATAGTCCATCTTGCACCTTCGGCCATCATAAGCGCAGCTCTCACTGTCAGAGCTTCTTCCTCGATAGCTTTTCCAATCTTGCTTTCCATTATACCCCTTGTTTTCAGTGGTTTCCCCCATGAAAACCCAAGGGAAGGCACATATCTCTCCTCCGAGTTGTTAGGAGTGGACAAAATTATCCGTTAACTCGAAAACCCGTTATATCCGATCCAATTCGAAAATTAGGATATCCGATTTTTATTATTTGATCGGGTTAAAAAAGGGTCGGGTACCCGCTAAGATGCGGGGCGGGTTAGGGTCACATAATTAAAAACCCGCGGATACCCGATCTGCCCCGCATATATATATATTTATACACATACTATAAAATAATAAGTTAGAACTAAATAAGTAATTTTATTGAACAAATTGCATTACAAATATAAGAGACTATAGTTTATTTACAAGATTCATTTGTAAAGGTTATGATCTTATATTTTATAGAAAAAAGTTTAATTAATGTGGAACATGTATATTAAAAATTGTGCTACTTATTCAAACTTTTATTGATTTTGAATTCTTTTAATTTTTTTCCTTTATCTTATATTCTCTTCACATGCGTGTTTCTTGGTGGGAAATCTTTTTTTAGAAAAAAAAATTTATTAAATCTTAGATGAATGTGTAAAATATAAAATTAAATTGATATAAATCATTTTTTTTAAATTAAATAATAAATGGAACGGGGCGGGTACCCACTAATCCGACCCTATCTCAGTGGGTACCCTATAATCGGGTACCCGCTGATATGCGAGGCGGGTAAGAGTCAGAAAATAACTGACCCTCAAGGTACGGGTCGGGTCAGCCAAATGGTGAATGGGGTGAGTATCCGACCCGTGCCCACCTCTACGAGTTGTTCTAAATGAGCACAGAGATGATTAAAGAAAACAAGGATAGTAGTCTATGAAACTAAACTTTTAGATATTATCCCTTTTGAATTGTTTTTTTTTTTAAGCAAGGATATGTGAAATTTAAGAAGCAGAGGGGGAGATGAAATTTTAAAAGTGTGAAAGAGCAAAGAGAATTTGGACTCAGCAATTCTCATTTCTGAAGTTTCACGTTAACCATTAGAGTCACTAGATTAAGGCTTGAGGCTTCCTTAGTTGTAGATATTGTCCCTTTGAACCCCCCAAGAACCGCTGCCAGTCCTGGTTTGTAATTTTCTCTTCTTTTTGTTTTTGATTTGAGCATCCTCGCTTGAATTTCAACTTGTAGGCAACTAAATATGGTAAGAATGTAGGTTTAGAACGACTCCTAAGGCCCAAGGGCACGTGCTTATATACATGTAGCCCATTCTTAGACGTTGTACATCTCTAATTTACATAATCACGAGATTTAAGATTTGATAAAAGCAAAAAGTTTGTAATTTACATAATCACGAGATTTAGTAATATTACACTTTGAACATTACTACAAAAAGAACTCAAAAAAGAAAAGTTAAAAAGAGATGCACCGAACAAAAGAGACGCTCCCGCGGATAGTCCAATAAGTTCCGTAGTCTAATCGTTATCAGCAAATCCTGTGATTGACCACCGTGTGCTAATTTGCTGTGTATCCTTGGGGCGAAACTCTACACAGTCTTAGGGGATTAGTCTGGCCGCAAGGCTCGGATGCACCTAAGTGAAAAAAAAAAACAAAAAACAAAAAAGACGCCAGCTATCTGCCTAATTCAACAGCCGTGTGGCAAACACGCGATAATTCCTACTTCCCCAAGGGTCACCCTTATCTACGTAATAAGATTTCAGGCAACATTGCATCCAGGGTGGATTTCTAAAACCATCTTTCATTTCTCTTCCATCGTCACTCTCTGGAATGCCCAGCAATGTATTTCGCTTCCTTGTCATCACATCAACAGGGTAATAACCACCAAAAAAGTTTACCTGTTAACAAGAAAAGCCACAATTGAGCACGTCTCTAATGGGTAAAGGATTAACAAAAAGATTATGTGCTAAATTATCATGTTTACCGCATCATCTGCATAAAGAAAAGCATGGATTCGAGCAGTTGCATCCTCTAGCGTCAATCTGATCCTATAAGCTCCAACAGGAGAATAGAAGTCCTCAACCCTCCATGGAAACACTGCTACAACCCGAACTACACACCTGAATTTGGATGTCACCTGCAAAGATTCAAGCTCGTTGATTTTGGAGGAACAGAGTTGTACACAGCTCCAGAGCTCAGAAAATGTAATTACTATTGCATTGGACTTGTATTCCAGAAAAATCTAAGAGAGCACCACTGAAACACCTAGTACACAAAAAACTCACCGAGACAAATGAGATGTCAAATCAAGAACAAAATGGGAAATGATAATAGATCTACCATTAGCATTTCCTTTTATACAAATCTTAACAACATACAAATGGAGATACCTCTGGGTTGGTAAGGACATTCATCAAAGTCACGAAAGGTACATCCGGATGATCAGTTTCTGAATGTTCAGAAAATGAGAAATATGAATAACAGAAGGTTGGTGTCAGCACATTAGGATAAAGCCAAGAAAATAAATTGGATATCAGACCTGTAAGATCAGAAGGCCAAGGAAAGCATGAGAGAGGCATCCTTCCCCATTTTGATGACATTCGCTCATCGTAGCTCCTAATACAGACAAATGAGAGGTTAATGTTTTGTACCAGAATTGCTTACAACATAGGAGGCAAACTATCTATATCAGACACAAACCTTTGGCGCTGTAAGATAATGTCATCCTCATCAGGCAAATAGCAAATCTTGGTGAAGGGCATTATAAAAGCACACCACAGTGCAGCATGAGATTCACACTTCAAATTAATAAATTTTACCCATCTACCAGATTTAAGGACATTCAAATCAAGCTTCTCATTGCCTCGCCTGATAATCACCCTTAAGACGGTGCCAACAGCTGGAAAGGTACAGAGGACATCTCTTGGCAAAGGAAATGGTTCCAGTTGTAAGGGAAGTGGATTTTCCTTTTCATCCTCAAACCTGTAACATGGAATGAAAATTATTTGGAAAGGATACAAAATCTTTGAAGCAAAATTGCAAACATGTCTCAAAAGAATAAATGAACATAATCAGATGACTGGAGCACTATATCAGTATTCTCAATCAGAATTGGCGGAAGTTCAACAGTCAAATTACTTAGTAACCACGAAGTATAGTATTCTATAACTGCAAAATCAAAATATGACTATGAGCAAATCGCTGTAATAGCCAGTTTGTGACCAATTATGCAAAACTGAAGGGAATGAAAAGATCAAGTTCAGAAAGCCATACAGGAAAATTAATAGTGGACCACACTGTATGATCAAATAAAATAGACATGAGACGCAATAGTTCATCAAAAGAAAAAATAAAAAAGCTATAATACCAAGAAGGAGAAACAAGCTTTTAAGTGAAAAGAGAGAAAAAATATGTCTCCCTACTGATCAGTTAAAATGGTTGCTCTCTTCCATATGCAGCTTAATAATATATACAAGTGAAACACAAATGGGAAGTCAAAGAGCTGCTATAATAGACCAATGCGTGCCTAAAACCAATAAAGCAGATAAATATGCCAAGAATAAGCACTTAGCTCTGATGAACAGAATACAACAAGGAAATGTATCATAGAAATGGAGTTTAAAAAAGAAAAAGACAACTCACTTTGGTTCAACGAGGGCAGGTGGAGTGTCAGTCCCATCCCAAACAAATAGGATCCACTCATCTTTTTTGACTTCACATAGATGAAGAATCTTGTATAAGAAGATGATTAATGAGCCAAAGAATAAGCAATATCTTCAAATGCAAAAATAAGCAAAGAAACTATCAAAAAACTAAAAGCGTTCCCCTTACTGAGTACTAATTGAAAATGACTGTGCCAAAGTATTGTTAAAGTACCTTGCAAGCCAAATTAAAGTGCTCTCCTTCTCTGATCTCCTTTAATGAAGGTAAATCCCGGGATCCTATCAGGTGATTGATCAACATTGAAGTACATCAGTACTGCTAGCACTTACTTTTAACCAAAATTTATTAAATTGAGATAGCAGGAAATCTCAATTTTCTACAAGGTGATAAAATTGAGATGAGCCATGATCTAATGCCTTTAAACACAAAACTTTCAGGTTAACAATATGAACGAAAGAAAAGTATAACAGATAGAATGCAGTCAACTACACAGCCTTTTTGAAGTGTCAATGCAAAATTGAGATGAGCCAAGATCGAATGCCTTGAAAACATAAAACTTTCAGGTTAACACAAGGAACGATTAAAGATCTAGATCAAAGAAAAGTATAACAGATAGAATGCAGTCAACTACACAACCTTTTTGAAGTGTCAAGGCAAGTTGTATTACCACAGATCCAAGACTTGAGAACTCTGTGTTCAATTAACGTTCCTAGCAAACCTTCGTGGAGGTTCATAAATGGGCGAAAAACTCAGTTCAACCTAGGCATTTGTACTTTCCATTTCTAATTAGACAAGGTTCTCAAAAGGACCAGCAGAGTAAACACACAGCCTCCCAAGATCAAGACAGGATTTAGCATGAAGGAATTGAAGAGAGTACCTGTTTCATTTGGGTGCTCGATCAACCACTTACGTAATTCCAATATGAATTTCTTGTCTTGTTCTCTAGCATGATATGTAGCGGAAAATTGATATGGAACGAAGCTTCTCCCATGTTTTCCTTCAAACAAAGCAAATGAAGAGAACTTCTTGTTGAAAACAGCATAAACCTCTGAACCATGCATTTTCATCTGCAAGGTATGGTCTAATTGTAGTAATAGGAATTGGACTAAACATCCACAAAACGAAGGAAAAGAAAAGGCCATTCAAACGAAGAGTGGAAAAAGGAAATGGAACAAACTAATCATTCCTATCATCATCGTCATATCTCATTGTTGCCCAAGAACACAGTCACACAGTTTTCCAGTGATACTTATAAAGTAAAAAGCCAGTGGATTAGCAACAATGACAAATTGAAATGAAACATATCCCAACAATCAAAAATTGAAAATACACTACTAGGATGTTCATGAAAAATTATGCATCTCCTTCATCTTACCGCATCAAACTATGAACCAATCCCAGATCATCTATACTTACTAACCAGCAGCAAAAATATAAGCTAATTCAACTGTAGAAATGCAAAAGAAAAAAAAAAAGAATAGCTAAACTAGTACGAGAAGCAGCACATTTTAGCATCCACCACGAAACTGGTACCTCGGCATACACTTCCAATTTACCAATTAACTCTTACAAAATAAATAAATAAATATATATATTCTAACCAAGACTGAAATAATTCAAAAACAAAACGCTTCATCCTATTGACGCGTAAAAGGCGATAATTAACAAAATGAGCTCTTTTAACTACATTGAATATTTGAATTAAATGAAGTTAACTAAGCAAAATAAAATAGCAGTGAAACAAAAAATAATATACCACAACGTGGGATAGCTGAATTATGTCCCCAGCAGCCATAACCTGAGGAAGCTTCTCCATATTTTCCGCGAAAAAGTTAATTGCAATACCGGGACTTGGCTTGGACTCATCCACGATTCTAATTGTGCAAAAACAATCTGCAAAAGGAAAAAAAAAAGAGCTATCACAACCAAAAAATAATAATTTTTCTCAAACTGAACCAAAAAAAAAAAGGGGAGAAAGTTTTCACCAGTGCCCTTAGATTGTTTGGGGATGCTGGTTTCGATAACTACTCCAATGAGATTAACTTTCTGATTAATTGAAGCTATGGCATCAATTAATTGGAGAAATCTGTAGTCGTCTCTTCTTCCCATATTGCTCTGTCTCTTCAAAGTTCAGACTACCACAACTCGCAACTCACAGAATCAGTTCATTTGGTCACTCAATAAATGTACCCATCGTCAATTGCAGAAGGACCCTTCAAAATTTGGCTGATTAGAAATTTACCCCCTACACTTACTTATAAGAGAAGGTATTTCCACTGTTACAAACCAGAGGATGTAAAGTTCTATACGACACAATCAAACAGAAGGCCCAAAGCTGAATTATATATAAGCCCAGCCAGTGTAACCAACAAATTACAATTGGCTAGCAGCATCTTTCAGCTATTAGTAATAAAGTGACAACAAGTGCAAAGAAGTTTGTGCAGCTGGTCTCTGATGAGCAAGAATAGGAAAACGCTTTCTAGTTTCTATAAAACATGAAGTTTTTGAACATGTTGGAACCAGTAAAGATGGACAAGTTATTAAGTCTAGAAGGCATCTCTATTATGTTAATCAAGTCTAAAATAACTTAACAGGCTAGCGTTGCGTTTTTGTTGCGTTGAGTTTGTTGGCCTCACGCGATACATTCACCGAATGAACAATTGATCAATTTTTTTATATAAAAAAATGATATTTTATATGATACACGATGAAAAGATAGTCTATCTCATTCAAAGATGATCTATCTTGTATCGGCAAAGATGATCTATCTTGTATCGGATCTAAAATTTTACAAGTTGAAATTTATCTAGTTCAAATCGGTAGGTATAATTCTTGTAAGTTTTAGTGCAAGCTCGTGCAAATTTACATTTGTTAACTTGTAGAACTAATTTGATGATTACATCCAAACAGTGTAGTAACAATTATACCAACCGATTTGAACTGAACATATTTTAACTTGGGAGGTTTTCTGATCATCTTCTCCTCCAACACAAGCATACTCGTCTAGCCCACCTCACCGCAAGGTGGCGTACCTCCTATTCCAAACCATGCGTGGATTGGATTGTACAATCATTTTGTTCTTTCTCGGTCACTTTCAACCAGTGCGTATGTACATAAATTCTCTGGCAAATGGCAACGGGGTGTGGCTTAGTCGATCCTTTTGGCGATGTTCCTTCATATTTATTGGAAGGGAATATAATCGCATCATGATTTGGCAAAATTTACCATATACCTAATTGATGAAACAAGGTGGGAGCTTGACTTCCCTGTGTGGCTTAGGATTGAAGCCCACAAAGATGTCCTGGCCGTGTGCCAGTAGTATGTATATGTTAGGAATATTGTAACCTTTCTCACATATATATTAAATGATGACATTTTGACAAACAAAAAAAAAAGGCAACGGGGTGTTATGGATGGGTTAACCTTTTCGTATCAATGGTATCAGAGCCAGACAAATAACCCCAACGTCCCAAGTTCGAGTCTCGCGGGACTCTATCTCGAAGAAGGGGGAGCTCCAAATTACCAGGCCAACGGGGACGTCGGCATCTAAGGAGGGATGCTTGTTATAGAATTTCTGGATCTTGTATGAATGGGTTAACCTTTTCGTATCACGGGATAGGGAAGTTTTCCCCGCCCCCGGTTCTGTGTTTAAAAAACCTTCCCCCCACCATCGCTCTATCCCCGGCTCTTCCCGCCCTGCACCACTGCCCAACAGGTGGCTCGCCATAATTTCTTGGTTGGGAGCGCAAGCATAGCTACAGGTGTACATAATCGTCATCGTCGTCTTCTTGGTTGGGAGTGTATTATTCTTTATTGGAGAACTTAATTTTTATTACAATTGACTACAAATTTTAATTTGTCATTCTGGTAGTGTCTTTACGTTTAATTTGGAATCTTTTCGTTTAATTTGGAGTCTTAATGCTAATAAGAGTCGGAATCTGCACCACCGCGGAGACTAGTTTGGCGTAAGCCAGGATACCCCTCTTATGTCGCACCTAAGAAAAGGACCCGATCTTGGTTGTGTCAACCTGTTTCAGAGTATCTTCCTCCTTGAAGCTTATAATCTTTTCTAGATGTAAATCATCCTTCTACTTCCATTTCTACGTTTCATACCTTGTGTCCACATCTTTTCGACGTTCTTGGTTGCCCCTCTTGCGCACACAAATGTCTGTTGAAATTCAAGAAATTACACTTACAGAAGGCAACGAGGATGTCAATACAAATTTAATCAGGCAGCAAAGCCAAAAATTCTTTTGCTGCTTGCAGAAGCCAATGCAGCTAGCATTAGAAATTGTAAACCAAAACAGAGATTAATTTTTCCAACTTAATTTACTGCTTAATCATGCATGCATGCATTAGAGACTTTCGAGCGTACAAGGATGAAAAAGTCACGCAGAAACAAGAGTGAATACGTCCCAACTGTTACCAGGGAGCCCCTGCCTCTATCTTCCCTTGGTTGTCCTCAGAGTAAACGACATCGTGGGCGAAACACATGTAGCTGAGCAGGAAGGATCCTTATTTATGATCTTGGGGCTGAGCAAATCACCAAAAAAGGGATAGGAAAGATTCCACTTGAGGTTTGGCCGGAAAGGGTTTCTGATCTAAAAGATCTAAGGTCATACCATATAGAGTTATGACCACTATGTTCAAGCACTATGGAGAAGAAGCAATCAACAAAACAGAAAACTACAGAGAGGAAGGACTTCTGTGTTGTTTCAAAAGCATTTTGTGAGAGAGGATATTGTTTCTGTGTGGTCTTTCCAAGTTTAGACAAAGAATCGAGTGAAAGAGAGACACCGCCGAAGAAAGCTCTTGCATGCAGGAAGCTTGTAATCTGCTGTATGATTTTCTAACAAATTTGCCCTTTACGCTATGCATCTGTTTCCCTTTACGCTAGCACTCTAACGTTTGATAGTTTAATAAAGAACCTTTGCATTTGAAAATTTTTTATCATTTCTAGTTCTGTGATTAGTCGCTCGACTTGAGAGGTTTTCATCTTACAGAAAAATAGACAACGGTCGGATTATTAAAAGCTGTAGTGGGCAGTTTTTCATCCTCTTTAGTTTTGGTGAAGTGATGGTAGATTTCATAGTTTCTTGCAATTAGAGTGTAATTTTATTGTCTGGCAAATTTCATATGGCCAATATCGTTGAACCACAAGCACCCTTTCCTGTTATTATTAAAAATACAAAAATACCTAAGACCTAAACTCTCTAACAATTTGAATCTCAGCAATAAAAGATTTCAAAAAGCAAGCACCGGTTGTATCTAAACAAAATTTATGCAAATTTGACAAAGTAAGGATAACACTAAATATTTGCTCAGGTATTCGAATACAAAATACTAGCAGATTTCAGGTTTGCGATCTATTTGTATGGCCTCCAATGGTGCTCTCGGATCTTGCACATCTAAGAATCTCTCTCCCTCTCCCTCTCCCTCTCCTTCTTCTTAAAGAACCATTTGACTGAAGATTCATGTAATGCTTCAAAAACTTGCGATTGCAACTTTTTATGCACACAATGCCATAGGACAAAGAAAACTTTCCATTTGCAGAAGCCATGAGTTTGAGGTTCTGACCAAAAAGGAAGAAATAGATAGATACTTACAAAGTGATTTGAGATTTTATCTCTGATTTTTTGATACCCGAGGAAGAGTTGAAACAGAACAAGCTTAAATTTATCTAACCCTATGCCCGTAGCACAAAACCTAACTTGGTTGTGTCAGAATATCCTCCAGTTGAAGCCTCAGAATCTCTTCTCGAGTAAATTATCAACTATGCTAGTGTATTAAAGAAGCAGATTTCACATGTGAACTTAAGTGCCTTACCATAAACAAGTTTCTTAAAAAGGCTTCTTCCATATCTGCTCTTCATACTGTGTGTCCACATCTTTTGGGCCTTCATGGTTGCACTTCTTGCACACAATATTGCCTTTGAAATTTAAGAAATTACACCTATCGAAAGCAGTAAGGAAACAAATACAAATTTAATTAGGCAATGCTAAGCTAAAATTTCATCCCACACAATTGTAGAGACAGACTTACGAGGGGCACTCCCAGTCTCCAGGTCTTAGCTGCCTCTTTGGTCGTGAATCATGGCAGCGTAAGCATTTAGCATTGCTGGCAAAATTCATGAAACTGCATCTACATGTCCAGCACAAGAATCTAGCATCAATACAAAGAAAACCAGAAATTTTTTTCGATATTTGATACGATACTCTAGGGAGGTTGTTATTTTCATTCCTAATAGGAAGATTAAACAAAAACTAAACTATTTCATGCAAGGTTGCTGCCTTAGACTAGGCAAAGTTTGGTTTGACGTATGCATCCACTCTCCTTGCTGACAATGGCAAGACGATAAGCATCTAATCCTCCCTGACTGCCAAAGCTCTGAAACCTCAGGCATTAGGTTTAAGTTTTTAGCCAGATAATGGTCCCAATTAGTTAAAATAGTGAATAATTACTGTAAACGTGATCTAGCACTGTGACAAAATAACTTTCATCACTCATCAGTCTAAGGTTAAGTCAAATTTAGTTCTGATGAACCTTATGCTTGTTCAAAGACAGTCTCTTTATTTTGAATGGTGCAAAATGGAAATGCTATCCACAAAAGTATCGTGATTGGACAAATGATTCAACCAAAATTCTAATCTGATCTCCTCTGCCATTTAAATTGAAAAGCAGAAAAGGCACGCATATAGTGACCCAAGAAAGTGTCTACTTGAATAGCAAACTACTGGCAACAACTAGTTGAATACCACAAATGTAAACTTACTGTGGACAGTTCCAGTCTCCCTTTTTCATTTGGACATCTTTCATTGGAACCTTCTTTGGACCACCTGCTTTGCATTTCAAGCATTTCACATTTCTGGCAAAGTTCATGAAGTTGCATCTGCAGCAAATTGGTGCAGTGGTATGATTAAATTACACGAGGTGCAATTATCTTACCAAGGATATAAAAGAAAGAGGATTCTATTAGAAGCTTGGAATTCTTGGACAATTACTGGCTACTTAGGTCGGTGAATTTCATTTCTCAAAGACAGATTTACAAATAACAATTGAAGGACAAGAACTTCTTGTGAGTAAAAACTAAATTCTGGATCTTCAGAATAAATCTAAATGCTACAAGACCTGAAACTATGCAATTGCTTGGGTTAGGATTGCAGAAGAGTCAACAATGAACAAGGGAAACACATTTTCCACATTCACCAAAACACTCACCAGGTGAGTTTTTCAAGCCAACAGCAAAGAGGTTGCCGGTCAAACAAAGCATTTCTGTATTGAATGCTTGCTGGTAAGTATTCAGAAGTCAAGAAATTAACTTTGTAATGGCACCACTAAAGAAATCTCCAAATTATCTTTGACCTGTAATTATACGTGTAATTCCACTCTTTTTTTGGGGGGTAGTTGGTGTTTAAAAGTTGATTTTGTTCAATACGCTGCTGAGTTTCTATATCTACCTTAGAAGTATTTTCTTGTGTAATTTAGGTTTTGTGGTTCTGTTTGATATGATTCTTAGGTGGTATTTTCAACTGTTTTTGCTTGTACATAGTTTGATTCTTTATTAATTACAAGCATACAGCAGTGTGCCTTTATTGGCAATACTCTGAAAAGACCTTTGATAGATGACTCAGTATTGAATCTGAAACTCAATTGAACATGACAGAAGCTAATGGCAATGCTGTCTCAGGGATAGTTTTTTGCAGATACACATAGTTGTGCCTTTTGCAGCTTTGGCTTGCCAGTTGTGGAACTAATTTTCCTATTGAAAACAATTAAGCTAATTTGTTAGGCTTTCTGTAAGCTAAGATTTGTTGCATTCAAGTTCTAATTGGTATATTTGTAAAAAAAAAAGTTTGTGCTATTAGGACTCGAATGCTCTTCTCCAGATGTATACACACCTAAGACCTCAAGAAGTTGAAAATTTGAAAGGCTACTACACCAGTTATAACATTTAAATATACCAAAACCATGGGGATATTTGCTGTTGAAAAGGTTAAAACTCAACACCACTGTGACAGAAACAGGTGTGCAAGGTGGGAAGGGAACCAATTGAAGCATGGAGAAACACAAATGAAATAAATGCTTATAACAGAAGATCCATCTACTAACTGAATAACCCGCTAGGAACTTACTCTGAACAAATCCAGTCTCCTTTTTTCATTTCAATGTCATCTGAGTTCATTGCTTTAGGTCCATCTTCTCCACACTCTCGGCAGCTTACGTTTCTTGCAAAGTTCATGAAATTGCATCTACGATGTAAAAATTCAGTGCATTAGGCCAATGACAATGGCTTGTACCAAAGAAATGGAGTGTAAGTGCACTGGAAAGATATAAAAAGTACAACTTGATCAGAGGAACGAGGAGGACAAAAGATTTAAAGGAAGATCATTGACTTTTGTCCACAATCCATAGATAATAACAATGCTTGGCTATTCTCAAGTTAATTTCCTAAATTAAAAAAAAAAAAATCTACAGGTCGGAGAGTACAATGCAAACATTTAAAAAGTTTCAAAAAAGAACACAGCTCCAAATCGCCCAGCATTCTCTTTCTGCCTGAGAAAGTTCTCTAAAACATTAGTGATTCTTTCCTGAGAAATCATTATCCAGATTTTGATGCAATAATGGACTTCCCAAGAATTCATAATTCATCATCCTACAGCTTATTTTCCTAAGCTTTAGTAACTAGCCTTCAGCATATTAAACCTATCCAGCGTTTTCCTTTTCAGGCCATCAATCACATGAAACAGGTAATTCAATTATATAATCTTTTTTTATGCCATAAACTCTCAGTTAGAAAAAGGAAAGGAGATTCCAGATAAGCTCAAAATGAAAATTTAAGGTTGACATACTGGGAACAGATCCAATCCCCTCTTTTCATTTCAACATCTTGTGATTCAACATCCTTTACGAAAGTAAAAGACTTCTTCTTTGGCTGAGGAACATTGACAGCAGTCTCTGGAAGGTCCGGTGCACGAGTTGTCTCACTTAACTCAGTTAACTCATGTAGCAAGTTTCTTACCGATACTTCAATGATCTCTATGTCCTGAGACTTCACTCTTCCATCAATAACAATTGGATCTAAAGCATAGGCCAACAAGATACGCACAATATCTACAGTCCTCGCAGCAGCTTCAGATTCCTTCAATATGACATACGCTCTATCACATGATCCACGAAGATGACAACCACCGCATACCTGCAGTCAAGCACTTCTTCTCAAAGCTCAGAAAATCAGCAATTAATGAATCAATTCAGGTTCTGCATTAGTCATCTTACCCCTTAGAGTAAATTGACTTCGACAAATTCTTATTCATCTAGAGTAGGAAACTTACATCTCCTTCATCAAGTCCTAGATACACTCGCAACCGTTTGGAAGAATTCACAGCCTTCCGAAGAAGATTCGGACATCCCTTGTCTACAACAGTCTGAATTTCTTGCCTAGATAATGACCTGCAATACGTAAACATGTATTTCAATGTTGAAATCAACTGTTCCCATTATCAAACATATTACATAAAAGAATGAAAAGAAAGAAAAGTACAAACTGTGAGCAACCTTACTTGAAGATATCAAAACGGTCACGAGCAAAGTTAAGACAAGCATCCTTCAACAAGTTCATATCAGTATAAACACCATGAGCACCAGGGTCAGCCGTATCCTCCGCCGCCGGGGCAGTTTCAGGAGGAAAGTAGCCTTTAGTCTTCAACCTATCAACAAATGAGACCCATTCAGGCCAGGGATGAGAAGCTGAAGTCAAAGAAACTGCTGGGCTACCAGAAGTGATACTAGTAGCTGGAGCGTTGGCTTCAAGAACCGCGGTGGAAGAACAGCACCGGTGGAAGCGTAAAGAGGGGGAATAAAAGTGTTTAAGGGGTCGAAATGGAAGAGGGATTGAGGAGAGGAAGGCGGTGGCTTGATGGTTGCGGAAAATTGAAGTTCCAAAGAGATTGAATAGGCGTGAGGTGGACATTTCTGCAAAAACCTCCTCCTCCTCCTCCTCCCTGCAGTTTTAAGAGTAGCAGTGACTGTGAGCGTTGTGGGAGATGTTGATATTGGCAGGGTTTTAGGCAGGGCTTTAGTGGTAAATGCAAGTTTTCGGGTCAAATACGCCCCAACAGGGATCCGGACTCCTGATGGTTTTGTTAGCTGGAATTGCATTCCTTCCTTCCCACATTGAAGTGTTTTATTATATGTCGACCACAAAAAAAAAAAAAAAAAACCATACTTCATGCTTTTTGTATAGTAGTTGTTTCTCTGGATTTATTTAATAAAAAAAATATTATAGAGCGTCATTTTTAGTGAATTTTACGTGAGATAAATAAGTAATTAGACATGTATTTAAATTTTTAAAACCCATGTATTTGAAAATTTTGACATTCTTTTTTTTTCCCCAAAACGGTAACGTAAAAAAATTTTGACATTTATAAAACATTTTTTTGTGATACAAAAATTTTTATGATAATTTTTATTCGACTAGCATCAAGAGTAGACCGTTTCTAATTCATCCAATCCAACAAAGACATTTTCGTTGAGAGGTTGTGAAGAAGAAATATCGTGAATTATTTGAGATTTTAAACTCGATTCTTTTTTATGGGTATGTAATGCTAAATATACATTCTTGAACAAAGACACGAAACTTTACTTTATAGGCAGTAAGAATTACGTCAGGACAACTGACGATTTGCCATGATGTACAGCTCTAGGGTGTCTACCGTGTAATAAGTAAAGGCTGAAATTATGGAAGGGTAACAAAAAAAAATTCAGGGGTACAATATAACACTTTTAGAAAGTTGAAGGGCCAAAGGCAGACAAAGTTTGATGGCTAGAAAAAAGACTAGTAGTATCATTTAGCATACCCTGAAACATAGACTAGATCATCTACATTCTGGTATTGAATCATGAAGATCCCTGAAACACAATAATATATGCCCTCCTTTACCATTCATTAATTTAAGGGTTCATTTTACTCACCATTTCTTGAACACTTTGGAAAGAATTACTATTATGATTGATAACCACATTATTGTGAAGGAAGTAATTGCTGCAAAAAATTTTGATAAGACTTACAAAAAGCCTGTAGCTCAAAAACTCCAGCTCATCTCTGGAGTTGCTTTTGAAATGAATGCATATATAAGTAGACAAAGATCACGCCCATACTTACAAAACTCATTCAAGTACATGCAACAACCACCATCTGCTTAAATCTAATAGCAAAATCAAACAGGAATTCCTCATCTCTCTGAATAATGCTGTGTGACAAGAGGAATACCGAGAGATCCAGCATATTTGATCAGATGTGCTTTTGTGTATTCCCAAACGTACGCGTATGAGAATGACACCTCTTGGCCTGCTTCTTCTTGAAATCTCTGCTTGCAGCCTATTAACTTACGGAAACAACCTCCTCAACCGCTCAGCAGACTGGGCTGCTCTCTTGTTATTTGGCTCCAGAACTAGAGCATATCTGAAATCTGCAAGTTAGAGAAATATAATGATAGTAATAAGTAACACATGAGATGAGATGAATCGAAAAAAGTAAGTAAAGAAAGCTTTATCTAACTAGTAGTAATAAGATTCACAAAAAACTCTCATGTAATTTTTCCCCAGAACCAAGAGGAGAACAACAGCCAGAACCTGAAGTTCTATTGCTTCATGGCCAGAAAGAGGACAAGCTGTTAGCTTAATGCCAGACTCACCTTCTGTTGCTTCCTTATAATAACCTAGCATTTCCCTTGCAGTGCCTCTCCTTAGATACGCTTTTACATTCTGCAAATTTATGGCAACAAAATACATCACATGCTACTTCAAACATCTATCAGCGGCGTAATTAACACAGTTAAGAACACAGAATGCCAAAAAAACTAAAAAATCTGCGATCACAACAAGAATATACAAGGACCCAAAAAGGAGAGAGAATTTAAACAAAAAAATCTCTAAACAAGACAAGAACATAAAAGGACCCCAAAAAAAGAGAGAATTTAAAACCAAAAAAAGAAAAAGAAAAAAGAGTTGGAAATCTCCCAGATTTTAGAGTTACATGTTATTAGTTTTATCTTTATCTTCCACAGACCAAATACTTCAGAGATACAAGTGTTCAAATATATTTCTTTGGTATTAACTAACAAATGCACGCACTAAGAGACAAAGTAGATTTACCTTCTTATCAAGATCAATGGCATTGGTACAATCTGCCTCCGCTTGGATGAAGCTGTATCAGACGAGAAGTTAAAACTACAAAAAGAGAAACAGACACAGATGAATATCTGAGCGTTCTTTACATAAAGCAATACCTTCCCAATTCCAAATATGCAGCTGCCCGATTACTGTAGTATGTTGCATTTTTAGCATTGAGCTTGATAGCTTCTGTGTAGAATACAATCGCCCTTTGCCACTGCCTATCTTTAAATGCTTGGTTACCCTGAAATAAAAATTTCAAATACCCATATCTTACACCCATGTTTCAGTTTTACGAATCTAAGCACAACAAACAGAAATCCACGAAAGCAAGCATGAATACTGCAGGAATCCAGAAAAAATTACCGTTGGCTTAAATGCTTGGTCTAATGAGGCATGGCAAGACATGTATAATCAGCAAATTAAGGATCCTGAGAGTGCTACCAATTTATTTCCTTGGCATATTTTATCCACATTCATGCTTTGAAAATCGTAAAGTGATGCCTGTGGCTTAGTTCTCCAAATTAAACATTAGGGTTGGCGTTAAAACAGCACCCTCTCCAAGGTTCTCTCTTGATTTTCACTGAAAACCTTTTTGTTGCCTCAGCACTTTCAGAAATTTGAATTGTCCACAACAGACACAACAATTAACCAAGTTTTGTGGCAGAAATAACGTGAAATTGGCTTTCAAATAGAAAATGAAGTGGTAAGAATCTTTGGTATACCTTCTCTTTGGCCATCTCAGCTGATGTTTCCTGACTAACAGCATTTTTAGATGATTTTGTCTTTGTAACTATATCAGCCTGCTCCTGTAGGACCCCATACATTGTCTGCACTGTATCCAGCAGGAAGCGATCACCTCCATGCCTGGCTATTAAGGAAATTGAAACTGGACATTTCTCATTAAATCCCAATGGTACTGCAACCTATTAAATCGGAAGGGAAAAAGAGAGTTTGAGGAAACCATGAGCCCACAATCAGCTTAAACACAGTTCTCATGCACGGGAGAGAACCTAACCTGACAGCAACCTGACATGCTGACTAAGCTCGTCAGCATAGTAGCACGAATCTGGTAGTCCTCTGATAAAGTTTCCTTTGAACCAAGTTTCGGAGGAGGCTCAGAAGTAGTTGGAATGGCTAAAATACCATCATCCTGTTCAAATCATCCATACAAAGCAAAAGGGCCTAAGTAAATCATCAGCATCCATAAAATCATGCTAAGAAGTATCAAAAGTTAATTTTAGCCAACTGCTTAAAGCGCACTTGTTGGAGTCAGGATGAAAATATTGGTGTTGGACAATAAACGTTAGATGTGGCCACAAGTTGAAAAGCAAGTTCAATAGGTACAAAGTATGTAAGATACAAGCTTATGCAAATCTGTCTTTCAAAAGTGATAATGTCATTATACAGCAAAATCAACCCTTAAAAACAAAACGTGAGTCTCTCTGAATGTAACTAATGTTATGATACAGCAAAATTAACCCTTGAAAATGAAAAACAAGTATCTCTGAATGTAACTACAGGACAAAAGACATCTAAAGAATCAAATTTGTATTCATCTGTGATCCAAAATACAGAATAAGTTCATGTTAACAACATTATGCAACTCACTGTGTAGATCATCATTACTTGTATTATAAAGAGTCAAATAGCTTGTGAACATGTAGGCACAAATTAGCATTTGTCAAATATGAGTAAAAATATTTAGCAGCCTATGTTTAAGCACTAACAAAACTTTCTCTGCTAGAGGTAAAGATTCTTGAAAGTGAAAATTATTAAGTTGCCAATAAGCATAGTTTGAACAACTGCAAGCTATGTTACTCAGGACTCGGCATCTAAGTCCTACTGACATGGCTGCTCTAATGTAAAATGAAGAGTGGAACACAGGCACGCAGGGCACCAAAGTGAAGAGTCCAAGTAACATAGACTGCAAGACTTTCCTATATATGAAAATTAATGCACATCAAAGATGAACAAACAACAGAACACGTACATAGACACCAAAACCGAGATCTTCTTATCAGGAAAATTTAGACATTAATAAGGACAAATCTTGAGAAAACATTGACAAGCACTATAATGTGTTTTAAATGTGAAATGTGATCTGTATCATTGTCAATCAGAAGTAAATCTCAAAAAAAGGAATTACAACAGGGGGAGAATATTCGAAAGGGGCCAGCCAAATAGAACCAGAAAAATAAAAACTTTCCCAAAAGAAGAAGAAAAATATGAAATCAGATGCACCAGGAAAGAAGTCTTACAAGCAATGGATACGTAATTGGAAATCAAGTACTCATGTTGATCTTTAGCAACTCAATCCACTTAAGGTCTATTAAATCAATACCTTCAGAAGGAAATTTAGAGCTGAACGCATTTCATCCCTCACTGCATGGCAGTTTTCAATTTCTGCTTCTGCCATATCCAGGTCTTGTTGCAATTGCACTGAGATAACAGGGTCTAAAGTGGGTTTCACGGATTTGATCCATTCATCGTGATACTGCTTAAATTCATATCTGTGCACATGAAGCACGCATTGCATTAATAAGTTTAATCAAGTACTTTAGCAAACTACAGGATCTTGGAGGTAAAGATCAGCATGTTCAATTTGGTAAATGATACAGCCCAACCAGGGGAATCCATATGGACCAAATTCTTTTAACAAATGAATTGATAAAAGTAAAAATGAAGACGATATTGCTAATTCCTAAAGGGATAATCACGTGTATTAAAAGACAAGCTAATTCCCAAAGGGCTAATCACATGCATAAAAAGACAAAGAAGATGATACACATAGGACGACAATAGTAAAGGGTTGGAAGGGCAGAAAGCAGCAGCACACACTGCATGTAATTCCTGTGTGCCAAGAAAAACTATAAAGGATGAAGACAACATCTTCAATATCTAACCCTGCTTCATAATTTAGTCATATCATCAAGTTTAGTCTCAACATATGCAACCAGTATGATGTTACCCCAAGCATGCATGTGCTCACACGCATGCACGGCCGCACACACACACACAGAGAAGGGGTAGAGAAGACTAACAGCCATAGTTACTAGCATCAGTTTAGCAAGCTCACCGCTTTAGCGTCCGCATAATATTTGCTAACAGCCGTATGACAGAGGATTTCACTTCACCATTTGATTTCTCACTCTGAAACGCTTTCAAGCTTGGAACTTTTGAGCTTAAATAGTCACCAAGATTCTCATGTCTTAACACTTGTCCTGAAGGAGAAGCATCTCAGAAACTAGGCAAACTGTAATCAAAGGATCATAATATAACAAGTAGAATAACTCAAACTTACTTCCAAATAACTTCTCAACAGATTTTACCACAGCCTGACTAACCCGATCAGCAGAACTATTCAATAGGTTAAAACAGTCATCAGCTACTACAATACTCCTGGGGCTTCGTGGGACAGTATAAGGAACCTGCAGCAGCACATGTCCCACGCGACGTAATATAGTGGGATCTTTAGCAAACCATCCTGCCAAAATGATTCACAAAAGTTAATCAGAAAAGCACACCAAATTTAGCATCAAGCCCAGATTTGTGACACCAACTTCACCCTGTTATTTGTTTATATCACTGAAACAAAAAATACAAGATCTGGACCTTCTATAAAGATATGGTCATATTGAAAAACATAAAAGCCAAAGCCATCATGCTGATGCAAACACCAATTAACTATGTGCAACTCCCCCTTTTAAGATAGTAAGATTTTATATCAAAAGCTTGCAAAGACAAAAACAAATGATCACTTACCAACAGTATCAAGGCTTGCTGAAACAGGAAGTACTCCCATCTGAGAAACAGTCCCATGAGAGGGTCTAAACCCGAATACCCCACAATACCCAGCAGGAACTCTCACACCACCAACTGTATCGATACCTGCACATAGCTAGTTAAGTGTAAATATAATATACCAAAGAGCAAGCGATTAAGAGACAAAGAAAACAAAGCAACAGATCTGCCAATGGCACACAGCAAAAGCCACCAAATAGCAGCAGAAGTTTAGAACATGGCACATAGCTATTGCATAATCCTTGCATGCCAAAGAGGGAAGATTGTGACTTCAAAATCACAAGCAGCTCACCTAAGGAAAAATCAACGAGGTTGGCAGCCACAGCTACAGCAGCTCCACTAGATGATCCTCCTGGAGTTCTTGCAGGAGCAGCAGGATTGGTTGGTGTGTCATAATGCTTATTTTCTCCACTGACACTGCATGATAGCATGCCAGACGAAAACATAAATTAGTTAAAACCTCAGCCAAAACCTTCAAGAAACTTTACAAACCCTTGGTGTTGCCCAACTAGCAAGTGATAAACATGCTGCTAATAGGACAGTGATTGCTAATGATAAAACTCATTAATAAGTACACATGGAAAATTATAAGTCATGACAACCACAGATCATCAGCATTCTTAAAAACCAGCGAAATTACCAAGTCAAATTCACAATCTTCAGCACATTTACTAGTCACTAAACCACTTATTCATCGCATGACTTGTGCATCTGAACTGCTGTTCTGTGTATGATATGTCTCCCAATCTCTGGAAAACTTTTAGTCAATACGTGTTTCTAAACTTGAAAGTCCATTGTAATGCTTCACCAAGAATATGACACTTTCTAGTTTAATCTTACTTTTATGCTTTTCCATCAAAGTAACACATTCTTCTTGCGTGCAATCATGTATACATTCCCACGCAATATTTCATGTTATAATCCATTTCTGCCAAACATAAATAAAGTGTTCAAAACCGTCACAGCAATTAAATCACATTCCACAGAGATCAAGTACAAACCCAAATGCCATATCATCCACAACAGTTTTCCCTGTACATGAGGCACCTCCTTCAACCAGGGCAGAAACCACTGGAGATGTTTGAGAAGCAGCCTCATGGGTTTTCGCCCAATCCAGATTGCCAAATCCAGTAATAGACCCTTCAACATCAAATCTGCAGTTAAGATTGGAAAACAGCTTAGTGATGGGATGAGAATATAACAAGCTCCAGTTTTCGGATATAACTTTAGGACATTGCCGCAGAGGGGTACAATGGCATAAACTTCAGTACATGCAAATCATCATAACCATCCAACAATAAACCTTGAAAAAACAAACAATTAGAAACAAGAAGCATATCACTTTACTCGGTAAAGCCTTTTTTCAACTAATTGTAGCTCACCACACTCCACAAGAATCCAATTACTCCATATTCTTTTCCGCTTGCAATCATTATACTATAAATGATTAAAAACTAAACTCAAATTTTACTTAAATACTACATTAATTCCAACCTCACCAACCCACAATAGTTTCAAACACAATACCAAAACCAGAAGATTGAATATAAGCATAAGAGAGACAAACTGAAACCCAAATCACCAATATCCCTCGTGTTGAACAATTAGGTTGAATCAAGAGTCAAATTTTTCCCAGTAAAAATCTTTAATATTTGTCAGCTTTAACAGTAAAAGAGGCAAGAAATACAAAAAGAAAAGAACAATCATTAGAAGGGAGTCAGGGCAAGCAAGTAAATTGAGAAGCTTACACGTCGGAGACGGCAAAAGTTAGGCCTGTAAGAGGGTAAGGGGCCTTAGGAGGCGGCGGAGGAGGGGGCGGCAATAGCTGAAGCCGTTCCACAAACGGCCCAAAATCAGCTTTCACCGCTTTCTTCAACTTCCTGGTCATTATTAGAATCCCAGCTAATCCTAAACCCAATAAAACCCACAAATTTGCTTGTGGGGAACCCATTTAAACAAACAAAAAGTAGCCCTGATAACAATTTATACTGTTATGCTTTCCGTTCACAATAATAGTTCACTATTAAGGCGATGATACTAATCGATAGGTTGCAAGAGAGTTGACAAAATTTGGACGCTTAGGAACCCTTTCGATTATATTGAAGATTTGTAATCGCTAATAAAGTAGTAAAGATTACTTCTTTTTCTTCTTCTTTTTTTGCCTATTTTTATCGCATTTGGGGGTGGGTACAGTGGAATTCAAGACTGCTTCTTCTTCTTTTTTGGGTTTTGGAGAAGAGGATAGAAGATAGAACAATAGGGGTTGAAGAAGGAAACCTAGAAATGCTAGTGGCACAGCTGGGGAAGGAGAAGATATCCTACTATTCAATGAAAACTTCTACTACTATATAAACACCTGAGTACTTTTAGTAAATTTCAAATGTACCCCAATGTAGAAATAAAAACAAGCATGTGCAATTATAGAAATAAGTGATATATACAAGTTCACATTTGACAAAAAAAAATTATAGAAATAAGTAATTAAACTTGGTAAATACTTTTTCTATGTTTTGATGAACTTGGAAGAAAAAGTGAAATTACAAAGGGAAATTGGTGCAGAATATATAGAATTTTTTGATAATAATGAGTTCAGATTAAATGAATTGCCAGGATATATTTTAATGTATCTTTTTTTTTTTGTCAAACAAGGATGTATTTTAATGTATCAGTGGTCCTTTTTTTCCAAGTCTTTATTTGATGGAAAGAGACACTTAATGATGTGAATTCCCTTGCCATTGGACTATTACTCTCGGATTTTGTGTTTTGGTTCCATTTGGGGGGGGGCGTGCAAAGTAGAGAAGTATTTACAGAAAAAGTTACTAGAGCAGCTAATGAGGTCCTTTTTTTCATTTTTTATTTAAGTACAAGTTCTTGGATTAAGATCTTCTATATACAATTCTTCTTATTTTATTGTCCAATCCAACTCTCCTGTTTGAATAAGAGATTATTTGAAATAATTTTTTAAAAGAAATATTATGACACTTTTTTGATGTGATTATAAACTATATTGATGATACAAATAAATCAATATATATAAATAAATTGTAAATAATATGCAATCCAAACAATAGTTACTCAAGAAAATTATAGGTGAAATTCTTTTGTAATAACGAGAGAAAAATGATATTAACATTCTTAAAAGACTCTCTAACACTCTCTCTATCCTTCCCATCCCAACGAGATGTTCAATATTGTAGTAGTTATTTTCTTTTCGGCATTTTGTCTAAGCTATTTAATCCAACTAAAGCCCCCTGCTTAATACTACTACATTATATCAATTTCCATTTTTGTCGAGCTTGGATTTGATACCGCAAAGTGCTGCTATTGTGCATTGGCTATTGAAGTCTATGGCTCCATTTGGATCGAAAAATTTAACAAAGAATTTGAAATTCATCTAGACCAATCTAATTATTTGGATTTCTTAATAGATTTTTGGGTTTGCAACACATCAACTATTAAAATATATTTTAAATACTAAAATAATTGATAATTTACAAATTTAAATACCTCAACAAAAGAAATTTGAAAGGATTTCACGAGTCTTTCGTCAAATCCCTTCATCCAGATACACCTAATACAACCTCGATTTTCACGATGAGACCCCGTTAGTTACATTTGTTTGACCCACATTCGTACTACCTAGTTCTCAGATTATGAGAGATGTTGTGGTTGATTTTTTATTCTTTTAGTCCTTCCTTGAACTGCCTTTCTGTTCCTCCTTTACCAAAACGCGTCTGGTAAGTCTATCTTCATTAGCATATAACAGTTTCCGGAAATACAAACTTAATCCATTCATCGGTCTGTCTTAATATACAAGAAGAGCAATTAATAGCATAACTAATGTATTGGAGTTCACACCAAGAAGACATTAACAAAATACTTTTAGTTGGCGATCCAATGCAAACAGGTGCTTAGTATCAGACGTAACCACTTTAAACCAATAAAACTACCAGATTGAACCAATCTGTTTTTCCATGGCAATGCGTGAAGATATTCACCTTTATCTTTTGAACTCAGCCTTCAATTCTTGTAATGAACACTGCAGTCGCTTATCCGACAGAATATCAACAGAGCCTATACTGAAACATAAGCAAAAAACTTCTTATTTACACGTGTTCTCAGCGTATTTACCCATCTCCTTCAAATAGAAAGGAAAATGACAAAAACAAAAAACTTCAAATGTAAGAACCACCATCCTCATCATCACAAGCAAAAAGTTCCTCAAGCTGTTCATCAGTCCACTGCGGTAGGGTTGCTGAAGTTACCGGTTGCCTTTGCTTCTGCACTGTGTTGTCTTCCTGAATTTCTTGGACAACATGGTTCGTCATCAAGCTTTTCGCAACATCGTCATTGTGTAGCCTCTCGTTTATATCAGCAACTTTCAGCCCTCTCTCATTATCAAGTGAAACCACTTCCTCATTGTACCCAGTTCTCTTGCTTGCTGCTTCCTCAGACAACCCTTGTGCAGCGTCTTGCCTTAGACTTGATGGTTCTTTGTCTACGAGTTTAGCATTTAAGCCCAATCTGCTGCTGCATGTCAAACTCTGGTTAAGTAAAATTCTACTCTCTGTTTGATCATTGATGTGCAAACTCCCACTTGCATCAATGTTATGTTGCATCCTATCAGTCATCTCCCCTGAGGCTCCATTTTCTGGAGTTGACCTCTTCTCAGATGATCCAGCTATTCCAAAGCACAAATAATCAGAAGATATAATGGGAAAAAGCAAGTAATCAACGATAATAAAACTATCAGACTAAGTTCATTCCAACAAACATGAGACCCTTCAGGGGCCGTAAGTAAATACACTGCCTTACCACCACCAGGCGCAACATGTTTGACAGTACAGGCTTGAGAGCTTTTCTCTGTCAGAGGGCCATTATCCTTGTTAACGACCTGTAAATGAATACCTTTTCAACAAAGTAAACAAAGAAGCAGCTGGAAGCACTCATAAGTGCACAAAATAGAGTATGTTGAACGAAAGACAATTACATCCCCTTTCCAATCCCAGCAGAAAAGGAAAATTTTTAAGGTTCTGTCTCTCAAGTAGGAAGAAGCTAAAAAACAATGGGCCCACTCAAGTACATTAGCATGTTAAACCATCAGTAACAGAATTCCTTGTACATCTACGACGTCAACTGTTTGTAAGCCATAGAGCTGGTCATTACCAACTCAGGCCCCTACAGTGGAGCAAAATAGATAGTTTGGACATGAAGGTTTTCTGTTGACAAAAATGAATTCTGTTAAAACCAGTTAATCATCCAATTGACAATTGAACTTAAAAACACTGCATTGTTCTCCTATGGAATGAAAGATGAAGACCGATCATACCTCATAATTTCAAGAGACAAACCAGGTTATGTGTCACAAACTAAAACGAAGAACGCAAATTGGTGACTACATGAAACAACTGGATGCCAAACTAACTTAGCTCATTTATTTTACGTACTCCAGATATCCAAAACATGTATAAAGAACCCTTACTTCCTCGTATAACAATAACCAAATCAATTTTAAAAGGAAAAGTCATCAAAAGCATCACCAGTTAAGCATGCATAAAGAAAGCCAAGATTTCAAGATTAACATATTCAAGAGGGAAATAGACGATGTATATAACTGCAAGAATTGCGCACCTTTACTACATATATAATGCTTAAATTATCACTGATTTGAAATAAGGATGCTGGTTGGCATAGGAATGAATGCACACCTTTACCAGATTCCTTGGCATTATATTGAGATAATGCATCAGCTTTGAAGAGGAAAATATGGAAACCTGAAAATGTTTGAATTTGAAACCTTAAAGAGACATTTCAGTACAAAATTACTTATCCATTGGGACAATCTTCTACTTTACCGAAAGAGTAGCACACAACCTTCTGAAGTATCAACACTGATCCAATAACAAAATCCTTTGCGAAGTGGCTCTCACTTAAGACTTTCTGATGAACAGAAGCACAAATTGTACCTGTTGGATCCTAAACTTGAAACAAATACATTAGAAAACTACATATCCCAATTGTATTACAAGCTTCTTATCAAATTCATACCTTCAGAGTGACCATTAAACCACCAAGACTACTTTGTGTGCAGGACTTGATGACTGCCACAACCTAATTACACATAAATAGTAAGCCCAATAAAAATTTGCCTCATTTGGCAAAAGGGTATACTGACAAGCACAATAATACAACACAGGCATCGGGTTAATGATACAACACTGGGATTGGCAATCAACAAGCAGAAGTGTAAATTATTGATCCTCCCCTAAATCAACCGCCAATCCACCTTTTCCCCATCGCCCCTCCTCTTTTGCTAGCCATTTCTTTGTTCAGGTTCCAACTACAGGAGTATTCTTGTTTTGCCAAATTCTGACCAGTTTATCATTTGATCACGACAGTGCATTACACTCTAGCATGTACATTCATGATTCAATCCATTTCTTTACAATATCTTTTTGTTTTCTTTCAAATTTTTGTATAACTTCCCATTATTACGGAAGCCGATAATAGTAAAGTACCTGATCAACCTTGCCATTATTTGCACTTTGATGGATAGAATTCAAGGGTACACTAGGTACAACGCCATCCACTGTGCCTATACACAGAATTTCCCAATTAATCACACCAGCCAGTACTTAGCCACTTACTAATTAAGAATAAATAAATCACAAGAATTAAAGGATTATACCGATGAATTGAAGGGCTGACAGCCAAGGATCGCTGCTGAAATCATCGTCGAATTCGGGAGCGTTTTCGACGGCTCTCCTTATATACTCCTGAGTAGGGATTGGATTAAAGTCACTGGTTTGAGAAGAGAACAAATGTTCTTTCTCTCTATCACGATTTTTCTGAAGCATCGCTGATTGTACAGCTCCGGCTGGTCCAGGAATGACGCGTCGTCGTTGAGGGGAATTAGGGCGGGAGAATTGTTGTCGTTGCTGTTCTTGGTGCTGCTGTTGTTCTGTTTCTTCTTCGATTACTAGGGTTTGGGGACGGTTAGAGCAGGGTCGGAGGGTTGGTTGGGATAGCGAGGTGGAGGCTGTGGTTGCGGCGGCAGAAATGGAGGTCTGGCGGTGGTGGCGCTTGCAAGGGCGGAGGAGGGAGGGGATGTCGGAATCGTCCAAGTCAAGCGCTTCTTCCCATGGCTCCATTCGGTTGGTTGGGTGGTTTCTTGGAGAGGTTTTGTATTTTTGGAGGGAAAAATACAGGTAAAGATTGGAGACTTTTTCGGTTGCAGACTACAACGGAGAATGGGTCTTGGCCCAATTGTTCGACAATTCATTTGTGTGTTTAATACCCATTGAAAACAAATCACGCTCATTAAAAAATTGGAAAAGAATACAAAAGAAAAAGTAAATTAATTATCATCTGCCAATTATGCCATTAGCGTTTAGTTTTTGCATATATCACATGTATCTAAATGCTTAGAACTATTTCATGCAACTCTCGTTTTATGCTTATTGTCTAAAGTGAATGTAACAAAACATATTTAATTGTTTTATAGTTACACATCGTCGTAAGTGAATTACAATGCATGTATACAAAATTATATCTTGTTCATTTTGCACAAAATTGCTCGGAACAGTTTTCTTGATGGCTGTTCGGGCCCTTGTCCATATTTACGCCAACCATCTGGAAATTTTGATCATTCGCAGAAAAGACGAACCAATCCGTTGTGGGCCAAGGCAGATGGTTTCCGGCACATTTTCAATCTCAAATAAAAGTCGTCGCCGAGTTACATCAAATGGTGATAGAGACTCTAGCGGGTATAGAGAAGAGTTATGGTTTATGATTTAAGACGTTCAGTCACGAATATTTACTCGGAAGCAGCGTTTCTAAAAGTTCATGGTTAAGATTTGATCCAAAAAAAAATGTAAGGTTCATATTTCATTTAGTATATCGTTTTTCATAATGTGTATGAGACCTACAAAAAATTGAATTACATCGCGTGCATATAAAATTACATTTTATTTATTTTGCACAAAATCGCTCCGAACAGTTTTCTTGATGGCTGTTCGGCCTTGTCCATAATTACTCCAACCATCCGGATGGGACGGAAATTTTGACCATCCGCAGAAAAGATGAACCTCCTTAATATTAGATTCCAAAACCAAAAAAAAAAAAAAAAGGGAACCAATCCGTAGTTGCCCAAGGCAGATAGTTTCCAGCACATTTTCGATCTCAAATAAAAGTCGTGGCTGAGTTTCATCGAATGGTGATAAAAGACTATAGGGGGCATAGAGAAGAGTCTAGATTTATGAAACACTCCTCCTTGTATCCATCCATCCATGTCCTACATTCTTAGATCAGGTTATTAACCAAGTATTGAGGACCTCAAGAGAATGAAAAAGAATTTGGGAATTGTCCCTCACATGGACAAGACCCCTCAAGAGGGAAAAACACTACTCTTTTTTTTTTTTGGTAAGAAAAAAACACCACTACTATCTCAAGTATTGTATTGAGCGGCTTAATAAATTTGGCTAACAACTTCATAAATTGATCCGTTCAATTAGCCCAAAACTCAATAATGAAAAGAAAGACGGAACACATATGGCAGTTGATACGGAAGATAAAAGGGCATGGCAAAAAGAAGAGTTACTAGAATATGGCAGCCACGTTGCATTTTTGGCATGCATATCTGAGAGTCAATGCTCATAAATAAATGCGGAATGCACACGTAATAAATATTGACCATTAATCACCTTAATTACCGGTTCTCAAATCTGCTTATAAAAATTTTTTTAAGAACTAATCTCTTTCCCAGTCTGAAATCCTAAATTCGTATCCCAAAACCAAAAGCAGAAGAATTTTCTGATTTTGGTGCCGGGTATTTTTTTTGTACACTCTTGATTGCCTTTCTTCAGACAACCTTCTCGAAAGATCATTTTGGCATTTCCCCTCCCAAATTCATATAAATTATTTGTCACGAGTAAGTATCTACAGATAGAAATATATTTGTTTTCTTGATTCATTTCTGTTATTGCTCATTTGGCTTAGATTTTGTGCGTTATGATGCAGAACCTGGAATTACAAAGACAAGCGTTACAAGAATATGTTTCATAACACCAAGTTTATATGAAAATTTTTTTAAAAAAATGTCCATATCAAATCAAGGAAGAGTGAAAGACCCTTTTCATTTTTCTGTTTTAAAATAGTGTCGATAGTGTGCTATATATGAAGATTAATCAAGGTGCTTTATTATGCATATTTGATTATTTGCACCATATTCCAATTTGTTCTGATTGGCAATTTGTTTGCTGAAATTAATTAACAAGGTGCCTGGATATATATTAGTTATGTAAAGTGGATGAAGATGTATAATAGTTATGTGAGATTATTCAATGGTTTTTATAGCATGCACCAAAAGTAACAGTTGTGTTAATTACCTATTTGATTATCAATTCGTGATAAATGTCATTATTTCCTATTTGACAAAGTTTGGTTGTAGTATAATATAAAGGAGGGGAAGAGGCTGCAAATAAAAATGGATTCACCAACATCACCAGCCTTAGCTAAACCTCCTGCAAAATCAGGTATGGATAACTTGTTGGGTCTGCTCAGAATTCGAGTCAAGAGAGGTGTCAATCTGGCTGTCAGAGATGTTCGCACCAGTGATCCTTATGTTGTTGTCAAGATGGGTAAACAGGTCCTTCCTCATTCTCTATCTGTGATTTCAGGACTTCGTTTTCATGGTCTAAATTGCTTGCCGTGGTTGACTTGCATTATTGATTCGTTTTTTCGTCCCCCCTCTTGTGATCATTTCAATTGACTTGATGCATGGATTCTGACATTAAGATATGGTTTTGATGCTCTCTTGATCTTAATATTTTGGCAAAATTCCCGGAAATATAGTGAGGATATGGCCTTAATCTTTGAAGGACAGAGGGGAATGGGTTTACCTAATTTATAAGGGGAGTGTTAATATTGCAGAGCTTTCCATTTGTTTTTTTTTTTCGATATGGAGTCGTGCTTGTTTCTATTGGATTTTACTATTTAGATATACGTCTAGTTGCAATTCTGTAGCTCAAACCCTGATCTGATTCTTGAATAAATGAAAGGTGATCTAACTGTTCATGATTGCTGAAGACACAAATACTTGTTACTCAGTCAAAGTGCGTTTAGAGATTGTTGGAATCAAGGGCTGTTGTGCACTGCTCTGCAATAAACATGTGTTTTTGGGATGCACGTAGTTGACACTGATGCCATTAAATTTTGCTTAGCAGTGGTGGCGTCTATGCCTTTGGTCTTGTTTCCACACCAAGTCTCATTTTGCAGAATGCATTCGTTAACTAGAGGCAGGCGGGCACTTTGGTTTTTCTGTGAAAACAATGTGAAAATCTACATCCATAGTGTCCGGGTTTTTTTGCCACTATTGAAGTGTGTTTCCTGTAGACCGCCTCATACTAAGGCCTCATATATATTGCATGTATGAACTTCATAATCCGGCTTTAGATTTTGTATGTGCTCAAAAACTTCAAGTCCCGTACGGTTGCAGAAACGTGCTCTTGCTTTAATAATGCCATATGGACTCTTTTTATTGCTACGATGGAGTAGTGCTCGCTGCTTTAAATTTCTAATGCCGGATGAATGTCACAATTTGCTGCAGAAATTGAAGACCCGTGTCATTAATAAGGATGTCAATCCTGAGTGGAATGAAGATTTGACTCTTTCAGTCTCTGATCCAAATATTCCAGTCAAGCTGGTGAGTACTAGAATTTGTCTCTCTGAGCATCAACAAGAAACTATTGCTGCTTCCTGCTTTTGTGTTACGGCATGCACGCACCTCTATAGTTCCAACTTTCCTAACCATTGTGGCAACAGTATTACTAGATGAATGAATGATATGAAAACCTTCAAGTGGAAGAACAATTTTATCCCTCCATGTAAGAATGATTCAGATGATGCCTTTCATCTACATTCAGATATGTGTATTGTCCTCTGTGGATTAGTCTGTGTTTTACAGTCTTTTTTAGATTCTCTGCTAGCCTTTGATACCTAAGTGACTAAGTTGAATTCCTACTTTTTACCCTAAGATGCTCTTAACTCGGCATATGTTGAAGTGGAAGATTTACATTCCAGTTGACAGAATGCAAAACTAGACATACCAATTGTGGTTTGTCATCTTTGTATTGATAAAACCGATCGAATCGAAATCAGTATTTAACAGTCATCCTGATTACATGATTTCAGACTGTATATGATCATGACATGTTCAGCAAGGATGACAAAATGGGAGAAGCGGAATTTGACATCAAAGCATTTATAGAAGCTTTGAAGATGAAGCTAAATGGCCTCCCAAATGGCACCATAGTGTCTAGGGTGATCCCGCTGAGGACAAACTGCCTGTCTGAAGAGAGCTGCGTAATCTGGAAAGATGGCAAGATTACTCAAGATATGTGTCTGAGATTAAGAAATGTCGAATGTGGTGAAGTCGAAATCCAGCTTCAGTGGATTGATCTTCCCGGCAAAGGGTTATAGAACTTACGCATGCTTCGGTGCATCCACCATTCTCTCTGGATTATATGCCCGGTATAAGCTTGCTGCAGTATCAGTTTGGAGATGCGTTTGGTTTCCTGGCCATGTTTGATATCTTAATCTCGTGGTCTGTCTACCTATCTGTACAAGAATTGTAGCTCAGTCACTGAAAAATTTTGTTGGTTTTTCTTTTCTTTTCTACATTTTTTTTTGCCCTTTTGCTGCTAGACTAGAGGCATCTGGTGATTGTAACTACTGGAATCTTTTGATGTCTTAGTACTTGATATGGACGTTGTCCTGAATCTGCAGATAATATATACTAATCTGGTCCACCGTGTTTAGCGACAGTATTTTTTTGCAAGACAATTGGTCTTTGTCGCCAGCATGTTGGAGTGATACCAATTGGTCTTTGTTGCCAGCATATTGGAGTAGTTGGCTCTTTGGTTTCCTAAGGAAATAAGTTGATCAATTTCCTTTTGCTTGTATCAGAATTGTTGAAAGTCATAATAGTCTGATTGGATCCAAGGTCACATTGTGGACTCTACTCGTCCCATTTATATCGTAACATTGGACAAAGCTCTTCGGACTTTTCTTTTGTTCTATGCGCCACCAGGAGATCTTAAAGGCAGGAAAGCCCAGATCAAACCTGTCTATGTACCCGGATCTGGGAGCGCTTCTCATTTGATTTTCTGAGCTTGACAGAGAACCAAATTAGTAGCATGACTGGTTTGCAATTCAACCGGTCAAATTAGTCGGTTCGGTCTAGGTTTTAGAATTTGATTTGCGGTACATTCTATAAGGATATGACAGTTTATGCAGGATGATACAACATGCTTAGCAATTAATTAATGGGGGCGGGAACTTAAATAGTTTGCTTAATTTAATAATTCTAGCATTCAATGGTGATAGATAGTGTATACATTGTCAGTATATATAAAATTAATCTTTATAAAAAGGGAAAAATAAACTGGTGATAGATAGTGTATACATTGTCAGTATATATAAAATTAATCTTTATAAAAAGGGAAAAATAAACCACACGTACCGTCAAGCCAAAGGACAAAAAATTTAGCCCTTCAAGGCTTCAAACTTCTTTATAAGCATTTTTTTTGTTTTTAAAAAGGCGGTCACAAACCCGTTCTTTGTTTAATGAAAGAGCACGAAATTCTGTGAGTAGAAATATCTTTTTAGAAATCAAAGGGGAACCAGAATTCAAAGGATGAGGGTGGCTGAAAAGATAGGCAAGAGACAAATTAAGACTTCAATTAATCAAATGCATGCACCCTTTTATACTCCTTGAAAACATAACCCTTTAATCTCATATCTATTGCAAATTGTGCAAATTAAACATGACGTTTGGATGTTTTGAACTCCAAGAGAGTTGTGACCACTGACACGCCAATCTTTGCTCCCTTCTTTCACTCACCATTTGCCACCCCCCCATCATTCATTCCAACGCATGCTTCTCTGAGTTTTTATCACTTCTAGGACACAATTTTAGCATATCTTTGAATGTCACCTTTCCCCAATGTGCTTGCCTAGATATTCTTATCTTGATCCGCCAATCAGGTTTTACCATCTTACATACATTTGTACCAAAACTAATCCAAACATTAACAGCAGAATAAAATAGTTAACCGATAAGATAATTGAATAATGTGTCGATATCTTTACATGCTAAAGGGATCGAGAGTTCATTTGGATTGCTATTTTCTGAAATTTTTATAAAAATAAAAAAAATGTACTGTAACGATTTGATATATGAGAGATAAAAAAATTATTCAGAAATGTAATCGCCAAAAAAAGTAAAAAGTTTTCAGAATAAAATTGCAATCCAAACTAACTTCTCTAGTCTTCTAAGCTACTAAGAAAACTTAAATACTACATGTTATAACATCGAATAGCTTCGGTGAGCAACTAGCAATAACCCTCTTCGATTACCAATCTTCACATTATATTTCAGCCAATCATTTTCCATGTACTACTATCGATTTGTAACTTGTCCAACTAATAAATTAAATCTCACATGAGTTCTTTATAAAATGAAGGGAAAAAAAAAAAAGAGAGTATCACCATCAACTTTTGAATGGTATCTTAGCAGACACCAACTTAGGTTTATCCTCGTACGGATTTATCAATGATGATACATTTGCAGTAACCTAGTTAATGCGGAGGATTCAACAAGAGTCACAGTGTTTCTTTTGTTCTTTTAAAACCGTAGAAGTGTTAGCACACTTTTGCCTTTACACCTTTAAAAGAGAATATGAATAAAAGTGTCTGAAAAGTAGGTTAGAAAGAAAATAAAGACAAATGATGGCTTCTGATTTGCAACCCTCATTTATCACAAGAAGAAAAGAACATTTACGTACGAATTTGATGCAGTCAAGACTTTGGATGTTTTTTCATGGAGTGCAGTTGAGAATTGGCAATGAGCAAACATTATGCTGAGAGTGCAAACTGTTCTCAGCAGCTTTCATCATATTTTTCCTCTCTTTTTCAAGTTTGACCACTGTAATTTTCCAACCGTGGAAGAGAATCGTGCCTAAAGGCCCTAAACAGTTATTTTATTGTTAGGAAAAATCGAAGCATGAAAATCTAAGTAAGCAGAAAATAATTATAATGTTCAAATGATAGGTTTATCGCATGTAGTGCTGCCCAGCTAGTTCGCGTGGGAAGGAAAAAGGGCAAGAAGATAATTCGAGTTAGAATTATGTTGAGAAATTGTCTCATCTAGTCTTCTTTCTCCAATCAATCCCCGCTTGAGCCATCCCCATTATAGGGATCTCCTACAAAGATTCTTTTGTTTTTCCTTTTTTTGTCTTTTGGTTAATGATATGAAATTTATGTGTAACATGAGTGATTATCGAGAACTTCATCTACTCTAGCAACACTTGCATTTAGCGACTGTGTCTGGACAGAGAATTATTGAAATATTATTTTAAATAATTGTTGTAACACTTTTTATGATATAATATAAAATAATATTTAAAAAATATATTTATGATATAAGTAAAATTATATTTGAAATTTTTTTTAATCTAAACACGAGGTCTCTTATTTGCCTTCTTTTATTTATACAATGTAGACTTTTTTGGTTGGAAAAGGCAACACAAATCTACGTAATTACAATTTGAAAAAGAAGCTAAAGTCTAAAAGGGAATGTGAAGAAAAGAAGAAGCCCATCAAACAGCTCACGAGCTTAGACATGCTTGTCGAGAAGCAAATCAGTGTGCTGACAGATTGAGGAAATTGGGTGCTCAACAAGACGTAAATTTTGTATGCAATGATAGTATCCCTCATGCTTTAAGAAATCTAGTAGATGCAGATCTTAAGGGAATTTGCTTCCCTCGTTTTGTACCTATAACTTAAGTTTGTTCAATATATAGTCCCTTTTATTACCAAAAAAAAAAAACAGCTCACGAGCCAAAAATCGAATCCAAGAAGGAGAAAGTAAAGTAAGAGATTCGAAAAGCTCTCAAAACATGTACTCTCAGACATACCACCTCCAACCAAATTGCTTTTTTCACTTCTCTCCACCAGTAATTTATGAATATATATATATATATATATACCCACCCGGCCACGTACCAACTTACTCTATAGCTATATACAAAAAGTTTTTCAAGTACTTTTCAGCATTTTCTTTCAACTACCAGTTTTCTGGTCTAATTTGCCTGCGCAAAGAAAACTGAAGGTGAGATTTTAGGTTTAAGTTGGATGGTTTTGTTAGTATGCCTTTCGAGAAAAAAGAAGCACTTAATCTACATAATTGTCTCTTATGTAAATCCCTAGTCCTAGCGGTCCACTTTGTGTAATACTACTCTATACATAATGAATAATGAGTAATGATTTATAAAGTAATTATGAATGTGTGATCAAACCCTAAAGAGATAAGACTCTCTTTTATTTTTTTATTGGTTTGTTCTCGATTACTTATTTTAACTAGATTCTGATTTTAAATAACTAATTTTTATGATGTTTTTAATTGCTTTGTATGTTAATTATAAATTTTTGAATAATTAAAAAAATTAAAATCTATTGTCAATAAAACACAAGCTTTTTACTGATTCTGATTATTTCAGATTTTATAAAATCTACATCAACCGATAACAACACTACAAGGGCTATGTTTCTATACTCCCTTTCTTCTTTAATAATATTAAGACTTGATATGGTGACATCATTCGGAATTCTTGCTCCTCATGATTCCTAGTGTTACCCTTCTTAAAGTTTCTCTCTTTTCCTTTCTTTTTTTTTTTTTTTAAAAAAAATACTTAATAGCACTAGCACTAGGATTACTTTAACCCCCATCCCTTGCAAATAAAAACGTAGCTCAAAACAAAGAGTCTTTTTATTTTATATATATAATTAGCTCAAAACAAAGAGAGTTAAAAGGCGTAAGCGTCCAAATTCCAAAATAAAAATCAGATAAAACCCCACCCACCACAACCCCTCTGCTTGGGAGACTGCAAGTGCAAGCTTGGTCGCAACTCTCAAAGCTGCATTCTGTATCGAAAGTGCCAAAAATATTTCTCCTTTCTGCATACTACCCACAACCCCATAAACCGAAACATATGCTCCTCCTCTTCTTTCTCCGTTCCCTCGCAAACCTTCTCCATTTCCTTCTCCACCCTACTCTACACATTCAACTTTTCTTCGGTTTTCCTCCCTTTTCCCCTCCTTGTATGATTTCTTGATCTGGGCTACAGCCATTCAAGAGAATTAATCACTTGCAGCTAAAAAGATGATCACTTTAGTAGATTTCTACCATGTTATGACTGCAGTTGTTCCGCTCTATGTGGCCATGATTTTAGCTTATGGCTCAGTGAAATGGTGGAAGATTTTCACTCCTGATCAGTGCTCAGGCATAAACAGATTTGTTGCACTTTTTGCAGTCCCTCTTCTTTCCTTCCACTTCATCTCCACCAACAATCCCTACACCATGAACCTCAGGTTCATTGCTGCTGACACACTTCAAAAGATCATCGTTTTAGCAGTTTTAGCTGTTTGGACTAAAGTGAGCAAAAGGGGCTGTTTGGAATGGACTATAACACTATTTTCACTATCGACCCTACCCAATACTCTTGTCATGGGCATTCCTTTGCTCAAGGGAATGTACGGAGAGTTTTCCGGGAGTTTGATGGTGCAGATAGTTGTACTTCAGTGCATCATTTGGTACACTCTGATGCTCTTCTTGTTCGAGTACAGAGGGGCAAAAATGTTGATTTCTGAGCAGTTTCCAGATACTGCAGGCTCAATTGTTTCAATTCATGTTGATTCTGATGTCATGTCACTTGATGGAAGGCAGCCTCTCGAGACAGAAGCTGAGATTAAAGAAGATGGGAAGTTACATGTTACTGTGAGAAAATCAAATGCTTCGAGGTCAGATATCTTCTCGAGAAGGTCACAGGGCTTATCATCAACCACTCCAAGACCATCAAACTTGACCAATGCTGAGATATACTCTTTACAATCTTCCCGAAATCCAACACCAAGAGGGTCCAGCTTTAACCACACAGATTTTTATTCTATGGTAGCTGGCGGAAGGAACTCGAACTTTGGTGCAAATGATGTTTATGGACTTTCTGCATCAAGGGGGCCAACTCCAAGGCCTTCAAACTATGAGGAAGAAAGCGGTAATAACATGAATAAGTCCAGGTTCCACTACCCAGCTGCACCGGGGAACACTGCTCATTATCCAGCTCCTAATCCTGGAATGTTTTCACCTACTGGCTCAAAAGTAATGGGGGCTAATGCAGCAGCCAAGAAGCCTAATGGACAACACAAGGAAGAAGGTGCCAAGGATCTCCACATGTTTGTTTGGAGTTCAAGTGCTTCTCCTGTTTCAGACGTCTTTGGTGGCCATGACTACGGAGCTTTGGACCAACCTTCCAAAGAAGTTAGAGTTGCAGTGTCTCCAGGAAAAGGTAAATTCTCCTCCCAAGTCCTCGATACTTTTTTTTTTGGGAAGAAAACGTTAGTATTTGTTGTTTTGAATGCTAATTTAGCTATTTAAATATATATTGTGATCATAATTGGATTTTCAGTGGAGGGTCATAGAGATAATCAAGAAAATTACATGGAAAGAGAAGATTTCGGCTTTGGAAACAAAGGTATGGATAACAACAATGATGATGAGAAAATGGGAGATAAACAAGTCAAAGCAATGCCTCCAACAAGCGTGATGACAAGGCTGATATTAATTATGGTATGGAGGAAACTCATCAGGAACCCAAACACTTACTCCAGCTTAATTGGGATCATATGGGCTCTTGTTTCATACAGGTTTGTGTCACTATCAACTCCTCATTCTTCGGGTTCACCCAAATGTTGAACAACCAATTGTTTTTATTGTGGTAAATAATACTAGTGCTAAATTACCTTTTCACATTGTAAAGCTAACTAACGTGTTCTTTTGGCTGTTATTCTTGTGAAATGTTTTCTCCATTGCTTTCAGGTGGAATGTTGAGATGCCTGCAATCATAGCAAAGTCCATTGCTATCCTGTCTGATGCTGGACTTGGCATGGCCATGTTTAGTCTAGGTTAGTACTACTACCACTATTACCACTCAAATTCTTCAATCTTCTTAATCAAGTTAGCTACTGGTACCCCGATTTTTCCTTTGCCCATTCGGGATAATGATTAGTAAATGTTAACTTTGGACTAACAAAAATTGGTTTTAAAATCAGAAAGCACGCTAAAGCAAAGCGAAACCAACAGTATGGTCATCATAGCATGTCTGCTTCTTTAGACAACTTTTTCTCTGGCAAAATTGTTCAGTACTCAATATTCATTCTCCCCTCAAATCCCTTTTTTAAGCGTGCCATGATTGTAACCATCCAGAGAGAGATCATAGAAGCAGTACTAACAGTACTAGTAGTAGCAGTAATGTTGTGCTTTGTAGTGGTAGTGATGATGAAAGGTCTATGAAAGATGTTTTCTCTTTTGTTGCGGCTGAGTAGCAAGTCTGTGAGAGACTGACAAAGTTTTTTGAGTTGGTGGTGGTAGTAGTGATGGAAGGCAAATTGATTGATGACAGGTCTGTTCATGGCTTTGCAACCGAGGATCATAGCATGTGGGAATTCCGTTGCAGCTTTTGCCATGGCCGTGAGATTCCTTACAGGTCCAGCTGTCATGGCAGCTGCTTCCATTGCCGTTGGGCTTCGTGGAGTTCTCTTACATGTTGCTATTGTACAGGTCATCTCACAATCTCCACTCTCTCCTATTTCTTTTACTGCTACTGCTTTTTTTTTTTTTTCCCTTTCCCTTTCTTTCTTTACGATATTGTATATATGTATGAATTTTGTCCCATGTACTAGTACATATGTACATGTTTATTTAAACTTGTTGTTCTGCTAAATTTCTCCCCAAAAAAATATAAGAACACACATGTCTTTTTGTCTCCTAAGTTGCAACTTGAGTCATGAAAACTGGAAAGGACCAATCATCAAGCTTACTAATTTCAACATAAATAAAAGGATTAATTTTTCATACACTGCCAGTGTATACACTGTCAACCAGCGGTTGACGAATGACAACTATGCAAAATTTGAATTTGAAATTCAACTTTTACACACGTATCATGAATCCAATAAGTGATATTGTATACACTATCAGTGTATATAAGATTTGCTCTAAATAAAAATCCCCTTTGCGTTACAAATAAATTGTGCTGCTACAACTATTTTTCTCTCTTAATTTCATCTACAACAAAAGGCTGAATATCATAAGATCTTTGCAACTAGCTAGGCTACTGTGGCAGCATGTTAGTGAGTTTGTAAATTGGAAATTGACGTTATTGTTGCTCGACTTACATTTGGAACAAAGAGGTATCACAAATTGAGGCTACTAATTTGTGCACAAAAGTACGTGCAATTAACTCTCTAGTTCAAAGGGTTGCATTTAATGCTGCTAGTATGTATGAAGTGATCAAATGAGGGTTGAGGACATCTTTTTAAAAAATCGGAAGCACATGTCAACCAACACATGAATCCAACTTAGTCATTCTTGAATAAAACATTTGTTGATTGTTGGGAGACTAGAAGTACAATTAATAATAGTGGAATAGTAACAAAGTTTGCATTTTTATAATGAATTCAAAAAGGATGTTTGAGACAATAATGTCTTTTTTTTTATATTATTCCTACAATATTCTGATTTTATTTCAATGGTCAGAGCGCAAACAAGTAGTATTCAAGTACTAACAAGATTATTGCCATTTTTGGGTTTGGATGATTGGCGTACAAAAAATAACAGGCAGCACTACCTCAAGGAATTGTTCCTTTTGTCTTCGCTAAGGAGTACAACGTACACCCTGATATTCTTAGCACAGCGTAAGCATTTTTTTTTTTTTTTTTTTTTAGAGCATAAAATATTGTCCAATTGTTTTGACATTATGGATTTCTGAATATTCTTATTTATTTCCTGGATGACTACAATTGCAGCGTCATATTTGGGATGTTGATTGCTTTGCCTATAACGCTTGTATACTACATTTTGATGGGGCTATGAAGCAAGGACGTTGATTTAGCTTATATTATATGAAGATCCTTCAAGAAGCTAATGACAGATGCAGTAGATTTATTACCTCAATTAGTTTTAGCAGTTCTAAAATATTGGACAGCATGGATGGATGGAGTCCAGAGAAGAAAAAACCAGTTTGTAGACAATGGATTATCTCTTGGAGCAAATTAAGTTGTAAAATCATGTCTGTAGACAATTAATCAGAAGGAAAAGAATTCTCCAGTTTAGTATGCTAACATAAGAATTCTCTCATCATTTTTTATTGCTCAAGGAAATTAATACAAACACTTGGAATAAAAAAATGCCTCTAGCTGACATCAAGATTGAAGAATAAAGAATTTCAGGTTTAACTTCTGAAACACGGGATTGTAATTCTACTATTGGCTAATTTCGTATAAACAAATGAAAAAACTCCCAAGAAAATCTCTCGTTCAAGAAGAAGAAATGGTAAAAAAAAAAAAAAATTTGTTCTTGGACAAAAAGAACGGTTGATGTGACAATGGCCCCCTCATTTCTGCAATATTCCACTCCTGACTGCGGCAATTTTATGCCTTCAAGGTTCGAGAAGCTAGCAATCATGGTTCGCATGGTATATATACTGAGTTGTGAAAAAGTTGGATCGCAGGATACGTTAATGATTCCACATTCCACAAAACTGACTTCTCAAAGAAAAAATGAATGATTTCATCAAGAGGGTGAAAACAATTGCTGGACAAATGAAGATTCCTTCTCTTTAAAGATATGCCCTCGCAATTGCACCAAATAGGCAGCACGAACGCCAACCATACAAACGCTCTTTTTCCTGTTTGTTTTTTTTTTTTTTTTTTGGGAGGGACTAGAATCTTGAGGGGCATTTCAATTGAAATTATCAAGAGTTAGTTAGCTATACTGCAATTCTTATTTTGGTCTTTGAACTAAAATTTGAGACACTTTGCTTCCTAAAGTGTTAACTCGTCTCACTTTAATTCAATCGTTAATGGAACCTAGAAAACTAATTTATAAAATGGTTTCAACTCCCCTTCATGGAATATTCTAATTTTAGTAACTAGGTAAACCAATAGTAACTTTTTTCGTGCATTGCATTAATGATTGCATTAAAACGGAATAAATTCAGTAAGATTTTAGGGAGAGTATACTGTCTCAAACTACGCTTTAAAGATCGAAGTGAAAATTGAAGTATAGTTAAAGGGTACGAAGTAGAAGTAATTTTATTATCAAGAATGCTGCTGATACAGTCTTTATTGATGCGGCAATTGGCTCACGATCGGCCCAAGTAGAATAGTTTCAAAAAGTACTACCATGATTATGGTTTGAAATTGGTCAAAATCAGTGGACACTAGGAGCATTAGTTTGATCCATCTCATACTATTAGCTATTTTTCACGCTGACCTCTTAAGATATTCCCCAATTTTGAAATACTTTTTACGTCCCTGGAGTAGGAAGATGCATTCACATCACAAGCATGCAAAGGCTTCATTGAAAAAAGGGAAAAAAAAAAAGGTGGTTGATGTAACAAAAGAATTTTAAACTATTTAAGCATTTTTAGATTTCACCTCTTTCATCACTTAACAAGCAATTCAACATATTGGGGTATGCGTTTCCGGGGATTTAAACGTTTTGTTTCCCATGCGTGCCATTACGACTTTTGGTGGCCAGAGGGAAAAAAAAATAGAAAGAAAGATAGAAAGAATTCCAATCCTTTCGTGCCAGCCATTTCGGAAGCAAAAATATTCTATTAGGTATTGCCTCGTTATCACGCAAATCCTTTCCACCAGGAGTAAGCAGAAGAAGCATAAAAATGTAAGAAAAACATGATGCACATGTTCTTCAGCTAATTTCATGGTTGGCTACTACGTACACAAATTCTAGGCAAGCTGGAAACTGTTAATTTGCTTAAGGATTGTCTTAGAAACCATGTACTAATGGTAGACGCGTACCAGCAGACTTCTATGCTACTGAAATGCAGCATCGAAATGAATGTTACAGCATTTGTTTCTGTTCTGATAAAATGAATGTCATGTAGTCACAACCATATTGTCATATTGTTGCTACATGGCACTAAATCAAGTTTACCAAATCCATTGCTTAGCGCTAATCTTGATTGATTTACATACATGCATTATAAACTCATACCAAGAATTATTTTTGCATGACTCTAGCTAGCTAGGGTTTCTTTGGATGGTTTAGCAAGAGGCAATTAATTACTTATTTCATGTTTGCATTTATTTCAAGCTGTAGAGATCTAGCAAATCAATTTACAACCAAACCAACCAAAAAGTATTGAAATTAAATGATCATATACGAAATCTAGATATTTATGCATAGTGCATTCTTGTGTCACAACCTAAAAGTCTCTGGCTAGCACCATACATCGGGTAGGCCTACTATTGAGGAAGCCAAGGGATGGAAATTAATGGCATCACAACTAAACTACAAAAGATAATGCCTCCATGCAATGCAACAGCCGCTTCCATGCCTTTGTCAGAAACAAAATTCGCCATTACGAAACTTTCCTACCCCTTATGGATGGCTTCCAAGAAAACTAGCATGTTCACTTGTTCTGCCCCCACAATGGATATGATGCCACTCTAGATTCCAATCTCCACCGAAAGCCAAATTCTTTCGTATGATTTTTTTCTCAAAAAACTTTTCGTTGAATGCTTAGGACATTACAACTCCTTGGGGGCATAAGTAATTAAGGGTATTGGCCTTTTGCCTCCCTAGGCCTAGTGCATTTGTAGTATATTCTGATTTGTGACAACAAACTTGTGTTTAGCTAAAGATGAAAGTAGCAGAAAGTCATCAGCTTCACGTAATTGTGCTATTTGGTCGTCTATAATTTCCACCCAAAACAAGAAAGAAAATGGTCCCAAGAGGCGTGAATTCTTTTTTCATTTGTATATATTCCAGCGTCATATAAAAATTTCATTATGACAAGCATAGTGTTCTCTTTGAGGTAACGTCTGAAACGTTAATTAATTCATGGCTTGTTTCAGATATGATAGCGGCTTGATGCGGGCTTTTGTGGTTCGTCATCTTCAAGTTGGCCGATTTCTATGACCGAATCGAGGGATCATATATATGATAACTTCATTGACAACTTTTCTCCTAGCTCGATCGTTTAAGCATAATGCCAGACTTGACTATTGAAGTTTGTCACCCGGAACGCCTCCCTTCTCAATGTTGATGTTGCAGAAATTTAATTTCTTGCTATAAAGACAATGCAGGAGTCATTTCTGCAAGCGCACAATAGCATTCTATAACTTCTTGTAGTGAATGATCCTTGGGGAGAAATTCAGAGAATAGGACTAAACATGATTCTCTATGAGTTGTCCTTTCAATGTTTTAGCAATGAATGTTATATGTGCATGTAACCTGTTACACATTCCTTAATACTAGTGCATCATAAGTACCATAACAAGTTTGGTTACTTGGTGGTCTTCATTTTTTTCCTAGTCCTGAAATATGCATTCACAATCCTAGAATCACCCTGAGATGCTAGTTTTGTGGGGGGGAAAAAAAAAATCTTTTGGATCTTTCGGAAATATAATTGTCTTAACACATTTCTGAACATCTTTTTAATTTAGATATATGACATTTCAAAACGTTGTTACATTATTATTTGGATTGATCTTCTTTTACACTGACAATGATGCACTAGCGAGCTTTGATGCATGATATATATGTAAAATTTGAATTTGAACTCTAAATTTTGCACTTGTATTAGACTAGTATAGAAAAATTATGTCCAAAATTAATTTTTTACAGAAAATTTAAAAAATTTTCAAAAAAATAATAACTTTTTTATACACTGTCGGTGTTTTTTTTTTTTTTTACACTTGTAAATCTAAATCACGTCACATGACCTAAATTCAAATTTAAAATTCAAATCATACATATATAGCATACATTCAAAACTGTTAGTATAAAAAAATTACTACGACGTCAATGCATAAAAAGTTAATAAAAATATCCAAATGGGCTAAAAAATCTTGTATGAAGGAAGGAGAAAAGAATAATATATCATTTAGTAATAAGGACGAGCCAAGCAGCCACGACATACTTCACCCAGTAATACAGGCGTGTCCTGCTTAGGTTGAAGAGACGATTAGGACTTGATATGCTAATTAATAACAGCAGCAGATTAGCAGCTAGCACTTAGCAGGGGATGTACGAAGAATGTAACGGGGGTGTGCACGCACTTGTATGCATGAAAGAAGAAGAAAACTAAAGTAATTAGTACTCTATCGACATTTTTGGTGGGGGGGGGGGTGTGGTGGGGACCGGATAGAGAGATAATACAGACAGAATACCAAAGAAAGCTCCAAAATGTAGTAAAGGGGGTAAAGCAGGCAACGTCAGAGTTGTCTTTATCGCATGGGTGCAGCCAGCAGCTCACCCTTGAGACTTGAGAGAGATCATGTCTCCCACTAACTTTTGTTGGGTCGGCCGTTCCCAAGACAATCTTTTATGCCTTTGTCCCTTGCTCCACGCTTACACCAACTTAGCACGGTGTATCCATACTATTTATCATTGCTGATGTACCAATTGGGATACTAAAGAGAAGTATAGTATATATTAGGATGATAGACGTAATTATTTAAGCAATAACTCAATTTTCACGTATATATCATGCCTTTAAAGATGACAATGTATATAATATTAATTCATAAGTTTATAATGATAATAATTATATATTTTTTAAATTCGATTGTAATTATTGAATTTATACGACGTATAATCCTTATTGTGCACGGAATTCTAGAATTACACCTCGTAGAAACACGTCATCTGTTCTGTGTACGTATAACTAAGGCTCAAGTGCTCGAGAAATAATCAGTTAAAATTAAGGACGTATTTTTAGTCGCTCTAGACTAAATTTTTATTTTCATTGGGATTGAATTTGTTCCTTGATGAACTAAATCATGAGCTCAGTTAGACTACGTCGAGAAAAGTATATGAATCTTGCAAACATTAATTTGTGTATTAAAACTAGCTCATTGATAATGGCCTTGCCACTTTATTGTTGGGAAAAGAAACAAGAAAAGCCTGCATACATACACACAGTCACACACTATACAAGCCAACGTACATACACGCAGTCACACACTATCCTCTATATATGCGAGTCAGATGTGTGCATGTCTGCTTGTTTCGTTGGTAATCTAAGATTCCCATCCAAAGCTCTTTGAATATGCTAAGAAAAATCCATGGCTAATGTTGCCTTTTCTGAGGCTTTTTGTACTCTTCTTTCTCGAAGGCTTTTATTTATAGCCCTTTGCTATTCTTCTCTTTTCTCTCTCTCAACAACACATACAAAGAACGAGGGCTATAGACTAAAAACTGCACGTGGGGAGCCAGTTGACAGATAATATGGCAATATGCATTCAGGTTTCAATGCATGGGCCTTAGCTTTCTCATAAAAATCCAACTTGATCACACACACTAGAATCTTGGGAGAAAAGGACATCGAATCATAAATCTTCCCAGCCCTCCCCTCGTATGAATATGATGATGAGGACCCACTCGAGAATGGTAGAGGTTTTCTTTTTCTTTGTCTTTGGATTGATTAGTATCCTCCATGGATCGTCTTAATTGACTTTTAATTGGTTAATCTTCTACGGAAAGTATCCATTAATTGTTTGCAATTAATCTCTTCAGATATGGGATTAAGCATGAAAGATGCGGTGTTCAACCGTAAAGTAAGACCATGCGGGAAAGTAACAGGAAGATTCTTTCAATAAAGAAATTGAAAGAACCAAATTCACTTTTGGCACAAACATTGAATTTGTTTTCTTGGTTGTTGATGGTTGTGCTGGACCCCCCATAATGAATTGGTGACGAGGGAAACTTATTAGTTACTACCAAAATTTGGTCACATTGTTGTTTGTATTTAATTTTTCACTGTTAGGACTTTCCAAATGCAAAAGTACAAATTTGATCATTAAAATGCTCAGATTATGGTTTGTGTTTAAAAGGGTTAAAAGCTTCAACACTTGAGCCCGGCCCCCAATCCCCTAATCATGGTTTAATCATGTTGTAGTTGAGTATTAATTAGTTCGTCCAGAATTGTTTATGATAAGTCATTTTATGCTACTATAGATATATATATATAGTTCGTTAATCTACATGGTTAACTAATTTCAATCATCCCATTAGCCTCTTTTCAATGGTTTTTGGCTGCTTTTGAGTTAAGAAACTTTCCCAATTTGAAAACAGGAAATGATTAAGATGCTTTTCGACATTGAAATAATATGTTGAAGCATGAGAGCAACAGCCACTACGTACGTTAATTCCACTGGACTAAGAAACTGTTGCATGGCCCTGCAATGTTAGTGCTGCATCGATCATTCTTCTTCCTCTCCAAGTATCAGATGTAACTACTGCAAACATATAAATAATGCGCCCCAGTGAAGATCACACCAAAGTCCATTGAGAGAGTATCAAATTGCTCACTCATGACCCACTTGTTCCACACACCTGCACACCCACAAACGATATATATATATGTATATGTCAAATACATTCACGATTAAAACTTGTAGATGTTGTTGAAATAAAGAGAGACAGACTAGAAGATGAAAGGTAGATGGAGAGATCAATCATTTGAGCATATTGAGCCCCACATTCGAAGCAGCTTTGAGCACAACATAGACATACACCTTGCTATCTAGTCTCTCAAGTGCTACCAATGCAGCTTCTTAACATAATAAGATTAGTTAATGTTGTTTGCAGCTTGAATAGTGTTTGGGGATTTCATGGATTATGAGCGGTGGAGTCCTTTCAACTGGATTGACCAATACTCTAGACTAGTGAAGTGGAGGCACGTTTTTGGATTGCCATTTTTCAACCAAAAATTTTTACTTTTTTCATGAACACATTTTTTGAATCATCTTTTTACCTTACATTAAATCGCAACAGTACGTACATTTTTCTGCAAAAACTCCAGAATCAGCAATCCAAATGGGCTCTTAATTTTCTTGAATTTATTGACTTCATCAAACACAAAGTGAATTACGAACTAGTGTTGTTACATCATTTTATAGTTTAGCTAGTGAGTAATTAGTATAGTGACAAAAAGAAAAATTAGAGAAAATCAGTTGAAGCATCTAACAACCAAACGACTTGGGCAAACTATCCAAATTACACTCATTCAAACCAACGTATCAAAATAACAAAGAGTTATTGGGCACTTCAGGGGTACAAGCAAGAAAGAACTTCAGGATGAAAGAAGCAAAGAACCGTAACCAAAATTGCTATATGCTGATTATGTACTCAGATAAAATTGATTGTTGGCTAGCTAGATAAGAACTTTATTGTCTTTTTCTTGTTTGCTCGAAATAAATTAAAAAAAAAAAAAGAGAAACAACTTAATGGTGGTTACCTTCTACAAATGCTAAGTGAATGATGAAGAAGTGTATTAGTTTCAATAAATCGTAAAGTAGATTAGTGGATGATTTTACACAGACTTGGTCCAATATGAATTTGATGATTATACTTGCATGTTAGCTTGGTTCATTGGGTCATTTTGGACCACAGTCTCCCTCCATAACCCATCATGTCGTACCTGATGGTATGGTGCAATTGAACCTTTTCAGTTTCATCGGAGCGGATCAAGCCCAGATACGCTCCAATTGAGCTTTAAGAAAACTTCTAGGGCTAAATAATGAAAACAACGGTGAAGAGACACCATAGTGTCCGGACACGAAAGAAAGGTCAATGTTGTACTGCACGAATTACTAGGACAGACCCAATAATCTTGTTGGTAATCCATAATCCATGAAGAGTCCGCTTGACTAGTAGACGTAGACTTCTAATTTTCCATTTCCTTGTATCCAGGGATGCAGAAGACTCAAACTACACATCTCGTGAGTAGTTCGGTAAACAGGCCAAATTGAGTTTGGTCAACGCTGTTGATTGAGCTTACATTGAGTTTAAACTACTCGTTTGAGCTCACGAGTGAAGTCCAAACATCAAATTCTAGTACTTGAATGCTCAACAAACTCATTCAAAAGGTTGCTTTTTTTAATTAAATTATTAATATTACAAAATTGCTCTTTTAGAAACGTTATTTATGAGATTTGCTAAAGAAATTATAACAACTAATCGAGCTCGAGTTCGATAGACTTGACAATTATTTTGAATCTTTTTGAGTCGAGTTCGATCTCTACCTTTTAGGCTCTTTCATGCAATGTTGTAGAAGCCGAACCAAATCAATCAGTCCGATTGATTTGACCGTGAATCGACCTTCTTCCCAAAGTTTTACAACAAAAGTTTTTCCCAAAGATAATTTGAGTTACCTTAATTGTAAAACTTTCATTTGTTAATAGGAATAAGAAAATGCTACCCACTTAGTGTAAATGCCAAAATCACTCGCTTCCTTAAATAATCTCTAAATTAAGAAGTTTTCATCCCTATCCCTATCATCTTATCAAATTAGCATCAGTGGTTCCAACTTACATTAATTTGTTTTAAATTAGTTTTTCAAGTAATTTTAGAAAATGGACATATTTTAGTCATGAATTTATATTTTAATTTTTAGACGTATATTTGATTGCAATTCTAATATTTTTGAAATATTTTGTATGATTGGCCGAATATAACCAAGAATAGTTCCAATATTTTTGAAATTTATAAAAATAAAATAATTATGACATCATACTGACGTCGACACGTTTATTAGAACGGTCCGACTGATTCAACCAGTCAACCTTTGATCAAATAGTTTAACTGAATCATTATCCGGTCCGAATTTAATAACACTGCTTTCAAACTTGAGTACCCCTTCCAGTCATTGAGTTCGGGCTCGGGTATCATCCTCGAGCATGATGATACTCGAGTTCCATTCGACTTGAGCACACTCCTACCTGTATCCTATCGTGTGTAGACTTCGATCAAGTGGGAATTTGTGATATCTAAGCTGGAATTTGGAGTAGAACCGGCTTGAATCGACATGGTCTTTCTGGGATTTGATTTGTATCACATTTTTACATTAAATCTCATGGTGTTGGGACCACGGAACGTGTCAAAAGTCCTACCTACACGGGTTGCTCTAAGTAAATTTCAGTGGTCCGCCTCAAAGTATGAGCGAAGCCTCACGCCCATGACATCGTCTACTTATAATAGCCAGTGAACCAAATTATAATCTTGCACGGACGCAGAGCCATGTGATCGATCGTACCAATGTTCGCCAACTTCAGCAGACAAGCTAGATTTTTAAGCAACCAAACAAGTGAAAAGATGGAGCTATTCAGCCAATCAACTAGAGCATTAAGTGAAAAGTTTGTTTGTGTTGTAAATTACAATACAAAAGATGAGCAAAAAGTTCCAAATTCGAGGAGACTCTTGATATACTACAGTTCATTTTCCAAGGATAAAAGTTCCCTAGAATTATCCCTGTTGTAGTTACCCCGAGCAGTAACATCTTCAAATTGTGCATGCCTTGAACGTGCAACAACTTTTTCAACCAAGTAGGAGACAGAAAAACAAAAAGAAAATGAATGATGACGAGTTTGGACCATGGAATTGTCCCTCTCCCAAACGTTCATAGTACTCTTTTATTATTATTATTTTTTTGTCTAGGACATAGTACTCAATTATTGAGTCACGGACCCATAGGGTGGGTTCCGCTTAGATTTAATGGACGTTAATTCTCGAATATATTTAATTTAACTGTATGTGTGAGTTAATTTCCGTTTCGAAAAAAAAAGACTAATCACGGAGGAGGGGCAGGGACGATTACTGTCCTTGACAGTTTCCGGCCAAAATTTGATCAAAAAAAATTGTAAAGTTCAGATTTCAAGATGTATGGGATTCACCAAATTTTGTTCTAGAGTTACGTTTTATTGAAAATAAATTATATTACATGCAAATAAAATTATGTCATATATAAAATGCATAAAATCTTTCGGAACGTTTGCTTAAGGTCGCAAAAGCAACCGTTCCAGTCCCGGATCCACTAATCACAGGGGGTCACGTATATGGTACACGTTTCGCGACAGAACCTGCAAGATTGTAGCGGCATAAAATGAGGTCATCTTGGATAGGGGTGAAAACGAATCGAGCCGCTCGCGAGCGGCTCGATTCAAGCTCGAGTCGAGCTCGACATTTTTCGAGCTCGAGTTGGTCGAGTCAAAGTCGAGCTCAAACTCGAGCTCAAAATATTAAGCTCGTTAGCTCGCGAGCTCGAGTATATATATATTTTTATTTTTATTTTTATTTTAATAGTAAAATTACATAAATATCCTTAATATTTTATTATTTATTAATAAAAAATATTATTTTATTTATTTTTTAAAAAAATAAAATAATTATTTTTATTTTTTCGAGCTCGAGCTTCAAAATTACCAGCTCGTCGAGCTCGAGCTCGAGTTCGAGCTCGATGAAATTAAGTCAAGGCTCGACTCGATAAGGCCAAAGCTCGACTCGGCTCGGCTCGTTTGCAGCCATTCTTGGATCCCTGACCTCTTTCTTGGCCTTTAGACTCGGCGAAAGGACCAATCTGCGACCTCCGTGATTCATCAAGGTCCCAAAACGAAACAGATTTTAGCCGAAAATGATGGAAGGCAACGAATGGGGTTTAACCGTTCAAGTGCCCTTTTGCTTTTTTATCATTTTCCATATGAAAACTGTCAGACACGTAGCAACATATTATTGGTACCTGTACTGAAAAGTTGATATTCAGCTCCGTGACTATATATTATTGATTTTTTTCAATACCTAACATAATCGACTCCTACTCTAACCTTCGTTATGAAGGAAGGAGAAGTCCAACAGGACCTAAAAATGTTGATGGGGACTGAATAATCAGTAAATCGGATCAAATAAGTGCATTATACATTTGTATAGATTTAGAAAAAATCACATATAATGAAAAGTCAAGATTTGAATCATTGACGTGTCACCCTGTCAAAACTTAAAATCCTTGGTTGACTATATATTATTGATTGATTTTTCCTTTTCTCCGTGACTATTAATCATTGGTTGATCCAGATTCTACATGTTATCAGAATCATCCTTCACAAATTCGGCAAAAATCATGCTTAAAACCCTTCTTTTTCCATTTTTTTTCCACAGGTTTGTGGTTGAGAATAAAAGGTCCCGTTCGTATTTTATTTTTTAGAGTTTTTGTAGAAAAATATACTTTAATGATTTAATATATATATATAAAGTAAAAAATGATTAAGAAATATATTCATAAAAAATATGAGAAATTTTGAATAGAAAACTACAATTCAAACATCACCTAAGTCAGTCTGTTTTTCCAACAATGTGACGTTTAAGACAACATATAATGAATCTCATCCTTCAATCTGATCTAGCTAGACAGGACGTGAGAGCAATCTCTTGTTGTAAGTTTACATAATGAATATTTTCAGGAGTTATCAGTAATACCATGATTTTTTTTTCACTTTTTTAATTTAATATTGGTTTAAAGTTTAACAATAAGATGTCCTAAAATCCCTAATTGAGACCATGCTCCTGCTTACTTTTTAATTTTTGAGACTTGTTTTTGCTCCTACTTTATGGACTGTTGTTTTGTCGTACGGAGCTTGGATTGTGTTCCTTCTTCTTGCAAAGAATAGCATTGAAATTTTGAGATATATGACAATTTGGAAGGGAAGAATATGTATCTGTAATGCAAATCTTGAATTCAATCTACAGAAAGAAGTTCATTAACTTATGGAAATATTACAAACTGATTTTGCATTTTCATGTTTTATCTTCCAATTTTTTTTTTCATTAAATGGTCAGTCTTACGAAATTCAATATTTCCTCTTTTTTTTTTTGTGATGATGCATACCGTACGGTGCTATAAATAGATTTCTCATAAGCAATAAAAACAAATCAATGGACCTAATGCTAGGATTGGTGCCTCTCTCGAGGGAAAAAAATCTATTAATCATTGAAGTTGGAGGAAGATCAAGTTATGAGTTACCTCCCTCCCTCTCCTTGCCGTCTTGCGTTAGGTGAAAAAAACTCACAATGTAAATATTGATAATTATTAACCTACGCCGAGAAATGCATATGAAATTTGATTTTTTTTTTAAATTGGTTCAACAATTTGATTAGGCTTCCTATTCATAAAAAAATTTAATTTGATATTTGTGTTACTCTTTATTTTTTTCCTTTTAACAGGAAAAATTGCATATGTGTCCTTTTTGTTTCATAAAGAAAAAATGGACGATTTTGACTTCGCATTTAAATTATGTCAGTATTAGATTGGATAGGAATTTAAAATATCTTAGTTGGTGGCTATGATCATTTTCGAGAAAGTGGATGTGTTACAGTTTTTTTATGACAAGGTTCTTTAATAAGAAGACTAAAATATGAACCAATGTGTGTGGTAAAAAGATGTACGTTTGAATAAAGTATTATTTGAAATAATTATTGTAGCATTTTTTTTGTTATATGATGCATATGAAATAAAAATGTAATTGAAAATATAAAAAATAAATTGAAAAATATATTTATGATGCAAGCGAAATAATATTTGTAAAATTTTAGCTATCCAAATCCAATATCATGAAAATCCACAGACATTTCAAAATCTTCAAATTTCACTACTAATTTCGAAAATACAATATATGTTGAATGATTGCACCAAAATAAAATCCAACACGACTTTGTTTGGATTGCAATTTTTTATCAATAAAATTTATACGTTTTCTATGAATATATTTTTTAATACTTTTTTAATTATTTTTTTTATTTTATATGTATCAAATCGTTATAACATATTTTTTAGAAAATAGCAATTCAAATGGGAGAATAAAACCAAACCTTTAAAATAAAAAAATAAAAAAAGATTCCCATGTGAATCAACAAACATCAGTCCAAATCCCAACAGCGAAGCATCTTCAGTCTCCCACGCGGTACTCATGCATTCGTGCATCTGGATTCCTCTTCCCACCAACCCCCCCTTTTTCCAGCAGCGCACTTTTCCTCCAATTCACCGCGCCACAGCACCCAGCCCCCACCCCCAACCGAACCAAATCCCAAACCAAGCCAAGCCACCCCAGCCCAGAAAAAAAACCCCGCCATTCGTACAATTGCACCAGACTCCGTCCTTCCCCTACCAATTCAGCAGCTTTCTCCCTCGTAGAAATACACAGATTCACAGCAGAGGTCTGAATGATATAGTTTTTACTTTCTTGTACTGATCAAGTCTTTAAGATTGTCATCCATCTTTCAATGCCTTTTCTCATTCTATAAATAGAGATCCCAGAACCAGAGAATAATTCAAGCTAATGCAGCAAAAGGGTCGAGCCCATAACCGTAGATCAAGGACTTTTTCTAGGTCTCGCACTGCCATTGAGGGTTGTTAAGTCATTTTGTTCACATCTCTTCTCGTTTTTCCCGCATTTCATCGTCCTAATAAGTAAAACAAATTTATTCAATCAAGAAATCGTCAGAATTCCGATCATGGCAGCTGTTGAAGGTGGCATCTTTACCCTTCTTTCTGGGATCTGAGAATTTGAACCACCGTTTTCTTGATTGGGAATTGAGCTAAAGGTTTTTGCATTTTTTTTTTGGGTTGTGCAGGACAAGAGCGCGAGGTGCAGAAGAGTTACTGGATTGAGCACACTACTGATCTCACTGTAGAGGCAATGATGCTTGATTCCATGGCTGCTGATCTTGACAAAGAAGAGCGCCCTGAGGTATAGAGTTTTTGTACTTCGCGTTTCTTCTCTTTTTGTTCTTTTTGCATGGTATCTTGTTGGATGTTTGAGAGGAGTATTCATTAGCTTGTTATGAGCTCAAAAATTTTATATGGGATGCATCATAATCTTATCTTTTGATTTGTTTGTCTTTGTCACATCGCAAGGACATAAGAATGGTTATTCTCATTTATACATATAAAGGCATGTGTCACTGTCTTTGAATATTCCAAAGCGAAGTGATGGTGGTTTTTCCTTTTTCTCTTTTCTAGTTTTGCTACAGAACTGGTAGTTACGTGCTTAGAATGTATTGTCTGCTTTTTCTTTGTGGTAAAACTAGTGTTGTTTGAGATTTTAGTTTCACATGTTAGTGGTGGTCACGTGCCTAGTTCTCATCTCATTTATGCTGGTGTTGCGAACTAAGATCCCCTAAATCAAGGTCGAACCTTTTGAGCCACTATCTGCTCGGATTAGTGGCCATATCCATTGATCTTGCAGCAAAAATAATGACCTTCTATCTTCGAATGTATCCAAATTTACAAGGCCTTCTGACTAAATCACTCAAGGCAAGAAGGTCAATATCACAGAGGAGTAAAATGTACTTTAGTAAAGATTTACTCACCTTTGATTAACTCAAAGCAGCAAAAAGTGTAAAAAATAACAAAGGAAATGGATTACTTACTTGTCTGACACCTCTCATTAATTCTTGCCATAAGAAACTTAAAAAGAAAACATTCTGTTCTTCATATCCCCTAAAATTTCCTGGAGCAAGATAATTTCAGTTTAACTGACCTGAACTTGATAACTTTGCATTCTATGCATTTATCATGTTCTGTATTAGATTCCTATGAATCCACAGCTCATATTTGGTTTTTAATATCGGAGTTTTTTTTTTGCTTTTTATTGGGCCTTGTACATCTTCTTTTTATGCGCTCACTCGGAGTATGGTCCCACAGATTTCATGTTTATGACTATGCAATAACACTTGAAGCTCTCTTCTTCATGGTCTAACAGGTGCTATCGCTATTACCACCATATGAAGGAAAATCAGTTCTGGAGCTAGGAGCTGGAATTGGCCGTTTCACTGGTGAATTAGCAAAAAAAGCTGGTCAAATTGTTGCTTTAGATTTCATTGAAGGTGCAATAAAGAAGGTTTGTGTACCAGAAATAACTTTGTTTTCAGCCAATTGCTTTTGAAACTGCATGTTGTAATTCCTTCTAGAGATGAATGGTCCCATAATTTGACCTTCGGACGTGCAGAATGAAAGCATTAATGGGAATCTTAAGAACGCCAAGTTTATTTGTGCTGATGTGACGTCCCCAGAGTTGTACTTCTCAGCAGAGTCGATGGACTTAATTTTTTCAAACTGGCTATTGATGTATCTCTCTGATGAAGAGGTGAATACTTTTTTACTCTTCACTGAAAAGTTGTGCTGACCAATTTGTGGTTATGTTGTATTTTAATCCTTATGCTGCTGTTCTTATTTATTACCGGCATGTCATCATTTTTCTCACATATTTTCATTGTTTGTAGAACATCTGTTGAACTCCAACGTTACTGTTTCAGTTCCTATTCCTGCTTGTCTTAGACCACCAATCTCCTCATTGAAACCTGTCATTGATTTGTTCTGCTTGGTTTTAGGTTGTGGCACTAGCAAAGAAGATGGTTGGATGGCTGAAAGTTGGTGGGCACATTTTCTTTAGAGAGTCATGTTTCCACCAATCTGGAGATCACAAGAGGAACAACAACCCAACTCATTATCGTGAGCCCAGATCTTATACCAAGGTTTGTTTTCACATATGCAGTTTAATTCTTGTTGATTCGCACGTCACATGCTAGGTGATTATCTTTAATGGAAACTTTTCCGATTCATGTTATAGTTCATTGTGTTGGCAGTTTGTTCTTATGTTGCTTTAACACGTGTTAATGAAATATATACTCCTTAACAATGTGCTAAATATGCTGATGAGGATGCTTCTTTAGAAGTTGTCTCAAGAATCTACAGCTCCACTCTTGTCCTTTTTGTCTAATTTGCGCACAACTCCAGGTTTTTAAAGAATGTCACTTCAATGATGACTCTGGGAATTCTTTTGAACTTGCTCTTGTTTGCTGCAAATGCATTGGAGCTTATGTAAGGAACAAAAAAAATCAGAACCAGGTATAAAAATGCTAACTGTTCTTTTCTTTCTTTTGTGTTTCTTGTCATTTTTTACATCTGTACACTAGGCCAAATGATGGCTATCTCTGCTCGTTTGGAAACAGATATGCTGGATGTGGAAGAAGGTACGTTCAGAGGATGATAGGGGATTTCAGCGTTTCTTGGACAATGTGCAATATAAGTCTAGTGGGATTATGCGCTATGAACGTGTCTTTGGACCAGGATTTGTCAGCACTGGAGGGATTGGTACGTCTCATTCTTTGTGCTTTTTTTCCCCTGCTTTTTTTATGCTCTTCCATAAACATATTAAGATATATGAACTTGGAATTTTGGTTTTATCTGCCATTTGAAAGCACAATGTCCTTTAGATGTGTTGGATTGCTAAATAATAAGTCAAAATCACTACACAATGATCAGTATGGGTCTGTTGGAAAGGGGATACGCAAAAGTGTGATTATTCTGCTGAGAGATGCTGTGCAGTTATTCACTTACGAGTATCCACTTGTAAATGGGTTCAATATCCAAATGCTTTTTGCAATGCTCTGCCAAGAGTATCTTCTCCTGAAATTTGGATTGTTTTTCTTGCTATGCAGGAATCTTGCAAGTGTGTAGCCTGTATTCATCCTTAAGTGGCTTATATTATCTTTAATGGATGATTGAACAAGCTGAAGTGTTTTTTGAGGCTATATCACTTTTAATTCATTAAATGATTCCTAAAACAAATAGAAAAGAAAATGCTTTTCCTTCCTTCCATTTCACAGTTTTATGCATTTTGTCTTTAATTGAACTTTTTCTTATGTTCATCAGACACAACAAGAGAATTTGTTGGTAAACTGGATCTTCGACCTGGACAAAAAGTTCTGGATGTTGGTTGTGGAATTGGTGGAGGTGACTTTTACATGGCTGAAAAGTATGATGTTCATGTTGTTGGCATTGATCTCTCAATCAACATGGTTTCTCTTGCTCTGGAACATGCTATTGGCCTCAGATGTTCTGTTGAATTTGAGGTTGCTGATTGCACCAAGAAAACATATCCTGACGGCTCATTTGATGTTATTTACAGCAGGGATACTATTCTGCACATTGAGGTAGAATTCTGTTGTTCTGAAAGGAACTTCAATCTTTTATATAACTCCAGCTATTGCTTTCTGGTATATTTTTTTCTGTCTGACTTTTCAAGAGGTTGCAATTATATGAAGTTTTTCTTATTAACCCTTTCTACTGCCTTTGTTCATTTTGATCTAGTGGTACATGTTTAGGATAGAATGCCTAGCACTTTTAAGTAGTTTAGCAGTCTGTATAAATTTAAACTTAGTCTATGTGAATCCTCTTATATAAAATTTGTTTTTAGCTGTCAGCTTTCGTATATATAGGACAACAAATTAATTTAAGTTGCTATAGATCCCATTGATACTATTAATTGGTAGGCAGAACTGTAGTGAGACCTAGACTAAACTTTGGTCCTGGATTTGCCTCTTAACTTTATATAGACGTTGTGTTATCAATACATACTGGAAATTATGGTGGCTTAACTTTAAGTTGAAAGGTTTCTGAAGTATTCTTGTGAATAGTATTTCTTTTGTCTGATTCCAGTTTTATTCAGCATGCTCAAATTCCTGTTGGTTATTCAGGACAAACCTGCACTCTTCAAATCCTTTTACAAATGGCTGAAGCCCGGAGGCACTGTCCTAATTAGTGACTACTGCAAAAGAACTGGACCTCCTTCAGATGACTTTGCCAAGTATATCAAGCAAAGAGGTTACGATCTGCATGACGTGGAAGCATATGGCCAGGTTTACTTGCATAGTCTCCCTCTCTTTGACACCTACTCTTTTCTTCTCCCCATAACTTTTCTCCTTATAAGGGGTGTTTTTTTTTCTGTTCATAGATGCTAAAAGATGCTGGTTTTGATGAGGTCATTGCTGAGGATCGAACTCATCAGGTGTGATTTCTTCTCTTCCTTTATCTCCCGCACCCATCTTGTGTATGTGCTGCTCTTGTTGTCGTTTGGCTCATTGTAACCCTAAATTCATTTTGTATTTCAGTTCATAAATGTGCTTCAGAAGGAACTAGAATTGGTGGAGAAGGATAGAGAAGCATTCATCTGTGACTTTTCTGAAGTAAGCGTTTTAACATCTAAGTTAATAATTCCTTTGCTTAATGGAATTTGACATGTGCCGCTTACCCATGTTATGATCTAATATACAGGAAGACTACAATGATATAGTTGGTGGTTGGAAGGCCAAGTTACTCAGGAGTTCATCTGGCGAGCAGAGGTGGGGTTTGTTCGTTGCCAAGAAGAATTAGACTTTCTTGTGCAATCTTGCACCGTGTCATCTGCAACTATCATTCTGCATGTTGATGAAGTCTTTGAATGTTTTTTTTTTTTTTTTTTGGTCTGTAACTTACCTGTGATGTAGTAACATGGGTTTAGTGAATTCTGTTCTTGTAACCTGTGCTTCTATCATGTCAGATAGTATTCCCACTGTAATAAGGGGTGACTCTCTCTATCGCTTAATGAGATTTCATTTGATATTTGGCATTATTGTCAACCTCGTCTCGTGCGACACAGAAATTCTGAAGAAATTTTGTTATTGGGCATTTATTATGTAAGTTACTTTGTCATGAAACAAATCAGGCAAAACACCAAGAGACAAAATCATCATCTATGGAGCTATGCATGGTTTATGTATCTTTTAAGAGCCATGTATTTTTTTTTTCCCTAGAAGCATACGAGGTTTATGTTAAGGCTATCACATCTTAAATAGTACGTAGTTATTTCTTTAGCACATCGATTACATCCTTCGATCTAACGACCACCGGAGATGCAGAGAGGTTAGTGTTTCTTTTCTCTTGGTTGTCTGGAATTGTCAGCAAATTGAGTTTCTCATCATTCTTCCCAACCTTCCTGAATTCATTGGGAAAGTATTCATACATCTGCACGCTTAAGCTTCCACCTAAAAAGATGGAACATTTTTCACTAATCATCCTTCGGATCAAAGGAGGAAATGTCAATAGCCAAAATAAGGGGGAAAAAAATTATTCTGGTGTATGGATGATAACGAATTGATCTTCTCTTCTTCTTTTTTATCAACAAAGAACCTAAGATTACCGAGAATGAGAGCAGCCCCTATCCAACCAGCAGTACCCCATCTTTCACCGAGGAGAAACCATGCGAATCCAGCCCCCCATATTGGCTCCAAACCATAAATTACTGCCGTTTCTGTTGCTGATACATCACGCATGGCAGCCATCTGAATATCCAAAATTAATGTAAGAAAGAGAATCTCCATCTAACTCTTCATTAAACTCTTCTAAAGGAGAGAGGAATCTCAGAATATAACGATTTTCTTCCAATCTCAACCTGGTTTTAAAATTCTTTTTTAGTTGGATCCTGTAAGCCAGTTTTTACGCCCTTTTTTATCCCTTGAAACTTTGCACAACTCAGGAACTTACTTGTCTTATTTCTTTTAGACATTCGAAATAGTAGTTAAACTAGCAAGATTTACCTCAGCCCATAAACATAGTCCTGTTGAAAATACACCGGTGTAAAGTGTTGGTATCCATGGAAATGTAACCATCCAATCCCAGACCAGAGCCCATGTCCAGGTTACGTTCTCAGTGTATTGAAAACCATCAAAACTTCCCCCAATCAGACACCAGATTGCAGATAGAAGGGCAACAACAGATACCTAATACGAGACAAAACACAAAGCTAATGCGCACAGAACTTTTGTACTGCAGAAGAATGGGGGTTGAGAAAGATAGTTGTTACTTTTGACCAGTGTTCTTAACAAACCTCATATCCAAGAAGTGCCAAGAAGTTCTCTTTTCTTGTGCTTCTTGATATGTGTTCTGTTCGGAGTGTGTGAATTCCAAAAAATATGGCACTTAGAAAGTTGAGAAGATCTCCAACCTAAAGAAAAAGCAAATAAAATGGTAAACAGATTTTTTTTTTTTCAGTGAAAGATTTCTCATCTCACAAAATAATACCATGAGGAAGGGTCTCGAAAGGGGGGAAAAATCATACTAACATTAGGAGGAGATCCACTACATTCCAGCAAACCAAGGCCTACGACTGACATGAGAATTCCAAACCAGGTGCGAGCTGGTACTATTGTTCCCAACATGCTTTCGAGCAACGGAACCACGATAACCTGCTCATTCAATGCAGAAAAGTAATCACATAAACAGTTGAAGGTCAGAGGAGAATGCAAAAATGAACTTGTGGTGCAATCAACGAGCCATAATAGACGATTGTAGCGTGTCACACTTATCAATGCAATGATGAATGCGAACTCCATACAAATATTGCAATCTCTAGACTCTTTCTCCTTGGATATCTATGGTCTTTGATTACAAGAACTACAATTAGACAAAGAGAATGCTACGATTGGCATTGCCTATGCAATGGTTTGTAGTCTCTGCGAATAGTCATGTTTTACTGGACCGTAGCTCATATAAGAAGATTCGATATTCTAGAGAGGATCAGGCTAAATAACTTACCGTGAAAAGAGAGAGAAATGAAGCACGTCCTGCTTCAGCAGTGAGTAGGCCAAGCGCCTCAATCAGGTAGCCTAAACTGATCCACAGTCCCAGTTCCATACCTGCTTTACGGGTTTGAGCATCATTTCTTGCCCGAAAGACAAAAGGCAAGAATGGGATGGCTGATACAGCAAACCGCACTGCAGAGAAGGCTGCTGGATCCATGAAAGCTTCAGTCTCTTTTACAACTAGAATGTTGCTTGCTGCAATTTACAACATAATTACCATGCATTCAACTCTAGCTTAGATATAAGAAGAAAGACAGCATTTTTAACTAAATAGTTTGCCCAATTTAGCGACTAGAATTTCATACTTGAGTCCATGCTACAAACGAGACAACACTAGTTCCGCTGTTTCTTGAACTAGGGAAGCGTGCAGAGATAATAATTGGCTTTTACATTATCATTTTAGTCGATAAGATAAAAATGGTTAGATTGTGAAGTAGATGGGTAATTGAATTTCTCTTTCCTAATCCGTACAGTAGTAATTTGGGATCCTTACCATAGACAACACTCACAACATTAAGCAAGATTATACTCCTGAACTTCTTCGATCCAAATAGAAGTTTCCTCCAGAGAGGCCTCCTTCTGATTGAAGATTTGTTGACCTTGATTTTTGAAGGACCCTTTGAGCTCTCATTAGATTTAGTCTTGGTTTCTACCTTACAAGTTTCAGTTTCAATAATTGAGAAAGCCCCATCGAAGTTTCTTCCACTCCTTGAGGATCTTTCTGCCAAAATTTTCCTTGAAGCAGCTGAACAACTGTGTACAGAAGAAGAAGAAGAAGAAGAAGAGGAGGAGGGGTTAGAAGAAGAAGAAGAGGGATCAGAATATGAATAAACCTTGAGATGGGAAATTTTTCTGATTCCATAAGAATTCAAGTAGCAGGATATTGTCGCCGCCGCAGCAGCATCTCTGGAGGAGGCCCTCCAAGTTGAGAAGTATGGCATATTTGGATAACAATACCCTCTCTTTTCTTTAGTTCAATGAATATTCTTTGATGAAGTTTTGTACTAGATGTTCATGTCATAGACGGAAAGAACTTGGTGAAATGAAGTGAGAAATTATCTTCAAAGTCTGAAATAATGGTGCCATGTTCCATTAATCACAAGGCTGAGAGGCAATTGTTTAGGAGAATGATTGATGGGTAATTTGTTTCTAATTTATTACAACCATATAAAATAGGCCAGAAAGGAGAGGCATGTGATGTTTTTCAATATAGGGATGGTATCGCATCATTCAAGCATGGACCCGCCACATTACATTTAAATGAATGTTTTTCCAGTGATAGAATATTTCCAAATGTGAAGCACGCTAAATTTGGCAATCCATGAAAATCACCTTTCCGACCATCCTCAAAAAAAGAAAGCATTGCCTTTCAATTTCACCATTCCTTTGATGAGGGAAAAAGGACTCATAAGCCAGTCGGTTACTCGTCATGTTGCTTTTAATCTTCTCAAAATTAATATCAATATCCAGAATATTGAACGGAAGAGTGCTAATTGTTCATTATGGATGAAATGCTTGTCTTTAAGTTGCATTGATATTGAAATGCAGAAGTAGCAAGAATGTGCACTTGAACTTGAAAAAGTTAAGTAATCTTCTCGAGAATATGACGTTCTTGTTCTGAAATCTGAGCCGAAGTACATTGATGATTTGCTTATCACATATTGGTGAACTATCTTCCATAACCATAACACAGAAGAAAGACTAGAGAAGTGAACAAGGACATAAAAGCTAGTAATACAGCGATACTACCAGAAATGCCAGTAAGGAGGATGTAAAGAAAGCCAGGCAACGGTACCGAGAAATGAAAAAGATACAGCCATCAGTTGGTACATAGAAACATCAATCTACTGATGTAATATGGCAGCTAGTAACAATCAGCAAAAAAGCTGCTTAACTCGTTCAGTTTTCCGCGCCCGCCTCCTCCTCATCTTCGTACTCAGCATCCTCGTCAGCAGTCGCATCTTGGTACTGCTGATACTCAGCAACAAGATCATTCATATTGCTCTCTGCTTCGGTAAATTCCATCTCATCCATTCCCTCTCCAGTGTACCAGTGCAAAAAGGCCTTCCTCCTAAACATTGCAGTGAACTGCTCACTCACTCTCCTAAACATCTCCTGGATTGAAGTTGAATTCCCAATGAATGTGGAAGCCATGGTAAGGCCTTTAGGTGGAATATCACAAACACTAGATTTTACATTGTTCGGGATCCATTCGACAAAATAGGATGAGTTCTTGTTCTGCACATTGATCAGCTGCTCATCAACTTCTTTTGTGCTCATTTTGCCCCTAAACATTGCCGAGGCAGTGAGGTACCGGCCATGGCGCGGATCAGCAGCACACATCATGTTCTTGGCATCCCACATCTGCTGTGTTAGCTCGGGGACAGTAAGTGCACGATATTGCTGTGATCCTCTTGATGTAAGAGGTGCAAATCCCACCATGAAGAAGTGAAGTCGCGGAAATGGGATCAAATTCACCGCTAACTTTCTCAGGTCCGAGTTCAGCTGACCAGGAAACCTCAGGCAACAGGTCACACCACTCATTGTTGCTGAAATCAGATGATTCAGGTCCCCAACTGATAAAGACAATAAAAACATAGGAAACTACATTAGACTTTTAGCGAAAGACAGAATATTCATCAGCAAAGTAAAGCTGGAATTGAATTGTATGCACTTGCAGTTCTTACAGCTTGGGGTGCTGAGCTTAAGGGTCCTGAAGCAGATGTCATAGAGCGCCTCATTATCAAGGACCATGCATTCATCAGCATTCTCGACCAGCTGATGAACAGAAAGTGTGGCATTATAAGGCTCCACAACAGTGTCAGATACCTTTGGAGAAGGGAAGACTGAGAAAGTAAGCATCATTCTATCTGGATACTCTTCCCTGATCTTGGAAATCAGCAGAGTTCCCATTCCGGACCCTGTTCCACCTCCAAGAGAGTGACATACTTCAAAGCCTGTGTAGTGCCACAACCATCAAGAATTAAGTCAATGCATAAACAAGTACCAGATTCTTTTTTACTTGGTTGGAAAAGAGGACATGAAGTGGCAGATTATACGAGCATAACATGGTTAACACTATGTTATGAGAATTGTTTTTGTACAATTTTTCAATATTAGCTACTCATATACCACCCCTGGTTGATCAAATAAGCTGCAACGAATCCTCTGTAACACCCCTCTTTTCTTTGGAGAAAAAGGTGAAAAAATTGTGCTTCATGTACTGGCTTCATTTCATTCCTTCCTTCTCCTTCAGCTAGTAAAAACTAACACATGGCACATGTCCATTACAAAATACCTGTGTCTGATATAAACTTTGATCAACCTTAAATTCCTTTGTTTTGTAGCCAGAGTAAAAGGACTCTCTAAGTTTGAACTCTTGATCTCTTGCTCTATGAGCCACAGATCGAGGATTCTGTAATAATCATGTACACTAGAGTTTACTTTAAATCTTTTGACTTATAATTATGATCCGGATGAATCAAAGAAGTTCAAAATCAGGTAGCTAGCAATCATTTTACAAACCTTGCAAGCAATCACAGTTTTCGGCTTCCTTCCTGACAACATCAAGGACTGAATCAATAAGCTCAGCACCCTCAGTGTAGTGACCCTTAGCCCAATTGTTTCCAGCACCAGACTGACCAAAAATAAAGTTATCAGGCCTAAAAATTTGGCCATAGGGACCAGTCCTTATGCTGTTCATAGTCCCAGGTTCAAGATCCATCAGGACAGCCCTTGGCACATATCTCCCACCACTTGCTTCATTGAAATACACATTTACCCTGTCCAATTGAAGGGCAGAACTTCCATTGCACCTCCCAGTTGGATCAATCCCATGTTCATCACACACCACCTCCCAGAATTTTGATCCAATTTGATTCCCGCATTGCCCTCCTTGAATGTGAAGAATTTCACGCATTTTGGCTAAACTAATGGTCAACGGTCAGGAACAAATGTGGAAAATGGCTTCCCCAAACTCTCACTTAGAAGGCTTCGGGTGTGGGCTTTTGGTATACTGGCCACAGGGGGCATATATACAACAGTAGCGGAGTTGTGAAAGGTCCGATGAAAAATGAAGGGACAGGATCAGAAAGGATCAGATGGGCTTATAAAAATCTGACAATCCATAAGCGTCCGGCCGAGTCAAAGCTGCAGAATTGTCCATTTGTTCGATCATGGATGTCTGTTGTGGGGAGAATAGGCCATTTGTTGCTACTCATCGTAAGTTTTGCCGTCTAAGATTGTTGATTTGTAGCTGCTGATGGGACGGCTTAGAATAGTGAAACACAAAGCCAATGAATGTTTAGTATTTGTTTCTAATTCTTACCTCATCTGTTGATACAAGTAGTAGCCAGTGGAAATAGTCAAGCCGCCCTTTGATGCTCATCTTCTTCTGGGGCTTGAGCCACTTGTAGGGATGGCAAGGGGCTAATGGTTGGGGCGGAAGTGCGCACCTTCACCCCGTGACCTGCTAAAAATATATTTATCTAATTTCAATAATTTTACAATATGCATATTTATTTTTTCACTGTATAATTCACATTAAATAAAAAGTAAATATAGAATGAATTTTTATAAGTGATACAGGTATAGTAATCTAAACTTTTTTTTTCCTCGTCCCAAAGTCAAAGCCGATATAGGCCAGATTCTTTTTCAATCATAATTGTGGTTTTGGACGTTAATAATCATAAGACATGCACATATGTGTCGTTCTCAACTAGTAATTGGATTGCCACTTCAAAGGCCGCTTCATGTTTAGTATATTCTTCACCTGCCTTGAGACAATAAATAAGAGTCTCTTTAGGCTGCTATTCTCTCTCTTATATATATATATATATATATATGTATGTATGTATGTATGTATGGGTAGTAATAACACGAAGACAAAGAACAAATTTCATAAACTCTTTTAAATGGTCACAGCCACAGAGAAAAGCGTTTAGAATGTTCTTTAATGACATCTAAGGCATCTGACTCCCACGAACACAATGTGAAAAATGAAGCCCAAAGCCGACTTTTCGTGGCCGACCACACTGTTTTACTTGATGCATATTGCAGTAGAACTCATACTCGGCCAAGCTATTGCTCAAGGTAAGGGCTTGTCAAAGTTAATTATTGATGAGAAGTAATAAACCACTTCCTTAGAAATCGACTTTATTTTAAGAGAAGAGCCCAAGGAAAATCGAGCAGAAGGTGGAAATTAGCTCTTTGTTTGATGGGCTATGCGATTTATAAACATAGTAATGTAGGAAATAATAATTTAGTGAAGTCAACCTCTTGTAGTCATGGTGCCATTGATTGCATTTCTATGGAATTGCCAGAATCCTTGCATGGTGTAGTCGATGGTTCGTATGGGATAAACTTGAAACTGGATGATGGGAATTTGCTTACAAGACAAAATTTATCACGAGTGGAAATTATGGCATATTTTTTGTAGGTTGTTATTTCCGAGTCTACATAGTTTGCGTTAGTGTTGATGATTGCAAATGCTCTGAATCTAAGATTGAATAACGTCATAGATTTTGAACAATGTATAAACAAACTTTATAAGTGATCAACAGCAACAAATGGAAATTTCTAACATCTTAATTAGACAAATACTCGTACATCTCTTATATGTACAAACATTTATCCAAGATGCACGAGAGTGTTAGACATAGTTACATCACTACTGTTGAAATGTTCAAAACTCATTCCTCATACGTTAGAGACTAGAAAATTGCACATAACATTGACATACAGGATTGGGTTGAAGTGCAAGAAGATCTTTAATTGCATTTTACTGCAAGCATTCGTTTTTAAGATCACCAAGTAAATTGTTAAACAACACGAAGCGGATATGGAGTTGGAAATTTTAAGGGAATATGTCAAAGTACAAGTTTTGTTGCCCAAGAGATTGCATTCATTGGATAAGCTCAAACAAAACAACATACAGTACCTTGAGACCAAGGACTTGACCTACTTCCAAAGCATTGAGATCCTCGGTATTCCTTTCTCAGCAGCAACTCAGTCTCATTTCTAAAATTATGCAAATTCTCCGGTTAATTCAAATTATCATGTGATGTCTGATTTTAAATTAAATTAACTGAATACTTAATATTTGATGAAGGAGTGGCACCGAGTTGTCACTGATTAAGTGGCATCGAGAATCTGATTTGACTTCCAAGAACTCTTAACCAGTAAAATAACTTTTTTTTTTACTGCCAATCATCAGGCATAGAATATACGGTTAAATTCAATTTTTTTTGGGTACCCTTCTTACGATATGCTAACAGCTATTCCTATTTATTTCAACATGGCAGAAGTGGCTGGATCGAGATATAATAAGGAGTAAAAGAAAAGTTAAGACTTGTGCAGAGATGCACGCGTTAAACAGATTCTATCCAAAAGTTCAAACTTTAAGTCTGCAAAAAACCACATTTATTATCAAACAATAGCATATATATATATATATATATATGCATGCAAATACAACAAACAGTGAAATTAACAGTATTGAGCAGGACAAAGTTGCGTTAAAATTTGCACTAAAGTCAAGAGGCAAATGCTATATTGCAGTATACATATACATAGATACAACACTCACACGCACGTTCATATCATTCTATCATTATGGCCATGCAGAAGCAAAATCTTTGGAGGTAAGTGGACTCCATCACTAGACGACCATAAAAAATATAGACATTGGACATCCACAGGTATCCCCTCCCCACAAAGGTGAAATCGGAAAGCAGAGAAGATTCCAAAAGCGGGCACAGTAATTGTGATAGCACGTAAAGGTGTTATCTCCTTGCTGCTTCATGTATGAACACAAAGGACAAAAATTATTTGGGCACGAAACAATGTACAAACTATTATGGCATGTATTTTACTGGACAAACAAGGTTATGCATGCTAGCATATGTTATGTTTGAGCTTTGACAAAACAATCTCATGAACTTTTACATGTTGAAGTACATGATCTTTTAGCATGCATGTAGGTTGACGAATTACTGTGGAGAAGATTTTTCTGGTTAAAAGTTTAGCCCTCTACTTCATCATTTAACTTAAACAACTTATTCTTGATATGTACACCTCTTTAGCTAAAAGTTGCTAGTCAAAAAACCTTAGGAAACAAATTGTGGAGGCTTGAAATTAATCCAAATTAATAAGCAGTATGAGAAATTTTCAGTTAGAGAGAAATGCATCATTTCCAAAGGTCGAATTTATGTTAATTAGTAAAGAGAATGAGAAGGAGAGATAATTGTCGAAAACCAAAAGGGCAGAGAATAAATTAAAAGAGGCTAAAGAATCACAAAGAAGAACGAAGGGATTTTGGGGGGGAGTTTAGGGGGAGAGGGGATGGGAGGGGGATATCAACTATTAAGCTGGGCAAAGAAAAGGGTAGGAGGCAGAGAAAGGAGAGGGGCAGTTCGGATTAAGAATAAGTGTGAAAGGCACGAGACAGGAGAAGAACAATAAATGAGGTTGTAAGAGGTGATGAGGCTTATGATAACCCTCATGATCGTCACGTCGTTTTTACTTCACGTCTACCGATAACTCCCAGAATTCCACGCTCATCTATCTCTCTCTGTCTCTCCAATTCACTCCTCTTCTGAGTTCTGCTGCCCTCCCTTTTTCTTTCTCCCTCTCCTTTGCTTTCTTGATTTCATTATCCCCCCACTCCATCTGCTTTCTCTTTCTTTCCATCTTTCTCACATTTCTTTAATTTGCATTTTGTTAGTGAAGAATACCTTGAGATGTTATTGTAGCCCAGTCAACTAGCTCATGTCTTTCTCACTTTGTTTCAATTTAAACCAACACCATTCCTTCACTCTGTCTGTCTTTCTCTTTCTGTCCCTCTTGTTCTATCTCTATCCCTCCTACTCCTCATCAAAGCCCCATATTATATGCCCTATATCTTGAATTCTTGATAGTTCATACATACATCCTCCTCCTCCTTCATCACAACCATCAACATCTTTGTCGCATGAACCCTTTTCCCTACTCTAATTAATCACCCTTTCATACTACAATTAACTTCAGCTAGATCGCTCCCATCAAAACCAATAGCTGGGAAAAAAAACTAACTAGAGTGACAGATTGATTGCGAAACATACAGAGAAAGGGAGGAAGAAAAAGATCTTTTTTTTCCTTGTTATTTCTGCCGCAAAAAACAATGTGGATGATGGGATATAATGATGGGGGAGATTCCTTCAGCGGCAGGAAACTCCGGAGCATCGTGCCAAGGCCAGCTGCAGTCATAAACCCTTCATGTTTAGGCCGTATCCACGGCACTGATCTTCTTTCTTTCAATCACCATCTTGGTATGGATTTACTACTCCTTCTTTACTCCTGTAGTAATTAATCATTGGAAGTTCAAACATTTGATCCTTTCTTCTTTTGGTTCATTTTTAAGCTGGTTTGACTGAACAAAGTAAGAGAGACTTCGGCCCACAACAAGTTGTGGTGAGCTCAAGATGGAATCCCACCCCGGAACAGTTACAAACCCTAGAGGAACTATATCGAAGGGGAACTCGAACGCCTTCAGCTGAGGAAATTCAACACATCACAGCACAGCTTCGCAGATACGGGAAAATTGAAGGGAAGAACGTGTTCTATTGGTTTCAAAATCACAAGGCAAGAGAGAGACAAAAACGCCGTCGTCAACTTGAATCTACCTCTGATGAGCAAGCCCACAACAATAATGATGGTAATGTTGAGAACACAGAAAGAAAAGAATCAGCTGGTAAGCATAGTAGTAAGAATTTACAGGTCATTCTCCTGTCTTACTATTGATGAAATGTCACATACGAAACAGCTCATGCAAGAAAATTAGTGTACTAACAAGAGACAATTTTTCATTTTGGTTCAATCTTTGTTTGTTATTATTGGTGAAAAAGAAAAGTTGTACAACAGGAGTTTTTGAATTGTAGTGACTATTGAGGCTTTTCTTTTTTACTATATTGTGAATGTTGTTGCATGAGATGTAAAGTGGTACTCTTTTTTGTTTTTCTTTCTGTCTACATTCTGCGCAGGGGCAAATGGGACAGGTATAGAAGTTGAACGGACCAAGAACTGGGCATCCTCTACGAACTGCAGTACTCTTGCAGAGGTCTAATATTCTACTAGCTACTTTTCTTTGTCTTTGCTGTCTTTCTTTCACCTCCTCAGAGTGCATGGGGAATGAATCTTTTTTAACTTGAAAATCGCAGCTCCAGAAAGTAATTAGAGTCAACTAATTTGTCAATAATAAGGATATGATTACATGGCCAAGCAATGAAGTAGGAGCATTATAAGTTTTCTTTTTTTTGAAGAAAAAGTAGGAAGAGATGTGGGTTGAACAAAAGATTTGTTTATTGGGAAATGAAAAGGGTTTGTTTAAAAGCTGCAGTCCCTCCTTTCTGTCGGGTCTGCTACTCCTGTTATCAAACATAGCTAGGGTTTTTGGGTTTTGTGCTCATTCATGCCTTGATGAAGACACTTGATTTTTGGGCACACCCTAATAAACGCATTTAATACAATCTATATACGGTATCTAGCAAAATTCTTTATCACATCAACCAACTCCCCTTATCATTAAGTAGATTTCACGCGAGCCAATTTTTTTTTGGCCATTTCATTATTTTGAGCACTTTTTTTCTTTTTCTCTTTGACTTCCTTTCTTTTCTTGGTGGGGTATTTTAGGACCTAATGTATGTATTAGTAGTAACAAATGTAGTATTAGAGCTCTTGTGAGAGTTGTTAGGGTCAAGCCCTCTTTTCAGCCTTTTAAGGACAGTGGCTAAAATATGTACTATGCATGTCTTTGATTCTCAGAAAACTGTTTCAATACAAAGGACAGCAAAAGCAGCAATTCCAGAACGTAGAGCAGCAGATGGATGGGTACAGTTCGAGGAGGCAGAATTACAGCAAAGAAAAAGCCTAGACGAAAGAAATGCCACGTGGCAAGTGATGCAATATTCTTGTTGTTCTTCATCTTCATCACCTCCCACCAACAACAACCTCATAAACCGCACTCCTTGTGCTGCAACTATTCCACCAACTTCTTTAAGAAATATGGACCCAAAGCACATAATGAAGACTCGTGAGGATCTTAACATCTTCATTACTCCCTATACAGAAAATTTTGAGACCCATTTGGTCAGTGCCAGCTCTAATATAGTTGTCCGTGAGGCAAATGGCCATGATGGCCAATCTCAAACCCTCCAACTTTTTCCTCTGCGAGGTAACGATGATGGCGATGCTCAAGAAGTTGCTGAGAAGCAATCGGACGAATCAGCTGCAGAAATGAATTCTTTCACAAGTACTCCTTACAAGTTTTTCGAGTTCCTTCCATTGAAGAATTAAAAGACACGCCATGCAATATTTCAGAAAGCAAATTAAGGGACTGATTGATATTTACTGCTTTTGATTGGCTAGATATTTCATGTAAAATTGTCGGTTCATCAGCACTTGAGTAGCTTTAGTTTATATCCTTCCGCATGAAAAACTATTAAGTTGCGAGCTAAAGCCTCGTTGTTTCTTGATGTAACATTTCTCGAAGGGTGCACAACGCACAATTGTAGAATGGTGATTTGATGGGAGTTTGCCTTAAAATGCATTCGGACCATGTTGGTTGATATCAATGAAAAGCTCAATTCTGGCAATCATCAGAGCTGCCTACACATCATAGGGTCATAGGCTTTGTTTTATTGGAATTTGAAAGTGTCAAGTATTCTTTTGCTTGATATTCAACACACACATTTAGGGTGAGAGGGGGGAAGAAATGAGCCTCCCGATGGAAAGGACTGAGAACATATTAAAACTCTGATCAAGAAGGTTTCTTCCGTTGAAATCCGAGATCTGAAATAGGATGTTGAAGTGACTCAGAATTTTGAATAGAGGGAATTTCTGCTTTGCAGTTACATTTGTGGAATATAAAATGATTTTTCAACATTCCGTTCATAAATACATGGAACACAGAATATTCAAGCACTCTTTTCTTTCGTTTTTTTTTTTTTTGGTCATCTTTTTGTGTACGATTAATTGTCATCTCATCGGAGAAACGAAAGGGATGGGTTAGGTAATATTTTATTACGATGTAGAACAATCATATTCATGATGCTGAACAGTTGAAGACTCAATTATTTTTTAAATGAGAATCATTTCTAAGGTATCTTCCACTCTTGGTTGTACTGTTGCTTAAAAAACTAATTTCTATTAGATCTATTTTCTTGAGTTTTGTACCACCAAAAACAAAAAGGAAAGATTTCTGGTTTTCACATGAAAATCTTGTAGAACTTTGATGAAGATAACGGACGAATAAGATCAGATTCATCTGGACTTGAAAGAAGAAAGGCAACAAGCTAGATGACAAGATATTCTATATTTTAATTATGTATTTCCTGTCAATGGTCTAACGTGTACGACCTCATCTACTTTTTCACATCTTCTTCCAAAGAACGACCTTGTCTACTTGAAAAGGACCCAATCATATGGACGCAGCTCCCAAATCAACAGTTAAAAAGAATAGTTCCACAAATTTTTTTTAAAAAAAATAAAATTACAAGGTGCCTGGATGAATTATTTAACGCAATTTTGCTTGCAAATAATTTGCGGTATAAATTGAAGTTTCCTAATTGTGTCTTTAGCCCTTGTTATTTTGTTGGCATTTCTTGATAAAATGATATGTATATGTTTTTTATACATACTTGATTGGATAATCTCACTTGGCCAAAGCAAACCAGCCATTTCTTCAAATTGATGTCATATTTTCCATATTCAAAGTTTGATTAGGCTTCTTTGAATGTTACTCAGTTACATCAACAAAATTAGCAAATAACATTCTTTAATCATTGTCACCATTACCACGTCAAAACTGCAAAACGATGTGCTTTGAAGTAGTGCATTATATGTGTAAACAATTTGTGTTAAATTCATGTAATGATGCATCATCTATGCTGCCCTCACCCTCCCACGTGGAAATTCATGCAAGAAGAGTGGAAAAGGGCATCAATGTATGGACCTAAACTTGATACGTAAATGCCATATCAAGCAAACATCTTCTTTCCTTCTCTTTTGTTGCCCTTTCCTTTCAAGCTTACCTATGGAAAAAAAGAAAAGAAAAGAAAAGAAATGGGATTTGAAATCCTTAGTGAAACTAAACCATAGAAAAGAAGGACAGGTTAAAATTCTGGCAAAAATAAGTTGCCTTTCGGGGAGCAATCCATGCCTTTACATCAGTAGGATTCCATTTCAACAACATGATTGTCCTTTTTCCTCTCCTCTCTCTCTCTCTAAATCTCATGTCATCCTTGTTTCTTCATAAGCTTCGACACGAGCCCAGAAGGACGAATGGCTGAACATGAAAGATGAAACTGGAAAAAGATAGGAGAAGGGTGAGACTGAAAGAGGATCGATGCTGGATGCATGAGATTCTCCTGCATATTTTTCCTTTGTACTTTTTGCCACTCCTAACTAAACTCGCACCTTGAAATGAGGGATTATGCTTTTTCTTCAAACCTCAATTCTTTTTGCCACCAGTCATGACCCTTATTTCATTGTTGACGCGTGGGATTACTAATACTTTGCATCAAGATTTTCAGATCTTTGATACTAAAGTTTACAAAAGAGGTACCGGGGGTTGGAATGGGTTTAGATTTTTTGTGATTATGTAACACAACAGACAAAATTGGTGAAATAGTAGTACTTTACAGTTAAAAACAATGAAGTGAATCGATCCCTCTTATTTTCATTTAATTCATACAAGTAGATACTCTCATTTCCAGTCATTTCTTCTGCTTCAAGAGTTAATTAAAGGTCAAGCCAGTACACATCCCATTTTCCAATTATTTTTTGGTTCTCCGTCGTTCTTGCAGGTTTGCACAAATAACCTAGGAGGTAACTTGGTATTAGTTAAAATATTATTACGTCACTAATTCATTTGAAAAGCGCTGAAGCAGTACATCAAGATTTTTTGTTATGTCTTAACAACTTTAAGGACGTAATATTTACTCTCCTCGATAAGAATGAAAATTTACACTATCAGCTGTAGTTATCTAAGTGCTCGTATAAGCTAAATCTATAGCAGCAGAATGTTTAAGACAGAATGGTTTGTAAGGAATTAAATATGGAGAGGGTTGGGTTTTATGAGACTGAGATATGTGAGACTGGTGCATCTAATGAGGTGAGAAGAACAGTAGAATGAGACAGAAGGGCACAGTAGCAAAGACAAAATGGAGATGGGAACAGGTGAGAATGAGAAAAGGCAAAGTATACGGAAAGAATGAGAGGAAAAATCAAAAGGGAATTTGAACAGGGAGGTGATGGTGCAATGGTAATTGACAGATTGAATTTATTGAGCTAGGCCACAGTGCCCCCTCCTGCTCTTGGAAAATGACAATACCTGGACAGCAAAACATACATAATAACCAGGCAACAAGTTCAGATCCCCCCTCCTCTGTAGTTAAAAGCCATCATGTGACCTGATCTACAATCTTCCATCCCATTTATCATGAGGTCATCATTTTAGCTCCGGCCCTCCACGCTCTCCTCAGTTCTCCCTCCTCCTCCTTCTCCTCCTCCGCTGTTAACTAAATCATTTACTACTATTATATTATATCAAGACCAAGAATGCCATATGCAACCCAAGGATTCCTCAGCCACTGTCAAGTATGCTGCATTGTACTAACCTGTACGTTGAGGTTGAGGTTTATCATTTATGGTCATTCTGAAAGTGATTATGATCATAAACATGGAAAGACTACCATCGTACTTGTGTTGAGATTGAGGTTTAAGGTCATTCTGAAAGTGATTATCATCATTCGTGAGAGCATAAATCTACCAACAAACCTAATATACAATTTATTCAAAATTTGAGGGCATTAAATGTAGGTTCGTTATCATTTCTGTCCACCATACTATTTTAATTTATTCAAAATTTGAGGCAACGCAAAATGATAAAACATTCCCTTTTTTCCTAAACTTTAACTTTTATTTCGGTCTTTTAGGGTTAGTATATGTCCAAATCTATAAAACTCTACATTAGGGAATGAATCAAGTACGTACCACTAGGCCACCATTCTGAGACGTACCATACCTGAAGCTTTAAATGAATTGTTGGTTCTTGGCAGAAGATGCGGTTTATATATATATATATATATTTTTTTACACGGTTGTGGGACAGACAAGACAAATAGCAGGGCCTTGTACAGGTCTTAACTATCTTAGCTCATGCAAGACAAATTGAAGGCTTGGACGTGACAACTCTGTTATTCATAGAAATACACTCCTATATATTGTACCTACCAATTCTTTTTTTTTTTTTTTTTTTTTTGGTGTTGGCAAAGGGGTTGTGCAAGTTACATTGTACTATAATAAATTGATCAATAGAAGTAATTTTCACGTATTACATTTTCTTCAGGATGATTATAAAGTGATAATATATCTTTATATCTCTATGACTCTACTAATTGACTTGATGCACTACAAATTGTTACATCAGTTTATTGATATAAAAATTGCAGAAATCCATTGACAATTAATGTTATCTAAATAGTGGCGATTCTATGTGTATAGATTTTCCATCAATTTTGTTGCAATTTGTCCAACGATTAACTATCTTTTTGGATCCATTAACTTCCGGTTATTCATTTTCTACCCCTACCCTTAATATCATTCATTACTTTTGGTCCATCCACCCAACTTGCCATACATTTATTTACTTAATCTCACACACATACCGGTAAGCATTTTGGTATTAAGTTTCAGGCAGAAATTTAATTTTAAATTTGGAAGCATACAATTTCAAAGGTGCATAAGGTATCTATGGTTGAATTTGTTAGACATTACTTGTACTAGGTGCATAGTGAAATAAAAATAGTGCGCATGCAGATGGACAGCGACGATTAATAGTTTCAACCTTTGACAACATGTTCCAAAAGTACCATTTCAAAAAAAAAAAGAAAAAAAGATCAATTACTAGTTTTTACTGTTCGTAGCTCACATATGATGCAGGCATTCATTTTCACACGTAGAAATCCAAATGTACCCTTAGTTTTTGAGAAAATCGATGAATACACATCAAATATAAGAATTAAAAGTTTGTGTTAAAGGTTTAGATTAGAGCTTAAAAAAAAAGATTCGACTAAGCATTGGTGAGTGGGCATTGATAAGAAAAACCTCAGATGTTAATTTTATTATAAAAACATAATTAATTTGAAAAAGTTGTTTGAATGTAGGAACTATAATACATGTGAATGTGCAATAATATGATAAATTAGATGTAATTTAAATATGTTAACAATTCACCACCGTTCAAATATATATATATATATATATAAAGTATTGATCTCAATAGGATGCGGACTATTGCTACAACTCTATTTGAGGGTGTTTTACAGCAAATTGCACTTTCTAGTCATATTTTTGTCACTATATAAAAATCATTTGGCTCCGTATGGATTAGATTTTTTGGGGGATATTTTTTTAAAAAAAATTACTGTAAGAGTGTATATTAAAACTTTCTAATGTAGATGATCCATTTGGATTGGGTGTTTTCAAAATCCTATATTTTGAGGTATTTTTAAATTTTAAAATTTTAAAAATATATAAAAAAATTTTGCCACATACCACCCATCCCCTCCTCCTTTCTACACTGCTGCCACCTCTCCCTCCTTTCCTTATCTCTCTTCCTTCTTCCCTCCTTTTTTCTCTTCATCCCTCTCTTCTTTCCTTCTCTCCTCCTTCCTTCCTCTCCTGTCCTCTTTTCTCTTCTCCCTTCCTAGTTTTTCTGATCTAGTAACTGGTGGTTACCTTATCATGGCCCAACCCACAATGAAATCGAAAAAGAGGAGAAAGGGGTTGTGAGAAAATGAGAGGAAAAGAGGGGGGAGGGAAGAGGATGACGGTAGTAAGTGATAATATGGGGCGGGTGGAAGAAGAAAAAATAGTAGATTTTTCGTAGATGTGCTTGAGATTGTGTCTATGTGAAGTATCTTTGAGGATGTTTTGAAGTGTGGTAGCATAAAGTCCAAGTTTGTGAAAAACTCCACAATCCAAGCGCAACCTAAAATTTTCAAGTACTCCATACCAAATTTGAGTGTTCGTGCGGAAATTTGACAAGTCTTTCCCGCCGAGCTGTGAGAGGTTAAGGCCCAAGAAACCTATTTTAACGGGCTTCACATAGTGGGCTATATGTTATATATGTACAATGTGAAACCCAAACCGCTCTGAATCATAAGAGGTACAAAACAAGAAGAGGAACAGTTGACTTTTGAACCAGAAAAGTGAGCAGCCCAAAAGGCCCATGTACATTTATCCTGTTGGACCCGAATCAACTTGACAATTGATGTTGCCCCTTGTTGATATCGGCTTCCGCCAACATTAGAGTGAAAGATTGGGCTCATTGGGTTTTCCAGCCCAGCTATATGGCCAGTTGGTCACGGGAGCATTGCCGTGAAAGATTGAATTAATCAGGACTAGAAAAGATTTTGGAGAGCTTTCGAAGAAAATCCACAATCCTGACAAAGCCTTGATGCTTGAAATTTTGCAAACATTCATCCCAACGTGAATTGTCTCTTGAAATTAGCTTCAATCATTCAACATATGCAGCAGGGAATCTATTGCCGACTGAGCTTTTGTTGTCTTGCCTTTTAGGAGTCATATATTACTTACTATATTTTCAAGCTGCGGCTGCCAATAATGTCTCCTTTATGATCATGTTTTTACTGTGCTAACGGGGAAACAACTCATCAGTCATCTACTCAAAACAAAAACTCATCATTGATCGAAATTGGCCCATTTGATGGTTGCCATTTTTTTTTGATAATCGAAATTGAAGTGTTTTTCTTTGGGGTAATTGTTGATATACTGTTAAGAAACCAAGCCCTTTTTTTTGGGTACTAAAACCAAAGCCTTTGATTTTGTACCGGGTATCCAATGTGGTTTGTTAGATTGTTTGAAGCACCAAATTGAAAACATGGGGAGAAAAATAAAGGAAGCAAAGCAAAAGTGGAAAGTTTAAAGCAGAAGAGAAAGAGAACCGGATAAAAATGACTGCTTTGCTGACATTTTGTAACGTTGGTAAAGTAGAGAAAGCTAAAATGCAAGATTGAGGAATCCTAAACAACTTTCATGATGTTCTTTATGTGCGATTTGCAATTTCCTGGCATTTCTAGTCTTTCTTTGATGATGTTTTATGCACACATACGTTACTTTAGTACAGGTTCAAATTTTCCTACCCTTTTCTCGCTTTTTAAGTCGCATGCATCCTTCCCCTCTTAGAAAAAATTTATTAAAAATATTACCTTAGTAATTTTTATATTGACATTTAGAACCAACATGTTTATAGTCCTTCAACAAAAGATGACCCCTTCCCAACTCCCTTGCTCTTCAGCTTCTCAATTTTTTGTTTGTTTTACCCTACTCAATTCGTTGCTTTTAAGCATTCTTTAAAATGAGTAGTGTGCATGAAGAACCAGGGTTTTTTTTTTTTTTTTTTTTTTGAAGGAATGAAGAACTAGGGTTAGATTTAGGGACACAGGTAACCGCTTGCTTTCAAACAATTAAAAATATATATATGTTTAGATCCAACTGGTAACTGTCATTAGTAGCTTCTTGAGTCATGCATATATCTGTTACAAATCCTAAAGGAAAAATCGTTCAAAATGTCTTTTATATTTTGTCAAGAACACGCAGGTAATTGCTTGCTTTTAAAGAATTAAAAAAAATTTTGTTTAGATCAAACTGGCAACTGTCAGTAGCAGCTTCTTGAGTCATGCATATATGTGTTACAAAAACTAAAACAAGTCGAAATGCATCTGGCCAATCTTTCTTTAGGACTTCACGAGTATTTCCCACAAAGTTTGACTGAGCAAAAAGGCAAAAGGACAACATAGTACCTCATTCCATGCAGATTGCATTTCTAGAGACTGTTGAACAAGTTTTACTACTACTATTATGTACTGGGGGGTGAAATTCCAGAAGTTCGACAGCAATCAAACTATAATATAATGGTTTACGAGGATGCTTAGGAGAATGAAATGCAGATCTATGTCAATCGTGTTTTTTTGTTTTTAATAATCTTTGGCGAATGGAAATTGGTAGTAGTTGTTTAGATCTTTATTCCTGCCATTGGATCTTTGCAGGGCATAAAACGACAATAATTCCATTGAATCCCTACGGAGTCTGGAGGACGATAAATTTATCTGAAGTTGTGGGTCACGACTCGCCAGTCCACTGCTCGGTTCACATAATTAATCTTGGTCAACATGACAGCGACACAACAGAAGGTTTTTTTTTTTTTTGTGGAAGGAATACAGCGGAAAGTTGAAAGGTGATTAGGAATATAATTCGGAACAATAAGGTATCATTTTTTATGATTTAATGTATGTAAAATAAAAAAAATAATTAAAAATATAAAAATGTGTTTATAATATAAACGAAATATTATTTGAAAAAAATTTTGATATCTAAACAAAGCCAGTTATAAGCCTTGAGCAAATAGGTAGGGTTGAAAAATCAATTAAGTTACTCTATATTTAAATCGAACTCGACTCCGTAAGAACTCGTTTGAACTTGATTCGCTGACTACTCAAGTCAAGATTGAACAGCATTTTGTATTCGATATCTTTCAAATTCGATAAAAAAAAAATAGGTTAAATTCGATTTGATAAAAAATACAAAACAAATTTGAACAAAATTTCGAATTCGTTAAAATAATCAAATAAACTTAAACATTAGAATGTTTGATTTAATTAGATTCATTTTCACCCCAAAAAATAGGGGATCGATTAATGGCTCAACAAGGCTTTGTTTAGATTATTATATCATAAATACATTTTTCAATCACCTATTTATTTCATATATACCAAATCACAAAATAAGTAGAATTAATTTTCTATATACTGATATGGTATACACTTTCACGATTGGATGCATAATACATAATTCAAATTTTGTATATGTGTCGTGCATCCAGTCATGATAGTGTATACACTATCATTGTATATAAGATTTACTCAAAAAAGCACTCCATTATTGTTCTAGAAAATTTTTCTAATGGAATTCTCAAAAAAAAAAAGTTTTCCAAAAACTTGCAATCTAAATTACAAACGCACTCCAGATGACCATTCCTAATTTGTTAAATATAACTAGGAATTTAACATAGAAATGGCGTTTGAACCTCGTTAATTAAACAAGGTAAATTTTACTCTTATTAGGTATTTTATTTTGAGAAAAATGCACTTAGTGGCTTAACTCTTACTTTTACAATAGTTGTAGACGACTTGAGCTTGCTCGACCTTTTTTGATTACATGATAACTTTTTTTTTTTGACAGTGTAAGGTGTTAATAGATATACAGATCTGATTAAATTAAATAAACGTTCCAATGTCATTTTTAAATTTTTTTTCGCTATAAATAGATTTTAAATTTTTGACTTGCAATCTAAAAAGAGATTTAAATCCCTTTTTTATAACCATTGAATCAAAAGTTCACTGGTTTTTCACCTTATGGTACATGTTGGGAGTTTTGGTCGATACCACCCAAGAAAAAAGGGCGAAAAGGTGATGGAAACGCGCATACCAGGTACATTTTGATTTGACTCATTTTCAATAGATTTTCAAGAGCTACCAAGTGCCGAGAAATAGTAGAGGATGCACAAGAGTAGAAATGCGAGAGAGGATTTTTCACAAACAAATGGTGATGGGTTGGAAATGGGAATGCTGTTGAACAGACCTTTTGTGGCAGTGTTGCACTGTTATCATAGGGCCACAAGTCAGTATTCACCAATGGAGCCGAGGAAGCAGAAGGATTCCCTTGAGCATGTGAATTTGACACCTTTTTCTTCGGGTCCGGACAACTTTTACCCCCACTGACCCTCTGACACCCCTCGATATTTGGGCTCCTTGTCATCATCAAACTTGATGCCTCCATTTTCGACAGTCCACAGTTGCCACCTTCAGTAAACAGAACCCCCGCCCCCCCCCCCCTCCCCGGCTCCGAAACACATGCCTCGAAACTCTCCTCCCTACATCAATTCCCATCACAATGCTTCCGGTACCTAGTACTACTACTTGGTTCACACGAGCGGGCAAAATTACCCATTGATAAAAAAATTCGCTATGTTCGCTTTGGCTCTAACCATAAAAATGAATTAAGTCCTTCTTTGAATTATAGATCGAAATTTAAATCTTATCTATAGGGAAAAAAAATTAAAAGAATGTGACAAAATACTTCTTTGATTTAGTCATATTTTTATATGTACTAACTCTTTATACATGGTATCTTTAGACTCTCATCCATATAAATTAGAATAGATTATGTTATAAAAATATTATCGTTATTACAAAAAAAAAAGATTCTATTCAGTCCAAAAAATAGGATCTACCAGTCCCTTATACACAGCCTATTTAGGCTGTAGATTAAAATATATTAAATTATAAAAATATTATCATTATCGTAAAAAAAAAAGAAGATCCTATTCGATCCAAAAAAATAAGATACTTGATTTATATTGGAGTCTCTTTAGACTCCCATTTCTATAGATTGTGATATATTAACTGATAAAAATATTATCCTTATCATAAAAAAAAGATCCTATTCCATCCGAAAAATAGAATCTTCTAGTCCCTTATATACAACCTCTTTAGGCTCCATTTCCTGTAGATTAATGATAGATTAAATTATACAAATGTTGTCGTTGTCGTAAAAAAAAAATCCTCTTCGATACAAAAAATAGGATGCTTGATCTGTATTATTTGATCTAATCAAAAGAGTATTGGGTAACCTCTTTTATGTGGAATGTGTTAGGATTACAAGATTAAAAATACGTGGGTGCTCAACGCATCACGCACATATATATCATTTATTTTTTATTTTTATATACATATTATATAATAATATTTTTTAGAGTTAACTAAATAATTTTATTTTAAATTAAAAAATAAAACTATTGAATAAATTGCACTAAAAAATGAGAGACTATAGTTTATTTACTAGATTCATTTGTAAATATCATAATCTTATTTTTTTTTATGAAAGAGTTTAATTGATATGGAATATATATTTAAAAACAAAGTATTGTCTATTTCAAATTTTCATTGATTTTGAATTATTTTAATTTTTTTCCTTATATTCTTTTTACATGTTTGTTTTTTGGCAGTAGACTTTTTTTTTGAGAAATTCTTTCTTGAGTTTTAAATGAATATATAAAATACAAAACGCTAGGCAAGTACTCATTAACCTGATCCTTTTTCAGTAGGTACCTGATAACTAGGTACCCGCTAATATGCAGAGTGGGTGAGATTAAAAAAATGATCGATTCGCAAAATGCGCGTCGAATCAGCAAAATAGTGGACGGAGCGGGTATCCAGCCAATACCAACCCCCTATTGGTTCATCTTCACTACATTTAATTTCCTTCTTTTTGAATCTTTTTAATGAGTTTCCAATGAAAACACATTAATATATTTAAATTACATTTAATTTGTTATATGAATTTACATACTAACAATTATTATCTTATTTTATATTTATATATATTTTTCTAATAGTATTATATTTTTCAAAATAGAAACACCTAACATTCATTTTAAAGAACACCCAATGAATATAATATGAACATCTAACATCCATCTAAAGAATGTCTAATGAACACCCATTAAAACAGACTTTTTTTTATTCACAAATATTTGACACTCCATTCATTTTTTTAATTAACATTTGATTTGATTCACCTTATCTAACACTTATTTCATTATTCGTATTGGCAGAATTGTTGCATGCCAGCATAGTAGTAACACGTTCACATGCACAATTCAATTTGTTGCCTAAGTCGCACTTTGCATCGCACTTTGCAAGTTAATCCCTCTGCCTCTGCGCCTCTACCTATCAGCCACTGTACAAATAAGGGATAATATCAGAAACCTCCCTTGAGGTTTCTTTTAATATCATTTGACACCTCTGAGGTTTTAGAAATATCACTTACCTCCCATAATAATTGTAAAAAACTATATTAACCATCACTTGACATATAGTTCACAACATATCAAATAAATAGATCTCAAAAATTAAAAACAAGAAACTAAAGTCACTTTCTTTTTTTTTCTTTTTCTCTATTGTTTTCTCTTACTCATATTTTTTGGATTACTATGCAATATTTTATTTATAAATTATAATAAATTAAAATTTGTTTATCTTTTACCTTTTGTGATTGTGATAAAGCGGGATGTAATTTATTTACTTATTTTGAGTTGATTTTTGTAATGATTAGTATAATTTAATGGTTTGAGCAAAGATTATGAAGATGTTGAAAAAAATAAATTCATAAGAAATCGATTTTGAACATATAGAATTAAATTGATGTAAGTGTATTTCTTTTCAAATATTTTTTTATTTTTCAAATTTATATTTTATGGGGTATAGTATTGTGATGTGATAGTACTATAAGAAATTATTTTTGAGGTGATGATTTTTTTGAAATGAACAAAGTGGTTTAGAAATATTTTTATTTAGCAAGTGTAAGGGCAATTTAGGATTTTTAAAAATTATGTTACACAAATAACAAAAGTAAGAGGGGTAAATGATATTTTTAAAATCTTTGGGGTGCCAAGTAATGTTAAGAGAAATCTCCTCTGATATTATCCCTTCAAATAAATTACCCATTAAAGTGCTTACTTGACCACTTGAAATAAAGCTGCCCATCCTTTTCTGAGTTTCTCCTATAAATGACCCTCCCCTGTGACCAAAAGGAGATCTAAACCAAAAGAATTGCCGTGGCACTCGTCTCCACTACTCTTCTGTTGTCCTTTTTGAAGCCCTGCACGTTTCCTTCTCAGCTTCTCACGAGCCTCAGGCCATGGATGCAATGCTGAGACATCTTCTTGCTCTCCTCCTCCTTTCACTTCACTTATTAGATCATTCAGGTACAACACATTGTTCATTGACAAAGAAATTTTGTATCCATTGGTCATTTTTCATAAATGTACTATCTTTTATCTTATACATATATTTTCTTTTACTAATGAAAAATGCGCTCTTTCTTGCTTTGAATTCTTGTTTGGGCTGGAAAAATGGTGTGAAACAGTTGAGGTATCAGCTACAACAATGACATTCTATAACAAGTGCAGCCATCCAGTTTGGCCAGGGATTCAGCCAAGTGCAGGGAGGCCCATTTTAGCCCGTGGTGGTTTCAAGCTTCCACCGAACAGATCATACTCCCTACGCCTCCCAGCAGGATGGTCCGGCCGCTTCTGGGGTCGTCATGGCTGCTCTTTTGATGCCTCTGGCCGTGGCCGTTGCGCCACTGGGGACTGCGGCGGTTCTCTCTTTTGCAATGGCCTTGGCGGGACTCCTCCAGCCACCCTAGCTGAAATCACTCTAGGCAATGACCAAGATTTCTATGATGTTAGCCTTGTTGATGGCTACAATCTTGCCATTTCCATCACCCCATTCCGAGGCTCAGGTGAAAAAATAGGCCCTCAAGGCCTCCAGCAATCCAATCCTGTCCTCCTACTTTTACCTTTCCAACACTTTGGGCTTGCAGGAATTCTTTTTTTATTTATTGTGCATTTAGCCCTCTGATCTTTTTTGTCCGAACTATTAAATGACAGCTTGCTAATCTTGGATCTAATACCATAATGAAGACAATAATGTGGTCCAAAGAAAACCCTTTTGGCTCAAAATTGAACTTTAGGGGTGTTTTATTGTGAAACTATTGGAATCTAAGAAGTCATGTGTCATTTTGTCAAGGTGGTCTTTTTGTTCATTTCTGTTGTTTGCTAGTATTAGTTTTTGGTTGTGACCAGTAACTGATGTTGATTAATGGTATTATTGTTACGATAGGCAAATGCAGCTATGCTGGATGTGTGAGTGATCTGAACATGATGTGTCCAGTGGGGCTTCAAGTGAGGTCTCATGACAAAAGAACAGTGGTGGCCTGTAAGAGTGCATGTTTTGCATTCAATTCTCCAAGGTATTGCTGTACAGGTAGCTTTGGGAACCCACAGTCTTGCAAGCCCACAGCATATTCAAAGATCTTCAAGGCTGCTTGTCCAAGGGCCTATTCTTATGCTTATGATGATCCCACTAGTATTGCCACTTGCACCGGTGGCAACTACTTGGTCACTTTCTGTCCTCACCATAAGTAACTAGTTCATACTTAGTACTACTAGATATACTACTACTGTTTAGGTCTCTACTGCAATTCTACTCTCTGTTCTTAGCTTTAGTTGGTTTCTAGAATACGGCTATTATCTTGAGATATATTGTACTAGTCCAGCAATGCTTCTGGCACTTGGCATCTGCTATTAATAGTTAATGTTACCGTACTATATGATAGTAGTAAATCCGCATGTTAATCTTGGATGTCCCCTTGTGTCTCCAACGGTAGTATCTGGTGGGAAATGTTCTGAAATTCTGGTATGAATGCCACTACAGGAAGATGGCAAGATGGAGAAAATGGAGATGCATCAACTAAAATATAACATGATCCCATATGACATAAATTGAATGGGCCAAGATTCAAGAAGGAAAAGAGAACAAAAAAGCTTAATTTGCTAAAATTGCTTCACTTTCTAAGTAGTACAATCTTCTAAGCCATTAATTTTGCAAAATTTTTTGGGGAGCAATCAATGGTGCGATTATTTAGGCTCCTAGGACCGTAGGGGTTACTGGTGGTGTGCTACAAATTTTAGGCCCAGTAGAAGAGGGCAGGGTCACATCATCGACGGCAAATTGGGCTAAGAGAAGATAATTCTGCTTGTGGCTCCGCTACCACTGTTGTGTTTCTATTCTAGTCCATGTTCCAACATTCACCTACGGCAAGAATTCGGTTCAGTCGATTCCAATTCATCCGGACATAATTCGAGACTTGCGACAACTTTGTACTTGACCAGTTTTACAGGGTTGTGATAAAAAGGTTTTTTCGTGGAAGAGATAAAAAGGTTAAAACGCGTAAACACCAACTGATTGTTTGGTGCAATCTCTTAAATTAAAGTAACAAAAACATTTGTTACCAATAATAATAATAATAAAGAATGAAGTGTATCATTACTGAAATCTTTCTTCTTTTTTGTTTAAATTTTCTCATTTCTCACCACGATTGTCAAATTCAAGATTTGAACCGTGAATCTAACGGTAAAAGGAACTCTTATAATTATTTCTTGAGCCTCTTAATAGTTATTTCTTGAGCCAACCAAGTGGTTTGTTACAGGAAATTGAATATGACTGTCACATCTAAATAAAATCTTGAAAGTTAAGAGTTCATTAAGCTTGAGGGTGCCTCGTGATTAATGAAATGAGTCTTTTTTTCTTCATGTTTTTTGGGTTACAAGATGACAAATTTTCCCATTTCAGTTCCAAAAATTTCAACTTTACATTTCAATTGACTCTGAATACACCTTTTAAAAATATTTGATCCTACTATCTATTCCACATTTTTACTATTCCATTGCCTCTTAGACTTTTGGTTGACTGCAATTTTTTCTGATTCCTGGCTCCCTGGGCTTTTGAGCCTCCAAATCAAGTCACCTATAAGGAGCCCTTGTGGGACCGTATGGGTCACCCCTGACCTCTTCCCAGTTCCCTCCAAATGGGGAGTTCCGAGTTCTAACTCGTAATCGCAGGATGCACCTCCGCTTCATCTCTTCTCCAAAACCTCCGTTAAACCCCATAACTCTCGCAGCATCCCATTCTTTCTTCTCCACATTCTCCCACCAGGGCCAAACCGACCTCCCAAACCACCTCAATAGCAGCTTTGAAAACCATGACAACATCGACCAAACCCCAACCGATCAATCCTACTGGACCAAGCACATTCACAAGCTCTGCACCGTTGACCGGGACGTCGATTCTGCTCTTCACCTTCTTAGTCACATTTGCCTTCGCGGGTACCGTCTCAATGCGCTTAACGTTAGCAGCATTATCCACGCTTTCTGCGACGCCAACCGCTACGCCCAAGCCCACCACCAGCTTCTTCACTTCATCACCTCCCAACCCGACCTCTTGGACGAGCGAACATGTAATGTCCTCATTGCCCGTTTTCTCCACGCTGCTACCCCGCATGCCACGTTGGGTGTGATTCATCATTTGATCAATGCCAACCCAAATTTTGTTCCTTCCTTGATGAATTATAACCGTTTGATTCATCAGGTTTGCAGACTGTTGAAGCCGTCGGAAGCCCATCAGCTATTTTGGGATATGAGGAAGAGAGGGCATTTCCCCAATGTGGTTTCCTACACTAGCTTGATTGGCGGGTACTGTAAAATTGGAGACATTGATGTTGCGAATAAACTGTTTGATGAAATGCGTGAAGCAGGAGTCCTGCCTAATACTATGACTTACAGTGTTCTGATTGAAGGGGTTTTCCGGAAACGTGATGTGGAAAGGGGGAAAATGTTGATGGGGAAGCTTTGGGAGGTTATGGGAAATGAGGAGGATAAGCTTGTTAACAATGCAGGCTTTGGGAATGTGATCAATTCGTTATGTAAAGAAGGGTTGTTTCATGAGGTGTTTAAGATAGCTGAGGATATGCCTCAGGGGAAGGGTGTGCTGGAGGAGTTTGCATATGGCCAAATGATTGAGTCACTTTGCAAATATGGGAGGTTCAACGGAGCTGCTAGGATTGTTTACATGATGCGAAAGAGAGGCTTTACGCCAGGATTCCTTTCTTATAATTCGATTTTACATGGCCTTTGCTTGGAGGGTGACTGTTTTAGGGCGTATCAGTTGTTGGAAGAAGGTATTAACTTTGGATACGGGCCCTCGGAGTTTACTTATAAGCACTTGGTAGAGGGTCTTTGTCGTGAATGCGATCTTGTTAAAGCCAAGGAAGTACTCAATATTATGTTGAGCAATAAGGAAGGGAAGCAGAAGACCAGGATTTACAATATATACCTGAGAGCTCTCTGCGCTATGCATAATCCAACTGAACTTTTGAATGGACTTGTTTCAATGCTGCAAGAGCAGTGTCAGCCTGATGTAATTACCCTCAATACTGTTGTGAACGGTTTGTGCAAAACAGGGAGAGTTGCTGAGGCATCTAAAGTATTGAAAGATATGATGGCCGGGAAGTTTTGTGCTCCAGATGTTATTACCTTCACAACCATTATTTCCGGCCTGTTAGAAGTAGGAAACGTTCAAGAAGCTCTTCATCTGTTCCGAAGTGAGATGCCTGGCAATGGTGTTAAACCTGTTGTTTTGACCTATAATGCGCTCATTCGTGGGTTGTTTAATCTAGGCCGGGTAGATGAGGCGATGGAGATTTTTAATAGCATGGTATCTGGTGGAGCTGTTGCTGATTGTACAACTTACACTGTAATTATTCAGGGATTTTTCAACTCTGAGCGCACAGAAGATGCTAAGAGATTCTGGGATGAAATTGTTTGGCCCTCGAAAGTCCATGACAATTATGTATATTCAGCCATACTTAGAGGGCTTTGCGACTCTGGCAAATTTGATGAGGCTTGTGATTTCCTTTACGAATTGGTTGACTGCGGGGTTATACTCAATCATGTGAACTACAATATCCTAATTGATTATGCTTGCAAATTAGGCTTGAAGAAAGGAGCCTATCAGATTTTGGGGGAGATGAGAAAGAATGGGGTAGCTCCAGATCCCGTAACATGGAGACTTCTTGATAAGTTGCATAGCAATGGGAGAAATCAGTATGGCGAGGATTCCACTACGGACTACAGAGACCATGTTCCAGAGTTTAATAGCTGAAAATTTGAACTTGGAGGATGAATGATGTCCTTGTGGGTGTAAATAAGCGGAAAGGAACAAGTACTAAACAATGAGCAGACGGTTTTGGAGATTGATACTGGAATCCAAGCTAAAATTTCAGGCATTTTGCTCAATGGGGAAATAAAGAAGGGATCCCAAAAATTAACATTGTCAATGGCCTTGATGGATTTAAAAGTTGTCCCTGGATTACTTGTTACTGTAGTAAACAGAACCTCAGAACTGTAACAGCCTCCCTAGCAGTTTTACAGGAGGATCATGCGTATACCCCTGGGAATAAGCTTTATTTGACAAGGAAGGCGTAAAATACATCTTCTGAAGCTGAGATTAGGCAGGGAAAAATAGGTGATCCTGGATCTCAACTATTTTGAATGGAATACAATTCCTGCATGGAAGTTTCACGTATCAGAACAATGCAATCTTTGGTGAGAAGCAAAGAAGCAGAAAGTAAAATGGTTGCCGGCCATGAAGTCGGGAAATTGATGATGAAACGGCACTAGTACGTCATCAGAGTTCATGCACGCTGTATATGGGTGGAAGAGCCGTCCTACCAACTGTTTATCAACTTTTCTGAAGCAAATTTTCTTTAAAAGTTGCCGACTTTGGAATATAACTTTTCAGTATCAGAATATCAACAATTGACTATTATACGAGGAATATTATGTGATTACCAATCAAAGGGGGATGCACGATACAAATCAAGGTGGATATTCATTTCGTATTATATGAATACCGATCAAAGGTGGATTTTCATTCTTTCTTAGTACATTAAAATTTTCACCTTCTTTGTGTCTGAAATTAGATGCATCAGTTTGACCGTCAATAAATTTGACAAGAATTTAGAATAGCCCAAACATCAATTTGGACAGGCGGCATAGTACCTTATTGGTATGCCAAAAAAAAAAAAAGAAGTAGAGCAAGTGATGCTTACTCTTTGAAACCTTTTTATTCTATAAAGCTATAAAGCAAAGATTATTTTAAGACAAATCAAAAGGAAGAAACAGGATGCACTTAATAGAAATTCAGATAATCCAGTTTTAGCAAAATCAAACTTAAAATGGAGGCGATCAACAAGAAGAAGATGTTGGACACAAGTGAAATTGAGCTAGTTTGAATTATATTGACCGAATTAACCAACAATTGAAAGTAATCAGCTTCTTACCTAGCTATAAATTATCATATTGCGCTTGCATTGAGGGATTTGACGGAGAATTTGAAAAGATTTCGAACCTCCATACTTGTTTAGATTACTTAGAAGATGTTTTAATTTATAAATTATCAATATTCTTATATTTAAAACATATTTTGATAATTAGTAAATTATAAATTCAAATATTTCTTAAATAGTTCCGATTACTAGAGCGATTTGAATGGATTTAAAAAATCATCATCAAATCTCTCAATCAATCCAAACGAAGCCTAGGATACTCTGGTATATCCCTTTTTTTATTCCCAAACGGTATGCCCCATGTTACCACTAACTGCCAACGGCCTGTAATTAGTCAATAAACAACACAAATCTTTCCGCCTAAACAGTAAATTTGACATAGAAATTGGGCTGACTTTTAAAGACTCCGGGTTTTGAATGGCAATTATACAGATCGCGACGTTTCGTTTGCTTTGAATAATAAATCATTTGTAGTCCCGCAAAATCCACGTCATACACGTCCTGCCCACGCTTTGGTCTACGTACCTCCCACACGGTATCGTGGACTTTACATGTCCAAAGTCCATCGGTCCCACGCGGCCTGGGGAACGTCTACTTTTCCTACTCTATTGGATTATTCTTTTTTCTGCTTTTGCAAAAAAGGGCAATTTGGTGAAATTCGTTGAATAAAAGGTGAATATTTTTCCTTTGGCATAATCTTTTGTGCACGTAAGGGAGATGATTCAGGATTTTTGGCTTATAGCCTCACCATGAATGCGAAAGGAGGGACTATTTCATAAATAAGAAAGGAGATGATAAAATGCCTCCCTCTCTTTGCCTTATCTTTCTCATTTATTTATTTTAGGATAACTTTTTTAAATACTCTGAGTGTGTGTTTGGATAGAGTATTATTTAAAATATTATTTGAAATCACTTTTTGTGATGTGATGTACGTGAGATAAAAAATAGTTGGAAATATAAAAAGGTGAATTGAGAAATGTGTTTATGATGCGAGTGAAATATTATTTGGAATAATTTGGCAATCCAAACGCAGTGTCAAGATTTTTTTTTTATATAAATAAATTTAGATCATATTACATAACATGAATTAAAATTTAAAATTTAATCATGCGTATGTAACATATATCAAATGATGCTGTCAGTGCATAAAAAATTAATCTTTTGTATTTTAGGGCAACTTTCATAAAGCCAGCAATTACTCAAATGAGCTCCACTTGCCCTAATGCTAATGGTGGACATTTTCCACGAAACAAGAAGACCAGCCTTCTAGTTCTGGTGCAATAATCTGAGAGATCATAAAGAAAGTTCTTGCGTGCAAGTGGAAGAAAGTTCTTGCGTATAAGAGAAACTTCCACAGTGGACCGGAAAAAAATGGGTTAAAAAAAATGTGCTAGACGGGCAGAGTAAGTCGAGTAAACAACATGTACTTACAAATCCCTTGTCTGAACTCGGACAGCCTCTTTTTTGGTACTATTCTTTTAAAACCATAATTTTATCACCTTTCATCTGATAAATACACTTATTTAGAAAATACCAAAGGAAAAAAATATATTTAACACTAAACAATTACAGATAATGGATTCTTCCCTTGTCTACCCTAGCTTATATACAGGGATTGTCTGCATTAACCCTTCTTTATTTTTACCTTTCTTCCTTGAAGTTAAAAAAAAATATAGAGAATGAAGAAGAGTCAAGAAAAAGAAAAATAAAGCCTGACCAAATTTTAGCAACCAGTGTTGTTAAATTTTTTATCTTTTTGACAAAAGTGATGTTGATTTGAAAAAATGCAAGTGCAATTAATGTAAGTTTTTGTATTCATGAATAAATTTAGCATAATTTAAATGTGCTAACGAATATATAATTTAAGAATTTTGTTGAATTTAAAAAATGTAATGGAAAAGAAAATCGATTCCACCTCTAACTGTGCACGTCCACACACACGCAGGCCGACACACACGCGTATGCGGTGACAAATTTGTCTTTTAACCCCCGTTATCCCTGTTGGCCCCGTCCCTTTCTTCCCATCCCCCTCTATATATAAAATGCAACTAACTAAATGATACATCCCAGCTATTCTGTGCCACTCTCAACAAAACAAATCTCCCTCTCTCTTTTCCAGCACTTCCCATAAAAACGAAGAAGAAGAATGAATCCAGAAGCAAAGGCGACAACAACGGCAACAACCACAACGAACAATGCTGACTCTGATTCGTCGAAGCCGTCTGCGTACCTTCAGGACGCTGACGAGGTGCAAAAGGTCTTCGAACGGTTTGACGCGAACAGCGACGGCAAGATCTCCTCGGAGGAGCTCGCCGGAGTCATGAAAGCCTTGGGATCCGACACCTCTCCCGATGAGATTTCTCGCATGATGGCAGAGATTGACACCGACAAAGACGGTTTCATCAATCTCGAGGAGTTTACCGCCTTCTGCAGCGGCAATTCCCTCTACGGCTCCGGGGACGGCGGCGTCAAGGAGCTTCATGATGCATTTGAGTTGTATGATCAGGATCATGACGGCTTCATTTCGGCTACTGAGTTGCACCTGATCCTGACTCGGCTCGGGGAGCGGTGCTCGGTTCAGGATTGCGAGGTGATGATCAAGTCCGTCGATTCGGATGGGGATGGAAGAGTTAGCTTCCAAGAGTTTAAGATCATGATGACCAATAGCAAGAAGGCATAAGGCGCGCGGATTTTCAGGGGGGGCGCGTCTACAGGGAATTGCGTCCCCCATCTCTCGGTAATAACTTTAGGAGCAAGATTAGAAAATAATTGTGGCTCAGCTAATTAGGGATGTGATCACGTAAATAGGTGATTAGCGTTGTTTGCTCGAGCAAACTTTCAGTTACCTCGTTGTAATTGCAGTTCCAGAACTCTTTTTTTTTTAAAATTTAATGAATATGCAAGTTGATCTTTTGACTTTCTATTATTAGAAAACACATATTTACTTTTCAGAGTAGTATATCTTTCTTTTTTAAAATTTTTTTTATTAAAAAAGCAACATTCGTACCAGTCATTAGTAACTGATGCATACGTAGTTGAAAAATATTGAACTGACCAGTGACCAAGCTGGTTTGCCGGTCTCTTATTAAATGGAGACAAATAAGCTGAGGGAAGAAAATTGTGCGACCGTACAGGTTTGAAGAAAAACCAAATGCACGGTTTTAAAACCCAGTGCAAACCGGCCGGTCAAACCGCCAATCAATCTGCTATCCGGTTCGGTAGACCTTGCCAAACTTTAGCCTCGCCTCAGCTAGAACTATTAGGGCTCTCACATATTCTATGGTTGTGGTATAATGCTGCCCTGGCGGCACGTGGAGCTTCCGGGGGAAATTGTGGATCTAATTCAACATATGAATTTATTTGCATATGTGAAGATGAGTCCCAGGCATCGCTATTCTACTTCAGAGGGAAATGCGCTCTTAAATAATGGATTAAAGAGAGGGGCCTATCTTATATCAGAGGAGTGCACTCACAGGCATCTCTGGATTTATGTAATTTTAAATTGCAGCATTTAAACCCTCAAACTACAGTGCAGTGCAGGCAGAGATTTTAAATCTTTCTTGGTGGACAACTCAGGCAAGTTGTTTAAAGTAGACTTTTTTTTTTGTCGCAATGTTAATATTTCTATGACCTAATCTATCTTAATCTAGGGGAGGGGGAGCCGATGGGAAAAGAAACTCCATTTGAGAAGACCATTGAAGACAATCACATATAGTGGCAATTTGGCGTGTTCCAACACCACCAAGATTTAAGTGTTTGATAGTGACCACCAGACCAATGGGCCGGTGGCAAGTTGTTTAAAGCAATCGGTTAACATAAAAAGTTGTCTTCATCTTTTGTTTTTCTTTGTGATTTTATGTATTTTCTTGAGGTGACTTTGGTTTCGTCTTAGTGTGTTTGGACAGTAAATTATTTAAAATAAATTTTTAAATAAAATACTGTATCATGTATTGATAACGACGTAAGCATATAAAATTTGACAAATAATCTCTAACCAAACAAACTGAATTGGCGTATTGTATTGCAAGATATATACGACTGTAATAGTGAGTTCATATCCATGGTTACGGTATTTGGGCCAGTCAAAGTAGGACATTGCCATATGGGTTGGATGGGTCCACAATTTGGGTTCCTTACACAATTAGATGAAGACCAAAAGGCACCGTTCTCATTTATCAAAGTGAAGCCCAAATTTTGCACGATACTATTTATTTTTTAACCTTCCATCCATTTCCATTACTTTCCTATCCCAAACTGTGAGGGATTTAAATATTGAATTTGGCACGATACTGTACCAAGAGAGGAAACAAATTATACAAAAAATGAAACATAAATCAGGGTTAATTAAGAACAGTCTTTAAAAAGAAAAACACGTAAGTAGGTCATATTATAATCTTCAAAACATAATCGGGCTTAATGTCGAATAGCCAGACCTCCCAATATGATGAAGACCCACAAAAAGCTTTCCAATTTTTATCCCTATTTTGAAGCAACTAGAAAAATTTTTAGGCAAATTATTGTTGTAGTGACTATAGAATTTTGCGCTGGATATGAGAGACTAATTAAGTGTGTGTCTTTTTTGGATAGGGAGTGCATGGCAGCTTATCTATTTTCTTATTTTGGATTCAAAATAATAATGAGAGGATTAAGTTTGCTGATATTACTGGATAGTCATCACTAGTCAAATTCAAGCACTAATTTCAAAAAAAGAGAGATTATTAGGAATGATAGCTGCTTTCCTTACTTTATCCTTAAGCTACCTATTCATGTTTGAAAATTTGACATACAAGATCCACCACTGATAAACTCACAGTTTGGTGGTTTTCAACTTCAACACCCTGCCCATAAGGGCAAGTCACAAGCTGCTAAATCACTAGAATGGTTATCAACAGAACCAGAAGAAAAATTCGAAAGTCTTTTTACAGAACACATGTCGAAATTCTGTTGGTCGGTTGGCAACCTTAAATGCGTTCTTGTCACCTGTAAAGTAGTAGTGGTAATTAAGAAATTGGGAATACGGCGATAAAGCAAAGTGGGCTTTCGATCTTTGTTTATTAAGCAATATAAATCGCCAACAGAAGCAGGCCGTGACAGGAGGATTGAACAACCATCATGCTTTATCAATGGTATCACATGGTACCACTCAATAACTCCTTAGCCAATTCTTGAGAGTCCTAAATTTTATTACTTATCTATATTCGCAGAAAGATATGATGACAACAGACCATGCTTGAGTTTCTTGATATCGTTAGGAAAATCGAACCCTCTTTGCCTTTAGTTTCTGGTTTTGTTTCTTTCTGATGAATATGGCAGCTGATTCATTTGATGAAGAGTGCGACTATCTTTTCAAGGCTGTTCTTATTGGTGACTCTGCTGTCGGGAAATCTAATCTTCTTTCAAGGTTTGCCAAGGATGAATTTCACTTGGATTCCAAACCAACCATAGGGGTTGAATTTGCTTATAGAAATGTTAAGGTTGGTGATAAGGTCATCAAGGCTCAAATTTGGGATACTGCTGGCCAAGAAAGGTACTTTTTATCAGCTGATCACTTCATTTCTCGAGTTCTTATTCTCTATCAACTGATTCTTGAGTTGGCCTTTTGTTACCTAAATTTGATTCTTATACTCTGGAATTGATGTGATATCGGCTACTTCGTGATCAAGGGGAGACGAAAAATCAATGATTCTCTGTAGTCTGAAATCTCAAAAAAAGTTTGGATTTTCAGGAATTGGGTTCTCGCTTTTTGATAGGAATAGGTGCTTGCTAGGGCGGTATTCATTCTTCATGGGAAACTAGTGAGTAATAATCGTCGAAAGACTCTCCAAGTATGCCTTTTTCCGGGAACATGACTGGAGTTTTGTTTGGAATTTGGTTAGGAATTGAGGCAATCCTTTCTTTAGATGCTTTTAAGATGCAAAACATGTTATTCTTCCCCTGTCTTTATGCGAGGAATAAAACATCATATGCTCATCCCAATTGCATCGAAATCAATAGTGTTGCCGGCCTTGTTTTTGTGATTTAACATTGCTCATTGCCCTATAATGGAGGAGGATCCTTTATGCTTACACTAGCCTGTCTACAGTGCTTTGATTTATGTACTGTGTGAAATATGGATCTTTCATTATCTTTGTCAGTTACGTTGCATTTATGTAGACCTGCCGATATAAGAAAACCCTGGATGGGCCATAAAACATGAATTCATAACTTATAGCTGGTTATTAAGCAGAAGCATTATATAGAAATGTCGGATATTCCTACTTAACCGGATTGGTAAGATTGAGGAATTTCTAGCCCTAGACAGATAAAGACTATAACTCGAGCCATCATAATTTAGGTAAGAACTAGTATGGTCTAACATCCCTATCTGGAAATCTAGATGTATCTGTTGCTATTTTTGGCACTTAGTAACCTACACTTTTTCGTTTTTCCATGGTTTCGTTAGCCATGGGATTCACGGGAGGCACAAGGAAACATCATCATTCATCTGAAACAAAGTTGCTATGTTGATAAGATGGCAACGTTGATAAGTTAGTTGTCTTCTAGTCATTTTAACAGCTTTCCTCAGGCTCCTCTTTTCTTTCTTTAATTTGTTTTCTTGTTTGGTACTTTACTTTTTTAAGTATTTCTTAAAGGGACATTGCAAGCTACATTGATAATTGAAATGTAAGTATAGCCTGTGACTCGACCTTTTTTTTTTTTTTTTGATCTAACAGTAGTATAATTTATTCTAATCTAATTTAAGAAGAGGGGAGCCGACGGCATTCCGTCGGAGGAAGCCACTGAAAGTAGCCGCCACAATTAAGTGACAAACATACGGTGGAAGGTCAAGAGTTCCCACCCCCGTCAAGACTTTAAAGTGTCTCGGTGGTACCAACAGCCCAAGAGACTGTTGGCTCTGTGACTCGACCTTAATTGACGTGAATGTGTTCTCCTTTTCTTGAACAGATTTAGAGCAATTACGAGTTCATACTACCGTGGGGCATTAGGAGCTTTGCTGGTGTATGATATTACTAGAAGAGAAACTTTTGAACACCTCAAAAAATGGTTGTATGAGCTTAGAGAATTTGGCTGCTCAGACATGGTTGTAGTCCTTGTTGGCAACAAATGTGATTTGGGAAGCTCAAGAGAGGTCAATTTAGAAGATGGGCAGAGCCTTGCGCAGCTTGAAGGCCTATTATTCTTGGAAACGTCTGCAAAGGAAAATTTGAATGTGGAAGATGCATTTAACCAAATGATCGCCAAAATTCATGAAGTTACAAGCCAGAAAAGCTTAGAAGCCAAGATGAATGAATTACCTGCTCCAATTCTTCAGGGGAAAAAGGAAATCATTTTTATTGATCATGATGAAGTATCTGCCACTAAACAAACTACTACTTGTTGTTCTTATTGAGCTTAATTGGTTGGTAGAGAAATGGACCACAGCAAACAAAAGATTACATCTTTTTTCTTTGACATCATCTTTTATGCCTTGTCAGATTTATGGTTGAATTTTGGAGACATTAGGGTTTTGTTTGATCTAACTCTACCAGAAAGTACCCAGAATTCATTTCCTGCATTTTTTTAGCTTTGTTTCTTCCGATTTTATTTGCAGAGTAGAGTGAGCATACACCAAAGTTATACTACTTGTTACTTGAGAATTACACAATTTCTAGAAATTGAATTTGGTTATCAATATATCGAATTTAAGATAAACCAAGAGCAAACTAGCAAAGGAGGAGAGTTGGATAGCCCTCGTGCAGAACTGTCCATGAATGATTAATCAGTGATTAATTAAATCAAGATTTAGGATTCTTAGTATTCCGATATTCTTTTTCTTTTCATTCTCTTTCGACCGATGTAGCTTTCTCGCATGCTTTTGCTCTGTCAAACAAGAGATCATACAATTGACTAGAGCTTGATATATATACAATTGTTATACAATCGTAGTTTAGGATAGAATAGATTATATAATTGTTATCGTTTTCCAAAAAAAAAACTAGAGCTTGATATTTATTCTGGAGATGAACTGCACTTTGCACATCGGAATTTGTATCACTTTTTTATTTTATACCATAAAATTCAATTTTAGACACTTTACGCCTTAAAATCTTAATTCTGGATACTTTACATCCTAAATTCTCAAATTTATCCTATTTAAATTCAGTCAATAACAATTCTTGCAAAATTAACAACATAAATGATCCAACAAATCAATGATAATGTGTCAAAAATAATCAAAATATGCTAAGATATCATAGCAAAAATATAATAATACATTATTATTAATTTGCATCATCTTTGATTTCATTAATTTTGCTAACAATATTAGTTGTTGAAACCTTATAAATAAATGATAATATGCTGAAAATGGGAAAAAAAAAAACTAAGGAGTCATAGTTGGAACAAAGCAGTACATTGTCATTAATTTTCGCTGGCCTTTATTTTGTTAGTTTTGCGATCATAATCATTGATTGAACCTAATGAGAGAAACATGAGAGTTTAAGATGGAAAGCGTCCGAAATTAAAAATTAAAAATATAAAGTGTTCAAAATTAAAATTAGAGTACAAAATAAAAAAATAATACAAATTCAGGAGTGTAAACTGACGTTAATCCGTGTTCTAGCAAGTGATCCTTCTCCAAACCTCGCAATAGTTAGCTAGTACTTGAATTGACATGACAGCCTGTCTAAATATTTTGATCCCTCAAAGTGGGGCGAAAAACATTCGGGCAGTTTGTAGTTATGTTTTCAACATGCGATCATCATAAATATCTATGCACGTAATTTGGAAGCAAAGTATCCTATCTGAAGTGCCCACCAACACTAGTATTTTATTGTGTGCTTAAGAATTTGATCATTGTAGCAATCGGCAATGTTGTACTACTATACAAGCAGAGATTACAATTTAAAACTCCAAGAATCACATTCTTCAATTATTCTTATTAAAATTTTTGTCTGGAATTTGCTTTTAATCTTCCTAATTTTTAATAAAAGCAGAATAAATTTATATCACTGTCTCATTCAAGTTTATCTATGCAGTTTTTTTAATTTCACAAAACAATTCATATTAAATAGAGGAAGCTTTTCATATTTTTAGATTACAAAAGTTTTCATCTAACCAAGAGCTGATTTATTTGTAATTAAACTCATGAATTAGCCTTTTTGATTTATTAATTTACAGATAAACCTTTTTGATTTATTAATTTACAAATACTCAGACATTTATCGAGAAAGCTTTAGTCCAGTGATTAAAGTTGTGATTCAGAAAATATAGAGGCTCTGCCTTCTAATTCTGCTGTCCTCTCCTTACTTTTTAAATTCCACCTCTCCCTTGTTTAGAGAAAAAATATTGAGATATCTAAAAAAAATTATTCTTAAATTACCAAGACATTTAAAGAAAATAAAGAAAATTATGGTGAGATTTCTGTCACCGACGAGACGAAGACGATTGTTAACTTAACCGTCACTAACTGCTTGTCATTTTAGCAAGTCTTTTCTCTTTTCCCTCTCATCATCTTCCTCACCTTGTTAGTTCTCTCCAGTAACTGAAGAAAATCAAATGCAGGAAATAATCACCGCGTTCAGCTAAAATGCGCCGAGCGTAAGCTCTACTCATCCATTCTTATCTCGAGGAAGACAATCATCTATCCTGCTTAATCCAGCGGCTATGGCTGGTTGGATCTCATCCAAGCTCAAAGTCGCCGAAGACTTTCTCCATCAGGTAATTAATCCTCTTCTCTCTCGTTCAATTTGCATATGTATTTTTTCAACATGCTCCTCGTTGCGTTCAATTTAATAAAGTTTTGACTTCGCATTCAATTCAATATTTGGCGGCTCAGATCGATCAGCAAGCTGCGGAATCGCTTAAGAAAAACGAAAAGCAACGATCTGATGAAGAATTAGGGCTGGATACCTCGAAAAAACCTAGCGAAATAAAGCCATTGCTAAAAGACCAGCTAAAGAAGAAATCAGTGGAAAATATTGATAATTTAAATGTAATTAGTAGCAATAATAGTAATTATGGTGTTAGTAATAGTAGTGGAAGTTACAGTAGGGAGAAGGAGGGTGTGGTATCGGGGAATAAGAAGATTTCGAGCAGTAAGGCCAATCAAACTAATTTGACAGATAGCGATTGGACTGAATTGTTGAGTGTGCCGAGTAAAAAGGAGGTTTTGGGTGGCAGTAGGAGTAGTAATGGAGTGTCGGGGTTAAGACGAGAGAGGAGGGATGGCAGGAAGCAGGGGAGTTTGGGGGCTGGAAAGAATGCGGAGGCATTCGGTGGGAATAGGAGTCAGAAGGGTCAAACAAAGGTTTTGAAGAGTGAGAGGAAGTCGGATGCTGAGTTGGGGAATAAGGTCAATGGTGATGGTTTGGAGAGTTTGGAGGGTAGAATTAGTGCTAGTGATTGTAAAGATGTATCTAGAAGTTCAAGTTCAAGCTGTGAACCAAGGAATGGTGAGGGAACTGTGGAAACAAGGGATTTAGATCAGAAGGACTTGCATGTGAATGTTGTAAGGGAGAGAAAGAATGAAGGGGTCAAAGGACATGACATGCACTCACAGTCTAAGGATGATTCAGTTAGTGATGACGGGAAGCAGGATCTGAAGACTGGAGTTCGTGACCGTGAAAGGCTTACAAATTCAACAATAGCTGTTGATGGATCTACATTCAGTTCCAGAGTGTCTGCTTCTGTGGAGAGGAGTTCTTTGTCACCCAGTAATGCAGATTCAGATTCAGAGACGGATTCAGGTTCCTCGTCTGACTCCGACAGTGAACGTGAGAGGGAAGAAAGGAGAAAGAGAAGGCAGCAGATTTTGGCAGAGAAAGCAGCAGCAAAAGCCATTGAGGCTATCAAACAGCGTGAGAATAATGTTGCCAAACTGGAGGGTGAGAAACAGAGTTTGGAGAAAATACTTGAAGAACGGGCAAAACAACAAGTGCTTGAGGTAAATACTCTTGATTTTTTTTTGGTTAACATTGCGAGTGTCTATTATTTCATTTTCTTAGTGTTGCTGCTTGTACTTGTCTTCTGGACGAGTTTTCTGCTATGCAAGGTTAAAGAGCAACAAGCAGGAATAGGGTTATTTGTTTTTACTCAGAATCAATAAAGTTAGTTGAGGATTACATAAATTTAGCAAATTCGTTCCGTGAAATGCATTGTTGGATGTCAGAAGCATAGAAACATAAAAGAGAAAAAAAAAATGAAGCGTCAAATTTTGGAAGTTTACCATATCTGGAACTTAATATCTTTTTATTTGCTTTTCTTGTTGCAGATCACAGTAACAGGAAGAAGGGATTTGGAAAATAGGCCATTATGAACTCGCTTAATTCTTTGTTTCAAGAAATTTAATGATTAGCATGTTATACATTCGGGCTTTTTTCTTTTTTTGGGTAGAACCTTTATTGGTTGGATTATCTGCATGCTAATGTACATCCTTGATTTTATTCCGGCTCAACGAGGGTGGTCACATAATTCCACCCTGTGACCATTCGTGTAAATATTTAATTGAATACCAGATCAAGGGTCCCTGGCATGAGCTGCAGGACTAACTCTCCAGTAGCTCACTGTCTTCTCTTTGTGCTTGTCTGCTTTTTAAAGTGTGGGATCATCACTTTAAAGCATTTTTTGCTTGCTATGTCTACTGTAATCAGTTTTTCTTTGGAACTTTTACTTCTTACTTGCAGAATGTGCTGTTATTTACCCTAGAAATTGCATTTGGATTCAAAATCTGTCATGGTTCTTGCGTTATCAATGGATATTCAAGATATTAATGGCACAGTATCATACTAATATGTTGTCTGGTAATATGATGGTTTAGCTTATCAGGCCCTTATGATACACTATCTGACAGTCTTACTCACGGCTTGCTTTTCTCGGTTCTTTGTTGCTTTCATTATGATCTTATGAATTCTTCTAATTGTGTTTTAGGGGGTTCACCAAAATATGAACTTTTCTTGTATGTGAAGAGACATCGGTGCTAGTTATCAGAATTGTCATTTATGTCAGTGATTTACCTGTCCTGTCTCTGGACCTCTTTTCTGCTGCTGATACTTCTGTTTGAAGTTCGTTAATTCCTCAGTTGTTTTTAGTGTTCTTTTCTTCTAGTTAGTTTTAGGACAATTAATTCCTTCATCTGTTTGCTTGATTCAGGCATCAGAATTGCAGACAACAATGATGGAAACTATGGAAGCTGTTGAACTAGAAAAGCAAAAGCATAATAACACTAGAATGGAAGCCTTAGCTCGTTTGGCTAAACCTGAGGTATGATCACTTCTTTCAAACGTCTCCTATGATTTAGTGGCTTCTAAATGGTTCTGTGTTCTTTTGTGAGGTTTTTGGATGCTTATTGTTGTGATAGTCCTTTCTAATTGATCATATAATGGGGCCTGGATGTCTTGGAATATCTTGATTCTGGAAATTTCTTTTGCTCATGTAATTCCTTGTCATCCTTGCAGACTACAAATGCTGATCTTGCAAGGTCCCTTGCATCTGTTCAGAAAGATCTTGAAGTGGAGGTATATGAGAAACTGGATCTTCCCTAGGTTGATATAATTCTTATCATTTTCTTTATTTAATTATTTGTTGGAGGAGTTTCTCAGTTTTGTTGAAATTGGTTAAGCTCCAAGATTCACAAATTTAATCTGTTTATATTTTTGCCTTGAGTCAGAATGGTTTGCACTATTAGAAGGCTATGTAGCTTGTCATGTGGCAAAAATAAATTGTCATCCCTGTGAAAGGGCAGGCAAAAGTTTGTTTTAGTTTACATTTGTGCAGTTAATGCTTATGGTTAATTGTTATTATGCAGAAAAGGTTGCATGTGATTTTATGTTTACTAATTGTTAAAGTGTTTTTATTTCACTTTTTGTGGGATGGGGGAAGGAAGAAGGGATGGTTTGAGGCATAAGAACTTGTAAATGACAGTTTGTGCCAGCATGAAATTGAACGAATATGATATATGAGTATGAGATTTCCCAACTCTACTGACATTATGTTACAAGAAAATTTGTTTAATTATTTGGTTATGCATCAACTTGTTTGGGTTATTTTTTAGGTAAGCAAGCGGGTAAAGCTCTGACTTTAAGGATTTGTTGAAATCTCATAATTACTGTGGCAACTCTTATCTCTTCTATCCTTGTACTTATTAAGCTATTATCATGTCAAATAAGTTTCTAATGGCCTGAAACTGCAACTTCTATGAGTTTCATATCTTGTGCCATATTTCTATGAATTTTTGAGTGAGTAGAATAATTGATTCTTCTTTTTCTTTTGTATTCCCCCCCCCCCCTCTCTCTTTTGGGTAGACCAATCGGATTTCAGCTCTTCGTCGACATATTGAGTTAAAAGAGGCCACTCAAGAAGGTATGGTCCTTGGATCTTTGTTAATTGTCTTGAAGGTTTGTGGATCAAGGGCTAAGGATTGTTAAATGAGTTTTCATTCGTGGAGAAGAAAAATGAGAATGCAAGTGGTCTGATAAAACTCCGTTGCCATATTCAAGTACATCATAGATGATCTTTCTTTTTATCTCGACTAATTTCTGGAGGAGAGATTCATGGCTTGCTTACTGGGATTTGTTCGTCTCTGTAGAACTGAGAAGGAAAATTTCAAATACTCAACAGAGTAGCAAAAATGTGAGTGATGTCTGCTTGTCTATGTGCCTTAACATATTAATGCTCTCCGCTAAATAACCCGGGTTGCATCATGAATCTTGCAGGTGGCAGCTTCAAAAGGAGTTGAACTTGAAAGGGAAATACTTGAGGCTGAGAATTCATTTTTAACAGATAAAGTTGGGAGGTTGCAGGAGAAGGTGAACATTATCCTTGCCTTTTCATAAGTTTAATTCTGTGAGCTATATGTAAGTTTAGATCAATTCTTTCCGTGTAAATAGGCGATGACACTTGAAAAAAGTATTGAATCGACAAAAAGGGAACTAGAGCATCCAACTGAAGTGGAAGTTGAGCTGAAGCGAAGGCTTAGTCAGTTGACTGATCATTTGATTCAGAAACAAGCCCAGGTTGGTTGTAGGAATTATAAACCATGATTGAACATTTGAATTCTTTCATAAGGATATCATTCTTAATATTGTTTGAAATTCAGAATTGGATATAAAGGGTACGTCCATCCTTAAGAAACATCTCAAACATGGTAATTATCAACGTGTTTTTTGCTCAAGCAAGCAGGAGCAGTAGATGAAGGTTGCAAGATCTTTAATGTTGACCAAAGTTCTTTTAGATGCAAAAATAAGTAGGCAATAGCTTAATGATACTTGCTGACTGATCCTTAATTGCTCACTTGGATGTTTGATGTCATTTAGTATCCTGGCCTTTGAATGACCGAATTTCTTAATTTTTGGCACACTTTACTAGGTGGAGGCACTCTCCTCTGAGAAGGCCATGCTGCTTTTCAAGATTGAGGTGAATTGTGATCCTGAATTAAGTTTGCTGCAAGACTTGAGTGTTTAGTTGTTGATATTTTGCTAATAGTGTGTTTATTTTATGCTCTAGGCTGTTTCAAAGTCGCTGAATGATAAGAAATCCATGGTTGACTCTTCTGATATCCCAAGCACCTCATCCAGGGGGGATTTAGAGTCAGGAATATGGGAGCTACCAAATTCGAAGTTAAGACCTCTGTTTCAGGAGAGACTTCGATCAGGCAAGCGACATCTGGGATCATTGGTTCAACAGTTGGATTCAATCTATTGCGCAGGTGCTGTATTTTTGAGAAGAAACTCCGCAGCAAGAATATCGTCTTTCATATACCTTGCATGCCTTCATCTTTGGGTCATTTATATCTTACTGTCACACTCCCCACCCTCAAATGAGGCCAGCTCCGGTGCCGTTGTTTCACTGGAGAATATGAATAAAACTGGAGGTGTCTGATTGGATTAGTTGTTTGCATTCCTTGATTGTCACCTTTGTGCAAGGCAATTTTTTAAATACTGAATACACGTGTATAGAAATGTAATCAATTATCCAAATATATTTCAGTCCATACTCCATCTCCATTGGTAAAAGGTTATGGTGGAGACTTCCTGTTCCGGCTAACTACAATCTCCGATATAGACTTTTTCATGTGCTTGGAAGGCCTGACAAGATAAATTTGTGCTGCATTTTGATATAGAAAAACAAAGTTTTCAAGGCTAGGTAAAATAAATAAATAAATAAACTCCCCTGAGCACTTAGGATGGCTTTTCTAATATTGACATTGATGCAAGTAGTTATAATAACCGCATTCAAGTATTGGGAAATCTTTGAAGAAAACAAATTTAGTTAGGATTGAATTAAGTTTGGTGAACGGAGTGATCATCTAACTGTTTAACACCGCTTAACTTAATTCCCTAGTTACTAAAGTGACTAACTTGTTTGGATGGCCTTGAATATTCCCCAAACACAAATAACGTACTTTATCATCTTTACAAGATAATCACATCTTCTCAAAATCTCTAAAACCGTAGTCCAAACGGACAGTAAACAACCTTTGCCAACAAGAAACACAAAGCATCCAAAGACAAACCAATTTGAGCAAAACTAACGTCCACCAATCTAATCAATGAAACCTAAATTTGATGCAAAACAACCATAATAATTAACTGCAATCCATGTCATCCCCATAGCGTTTGGTAGGGTTACGTCTCCTGCGCCATTTCACTCCTAACTTCATATCCAAATGGATAAAACCTTCAACCTTCTTCTCTGATTCGGCTAGCGTAACGAGTTCGTGCGTTCGCATGCCAAAATCTTTACGTTTGGTTGGCATCATAATTTGCGCCCTACCAATCACGGCAACACCAGAGGAAGTTCTAGGATCATGGTTGCTTCCGGGACACAAAACCTCAAAAAAGAAGGACCCACCCTCTGGAAATTCATCAAACTCCATCTTCATAGCACAACATCAGGAAGGCTCTGGCCTGCCTCTTACTATTTCGGTACTGTATTGTTTCACTTCCACGCCTCGGCCATCATCAGTAACTGTAACCTTAGAAACTACAACTTAATAATAAGCTAGTTTGGTTGACGGGCACGAAAGGACCAATTAGTTGATCAACATTGGCAGCTTTTCTGATGTAAAGATGGAGAACATAATATGGTTTATAGTCTCCTTCCTTCTGATAATCTCCACAGCTTAATGATCTGTTATATGTTTTCCTGACGTGGTCCATGAAAGAATTTAGTATTGGAACAAGCTTTGAATTGGTACGATGATGTTCTCAATAAAGTATCTATAGGACCAAAAAGATTAGGTTGCCTTTTAGTCAAGGGAATTATTTAGAAATCATTAGTATTAAGGTGATAAAACTCTGATTTTGGTTATGTATCGAACCCTGATTTTGGCAATGTTATGATTAGAAGTATAATTCCATACTTATTCTGTTGTTGGTGACATTGGTACGGAGTGTACTGCTTTCAAATTGGATTCTATTAGTTCACTTCCAGTTGAATTCTATCGTTGGTGGTGACATGGTCTCGGGGGATGAATTACCTTCACAAGTGCACTCCAATACTAGTTCATCGTGATTTGAAATAGTGAAATTATCAGAAACCTCCCTTGAAGTTTAAAAATTTCACAAACCTCCCCTGAGGTTAAGATTTTGATAGCAAAATTAGTCCAATTAGAAAAAGTAACATTAAAAAGGTATTTTAAGGAGAGAGATGAAACTTTGATTCCATAAATACCCTTTATGCATGTATATAAGTTGTATTAGTAAAAAAATAAAAATAATTAAAAGTTAGAAAAAATTAATACACACATTGCACCACTCAAAAAGTTCATATTTAATAAATTAGACAACACAAATAAGCAACAAAAGTACGCTAATGATCACAAGATTCAGCAAAATAGACTAGGCATCTCTTTTAACATGGTGTTTTATATGATTCTTGTGATTTTGAATGGAAAAATTTTCAAAATTTATCTTTCTTTTCCCTCCTTCCACCATTAGATATATCAACTGATGCTATTTTGTAGATACAAATCATTGTTCATTATTAAAGAAATTTTTAACAGTTATTTTCATTAATTAGTTACTAATAGTTAATTAGTACTCTAATTACTTGATCATTAAATATTAGTAAAGGAGAATGAAAACAAAAAAAGGCAAAATTTGAAAATTTTTTTATTCAAAGTCACAAGAGTCATAGTAAATATCATGTCAAAAAAGATAACTAGTCTATTTTGTTGAATCTTGTGATCATTAGTGTACTTTTGTTACTTATTTGTGTTGTCTAATTTATTAAATATGAATTTTTTGAATGATGAAATTCGTGTATTAATTATTTCTAAAATTTAATTATTTTTATTTTTACTAATACAACATATATACATGCATAAGGGGTATTTATGAAATAAAAGCTTCATCTCTCTCTTTAAAAATACTTTTTTAATATTATTTTTTCTAATTGGACTAGTTTTATTATCAAAATTTTAACCTCAGGGGAGGTTTGTGTAATTTTATAAACTTCAGGGGAGACTAGTGAAATTGTTAGAAATCTCAAGGGAGGTTCTGAAATTATCCCTTTGATCTTCTTGTTGATAAGAATTGGGTTGTAAAGGTGATTTTTTGTTTCTTTTTGTGCGTGTATGCATGTGTAAAAAAGGTGACGTTCTTATACCTAAGCAACCTTGACGATTTTATCATATACTCTAGTAACAGAGCACGTGCTTTGCACGTGAACATGATAGTTTTAATTTTTTTTCTTTTAAAATTTTTTAAAAAAATCAATTATTTTGAAGGAATAAATGTTAGGGACTATAACCTTAGAAACTGCAACTTGGCAATATACTGGTTTTGTTGACGACACAAATGGGACCAATTAGTCGATCAACATTGGTAGCTTTTTTTATGTAAATATGGAGAAAACTATATGGTTTGTAGTCTCCTTCCCTGTGATGATCTCTGTAGCCTAATGATCTGTTACATGTTTTCTTGAAGAAATTTGTGAAAGAATTTAATATTGAAACATAACTAAATAAAGTATCTATAGGGATAAAATAAAAGCAAAAAGGTTGCCTTTTGGTCAATAAAATTATTTAGGAATGAATGAAAACAAAAAGATTGCCTTTTAGTCAATGGAATTATTTGGGAACGAACAAAGACAAAAAGGTTGCTTTTTGATTAATGGAATTATTTAGGAACGATTAATATTAAGGTAATAAAGATAAGAAAGAAAAAGAAACTCTGATTTTGGGCATGTTTGGAAAAGAAGTATAATTCCAATTATAATTCAATATTTTTTTAAGTGGCAATGAAATGAAGTGTACTACTTTCCAATTTGATTCTATTGATTCACTTCCGATACTAGAATCACTAGAAAAATAGATAATAGCCCAAACCCGGCCCATGTTCTGGCAATATCCACAAAATTAAGTGGACATATCTACTTGCAAGACTGGTTAAGTAGGAATACATAGACTAGTTGACTTGTCTGTCATTCTTCTTCTGCCTCCTCCCTTCTTGGTTTCTCGTCCTTATTCGTCGTTATTGTTTATTGCTTGCTGCTGATTTAGTGCCACTTCCATTTTCATCCTTCCTTGAAAATGGAAGCAGGAAATATGGATAATAGCAAAAGGTTTAAAACCTCCCCCTGTCATAAGCAAAATCCAATACACCGGCTGCCGAACGTCCACCAGATTCTTTCTCTCGTCCTTCGATGCTTCTTCCGATGACTGATTCTTCCTCCTCGTCGGATGATGATTTCTTTTCTTTTTCTTTCCTCAATTTCGCTTTCTCACCTTCTTCTTCTTCCTCATCACCACCGCCATCTCTCCCTTCCTCCTTATCTCACTCAACCAATCTCCTCACCACTGCCACCTCTCCCCTCCTCACCATTATCTGTGTATATCGACATTAACATCACCATACCTTCCTCGCAGCCGGACCACCATTGCTGCCACCTAATTGGTCACATTTGGAACATTATGAGCCGAGTTTACCAATCCATTTACGCTGACCTGGTCTTAGTCTTGACTATGGCTGTCGTTTCTGCCATCCATGTTTTTGCGACGTGGTTGTTAAACATGGGTGGTGTTAGTATAGCCCACCTCGACACCAAACATATCTTGCACCCCTGTGACATCGAGCATGATGTCATCACTGTGGCTCAATGGGACTCTTATCGGCATTCTTCAAAGCATGGTTTGTGGTGTACTCTAACAGGCCAATCTGTAACTGGAGATGGAAATAATTCCAACGGCTTGGGTTATGTTATTACTTGATGAATTTTTTCTAACGAGAAAAATCTCAAATTTTTTGAATAGTTAAATCCAACCAAAAAAGAACGTGAAAAAGATTATGAAACACAGGTAAAGGGATAGAAGGTAATGACGGCTTTGGTTTGGGAGGAACAATAAAGTGCTAAGTTTGGTGTATGTAGTTTGTCAAACAAACCCCATTGGGAGCATTAGATTAAGGAATAGTTTTAGAAAAGTGTTATACTGGGAAATAGTTTTGATTATAACATTATTTCAGAAATTAACTCCATCATCCCACCTCCCGTGCCCTCGCGACCAGGGCGCCGAATTGCCTGCCTCCTGAGGTAACTTTACCATTCTATCTACACAAACATGGTGTTGGTCGTGACAATGTTTGTCATTTCTGCCAACAATGTTTGTCATTTCTACCACTCATGTTTTTACGACGTGGTTGTTAAGGTTGGCCCGTGTTAGTATAGCCCACCTCAGCACCAAACGTATCTTCCACCCGGGGCAAACCGAGCGTGACGTCATTGTTGTAGCTCAATATGGGCTGTTATTGGCATTCTTTCAAGCATGCTTTGTTGTATACTCGAACAGGCCGATTTGCAATTGGGGGTGGAAATGATATTTACGACTTGCTAGTTGCGTCATTGTAGTGGTTCTCAAGGCCTTAATCTTAAAGAATGCTTTAACCTCATGTCAAGGCAAACATCACTGTCAACGTTCCAAAGCGCTATCTACGATGGACTTGTTCATCATCCCCTAGTGATGGACTCTCTATACCATTAGGAGGCTAGGCTAGAGGATTGAGAGAGAGGCAGGAGAGAGGCGGGCTAGGAGGAGCGTGGTTTATTGCTGTGGAGCAGGAGGGTTCCAATTATCAGTTTTTTTACCCCACGTATTTAATTTCTTAGAACTGATTTTAACTTATTACACTTGGTTGATTTATATTCATTACATTTCATGATAGTATCTATCATTTCAATAGACATATATACTTCAATAATAACTAATTATGAATATCGTTATAATACACATACTTAAAGAATAATTAATTCAAATTTTACTTCTTCAACCTAAAATTTAAACTACTAATTACCTAACCCTACGAGCAATACACGTGCAACGCATGTGCAAATTATTAGTGTAGTTACTTTATCCGACGTGCAATAGACGTGTAATGCATGTGCATATTATTGGTGTTAGCCATGACAATGTTTGTCATTTCTGTGTATTGCAACAAGCAACAAGATTAGTAAGAAGGAAGAGAGATGAGATTGATTTTTTTCATTATTAATTTGGAGGAGACCCCCAAGATAACAACATCATTTTGTCATCTAATTGATTATGAATCAATCAACAGAAAAACATAATTACGAGTAAACAATTAGTAGTAATGTAGTCTTCTTCTATTATTCCCACATTCATAGTCACAAAATCACCTTAATTCAAATCCTAATGTCTATTTTTGGTATAGTATTCATTTTGTGATAGTATCCATGTAACGATCCAATACAGATATATAATTGACAAAGACGAGAAAGTATTGACTGCATTATGGTCATCACATTAATTAGTATAATGGACAAGGACGAGAAGCATTGACTGCACAATGGTCATCACATTAACTTGCCATATGGTGCTGAGATTTTGACAAGATATGTGCCACTTAAATGTAACCAAAATTGCAAGATGAACTCGTAGATAAATTTTAAAACATTTAAAGGCCATGACATAATATTTAAAAAGTTTTAGTTTTCATAGTCTATTCTCATATATTTCTTATTTTTGTTCTAATTTAGTTATTCTTTTTGCATACATGTCCTACTTTAATTTTGGGGCTTCAAAAATTCAACTAATTTAAATATTGTACATAAAATTTAGTTTTATTTATGTATAATTATAATTAAAAAATTTTAGTTTTCATAGTCAATTCTCATATATTTCTTATTTTTATTCTAATTTAGTTATTCTTTTGCATACATATTCTACTTCAATTTTGGACTTCAAAAATTCAACTAATTTAAACATCATACATAAAATTTAGTTTTATTTGTGTATAATTATAGTTTCTTTAAGTTTTGTGACATTGACCACAATTAAGATCGTTTTATCAATAAAAAAAAATCTAGCAATGGAGTATAATTACATTTTGAATTTTAAGTTTCTTATATATTCCATCTCTACTTCAGCAGGTTTTTTCCTTTTTCTTTTTTTGTGATTATTTAGACATTGTTAGTTTATTACTTCTATTGTTTACTTGATTCAATTTATCCATTACTGGCAAATTACAGAGTCCGCAGCGTATTGATCATATTTGGATGCCAGTTGTATCATTCTGCCTGAAACTGATGAATCTTGACGGACAAAAATTAAAACTGAATACCTTACTGCTATTACAGGTTTCATCGAGTAGTTTTTAAGCCTTCAAGAGGGTACTCTACCACAACAATCTTCACATCAAGATAAGGTAGGGACCAATCTTCCCTCCTTTTGCTGCCGCAAGTACAAATATCCTTCCGCTAGCTCCTATGTTGACTTTTAACATTTTTTATTGTGCGAGGAAATGGCAACCTTCTTTGGATCCCCACCATTTCCGTCTCACCCAATTTCAAGAACTAACCGCCTGTGTTCATCTCCACAAGCCCCACCTCCTCAGCAACCAACTCAACCTTCGCAACCCCAACCTACACCATCTCAAAAGCTGAGTGCAACTTCTGCAGAGCCACCATCGGCAGCCACAGTGAAAGTGCAAGAGGAAAAGGCTAGTAAGCCTGCCACTCCTGCAAAAGTAGAATCAACTGATTGGATTGCATCCACCTTAACCAGGAGATTTGGCCTTGGTGCTGGTCTCGCATGGGTTGGTTTCCTGGCTGTTGGAGTCATTTCTGAACAAATCAAGACTCGTTTAGAAGTTTCTCAAGAAGCAGCTGACACAAGGTAAACGGTTATCTGGAAAGAATTATATCATTCCGTGAATTGTTCTCTAGATGGGGATGAAAAACTTGAGATGCAATGCAGTTAAAGAAACATAATTCACCAATGTAGTACTACAAGAAGTTAGTTTCTTGGTAAAAAGAAAAAGCAAAGCTATGTTAAGAAAGAATGAGGATCCTTGTCAATTATCAAGTAGTGGCGTGTGGCAAGGAGAAAGATAAAACTGGATTGCGATTGACATTGATTTGGCCAAAGTGCACTTTGAGCATTCATTTTTATAGGATGATTAGGTTCTAACCAATGTTTAAAAGGCAAGGATGTTGGGAGAGACATTTTTTTTGAGAATGAAAAACGGAACTGCATTAAAGTAAATCTGCATTTGCAGCGTACATAATCTCCTTTGGGAAGTTTACAAACCAAACGTGGCTTCCCTCAAGTGACAGAGACAAATAAGACAATAAATGAGCAGGAACATTGTTCTTCCTTCTTACATGTGAAACCCGTATGTAACAAAAATCCTTCAGCATAACTCTAATGCCTCTGATCAAGTTACCTAACACCGATAAGTCAAGGCTTGTACTATTGATTCTCTGGACAATACCCAAGGCATCCCCTTCTAGAATGAGATGAGAAATACCAAAATCTTTGGCAAAGTGTAAAGCTTTAAGAAAAGCCAAGCATTCCACATGCTCTGCATTAAGGGCCTCAGAAACTCTTTCAGCCATTAAAGCTTCCACTTGTCCCTGATGGTCTCTCACCACAACTCCAATTCCAACCCCAGTATCAGAGAAGGCTCCATCAACATTTATTTTTAAAATACCTTCTTCTGGAGCTACCCACTTGGTCAAACTATCCGTCTTTGGTAACTCCAGCTTTGCAGTGTAAATTCCAATATTCCTGCAAGAAATCTATTGCATATTCACCAACTCTGAGCGCATCCCTTACTTTGGGAGAGACATTTTGTGTCCTCTTACCAGGCGAAAGCCTCTAGAAAGGTAAGGAAGATAAAATAGTAAAATTATAGTTTAAAATCAAAAAAGAAAATAATATGAAAACACCCCATACATCCAACGCCTAGGCATTCACCTCGTAGTGTGGGGCATGGGACAAATGCCCAACAATACTTGCGTCCCCGTTCAAATGTCTCGGGGCATTGCCTCGCCTATCTAAAAATGCCTTACAATGGTTCTAACCTTTGTTAGTTTCGTTCTCAATCCAAAAGCATTTGCCAATGTTTGTAACTCTTTTTGTTCTCACAGGGATGTTGAGAAGGAAGAGGAGGTAATTCTGCCTAATGGCATAAGGTACATTATTATGCTGAGTGCTGACATTGAAGCAATACTAGCAACTTCTTAAGTTTACTCCAGATGCCTTTCTTCTGAATACAGTAGTCTTACTTCAGGTACTATGACTTGAGAGTTGGCGGCGGTGCATCACCAAGACCTGGAGACCTAGTTGTGCTTGATGTTAAAGCAAAGCTGCAAGACAGTGATGAAGTGTTGATTGATACCTTTGGTGGTGATAAGAAGCCTCTAGCACTTGTCATGGGATCAAGGCCTTATAGTAAAGGAATCTGTGATGGGGTGGAAAATGTTTTGAGGACCATGAAGGCAGGTGCCAAGAGGAGAGTAATCATACCTCCTAATCTGTGTTTTGGAGAGGAAGGAGCAGATCTAGGTTCAGGAGTGCAAATTCCTCCATCTGCTACCCTTGAGTACATCATTGAGATTGACAAAGTATCAATTGCACCAGCTTGATTTTTCACTCCACTTCTTTCCAATGCAATCATAAGCAATCATGAGCAACATACATTATTTTCTCTAAGTAGGCAAGTAAATTATGAGCAGCAGCTACTAAAACATACATTTTCTCTAAGTTGGAAAATATTTGGATAGACTTGGTCTACGGTCCCATTTTCTCTAAGTTTTGGGTTTGTCCTGGCACCATGGCAAATTGCATTTGTCTGTAAATTGTAATTGTTGTAAGTAAGGTTTACAATTTTGTTGTCTTGTGCTCCTTGCTTCAGAATTTTATATTTTGTAGATTGGTTGGTGTAAATTAACTAGGCGGCAATCAATGATACTGCTACTCTGAATGTTTGACTCTCTTCAATTTTCAGTAGCAGTTAATTATGACACACAAGACTTGCAATTGCTGCAAGTTTGTGGAGCTTGAGATCATTAGAGAAGATCAGCCATGGCCCAGGTGATCTGTTTTGTAGATTGCTACACTCCTGAGTCATGTTGGGCGGAAAACTTGAGCAATGCTATAGAAACTCCTACTTTCCTTCAGAATCTTGTGCATGTCATCAAGTCCTCGATGGTGTACTCTCTAGTTTGATCAATTGGCCTTGACTGCAAAGCTAAGAACGATATACTATGAAAGTTCCCCAAGATAATTGAAAATCTACATGACTAGCTAAAATTCACTTGGAAAAAAAGAAGAAGCTAAAATTCACTTAACCTATCATATGTGTATATATATGCTAACAATTATTACCTTCCTTTACATTTATATATTTTCTTTATTTAATTTTATTTACCTTCCCTGGTATTTATTTAATTTTTCTAATTAATCTTATATTTTTTAAAAATATAACACATGAAATATATCCTTGCATTTATATACTTTCTCTATTTAATCTTACCTACCATCTCTTTTATTTATTTTTTTTAAAATTAATCTTACATTTGAAAAAAATATAATATTTGAAATATATTTTAATGAGTGCCTGTACACATATTCATACGAAAATAATGCCGTTTTCCTTTATCACAGCTACCAATTTATCGGTGGTGAGATCAACAAAATGGAGATCCGTGATGGCCAAAAATTCCTTTGCCAAACGGGACCTTAGATTGAGCTTGATAATGTTTTTGTCCATCCTAATTAAAAGGAGTTCTCGATTAGAGAAATTCTACCCACTTGTAAACAGCTACAAAAGGAACAAGCTGACCAAATGCAAGGTCAGTATTGAAACAGCAGGCCACGGACGACTTACATTCAAATTGATGAACTTACTCGAATTAACAAACAGAAAAACGACAAGGAGCCAATTGGATTGCATTCGCAGCAGCCTGTGCATTGTCCAAGGCTTCCAAAAAGCAAAAAGCTGGTGTTTTGTTGCTTGCGGGAGAGCCGGCAAGTTTGCAACTGCTAGAAGGAACACAATCTTCGTATCATCATGGGAACCGTTATCGACTCCCATTTCTTGGCCTTCACTGCCATTGTTACCGTACGCAAAAACCCTTTTGTTTTTTCCTTTCCTTTTACAGGCAGAAACACAGTCACATAGTGGTGATGCATGTCTTACTGATTTTTGCAGGTGGGTTATCAGTTTTTCTTCTTCATAATCACAACCCTTTTGAGATTTGATAAGGTTACTGACTTTGCTGGTAAGATTCTATCCATTGCTATTCTCATCTTCCTTTTTTTTTCCTTTCCTTTTTTGGGTGCTTTGTTATCTTTTGAATTCTAAAGTTTTTAGTGCACATGATGCGTTCCTGGTTTTAGAAGTTATATGTAAAGCTTAGAATCAACATTTTTTCCTTAGGTGATGATGGATATACAGTGGGTTTGTTTGGATAGTTTCATTATCCCAAATAATATTTCGCTTGCATCATAAACACATTTCCCAACCCACCTTTTTATATTCCCAATCACCTTTTATCTCACATATATCACATCAGAAAAAGTACTAGAGTAATTATTTCAAATAATATTTCAAATAATACCTGTCCAAACAAACCCACTACTATTTTTCAAAATTTATTCTTGAAATGGTAGTCGATTGTGTCCTTTTTCTTTACAAAAATAACATTGACAATCTGTTATATTTCTTTTTCTTTTATTTCTCCTATACATCACTGAAGGGCTGTTTTATTATGCGGCTATGCTATCTGAAGCAAAACCTTGTACCATCTTGTTTTACTGAAAATATACTGGCTTATGGTGTAAGACGTAGAAAGACATGGCCTTTGCAATCTGATAGATACTTGTTATTGTCGTGTCCAAAGCTAAATTTGGCTGTTTTGATTTCATTCTGTGTAGTTCTTAACAAGTTATAATTTTACCCTTACTTTGCAGGAAGCTCAAATTTTGTTATACTTGCTGTATTGACTTTGGTTTTAAAGGGTTCATGGCATTTTCGTCAGGTAATACTCCTATTCCGTGGAAGTGCCCTTTGTTGAGAACTGTTCGTGAATGTGGCCTTTTAAACTACTGCAGAGTACAAACTTATTTCCTTTATATTCTCCTCAATTTTTGTGAGGGGAATAATGCTTCTTTCTGCCTTAATTGAACAGAAAGTGAATGGCTGAATGCTTCCTTTCCTTAATCCAACACATTCTATTTTGGAATGTGTTGCAATCTACAAAGTAGCATTGATTTGTTCCTTTGCTGCCGTTTGTTTCTGTAATTCGATGATTTGATGGATTTGTGTATTACCTAATGCCTGATCACAAAATGTGTATTTGTGAGTTGTATGGGGGTGTTTCAGCTTCCCTGATCTGATATATTTGATATATATGCTTGGCAAAATTTGATAGTTACTGTAGGTTCTACTTGTTCCTGTATTGACGTTTGATTATACCTGTCAGGTGATTTTGTCTCTGCTTGCAGTCTTATGGGGCCTTCGGCTGGCCGTGTTTCTACTACTGAGGTACAATTGGGATAATTTTCTTTGCAATCTTCAGAAGATTTTTGGCACTGAATCCATATTGTAATCCTCTTGGTTTTAAAGATGGTCAATAAACAATTCCTCATTTTTATTACAATTTGTCTTGTTTCATTCAGTTCAATGTACAACTTGAAACTAGCAATCTGCTGCAATTGATCATTACTCTTCAACCTGATTCCACTTAGCCTCACAGTTCCTGTTTAGCCTGTCACTGTAGCGAGATCATCTTACCTCAAACCTCAAACCTGTTGGCATTTATGTTTCTCGTTTCTTCGGTGATCTTTTCTTGATTTTATGTTGTTTGGGAACAAATAGATGCTATGATTCTATGCCACTTTCCATTAAATTTCTACCTGTTCCTTTTTCTAGCCCATTCTTCTCATTGGTTGTGCCTCTGTTAATCATAACAGCTAATTGTATTGGTAATAATCAACTGAGGATGCTTAAAACTCTGGGCAATAGTACTAATTATGAATTGTTCTGTATGCCCTAGGACATCATACATTACCAAAATGCCAGAATAGTTTATCTTTGCATATTTCAATTACATCTTGATTTAAGTAATTGTGTTTAAGACTTCTCCCAGTATGTGTGCGGTTCTGTTTTGCAGTTGAAGCCCAAGAATTTACAGATATCATAATGCCTTTAACTTTGGAGTGCTGATGCATCCTTTAGATGTCTTCATGCTCAATTTTTCCTCAATTATTTTTTTTTATGTCTTTTGTTGTTAAAAGTGTTCTGTATTATATACTTTCATATCTCTGTATTCTGGATCTGATTTTTAATTTTATATCTCCTAATGTACACCTTTTGTTTTGATTTTAACTTTCTTTTTTTTTTCCGACCCTAGTTGGTCAAAGGCCTTTGAGTAAATGCAAATTGATTTAGGAATCAAGCCCTTCCTTTAGCAATACCATTTTTAGTTTACACTTTAAGAATTGAGGATAATTGCATGAAAACCAGCCTGACTCGTGCTCTTTCTTTTTTTCTTCCCTTTATGAATCAGGATATTGCAATGGGGGGAGGATAGGCGCTTTGATGAAATGCGTAATAATTTGGGCAAGTTGGCAGTTTTTTGGACATTTCAGGTTTTGTAGCCCCTTTGAATGTTTCTGAAGCCGATTTATCTGTGTATTTGAAAGTTGTGCTAATGATGGAGTATGCTGTCCTATTTCTGGATTATATGTTTTTGCTGATCTCAGGCTGTATGGGTGTGGACTGTGAGTTTACCAGTGACAATTGTGAATGCAAGTGACAGAGATCCATCCCTTGAAGCTAGAGATGTCATTGGGTGGATTATGTGGTCTGTAGGGATTTTAATTGAAGCAACAGCTGACCAACAAAAGTTGACATACAAAAACAACCCAGAAAACAGGGGGAGATGGTGTGATGTTGGAGTGTGGAAATGCTCTCGTCATCCAAATTACTTTGGTGAGGTTAGCTCCCCCAACATTTGTCGTTCTTCCTCATCTGCAAAGTACTTATCTACGAATTCCTCACTAGTTAGAGTAGTTTAGTTTCATAACAAATACTTTTACGAGCAAACAAAAGAACCAGTAGCTGAGTGCTCTCAATGCCCGTAAAGGATAAAGCCGCAGAATCACTTGTTTGCATCAGCAGTGGAGAGTATTCACAATCTGGTTTAATGCTTTTGTCTCGTGGTAAATGCATTTTTGACAAAGCAGTTTATAGCTGTCAAATAGGCTGTTATGAATAGAATATATTTGCAGTTTAAGGTTCCATGCATGGATGTATCACCACTAGTGATTCTTTATGGATGTTTCAACTTCAAATGAATAGGTGAAATGCAATGCTTTTGTAGTTCTTTCTAGTGGGTGGCTATGCATCTCACATTTAGTACTCTTTGTACTGAGTGATTAAGCTTGCTTGCATTGGTTTACATTTACACACGAAGCACAAATCCACCTCTGGTTTTCTTGTTTAAAGCTTATTAACTCAAACCAGCTAGCCTTTCTCTCCAAAGCCACCCTATTTTAACAGTCATTTTGTTCCTAAAAAAGTTTAAACACCACTGTAGAAAGAGAACTCTACTTAAGAACTTAGAGAACAATAATACTAATTATATCCGGATCCTAACCCTGTCTCTATAATTCTATTTATGTGATACATTTTATGAACTCAAGGTGTTTTTTTTCTTTCTCATTTGGGCCTTGTCCTCGTGTTTTATTTAGATCCTATTATGGTGGGGAATTTTTGTAGCTTCTACACCTGTTTTAAAAGGTGCTGAGTGGCTCGTCATCTTTGGACCAATATTCCTTACACTGTTGCTTCTTTTTCTCAGCGGCATACCATTACTTGAGGTTTGTTTTTTTTTTTTTTACTGAGCTGTTCAGACTGTTTTCCTCTGTGTAAGCACTCACATACATGCTTTCCTTACCAGGACTCTGCAGATAAGAAATTTGGTGCTGTGGCTGCATACAGGCACTATAAGAAAACGACAAGGTTCGTCCACTATTTCATTGCACTGATTTCTTTGACTCCTTTTGCAATAGAAAATAACTGTAAGAAAGTGTCAATTTCAGCCCTCTCATTCTGCTTCCGCCTGCGTTATATGGGAATTTGCCTATATGGATCAAAGCAACGTTTCTCTTTGAGTTTCCTTTCTATAGTCGCAGTCTTCCAAAAGAAGAGCTGAGCTGGTAAATCTATATTCCTTCTCTGAAGATGCTTATCTTGAATGCTGGTGTACTTCATGCCTTATTATTGCCTGTTCTATGTGCATTCCCTTCTCGTAGTCCGTGTCACGTGCTTTCTCTATTATTGGTTTTTCATGTAGTTCATTTGTCTACTTCATGATCCGCATTTTCCCTAAAATCTTGGCAATATTGAAGTGAGCCCTATTATTGCATAGTTTTCTCTAGAACACAATCACTGAGATCCAGAATATCATAATGATTCTGTTGCATATGTATAGAAATGCTGCCAATCTTTTGAATCAGGTGATAATAGCACAAACATCTGTCATTGGCAGTATACCTTTAGAGAAGGTAGTAGTATATCAAAGAAAGATAAAAAGAATGATCTTCTCTAGGCTTGGTTAACTCTTTGCCGTTCCGGACACATATACCCTGTTTTTTTGGACAATTTCGACTTAAGAAGGTATCTTTCTGTGGATTGTGCTCGGCCTTTTGCATGATCATGCATAACATATTCTGTTTGTGCAAGGCGTAGAACAAGCAGTCAAGGGGGAAATGCTGAGGGGAAGACGGATTGATCTCGCGTTGACTTGTTTTAACTTTTCTCGGTTGATCCACCGGCATACATACAAACGTGCTTCCAATCCAGCATTGTCTCTGTTGGATTTTGGTTTTAACTTTTCTACTCTCCTCCATATTTTGCAGGATAAACTTATATCCACTGTAAATATCATTGAACTAGAACTCTTTAGTTGTTTTTGACATATTGGTTGCGACTTTAGGAGCATTGTCTCTGTTTTTTACACCAACCAATCTACAAAACATACGTAACTCCCTCCGAGGCAACTTTAGGAGCACAAGAGAATAAAATTGCACACCTTAGTTACAACAATTACAATTCACAGACAAATACAACGATTTTGCACATGGTGGTGCCGTGATGAACGCAAAACTAGTAGGAAAAGGGCAGGAAATAATCACAATTTCTCTCAAATATGACATGAATTATTTGTCTTTAAGATTCCAAGATATAGGGCTCAACAACTGTAATTTTTATCTTGGTTGCTTCCGGACTTGCATGCATGGTGAGGCTTTACAAGTTTGGCAAAATGCAGCCTCGCTAACTATTTTCACCTGGTGAGTATTCCGGAATTCCTGACGGCTGACCCTTCTCCTGAACTCTGCTTACCGGAGGAACACTTGGTCTGGGTACTTGTGAACCAGTAACAGGCTTTTCTAGAGGTTTTAGAGCAGCCATAATCTCAGCAAACATTTCCAGACATGGCAATGAGAAGAAGACTCGTTAAAAGCTGAAGGAAAACCAAAAAAACACCCATTTGGAAAAATTTCAAGTGAAGTGATGGTTCAAACACTTGGTGGAAAAGAAACAAAATCATAACCTCTTCAACTTGTATAACAAGAAAAAGTAGAGACAAAGCCATTAGGAATGATCAAAGTACAAAGGAAAAAGGTACTCACGTTTGCCGGCATCTGTGAATGGTCTGCAACAGGTGGATCAATGTCATCTGGTATGTCGGAGACGAGGGTGCTGAAACCCAACAGCTCCAACAACTTGATTGGATTCATCCTCCATCCCAAGAGGAGGGCAGACTACACACAGAAAAGCCCAGCAAATAACACCAAATGCAACTGTATCTTATTGGCTTCCGATGCCTAATCTACAGAGCTCATCCATAAATTGTTCCACAGGGGACACAACGAGCTAGCAAACTGCAAAAGCAGAGCTACTCCGCCATATTCTGCACCTTATTTCAGCTTGTTCAGAAACACTCGACACCATGTAATTAAACTACTTCACTCTCAGAACTGTGATGCTAATAGCATAATGCAGCAGAAATGACAATTCCCTGGCAAACCAATCCACAAACATCAAAGATGGAAAACTTGGGAATTTATTTAAGGACATACTATTCGACACTATGGAGCCTCAATAATTGATACCAACATATAATTTTAACAGATGATATGGAAGTCAAACTTCTGAATTTCATCAAAGTAAACTATTGAGCAGTACCGCACGGTATAATCATTACAGGCTCTTTTCAAGTTTAGGCTTCATCGGTTTTTTAAGTATCTTGAACATGCATGCGCATATGCAAGTCTTGGTCACCTTATTTCTCTCTACACATTTAAGCATGTTTTAATGGGTTTTTTCAAATGATAAACTAGGAAATCAGCAACTAGATGTAGAAGCAGACAGAGAAGCAACCAGGAAGAGAAGTTGGTTCTATTCAAAGTACAGTTTGAAGGTACAAGCACTAGATGGATTATAATACGTCGAAATTTCCATTGTATTTTGAACCATGGATCACAGCAACCACCTTTTGAGAGAGAAACGTGGCAAGCAAAACATCTCCGAGGCTAAGAGTATCAGGGCCAACAGCATTGAGTTATCTTCTGGAAAAGAGCTGATGATAAAATGATGTAAAAGGAATTAGCCAGTTCGTGCAAATGGAGAGAGCACTATAATCTTCCATCACGAAAGACATCCAAAAAATACAAAGCCAAGCTAGGAGAGAGGGAGAAACAAAAACTGTGAACAAACTCAAAAAGCAAACACGGGGCAACATTTTCGCAAAAGGACTTTTACATAAGACAGAAATATTAGCAACATTACAATTCTCTATAGGTGGAATGTGCTTGTGAGAAACGATAAAGAAAGAGCCATGCACAGACAAAGGTCCAACAATTAAACCGTAAAGGCTACACCAAATCAATTAAACTAAACAATTTTAATGCTGTGCTTATTTACTCCAGCTTACCGTCCCAGCAATTCACCTGGAAGCAAGGAATGTGCTGTGCTTCATTCTTGACAATCTGAAATCACATACCTAGAAGAGGAAATACACATGAAATAGGAATTGTTTCGTGATATTTATTTTGCGGATGTGCCAGTGTCTATGTGTACAAATCTTGAGCATATAATATATGGTAACATCATCAAAGTTGCTAAGGTATAATGTTGATTTTTTGGAGTATAAACTTAATAACAACGCCTTAGTATTGCAAAAAAATAGCTTATAAAATACTTGTATGAAGCTGAAAAATGAGACTACCTTGTACACCACGGAGCCGATGGCAAGTTGACAAGGTAGTCTCATAAAACCGAGGCATAATAATTGTGCTGATTGGCTGCTCCGGTTAGGCAGTAGGCTCGTATTAATTTAAAACTTTTGCAAGCAAAATGAACTTAGAACAAATTCTATATATTCCATAAAAATGCCTGAAGTTGTCATGGAATGGGAAAGGGGAAAAAGTCAATGTTGTTTATAATTTTCCTTACCCAACATGAGAAAAGATTTGAAAGGAGAGAGCCAACTTATATTTTCGTCAATGTCGTGTTTATGGTCAGGGAAAAGCAGGCAGTTAACTGTAAAAAAAATGAAAATAAAATAAAAAGGTGTAGAATAGCAAAATGCATATCCGTTCCATGTAATAGTTTAACATGTTTATCCGGTCGAGTGGACATAGGAAGGTTTAGTAAATTCGGATTCCGCCATAATCGATAGCAGCAGGTAATGGAACTGGGGTGAATGTGATGTCCCTTTGGAAATCATTGTTGATATTACAACTTGCAAAAAAGTCCAAAACCCAACAACCCATCCAATTCACCCATTAATTTTAAAGGATGAGTTGGATCAGTTGGGTTATGGGTTTTGTTGGACCTAACTTATTTATTGGATGGGTTGAATTTTTTATTTGGGCATCCAATACCTAACCTGTTTAAAAATAATTCAAAATAATAAATACAATATTCAATACACATCTGCCCAACCACTTGTATTCAGACATGTGTTAACAATTCATTGACCAATTTGTATTCAAAATTCTTATATCTATGTTTTCAATCAATTTTTTAATATATTTAAAAGAAAAAAGAAATTTGAAAAAAAAACTCATGCTTATTTTACTTTTACAACATTAGTTAAACTTATTCAACGTCTATAATAATTTATTATACCTTTTAAAAGTATGTTGTTTTCCTCCTTTTTTTCTTTTCTTTTTTTAATTGTTGTTCTCCTATAGTTACTTACTTTTGTTTGTTAATATTTCGTGTACTTAGAATAGAATTTTAAATTTGTTCTAATTGCATTCTTTTACTTTGTTCTAACTTGTTTTATTTTATTGTTAATAATTCCCTCATTAATATTATAATATAACAAATTATATGCCTCTTAATTACATTTTCGAGTATAATATACTCTAGCATTCAATAATTTAGATACACAGAATATCACAACTTACAATAGAGCATATATGAATAGTAAAAGTGTTAAATAAGTTGTGACAAAAATAAGTTTCAATCAATTAGTGGTATTAAAAAGTATAAAGTAAACAAATTTTTTTAGATTTTTAAATGTACAATTTATTATCTAAAATTCGCAATACAGGCAATATAAAATATTATTCTATTTATGATATGTTTCCAAGGAATTTAAGAAGTCAATGTGGGTCTATGTGTGTGAAAATATATTTATGTATGTGAAAATGTGTTTATATATGTGAAAATAATCTTTTTATGTGGATAAATATATGAGAGAGAGTTTTTGTATCACAATGTATTAATTAATATATTGGGTCATATGTTTGAAATGACCCAATATGACCCAACCCAAAATCAATCTAATCTAAAGTTGGGCGGGTTGGATATAACTCATTTAAGTGAAAATCCAATATCAACCCGCCCAATTGTCAGGTATATTTAGCACATATCTCAATTAATATGAATTGATTAAATGAATAGACTAATTTTGAGAACGAAACGTTTTTTGTATTTTAGCAAAGAAAAAACAGTCTCACGAATACCGCCCGTTTTCGTCTCATCTTAAACAACTAGGAGATGAACACTAAACTTGCCCAAAAAATATCTTAGTTGAGATGGTATGCTTTGGCCCAGGGGTACCAAATGAAATCCATTGAAATATATATTTACAAAGCCTTAACTTCAACTAAAAGTAATAGAAAGGACATTAGTTCATAGTAAGTAGGTCTTCCAAGATTGGAAACCGCATATCGGGGAAATTACTCTTAAGATAACAATCTGTCATCATGATTTTCTGCTAGCTAATGCAGTTATAATTCCACCAGCTACAAGTCCCACAGTAGCAACTGAAATGCCAATACCAATGACACCATTTGTGCCCTAAATTTAAACTTTTATTTCATGTATTGCCATACTCGAACAAAAAATCCTAAAGTTAAACCTTTATTTCATGTATTGCCATACTCAAACAAAAAATCTAAGGATTCAAAGCAGTATGGTTATCACCTTTTGTAAATTGTTCTTTTACTGTCTTCTCAAGGTACAAAGCCTGTCACCAATCAGGCTTAATCTAGCAAACAAAGACAAAACCAATGGTATAAAAGCACCACTCTTGAACACAACCAAAATGTTATGTAGTTTCTTTCTTTTGATAAGTCATAGTGGTAAAGCATGTTAAACTATAAGCAATTTCACTAATGGGAGCAAAGAACTAACCTCCAAATATTTCTCTACAAGCTGCAGCCTCCTTGAATACTCACCACTTCTATAACAACCAACAGCTAGAAGGTAAAGCTTTTCACTCTTCTGCGATGGACTATTGGCCCCTGAGAGAGAAGCTGCACACAGACAATAGTTAGTCTTTAGCAGTGAGAGCAGTTTGCAATTCATATTTACATCAAATTTAAACACCAAAACTCCAATTGCAGTTCTCTCCTTCTAGCTTTCTAAAAGATCATACACTTTTAGAACAATATTTTTCATAGTATAGCAAAAATTATCATTCTATGTAAGTAAAGAGTACTACAATAAAATTGATATAAATTTTGAATCTTCTACTTGTGAAAACCCAGTGAACTCTGACATATGCAATGACTTAATTCCTTCATACGACATGGCGGATGCTTATGACATGCAGTATCATTAAAAAAAAAGGAAAAAAATTTCTTAGTAGCATCATTACTTCTCTGGATAACAAACATCTATATATTCCAATAGGACAAGTGCCATTGACCAACCATATACAAATAGTACATGCAGTTACTCATGCACAGAGGGCACAGATGGTCAATGATTAGGAAATTTTTTGGCCAAAGAGTTTTAAAAAATAATAAGAAGAAGAGAAGGTTATGAGAACTAAACATGGATAAAAACATAAGGCATAAAGTTGTTCCGTCTGCTTCCTTTTGTAAGTTAAATGTGACTGAACATACATACAAGTAACAGAACAACACAAGGAAACGACAATTATTTGCAAGATGTTGAAAATAGTCAGTAAAATTTAGTGATTAGGGAAAAAAGGGACACAAATTATGCAAAAAACTAGATTTTGATATTAAACAAACGTAAAAAGAGATTTTAGAGCACTTGGACATTGACAGGTGAAAATTGAGAACGTAAAATCTGATTTCCGACATAAAAGTAGATGTTTGGTGTATTGAAAAATCACCTTCGAACATAGCAATCCCTCGCTGCACATCTTCCAACTGTGTAGAATGAACAGAGCACATGACAATTGCATAATGCTTTCACTCTTTTGTTCATCAGTACCATTATTTTCTACCTGTGCCACTTCTTTCTCACAGTCTACAGATGAATAAAAAAAACTTAAGGCTAATATTAAGATAAGATACTAAATGTGAGTTATGCACATATAGTAGTATATGTTACTAATACACTACTCAAAAAGCAATCTCCACATGAAGGCAATTGATATGAGCTTCAGAGACATTCCAACGCACTCTCACCTCCTAAATCAAAAACACCAAAATCTTCCAAGTTTTTCAAAAGGAAGAATTTGGACAATATGATGTGCATATCTTTGACGAGTGTATACTGTGATTTTTTTTTTTCACTCCATTCTGAAAAAGAATCAGCCAAAAATAGAACATAAGAAATCTAGTAATTCTTTAAAATCCAGACTATTGTGAATTTATCGGATAACAACCCACAAAACTAACATAATTTGCACTTTTTGATGCAATTTTATATGACATTTTCCCCACTTCCTAACAAAGTCATCAATCAACCAGTAAAAACCTTCACAACATCTCTTGAAAGAATACTCCTTCCACAACTCAAGGGTTGTATTTTGTGTAATGACATTGCTCTGGAAACTAATCAGCCTCGGAAACTTATTCTAGTACAACTTCTAAAAGCATCACATATAGACCTGCATTTTTCTCATTTACGTTTGAATGGCCATTATTTTCTGAAAAATTACATAACACTTTTCAAAGCACCTTTTAACCTTACATGCACATTTATATAATAAATAAATAAATATAAATTACAAACTAACAATTAAGATTATGGATGATTGCTTCGGTTGCTAGTTAAAAAAATGGAAAAAACAAAACAAAAACCTCTTTTTTTTATGTTTCCAGACGTACCCAGAAATCAAAAGGTTGGATTACAAACATAATCCATACAAAAAGGATTTCTATTTTTCTTTTTTTCACAAAATCAAATAGGCTTGAGAAAGAATTATAGAATCACAGATCACTAAAGCATTGAAGAAATTCTAGAAACCCATGTCAAGTTTCTAAGATACTCAATCAAGCAAGGTTTAAAAAGTTCAGAAAGATATGGATACAACTAAGAGAAGTCTGAAATTAATGCCAAAACATTAACAGGGAAAAAAAGGTGAAAAAATCGAGATCTTTACAAGGATAATGTGCCGATTTTACTTGGGAAGGTGTTGTCCAAGGTTGAAAAAGAAGGTGACAGAAAAAACAAAGCAAAAATATTCTACACACCAACTACAAAGACGAGATGCACAGCAATACATTCAGAAACAATCCTCTTGAAAAATATCCTGTAAAAGCAAAAAGCTAATAAATCCTCAAAGGATAGGTAAAAGTGAAGGTCACCTACAAACATTGCAAGTTTGGAACATGGCAAAGGACTGAAACCATCAATCAGAAGGATTAGAGTCTTAAGATTGAGATAGTCAGAGTAACACCATAACTTCAACAACCAAGTACATAAAATTATCCATGGTTGAAACTACAACGTCTTGCAGTTCAAATTACATTTCCAACGGCACACATAAGTCCCAGAAAGAAACATATCCTAGCAGAGATCTAAACTACTAAGCCACTAAGGCTTGGCTCTGTGTCAACAATATGAGCAGCAACAGTAGGGTGTTTAACTGATCTAGTTATTCTGACTACATCGCCAGAATGCCTTAACATAACCTAGAAGTTTTTTTTCCGTCTAGTTCATCCGTCCATTCAAGATCTATATGCAAAACAAGACAAAAAATCTCTCAGACCAGACAACTAAATATTCATGTTAATATAAAAGACCATCCAATCGATCTCTCGTAAAAGTTGGGGCGATAGGGTAGGAGCTCAGTGAGATCTCAAACTATATCTCTTGCTCAGCTTTGCCACATCCGGAATGCACTCAGACCAATTAATTTTTCTACTTCTTCCCCCATTGATATAATATTCAAGGAGCCAGTGGAATCTATTATCATCAAGGTAATGCAAACCCTTACAACTAAAGAAGAGAAAGAAAAGTTAGTACCAATCAATAACAATCTCTAAAAATTAACCACCCATTCAGACCACTAATGTTACTATCTATTACCATGTTTGTTTGTGCCTGTTATAAACACTTATTCTAGTGACTATATGACAATCGGTCAGAAGTTGTCGTCCCAGTAGTCTCTTTTACAGCCTTCTCCCAGCACGCCTTTCTCTCATCCTTTCACCTAACCTCCCAATAATATAGATAGTGATATCTCCCATCATCAGGGAATGAAAGACAAGTCTATGACAGAACTGTTTGAATAAACTGATATGACAGACTGGATACAATAAGGTTGTGGAAGAAATCGTGGCCGACCATACCGTTCGGCATAAGAATCACACACCATCAAAGGAATATTTAGTGCGATGGTGTGGGCTATCGGAATCAGAGATAAGCTAGAAGTCAGTCGAAAAATTGTGACAATTCAAAGAGCTCATACAAACGCATGAGGCTAACTAAGGCATCGGGATGATGCCTTGATTGAGTGGGGAAGGACGACACGGATCAAACTCTGTTCGCATGCGATCATGCTGGGCCGACCAATCATGCACTACTGTACATAGTGTCCTGGAAGAAAAATCAGGACCGTTAGTAGAGTCACACCTCATTCCTCCAAGCAAGTGCCAAATCTTGGAGTCTTGTTTAAGTCAAAGAGGCTACATCAAACATTGCTAGGTATGTAGCAAGTTCTAAAAGCTTCCGGAACGTTCTAGGTCATTCAAGAGACTTGTGGAATGATCTAGAGTTTTGTACATAAGAGTGGTCTTCTATAAATGCTTTTAGAGACTAAGTGTAAGCACACTTTGTGTAGAATTTTCTAGAAACTAGTATAGTTTCTTGACTTGCCTATAAATAGGCCAAACTCCCTCATTTGTAACTAATCTTGTACAAATATTCACAAGTGTAATACAAATTTTTTTTTGCCTCTAATATTTGCCTTCTTTGCTCGCTACTTTAGTTTCCGCACATTTTTGCGCACTTAGTGTTTAAGTTAAACTAGCAAATCATTCATAATTTAAATCTTGAACGATTGTTAGTACCGCATGACGTGTAGGCTTATAGGGATTTAAGCATCCTGTGACAAGTAAAACGGTCACACTCACACTGATGCTTGCCTGGACACGAGGTTAAAGCATCCTTTAAGATTAATGCCCTGATGACTACTACAATAACATAACCGGGAAGCCATAGGAATTGTTCCACCTCTAGTTGTAGATTGGCCTGTTAGAGTACACCACAAACCATGCTTCAAAGAATGCCGTTAAGAGTCCCCATTGAGCCACAGAGACGACATCATGACCGATTTCGCAGGGGTGCATGATATGTTTGGTGCCGAGATGGGCTATACTAACACCACCCAAGGTTAATAACCACGTCGTAAAAACGTGGATGACAAAAACGACAGCCATAGTCTAGACCAAGATCAGGTTAGCGTAAATGGAATGGTAAACTTGGCTCATAATGTTCCAAATGTGGCCAATTAGGCAGCGGCAGTGATGGTTCGACCACGAGGGAGGTGCGATGATATTAATGTCAGTATACACAAATGATGGTACGGAAGGGAGAGATGGCAGTGATGAGGTGATTGGTAAGAGAGATGAGGAGGAGAAGAGAGGTGACAGTGATGACAAGAAAGAAGAAGATGATGAGGAAGCGAAATTGAAGGAAGAAAAAGAAAAGAAATCATCATCCGACGAGGAGGAAGAATCAACCATGGGAAGAAGAATTGAAGGGCGAGAGAAAGAATTGGGTGGACATTCGACAGCCAGTGTTTTTTATTTTGCCGGTGGTAGGGAAAGGCTTTAAACCTCTTGCTACTCTCCACATTTTCTACTTCCATTTTCCACAAAAAAGTATTGAATTATAATTGGAACTATACTTCTTTTCCTAACATGCCCAAAATCAGAGTTTCTTTTTCTTTCTTATTTTTATTACCTCAATATTAATCGTTCCTAAATAATTCCATTAATCAAAAAGCAACATTTTTGCCTTTATTCGTTCCTAAATAATTCCATTGACCAAAAGGCAACCATTTTGCTTTTATTTTATCCCTATAGAAACTTTATTTAGTTATGTTTCAATACTAAATTCTTTCACGAACTGCTTCAAAAAAAGATGTGACAGATCATTAGGCTGTAGAGATCATCACGGGGAAGGAGACTACAAACCATATAGTTTCTCCATATTTACATAAGAAAAGCTACCAACGTTAATCAACTAACTGGTCCATTTGTGTCGTCAACAAAACCAGTATATTGTCAAGTTGCAGTTTCTAAAGTTATAGTCCATCTTGATTGAAGATTGTTTTAGGAGCCCAATGGTCACGCTTCTTGAAGGCTTGAGGCCATTAAACAAAAGCTGTCAAATCAATGAGGTTTCTCTTTGTTGTCTCTCAGGATTTCGTCAGTATCAGGTAGAATGCCACAACTGGTATCCAAATATAATCAATAAACTGTGAATTCACTTATTTACTGTTAACAAGTCATGTAGATTGTCAATTATCTTGGGGGAACTTTCATAATATATCGTTCTTCGCTTTGCAGTCAAGGCCACTGTTGAGGACTTGACGACATACACAAGATTCTGAAGGAAAGTAGGAGTTTATAGCATTGCTCAAGTTTTCCACCCAACATGTAACAAGCTACAAAACAGATCACCTGGGCCATGGCTGATCTTCTCTAATGATCTCAAGCTCCACAAACTTGCAGCAATTGCAATTCTTGTGTGGCATAATCAACTGCTACTAAAAATTGAGGAGAGTCAAACATTCAAAGTAGCAGTATCATTGATTGCCGCCTAGTTAATTTACACCAACGAATCTACAAAATATATAATTCTACAGCAAGGAGCACAAGAGACCAAAGTTGTAAACCTTCATTACAATGATTACAATTTACAGACAAATACAATTTGCCATGGTGCCAGGACAAACCCAAAACTAGTAGAAAAAGGGCAGGAAATAATCACAATTTCTCTCAAATATGAAATGTTTGCCTGTCAGATTACATGATGGAAGTCTAACTCTAATTTTATCTTGGTTGATTCCGGACTTGCATGCATAGTGAGGCTTTACAAGTTTGGCAAAATCCAATTTACACCTGGTTAGCTCTTTTCACCTGGTGAGTATTCCGGAATTCCTGACCGCTGACCCTTCTCCTGAACTCTGCTTACCGGAGGAACACTTGGTCTGGGTACTTGTGAACCAGTGACAGGCTTTTGTAGAGGTTTTAGAGCAGCCATAATCTCAGCAAACGAAGGCCTCAATTTTGGGTCACTACAAGGTCATATATATACATATCATGTAAATCGCGGTGAATTCCATTTCTCCTTTTTATGAATTTAATAGCTAACAACTAAACTTTTAACTGCAATGGATGCATGAAATTTTAGGACAAAATCTGCATCTTCCATTTCCAGGTATGGCAATGAGAAGAAGACTTGTTAAAAGCACAAAGAAAACCATAAAAACACCCATTTGCAAAAAAATCATGTCAGCCGATGGTTCTAACACTTGGTGGAAAAGAAACAAAATCATAACCTCTTATATAACAAGAAAAAAGTAGAGAAAAGGCCATAGGAGCGACCAAATGTAAAATGAAAAATGGTACTCACGTTTGCCAGCATCTGTGAATGATTGCTGCAATAGCTGGATCAATATCCTCTGGTATGTCGAGACGACGGTGCTGAAACCCAACCGCACCAACAACTTGCATTGGATTCATTCCTCCCCATGGTTGCTGCATAGTACAAAGCTCCCACAGTATAACACCAAAGCTATATACATCACACCTGCAGTGCAACAATTTATCATCAACATTATAAATGAACAGCGCAAAAGGAGAAAGAAGAGCCTACATCCTCAAATAGCAGAAACATCAGCAAATACGAAGTCAACCATTTAAGTTATGATGTATATTTATATCTTTTGTGTGCCATCTCATTTTAACAGTTTCCTTCAATTCTGGTTGCTATATAATGCGACTAGAAGTGGAAGGCATACTTTTCATCTGATGGCTCATTTCTTAGCACTTCTGGAGCCATCCACTCTGCCTGAGAAGGGTGACAATCAAGAATCAGAATATCTGTTACACAATTTTGTCAAGTCATATTTGAACAATTGCATTTTGTACAGATCAACAAGCAATCCACAATAGCATTGTATACAGATAAAATATCCATCCCAAGAGAGGGCAGACTTCACACAGCAAAGCTCAGTAAATAACACCAAATGCAATGTTGTCTTATTGGCTCTGGATACCTAAGCTATAGAGTTAATCCATAAATTATTCCCCAGGACATGAGTAAGCAAACTGCAAAAGCAGAGCCACTCCACCATATTCTGCAACTTATTACAGCTTGTTCAGAAACAGTCAAAACCATGTAATCAAACTACTTTGCCCTTAATAGCACAATCCAGCAGAAAAGACAATTCCCTGGCAAACCAATCCACAAACACCGAACATGGAAATTTTGACATCTGATGATAACCAACCTTTGAGTCCACAAGGGTTCAAATGAAAGTGATTGAAAAAAACAAAAAGGAAACAAACGAACAAACATGAAGAGGACATACTTATTTCACACAATGGAGCCTCGATAAATCATCCCAACATATGATTTGAATAGATGAGATGGAAGTCAAACATCTGAATTTCATCAATGTAACCTAAGCAATACTGCACAGTTGTGAGTCCTACATAAATGATTACAGGCTCTTTTCAAGTTAGGTTTCATCAGCTTTCAAGTATCTTGAAACTGCATGCGCACATGCAAGTTTTCGTCACCTTATTTCTCTTTACACATTTAAACATGTTTTTAACCAGCTTTTCAAATGAGAAACTAGGAAATTAGCAATTAGATCTAGAACCAGAAAAAGAAGCAGTTTGAAAGAGAAGTTGATTCTATTCAAAGTACAGTTTGAAGGTACAAGCACTGGATTACTACCGACATAAGCCCAACAATCGTTTTCCTAATACATGTTGAGTACATCAAAATTTCCATTATATTTTGAACCATGGATCACAGTAACCACCTTTTTGAGAGAGAAACGTGGCAAGCAAAACATCTCCAAGGCTGAGAGTATTAGGGCCAACAGCATTGAGCTATCTTCTAGAAAAGGGCTGATGATAAAATGATGTAAAAAGAATTAGCCAGTTTGTGTGAATGGAGAACTATAATCTTCCATCATGAAAGACATCCAGAAAATACAGAGCCAAGCTAGGGAAGAGGGAGAAACGAAAACTGTGAACAAACTCAAAAGGCAAACATGCAGCAACGTTGTCACAGATAAACTTTTACGTAAAGTAGAAAAATTAGCAACATTACTATTCTCGCTCACTGGAATGTACTCAGGATAAAGGATAAAGAAAGAGTCATGCACAAAGAAATGTCCAACAACTAAACAATAAAGGCAACACCAAAAATGGTAATCCGTTAGACTAAACAATTTTTCATGCTATATGTATTTTTCCCAAAGTAAATAAAAGCCAATACACCGGCTTACCGTCCCGGCAGTTGACCTTGAAGAAAGAAATGTGCTATGCTTCATTCTTGATAGCCCAAAATCACATACCTAGTAGAAGAAATTCACATGAAACTGGAATTGGTTCATGATTTTTATTTTGTGCATATGCATATGGCAATGTGTGCAAATCTCAAGTATATAATAGATAATAAAATCATCAAGGTTGCTCAGGTATAAGAATGTCACCTTTTTTACACATGCATGCAGGCAAAAATAAACAAAAAAATCACCTTTACAACCCAATTCTTATCAACAAGAAGATTTGGAGATTTCAAATCACGATGAACTATTACTGGAGTGCAGTTGTGAAGGTAATTCATCCCCCTAGCCTGCCAATTCAAAAAACCAAAACAAGAGTTTAATAGGCAAAGCCACCATGTAAACAACATGGTAAAAACCAAATGAGTAGCGAAAGTAATAAAACCAGAACATACAGCATCAAGAGCCATCCTTAATCTTCTTCGCTCATCTAACTGATTGTTGGGGCGATGTAATAACCTATACAAACTACCTCTGCGTGCAACAAAAAAGCCTCTCATTTCCAAGCTAACATCACAGAGTTTTCCGAGGTAAATTCATTGTGTTCAAAAACATGGGAATCTGTAAATAATATTTTACTACAGTAATCATGGTTTTTGACTACGCAATAGCAAATCTGAGACTACCAAAAGCATAATGTTTTAAGTGATCAGGACTAGCAAGGAGAAGAATTTTGATTACTATGTCCTATATATAAACAGCCAGTTAGTACTTTCAGCATAGTAGCCAGAAACTCTAAAAGTGATGAAATTAAAACAGGCTAACAGAACTATAAGTCAAAAAGTAATAATGATGGCAGTAATTAGGACGTGAAGGGGCCGAGAATGGTAGGTTACTGTCAACAGAACATCCTGGCTTTGCGTCCATATGCATATGTTAGGATATGTTCAGGAAAGCAAGATGCAGGATGTGAAACAATGGTATTACTGTATTACCATACTAGGATATAGAACAGAATTCCACAATAGTATTTTCAACTCAACTTAGATGCATTAAAATTAAGCTACTAGCATAAGTCAAGGAGATAAGCTGGTAATATTATACCTAAACACTTTGAGAGTAAAATAAAATTTGGCATACCTAGGAAGAAATTCCGTAACAATTGAAAGATTTGGGGGACGTGTAACAGCTCCCATAAAAAGAACAACATTAGGATGCCTTAGTCTTTTCATGATCCAAACCTTGAAAACCAAACAAGAGATAGAATTGGCATCAGATCATATTCAAGATACCTAGGAAACACCGCAAGGTAAATGATACAGAATGAGCCGAATTTGATAAAGCAATCCAGCCTCAAATGCTAAGTGATCATTGAAAAACACCAGTCATTTCTTAAAAAGATTAAAAACATTCACTCAAAGGTTTTCATGGTGAAGAAAAAACATAACCATCACTGTGTTGCCCAGAAAACTAGCACCAGAAGCAAACATGTGATCATGCTAAATAGTAAAGGAGACCAAATCTTACTTATGATCAAAATTTTCTTATGAATGAGGAAGTATAACTAATATATATCAATATAAACCACATCTCCATATTGCATGGTAGCCAGATGCAAAAGCTACAGAGGCATGTAAATTAGATTTTTGACGAACAAATTAGTTACTACTAAAACAAAATGGCAACTATAAGAAGGCAATAAAGAAAGCTCAATAACACGTGAATGCACTTCTTCAATAGCCCCAAGAAAATGCTTGATTACTCTTGAAAAGTAATTGCACAATCAGCCAAAATACTTTGCACCAGGGCTTCATACCCATAGCAAAGATTTTGATACTCAACAAGCAGAACATGAAAAATAATTTGACAGGTCTGTGGTGATATTATTCGCACTGTCCAGCTTATGGGGTACCATTGACATGAAGACCAATGATGATCAGCATACTGTCCTCTTTTACCATGACTAAATGACAGAAACATGTAATCTTTCCCTAGTAACTGAGCAATTTTGCCTGTCACATGCGAATCTGCAACTTCGAAAAATAAATGACCAAACTTTAAAAAACAATTAGATATCATCTACAGTTATGCATACTCTAAGCACTTAATGTCTGGGGGTCAGTTATGTAACGGAAATACTAGCTACACGCTCTTCTATGATAATCCTCTCTCTGGATTAGGAGAACATCCTTCTACCCATTAGTAGGATGTTTCTGCCTGTTGCTCACAGGCCAAGATATCCATGACAAGCCACAGATGCTAGAAAGCAACCTAACCCTTTAAGGCTTTGCAAATAATCCAATTTGCAAGAAGAAATGTCCCATGAAAACACAGCAAATTTACCTCACTTTTAAATTCTTCAAGGGATTCACCAGCTATATCTTGGTCAAGGAATCTCTTAACAGCAACTTCCTGTTAAATAGAAGCAAGCCTCATGTATCCACAAGAACAGAAGGCAATAAAAATAACAAATACAGCAAAGAAGGACTTCCAAGCATTTAAAATAATAACAGGATGACAAGGAGTAATGGTAAACTCAAACCAATACAAGACTAAGCCTAAACAGCAGTAGCAATAGTACTAATATAATTTGATTTTATGCCAAAGACTTGCAGAGATGAGTAACTGCTTGAAAAGATTGGCAAGAAAGGATGAAATCGCAAACACAATGTCCGATAATCCATGCCTATTAGCCAATCTTAATTAATTTCAGTGATGATTATTTTAAGCAATTCAAAAGAAAGCAAGATGCTTGCACAAACTGATGTAAAGAGAATCTTTAGATCTTTCAGTGACATGTAAGACCAAGGTCGTTGATCTAAATCTTGAAAAGATCTTGCCCAATATTTCCACAATTGGTGCGGAATCTGGATAAAGACAATGACAAAAGAACATTATTCCAAGGAAAACATGCTTAGACTTGAACTCATTGAGTTACGTGAAGGAACTCACTTTCATAGATTGGCAGGGCTTTTCTCTAAGAAGCAACCTAAACCACTAAGAAACTCTTACAGAAAGGAATAATACACTTTCTAGAGCCTTTTTATGAGCATTTATACATTTAATGTCATCAATATCCCAACAAGTACTTAACACAACAATAAACTTAGGCTTGTACAGGTGAACCACTTACTACTAGTCCAACTTGCTAAACTTAACAGTAAAGACTAGAGTTGCACTTACATGCAAAAGAGGAGACCAAATAATAATCCAAAGAGGCAAATAGAAATTGAGAATTAAAAAACTACAGATTTAACACTAATGAACTTACAGTGCCATGCCAGTCTCCACGATAGACCTCACCATAAGATCCTACATGTGAGTGATAACAAGGGCATGAGCATTTATAACAATATGGAACATTCTGGAATGACAGGTGAACTTTCATTTGGTAGGATAGGAGCAGGTCAGTACCAAGTCCGATACGCTCACCCAAGGCCATATCCTCCCAAGGAATCTCGCAATCAGCTACATCATCAAGCATAGCATCCGATTTTGCACTGTCATTGCCTGTAGACCTATCTGATGTTCTTTCACCATCACCTAAAGCCTCTTGGTCTCGGCTGCCACTTCCCCGTTGGTCGTATGCAGCAGCATCTGCATCTTCATCACTTTTTGCACAGCCAAATGGGTTAAAGAAAGCAGCTGGACTATCAGGTGAAGAGGCAGCAATCTCCAAGTTCTCATACTGCTTACTGACAGCTGCAGTTGTTGCCACTACAGCTGCAGCTGTGGCTGTAGCGGCAGCAGTTACAGGGAGCTCAAGGTTGGCATCAGTGCCAGTCTTTGCTACAGCTACTACCATTGAAGATGCAACAACGGCTGCAGCAGCAGCGGCAGCTGCAGCAACAGGAACATTTTTTGTATATATCGCAGGAGTTACTTCAGGCTGTGATGGTACATGCTGACCTGTTCCTTCCCTAAAATCAATTTGATGCTCTACCTGATCACTGGGAATGCCTTTAGAGCGTAGACCATGATAAGGTAGAGGGGGCAAGAAGCAAGCCCGACTAACATTATCCAGACCCAATATCCTTTTGGTGTTGCCCTTTTCTTCATTTTCCCCATCTCCCTTTGGAGACTTGGAATCTACTGGCACATTATTGAACTGCTTTGGATATATTTCAGTAAACAAGCTCGGAGGGGCAACAACACCACTCTCGAGCAACACATCATGAAGTTTCTGAGCTAGATGTGGATTTTCTTGAGCAGCATCAATCATGTATTGTGATACATCCTTTACTTTCATTTTATGTACTGCTGGTGAGCTTACACCCTCAGTCCAAGAAGGAGACCTTGCATGAGAATAAGGAGGATTAGGTAAGTCTGATATGAGCTTCCTTACACCATAAGGCTTTGGTAAGTCTTCAGCAGACTTGTTGGATCCTTCCTCAACTTTAATTTGAGGCAAATTCTGGAAAGCCAGACATTCGCCTTCACTATTTGATTCAACTGTGGCAGCACTGCTATCAGCAAATCGAGATCCAACCTCTGAATGGTCTTGAAGTAAATTAGGAACCAGAGCACTGGAGGAAGCAAAATGAGAATTATCATCTTTCAAGAAATCATTAGCTGATGGAAATGCTTCTTCATATTCAGTATTTGCTGCTGTTATGTCAGCTGGAATAAGGGTGCCAGGGTCTCCCATTAAATCAACAATGTATTCCCTGCAACAACGTCATGCTTCCATTACTGAACTGGCATATCCAGTATTAGAGATTAAACTCTGAAAAGGGACATTTTTCTCAATGCAGTGAAGGAGAATTTCCACAAAACAACAGATCAGTTTGCAGACTCAAGACCTTGAGAATTCTAACATGGTTTTGGCTGAGAATTAATACAAAGAAAGTTCAGAAAGTGGAATATTAGAGGCACTTTTGATCAATGATTACAACATTTTGCTAGGAGAGCAAAACAATCCATCATTCAGAAAATTTTCTCTGTTGAAAATTTTAGGGAAAATTGTGAAAAAGGATGTGCTTAGACCCATAATTCCTTAAACAAGAACAATTTCTGGCTATGTATCATAAAGGGCATTTCTACTCACGTTTTACAAAATGAATGCTATTTTTGTATATATTTTGCAGTGTATTTAATACAAAAATGTGTAAAATGTCCTTTGCACTCAATAGCCTACCTAATCTACATTTCCAGCATGCCCTTTGCCGATATTTTCGCAAACATTTAACTCTTTCATGCTTCACAAACTTGCTGCATGATACCATAATAGGAAATGCAACTTGCAGAGACAACATAATCAGACTCATAAAAAAATTAACTGAGATCCATTTGAAATGAGAATATGATAAGATTCCTAGAAAATGCATGAAAATCACCTTCCATCATCAATCTTTACAAAGTTTATAGCCGCATCATGGGAGCCTGTGTACTGCTGCCCTTTGACTAACCGACAGGGAATGCCCAAACAATCAGCCAAAACCTACACAAACACAAATAAGAGAACCAGCAAGTTCAAACCTAATAGAAACCCTAAAGAAGACCAATATAATCATGAGAAAGGGGAAAAACAGAATTATACCATAGGAAAAATTTTAATGGAATGAAACTGGAAAGAAATGCATTTTCAAAAAGCCCAATTACCATAAGCATTAGGCATATAATGGTAAAACCAACAATTTCTGCAAAGATAAGAAGGGCAGTACCATAACTTAACTTCGACAGCTAATTATTAATCCTTCTATTATGGTGCTTCTACAAACACAAGCTCACTTGATTTTGCTTTGTAGAATTTTGCAAGAGATGGAAGTTATATCTCCATAGACCATCTGGTTAATTATTCATTAGAAAAGACAGATGTTCTGATATATTAGATAATTAAGTTTCCCACCCAGAAAAAATAGCGACTCATATGAACCTCTGGCATGTGTGTGACTAATAAGGCCTTGTCCATCATAAATTCTTAAAGCTCAATAATTGAATCCCCTCCAACTTAATGTACAAGGTTCATCATTTTTCACTCCAGTCAATTTACTACATAAGTAGCATCCCCTATAAAAACTAATCTTTATCTTCCTTTAGACTCCCCTAAGATTATTAGATTTTGTTGATATAGCATCCTAGCAGTTCAAATGAGGTAACTAAATGGACAATAATACAATAAAGTCTGGGCTATCTATGTTAACTAGCTAGCAAACTTCAAGTTACCTTGAACAACAATGCACGGTGACGAGCCAATCCAATAGTCAAGGAACCAAGAGGCAAGACCATGCTCCCAAGAGTTGCCTTCAATTCATAACTCAGACTTCTCCATGCCATCGACATTTTCTCAGGATCGCCAACAGGGCCCCCCATATAATCAGAAACAATGATGGCAAGCTTCCGTAACAAATTATGGCCTACAAAAATAACAGATCCTAACCTTGACTTGACAGCCATCTCTAAGGCTTCCTGTTTAAGTTTCAGCAACTTAGTGTCGTTAGCTTTACTCACAAGAATTGCTTCCCAAGTGATACTATCTGAAACTGGTGTTCCTTGCAGATCAATGAGGGAAGGCATTTTTGATGAAGTGAACTCCGTGAAGATGCCGTATAGGTCATAAAAACCATCCAGGATTTTGTCATCATAACTCAGGGCATTATAATTCTGTGAAGCATGGGTAAATCTATAATATGAGATATGTTAGAAAGCTATAAGGAATACTAACTATGTCAAAGTTCTAACTAAGAAGCTCATGCCAAGTAGCAAAACAAGAACAAAAATTGCCTACACTACCTATTTGCACAGCACTGATGGAAATAACTGAGTGCTGTCCGTAATATGATTCTTTCTATATGCCACTCAAGGATTAGGGCAAACAAAGAAAATGTGCAACAAGATGACCACGACAGGAATTATTAAATAAAGATTGTCACAAGCAAGCAAACTTACCCAATATTGATAAGCAACAACCTCTGCTGGGGTATTATCCGGTGGAAGAGAGCCCAAACTAATCTGTTTAACAGCTTCAATCTGAACTGCCTCAGGATCTTCCCTGGCACTTAACTCTAAAGCTAATTGTATTTGATACTCCTCCTCGATATCAGGATCCCTTGAATTACTGGACCCCGAATCTCGCCTCATGGCTTCCAAAGAAGCATCTATTCCACTACTACCCAACGAATCAGAAGGTTCCATATTGTCTACCCCCGGAACATTGGAAGAGGAAGGAGGACTTGGACTCTTTCTATGTGTGACTGAATTCAACCATCCTGATATAGCTGAAAAGGGTTTATTATGCTCAGAAGTATGCTGGGACCTAGAGTGAGAAAACCTTTCAGGTGAAGATACATCACTTAACCTATTCCATTTCGATGATGAAGTAGACCCTTCTGAATCCTCAGGCTGATTAGACCCTACATGGAGCTTCTTTAGGAAATTTTTCATATTCTTTTCACTAAGCTACAGCAGCCAATGCTATAGAAAAAAATATATGGCCGTAAATCTCTCCATTGTCTCACTCCAAACATGGATTCTTGGCCACAAAAGTTACAGTTCACGAACAATAAGTGCACATGATCAACCTCTCCCAATAAGGCCCTTCAGGTCAACATCTTATAAAACTCCAAAAACCCACCATCAAATCCATCAACTTTTACCACCATTTCAATCCAATACACAATAAAGTTTGCTTCTTTATACCAATTCCCAGATGCCCCAGCTAAAGCAAATCAACCCTTTTTGTGTCCGTTACCCAAACACAAAATCCAATCTTGAAAGCCAGTACAAGACCAACAACTTCAAAAAACAGAAAAGCCATTAAAGATTGCTCTTCAATGACCTTATTAGCAGTAAGAAAAGATCTTCCATACATCCAAATGAACGATTAACGCATTCAACAGAGAGAAATAATCAAATAAACGTTGAAGGAGAAAAAGGAAGAATGAACAATATTTTAGACTAAGAAGAGAGAGGAAAGGGATCAGTGGTCAGTTTGAAAGCAGAGACAGTAAAGACTAACAAGTGGGACTGAGACATCAAGAAGCAAAGATGACCCACTTGCAATTTTTGAGGCAGAAAAGATTTCTTACAAAAGCCCAGAAAAATTATGGAGGAAAAGTTGTACTACCACCAATTTGAGCTAACGAAGACGACAATTTTGCTGGGAAAAACAAAACCAACTTGTGGCTTTCCGGTGGCTTTTCCTTTTTCTCTCACACGCACTGGCACACCACATAGTTGTAGTTGAAGTACTTGAGCACAGAGGGAGAGACTGGTGAAATGTGATTGGTTGATCCAATCTCTGAATTAGGTGAATTGCAAACTTCAAAAAGTCAGCTGAGTTGGAAATTAATGGAGAGTACAAAGTGGAATATTTAACGGAACAACAGCTAGGAAATTTGCGACTTTTATAGGAGAATTTAACGTGGACACTCCTGTGTCCCACCAGGCATGGATGAAAAAGTAAAAGGCGGCTATATGACAGGAAATGGTAAGGTCTTATTACGACAAAAAACTACTCCTTAAACCCCATTTGGACAGCCATTTTTCGCTAAAAAATTGCACCGTTTTCGTGGTTATATTTGCCTATTATTTTTTTATATATACATCAAATCTCTAAAATAATTTTTCTACAAAAAAAATCCAAGAAAATGCAATCCAAACAAGGCATTAACTGTGATTTAATTGTATCAGGTCCTTACAATTTCTTGGTTCTCTACAATTTGACCCTCTTGATTTATTGGTTAAGGTGCAAACACTTCTTGTGCTAATCATTTATTATATGCAATTGGTATGTAAAAGAATCCCCAAAAATAACATCGAAGAAAATGATAACTGTAGCCCATGGATCAAGTAAAATTTAATCAGGTAAAATTACAAAAGAATTGTTATATTAAAAACATGTCTCATAAGGTTTATTTGTAGTTTTCAGGGTTGCCTAAGTAGAAAGAACCAAAAAAAACAAAAACAAAAAGAACAAGCAAACAGCAGTCAATTTCAATTCCAAATTACGTATTTCGGGCAAAATTTGACAAAAGTACGTTTGTTTGGATAGGAAATTATTTGTTCAATTTTATTTGCTGACATCACTATTACAATTTTCAATACACCTTTTTATATTTTCAACCACCTTTTTATCTCACATATATCACATCACAAAAAGTGCTACAGTAATTATTTCAAATAATACCCTATCCAAACAAGCCTGTGTTTTCGCTGATTGTTTTATTTGAAAACTATTAAAGTTAAAAGATGAAAAAAAAAGAAAATAAGAATCTGCCATATGAATATATCAAGATTCTAACGAAGAGATTTACAAATGGTTGAATCCTCGACCTCAATTGACTTGACATTAATCAAAAACCAAAAAGTAAGACATTTTTTAAGATCTAATATGGTTTGCTTCATCTCTTTCTTTTTGTTTTTCGCCTGGCAAAAGAAATGAAGCCTAAAATGTCATTATTTCATTTTGTCTCATACTGTAAAGAAATTTTATATGTTTCAATTAACAGTTCATTTGTTTAGTTCCAAACTTGTGCAGCACAATGTTGTAATTATACATAGCCACACAAGATTTCTTGTTTCAGCTAATGGCTTTGCAAAAATCAGCAAAATCCCTCCTTTTTTTTTTCGTTTTGCAGCTTTAGGATAACTTGTCAAGGTAAGCATGAAAATGACTTCAATCATTATAGAAGCCATACTTGATCATGATAAGACTGACTGTTTGTGGACGTACCCACAGTCACCAATTTGATGATGATGGGCATGTCTTGCAAACTTTTCCGAAGGTTTACTTTCAGTATGCTTTCGTATTAATCCATTGAAACCCTATTAATGGCTATTTAAGCTTCGTCCAAAAACCTTTTTTTTTATCATCCAAATTAGTATTGGAACAACAAGGTGGTTCTTGTTGATGACAAAATCATGAAGATTTGAAGTCCCTCTGCCCTTTTTTTTCTTCTTATTTTAAAAATTCTATCACCTACCTTATAATTGCTTCAGTTTTGTCCAGTTAGGACCTTAGTTGGCTTGGTAAGAGGAAGGATACACAACACAGTACAGTTTTCTGCATAGCTTCTCGTGTGATTTTGTTTTTAAATTCTAAAAAATCCTATAGAGTTGCTTTATCTTGTTAGGGCCATGCTTAACCTTCAATTTTTGCTAAACTTTTTTAAAATTTAAAAAAAAAAAAAAAAAAGGAAGAGGTAGGTTATGTCTGGGTTGTGGGAATTCGTGCCATAGAACGCGAAAGCACGATATAAAATGGAGACAAGAGCAGTGCCTAATATTCCAGAAATTGGAGGAGGACAAAACGAACAACCATGAAGAAAGCAACTTTTATGCTGAAAATATGAGATATTTTATGGTGGTGATGCCACATGAAAATAGATGCATGCATAAACCCATTCCCTTTCTTGCACATGGAAAAGACTTTAGGCCCCGTTTGGATTGCGGTTTTCTGTCGGAAAATTGCGTCATTTTCCGTGATCATATTTCCCTATTACCTTTTTCCCTTACATACATCAAATCGCTACAGTAATTTTTCCATGAAAAATGACGGAAAATGCAATCCAAACGGGGCCTTAACTTTTATGGCGAAACAACTTCTACTGCAATGTTCGTGCATCACTTCCACATCCTTCCCTTTCGATACCTGTTTTTGGCACCAAGTTTTTCGAAAATAAGAAATTGGTCGTGAAACTTTTGTAGCTTTTATCCTACAGAATACACCAACTGATAGATGATGGTCAATTTCAAGTTTTTAACACGATCTTCCCTCGAATCTTTACTCTTCTCTCCAAACTTGCCTTTACTTTAAGGATATGCTTTTGCTTTCGAAGAATGAAGTTAATGTTTATCTTGAGCAAAGTTAGGAGCTGTTCATCAACGATTATATCTAGTACTGGTAACTTCAGAGCCAAAGAGTTATTACAAAAATTGTAGCAGATTCAATTTTGTTATTATTTGGCAAGTTTCTGAACCTAAAGTCAACTCTCGAAATTGATTTAAAATATTTGTCGAGTAACTCAAACTCGATCGTGGTTTGAAAAGGACTAACACTGCATAAGTTGAAATTGTTTTAAGGGAAAGTCATTCAAAACATCACTCACATTTTGCCTAATAAATTTTTCCGTCCTTTATTTTTAAAATGTTAACTTTGCGTCCCTTACAAATTTAAGTTAGTAAAACTTGATTCCAATATAAGTTTCCAACCACTTTTTTACTTGAAAATCACCGCATCGCCAACATGCAATTATTTTTGTGTACAAAAAAAGTCAGATCCCACATTTTTTTGTGCAAAAATGAATATGAATTGAATAAACTCCCACATTTTTTTTATTAAAAAAATGAATATGATTCGAGTTAGATACTATATTTTTTTTAGGGACAAAAATAAATACAGAGCGGTCATTTATTTAATTACAAAAGGGATTTAACATTTTTGTCCCTAAAAAAATGATCATGTGCAGATTAAGTGATGTGTTCAGAGCAAAAGGCGGTCTCAGACCTAAGTTAGACCAAATTTTACCTATTTTATTTTGTAAGGAACGTAAAGTTACTGTTGTAAAAGTGAAGTATGAAAAAATTCATCTAGTGAAATGTTAGGGACATTTTAAATTATTTTCACTTATTTTAACTTGAATATTTCACGAGCAAGAAAATGGTAAAGATGTTTTATTCACTTCCTTAGTTAAACTATATTCATGACCAATACAAAATTAAATCTGGCGATATGTATTTAAACCAAATAATGTAATTTAGATTTTTTTTTAAAAAATACTCACCACATATATGAAGCATTAGATGCATGAAATAAGAATTTAAATAGTACTTTGAATATCACGATAAAGTAAGTCAACTGTATTGGATAACTCTTTCACAACCACCAATTATATTTGCATGGGTATGAATTAATTGAATTAATTATACTTATATAAGTGGAACTGTGTTATTAGTGGGTCAGATTTCTCCACCACAAATCAGTTTACGGCACATCCTCTTTGTAGAATTTTCGTTGCATTATCTGCAAAAAGTGGCTTGAGTAATATGTTGAAGCTAATCTTGAAACCCTTTGTGCGTCATTTGACCTACATATAATAGTTGTTCATTGCTGCCTTTTTTCCCTAAACTATTCTCCTAGTTTGTTAGTTTAATTTATTCAATGAACACTTAGTGCCAATAAATAAAAAAAAAACTCAATCAACTTGACTGAATTAACTTGATTATTGATTTGAGATAAAATTGAAAAATTCACTACTCAAAACTATAAATGAATTTTATTTATTTTTGACAAAGTAAAATGCACAACTTTCGATTACAAAATGAGCTAACATCTTCAGTCTCTCACAATCATCTTTTGAGTTCCACAAATGCCAATTTTACTTGATAGCAGTACAGTGTATTTGTTTTAATTTTTACCTTCTCATTCTCCACTTCTCAAATTTCATTCCTTTCTTGCTTAAAAAAAAAAAAAGAAAAATCTGTTTCAACTTTCAACGAAGAAGACAATCCATTAGTGAGGTTTTGAATTTTAGTCGATTCCCTATGGGCCTATGGCCAATGGTATAATTAGTCGGCGGGGTAGGTGAGGATTTCAGAAGGAAATGTCTGCCGCGGGCACTATGGTGGTTGTCTTGTACAAGTTGGGAAATGCACTGAAGAAGAATGATGAAGGAACTAAAAAGCATGTGGATAGAAAAGCAAAGGATATTATTTAGACATATATATATATGTGGTTTTAAATGAGTTTTAGCACAATGGCAGAGGCAGGAATATGTGAAAGGGAAGGAGACCTGTGCATATTGAATATAAATATTTTGTAAGTCTTAAATGAGTAGACATTAAATTTTTCTTTAAGGTAAAAATGAAGGAATAAATATATAGTATTAAATTGAGGTTTTAGGAAGGATGAGAGAAGAATTTCATACAAAAATTATAAAATTTTATAAGGGTTAAGAGAGAGTTTCCAAACTTGGGGGTGGGACCCTCGTTACCTTGCTATGGCTAATTTCTCTATTTATTCATGAAAAAATTTAGGCAACTATGGATCTAACAATGGCATGTATGGAATATATGTTCGCCGTGCTAAATAAGCACAAACTAAGCACGGCAAGCAAAATAATTTTTTTTTTAATTATAAGGAGCTATCGCAGTGACTCGGCACGGCGACACCAAATTTTTTTTTTTAAGGACTAAGGACAACAATTTTTATTTGTATATGTTATTGGAAGCAAATCTGTTTAACTCTTTAATAGAAACCTTTTTTTCTTTCTTTAAATCTAAGCTTTCTTTCTTGGCTGCAATAAGATTTTTTCCAAGAAAACTTGGTTCTTTAATTATTTCTATACTTTTATCTTTTTCTCATACATCCTCGAGTGTAAAAATTAATTAGAGAGTAGTTTCTTGATTCTTTGCCATTTTCTCCCACCCCATTATTTCTGATCCAGCATAAAAGAAGCTGTTTTGATGCAGTGTTATAGCCAAATTTTCACAATTCAAAATGACGAAAGCAATGAAGTTGCCACTTAGAGAAGCCATCAATTTCATGGAGACGATGAATATTGAGATAGAAAATATAACATATAAAAAGGCAAAGGGGAGGTAGGTGAAGACTAATAAAGAAATGGCTATGGTCATATAATAAAGAAAGGGTAGCCATTGGTTGGTGGCTGACATCACGTAACGCAAATATGGGCGGTCTAATTTGTCCCAACCTCTTTATTGCCAAAAAGGTATTCTCCTTAAGGTTAGTACTACTTATCATTTTGTCCATATAAAGAAGTTGCATTTTTATCACGGCAATATTACCAGCATGACATCTTTCTACCCAAAAATAAAAATGAAAGTGAAATATTTTCCCCGTAATGAACATTTTGGGTTTTACAAAAAAAAAAAAAATTAATCGAAGACATCAAAGGCGCATGAAATTTACATAAAAGTATGACTGGAATTAAACCCTGTGAGTTTAATTGATTACATAAATTTTATACCGACAGACAGCGACGGAGATAGAAATACTTTTTAATGGGAGTACAAATTTGTATTCGTAATTTTTCCTAAGTCACAAGTAATTAGTAATATCTAATATCAATAATAAAACACTACTACTTTGTTGTTCAAAATTCAAATATTGTAGGTCAAGGCACAGACTAAAAGAAACATGTAAATAAAAAGCACATTGGAAATTGGAGTCCTACATATTTGTTTGTTGTACTTATTTTGTTCTCTCATTTATTCTTGGAAAATGTTATTTTCACTCTCATTTTTATTAATCATTCCCTCGCTGTCATTTTAATCATCTAGTTTTCAAAGTTTTCTGCTGATATGCCATAGGTCTTTTTTAATATATCTGATGCTCTTTGTTTTCTTTCATTGGTAGTATTTGTTTCTTTTTGCTTGTTTTTGTTTGCCAAGGAAAGATGCTAAACTTGATGGAACTGGTAGTAACAAGAAGTTTACAGGTGCTGAATGTTACACTGCTTTGTAGACTGTTCTTTCTCCTGTTTACATACTACAAAAAGGTGATGGCTGTGTCTTCTTCTTTTCTTTTTTTTTAATTGAAACTTTGTAAGTTTTCAAACCAATCAAACAACCTTGGTCAATGGAGCTTTACTGCTTCTTTCTTTTTCTTTTTTTTTTTGTCAAACTTTACTGCTTCTTTCAATTGAGACAAAATTGGAACTCATTTTTTAAGTCTACTTCCTTGACAAATGATAAATCACCCAAAATTGCATAAGCTCTGAAATTGTACAAGGTGTATGTTCCCAAGTGAGGATTAAAACTTTGCCTAAGTTCCCCCTCTATGGTGTTATATGTTTGAGTATGTGTTGATCCAAGACCGTTTGGATTGTATTTTTCTAAAGTTTTCGGGGGGTTTTTTTTTTTTTTTTACACAAGAGTTGCATTCTAGCCGTTTTCAACGTAAGAAGGTAGTTCAGTGTGGGGAACGGTGGGAGGTGTCAAAAAAAAAGGTAAAAAGATAGTTGAAAAATGTGTTTAGTTAATACTCCAAAAGACCAAAAAAAAAAAGTTTTTATGTGTTTGAGTATGTGTTGATCCAAGACCGTTTGGATTGTATTTTTCTAAAGTTTTTGGGAGTTTTTTTTTTACACAAGAGTTGCACTCTAGCCGTTTTCAAGATAAGAAGGTGGTTCAGTTTGGGGAGTGGTGGGAGGTATCATTAAAAAAAAAAAAAAAGGGCAAGAATGTAGTTGAAAAATATGTTTAGTTGATACTCCAAAAGACCAAAAAGAAAAAATGTTTTTGTACAAAAGAAGCAATCCAGGTAAAGAGCTTTCTAAGCCGAAGACAATTTAGCGCATTCTGGAGTTTGTAGCACAAAATGAAAAGCACAGGTTACGGAAGGTAGAAGGTACAGTAGATACTAATCGTAGCGTGGACTAAAACAGGGTACTCAACCAATTGAAGTCAACTGATATTAACGCTCGGAAATGAATACAGCTTTAGAAAGCAAAGACAGTACAGAAGCAAGTAGCAATCCAGTAATCAAATTGACTTCGCCATGATTGGTTGAGTCCCCATGCAAAAAACACGCTTTCCTTAGCGAGTACATTTATGATCTAGGAGACGTGTGGAGTGGAGGGATGTACGAGGACCGTGCAGTTTGCGAGCACTTATCGAGTTGCCTGATTAACAAATCGTCTCTCAAACCTGCTGAATTGTCCTAACAAGTCGAGTACAAGTAGCATTATAGTATGTTCGATAGCTCGTCGGGTTTTATTGAACATTAATGTATATATTAAATAATTATATTTATATGGTTTAAATCACACAAGTGTTTAGAGCTTATTGAGAAATTTCAATCCTTACCTTTCGTGACGTAGCTAGTTTCATGGTATTGGAGTCCAATCTATCCCTTTAAAAAATTGAAAGGAATGAAAATTTTCTAAAAAACCTAAACCTTAACTTAAACGATTGAGCTTGATCAATCAAGTCTAGTACAAGCTCTTTAACAATCTCATCGAGTTGAATTCAAACTGCTGTTCTTCTATTCGATCGATCTTGAGCACAAACTTTCGGGGTTGGGCTCGATTACACCCCTAGTTACTGAAGTGTAATCATAGTCAATAACAAGATAGACTTCTTTTTGCCCTCAATACAAGAATAGGTAGGACCGGACTCGGCTGCATTTTTCACATTAACAACTCAAAACCATAAACAAATAGACCTGCTACACAATTCAGCTTGCACGTTTCCAGTAAACAATTATGGTCATACTTCCTAAGCTATTCAAAGAAAGCTAAACATTTTTACTGACTTACAGGTAGAAATAAAACAATTGTAAAGACACAAAGGAGCATCCACTTAAACGGCACTAACGAGAAACACCAATTATCAAGTTTCATCCACGGATTAGAAAAAAAAAAAAAAAAAAACATAAAAGTTATCAAGCTCATCCTGCACATAATCCACAATTACATGGTAAGGACTTATCATTCCCACCACAAATCCTCTAGTGCAATGACTCACTAAAACAGCTTCCTACCGCCTATAACTGTAAATCCTAATCCTCCGACTACCTTGCCAATCAGCTATGCTTGATTCTGTGGCGGAGGCTGCTGCGCTTGAACAGTTGCTGGTGGGCCTAACTCTAAATTTGCTAGCTCCTCTAGCTCTCTCAGTGCACCCAGTGCAGTTGCTGCCGTTGAACTGTCTAAGCACGGCTTGAGCACGCTGACCGTCTGCTTGATTCTTAATTGCTGCCAGAAGATTTTGAAACTTAATTATAAATAAAAGAAAAAAGAGAAAAAAAAAAACTTAAAAGGTTGACATAAAGCCACAATTATTAGACTTACAAAAAAGTCAAGTTTGCTCTTCATCTCGTTATATGCCAAGAGCTGCTGCATACTTGAACCTTGAACTGCAGTCGGTGAAGATATCTAGCATCCCAGATTATCAAGCAATAACAGAACAGAAAGCCAATTAGATACTTATTATAAAGCAGAAAGCAGTCAAAAATAGTCAATTAATAATCTTTAGATTATTCAACAGATCAAACTAAATGATATTTTGATAATCTCATGTAAAGCGCAGCACATGGCAAATTCCTTTGTATTATATGCCCAATACAACATATAAATAATTTGCACAGACATTGCAGAAAACCCTTAGCCAAGGGACGACTTAGCATTTTGTCTTTCTTGCCTTATCTTCTACTTCCAGTTACAAATAAGACTTGGGTAAACTTGATCTCTCAGTTAAATGATTCTAAGGATCACAAACTTTCATTTATGACTATCCATTACAGTAAGAGATATTGTCAGAAGTATCACAAAGTAAAAAGCTATCTAATACCTGAACTAATCAGCTAGAACAAGTAAAGGCTAAGGATAATGCTTAAGGTACATATATTTTACTTATAAGAACCAAGATATTCTAGGCACAAACCACGCACGCTGTTAACTCCTATATGCCACCCACATAGATCATCTTTAGAGTAAGAAAAGTTATTTGTCATGGTATTGCATTAATACCTTGATAAACTACTTTTATTGAGGCATCGATTCTTGAGATTCTTGTTTATCATGGTATTGCATCAATACCTTGATAAACTACTTTTTTTGAGCTATTCATACTTATTGACTCCAGTGATTAAAAAACCCAACTAGAAAGGATAAGTCAACATATGATGATGAATCACCCTTTTAAAAATGGAAAAAGCCCAGAAAAGTATTCCAAAAGTCCAGTTCATTTACATTAAAAATCCTAACAATCTCGAGATGGTATTTATTCTAATGAACTAGGAAAATGTGATTATATGTAGAAAAAGTAGGAACAATTAGAAACTACAAATACTTCGCCATACCATGCATGCAATAGAAAGTGAAACAAGAAGAAATCAATTTCAAACTAGTTTACAAATCGAAAAAAAAAACACAAAAATAAGAATGAGAAACTGCAAGTAAGATAAACAAATTCCCAATTGCATATATTTACTTGACCCTTTTGGACTATTTAGGCAGGATATTGTAACCTGCATATTGCACAACCAGAGCACACAACTAATTATTTTTTTGGGTGGAGGGGGCAGGGGTAGCTAAACAAATTCCAAGCATATTGGTAATAGGAAATTAAATGCCATCAACAAAATCTTTTAGGCATTTAATGATATATAATAAAGGAATTCTTTATTGTTTGTCATTTTATTTTCTCATTTTGCTCACGAAAAAAGTGTTATGCAACATTTTAACAAGACAAATAAAAGTAACTATCTATTCCAAGAGAGATTCAATATTAGCAGTGGATTTAATTTTGTATAACCACTAACGCCACAAAAAAGTAAATTTATTTGACAAGGCAATGCAAACTTATCGTTATTCCACTGTCGTCAAGGACCTCATCACATACAAATAGCCAATATTTTGAGTGTCTGCATTTGTCAAAATTCTAAACAAGAATAATATGAATGCAATCCTCATTCTTTTCGAACACCATTTCATGCTAGAAAACTGTATCAAAACCACCAAATTTGCCACAAACAACAGGAATAAATGCAACAGACAAGTCAAATTGAATTCATTTGCTTTTCACAGGCCTCATCCCATTACATTAACCCTTTTTTTCATCCTTGAAATTTTTTTTTAATTTTACCCAAAAGGAAGGATACAAGTATATATACTCATCTTACTAAAACTATCATATTGAGTCAAAAATAAAAAGCTACTTGAAGAAACAGAATCAATCAGGTCATATTCATTGCTAAATGACATTTTTTGACCCACATCTTTTAATCACAGACCACCTTTAGAGGAAGAAATAAATTTTGAATATAGAACATTTTCCTTTTTCTGGGGCAAGAAACTTTCATAAGTATGTAAGGAAGGGAAAATGCCATCATTTCTCGTTTTTCTTTCTTGAGTTTATGTAGGACAAGATAGAGTAAGTGGAAAATACGAATACTTTCCCAAAATTAACTCATCGTGCATGTTAACACGTGAAGAAATCAATTTCAAACTACTTAAGAGAAACTGAACTTATAAGTATGGGAAGCAATTATCACATTAAAAAAAATGGCACATATGAAACTAGAAGCATTCAGGTGATTTACTTGATCCTGTTGGCATATTTAGGCAGGACATCATTCCCCACATTTTGCACAGACAGACCACCTAAAGCATGATACTACTATTTTTGTTTTTGGGTAGAGGGCATGGGTGTAGGTAAACACACTCTAGGCATATTCCTGATACTACATTGAACACCCTAACAAATGCATCAAGGCATTTAGTGATGGAAATAAATAAATACTTTGCTATTTACCATTTTATTTTCTCTATTTGCACCTGTATGCAACATTTTTAATGAGACACTGAAAAGTACGAAACTAGTTATAAAACCAACATTAAAAGTTGTTTTGAAGAAATGCTTAACACCCCTATGCTTAACACTTTCAAGAAATACTTGCCAAGCCTAATGCATATCCATTGCATTTTAAAGGCCAAACTACATAAAGCTTACCACCATTTGTGCTCCTTATTTTTTTCAATATTTTACCTACTAAGGCTAGGATTGCGTTCTCATGCCGCTAAACCATGCCTTACAACTATTTTATCGTTTTCTAAGATAGAAATTGAACCTATAAGTACATAAAGCAATTGTCATGTACGATGGCACATATCCATTGCATTTAAAGGCCAAACTACATAAAGCTTACCACCATTTGTGCTCCTTATTTTTTCAATATTTTACCTACTAAGGCTAGGATTGCGTCCTCATGCCGCTAAACCATGCCTTACAACTATTTTATGGTTTTCTAAGATAGAAATTGAACCTATAAGTACATAAAGCAATTGTCATGTACGATGGCACATATGAAACCGGAATAAATTTAGGTGATTTACTTAATCCCTTTGGCCCATTTAGGCACGACATTGTCACCCACATTTTGCATGAATAAACCACCTAAAGAGCATGAAACATATATTTTATTTTCAGTGGAGAATTTGGGGCAAGTAAACAGATTCTAGAGATTTTCTAATACCACATTAAACACCCTAACAAACTCATCGAGGCATTTAATGGTGGAAATAAATGAATCCTTTGCTATATGTTGTTTATTTTTTTTCCCCCTCAATTTGCACCTATACGACACATTTCTCACAAGAAGCTCAAAAGCACCAAATAAATACCAAATTAAATCGAACATCACCAGCTGATCTATGTTTGACATATCCCCTATGCTAACACTTCTAAAAATCGCTTTTGTAATGCAAATTCATTGCATTTCAGAGGTCTCATTACATGAAATTAACCGCTATTTCTTCTCATTATGATATTTATCAAAATTATACCTACTAAGACTAGGATTACATTCTCATTCCACTAAACAATGCAAACTCGTGTTGTATACTAAAAAAAGTCAACTTGATGTCAATATTAATAACTTAAAATCCACTTACAACGATGTGCAACAAATACACAGCTCAAATTTATATGTCAACACAGAATAAGATATACATTCTAGGGCCAGCCCAAAGGCTTGCCACTAAGCTTCCTCAGTTAAACAAACTCTAAGCATGCTACTGCCCAAGCAAGGATTTTATTTTATTTTTGGATGGAGGGTGTGGTGTACATAAGCAAACTCTAGGCATATTACTCATACTGCATTACACACCCTAACAAACTCATCGAGGCATTTCATGGTGGAAACAAGTGAATCCTTTGCTATTAACCCTTTTATTTTCTCTATTTGCACCTATATGCAACATTTTTAACAAGACACCGAAAAGGACCAAATTAGATATAAAACCAACATTAATAGTTGATTAATTTTGAGAAAACTCCTGTACTAACACTTTCAATAATTGCTTTTATTTGCCGAGCCTAATGCAAAGCCAATGCATTTTAAACGTCTCACTACATAAAGCTTAACTCCATTTGTGATCCTTATATTTTTCAGTCTTTTACCTACTACGGCTAGGATTGCATCCTCATACCACTAAACCATGCCTACAAGTATTCTAGAGGAAACCAGAATAAGAGAGAAATTGAACCTATAAGTACATAAAGCAATTGTCATGTTATACTTAATGGAACAACTGAAACCAGGATTGTTTAGGTGATTTACTTGATCCTTTTGGCCTACTTGGGCAGGATTTTTTTATTGTCACCCGTATTTTGCACAAATAAACCACCTCAAGAGCATGGAACTCCAAGTTTGTTTTTAAGTGGAGAAATTGGGGGCAGGTAAAGAGATTGTAGACATTTTCTAATACCGCATTAAACACCCTAACCAACTCATCGAGGCATCTAATGGTGGAAATAAATGAATCCTTTGCTATATGTCATTTTATTTAGGCAAGAATTATTCTCACCCGCATTTTGCACTAATAAACCACCCAAAGATCACGAACTAACATCTTGTTTTTGAGTAGATAGGGGGCAGGTAAACGGATTCCAGACATTTCCTAGTACTGCATTAAACACCTAACAAACTCAACGAGGCATTAATAGTGGAAATAAAAGAATCTTTTAATGTGTTGTTTTATTTTCTCAATTTGCACCTATATAACACATTTTTAACAAGAAGCTGAAAAGGACCAAATAAATTCCCAAATAAAACAAACATCATCAGTTGATTTATTTTTGAGTAATCCCCTGTACTAAAACTACTAAAAATTGCTTTTGTAATGCAAATTCATTGCAATCAGAGGTCTAATTACACTAACCACCATTTCTGCTTGTTATGATATTCATCAAAATTTTACCTACTTAGACCAGGATTATATTCTCATTCCACTAATCCATGCCATACTAGCATTCTAAACTATTAAATCAATTTAAAGACAATATCAATAATCCAAAGGTCACGTGCGACAACATGCAACAAATATCCAACTGAAATTCCCATGTCAACACAATAAAGGATACCTTCTTGGGCCGGCCCAAAGGCTTGCCGCTGAGCTTCCTCGGAGTCTTTGGTCCATTCTGAGTTCTTGGGGGCCGTCCACGCCTCTTCGCAGCTGGAGCAGGGCCAGCAGCCAAAACTCCTTCACCAACATAAACATTAGGCACCAATGTGGCGCTAGCTGAAGGAGCCACACTCAGTGGCGTAGGATTTTGCACCGGAACTTGCACGTCCTTCCTCGGAGGCCTACCACGTGGCTTCATTGGAGTTCCATCCTTCTTCAACTTAGGCTGCTTTGCTGGCTGGCCTATTGGCTGGGTTACTGGCTGACCTACTGGCTGGGTTGCTTGGCTTACTGGAAAGACCCCAGTCCCAGGTGGAGCAGCATTCTTGGCTGCAACCTTTCTCGGGCGGCCAGTGCTCTTTTTCGCCAATGTAGGGGTGGGCTGAAGTCCAACCCCAACCCCACCGGAATCAACCTTTCTTGGACGCCCGGGCTTTTTCTTAATCACAGGCACCGACACTGGCCCTTCGGACACAGGAACCGGCACTGGCGCATCCACCAGCCCAAGTGATGCAAAAATCGACTCTGTAACCGGAACAGGCCCGGTAACCGGGACAGATACAGGGACGGTGAAAGACCCATCAGAGGCGACAACGGGGGCGGCCGGTCCAGGCGGTGGAGTAAGCCCGGTTTTGGCCTTGGGAGGACGGCCAGGGCGTCTTTTGGGTCCATTAGCATTCACCGGTGGAGGGGCCACAGGAGATCTAGCAAGCTTGTAAGAGTGCTTGACCATGACTATACTACCTTGCTCCTTCAACCGCTTCAAATGATGAGTCAACAAGGCCGAGTGAGTTGACGGAAGATTCGAGTTTGAATAAACTCGCTCAATATACTTAGCAATAGCTCTCTTGCTCGACCCGTTCCTGTCCTTCAACGCTGTTATTGCCTCCGTTATCATCTATAAAACACAAAATTAACAGAAACCCAGGAACCAAACTCAGCAAAACAAAATTACCACAAGATCCATAATTTCAAATTCCCAGAACATATTTCGAACAAAGGTTAGATTTTGACATAAGGGTTTGAACAAGAAAGCTTAAGACAAACCTGAGCATAAGGCGGGTGGTTGGGCACAGGGACAGGGACCACATTAGGAGTGGGGTTGGCCACCTGAGTGAAGTGAATCGGAGGTAACGCTGCCCCTTCAGCAGGAGCGGAAGCCTGCGGCTGCTGCAGTGGCTGTGGCTTGGGCTGTTGCGGTGGCGGAGCTGTCATGGCTGATTGTAATTGTGGCTGAGGCTGAGGCTGAGGTTGAGATTGTGGCTGTGGCTGTGGTGGTGGTGGTGGTGGAAGTTGCTGTTGTTGAGGTTGTTGTGGGTCCATAACTTTGCATGTACTTTTGTACAAAATACAAATACAGGTATGGAGATGTATAGATGGATATGTGTGAAAAGTATACTAGTAGTAGATATGGATTTAGATCGTAGCAGTGGGGAGTTACTTGTACAAGTAGGTGACGAAAAAAGGCTGAAGAATTAAGGAGGGGTTAAGGAGAAAACAGAAAAGGTTGAGGGTTGATAGGATTTTCGTAATCTGGAGAGAATTAGAATTGGAATTTATGAGGGGAAGAAAAGAAATTGGGGTGTGTTTGGATTTGGGGAATCAGGGAATTTAGGGGTTGAGGGAATTTGGGATTTCGGGAAAGGGCAGCAGAAGTGAGAGGAAGGCGAGAGGGGGGTTTGGACCGTTGGGGATCAGATGTGCGTATTTTGGGTGCCACGCAAGCTTTTGCGGCTTTATTTGTTTATGCTTCTCTCTCCTTTTATTGAGTTAAGCAAAAGTAGTATTTTAATATATATTGGACAGGTATTTCACTTCATTATCTCAATTTTTTTGGCTTAAATTTATATTATATTCTCATATATATTGGACGAGAATAGGACTTTATTCAATTATTTGTTCTATATTTTGTTGTTTCCTTATACGTTGGCCTAAATTTCAACTATTTTAACTAGCTGTCGAAGTATGCTTGACGTGCGATGCGCATGCGACACGACAAAAAATAATATTAATCATGTAAATTTCGATAATACAATATATGAATTAAGATGTAAAAACAAATCAATTAATTTATTCAATTATTTGTTCTCTACTTTTTTTTTCCTTACATGTTGGACTAACTGTTAATTATTGTAATTGGCTATCCGGCATACTTGATGCGTGTGCAATGCGACAAAAAGTAATACTATTAGCCAAGTGAATTTTCAGAATACATTATATGAATTAAGATATAAAAACGAATTAACTAATTTAAATTCAACTTCCAAAGGAACGATCCCCACGTGTTCATTTTTTAAGATGATTTTTTTTATAACAAACACCTCATGGGAACTGGACAATAAATCCAATTCACAAAAAATTTAGAGTTAATCACAATTAATTCTTTTAAAGTATACCTCATTTCTCACTTTACTCTTTAACCATTTTTTTTGTCTCACTTTATCCCCCATTGGACAAAATTATCCCTCTATTATTCTAAACTCTTATTTTTCTTTTTTATTTTTTTCCTTTCCCCTTTTGTGCTCTTTTATTTTCTTTGCCTCTTTCTTCTTTCTTTAATTCTTTCTCTTTCCCACAAAAATCTTCAACTTAATGATTGAAATTAAAAAAGAGAAATCGCAGAGATCTATCTTCTCCTTAAATGATTAAAAAATATTCAAATCACTTTTCCTAAAATACAATTATTTAACCTTTCAATTCTTTCAATTTTGGTTTTTCCTCTTTCCTTTTTAGTTTCTCATTTTATTCTCAAGAAAATATCATAAGATGAAATTGTGATCTGATTAATAATTATCAATTGAGATTTGTGACACGTGGCATCATACAAAAAATTAAAATTTATTTTTGATACCTTTTAGACTTTCACCCAGAAATGCAATTACAAACTCAAAATAAAAATTTCCGTTGAGATGAAGTTTTCTATTGGGAAGGATGAAAGAGAGAAGAAAGAGAAAAAAAATAAAAGAGAGGAAAAAAGGTAAATGAAAAGTCAAAATAATGGAAGGGTAATTTCGTCGTATAAGCGGTTAAGTGAGCAAAATTAAAGGTTAGGGGGTAAAGTGAGAAATGAGGTATACCTTAAGGGGATTAATTGTAATTATATCCCTGCACACATTTACAAAAACCGTTATAATCACATCGATACCAGCAATTATTAAGATAGTTTTTTATAATCTACATCCAATGTCAACTCGACAGTTGATAATGCATCCAATTTGTATCTAATTATCATGTCCATGCACATGTTCACACTCACAGTGGTCATTCCGATTACATTTTAAAATTTATCATATTCAACTTCACTTTTGGAAACAATTAAAGTGCTTTCTAGCACTTGTTAGAAAAACTTTATCAATATAAGGCTTGGTTAATGTGCAAAGTTATATATGAAATTTTCATCAAATAAATTTGAATAAACTTTTGTTTGTTAGTATATGAAATTTCAATCTCTTTAGTGGATTTCATATGCTATTTCTAGCGAAAACAAAAGGAAATTGATAATATTGTTATAATGGAAACAAATTTCATTGATGATGAAATATTAGGCTGCTTGTATGGGAAATAAGTTATATCTTGTTTTCTTTCTTTATTTATCGCGGTGGTTTTCATTATGCTAATTATAAAATGCAACAACTATATTTATTTCACTTCAGAATTTCATAAGATCAATACAAAACGACACATGTATTCTAAAAGTACTTTAAGTGGTTCCACAGAATTGACACGTGAGATTATATACCCATGCAATCTATGAACAAATACTTTACTACTAAACTCTTGTGAATAAGTTAATTTTTTTCCAAAGACTATGTAATCATATGCATACATGTTTAATGTTTTGTCAATTGTATTGTATACCTCATATATTTTCTACTACTAGTAATAATATGTACTCGTGCAATCCTTGAGAAAATGCTTTATTATGATATAATTAAAATATTGTTTATGAGTTTAAAATTGTCTTAAAAATATGTAATCCCACGTGGATATATTTACACAAATATATACATACAAAAAAGTGTTGCGTTATCTATAACATATCTATTTATACTATATATAAAGGGAGAACATAGAGTTTGGTGTAAACTTTTTTTTTCTTTGTCACTTCTTAGATTTCCAACTCTATTCTCACAATCACTTAATTATCTATATTATATACTATATACAAAGGGAGAGCATTGGGTTTGGCGTAAATTTTTCTTATCACGTTTTAGATTTTCAATTGTATCCTCGCAATCACTTAATTATACCTTTAGCATCTAATTACATGTTGCACATATTGCTAACCAATGTAACTACAACTAATTTTCACCCAAAACTACCCTTTTTCACCTATAACCACCAACAAACATCGTACCAACCAAGTTAATGATTAACATCAATTATTAGTTGAGTAGCTATTTATGCTTTGGTTATAATGGCTAATTTGATATATTAGGGTAGTCTACTTGCTAGAATGGCATGATTTTAATAATATGAAACTACACTTTTACCTTTGAGTAGTAATTTTTCTCTAAGAAAAAGAAATATAAAAAATAGGGTTTAATTTTATATGTTGAGCCATGTGAAGTAGCGATAAATTTGCATTAGACTTGTCAAATAAAAGTAATTGTTTTAAGTGTTAGTAAAGGAATGCTCAAAATTATAGCCATTTTTGCTAAAGGATTAAAAGAAAATACAACGAAGTATTCAGTTCGTATTTGCAACTAATTATCTTGATGAATTAGTTACGATGGTAGGAATTGTTGAATTATAAGTTGTTTATGCTGAGCCTATTATTGTGGATTGGTTATAATCTTATATAAAATATTAACACTTGATGGTTAATATGATATGCAACAAACATTTTTCTTATGACACTATCGTTCTACACATGCTATGAAAATGAAAAATCCATTACTTACTCCACATTATTTTCTGTGCTCACTTAAATGATAATTTTTTAGGCTGGTGGAATATTAGTGCAATAACTGTGCAAAATTTTGGTGAAATGCAAGAAAACTTTGAAATATTTATACATGGAAATGCAAAATTTTGATAAAATAATTTATAAGGATGGGTTAAATCCACACTCCTCCATACTAAATCCATATCTTATACATTTATTAGACATTAGTGCCCTTAGTTTTTATACATTAAACCAAAAATTTTTCTAGAATTTAAATTATCTTTCTACATAATGAAGATAGGAACAATAATATCTTTTTCAATGGAAAAAAATTATATATCCTAGTTTTTATGTTAAATATTTATGTTTCTTCGAAATTGCTTTAAAATAATTTTTTTCTTTCCTTTTAAGAGTCTACCACCTTTATTTTGTTCAACCATTTTTTATAGTAATTCATACATAATCAAATGAGAGATATATGTATGAAAAAGTTATTAAGATTGCATGTTCCATCTTGAAAACTTTTGAGATTTTAATTTTAAAAACTTGAAATATGTAGACATTGTTATTTGAATGCTTATTTGTAATTGAAAAATCTTGACTATTAAATTAAACTTGAAGATTAAAAATTAATGTTCTTAAGCACTTGTAAAAATGTTTGACAATATTCTCTTCTAAATGATAACATTTTTTACCCTTTTATTTGCTTTGTTAACATATGTAACTTGGAACTATAAGAAGAATCAAATAAACTCAATAGATGAGGGTATTGTTGTCCAATGAGTACATGAGGTGTGGATTTAGCATGCATGAACGCGAATTTAGCCTCTCTCTCTAATTTAAATTAGCTTTACATCTAAGAGTTCTGTGTTCTGAACAAAACATTTTGTATCTACTTGGTGAATCTCCATGTCAACTTAGTAAACCTAGAAATTTGGAGAGAGAAACCCAACGGAAACCCAAAAGCAAATGTGGAAATACAAATTCCATCATCGAACTATTCTACATTTGAAGCCATGTCCTCCGAGGCATCATGCAACTGGCTTCCATTCTACAAGTACCATCTCTGCAATATTCTTAATTTGTGTCCAAACTCTTCCCACGTACTCGGAAAGGAACACCACCATCTTCAGCAGCAAACTTGGTAGGAGGACCTCAAGCAAATTGTATCACTATTCAGGTAGTTAATTAGCAGAGCATGAAATATATAACTGGAAATACTATGCTATAAAAACCATTAACCTGCACTTGGTTTTTCCCAGTTTCAACTTTCTTTTACATCAGAGTTGCAAGCATCAATTATGGTGGAATTATCCTCCAAAACCGAACACATGAATCTTTCCAGAGCTGAATACTGTATGCATCAGTGAAAGCCAATCCGTTTACATTACTAAACTAAGCTCCCTTTATGGTTTATTCTGCCCGTTGCTAGCATCTTTATTTTTCGTATGTAATAACACAGGTGTCAAGAGATCCACTAGTAACTATGCCATGCAAATTATACAGGCAGCAATGATATACTATAACACCTTAAGCTTCACCTATAAATGAACAAAAAGCAGCAGCCTATACGTTATGTAGTATTTGATACAATGAGGGTCTGTTTGTTTCAATGGAAAATATTTTCCCTAATTTCGGTTGTTTGGTTGGCTTAAGATGATGGAAGAGGTTTTTCCACCGAAAATGTTTTAGGGTAGCGGGCTGAAAACAGCTTACCGGAGGAGTTATAGAAGTTAATTTCCTTTCAACACGCGTCTATCGCTCTTCCTTTAACATGGCTCAAGAATTCTGACTAATTCTTCACTCTCTACATAGCAAAGGAAGAGAACATAAACTGCTGGTTAATGCTGATGATCATTAGAAAACAAAATACTATAGGAGAAATCGCTGCAACATGATGCCGACCATCTTGCTGGTCTTCGGCAATCTTTTCAGATACACACTCCAACTCATTTTCACTTTCAATTACAGAGTAATGAGTTGGAATTCGGTTCCTTATTCAAGTTTTTTCTTACATGAACTGAATTTTATATCAAATGAGAGTCGGGCTTCAAGTGGCAAGATTCCGTTCCATCTCATTCTGAACTGATCATGTTTATTGACCAAACTGGTGTGATATTGTTGTTTTCGATCATTATGATATTGGTTCCATTTAGTAAGATGTCATGAAAACACCAGAAAAATAGGACCAGAGCAAATAATTTCCTAGAAAAGATTTTCCTATAGAAAACCTTTCACACTGGACCAAACGAACCCTAAAGATTTGTGTTTTTAAATGAATCCATGAATAAAAGTATATGGGTATTCAAGGTGATCATAATATTAGAAAGACAAATGACAGCCATTAGTCGGTCTATGCCGCCTGTTAAATAAATGGTTTGCATTTTGCAAGCTATTCTAATGCTTACACTCGGGATGACAAGAAGAATGTAAAAGGACAGTATATCACATTTGAGAGAAGATAGACCACTACTCAATTATTTTTCCTATCTATTTCGTGCCTACCAAAGTGCAGATGTAAAGTTGTAAACTACAATATGCGAAAAAAAAATCCAATGAAAACAAGACTTTTATGTTTAGGGTTTGGGTAACAGGTGCATGTTGGCACTTGTTAAAAGAAATCTCCAAGTGTTAAATTTTTTTTTTTATAAAAGTGAAGTTAATTTGAAAAATTAAATATCTAAGTATAGATGCAACAAATGTAGACATGTTACGTGCAAATCAGGTGCACTAATGTATGCACAATTAAAAAAAAATTCTTACATTTAAAACCAATGAAAGTAGGACCAAAGTTTTTGAAAATGGATATAAAATGGAATCTTTTTGCAGAGACTAGCATCAGTGAATTGTCATAAGAAAAAAGCCCTAGCATTCAGGGAAATGATGGTGATTTTCATTAGTTGCAAGAAATGTTGCAAACTTACAATATTGGGTGCATCACTTGTTTCTCAGAAAACTCAACAAAATGGTGGAGTGTTAAGAGAACAAAATAACTTCGATTGGATAGCATTTTCTAAATGCATCCCCATGGAGTTACAAGCCTTCCCGCAGCCTGCTACAAACCAATCACAGAAATTTCAAACTAAATATGTAGGGCTAAGATACTAATTGGAATCATGTTTTTTAAAAAAAATGCATAACACTAGAATATATGAAAAAGGAAAATGTTATTTACGTAGCATTTTTCAGTATTTGCACTCCTATCATTTGTTTTATCATATAATTTAATAAACAAGAACTATATGATTAGACTGATAGTAGCAGTACAAATAACAAAAAAAAAATAAAGAGCAAATAACATTTTCTTATGAAAATAATTGAAAGGAATAGAACTCTAGATTAGAAGACTAATTAATTGTTACTTGTATTTGGCATTTGGTTGTCATTTTTCTTTTCTTTCTTTTTTTTTAATTTTCTATTATTTTCTGGGTACAATGGTGTGCTTATGGGCCATTGCTCTCAATAAGAAATTGTAGAGATCAAAACAAACAACTACTTAATAATCCGTCGTACGCTTTGACCAGGTGCCTTGTGAATGCTATTATAAGTAAACTCCGAAACATATCCGAATAAACAATCACTTCTCAACGGGACAATTAACTGCGAGCCCATACTGGCAACAGAACCAAATTGACTTTCTACTTGGGCTAGTCCAGTACTAGATTGGCTCCGGTCCACATAAAAAAATTCAACACACTTGTGTGGCCAACCACTATTCACGGCCAATTGTCAGTCGTATTCTAGAATTATGTACGCGCACAAGCGATGCGCGTACACACACACACACGCGAGTCTTGGGGTTTAATTATGATATTTCATACATATTAGGGGAAGAATTGTAATTAATCCGACGTGGATTTTCTTGGTCAAACCAGTTAATCACCGCCACACAACAGAAGCAATTAAACTACAAAAAGATGGAAAAGGACCCTTTTTTTTTTTTTAATCTTATGGGCCCTAATAATCCAAGTTGCTGGTGAATAACGTCATAACATATGATAACAATCTAGCCGAAATTTGATTTTGGAAGTAGGAAGCTTTAACATGGCATTGTAACATTGGTTAGTGTTCACATTTTTGGAAAGAAGTACTGCCCAGATGAACGAGGTGAATTTGTTTTTCTTGTGGATAAACTGGAAGAAGAAAAAGAAAAGCATCACTATCATCACTGCAGGATGTGGCGGACAATTTGGTGATTTGATCGTGTGATGTGAACTGTAAAGAAAGAAGCAGGTTCCCCAAGGTGTCCATGTCCATTTCTTTTTCCAATGTTACGTCAATCTCCATTCCTAGCCTACAATATAAATAGAAGGTTCCTCGTCCATATTGTGCCTCTTGCAATTTTGTTCATATTTCTCATATGGTTCAACAGTCAAAGTTGTTTATGAGCAAACGAAATTCAAGCAGATAATTACTAATGAACATCTGTTAACAGTGTTAAGGATGTTAGTTCTTTCAAGGACTAGAAATAAGTCATGTAACGATGTTAAGGTTGTTAGTTTTTTTTTGTTGTTGAAAGACTAGTAATAAACTTGTCACGTGTTTTGCACGTGATTATAGGATCATAAAATATAATATCAGTTATATGTATAAATATTTTTGTGAAACTCTATTGGTAACATCATAATTTGATATTATCATATTTTTCATCTTCTGAATCAATTGTCCTAAAAGATGTTATTTTTTACTGGAACACCGAAAGTATCCTTTATTTATTAACATTTCTTTGAAAATTTCATTTGAATTTGTGGATTTAACATTTTGGGAGTTTTTCTCCACTTAAGTGCGGCGACCCAACAAAATTTTTTATTTCTTTTCTAATGTGTCAAATGCAATATATATATATACACACACACACACACATACATACATGTTCTAACTATTGCATGCCACAACACACACAAAAATGCGTCATGCAATGATTGACATCTTTTTTTTTTTTAAACGAATCTGCTATCCTAGCCGTTAATCACTCGACCAAGAGCTTTTTGATCGCACAAGTATGCCATTTGAGAGAGAGAGATCGCACAAGTATGCCATTTGATCAACGACACCTTGTGAGTATCGAAAAGGTCCTAAACATTGATCATCGGATGATTAATGGTTGGGATAGAAGATTCGAAAAAATAAAGTGTCATTCATCACATTTGGTAGATGCAGTGAGTTGGTGACTAACAATTTAAACTTTGTTTTTGGTTTGTGCCAATGACATTTAAGAAAAGATTTCCTATATGCGGCAACTCATTACTTACATCTTTTTTGTTATAGTTAAAAACAATTACATCTAACACATTAAAAAAAAAATTTGTTGGATCTCTGCATTTGGTAAATTAGTGTATATATATGTATGTATGTATGTATGTACGTATTTATATTTATATTTTAACTATTGCATGCCACAATACCAAAAAAAAAATTTAAGTAGTTAGTCATTATATTAAATGTGCCCTGCAGCAATTGACACTTTTTTTTTTCAAACAAATCTACTATCCTAATTGTTGATTACTCGGCTATGAGCTTTTCGATACTCATAAGGTATCGCTTGAAAAAAAAGGGGAGAGAGAGAGCCATCGATCAACAATCAAAAAAAAAAGAGAGAGAAAGCCTTTGATCAGCGACACCTCGTGAGTATCGAACAGGTCCCAACCATTGATCACCCAATGTGTAATAGTGTTAAGGATGTTAGTTCTTTTAAGGACTAAAAAAAAGTCATGCAACAATGGTAATTATTAGTTTTTTTTAAGGGCTAGTAATAAGTCCCGTGCTTTGCACATGATTATAGGATCATAAAATATAATATCTTTTATATATATAAATGTTTTTATGATACTCTATTGGTAACATTATAATTTAATATTATCATATTTTTCATCTTATGAAGCAATTGTCCTAAAAAACATTATTTTTAAATGGAACACCGAAGGTATCCTTTATTTATTAAGATTTCTTTGAAAATTTTATTTGAATTTATGAATTTAACATTTTGGGAGTTTTTCTCCACTTAAATGTGGTGACCCAACAGAAAATTTTTTATTTCTTTTCTAATGTGTCAGATGCAATACACATACACACATGTTTTAATGATTGCATGCCACAACACAAATAAAAATTTTCTTTTTTGAAGTAGTCAGTCATCGTATTAAATGTGTCATGCAGTGATTGACACCTTTTTTTGTTTTTTTTTAATGAATATGCTATCTTAGCAGTCAATCACTCGGCTAGGAACTTTTCGATACTCACAAGTTTACCATTTGAAAAACAGAGAGAGAGAGAGAGAGAGAGAGAGCCATTGATGAACGACACCTTGTGAGTATCGAAAAGATCCTAAACATTGATTAATGGTTGGGATAGAAGATTCGGAAAAATAAAGTGTCAATCATCGCATTTGGTAGATACGGTGAGTTGGCGACTGATAATTTAAACTTTTTTTTGGTTTATGCCAGTGACATTTAAAAAAAAGATTTCCTATATGCAGTGACTGATTACTTAAATTTTTTTGGTTATAGTTTAAAATATTACATCTGACACATTAAAAAAATAAAAAATTTTTGTTGGTTCTTTGCATTTGGTAAATATGTATATATATGTGTGTGTATGTATGCATGCATGTATGTATGTATGTATTTATATTTATATTTTAACTATTGCATGCCACAACACAAAATTTTTTTTAAAGTAGTTAGTCATTGTATTAAATGTGTCGTGCAGTGATTGACATTTTTTTTTTTAAACAGATCTACTATCCTAGCTATCGATCACTCAGCTATGAGCTTTTGGATACCCATGAGGTATCGTTTTAAAAAAAAAAAAAGAGAGAGAGCCATTGATCAATGGTAAAATAAAAAATAAAAAGAAAAGAGAGAAAACCTTTGATCAACCACACCTTGTAAGTATCGAAAAGGTTCTAGCCATTGATCGCTCAATGTGTAATAGTGTGAAGGATATTAGTTTTTTTTAAGGACTAAAAATAAGTCATGTAACAATGTTAAGGTTGTTGTTTTTTTTTTTTTAAGAACCAGTAATAAGTCACGTTGCACGTGATTATAGGATCATAAAATATAATATTTTTTCATATAAAAATATTTTTGTGAAATTCTATTGGTAACATCATAATTTAATATTATCATATATTTCATCTTTTGATTCAATTGTCCCAAAAATAAAAAGTGCTATTTTTAACTGGAACATCGAAGGTATCCTTTTATTTATTAAGATTTCTTTGAAAAATTTATTTGAATTTATGGATTTAATATTTTGGGAGTTTTTCTCCACTTAAATGTGACAACCCAACAAAATTTTTTAATTTCTTTTCTAATGTGTCAGATGCAATACATACACATGTTTTAACTATTGCATGCCACAACACAAACAAAATTTTTTTTTTTTGAAGTTGTCAGTCATCTTATTAAATGTGTCATACAGCGATTGAAACCTTTTTTTTTTTTAAAAAGAATTTGTTATCTAAACCGCTGATCACTCAGCTAGGAGCTTTTGATACTCGCAAGGTGCCATTTGAAAAACAAAAAGGGAAAGAGAGAGAGCTATTGATCAATGATACCTTGTGAGTATAAAAAAGGTCCTAACCATTGATTACCGGGTGATTAATGGTTGCGGTAGAAGATTGGAGAAAAAAAAAGTGTCAGTTATTGCATTTGGTAGATGCGGTGAGTGGGTGATAGACAATTTAAATATTTTTTTAGTTTTGTGGTAGTGACATTTAAAAAAAATTTCCTATATGCGGCAACTGATTACTTAAATTTTTTTTGTTATAGTTAAAAAAATATTACATTTGACACATTAAAAAAAATAAAAAACTTTGTTGGATCACCTCGTTTGATAAATACGCATATGTATACATACGTACATACATAATTTTTTTAAAGTAGTCAATCATTGTATTAAATGTGTCATGTGGTGATCGACACTTTTTTCTTTTTTTCTTTTTAAACAAATATACTATCCTAGCCGTTGATCACTCGGCTAGGAACTTTTCGATAATCATGAGATGCCGTTTGGACAAAAAAAAGAAGGAGAGAGAGAGAGACGTTGATGAATGGTAGAAAAAAATAAAAAAAGAGAGAAAAAATCGTTGATCAATAACACTTCGTGAGTATCGAAGAGGTCCTAACCATTGATCACTCGGTGATCAATGGCTAGGATAGCATATTCGAAAAAAAAAAGTGTTAATCATCGCATTTGGTAGATGCGGTGAACCGACAATTGACTATTTAACTTTTTTTTTTGTTTGTGTTCGTGACATTTAAAAAAAAAAATTCCTATACCCGGCAACTGACTACTTAAAATTTTTTTTTATTATAGGTAAAAAAAAAAATTGCATCTGACACATTAAAAAAATAAAAAAAATTTATTGGATTGCGGCATTTGATAAATATAAATATATCGACCTTAAGTGGAGAAAAACTCCATAAAGCACCCAACTTTTATAATTTTTTTCCCACCCAGTGCTATTTTATAGAAATTAGCCGCAGAAATCTGAACGCAAACTCAATTAGCTGTGGCCCAGCAAAGTTCAGCATACGTCACCGCTCATGTAACAAAATGCCTAACCAAATCTCCATCAATCAAACAGAAAATGGCAGTAAAAACAAACAAAGATTCTTTTTCTGTTAATTCTCTAATTTAGGCGATGCTCTGATATGTGCAACAACAGCCCATGTACAACCCGAAACAAACAAGTCGCAGCTAGAGTACAGACCGGACATGGCAATTGTGGCATTTACTTTATTGGTTAGCAATTGGCAGCGCCCAAAAGAAAACATTAATTCAAAACGAAACATCCTTGACAAAAGCAGTGGAACACGCGCCCTTAATAGACGCGGCTCCAATTTGCCTATTTATTGTCCTACATCGTAGAATCTCTACATAAGAACCCATCTGCCCAATCCAATCGGCCAATCGTCCCTCTGAGCAGTCCACACCAATTTCACAGCGTCAAGAAACAACCCATTGACAGAAACAACACATTATTTTTATCAAATGTATTAGGGGGATATAATTACTGCTTTGTTGGTTGTATTGTAGGAGAGAGAGCATGAAATGCTGAGATCGATTGGTAAGAATCAAGAATAGCATCGAGAGTTTAGGGGGACAGAGAAACGAAAAAAAGGGGTGTAAGTTGAGTTATATGGGGGGACGAACGTTTGTGGATGGGGTTAGAAGGTTGTTTCAACGAAGAGGACCTTCTCTATCAGTAACCTCCACTAGTAGTAATACCCATGAGAATCATTTGACCCCTTTTGAACAAAATAAAAAAGAAAGAGAACAGAAGCTTAGGATTGAAGAAGATTTTGATTTATCTGGGCTTAAGCTTATTAAGGTCCCTAAGCGGATTAATTTTGCTGTCTCCTCTTCCTCTTCCTCAATGGATCACCAAAAAAAGGTCCCTCCTTTTTTCTCTTTTCCTAATCTCTTATTCGTTTTGGGTTTTTGTAGATCTGTTTATTGATTCTGGATTTAAAGAATACGTGGGGTCTGATTAAAAGTTGAAAACTTGTTGCTTTTGGGGTATATTGTCTATAATCGGATATGGATGGTTAATATATTCTTTTTGGAAGTGAGCTTTATCTGTCTGCATTTATGCTTTGTTATTGTTTGGTTTTTTAAAGCATGCAAGCTGGATTTTAATAAGCAGAAATCATGTTTGTGGTTTTAGAACGCGTAGCAGCATTTTCTTATGATCTAACTTGTTAGAGGCCTTAAATGCACCAGCATTCGCTGGAAGCTTTATTTCAAGATTAATGCTTTTTTCTACACTATCTGCGGTATGCATGCCTTTCTTTTTCCTTCGAGAGTTTACCTCTCTTTTGAAGGTTCAAGATTGGATTTTTGTGGAATATCTGCACTCCAAGTTTCAAGCTTGATGCTGCCCGGAGATTCCTTCCGTTCTTTGACAGAACTATTTGACTCCACGCATTGTTGGAACATGCCAAAGCTTGATTACATTTTCAAATGCATGTTTTTCCTGCAATAAAGTTTGTTTAAAGTTATCCATTCTGCTATTTGTTACATGCCTTGCAGTATTGCAAATAAGAAGTTTAGAACTTTGAGCTAGGTTGGTGTTTAGTTGGCGATAATCGAACAGGGGCTTGCTGTTATCATTGCTGCATAGCCAAAATACAATTTTTAAATTTTGAATAAGGTAGGATGTGGAAATGGGTGGCAATCCTTAGTTGGGAAGCAGTATCTGAAGGAAAAGATAAATCTTTTGCTTTCAGCATGGAACTTATATTATTAATCAGGAACTATCAGTTTTATGGGTCTGTTCCTTTTCATTTCTGAAATGGTGACACTAACCTACAACAAGTAGGAATTTGCATGTGCCATGTCCATTGCATAGATTGTATGTCCCATATTTGATTGCTTTGTCGAATTACGTCTTGCAACAGTAGTCTCTTCTGTGACGACATATACAGTGGCTTCTGACGTGACTTTTGTCTTTCAGAATAATCTGGAAACGGAATTCTTCACAGAATATGGAGAGGCAAGCAGATACCAAGTTCAAGAAGTAATAGGAAAAGGTAGTTATGGTGTTGTGGGCTCTGCAATTGATACCCACACTGGTGAAAGAGTTGCAATCAAGAAGATTAATGATGTCTTTGAGCATGTCTCTGATGCCACTAGGATTCTAAGAGAAATTAAGCTCCTTCGCTTGTTGCGCCACCCAGACATTGTAGAAATAAAGCACATTATGCTGCCTCCTTCTCGTAGAGAGTTTAAAGATATTTATGTTGTTTTTGAATTGATGGAATCTGACCTTCATCAAGTAATCAAGGCAAATGATGATCTTACTCCTGAGCATTATCAATTTTTCTTGTACCAGCTTCTTCGTGGCCTAAAATACACCCACACCGGTTAGTTGCATGCAATGACTTTTCCCCTTTGTATTTAGTTCAAGTGTTCTTCAGCTTTATACAAACAGTTTCATATTTCTTGCAGCTAATGTCTTTCACCGAGATTTAAAGCCAAAGAATATTCTTGCTAATGCCGACTGTAAGTTGAAGATTTGTGATTTTGGTCTTGCCCGCGTATCATTCAATGATGCTCCATCTGCTATTTTCTGGACTGTATGTCTGATACAACCTTTGTATTTGTTTCTGCTCCTGTCCGAGGCTGTTCTTTGACATCTATATAAATTATTTCTAATAATCTTTTCTTAATTTTATCTTGTGAAGGATTACGTTGCAACTCGATGGTATCGAGCTCCTGAATTATGTGGTTCCTTCTTTTCAAAAGTAAGCCTGTAGTAGTTGATGTCTCGTTCCTTAGCCAATAATCGTTATTCTAACTAGTTTGACATGCTCATGTTGATACATTTATTCATGCTGGTCATAGGGTTTCTTCCTCTCTATCTTTCCCCTCCCTTTGCTGGTTCATCTTCTGCACACAATTCTGCACATTATGTTCTGCTACTTGGAAAGGAAAGTACTTGCTTTTGGATCTTTCACATGTTGCATAATTGTTCAATGAGATGATAAGAATGGCATTCAGATACTCATTGAATCGAGCTTTCCTATTTATATGGTGGGCAGTCAATGATAAATTTTCATGATGGGTTAATTTATTTGTGAACCTGTAATATGTCTGACGAATTTGATGAATGTTTATTGTTTTAGTTGAGACATTTAAGGATGTGAGTTGACTTACCTTTTGCTCATTCGGTACGATAATTGAAGACCTTAATCAGTTGGTTTTAAGGCAAGATATTTAAAGTTGGGTTAGATTGATCCAGGAGATGCATAGGAGTTGAGATATTCTGGAAGCTTGTTTGAACATGAAACTGTAAAGAATGTTAAGGTGTCTTAGCCTTAGGTGCTTGGAAAAGTTGGCTTTAGTTTTCATCACATAAGTTTCCAACCTGCTATGTTCTATGGCTAACAGTTTACTGTTTGCAGTATACTCCTGCAATTGATATTTGGAGCATCGGATGCATATTTGCTGAGATGCTTAGTGGGAAGCCACTATTTCCTGGGAAAAATGTGGTACATCAATTAGACCTAATGACGGATCTGCTCGGCACTCCCCCACCTGAATCAATAGCCAGGGTAAGTTTTTATCTTGCAAGATGTCACACTGTTTTTCTTCCCACAGTGAATGCCCTTATTGTTGCCTTGACCTGATGTCATTTTTGCACTTTTCTTTTTTATTTTGCAATCATTCTTTACTTGCTAAACTTATGTCATGTTTTATAAATGTGTGGAGTTTTTTCCCATCTGATATTGTGCTCTCATGGAATGACAGATTAGAAATGAAAAGGCAAGAAGATATCTCAGTAGCATGCGCAGAAAACAGCCAGTTCCGTTTACACACAAATTTCCCCATGCAGATCCGTTGGCTCTTCACCTATTAGAACGGTTGCTTGCATTTGACCCTAAAGATCGACCAACAGCTGAAGAGGTGATGCTTATAACCAAAAATCCTTTGTAATTAAAGTATCATTTTTAAGGTGTTATGAGAAGAACATTAAGTACAAACTATTAAGCTTTTGATGCTTTACTAGTACAGGCATTGGCTGATCCATACTTCCATGGTTTAGCAAATGTGGACCGTGAACCATCCACTCAACCCATATCTAAGCTTGAATTTGAGTTTGAGAGGAGAAAGCTGGCAAAAGATGATGTTAGGGAGCTAATCTACAGAGAGGTGGGTCTTTTCAGCACAATACTATTTGCATTTGTGATGTATTTTACAACATATGCCAACTATAACCATCTTTCTCGTTGTTGTCTTGAGCGAACAGATATTAGAGTACCACCCACAAATGCTTCAAGAGTATCTTCGAGGTGGAGAGCAAACTAGCGGCTTCATGTATCCAAGGTTAGAGCCTTTTCTAATTATATTCGGTATTTTGCCCTCTTTTTGCTGCCTATGCATGGTTACATTTGAGACTTTATTTCCTTCTAATTTCCCTGGAAATGGAACCAGGAAAACCAAAAACATCCTTTCACTCCCATTGAAGTCATTGAACCATTTTCCCTTGCTTTTGAAGTATTATTTCTGCAGTAAAAAACAAAGCATAGTCACAATTTCTGTCACATTTAGCCTATAAATTAGCATACGTGTCATTTTTTTAAACTTTCTTAATGTGGTAAGCCTGTGACATGGTGAATTGTCATAGGAATATATGTAGTTTTGATCAATCTGTAATTTGTTGATGCACTTTTGAAGTAAATTGAAGTTCTTGATATGTAATTTCAGTTAATTAAATCCTCATGCGAAGTTTTGTTACTAGCGTGTCTGTTTGAATAGTTGCTTAGTTTGTTAAGATCTTATTAGTGCTGACCCTCTGCATATACAGTGTTCAAATGCACTCTACAAAACTATTGCAAAGACCTTTTCCTCTCAATTATGTTGAAATATAAATTGTTACTATGTACTCAGCTCGATATACTTCTTTTGATATTCATGAGTTCTCATATATCCTCTCATTCACTGTTAATTTAGCGGTGTTGATCGATTCAAGAGACAGTTTGCCCATCTAGAAGAACATTATGGTAAAGGTGAAAGAAGTAGTCCACTGCAAAGGCAACATGCTTCTTTACCCAGGTATGCAGTAGATAGATTTGTTGGCTAGTAGCTGCACAATAGGCTGTGCTGATAAATTATGTTTAGAGCAGTCTAGACATTATTTTTTCCATTTATCCTTTAGTCACTTTTGCTGTTGTTTCTATATGTTGAATATCTTGGGCAAATAAGTTTGCACATGCTGTAATGTCTGAGTGTTAACGCCATTATTAATCTTGATATGGTGATTAAAACCAACATGTGTCCGCTTCGCTGATTTTATATATTTCCTGCTTCATGTGTCTTCCTGCTTAACAGAAATTTTAGATGAAAATAGTAACCATCCTTGGTTCTTAAATATCTTTGTCAAATGCTAGAGGTATCATTTCTTATCATTATTTCTCAAATGCTTCTGTTTTAGACCACTTGGACTGGTGGAATAAATAAATAATTGTTTGATGACTACATACTTGATAATTGCTATTAAACTGAAATAGTTTTTCCAATCAAATTTAAATCGACAATGTTCTAATGCATTACTGCTACTGCGAAGAGTTTTTTTGTCTGAATGTGTACATATGAACCTTGCTCATGTTGGGTCCAAAAGTTTGTATAACAGCAGTAGTTCATTAAAGTTGATGATCTAAAGATATCTTCAGTTAGTGGGTGCATGCTCTTTTAAATATTTGGTGAAGGTAAAACTGAAAAGCAAAATAGCAAATGAGTTTTTCAAGACTGATATTGTTTAAGGCACATGTCTAATATAGAAAGTCCTACAAGATTAAGGGGGTGGAGGAATTCTTAATCATGAATACCTGTATTGGATGGGCATTTGAAAGTATTTTGTCTCAATCATGAATACCTGAATTCTTAATTATGAATACCTGTATATTGCCTTACATTATGCTATTTCTTTGTGTCAGAGAGCGGGTCCCCGTGGCCAAAGATGACACAAATAAGGAGAATGATGATGTGGAAAAGAGATCAGCAGCTTCTGTTGCTACGACACTTCAGAGTCCTCCAAGGCAGTCTGAAGGCTCTGTAAATCCAAACGGAAATGTGCAAAATGGGTCAAATACTGTTGGTCGAAGCTTGTTAAAGAGTGCTAGCATCAGTGCGTCTAAATGTATAGGAGTTAAAGGGAAAAAAGATATAGAGGTAAATTTGAATTCTTGTTTCATGTCTCGTTTCTAATCTCTTTTCTGATAAACAGTAGTTTTCAGTAGGATTTTATCGGTAAGGGAGATTTATAACAAGCTTCTCATTCCAAAATATAAACGTTTCAAGTTAATTGAAATGTATTTTAAGTCATTGCAATTTTAACAGTACTGGGGATAGAAAAGTGGCCAAAAATGTAAGAATCTTTAGCATACCAAATAGCTTCTCACTTGTATACTGCAGATCTTGAGGATAGATGGTGCTTTCTAGAGCAATTATATTGTTTTCAAGTGTTATATTTGATGCATTAATGCTTCTTGATTTATGAAAGTACCCAAAATATAAAACATGCATGTGCTGAATTGCTGTATTTACCACCTACTCATGTCAAACATATCTTATCGTGTACATGATTTTTATTCAGGGAGAGGCAATTGCTGAGCAAAATGAAGAGGTTGAAGAATTATCTGAAAAAGTTGCTGCTCTTCGTGCCTGATGTACAAGTCCCACAATTATGTGAAATTAGATGATTCTAGATATATTCTGCCATTTTACAGACACCCCCCCTCCCCCACAAACTGCGTGGATCAACAGAGTTTCACATTAACCGTTGTTGAAGATCTACTGTTTTATTGTTGTAGAGGCTAACAGATGTTATTGTCAGTATTAGGAAGAGAAAATGTTTGTCAACATTCCTACTTCTACTTACTGGAGATGCAGATGCATCTCTGTCTTGTTCATATATTCTTGAATGCAAACTTTCTCAAGGAAAGTAAAATATAGCGTTCTGCTTTTACTTGATGTCCCTAGTTTATTCTGCCAAATTGGTGGTCTTGATGTGCAACAGTAATCCTTTGATTAATTCTCTTATGGTCTCTCTGCCTAATGTGTAACCAACGTCCAGTCAAGCCAGCTCATTCTTGTGAAAAGATTCCATACAAGAAGTTTTGCAAGAGTCTATCTTAGATTGCAATACAAAAACCATTGCTCATTTCAAGATGGTGCTTATTTTCTTGTAGTTTGTAGGTTTGTTTTTGCAAATAACTCGGATTGTATTGTTGGTCTCAAAAATATAGTAGAATGTTTGGCAAAAATAAGTCTCAAGGAGCTTTGCAAGGGGTGAGACTTTAGGAGTTTCTTCGTACCAAAAAATAATAAAATAGGGAGTTTTTATAACTTCACGGTTTCATTCGTTTTAATGGTTCGATAAAGTATCTTTTTTTGCATGATAGAAACTCAAATATGACTGTGTCTAATTAAAATAGTTCTGTTGTAACTATTCAACAAGTACTGTTTTTATGTTTTTCCCCAATAAATACCCATAAAGATTTGTTCTTGAGAAAAGATAGTTAGCAATTGATTAGTTAAAAAAAAAAAAAAGTACACGCCTTTTCTATTGGTTTTTCTTTTTCTTTCTTCCTTCCCTTAAATTAAACTTCAAAAGGAACTTAGCATGAGTTTGAAGGGCAAGCAAGAGCAAAACAAGAATATTTGACACAACTTTTAACTATAAAGAATTAGAATAAACGTACTCTTTCTTAGACGTACTTGGTTTATGCCATTGAAAAATTCTTAGTCATTATTTGAGGATATGAGATGCCGACACCTTTTGAAATTGGAAGGTCATTGCTAAATATGATGTCCTGTCTTGCTTTTATTTTTTAGAAACAATTAAGATGCCTCATCCAATGTGATACTTTAATGAAGGAATTGAACTTTGTGCAAAAACTCACCCCATCAATGCTACAGGAAATGATCACCTAGTGGCGTAATTTTACAAGAACTTCCTATTCCATTCCACCCAAATCAATCTGTGATACCTCCTTGTGAATGTCCTAGAAACATAACAGAACGCGCAATATTCTCCTAGAAAGAAACCTAGATATATTGAACAATGTACTTTGAAAGAATAAGAAAAGAAGCAAAGAAAAGGAGAAAAATAAAAGAAATAAAAAACATCAAAGAACAAAAAAACATCTTAGCATGATAAGCAAGGAATAAAAGAACCAAAGCACTTACACACACATTAGCATAAGCACCATTTCTGCCTCTCATCCCCAACCATCTCTCTTCTTTCCTTGGCGCAAAAATGGCTAACAAATTCCCCAGCTGTTCTGTCTTCACTTCTAGGGTGCAGGAGCCAAAACCTGAGGATCATCCTGGATTGCCATTGGAACCATCCAAACCTGAACATGGTACGCATTCTCACGTTCCCACTATTAATCTCCTCCACTATGCATGTGCTTTCCTCATTACTCCTTCATTTATTTAATCTCTACTACCATTTCCTTCTCCTTTCCGTTGTCTTCTCAAGATTTTAGAAAAGTTTCCACGAACATATTTTTGTAACCATGATTGTTGCATACAGGGCTTACAAAAATACAGCTAGTCATGGAAAATGGCATTTGTATTGCTTGCGCATTTAGCTCATATTCATTTCTGTATGATCTTTGTAGAAGGATGTAAATCAACCTAACATCATGAACTGTGAGCTTCAACGTCATAGCAAGACTTTATAGTTTGACAGAGTTTTTACTGCTGGCAGATTATGGTGTGTACAAGAACCTGTTGCAAGAGTATGCCCAAAAATCTGGATTACCACTTCCGGTATATAACATTGAGAATGAAGGGTTCCCACATGCGCCTAAGTTCAGATCATCTGTCATCATAGATGAAACCAAGTTCACATCTAAGTTTACCTTTCCAGATCGAAGAGCAGCTGAGCAAGATGTCGCAAAGCTTGCATATGAAACCATAGTTAAAGACAATAAAACCCTAACAGGAGGCCCTCATATTTATCAGGTGCATCAAATATTTACATGGCTGCATTTCATTCACCTTTTGTAGAACCTTCACTTTTCGAAATACCAATTTATGTTCATGTCATGTCTATGGAAATTGTGCAATATATCATTTTCAGATGACACCTTGTGCTTTCCTTCTCTCACCTGTTTTTTCTTAAGAACCTGAGGTTTTGCAAGTTAATACTGTATGAATATGCAACCAAGACTGGCCTTGGAGTTCCCGAATACAACACCACCTTAGCAGAAGGGCCACCACGCCCAGTATTCGTCTCTTCTTTTGTTCTTGGTGGCAAAAGTTATACTGGTCAAGTAGGTCGAAGCAAGAAAGAGGCGGAACAGCTGGTGGCACGACTGGCGATCCAATCGCTCCTTGGTACAGTCATAAACTTCTATTCTGCTTTGTCGAATTAAGTTTCTACCAGTAATGCTCCTTCAATTTATCCTACTTAGAAACTGTCTCTCAAGGATCGGATTCAGGGAAGCTCACTGAAATTATCAAGAGCAAGGAGAGACTTTTCGCTACTCTAAGTGCTAAAAAGAACTCTGGAAATCAAGGAACTAAAACTCTCTCTGTTCATCAGTCGACTAATGCAGGTCTGTTATCCATTAATCATACATGTGACATAAAACTTAATTCTGGAAACTAATAATTATGGTACTAAAGTTTGTATTATATTCTCATTGTCAGGAAATTTGTCACAACAGCAAGCTAGCATTCAGGTAACAATTCACCTTGTATCTCTAATAAAAATCATACCCTTCAAGGATAAAGGAATAAGTGAACATATATCAAGTTAATATGCTCACATAAACACAGGGAAGAGGTTGTATAAAAAAAAGCAGCTCATATTTTAAGCCATTATATTGCATATGTTCTCCAGTCCTTTCTTAGTCTTACACCTATTTGAGTGGACCACTCACTTTATTCTTTGTTGCAGACTGGGATTATCAGTTATAACCCTGATAGTTGCACAGTTACTTGTGCGAAAGGTTGGACAAAGCGCAAGGTTGAGAACAACTGGGAGCAGAAAAAGAAAAAAGGCCGTGTGGGAGTAGCTATCAAACGACCTGGATATAACTTCAGGCCTTGAATACTGCTCTTCAGCCAACAATTGTGCCTAAAACAGAATACAATTTTCTCTTGGTAGTGGTGAGGCTTCTCCTTCAGAGACATTGGCTTATGTGAAGGAGAGGTCTATTGAAAATAGTTTATGCAGAATACTGCTCCTGCATGCTCTTTTTGGTTGGTATTTGCCGCGTTTGCAACTGTAAAATGCCTAACATTAACAAGACGTTATTCGGATGGATGGTGTTTTTAAGCAAAAGTTCTTTGGCATGTGTTTTGTTGATTGTTGATTACGTCTTAATTCTTAAATTTCACTTTTTGCAAGAAATCATGGGCTTTATCCTGTCTGAAATTAATAGATCTTCCACTGCTGCTAGAAGACATTCCTCGTATGAATATATTATTCACATTGTGAAAAACTCTGAACAATTAACTATGGTCTATGGGCAAAATGGGTGTCTAAAAGTTTCTTGATTGATCTTCAGATTGAATTGATGTCCACCCCTAACCCCACTTCATCTTTACAAGTCCGTGGACCCGCGTGTGTGTTGCTGTGGGGTGTTGGGGGGGGGGGAGTTCAGAAACAAGCCCTTGTCTTTTAATCTGTCGTCAATTTTCTATTTCTAAATTTGTCCAACTTGATCAAAACATTTTGATCTCCTGTCGAAGGAGCTATGAATGATGGCTTCTGGGATATCAAGGAACGATGACTGTTAGATGTACACGCTGCTAAATATATCACCTGATTTCAAGCATGAAATTGGAGTATAAATCCATTGAGAGGTGATAATTGGCATGATTACAAGAATATTGCTGTTTTTTTCTCTGTTTTGAACCAACGTCGATTTTTAGAAAATTTAATTCGCATGATGCTAATTATACTGAGTTTTTAAAACTGAATGCAGCAGAAGTCGATATCCTGGAAATGGACTTATCTACTTCTTTCGTTTTTTTTTCCCCATCTTCTTCTTTCTCAGCCGCAACTTAGTCAAATGCAATGGCTTCAAATCTCAGTCACGAACCCAATTTTAATGGTCATGAGATCTTCACAACACTCTACCAAAGGTTCCACGGTTTTATTGAGGGAAGAAAAAGTTACTCACACTGGCAACAATGCTGGTGGGAATAAGGTCTGGGAGTGGCAGCACTAATGATGACAGCAGTCTTGCCGTCAATTGGAGCAGTAGATACGGCAGGGTTGTGATTGTTTTTTGAAAGATTTTGGTGAAACTAGTTGTTGAGAAGAAAAATTGAAGTAGTTTGAGAAACGAAGTATGGTGTGCTGCTTGTACAGTTTGCAATTTACTTTTCAAATTGTCGTGTATCTGCAACATTGGATGATTTGAACAATTACCTACTCCATCTGTAAATATTGCTTCAAGAAACAGATTCAGGTACTCTTCTTACTCGAATTCTCAAGTCCAAGGAGGAACCTTACGCCACTTTAAATGCTAAAGAGAAATCTGGATGTGAAGGAATGTCATAGCAGTCGACATTCAACCAGGTACTGGAGGTCTTTTGTACAGTAGGTATAAAAGCAAACTAACTTCTGGAAACTAAAAATACTTGCTACTGTTTCAGCGTCATAAAACTTAAGTTTGGAAAGGCTAGGGAGCATTGCGGTAAAAAACCCACCCTTTTGCCAACAGAGTTCTTTAATGATGAATTACGGGGAAGCTAAGAAAATACCGTAACTTGTTGTATCTGTGGTTACAATTTGCAGGAATAGAATTGCCTGTGCAGATAATCAGTTTTTTGCACTGCATGCAGCAGTCTTTAATCCTAGAAATAATGGAAAGATGAAAGTGGAAATCAACTGAGAAATAACATTTTGCTGGGTGTTCAGATCCTACAGCTTCAAGATTGTCTGTGGCGAGGAAGCCAACGGCATTAATGTTTTCAAGCCTTGCTAGTAGCTGCTATCCCAGTATTAGGCTACTACTTTTCTTTAATCCTTTTGCCTTGATGCTATTGCTTTTACTGGCGTGAGTTTGTAGAGTGTAATAGCCTGTCTGGTAGTACCTTTTTTTTTCGTTTTTTTTTGTTGAGTGCAATAGCCTGTCTAGTAGTACTTGTTGTTATTTTTTAGATAATCTGAACAGGATTGAACCATTATCGGACTAGACGGGTGCATGATACAAGTCTAGTAGTACTTGTTGTTATTTTTTAGAACAGGATTGAATCATTATCGGACCAGACGGGTGCATGATACAAGCCTAGTAGTACTTGTTGTTATTTTTTAGATAATCTGAACAGGATTGAACAATTATCGGACCAGACGGGTGCATGATACATTCGTCTAAATTTTTTAAGCAGAGCCACTTTTTAATGTGACGAATTGGTGAGAAGCAAGGGTTATCAAGTTTTAATGCATCAGTGGTGGCCACCAATCTAAAGGCGGTGGTTTTGTCTAGTAATACTTGACAAGGTTGAAATTTCATTAGCAATTCCATAGATAAAGGTGTACATTTACTGGATTCAAGATTTACCCGCTACTGCATAGTCATTTCTTATGGCAACTAAAACTTATCGTGTGTCTTACCAAGATAATAAACAAAGCCAAAAATCTCAACAATCACGGATTTGGCTTAGTTGTATAAGCTTCTCAAAGAATTCAAGGGTTACAAGTTAAACAGTTATTTCCCAAAGGATGAAAATTTGCGGTGTGGAAATTGACAAATATTGAGGACGATGATATATAACAGACCATTCACCCCTTGTGGTTAACAAAAACTATATTTCACATATTAACAAAAACTAACATGCCAAAATTTGGTACACTATGAGGGGCTGAGGTTACCGCTTCACACCAGTATGCGCTATGCAGGCAAAAAATGTTCCCAGAATCGATGCATGCAAAATCATCAATCCTACACTCCATTCCTGGGAGGAAAGTGCACATGGAATCTAAGATCAATGGAGCGTTCTCCTCCGTTAATTAGATTTGCAATCTGAGAGTCCAATTCAACAATCATGCTTAGTTTCAATGAGCCCAGCAACACTGATGCCGGTTCACCTTCACCCTTCCAGCTCATTATCCAACAAGGCTGCAATTCTGTTTGAGCATGTTCGAGCCAGTTGGAAGAAATCTCCACCCAAGCAGCATGAAGTTGACCACTGCTGCAGCCTGGAGATCGTGAGCATGGGCCCATATTCCAAGATTCTACATTCTGATCATCTCCTTATTAAGGAGTCCACTCCATATATCTTCACACAAGAAATCAGTACTAAAAGTATTTGACCACAGATGATGCAACTAACAAATTGAGAAAGCAATAATCTAGCTTGCTGTCCCAAAAGTACTGAAAAATTGATGCCTGGAGCCCTAATATTCAAACTGCCAGTCTGAACAGCGGTAGGCCGAGGGAAGATGATAGAGCTTTCAAGTCTGTGCTAATTTAGAAATCTTAACACCTACCAGTAGTCCCCACAAGTGCAAACACCACCGCCGAAGTGGTGAAAGCGGTTAGAATCGCGCACAATTATCAATCTTCCAACAATTTTGGATATGTACTTGATAGCAGTATGGCAATCCCGCATGTTCTTAATCACACGTATTGGCCTCCCTGTTGGAATATTTAGAATTGCAAATGCGACAGCTAATTTCTCACTGTGATATCTGAGCATATACTCCTTTTCCTCCTCTTCCACGTCATGTAAGACCAATTTAGTGGAAGAGACATAACCCTCATGTTTCATCCGTGAATCTAACTCTTCTAAGAAGGCATAAATTCTGTGACTTTCTGGATGGGTTGAATCACCAACTGAGAATGTGTGAATTTTATTTTGCACTTCAACCCAGCTATACCCTGGTACTTTCTTGACACCAGTATCCCGCATTTTCAATCTCATTTTACCAACGTCAGGCCATCTTCCTGAAGAAGCATATAAATTTGAGAGGAGGACGTGCGTACCAGCATTCCAAGGTTCGAGTGCAAAAATCATTTCGGCTGCCTTTTCTCCCAAAGCAGCATTACCATGCATTCTGCTTGCCCCCAGGAGAGCACCCTGTGTTGCAGCATCTGCTTCAAAAGGCATGTCTTTCATAAGCTTTTGAGCATCATCCAAGCGTCCTGCTCTACCCAGGAGATCAATCATGCAGGTATAGTGCTTTGAATTTGCAATTACGCCATAATCTTGAGTCATTGAATCAAAGTAGGCTGTGCCTGTGTCTATTAAACCAGTGTGACTACAAGCCGACAGAACACCAACCTACGCGAGCATAGCAGAACAAGTCAAAGGAAAATCTCCAAGATTGATATACATATGCACAAACAAACATAAACTTTGAACAAGGAAACAAGAGGGCCAACTTTATTATGGTTCTATCGGTGGATCCTAGGATGCATATTTGAGTGAAAAATCTGGAGTTATTCTACAATTTGGCAAACTGGAACTTTTAGGGCAAATGAACCTTGGGAGTTCAGTTGTCATACAGTGATAGCCATACCCGTCAGAATTCATAAATTCAGAATAGTTGAGGAATCATAATCCTTTTGAGTATGACCATTTAATCTTCCAACAGAATTGAGAAAGCCTTTGATGTTAAGCACCCAAGTAAAAGTCAGGACCAAAGTCATGATGAATTGTGACATAGCCGTTAAAACTCAACATAACAAAGGATTTGCTAAGCAGTTGATGTGGAGCTTCCTCTCCTGATTAATGAATTAGTAAACTAGCCAGGCATCTCATAATGCAATGCAGAGTTAGCTCAAAATTTACCATGGTAACGTCATCAGGTCTGATGCCAGCTCTCTCCATTGCCTCAAAAAGTTGAAGAGCCTCAAAGCCAAACCCATGCCGTGCATAGCCATTAATCATTGTGTTCCAAGAGATGAGATCCTTCTCCTCTATTTCCTTAAACACATCATATGCTTCTTCAATGCATCCACATTTACAATACATTGCAAGAAGAGCATTCCCCACATAACATCCAGATTCAAAACCTGCCTTGACAACCCGTCCATGTAATTGCTTCCCCAACTCCAGAGATGCTATATCAGCACACGTGCTTAAAACACAGGTAAATGATGACCTATTCATCCTCTCCCCGTCTCTTTTCATTTCCACAAACACACGTAATGCCTCCTCGCTATCACCATTCTGTGCATAACCTCCAATAATCGCTGCCCAAGATATGCAATCACGACGAGGCATCCTGTCAAACAAACTCCGAGCACGTGAAACATCACCATTTTGAGCATAGCACGTTATCATAGTATTCCAAGAACTAATATTTCTGCAAGGCATTGCTTCAAATAGTTCCCTTGCCAAGTCCACCCTCTTACATTGGACATACCCGGCAATCATTGTGTTCCACGAAACAGCATTCTTCCCTGGCATCTTATCAAAAACTCTCCTGGCCTCATCCAACATACCGTTCTGCACGTACCCTGATACCATTGCAGTCCATGTAAACACATCCCGCACTGGTGACTCATCAAACAGTTTCCTTGCAGCCTGCATTTCCCCATTCTGTGCATAGCAAGAAATCATCGTATTCCATGACACCTTGTCCCTCACTGGCATTGTATCAAAAACACGCTCGCCTCCACATAGCTCCTCTTCTTCAAATACCCACCCATCAAGCAATTCCAAGAAACCACTGGTCAGCTCCCTTTCGACTCAAACAACCTACTCGCCTCCTCCAGCCTCCCATTCTGCACATACGCCGCCAAGATCCCATTCCATGAAATCTCATTCCTCACTGGCATCTCATAAAAAATCCTCCTTGCCTCATCAACATATCCATTCTGCGCATACCCTGATAATATCGCATTCCATGACACCACATCTCTTTCAGGCATTTGATCAAACAACATTTTCGCAGCCCCAAGATTTTTATTCTTGATGTACCCACTAATCATAACATTCCAGGAGACTAGGTCTCTCTGCGGCATCTCGTCGAACACTGTCTTGGCAAGCTCAAATTGGTCATTCGACAGGTACCCTGAAATAGGGGTGTGCATTCGGTGCAAATTCGGTAATTCGGTGCACTGAATTCGGTGAATTCGGTTATTCTACCTCTAGAAATCTAAACCGTTTTCAATTCCGAATTGGACATAACCGAATTCATACCGCAACCGATTTCAAATTCGAAAACGGTAATGAATTCGGTTTAACCGAATTCATCTATTATTAAAAAAAAAAACTTCAAAACTTTTCCCAAATTCACCCGAAGTGATTGTGTAATTTTTAATTTACAAATTGGGGCTCCTAAATTATAATACATTCATTATGCTCCTCAATGATTTAAAAATTATTACTAATTTGATTCTCAAATTTATTCATAATTGAACACATTACTTATGTTCTAATCATTTTGTGGTTTAATTGGCATTTATTTGATCACTTATACCTAGAATTCTTAGTCTATGATTTAAGGAACACATAAAAGTGATTAATTTAAACTAGAATAAACCTTAGACTGTATAATGATTGGTGATAATTTATGAATTTATAATTTACAATGATTAATAATAAGTAATATTAGTTACAAACTTACAAATTACAATGATTAGTGATAAGTTATATTAGTTACAAACTTATAATTTATTTCCAATCAAAATAAAACTTATTTTCTTACATATGTTATTGTGAAAGTCAATACACTAATACATTGATTTGTAATTCATATGCATTCACTTACACTGCTAACTGTTTAGTTGTCTTATCTATATTTAAAGCCTTAAGAATTAAGATTAGTGAATAGATAATATGAATTTTTATGTTAAATATGTAGAGTACACTAATACTTGCAAGTTACAGATTACGCATTCAAATATTCAATAATTCAAAGTTTCAAACATGAATGATATATCAAATTACCAATATCTAAATTCTAATTACTAATTATGTTTATTGTTTAATATTTAGTATTATACATTTATGTATTAATTATTATCTAATTCTAGTCATGTTACTCATGTATAAAATAATAAGTATTATAGTTATCTTATATTGTTATCATGTTATGTATTATTATAGTCATATAACAATTAACAAATACAAAATAATATATTGTACATTATTATTATTATAAGTACATGGTATGATGATAATACCATATACTAATTATTATTAATAGCATTTACCTATATAATATAATAAAGTATTAGTAGTATATACTAATACTAAATAGCATTTATCTATATATTATATAATTTTATATACCAATTTGGTAATTCGAATGCGGTAACGCGGTACCCGATTTCAATTACCGAATTTGAATGTGAAATCGGTTATTACCAAATTCATAATCTCATTACCTATTTCATACCATATTACAATTCGGTGAATTCGGTATGTGCCGAATTTGTACCAAATTACCAAATACCCGATTTCAAATTACCGAATTGAATTTGAAATCGGTTATGAATTCGGTATGAACCGAATTTGCTCACCCCTACCCTGAAATCATAGTTTTCCAGGTGACCGAGGTCTTTCGAGCCATGGAATTGAAAAGCTGCAATGCGACATCGAATTGGCCATTGCGCATGTAGTTGGTGATGGAAATGAAAAGCTGCAATCCTTTTATCTTGCATGATGCCACACTGTTTTTCTTCCCACAGTGAATGCCCTTATTGCTGCCTTGACCTGATGTAATTTCCGCCATGATTCTTGTTCTACTTATCTTTTTGATTTTGCAATCATTCTTTACTTACTAAACTTATGTCATGTTTTATAAATGTGTGGAGTTTTTTCCCCATCTGATATTGTGCTCTCCTGGAATGACAGATTAGAAATGAAAAGGCAAGAAGACATCTCAGCAGCATGCGCAGGAAACAGCCAGTTCCGTTCGCACACAAATTTCCCCATGCAGATCCGTTGGCTCTACGCCTATTAGAACGGTTGCTTGCAGTTGACCCTACGACACATGTGTCATTTTCGTTAACTTTGTTAATATGGTAAGCCTGTGACATGGTGAATTGTCATAGGAATATGCGTAGTTTTGATCAATGTGTAATTTGTTGATGCACTTTTGAAGTAAATTGAAGTTCTTGATATGTAATTTCAGTTAGTTAAATCCTCATGCGAAGTTTTGTTACTAGCGTCTGTTTAAATAGTTGCTTAGTTTGCTGAGATCTTATTAGTGCTGACCCTCTGCATGTACAGTGTTCAAATGCACTCTACAAAACTATTGCAAAGGCCTTTTTCTCTCGATTATGTTGAAATATAAATTGTTACTATGTACTCAGCTCGATATACTTTCTTTTGATATTCACGAGTTCTCATATATCCTCTCATTCACTGTTAATTTAGCGGTGTTGATCGATTCAAGAGACAGTTTGCCCATCTAGAAGAACATTATGGTAGAGGTGAAAGAAGTAGTCCACTTCATGCTTCTTTACCCAGGTATGCAGTAGATAGATTTGTTGGCACAATAGGCTGTGCTGATAAATTATGTTTAGAGCAGTCTAGACATTATCCTTTAGTCACTTTTGCTGTAGTTTCTATATGTTGAATATCTTGGGCAAATAAGTTTGCACATGCTGTAATGTCTGAGTGTTAACGCCATTATTAATCTTGATATGGTGATTGACGCCATTATTAATCTTGATATGGTGATTAACGCCATTATTAATCTTGGGTTCAAAAGTTTGTATAACAGCAGTAGTTCATTAAAGTTGATGATCTAAAGATGTCTTCAGTTAGTGGGTGCCGTTTCAAGTTAATGGAAATGTATTTTAAGTCATTGTAATTTTAACAGTACCCCAAAAGTGGCAAAAAATGTAAGAATCCTTGGCATACCAAATAGTTTCTAACTTGTATAATGCAATTATGCTGTTTTCAAGTATTATATTTAGACCCGGCAGTTATGCCCAAAACCCAACAACCCACCAAACCCACCCACTAATTTGAGAGGTTGGGTTGGATAAGTTGGATTTTGGGTCAATTTTGGGTTGGATAATAAAAACCCATTTATGTTTTGGGCGGTTTGGATATTTATGTTGGGCACCCATTACCCAACTTAAGTTAAAAAAATAAATAAACAAATTAAAATCAAGAAACAAGAAATAATAATGAAAGTAAACACGTGATTTATTCAATTTAGGAGCTGTATGATCGCGGAGCCAGAAAATTTGGATATCTGAGCTTATGCCCCTTGGGTTGCTTGCCAGCCCTCCGAGTTCTCAATCCTAAAGGACACCATGCTGGCTGTTTTGAACAAGCTAGTGCTCTAGCATTTGCACATAACAATGCTCTACTGGCTGTCCTCCCCAGTCTTGAACTCCTGCACAAGGGTTTCAAATACTGCAACTCCAATTTCTATGATTGGCTCCTTGATAGGATTAATGATCCCACAAAGTATGGTAAGTTAACAATCCACAAGTGTATTTTAGTGTGTTTGTATGTGTAAAAATAAAGTATTTCAAAAGAGCTTAAGAAGTGAGTGTGTGTTTGTATCTGTGAGTGTTTTAGTGTGTGAAAATATGTCTATTTATGTGAAAATGTGTTTATTTGTGTGAAATTTTTTTTATTGTATGTGAAAATGTATTTGAGAGAGTTTATGTATCAAAATCTATTTATTAATATATTGGGTCATATTTGGGTCATGGGTTTGAGTTGACCCAATATGACCCAATCCAAAATTAACCCAATCTAAAGTTGGACGGGTTGGGTGTAATTCATCTAAATGAAAACCTAGTATTAACCCGCCCAACCCACCCAATTGCTAGGTATAATTATATTTGATGCATTAATGCTTCTTGATTTATGAAAGTACCCCAAATATAAAACATGCATGTGCTGAATTGCTGTATTTACCACGTACTCATGTCGACATATCTTATCGTGTACATGATTCTTATTCAGGGAGAGGCAATTGCTGAGCAAGATGAAGAGGTAGAAGAATTATCTGAAAAAGTTGCTGCTCTTCGTTCCTGATGTACAAGTCCCACAATTATGTGAAATAAGATGATTCTAGATATATTCTGCCCTCCCCCACAAACTGCGTGGATCAACAGAGTTTCACATTAACCGTTGTTGAAGATCTACTGTTTTATTGAGGTAGAGGCCAACAGATGTTATTGTCAGTGTTAGGAAGAGAAAATGTTTGTCAAGATTCCTACTTCTACTACTTACTGGAGATGCAGATGATTATGAAATAGTAATCCTTTGATTAATTCTCTTGCGGCCTCTCTGCCTAATGTGTAACCAACGTCCAGTCAAGCCAGCTCATTCTTGTGAAAAGATTCCATACAAGAAGTTTTGCAAGAGTCTATCTTAGATTGCAATACAAAAACCTTTGCTCATTCCAAGATGGTGCTTATTTTCTTGTAGCTTGTAGGTTTGTTTTTGCAAATAACTCGGATTGTATTGTTGGTCTCAAAAATATAGTAGAATGTTTTGCAAATAAAAAATAAGTAGATTCCTCTTAAAATAGCAAATCAATGGAGAGCTTTGCACGGCAAGGGATGAGACTCTAGGAGTTTCTTCGAACAAAAAAAAAAGAAGTTTTTGTAATTCCACGGATTCACTCGTTTTAATGGTTCGACAAAGTATCTTCTTTTTGCATGTTAGAAACTCAAATATGACTGTGTTTAATTAAAATAGTTCTGTTGTAACTATTCAATAAGTATTGTTTTTATATTTTTCCCCAATAAAGATTTGTTCTTGAAAAAGATAGTTAGCAGTTGATTAGTGAAAAAAAAAAAGTACGCGTTTTTTCTATTGGTTTTTCTTTTTTCCTTCCCTTAAATTAAATTTCAAAAGGAACTTAGCATGAATTTGAAGTGCAAGCAAGAGCAAAACAAGAATATTTGACCCAACTTTTAACTATAAAGAATAAGAATAAACGTACTCTTTCTTGGAATACTCGGTTTATGCCATTGAAAAATTCTTGGTCATTATTTGAGGATATGAGATGCCGACACCTTTTGAAATTGGAAGGTCATTGCTAAATCTGATGTCCTGTCTTACTTTTATTTTTTTAGAATCAACTAAGATGCCTCGTCCAATTTGATGCGTTAATGAAGGAATTGAACTTTGTGCAAAAACTCACCCTACCAATGCTACAGGAAATGATCACCAGGTGGCGTAATTTTACAGGAACTTCCTATTCCACCCAAATCAATTTGTGATACGTCCTTGTGAATGTCCTAGAAACATAACAGAACGCACAAAATTCTCCTAGAAAGAAACCAAGATATATTGAACAATGTACTTTGAAAGAATAAGAAAAGAAGCAAAGAAAAGGAGAAAAATAAAAGAAATAAAAAGCATCAAAGAACAAAAAAGCATCTTAGTCTGATAAGCAAGGAATAAAAGAACCAAAGCACTTGACACACATTAGCATAAAGCACCATTTCTGCCTCTCATCCCCAATCATCTTCTTTCCTTGGCGCAAAATGGCTAACAAATTCCCCAGCTGTTCTGTCTTCACTTCTAGGGCGCAGGAGCCAAAACCAGAGGATCATCTTGGGTTGCCATTGGAACCATCCAAACCTGAACATGGTACGCATTCTCACGTTCCCACTATTAATCTCCTCCACTATGCATGTGCTTTCCTCATTACTCCTTCATTTATTTAATCTCTACTACCATTTCCTTCTCCTTTCCATTGACTTCTCAAGATCTTAGATAAGTTTCCACGAACATATTTTTGTAACCATGATTGTTGCATACAGGGCTTACAAAAATACAGCTAGTCATGGAAAATGGCATTTGTATTGCTTGCGCATTTAGCTCATATTCATTTCTGTATGATCTTTGTAGAAGGATGTAAATCAACCTAACATCATGAACTGTGAGCTTCAACGTCATAGCAAGACTTTATAGTTTGACAGAGTTTTTACTGCTGGCAGATTATGGTATGTACAAGAAGCTGTTGCACCAGTATGCCCAAAAATCTGGATTACCACTTCCAGTTTATAAAATTGAGAATGAAGGGTTCCCAAAGTTCAGATCATCTGTCTTCATAGATGAAACCAAGTTCACATCTAAGTTTACCTTTCCAGATCGAAGAGCAACTGAGCAAGATGTCGCAAAGCTTGCATATGAAACCATAGTTAAAGACAATAAAACCCTAACACGAGGCCCTCATATTTATCAGGTGCATCAAATATTTACATGGCTGCATTTCATTCACCTTTTGTAGAACCTTCACTTTTCGAAATACCAATTTATGTTCATGTCATGTCTATGGAAATTGTGCAATATATCATTTTCAGTGACACCTTGTGCTTTCCTTCTCTCACCTGTTTTTTCTTAAGAACCTGAGGTTTTGCAAGTTAATACTGTCTGAATATGCAACCAAGACTGGCCTTGGAGTTCCCGAATACAACACCACCTTAGCAGAAGGGACACCACACCCAGTATTCGTCTCTTCTTTTGTTCTTGGTGGCAAAAGTTATACTGGTCAAGTAGGTCGAAGCAGGAAAGAGGCGGAACAGCTGGTGGCACAACTGGCGATCCAATCGCTCCTTGGTACAGTCATAAACTTCTATTCTGCTTTGCCGAATTAAGTTTCTAACAGTAATGCTCCTTCAATTTATCCTACTTCGAAACTGTCTCTCAAGGATCGGATTCAGGGAAGCTCACTGAAATTATCAAGAGCAAAGAGAGACTTTTCGCTACTGTAGATGCTAAAAAGAACTCTGGAACTCTGGAAATTACTGTCGAGTAATGCAGGTCTGTTATCCGTTAATCATACATGTGACATAAAACGTAATTCTGGAAACTAATAATTATGGTACTAAAGTTTGTATTATATTCTCATTGTCAGGAAATTTGTCACAACAGCAAGCTAGCATTCAGGTAACAATTCACCTTGCATCTCTAATAAAAATCATACCCTTCAAGGATAAGGGAATAAGTGAACATCTATGAAGTTAATATGCTCACATAAACACAGGGAAGAGGTTGTATAGAAAAAAGCAGCTCATATTTTAAGCCATTATATTTCACATGTTCTCCAGTCCTTTCTTACACCTATTTGAGTGGACCACTCACTTTATTCTTTGTTGCAGACTGGAATTATCAGTTATAACCCTGATAGTTGCACAGTTGTGCGAAAGGTTGGACAAAGCGCAAGGTTGAGAACAACTGGGAGCAGAAAAAGAAAAAAGGCCGTGTGGGAGTAGCTATCAAACGACCTGGATATAACTTCAGGCCTTGAATACTGCTCTTCAGCCAACAATTGTGCCTAAAACAGAATACAATTTTCTCTTGGTAGTGGTGAGGCTTCTCCTTCAGAGACATTGGCTTATGTGAAGGAGAGGTCTATTGAAAATAGTTTATGCAGAATACTGCTCCTGCATGCTCTTTTTGGTTGGTATTTGCTACGTTTGCAACTGTAAAATGCCTAACATTAACAAGACGTTATTCGGATGGATGGTGTTTTTAAGCAAAAGTTCTTTGGCATGTGTTTTGTTGATTGTTGATTACGTCTTAATTCTTAAATTTCACTTTTTGCAAGAAATCATGGGCTTTATCCTGTCTGAAATTAATAGATCTTCCACTGCTGCTAGAAGACATTCCTCGTATGAATATATTATTCACATTGTGAAAAACTCTGAACAATTAACTATGGTCTATGGGCAAAATGGGTGTCTAAAAGTTTCTTGATTGATCTTCAGATTGAATTGATGTCCACCCTAACCCCACTTCATCTTTACAAGTCCGTGGACCCGTGTGTGTGTGGGGGAGTTCAGAAACAAGCCCTTGTGTTTTAATCTGTCGTCAATTTTCTTTTTCTAAATTTGTCCAACTTGATCAAAACATTTTGATCTCCTGTCGAAGGAGCTATGAATGATGCCTTCTGGGATATCAAGGAACGATGACTGTTAGATGTACACACTGCTAGTTGTTGAGAAGAAAAATTGAAGTAGTTTGAGAAACAGATTCAGGTACTCTTCTTACTCGAATTATCAAGTCCAAGGACGAACCTTACGCTACTTTAAATGCTAAAGGGAAACCTGGATGTGAAGTAATGTCATAGCAGTCGACATTCAACCAGGTACTGTTTCAGCGTCATAAAACTAAAGAGCAAACTAACTTCTGGAAACTAAAAATACTTGCTACTGTTTCAGCGTCATAAAACTTAAGTTTGGAAAGGCTAGGAAGCATTGCGGTAAAAAACCCACCCTTTTGCCAACAGAGTTATTTAATGATGAATTACGGGGAAGCTAAGTAAATACCGCAACTTATTGTATCTGTGGTTACAATTTGCAGGAACAGAATTGCCGGTGCAGATAATCAGTTTTTGGCACTGCATGCAGCAGTCTTTAATCCGAGAGTTTGTAGTGTGTAATAGCCTGTCTAGTAGTTCTTGACAAGGTTCAAATTTCATTAGCAATTCCATAGATAAAAGTGTACATTTACTGGATTCAAGACTTACCCGCTACTGCATAGTAATTTCTTGTGGCAGCTAAAGCTTATCGAGTGTCTTACCATGTTAATAAACAAAGCGAAAAATCTCAACAATCACAGGATTTGGCTTAGTTGTATAAGCTTATCAAAGAATTCAAGGGTTACAAGTTAACAGATGTTTCCCAAAGGATAACAATTTGCAGTGTGGAAATTGACAAATATTGAGAACGATGATATATAACAGACCATTCACCCCTTGTGGTTAACAAAAACTATATTTCACATATTAACAAAAACTAACATACCAAAATTCGGTACACTATGAGGGGCTGAGGTTACAGCTTCACACCAGTATGCGCCTATGCAGGCAAAAAATGTTCCCAGAATCAATGCATGCAAAATCATCAATCCTACACTCCATTCCTGGGAGGAAAGTGCACATGGAATCTAAGATCAATGGAGCGTTCTCCTCCGTTAATTAGATTTGCAATCTGAGAGCCCAATTCAACAATCATGCTTAGTTTCAATGAGCCCAGCAACACTGATGCCGGTTCACCTTCACCCTTCCAGCTCATTATCCAACAAGGCTGCAATTCTGTTTGAGCATGTTCGAGCCAGTTGGAAGAAATCTCCACCCAAGCAACATGAAGTTGACCACTGCTGCAGCCTGGAGATCGTGAGCGTGGGCCCATATTCCAAGATTCTACATTCTGATCATCTCCTTATTAAGGAGTCCACTCCATATATCTTCACACAAGTAATCAGCACTAAAAGTATTTGACCACAGATGATGCAACTAACAAATTGAGAAAGCAATAATCTAGCTTGGTGTCCCAAAAGTACTGAAAAAATTGATGCCTGGAGCCCTGATATTCAAACTGCCGGTCTGAACAGCGGTAGGCCGAGGGAAGATGATAGAGCTTTCAAGTCTGTGATAATTTAGAAATCTTTACACCTACCAGTAGTCCCCACAAGTGCAAACACCACCGCCGAAGTGGTGAAAGCGGTTAGAATCGCGCACAATTATCAATCTTCCAACAATTTCGGATATGTACTTGATAGCAGTATGGCAATCTTCACAAACCCGCAAGTTCTTAATCACACGTATTGGCCTCCCTGTTGGAATATTTAGAATTGCAAATGCGACAGCTAATTTCTCACTGTGATATCTGAGCATATACTCCTTTTCCTCCTCTTCCACGTCATGTAAGACCAATTTAGTGGAAGAGACATAACCCTCATACTTCATCCGTAAATCTAACTCTTCTAAGAAGGCATAAATTATGTGACTTTCTGGATGGGTTGAATCACCAACTGAGAATGTGTGAATTTTATTTTGCACTTCAACCCAGCTATACCCTGGTACTTTCTTGACACCAGTATCCCGCATTTTCAATCTCATTTTACCAACATCAGGCCATCTTCCTGAAGAAGCATATAAATTTGAGAGGAGGACGTACATACCAGCATTCCAAGGTTCGAGTGCAAAAATCATTTCGGCTGCCTTTTCTCCCAAAGCAGCATTACCATGCTTTCTGCTTGCCCCCAGGAGAGCACCCCATGTTGCAGCATCTGCTTCAAAAGGCATGTCTTTCATAAGCTTATGAGCATCATCCAAGCGTCCTGCTCTACCCAGGAGATCAATCATGCACGTATAGTGCTTTGAATTTGCAATTACGTCATAATCTTGAGTCATTGAATCAAAGTAGGCTGTGCCTGTGTCTATTAAGCCAGTGTGACTACAAGCCGACAGAACACCAACCTACGCAAGCATAGCAGAACAAGTCAAAAGGAAAATCCCCAAGATTGATATACATATGCACAAACAAACATAAACTTTGAACAAGGAAACAAGAGGGCCATCTTTATTATGGTTCTATCGGTGGATCCTAGGATGCATATTGAGTGAAAAATCTGGAGTTATTCTACAATTTGGCAAACTGGAACTTTTAGGGCAAATGAACCTTGGGAGTTCAGTTGTCATACAGTGATAGCCATACCCGTCAGAATTCATAAATTCAGAATAGTTGAGGAATCATAATCCTTTTGAGTATGACCATTTAATCTTCCAACAGAATTGAGAAAGCCTTTGATGTTAAGCACCCAAGTAAAAGTCAGGACCAAAGTCATGATGAATTGTGACATAGCCGTTAAAACTCAACATAACAAAGGATTTGCTAAGCAGTTGATGTGGAGCTTCCTCTCCTGATTAATGAATTAGTAACTAGCCAGGCATCTCATAATGCAATGCAGAGTTAGCTCAAAATTTACCATGGTAACGTCATCAGGTCTGATGCCAGCTCTCTCCATTGCCTCAAAAAGTTGAAGAGCCTCAAAGCCAAACCCATGCCGTGCATAGCCATTAATCATTGTGTTCCAAGAGATGAGATCCTTCTCCTCTATTTCCTTAAACACATCATATGCTTCTTCAATGCATCCACATTTACAATACATTGCAAGAAGAGCATTCCCCACATAACATCCAGATTCAAAACCTGCCTTGACAACCCGTCCATGTAATTGCTTCCCCAACTCCAGAGATGCTATATCAGCACACGTGCTTAAAACACAGGTAAATGATGACCTATTCATCCTCTCCCCGTCTCTTTTCATTTCCACAAACACACGTAATGCCTCCTCGCTATCACCATTCTGTGCATAACCTCCAATAATCGCTGCCCAAGATATGCAATCACGACGAGGCATCCTGTCAAACAAACTCCGAGCACGTGAAACATCACCATTTTGAGCATAGCACGTTATCATAGTATTCCAAGAACTAATATTTCTACAAGGCATTGCTTCAAATAGTTCCCTTGCCAAGTCCACCCTCTTACATTGGACATACCCGGCAATCATTGCATTCCACGAAACAGCATTCTTCTCTTGCATGTTATCAAAAACTCTCCTGGCCTCATCCAACATACCGTTCTGCACGTACCCTGATACCATTGCAGTCCATGTAAACACATCCTGCATTGGTGACTCATCAAACAGTTTCCTTGCAGCCTGCATTTCCCCCGTTCTGTGCATAACAAGAAATCATCGTATTCCATGACACCTTGTCCCTCACTGGCATTGTATCAAAAACACGCCTCGCCTCCACATACCTCCTCTTCTTCAAATACCCACCCATCAAGCAATTCCAAGCAACCACTGGCCAGCTCCCTTTCGACTCAAACAACCTACTCGCCTCCTCCAGCCTCCCATTCTGCACATACGCCGCCAAAATCCCATTCCATGAAATCTCATTCCTCACTGGCATCTCATAAAAAATCCTCCTTGCCTCATCAACATATCCATTCTGCGCATACCCTGATAATATCGCATTCCATGACACCACATCTCTTTCAGGCATTTGATCAAACAACATTTTCGCAGCCCCAAGATTTTTATTCTTGATGTACCCACTAATCATAACATTCCAGGAGACTAGGTCTCTCTGCGGCATCTCGTCGAACACTGTCTTGGGCAAACTCAAATTGGTCATTCGACAGGTACCCTGAAATCATAGAGTTCCAGGTGACCGAGGTCTTTCGTGCCATGGAATTGAAAAGATGCAATGCGGCATCGAATTGGCCATTGCGCATGTAGTTGGTGATGGCAATGTTGCTTTTGACAATGTCCGAGTCTGAATTAACTCTGTGCTCAGCCTTTTGCTTTTTGGTGGACTTTTTCCTGACGGGTTTGGATAAATTGCAGTTATTGCACTGTTTAATCTGGACATTTATGGATGATGAAGATAGTTTTCGAGCTCGAAATGGGCATGAAATGGCGCTCTGTAATTGTCTGAAACGCATAGTTTTGAAGCTTCATTCGCAAACGTTTGCGCGGTAGAATTCGGTTAAGTTACCGTTACAACAGTTATTGCCTCTTTTTCATTTTCTTTTTTGCCCCACTGCAAGAAATCTTTTTAGAAGTTAGCCTTTTTATTTATTTATTGTTTAGCCCTTCTAAACAGTAATATCATGTATCTTGATAAAAGATATATTTCTGCGGTAGTTCAATTACTTTCTCTTTTTGGGTTTTTTTTTTTTTTTGCACAGAAAAACATATTTACGTTTTGGTAGATCAACATAAATGTTCTGGAAAATGCAAAGGAAAGAAGAAAAAAGATAAATCGAAAGTATATAAAATGGAGGGGGTATTCTTTTCATGCTATTTATTTATATATTGTTTTTTTTTTTTTTGGGTCACAATCTCATGCGAGTTCAGAGCCCCAGAAAAAAGAGAGACCTTGAGTTGGATATATGGGCCAAAATCCCAAGGTTAATGAAGCCTAGAACGTGCAGTCCATTACCTTCTTGGGCCACATTTCAAGTGGGTTGAATAAACCATCCAAACCAATGTGAGCTGAAGTGATGCTAATTTGGAATTTATTTTAGTCAAAAATGTACCAATATTTAACAAAATTACTAGTATCCTTTCCTTATACTATATAAGAATGAGTTATGATCAAAGGAGAGTTTGAATTCAACCACGTAGACAGGGTCTTTTTGGAAATGTGAAATGTTGTGTAGTTTTTTTAAAGTTTCTGGTACAACTGAGGGCAGCATATGTTTAGGCATATTTACCGAAATGCCCTCATTTTGGTACATTTAAAGTTTTGATTTATGGAGACATTTAGGTATTTCTGGAATATGAAATTATTTTACAATAATTTTTGCATCAAGTACAACTCATATAAGCTTATGTGTTGGTGTAATTACTGAAATGATGTTATAGATACATTTAATTGAAGTGTGGCTTTTGTTATGTAATTAACATAAAAACATATTAACACGTTGTGCAATTAACATGTTGTTATAACTAGCCGTTGGAAGATATTCCTTTGTCTAAAACAACTTATGTCTGCTCTTGAGCGATTTTCAACTAACATCTGTAGGAGTCTTTTGGGAATGGTAAAATTGTAAAAGTATTGATAAAATAAAGTGCACAAGTGTGTGCTACAATTAGAATATACTATTATTAACTTTGTCATAGTTGATGACTATTTCTTTCAAAAATGTACTATTATTTGTTCAATGAAAAATCTTCTTTAATCGCAGGTACCAAACACCCGCGCAATGCGCAGGCACTCCCCCCTAGTTTTAAGAGAACATTCATTAGGGCATTGTGGACAATTCATGCATTTTGATTCTGACATTCATCGCATCCAATCAACAAGGGAGGTCAGTGTAATTTTCATAATTAGAAGGATGTTATGTGATATTGTCAGAAATTTTTACGAATATTTCTAAAATTAATTTTTTAAAAATGACATTGACCACAATCATGCAAAAAATTTTATAATTTGACATTCATGCAATAATATCATGATTTTGTTGATGCATGTAGGGGAGCTTTAGATAATCCTTTAATTAAACTAAACATCACATGAACACAAATCTTATGCAACACTTTGACGGTCTAGCAAATTGAAAAGCTTTACTTGTAGTCTTGTCTTTGGCTGTTTTCCCGATTCCTTAATAAGACCGAAGCGATAAGGTGCTCTTTGTTATTCCCTCCTCCGATACATCCATTTACTTCCTACCAAGCAAAATTCCTGCAGCAACTTTCGAGATGAGGTCTTATGTGCCTTGACTAAATTAGATTTTTGTATGGTGATTCTTTTGGTAGGCCAATATCATTTTTATTGGGAATATTCACTGGTACTTGTCCTTTACCAATCACCACGTGCATGAAGAAAACAACAGGTCATGATAATGTTTACTATATAATTTTTAATTATTCCTGGACCGGGCTATAGTGGTTAATAACATCCTTATGAACGATTGCAATTGAAGACTTTTTTTTTTAATTCCAAAAACAGCTCAATCACTTGCAGGCATCCTAATCTAGCACACAATGATTTGCTTTGTTATCTCACCAGGATGGCATTCAACAGAATAGGGTTTGTGAGTCGAATATTTTTAAGGTTTTTCTCGTAATAATTCATGACCCATCATCCTCTTTGGAGTCTGGACAAGTGTAAGGTAATGTCTTAGAATCAACATATGTTACTTCTTTTCTCAAAGTTCATGAGTAAACTGCTCTTATATTCTTGTGAGTTAGCTATACAGCAAAGTCTTAAGGATGTTCGATGATGGTTATTGGAACTAGGAAGCAGGAGAAGTACTGCTTATTCCTGAGTTAGGGATTTCATTGTCATTTTTTAAAGGTAAGATGCTTACTTTAGGTTTTGCTTTCATCAAGCCCTTGTAGGCTGTTTCTGTAATTACCGATGTTTTGATCAAAGGGTGGTATACCCTTTCACTTGTGTACGTATCACTTTCTTGAATATCAAGTCAGCAAAGTTGCCCCCCAAAAAAGAACCAAAAAAAGAAGCTAATCCGTGTCTCTTTCAGAAGTCTTGATCAAAATCGGGGCCTTAACGTTATGCACAGCCTCATTTGCCCAAGTGGTGTTCCAAGCTCCCGGCCGGCGGCCACGAGTTGGGGTGGGTGGGGGAACCAAATCTATAAGTACAGTATCTTGTATTTATCACTAATTTGGAAATCAACTATTTCCAACCACCCTAAAAGCGATGGCTTGATAGAATATAAAGATGTCATCTAGTTATGGAGCATTTTCATCAACCTTTATTGCAGGGAATTTTTTCGCGGTTCTCCCTCGATCCTCATCTTGTATCCGTCACCTTTAGTCTATTATTGTGGCGGAAGTGATGATTTTGGTAGGTCCGTTTTTGTGAGAATTAAGCCAAACTGAATTCATGATCATGGACCATGGGACAAGGCTCCCAGCTGCCCACATTCTCCTGTCCATATGGAGAAAAAAAAATGGACCAAGGTTGTCTGGATTGAAAATTATCCGAAATTTTTTTAAAAATAATATTATAGCACCATTTTGTGATGTGATGTATGTAAAGTAAAAAAATAGTTAAGAATATGAAAAGATAATTAAAAAATGTGTTTATAATGCAACAAATTTTTTTTCCAACTAATTTTCAATCTAAAGACTCTATATATGGTGAAAAATCTCGATTCGTGTCAATCCAAACAACTCAAGTTGGAAGCTTTTGTTCATAAGAAACTCTGGGGGTCAGATATTTAGACTTCAAATTTCAAATGTTGTTCGCCTTAATGACTCGATGACTACTTATGACGCTAAAGCAACTTTAATAATCTACTTAGATGTGGATTGGGTCCTTAAATCTCTACAAGCTAAGATCATAGAATCTGATAACTAATTAATAAAAGCACCTGTGTTGAAGACCGAAGGCATCACAGAGTGGTAGTTAGACAATTTCCTGATCACTATTAGTTGATGTGATAAATGTTTCGTTTATGGCATCTTCTAATATTATATGCCTTTTTTACATTATGCATGGATGAATTTGACAAAACAAGATCAGTAACAAAAACTTAAGACAAATGAGGATATTGAGATCATAAAAACCAACGTTTTATGTAGCATTCTGCCCACCAAAATGGAGTAAAATTTGGAAGGTCTCCTTCATCAACTATGACTTGGCGGCACAGCAATTTATCATTTGGATTTAGTTTTTGGAATGCGCAAGATCTACTCTAGTAAAACACGTAAATTCGAGTTTAGGAATATTTCGCATTTGCTTGTACAATTATCTTGCAGTTTTGGGTTCATATCAATATTCAATCTGTACTTCTGTAGAGTGTAGATGAACAGTTGGAGGGTGCAGTTTGTTTCTTTTTCTTGATCTCACTAGACATGTGCAAGATGAAAGTTAATTGATTAAATACACCAGATCATTTTGTGCAATGAAATCCATTTCTCCCTTACGGATGGAGGAATTGTCAATGTTTGAACTTCTGAGCTTCTTCTTTATGAAGAAGTGACAATATAACCACTAGGGTAAGCAAAGATATATATTTTACATTTTTTTTGACGATACAGTCTGTGTTTGGGTGTTAAGAATTTAGTAAAGAACAACTGAAGTAGGACAATTCCTAAACGATGAAAAACTTCATCGAGCAGGCCAACAGGCAAACAATGTCACAATAACCACGGAAACTAGACGAATAAATTGTTACCAAAAGTTAACCCCTCATCGCCTTAGTTTAATTTTTTTTTTTAAAAAAAGGAACAGCATAAACATTAGCATGGTAAACAGTAAGTAAATGATGTAGTTGAATGAGATCCTGTAAAAATTTCTTAGTAACTGGCGTTGGACGGTTTCAGTCTTGAATTTTCTTAATAAGGACAAGGTCACAACCAAGTGAATTTCGATGGCAAGAATTAGCTGAGAAGGCTAAAGAGAATTTGATTTAATTGGATGGAACAAACCCAATTTGACATGTATAGTTTTTTTTCCCCTTTTTTGTTGGAAATATTATCCCCTTTTTTAGACCGAAACACATTATAATTATGGCCACAAACTACTGAACTGGTTTTTTTATTACCCAATCAACTATACATAAGGTGTAATTCTGGTCGGCAATGTTCTATCCGTCCATGGATTGTGGAGAATTAAGCCAACTAAATTCATCATCATTGACCATGGGACAAGAAAGGCTCTCAGCTACCCACTGTCCACTGTCTATAATCTATATGGGGAAAAATGTTTCTATTCTTTCTTGGTGAAATACCTGCATTCGTGTGAATCGAATAACTCAAGTTAGAATCTTTTATTCACAAGGGACTCCGTGGTCAGATATTTAGGTAGCTTAAAGTAAAATGTAGTTAAACCATTGTCTTGTCTTAAATCAGCACTAACTTTCTCCATCTCGTCTTCGATAATGACTTGATTACCATTCATGGTGGAAAAGCAAGCTATAAAATCTACTTAGATGTGGTTTTAGTCCTTAATTTGCTAAGAAGATTGCTGAGATCATAGAATCTGATTAGTAACTAGTAAACAAGCACCCGTCTGGAAGCCTAAATGACTACTGATTGATGTGACATATGCTTAGTTGGATGGCATCTTCTAATATTATGTCTTTTTTCATTGTGCATGAATGAAGTTGACAAAACAAGATTCCTAATTTGACACTCTTAACTAGTAACAAAAACTTAAGACAAATGAGGATATTGGGATCGTAAAAACAAAAGTTTTTATGCAGTATTCTGCCCACTAAAGTAAAATTTTGGAGGTCTCTCCCCACTCATCATCAACTCTCACTTGGCGGCACAGCAATTTATCATTTGGTTTTAGTTTTGGAATGTGCAAAGATCTACTTTAGTAAAACACATAATTCCAGTGCAATGGTGGAAACTGCCATTTACCATCTAAACTTTGCTTGTACAACCATCTTGCAATTTTGGGTTAACATGAATCAATCTGTAGATGAACAACTGGAGGGTTGGTTGTCCTTTTCTTGATCTCACCAGCCATGTAAAAATTCCAATTGCAAGGCAAGATGAAAGTTGATTATATACACCAGATCATGATATGTGCAACGAATGTTATTTCTTCTTTAGGGATGGAAGAATTGTCAGTCCTTCTCAAAGTTTAACCACTTGCATAAGCAAAGATATGTTACATTATTTTACTATACGTTCTGTCATTATACTTTTTTTTGGTGTTAAGAATAATATGGCAAATAACATTGTCATAGGCCACATTTTATTTTTTACAATAGTTTTTGTTAAAATGACAAATTACCCGTTATAAGTCCAAATTGCATTGGACTTGAGGAGGACAAACTTGGCATCTTGTGCAAATAAAATCTGAGCTGTGGCACTAACAGTAGTATAAGAATATTAAAGAACAAACACAATACAACGATCAGAGCAATACGAAAATTTATGGACGATACCAACTAATAATCATCTATCTATCTATATCTATATTCCTTATCTATCTATCTATATCTATATTCCTTATAAAAGTATGGTAGATCTAGAAAGAATAGTGTGTAAGCAGGATATGCCTTAGTTTTACATTATGCCAAGAATACCCTTCTCCCTAATAATTAGATTTGTTGTGTACTAATAATAGTCAATAATTATACCACTCATGAGGGCAAAATACCAAAAACTTAATTAAATTTGAACTAAGAAGACAATAAAACAAAGCAAAACACCCCAATCTAATCCGTCTCTTTGCATTCCATCAAAAAGAAAAGAAAAAACTCAATTACCTGGATAAATGAAATTTTAGTTATCAAAAATGAGTAGTCAACAGAAAACCTTTATATCTGGTTGATCGTTTACACTCCATTAGTAACAAAAATAACACATAAAGGAATGCAAAGAGTTCAATTTCATAGAATATACATCTCTTTATTTTTCAAGAACTGTGCATATCACTTCATATCGAACAATTTCATCAAAATACTAACAAATTTAACTCACGAATAATAAAAAATAATAATGTTAGAGTATGCAAACATTATTTATGCAAACAATTTTCTTTTGATTAGCAAGTTAAAAAAATTCACAATAAATTCAAAGAAATACCCCAGAGAAAACATGACAAATGAGAGATACCACCAATTAATTTAAAATAAAGTTTTGAGGATAATTAATTAAAGAAAATAAAAATATGCAAATATTAAATTACAGTGTTAACAATAGAATTTTACCAAAAAATTAGTGTATAAGAAATATCATATATCATGATACTATAGTCACGTGCAAACCCATTACTAGTTGTTTTGCAATAATCCAAAAATAAATGGAATAAGTTGTTGCCAGAACTTCTCTCTTGACCTTAGCTTAATTTAAAAAGGAAAAAAAAAAAAAAGAAACAGCCTATACCAACCGTACTTTTATATAAGTGAAAATCTGTAATTCAGTTTGTTAAGTTATCCTAATTGTTAGAAAACTTCCTCGTGAAAATTTAACTCTTTGCAGTCGGTGAATGAGATGCTCTAAACATTTTCTAGCCGATTGGACTGTTTGAGTACTGAATTTTCTTAGCAAAGACAAGGTCACAAGCAAGAAGAGAATATGGATGGCACGATCCAGTTGAGAGGTGAGAAGACCTAAGAGAATTTCAACTCATTAAAAGGATGGAGTCACGAACGACCAAACCCAGTTTGACCTTGTCCTCTACAGTTCCAATCATGTCGATCCCCAACAAAAAGTACTCTTAAAGTATGGTCAAAGACAGCAATTTAATTGGCAAGGCAAGAGCTTGATGTGATGACACATTTTGTTTGTTGTTCTATCCCGTGCTAGTCGACTGATTAAATTATCGTTGTGGAATCCGGATAGGAAAATGTTCGGGGCAAAAGGTTTAAAACAGCCATCAAATGGCACAAGTGGAACCAGAAAAATAAGAGTGGAAGTTAATCCAAAAGATTCTAAAAGTAATCAACAGATCTTTAACTTCTTGTAAATAGAATGTTTATTGCTAGCTAGTAAAGCTTTGTTATGTTAATAACTTACCTTATTGAATTACGAGGTGCAATTGAATTGATAATTAGTGTTAAATGCTGACTATGTAGTGTTATTAGTATCCAAACTTGATTAGACAAAAACTTGTTTAATTCAACTTGGAAACAATGATCAACATGAACATATATTTCACATTTGTCATAGATCAGACCAAAATCTGGTATCCCAGTTCCAAATAAATTGGAGAAAACATGGGGCAAGACTTATTTTAGGAGACGTACGTCAATTAATGGTAGCAGCTCCAAGTTAGAGATCTTGTTATGGCAGGATTGTTCAAGAGTCACCACTTCAACATTATAGGCCTTCTTTACTTCGGGTCTCTCCGTGCACTATAGGGAAAGAAAAAGCAAAAAAAAAAAAAAAAAAGAATAGAGAAGGGTTCATTCATCTCCCCAACTCCCATGTTGAGGAAGCAAATGGAATCTCTAGACACATGTAATGATTCTATATTGGATAAATTAAGAAATCTGGATTTGTAAAATAATGCCAACTTTTTTGGGTGGTATATCGTGCAAGTTGTAGAACATTTATAAAATTTCTAAAAAATCTTGCTCCACAAAAATCTAAAAAAAAAATCTCTAAAATTAAAAATTCAAGCTGTCATAAACCATGTTATCTCTATCCACCCCACGAATCAGATAAAAGTAGCCTACTGCATAGTTTGAGGCAAGAAATCGATACTGATGAATAGAAATTGGGAAATGTTACTTGTACTCTTATTATTTTTTTTTAATCACACTCCCATTATCATTTTGATAATATAGTTTTTATTTGTTGGACATATATGATAAAACAAATTGTGGGAGTGAAAAAAAAAAAAGAAGCATAAATAACATTTTCTATAAAAATTTTGTCCTGATTTTATTCCTACATCAATCACCACCCCCTCCCCCACGTAAAAAAAAAAAAGATGCCACAGGACCTACAAGAAGTCCAATGGTGCATCAGCTGACAAAAGAGTCAATTGAAGCTGACAAAGTTAAAAGTTTATATTATTACAAATTTGTGACTTTTCAGTTTTTCATTGCTGGATTGAACATGCTTGATCCCATAATGTGCTCCCCCAGGTCTCGTTTATTTGGCGGTATAAAAGATATGTATACAGTAGCAGCCAAGCTTTGAGACAAATTTCAATGAAGCAGGATAACATAATTTGACATTCTTTTACTTTCTGCAAATCCTTACCTACCTGTCTATAGTTCATCACCCTCATAATTCGCCCCTTCAGGACAAAATTCCAGAAAATGTAGGAATCTAATTTCCAATATCTCATATATGCCTAGGACCAATTGATGACTGTCGTCATCACTAAAGAAAAAAAAGAAATGAAAGAAATGACAATTTTCATGTAGCAACAACTATTTAGTACGAAAGAATTCACACTATAAATAGGTGTACTAGTGTTTCTTTTGCTCGTGAGTCCAATTAGTTGAGCAAAGAATTCCACCTTAAGGTGCCTGTGATCACTTGTGAGTTGTGAACGAATCTACATATTAATGGGGAGTTTTTATCATCAAATTTGTGTAACACTTGTTCTTCTTCTAAGCATATTTCTACCATGTTCATTGTCCTCAACCACCAGGCGTTTTGAATTTAATGTAGGTGTCTTAAACTCTCTTTTACTTCACAAAACACAGGTACAAAACATGAAAACAATTCAACTTGTTTATTTGTTGATTTGGTTTTATTTCAGGTCAAGTGGAAGAATGTAAAGCGTCTGTGCAACACAAGGCCAATACTTACTGTTAACGGGGAATATCCAGGACCAACCATAAGTGTTCATGAAGGCGATAATGTTGAAGTAAAGGTTACTAATCGAGTTGATATGAACACCACTCTCCATTGGTAAGTATATTGTAGTACTTCGTTTAATAATGCATCTGGTCTGTCGTGCATATAGGGTGCGATTGATAAAATTGAAATTTAAAATCTAAACTATGAAATTTGAATTGGTTGATTTGTTAAATTGTAAATATCGAAATCTTAACTTTTGAGTGTATTCTACATTAAGTGATAAGTGAATAGTTTATTACTTTTTTTTTGGAGTGAATTTTGCGTGCACAATTTAGACCCACTTTAGTTAATTAAAATGTTCTATTTTTTGTTATCAAGCATATTTTGAACATATTAAGATCTAAGTTCATTAAATTTAAGTGTTAAATTAGATTATCAAACAGGGTGATGTTTTGATTAAATATTGTTTACTTCGTACTCAATCGTGGTAGAGTGATTTTGACAATGATTGATTCTATGAATTTTTTGGGCTTTGGAATGCAAAATCTAATTTTTATCCATGTATTTACGCAAACAAACATAGGTCTTGTTCTCGTTTTAAATTTTAAAAATTTTGATTATAAAATTGACTGCTTTTTGATGATCATAGATTTTAACTTTTTGTTTAATCATTAAAAAAATCTATAGTCAGAATATAAAAGCAATCTAGAACATCACAAAAATTGATTATCTAAAATTAGAATTTATAATTAGTTAAAGCAATCAATCGAAAACCATTTAATATTATAAATTAGTTAGAAGTTAATTTATCCCTATTGCAATTGGAAAACCGATTTTCAGAAATCACAATAGAAGTGCTTGATGCCAAACTAGTAAAAAGAAAACTGCGGAGTGAACTTCAACTTGTAATTGTTCAGCAAAAGAGATGGACAGTTTTTGTTTCTGGTTTTTCTACGTCCCGCTTAGTCTGTTAAAATTTCTTTCTAATGAGCTCCCTCAAGATTAAAACCAATTAAACTTGTTTACACATCAGGCTGACTTTGATTAGCAATTGATGTGTAGTAATTACCCTAGACAAGAAAAGTACTCAGGCATCTCAAACGATAAAGTTCCACATCTAAGCCAGCCAAAAATAACCCAAACTGCAGGTTCTATAATCGTATATTCCCCTCCATCAAATTACCGGACCTAATAATAAATTATTTATCAGAAGATTATTCTATTACGCATAATATGTTGTGATGACACTTGATAATCTGTGTTTATCCATGCACTAATTTAATCATAATTGTGTCAGGCTTTGACAAATCTTAACCGGATCATCCTAATCTTTTTGTAAATGCTGTTGTCAAGAAGCTTATTTGCAGGAGATCATTTTAACTACTAAAAATTTTCTTGCTGAATTCACTATTACAGGCATGGAATAAGGCAATTAAGGACAGGATGGGCAGATGGTCCAGCCTATGTTACGCAATGTCCAATTGGAACCGGAAAATCTTACACTTACAGGTTCACCGTAGTCAATCAGAGGGGAACACTTTGGTGGCATGCCCATCTCTCATGGCAACGTTCCACTGTTAATGGAGCTTTTATCATCTACCCTCGCATGCCTTATCCTTTCTCAGTTCCAATTCAAGAGGAGATTCCCATCATGTTTGGTAATTTTCTGCAAAACATTTATAAAATTCATCCTTCGTGCACGTAATTTATTTATAAGAGAATACAAGTGGGTTTCAGTGTCGTTGAAGAACTTAAATTTCTAAATTAAATCCTTGAAATTTTTTATTACAGGTGAGTGGTTCAATTCAGATGTGATGGCAATAGAAAAGGATATGATGCTAACCGGGGTTGGACCTATTGCTTCAGATGCTTACACGATCAATGGCTTGCCAGGGCCCTTGTATAATTGCTCTCTTAAAGGTAAATTTAAAAAGAATATTGGTTTTGCTAAACTCTGCTTTAGTACACAAAATCCAATTTGACCCTTCCTTTGTTCTTTTGTTGTATTTAATCTTGGGTTTTTGTTGAATTCCTTTTACAAGATCGATAGGAACTCACGTATTGAAGATGGTGAAACATAAACTATTTCATAGGCAGATTAAAGCACACATTTTTTGTAAAAAAAAAAACATGAAATTACCAGTGTTGAGATTTTTTTAATCCAATTTTTTTCACTAAAAATGTCCCATTCGATCATTCCAGTAATACCCGAGAGGGATTTGACTAAAAAGAGAGATTCTGAATTCAAGCCAATCACTAGACTTGGCATATTATTGTTTCCTTTTGCTGACAACCATGAATTGAACCATTCATTTTGTCCCTTTTCAAGGTCTGAGATGCTTGTCAGTTGACTCCTCCTAATTGATCATGTTATTGTTTCTGAACTTTTGCCAAGAGGGATTTGTAATTGATTTTGTTACATTAATAATTTACAGATACTTTCATCAAGACAGTCGAACATGGCAAAACATACTTGCTAAGGATCATCAATGCCGCCCTCAATGATGAGCTCTTCTTTGCTGTGGCTGACCATACTTTAACAGTCGTAGAAATCGATGCTGTTTACACAAAACCCTTTACAACTAAAGCTATCATGAACGCCCCCGGACAGACCACCAATGTCCTGCTCACTGCAAATCAAAAGCCAGATTCCACCGGCATGTTTGTCTTGGCAGCAAGACCTTATCTAACTTCAATTTTCCCCTTCGACAATTCCACCACAATTGGTTTCCTGAAGTACAAAACCACAAAGTCAAAAGAAACAGTTGAGCTCCCATTGCCACCTTACACTTTACCAAGCAACCTCCCTGCATTGCAAGATACTGAATTTGCAACGGAATTCGCCAACAAGCTTCGAAGCCTCGGATCTCCTAAGTACCCTTGTAAAGTGCCCAGGAAAGTCCATAAGCAAGTGATCACAACCATAGGTCTCAATCTTCAAGACTGCCCTCCTAATAAAACTTGCAAAGGATTTAGAAACCAGAGGTTCTTAGCATCGATGAACAACCAATCATTCATTCGCCCTCCCGTATCCATCCTGGAATGCCATTACAAGAACCTCAGTATGGCTAACCTGTTCTCCAATTTCCCCGAAAAGCCACCCGTTCCTTTTAACTACACAGGAGTTAACCCTTTAACTGAAACATGAATGCTGAATTTGGCAGTAAGCTGGTGGTGGTACCATATGGCACGAGGCTAGAAATTGTGCTGCAAGATACCAATTTCTTGAACCCGGAGAACCATCCAATCCATGTTCATGGGCACAACTTTTTCATCGTGGGACGCGGATTTGGAAATTTCGACGCTGAAAAAGATCCATTGCATTACAATCTTGTGGATCCTCCGGAGAGGAATACGGTGGCGGTTCCAATAGGAGGATGGGCAGCAATCAGAATCCATGCAGATAATCCAGGGGTATGGTTCATACATTGCCATCTCGAGGAACACACGACATGGGGTCTAGCCATGGGTCTTGTTGTACAGGAGGGTAAAAACCCTTCACAATGTTTGATTCCTCCACCTGATGACCTTCCTCCCTGCTGAGTTTTTTCCCGGCTTTATGGAAGATTTTGCAGTTTGCTCTAGCCTTGACTACCTTCCAGAGTTTGTGAAAAATGTAGCATTGCAACTCATCTCAGTCTCTGTGTGTGTGTGTGTGCGCGTTTAAATAAATTTAGAGTTTGGGTTGGGTTGGGTAGGGAATTTGAGCTAAATTGGGCTGTCTATGATTATACAAGAGGTCTTGTCCTAGTGTATATAGTAATGGATCAAAGGAGTTCAAGTTTGTTAATCTAATGTATGCAATTTATAGAAACATGGGGTTTTTGTATCAGTTATTTGTTAGCCTAAACTATCACAAATTCATCATGGTCTTCCAAGGTAATGTTTGGGAGTTATTGACCAACATACCATGAAGGAGTCCAAAGAATGAAATATTCAATGAGACTAGCATGCAAAATAAAAGAATTCAACAGCAAGGTGGAATTTGATGCTATTTACAAATTTAAAGGAACTGAAACAAGATTAAAATTAAAAAAGAAAAGAAAAGATTAAAATGGTTGAAAGCAAAATAAACTTGTCTTATAATAATAGGGAGACTGTCTGGCCTAGAGTAGTAGAATGAAGGTCATTCTAAATTTTGTTGCATTTTTGGGCTAACAAGCCCTTTGAGAACAACGAACAAAGCAAAAATATATTGGGCCATTGTAAATGGAATTTATTGTAACTGGCCCAATTTGTGGATCTTGCCATTTGACCCACGAGAGAAGTTGCAAAGAAGGATTGCATATTTCTTCCCCCCGCCGGAAATTATTGTAGTCTACGTATTAATTTTTGAGTAAAGTTTATATACACTGTCGATGTATATATTATTACGGTTGGATAGATGACATATGAGCAAATTTTGAATTTCAAAATTTATTCATGTGTCATATATCTAATGATGATAGTATTTACACTGACAATGTATATAAAATTAATTCTTAATTTTTTTCAATATAAAAAAATACTTTTATTTGCAACTCCGGTACAATATCACTCTTGGAGGATGCAAATTTATACATGCTTTTAATCTGATCATTTTTTCTTCTCAAAATAAAAACCTCGATTTATTACTATGATAATTGCTAAAGCCTAAGTAAAAACTAAAGAACAAGAAAATAGGGAAGTAAGAAAATAGTTAAGTCCATTAGTCAAGTTTTTCATTTTTTGAGCAAGTCCTTTACACTCGGCTGACCCTCCACATGATGTAAACAGGTCTTACTAGCGGGAGCATGCGACCTGAATTTCTGCAAGATCCGATAAAAATTGTGGACCAATTATTTTGGACTATATTTTGGAATTTGGACCAATATTTTTGGACCGTCACTTTCCACATTTGCCGATAAAATGGCCCCGTTTGGCAAGTGAGTTTTGTGGATGTTTGTCTAAAATTTTACTGTAATTTACTGTAGAAGTTTTTTTAAAAATTTTTGAAGTGTATAAATTTTTGAATATTTTGAAATATATAGTTTAAAAACTTTAAAAAGTTTTGTGAGGTTACTGTAACTAAAATTTTTAAAAAACTTGTAGTAGACAAACTTGGCAAAAAACTCAAGTGCCAAACTGGGCCATCATCAGTGTTGAAAAATCAGAGGGTTCTTCATTTATGACAACTTCATTGGATGCATGACTTTCACTATCCTGCTGCATCCCCATCAAAGAAAACACTAGCCAGCTCTGCACACAACAATCTACTGCCTGAGAAAGATCAAAGATGGGAAGCAATTTATGGCCGCAACAACTTCACCTAAACTGCAACTTCTAATATTCTGTCATGAAATTCATTCATGGCCATGTAGTATTACATAGCAAGAAAAGAAAGAAAGAGGGTCCACTGTCTACATGATTAAAGGGCTTTTGGCTTTTCATTTGCTCGCAGCTTTAAACAAAGAAAGCGTGCGAACCCTGGGCTCGACTTCCTAAGCATATACTATCATTCTGTGTATCCTTTTTTAACAGATCATTTGTGTTTTGTCACATACTTATACCTTGTAAATTGTTAGCACTGCCACTTAATAATAAGGATGCATGGTTCCATTATCTTACAATGACCGTTTGGATTTTCCAGTTTTTCAAAAATAAGTTTTTCAAATACAATGTTATACTGATATACAAACAAAAATAACTAAAAAAATCTAATACAAAAGTTTTTCATATACGTTAATACAGTAAATTTTTTCAAAAATACACTCAAAAACAGCTAACTCAGACGAATTATGATAAGAAAATATTGCTGTTGGATATATAGATGAATTATATGATGGAGGATTTGAATTGAATATGCATGTGGTTGATATTTGATGTTATCCAATTTTTGGAAGCATTGAGACTTAAGTGGCTGTCCCATGAGCAAGCTGTTTGAAAGAGCCTAGTTTTGTGTTCCTCCTGTTCTTGTCACGTTCTCCAGTGGTTTGCACATGCCATGTCTTATACTAATATTCAGTGACATAACAGATTGCCTCTTGTGCATTTGCTGCTTCAATTTGTCGAAAAGCCTTAATCGATCAATTCTTCATGTTCCATCTTTATAGTTTATACTGCCTGTTAGACTGAACATTGGCCTAACTAGATATGATTAACGGTTTATTAAACAAAAATAAAAAACGTTGTCCTCAAAAAAAAAAAAATTCAGTTGTAGAATATTCTGACCAGTGGGTGAACGTATTTTTGATCAATCAATCCTTAATTCGTATCCCATTATGATGAAATTTCATTAGTTGCCTTGAAAAAGTGTAACAAATTTTTTTTTTTTGTTTTGTAATCCAAACTTCCAACCAAATCTTTTATCTAGCTGAGTAGGGAAAAGTGTTCCTATCTATGTTTAGATGAATTTGCAGGTGGATAGTAAATTTCTTCTGTTCTTTTTGGTCAGCAGATGAATATTTAACATTAGTGAAGAAACATTCACCGCTTGAAAAGGGTCAAATTCTGGTTTATTTTGTTGACAGTATTAATTAAATCAACATTCTTTGGAATCCCTAAACTTCCAGCAGCTTAAAAGAAAATTCTTGGTGTGGCAGAAGAGATTCTCCATTCCCAACAGCATAACTTATCATTATCTTCCTTAAAAACACGAAAAAGAGTGGACGATGCGCGAAGGAATTTACGGCTGTACGAAGTTATGATATCGATCATAAGAAATCTTTAACTAATTAAGAGACTATATGGGACATTAGACACAGTCTCTCCAATATTTCATGGATCATAAACAACATTTTATTTTGTTTAACTTTTGATTATTCCCATGTCACGTGCTAACTAGATGACAATAGAATTTTCTCATCTTGATTTCATGCGAATATTTTCTCAGCGAATCCCGATAGCCATAGGGATGAAACTAATTGCAAACAATTAATACTATATAAATACATGCAGATGAAGAACGACTTTCCTCTAACAAAAAAAATTGCTAATGGAGCGAGTTCTTGAAATCTAACCTTAAATTTCTGATATAACAGATTTGATGTAAAGTTATGAGTAAATTTTTTCTTTTAAGGCAAGTTATGAGTAATTTTCAACTAAAATTCTTTTATCATCAGGCAAACAAGTTATTAATCTACAGAGGTCCCGACTTCAAGTTAACAAAGGAAAAAGCAGGAAATCATTATTGATCCGCTTAAAGAAATGGATAATAATTCATGTGTTTTGCGCGTGAATATTTTTTCTCCAAATATATATAAAACCTTTAATGTACTGAATATGTAAAACTTTGATTGTTGGCATAATATTGACTAAGAAACTGTACAATGAATAAAATTAAACAATTGCTAGTTGTACAAAACGTTTATTGTATGCAAAGCAACAAAAAATTTATTGTGCATTCTACAATTACAAAAACTCTGAAGATGGAAAATTATCATATTTCAACTAAGTTGTTGGCATAATATTTCAACTATATAATGAACAAAATAAAGCAATTGCTAGTTATACAAATTGTTTATTATATACAAAACAACTAAAAGTTTGTTGTGCATTCTGCGATTACAAAAACTATGAAAATAGAAAATTATCACATCTAAAGTAAGTTGTGGCATATTTTACTTGGATTGTGATAATAGGAAGAGAAAGTTTTTTATAATGTGCATATAATAAAACCTGAGCAAAATACATGCTAAAACATTCTTATTTGGATATAACAAAATTTTATTAATTCCAATGGTTGTATACCTTGTCTGTTAGTATTTTTTTTTTATAATTATCAATAATTTTTTTGGAGTTTTCTTAATCTTTTAATTTTTATTTACCCTCCCACATCTCCCCACACCTTTCCCATCCCCAAGAATATAGTGAATTTAATCAATGTAACATAATATAGTGAATTTAATCATCAATTTAACCCTTTGTCTTCGCTTTTAACCTTTTGTCTTCTCGTTAATCGTGATTTTCATCTAAAACAATGTGTATATAAAATTTAGCTAACTTTAATTATCATTGCATAACAGTAAAATAATTGGAGATAATTTTGACAAATACAATAATTGAAGACGAGGGGGTGAATATAGTTGTAAATGGGCAGTCTTTTATTTTAATTACCAATAATTTTGAGATGTAATTTATTAAAACTTTTCATTTTTTTTATTTGTGCCATGATTCAAATGTAATAACTCCAATTAAAAGACATGAGGGTAATTTAAACATAATAAAAACTAAAATCAAAATATAATGACATTCCTATTGTCAAAACTCATCATACTTGTTATATATATAGTAACGATAATGAAAACAAAAAAGTGATTAGGCGTCCTTAAGGTTGCAAAACCAAGTATCCATAGAAAGTCATAATATGATGATTAATATATAGCCAGCCAACTAAGTGTTAGTTTCAAGTCCCTTTCGAAGCACCAATTCTCTCCGGGAAGTAATGATTTTTTCCCCCTTTGTAGATGTGAACTAGACTCCACTACCGTAAGGTATAAACTAACAATGACACCAGGAGGAGTGTCTACACACCTGGAAGTTATATAAATATTTCACAACTATCTCAATTACCTTTTTATCTCACATACATCACATCACAAAAAGTGATACAGTAATTATTTCAAATAATATTTCAAATAATATTTCAAATAATAATCTATCCAAACATACCCAGTATCTTCCATTTCCTTTAGACTTCATTCAATGGGGAGTCAGAAATGGAAGAGGACGCAGCAGATATCTTGAGTTGAGCTGAGGAAAATCAAAATGAAGTGAAGAAGACATGTTACTGTAAAAGACAGGTCATGCAAGGAAGTAACAGCAAAAGATTTACGATAAAAGTGAAAAGATAAAGTGAAGCAGCACCAAGAAACAATAGAATGTGTCCCCATCACGTCCTTTATCTGCAAAATCAGGCCCAGGCAACATATATATATGTCCAAATTATGCATGAGAATGCAACTTCAGCAGCTAAATTCTGCAGGAAGAGCACAGTGTATTTTGTCAGAATGCAAGAAGGGCACATGATGTAATGCAAAATCCACCACTAAATCCAATTCTCTAACATTCTTTACCTAAAATCATTGGAATGCTACACAAGATTTATGTCAAGAATACCTGTAACTCAGCAGCTACGTACCCAAAAGGTTATCACAACATGTGCTTCTACTCTTCTTGAACCCATTTTCTGAGCATGAAACTTAAATCCCCATTTTCTCAAGATGCTAGTAGCCCTGCACCATGATTTGCTCATCATACCAGTACATGAAAATCCCCATTCTGTTTGAGATTTTTAGGCCCCCAGATATAGGCTAGTAGTGCTACTCAACATAAGGGCAGACAAAACTTTCATCAATGATCAAACTCTTTACCCCACGCTATCCTCTGTCTTTATAGTAGTCCTTCAGAATCAGCCCCCCTTGCTCAATTTCATCTACATTTTCAATACCGCCTTTTTTTTAAAAAATAATAAATAAATAAAAAGACTAATTAATGATCAAAAACAAATCAAAGATGTGTATTTGCAGTACTATTAAATTCTGATATCGTATGATTATTATTAAGATAAAAATAAAAATTGTTTGTGAGTCCTAAACCTTGAAGGTGGGGGTGGCAGGGTGGTGGGTTCTTTTAGGCCAACAGTTCTCTCTTCTCATAATTAAAGGCACCCACCCCCTTAGTCCTCACTTAAGAAGCAAAGAAAAGCAACACCCCATTTGCCCACTACAGCTCTCAAAGCAATGTTCCGAAGCTACTTTCTCCTCTTCTTCACATTCCTCTTCTTATCCATCTATCCACCCAAGTTCGCCGCTCTGCCCCAATTACCCCAATTACCCAACCCCGACCCGGCTCCAGTCCAAACCCAACCTTTGGCTCTTCCCACCCCATCTCCTCCCGCCACAATTCCCGCCTTCCCAGAAGAGTCCAACGTCGACGGGTGTCCGTTGGACCTCCCAGACGACCTCTTCTCCGGGGTAAAATCAGCATGCGGATCCGGGGCAAACCACCACCACGACATGCCCGACCCGAATTCCTACTCGGGTCAGCTCCACCGGACGAGGTGCTGCCCGGTTCTTGCAGCCTGGCTCTACGCAGCTTACTCCGCAACAGCACTTCAGAGGACCACCGGCATTGACAAGACCACCACTCCTCAAACGGCGTCGGCCCGTGAGGTTGATATGCCACTCCTCCCGGACGACTCAGAAACCTGCGTGGACAGCCTTGAAAAGGCATTGGGGAACAAAGGGGTAAATTTGGCAAAGCCTAATGAGACCTGCGATTTTGTCTACTGTTATTGTGGAATCAGGCTGCATCCCTTGAGCTGCCCCGAGGCTTTTTATGTAAATTCGGTTGGGAAGCTAGTTGGTGGTGAAAGTGTGAAGAAGCTGGAAGAAGATTGTTCGAGCAGCAGTAGTCTTAACGGCTATGCTGGGATTGCTGGCTGCTCAAAGTGCTTAAACACTCTTTATCTGGTACGCCATCTAATTTCCCACTCTGCTCCTAGTATGTGTTTTTCAGTGTGCTTACTGTGTGTTTCTTTGAGGGAAGATGATTTTTTTAGCTTTGCTTTTTTCATTGCACTGTGTGGGTTTTCGGAGAAATTGGGAAAGTTAGTTTGTTTGTTTGTGGGGGGGTTTGCTTTTGCTTGCGCATGCCGTTTCCTGAGGACTGTGGTTGAATTTGAATTATGAATCTTGTTGCATTGCATGCATAGAAGCGCTTGTTTTCACGCGCTTGTGGTGGCCGGAGCCGCCGCTTATCAATTTTAGTACACGATCAGTTTGACTAATTATTGTACACGACCTATGTGTATATGAACGTCAAAAATGTACTTCTAATAGGATGTCTTCTCCGATGTAAAGTAGACAAACTGTTACAAAATGTGAATTTTAATGTACACATCGATCTATCACTTTAACCAATTTTTGTCTTCAATTCCTTGGATTAGGCAATATCCCTGCCCCTGCTATTCTTGTTTGGCGTGAATTTTGTAAAATTTGCATTCATCCGTTAGATTTAGTAGTCTACACTAATTTTCCCTCAATTTCTTTATGAACTTCAGATTACCTTCTAAAGATGGGAGTTTTATTGTGATCTTGGGTATATGAGCAAATTGCCATTTATATTTCAAAACTTAAAAAGAGGTGTATTATAACTCAATGGAGGTATCAAAGACCAAATGCCAAAAAAGTTTAATGTTTGTCCAAAATTTGTGTTGTTCAATGTTCAGAATGGGTGCCTTCTATGGGATGATGGACTATTTAGCAAAACCTATTTTCCTGATATTCTAATTTCCTTAATTCCCTTCCTCTTTCTATTTATGGAACTTTATAGCATCAAAATAGTAATTGTTATGATGGTTTGGTTTTAATGTCACTCTAGCCATCTATACCTACTCCAATAAGTTCCCTTTGCTAACAAATAATACTACTGCTACTTCAAATTTCTCACCTACCCACTTCTTTAAGAGCCACACATTTCCCGAACCCTCATTATATCCTTAATTACAGTAAGCAATCTATTGAGGTTTCCTAACTTGTTACATCTCTAGTAATTATATCTATTTGTATGTTAATTATTGCTCTAGCTATTCTCGCAATAAAGTAATTCATCCATAGTCTACCAAGTTTTTTAGATGGAAGGGTATTGACATACTTGAAGCAAATCATCCAACCAAACCTAGAAATGCGCATCTTGTCATTCATGATTGGAACAGAGGAAGAATTTTTTTTTTTGTGCCAAGGCAAGTGGGAAGTGAGTAATGCTAAAGTAGTTCACTGTTTTCTGATGTGTGAGTTTTGGGGACTTGCATTGGTAGCACCATATGGTTTTGTATTGACTTGCATGAAGATCCAATAACTAAGTGATCAATGACTCTGATAGCAGAACTGTTATATGGATACGAGAGAAATCTCCTCTGAGGAGCGGCTATGGTTTCAGTTCTTGAATTACTCAGAAAAATTAGCGCACCATCTTATTTTAAGAGGAAATGCACTGACTGATCTTATTCATGGCCAGGCACGGATTGATGAACTGATCTTGGGAGCTATAGATCCCACAAAATTCTGATTGATGAACTTGTATTTGCTCAACGCAATATTAAATTCAAAAATGGCATTTCTCCAAAGTCAATAATGTGTTTGGTTGTTGATGGCTTACCAATTGCAAATTGCACCATGTGCTAGTATAAATGTCAACGGCGTACACTGTGGAATCTGCTTCTGGGTTGTCTTTGTGATGTGCCAAAGTTTTGCTGGTCCTTGACTCGCACTGTTGTTGCATTACAAAATCTAATCTTCCTGCTTGAATGTTTATACAGCTTCTTGAATGCATTGAAGCATATCAAGGGTATCTTGTATTTCATTATCATCAAGTGTTTACGTGCCGGTTTTTGTACTTACTAATTAGTATCATTAAGTGCCTGATTAACTATTATACTGTCTGAATAAGTGCAGCTGAATGAAGACAAAGTCGGAAACGCAAGCACGTTGGAAGACAGGACAAGTAAGATGCACAGCAAGGATTGCGAGCTTATGGGTCTCACATGGCTTCTCCACAAGAACAGAGCTGCTTACCTCCATACAGTTTCTGCTGTTTTGAGAGCCCTCATGTTGAGCACCGAGGGGACTTATCCACAATCCTGCACTCTCAACAGCGATGGCATGCCTCTTGCTGTCGATTCTTCGGAAATCTATGATCAATCTTCGTCGACACTTCTGCATAAATCCTTGTGCCTGTACTTCCTGCTACTCTCTTTTTTATCCATCATGGTTGTTGTGTGAGTCTCATCAGAAAGTATTAGTTAGTCTGCAGTCGCTGTCTGTACCTAAAATTGTACTCCTGGTTGAGTATCTTCTGTACCAAATGTGCCAAATTCTTTGTACGGATGAGTGTAGTTTAGTGAAATTGTAGTTCTCGAGCAGTTTAGCAAATGGTAAATAGGCAATTAAAAGTTGAAGAGATAATTAATCCTCTTTTGACCGTCTCTGGTTCCTGCCATTGATGTACTACTCTGGTTAACCGGAGCAAAATCTCATTTATTTGATCACGTTGTTTTGCAAGCCATGGGATGAAGTTTTGAATGTCGACATCTTGATATCTGAGGGTACATTTTCAGTAGATTGATTTTCATCCATGCTAAACGGAAATTCTCCTCATGATCATTCACATACCTCCTTTTTTTCAGGGGCAAAAGAAAGACATCAATGCTCTACTTAAATAAGCATATCTGTGAAATAAAAAAGGGTAGTTGAATGTGTTTTCTAAACACAAATGCTTCCGTTTCGATTGGCCTATTTTACAAGAACAAGTTTTTTAAATACAATGCTACAGTAATACATAAATAAAAACAATTCAAAAAACATCACATTCTTACAATATATCAAATATTTCAAAAACATTTATAGTAAAAGTTTTTCATATACACTGACTGTTACAGTAAAATATTTCAAAAACAGCTAATCCAAACAAAAAATTTTTGATATATTTTACAAAAACAACTAATCCAAACAAAAAAAACTTTGATCTACTAGGGCCGCCGAGCATTTCAAATATTAATTAATAGTGTGTGAAAAAAATGGATATAATGCTTGTTGAAGTACATCGTTATCAACAATTAGGCTCAAATTTTTTTCCGCTTAAGGAAAGCTTTTTATGCATAATCAGCTGGAAATAAAAGGACAACACTTTCTTAAGCGCATAGTAGATAGTACAATTTGGAAAAAAAAACCTGGAAGCCTTTTCACCCGAAAAAGAAAAAGAAAAAGAAAAAGGCTACCATAAGTGCATGGGCCTTGAGTTTACATTTTTAGCCATATTAAGCAAATGTGGTAAAGGCAAGCCCAACTTGTTTGTGGATGAGTAAGCCCAAAGTTGGAATAGTAATTCGGAGCAAGGAACAAAGCTAGCAATTTTTCTTGGTCAAACCCAAAAAAAATAAAAAAAATCATTTTCATGTACAAGAAATCGTGATAAGCTATCATTTTGATTTAACTAACTTCAGTTTATTTTACTTAAGATTATATTAAATTGTTAATATTTCATCTCTTTTCCTATTAATTGCGAGGGAAAATTTTGTACAAAAAATTATTACAACGAGAAACACAATGCACGTGCAACGCACATGCTTCAATACTAGTATAGTAATTTTTCTTGGTCAAACCTTTCCTTTATCTAGACAATGGCATCCTTTTTATTGATAAAAATGATAATACCATTACAACATCGGTATTAATGGTAGAAAGTACATCAAATACAAATATGATATAGATACATATAAATTTGAAAATCAAACCACAAAAATATTTGTTGATAATCCTCAGAGGCAGGTGGTCACATGTGGTCATCAACTTTTTCCATTGCAACCTGCATGTTGTTTAGGTTGCATTTCTCGGCTAAGCCCTTTTTGCATTTTGCAACCTTTCTTCCCATATATACCTCATTACTGTGCTACGGTGCTTCACTTCTTCCTCACTTCAAAATCTTGGCTTTTCTTAGAGTTTTTCTCTGGCCGTTTTCCTCTGATTTTATTAGCTATTCATCTCTTTGATGGCTGCCAACTCTGATCCTCTGGTCTTTGGCCGAGTCATTGGTGATGTGGTTGAGATGTTCGTGCCATCAGTCTCTTTGCTTTGATGACAAAAAAGAAAAGAAAAGAATGTCACCAATTGCTCTGATGTCAAGCTATCTCTTGCTGCTTTTATTTCTCTAGTCATCGTCGGTGGAGAACTTGAGGAATTCTACACTTTGGTTAACATCTTTCTACCCTTTTTAACCTTGTCTTTATACCTTGTCAATATTTTTCTAGGGCTTTCGATCATCAGCCTTCTTTTGTTTGGTTTTGTTTTTTGTTTGTTTTTTACTCTTTAAAAAAAAAAAAAACAGATGATCCATACAAATACAGGTTTCCTATGTCTAGATCAAATGCATGTTGTTTTTCTTTTGTTGAGATTACTATTAATTTTGCGTAAATTTTATTGGTGTAAGTGACGACAAATCCAGATGCTCATAGTCCAAGCGAGCCAACCTTGAAAGAGTGGACGCATTGGTAAATAAACCTTATGAGGGACTTACAAAATTAAATTATTTTTTAGTGTTGTGGTGCTTTTATTTTTCTTTTTTTCATCTTTCAACTTTTAATCATTTTGTTTTATTACCCCTAGCCTAATTTCATCCATTTTGAAAATTTTTCCTCATCATACTTTGTGCATCTCAGGATTGTAACTGACATTCTTGGTGGCAGCATTACTTCTCAAGGTAAAACTTTGCAATATCTAATCTTAATAGCACAAGTTATACATGATAAAAGCATCTGGACCTGTCAATTAAAACGGAGAAAAATTTTTCAGCTCCCATGCATTCATGCAAGAGGTCAATAGCCATAGATTATCTTTTGTTAATTTCTCCTAATCTTTTCTTGTTTAATTTGAAGTTTTCACAAGATCATTCTTGATCTAAAGGAAAAATGGCTTTACCGCCACCCTTAATTTCTTGATCATGTTCATCAATTTCGTCCATGCATCACGTAACAATTTAGGGAGGAAAGAAAAAATAACATACGCACTTGCACACACACATACTGATTCTTTAAAATATAGGTCGGAAGTGTGCCTCTTGTGCATTTCTCCCAAACTCCAATACCCTAAGAACTGAGTTATATGTTTCAAAAAGAGCAATAGAGCCAATTGTCACATCCCATTTTGCATAGACGTCAGAAAACTTATAACAAAATAGACGTCACAACTTATTATATTATCATTACAAAACTTCACTACGAGTCCAAAATTCCACTTCCAAACTTCTACTAACCCTAAATCATTTGTTTGGATATACTATATCACAAACTACAGTAGATTATTGAAGAATCCCTAAAGGAAGTTATTGAAGCATCCCCAAGGAAGATAACAAATAGCATGACCAATTCTTAGATAATATGAATACCAATTATATTTACCTTGTATGTTTCATTTTAAAAAAAAACCCCTAAATTGAAATTCTTTACTGAATAGTTATGTTCTTGAATTACCTGAAGATTGCTATTCAACGTAATATACCACTTTTGAATGATAACAAAATGGAAATACATGAAATAAAATGTTTTATTAGTCAAAAATTAAAAAAATTTGTTAAAGATAGAATCTGTAGCACAATGGCTAAGAGGTAGGAATAATTGTTGGGGCGGGGGGGTAGGATAGGGCAGGAGGTGAGGGAGTATACCCTCGTCTCATCCACCATCTCGCCATTTATTAAAAAAATCACATATATATATATATATATGTATATACATATATATAATTTAATTAATTATAAACTTATAATAATAATATTATTAGTTATAAGTATTACATAATGTATATTAGTGTATCTAATATAATAAATATTATCAATTATACTAATAATTATACATGCATACTAATAGAAATTGTTAATTAATTATGCTAAATTTACTAATACATTTATAAATTTACACTTAACACTTTTATTAGCCCCCGTGGGGGAAGCGAGGTGGGGTAGGAGGAGTGGGGTGCAGGGAGCAAGGTAGGGCGGGGGAGGGAGTAATAGGTAGCAGGTCGGAAAAGATATTCGAACTTGACTCAACATGCAGGAAAGATACTCGAACTAGAGTTCGATGCATTGCTCACAAAACTCAAGTTCGACTTGCATAAACTCGAGTCAATGTGAGTTTTATCGAGTTTGAGTTAGAAAGATTTGCAAATTTCATTTTTCTTGACAATTTTTGAGCAAAAAAAAATTGTTGCCCTTTAAAAAATTTCATATAACCTGAAACATTTCGTAAATTCAACCACTCTTTTGGACACAAAGTTAATTTTATAATAATAATAATATATTAAAGAATTAAAATTAAAAAACTCAATAAGGCTCGACGAGCTTTCGATCCTTACTAGTGGATATTCGAACTCGACTTGCTAGACTTATTGAGCTACTGGAACTCGACTCGAATTCAGTCAACTCAAGTTCGAGTCGAGTTTTTGGCCCTACTCACGAGCAGTTCATTTCGATTATAACCCTACTTTATATTCCATATTGCACAAAATTATGACACAATTATAACATCACATATTCAACAAAAAAAAATATTATTTAACTAATCGTGTCCCTAACGATTTGAGATCAAACTGTTCGTTAAGAACTCGGTTGGTTTACAATCCAAATCATCACAAGCTATCATTTGTCGGAAAGATCTTTTTATTTCACTAGCTTCAGTGGGCGAATCATCTCATTATCTTCATGATCAAGAATCTGCAAAAACAAATACCCAATATCACGAAAGACCCAGGGAAAGAAATTATATTGAACGACCATAGAAAAAGCTACTGGTCAAATGATTAAATCATGCTAGTAGATCAAAGTTGATCGCAGACTTACATGGCAATGGTATAGATAATTGGGTTCTACAGTGGCATCAAAAGGATAAGGTGCGTCATTTTCCACCAGATTAAACTTAACCACCACCGTAGTTTGGTATCCAGGTTCAATCTTGACCACATTTTTCCATGTTTTCTCGTACGCTGGAATATCCAGCAAACTTCCTGTGGCATGGGATGTCACATTGCAGGCAATAGCATCATTTTTCACCTTCATGCATGTTGTAAATCCAGCCAAATCCACCAATTGCTGTACCTTAATTGCTTGAAACTCAGCCAAATGAAGATGCAGAGGATGATTATCCCCAGTCAAGTTTATCACCTCCCACACCTCGGTACTTCCAGATTTTGGTGTTTCTGTCACAGGGTCTACTAATCTCTTGCCATTTATTAATAGGTGTGTAGGGTTCCCTGTGGCGCTCTGGTACTCATACATGACTATGTACCTCTTAGTTGTTGCTTCAGTGATTGAACTGGTAGCATAAGTTTTTAGACCTTGTGAAACACTTGATTTATCATAAGGAACTGGAGCCTCTGGCTTGATAATAAACTTCATAACCTTGCTAGTAAGTTGATCCGGAGAAGTACCGTTGGGATAGGGGTAAGGAGCATCATTAGTCAACATGATTTCACTAGCCTTTGCCAATGAAAAGTCAACCACAACATCAAAAATCTCAGCTGGTGCTATGAGAATGTTCGATGAGGTCACAGGAGATGGAAGATATGATGTATCGGAGCCGACAATGATAAATGTGAGGCCATTTGTCAAGGAGAGACTGAGATATCTGGCATTGGAGGCGTTGATTATCCGAAATCTATACTTTCTCGGTTGTACCTTGAGGCACGGCCATGCCTTACCATTAACAATCATTGCATCACCAAAGTATTCTGGTTGCCACTGGGGATGGATTGTGGGATTGTCACCAGTGTAATTCATGTACAATGATCCATCCATGTAGAAGCTGCGATCGAAGATCATGAGATGTCGGTCGAATTCAGGGCCGGAAGGAAGGTTTAATTTAGCTTCTAAGGCTGGATTCTTGATAACAAAAGGTGCAATTAGGCCGGCTAGGAGGTTAAGACGAGTTAAACCCAGGGCATGATCATGGTACCATAAATTTCCAGCATGTTGTACGTTAGGGTACATGTATGTTGATTGGGTCCATTTGGGTCCGTTCTCGCGAAAATTGGCCGTGAACCATGCTAGAGCGTTGCCGTCGCTTTGCGGTGGGTGGATTCCTCCGTGAAGATGGACCACGGTCGGGACACCTCCTTTTTTGGGTATGGCAGTCGCGATCGTAGGATCCCATGGAAGTATGTGATGATCAGGTAGGTAATTTAGCCAGGTGACATAAGTTGGTACTCCTTGGATGGCCTCTATTTGTGGACCTGGAACCGTTGCTGTTGCTGCCGATGTTCCATAAGCAAAGACAGTCGTTGGAGGAAAATCACGATGAAATTTCTGCAAAAAGAACCATATAGTATAATACTAGAGAAAGTTATTAAACATATGTTAGAGTTAATTGATGCAACATAAGAGCACAAAAATATTGTCGTCGACATTGTTTCCAAATATGGTTTCTTGATAGTTGACCTATTATTCAATTCAAAAGGGTAGTCATTTTTCGAAAAGGTACAAACTTTGTGTAAATAGATGGTTGTCGTCTTGGTAAAATACATAGTTATAGACACAAGAAATCCATCTTGAGATTACTATGATGCTTGGTGCGTTGGTGAATTTATCAAAGACTTGTTTTAATTCTTGAGATGTACTATTAGAGATGAAAAGTTCACGTACCCAAGTGGTTTTGTACATTCCAATAGTCAGTTTTCCTGGTTTTGGTGCACCATAACTAGGGGTGTAGCCCAGTAGCTTAGGAATTTGTGGAAGTTCATCCACGTACATTTGCAAAGAAGCAGCTATCTGATGAAGCGTTGCTTCCGTTACCGGTGGAGGTCGTGCTTCTGCGGCACCGATGATACTCAAGACCATAAACAAGCTTAATAAACTGATCACTTTTGGAGAAATTAAAACCTTCAAGGAACCCATTGAAGATCCTGTGACAAATCATGAAATTTCACATATTAGTGAAAGAACAGCTTTAAAAAATTCTTAATTATAAGTAGAGAGCCGACTATGCCAAAGTTTTTCCTTCACAAAGGGATAAACTTCAAGAAAAAGGCAGTTCTCTTTTACGAAATCACCTTACTTTTCCAACAAATAATGACCAGCTTTCGCTTTTCGAAAACTGCATTAAGTTGAGTGATTAATCAGTCTAAACATAAAATACCTACACCTAGGATGATAATCGTGTCAGTATATGTGATCATTGACATGACGACAATGGTCAAAAATTTCATCACCATTCCAGACTACAAGAGGGATTTCATCATCATCAACTTACCTCGATGAACAAATAGAAAAGACAGAAAATGAAGGGTTGATGAAATAAAGAGTGTGGAGAGCACAAGTTGGAATGACTAATTGGTCTACAAATGCCTCATCATCTTCCCCCATATATAAACAAGTGAAGCAAAGGCACAAAGTCCACACACACACGTTAAAAACTTTTTACAAAAAAAATGTTGCTTGTGCTCAAAACGCGTTGCATATTGAATCTAAGGAAAATCGAAATTTGGTTAGTCAAAACCTGGCTATTTCAGCTTTGAGTATTAAAATTAGTTTCTGGTTTTGGAATTAACCCTCCGCAGATATGTCCAATTGTAGGCTAACTAATCAAGATCACGATCTAAGTTTTGTCTACTTTTTTTTTTTTTATGAGATGGATCACATTAATTCGATTTTAAATATTAGCCAGGAATATGACGTCCATTAAGTTGGATGGAACCTTCCATTATTATTGAAAAGGGCTTGTAAATATAGCGACCGGCACTTGGAAAAAGAAAAGAAAGGAAACAAATTTTCCAAAATTTTTACAGCTAGATTATGGTTTTTTACAGTAAAATTTTTATATTTTTTGTAAACACATCTTTCAATTATCTTTTTATTTCACATACATCTAATCGCTACAGTATATTTTTCTACAAAACTCCTAAAAATAACAATTTAATTGGGCAAATATAGTTGACAACAGGGCAACTAAAAAGTAATTGGATTTATAAGGTTTCAAATAAAGTTGACAACAGGGCAAGAAACTTTCTCGACTTCTTTTTTTCAAACATGCCTCCATTTTCCTCCAAAAGGTTGACAATTAATCGGAGACACAGTCTCATGCCTCTTTTAAGGGTCCACAAGTAGGAAAGACGAGGTCGTCGGAAATACACCGAATCCGGGCAAACCATGGAGTATGTGACAATAATTGGCAAACTTTGGTCTTTAATGATTTGAAGTTTTACCAAAAAATAAAAAAAAGTTTTAAATAATCAACTGGTAAGTTCCAATAGTATACATTATAAATCATTCAATCATTTTCTTCTATTCTTTTACCAAAGAGATTAGGTATAAAACACAGATGGTGAAAACTTTTCCTTCAGAATTAATGCTCAGATTGATTGATTGACTGCCTCCAATTTTGATAAGTATTGTAAAAAAAATTGTGAAGGTAGATCTAGTGTAATGCAGAAATTGCATCCTTTAATGTGTGACTTGGATTAGAATTATTTTTGACATCGCATTTTACCCCTTTACTTGTTCTTTTCTTTTTAGTCTATTTTGGTTCACACTTTTTTTTGATTTTCTTGTTTGGTTCACGGATGCCATCCAACCCATCCCCTTCCCTCCTCCCCAAAGATAATGCATAAAATAGAAGAAAAAGGAAATAGGTTATCTGTTTGTTTCAATGAAAACCATCTTCCTAGAAAATAATTTCCTTAATTTCCACTGTTTGGTTCCAATTAACCCAAGGAAATTCATCTCCCTTGTAAAATTTTTTCGTTTAAAGAAAGCTTTTATGCATAGTTAGGTGGAAAATAAAAAGACAGCTCCTTCTTAAGCATATAGTAGAAAGTACAATTTGAAATAAAAAACAGAAGTCTTTTCATTTAAAAAAAAAAAAAAGAAAGAAGAAGAAAGGCTACCATGGGGGTATGGCCCTTGAGAGTTGAGACCACCTTGATAGCCATGTTAAGCAGATGATATTGATAAACATAAGCTCAATTCATTTGCAGACGAGTAAGCCCAATATTTGAATGCTAATTCGGAGAAAAGTTGGCCATTTCACAACGCAAAAGAGGCGGCAACTTTTCTTGGTCAAACCTTTCCTTTAGCTAGACAATGGCGTCCATGCTTTTATTATTAAAAAAAAATGATTACATCAAACACGAAGATGATACAGATACATATAAATTTAAATATCAATCGATACAACTGATCTGAATAGTAACAAACATGACTATAGCATTGAAACTTCCATAAGGGTATTTTTCATACAAATGAATAAATAAATGCAAAAGTTTTAGATCATATTCAATAAACGTGAGAAGTTTTAGATAAAGAAACAGTTTCAAATCTAAAGAGAAATTTAGATCTGATTCAATAAACAATAAACATGAGAAGTTTTAAATATAAGAAATCAGATTTAGGAAATCTCCTATATCTTACAAAATAAATGACAAAAAAAAAGCTTCTCACAATGTCGTCCATGTTCATCATAAAATCCAAAAACAAATTCCAAGGACTATGAAGGTTTCGAGATTATGAACTTGAAATTATGCCTGAACATGATCGAAATGCATATTTTCCCAAGGTGGCTAGAATCTGAACGGTTTTTGGTGATAGAGGTAGGGATGCTGGGGTGCAGGATAACTCTCTTAGTTGATGATTAAGGACATTTAATTTGAATTAAAACTGGACCAAAATCCATTTTAAAAGGGACGAATAGAGAGGAGGTATCTATTTATCAGTAGTTGATTTTATTTAATTTCTGGTTGTAAATTTTTTTTCTTTTTTAATATAGAGGACCAACTCATACACAATTGAAGACATAAAATTTGAAGCGTTAGTCCTGCGTACACAATCTTTTTATACGAATTGCCTGAGCACAACTTTTGGGTCCTGCCTGATTACATTAGTACTCGCACTTGTATAATTATGGCTTGCTCAAACTTTAATGTGTGAAGAAAATATAACTGATTCCTGAAAATGCTAAATGTATAGCTCTACAATGTGAAAGTAGGAGAGATTACAAGTATATATGACGCGGTTTCCTCTTAATGGGTCTGTATTTTTCCCGTTCCTTATGAATTGGCTCTCTACGTTTCTTTCTCTACTTTCATTTCTTCATTTAAGTATCCAAATTGCCTAAATTGCCAAAGCTAGTTATAGACTCAGTATTATAACAGTTACAACTATTTCAACAGAAGATAACATTATTAAATTAGCTCATGGCATTTACTGATTGTTATTTAGAATTTGAAAATTCAATTATGAACAATTGTGATTCTTGTAATTCTGATTTCCAGTATGATAGCTTGGGATCCATAAGTTAATGGATTCCACTGATTTCAACCCTTGTCCAAGTAGGTATAACTTTTTCTAACGAATAAAAAGACCTTGCCATTCTTTCACCACAATGAACTTCAAGATTTTGCTCTTTTCGACGTCAGTCTATATGAAAATCATTACCTCAAAGATCTTTTACTGATGTGTTTTATTGTTTGATGATGTAGACAACAGTGAAAATCGCAAGAAGGATTGCAATTTCGCTATTAACACGAATGAGAATTTAGGACTTATATTGCAATTTCTATATATATATATATTGTCTTTTTCTTTATTCTTCCAGCAACTCACCATATAAATCAGCCGATTCAATCCAAGGAAAAAGTTAAATTTGAGTTGTTCAGATTCACATAATACAAAACTAACAAATAAATGGATCCCACCATATTGAACCCTAGCGGAAGAAAAGCCAAACCGTGTTAATGTTTTCCCCAACAAACTAATAAAACATGCAATTTTTTTCCTTTTTTGCAAATAGTCTGTCAGATCCTGCCCAAGTGATCTACTTCTTACTCTCTTGTTTGTATCGTCCTGTAAACAGTCGCAGATATCAGAGCCAAACCGTGTTAATCTAAGCACCTTTTGCATTTTGCAACCTGTCTTCCTCATCAACGTGCTACGGCGCTTCACTACTTCTTCACTTCAAAATTTTGGATTTTGTTGGAGCTTTTCTCTAGCCATTTTCCTCTGATTTAATTAGCTGATAATCCATTTGATGGTTGTCAACTCTGATCCCCTGGTCGTCTTCCGATTCATAGTTATGCGGTTGAGATGTTTGAACTATCAGTGAGCATGTCTCTTTACTTTGATGACAAGAATGTCACCAATGGCTCTGATGTCAAGCCATCTCTTGCTGCTTCTGCTCCTCTAGTCACCATCGGTGGAGAACCTGGTAAATTCTACACTTTGGTAAACATCTTCCTTCACTCTATAACCTTGTCTTTATACTTTGTCAATATTTTTCTAGGACTTTCGATCATCAGCCTTCTTTTTTTCTGTTTTTTGTTTGTTTTTTTTTCTCTTAAGAAACCCTTTTTGGCGGATGATCCATACAAATACGGGTTTCTTATGTCTAGATCAAATGCATGCTGCTTTTCTTTTGTTGAGATTATTATTAATCTTCCGTAAATTTTATTGGTCCAGGTGATGATAGGTCCCGATGACCCTAGTCCAAGCGAGCCAACCCTGATAGAGTGGGCGCACTGGCAAGTAAAACTTACGAGGGATTTACAAAATTCAATTCTTTTTTAGTGTTTTGGTTTTTTTCCTGTTTTCCATCTTTTAGCTTTTGATCATTTTGTAATTTATTGCTCCTAGCCTAATTTCATCGATTTTGAAATTTTTTTTTCCATCGCACATTGTGCATCTCAGGATTGTAACTGACATCCCAGGCGGCAGCATTGCTTCTCAAGTTAAAACTTTGCAATATCTTGTCTTAGTAGCACAACCTACACATGATAAATGCATCTGAACCTGTCAATTAAAAAAAGGAGAAATATCTTTCAGCACCCCATGCATGCATGCAAGAGATCAATAGCCATAGATTATCTCTTGTTAATTTTTTCTAATCTTTTCTTGTTTAATTGGAAGTTATCACAAGATCACTCTTGATCTAGAGGAAAAATGGCTTTACTGCCACCCTTGATTTCTTGATCATGATCATCAGTTTCGCCCATCACGTAACATGTTAGGGAGCAAAGAAAACATACATACGCACTCGCGCGCGCACGTACTATCCCTCTCGTGCATTTCTCCCAAACCCTAAGAACTGATATGTATATTTCAAAAAGAGCAACGGAGCCAATTGTCACATCCCATTTTGCATAGACGGAAGAAAACTTCTGAAACAGGAACCGAAACCTTTTACTGAACCCTTAGCGATCACTGATTAAATTTTTAGGATTTTGTGTACATCTTGATTTTGTAAATCACCCAAGTACATGAACATGGAAAACAAGGAAATTAAGGTGAAGCAAGAAGCTTTGAAAGTTCAGTTACATTTCATGTATTCCTAAGGGACACTTGCCATAGACTTAGGGAAAGAAGCCTGTAAAGCTAACATTTCAATAGATATTCATGTCAGTTACATTTCGTCTCCAGCCACTTGTCAATTTCTTGATAACACACTAACGCGTGGCTCCTATATCTTGCATTTCGATGTTTAAATGACCAATCCTTCTAGGTACATGTTTGAGTCGTCTATTTTATTGCACTGGTATGTCATTGAGTTTCAGGGTTTGTTCTTTTTTTTTTTTGGTTGGAAGTTTCATATTAGTCGTGCTTTTTATATATGCAGGCAAAGAAATTCTGAGTTACATGCCTCCTCATCCACAAGTGGGCATCCATCGCTATATAGTGACCCTGTATCGGCTGGAGGCACCACTAGGTTTTCTGTCACCGCCAACCACGCGTTCATGCTTCTCAACTAGTATGTTTGCCCAGAGCAACAATCTCGGGCCGTCGGCCGGTTTCAATAGTGTACTTCAATGCCCACCGTGAGCCCTCCGGCAGGAAGCGTTCACGGAATCAGTGAAATTTATGTTAGAACTTATATATGTGTGTTTGAAAGCTAGCCCTCCCCCTGAGAGAGGGTTTTCGTCTGTTTGTGTCCTTTGGTCCTTGATGATGTCGTGTTACTTTGAACTGTGTCAGTTGAACTTTTCTTGGTTTGCATGCCCCTTGCGAGAATCATGTTTGATGGATTTGGCTTCTCTGTTATGTAAAATAATCTTTTCTTTTCTATTTTTTGCTTGTGAATTATGGGTTTTGTCCGTTGATATATTCATGCTGTTATTAGGATCATTTGAACATTTTCCCTCGTTGCCTCTTTCAGAAGATACATCCTTATCGTTCTCGAAGGAAATGAAAATCAAGTAGGTCAATCTGTAGTACTAAGTACGAAATAATTTCCACTGTCATTAGTGGAGATCAAATAAATATTGTAGTGGTATTAAATTCAATATTATAGATTAAATACACATTCAGAAACTAAAATGTTTTAGTATTTAATGATCTGAAGTTTCAAATAATCGGCCTGTAAGTTCCAAGAGTATACATTATAAATCATTCAATCATTTTCTTCTACTATTTTATCAAAGAGATTAGGTATAAAACACAGATGGTGACAACTCTTCCTTCTGAATTAATGCTCAGATTGATTGATTGACATTTTTGTAAGCATTGTTTAAAAAATATATATGTGAAGGTAGACATAGTGATATGAAGAAACTGCATCCTTAAATGTGTAACCGAGATTAGAACTATTTTTGACATTGCATTTTACCCCTTTTCTTGTTCTTTACTTTTTAGTTTATTTTGGTTCACGCACTCTTTTTTTCCTTATTCTTTTTTTTTTTTTTAAAAAGATCAATAGTGATTTAATTTCTTGTCTTGTTCAGAGACATAACTAAGATATATAATGCACAAAATGGAAGACAAAAGAAATAGATTAAGTTTGAAATGGATTGTCAAAACCTACCACCATTTGCGTTGTCGGTGGTTGTACATCGAAAGATACATGGATAACTAGATCAAAGGACATGAAGCAGCATAAAACTAAAGGAACCCCAAAACTTAGAAACTATAAAATGAATTAAATGGAGAATTGTAGATACATCAGTCAAGTGTCCAGCTACGTGCATGCATACAATAATGTGAGCGTGTGTATATATATAGTTTATATGCACGTAACCATACATGTAAAATCCAGTTTTTGGTTTTCTTTATTGTTTCGATTTTAACGTATATACTTTTTAATTCGGTGGTGCTAGGAATCGAAGCTTCCTTTTCTTGTCTCCTTGGCGTTTACAATTTCATATGAACTTGCACCATGCATTTACATTTTGGTGATCTAGAACGTTTTTTTAAACTACAAAACCATAGTCGATTGGATGTGGTTATGGCCCATCAATTAATTGCATGTCCTTTTATTTTTCTTTTTTCTGGTAACGAAATAGAGACGTTGCAAAGTCAATATCTAAGAAAACTGGCAAGCATTATTGCGCTCACTTATTTCCATGTCTTGTTTGGCAAAGCAAGTTTTTGGTCGAGTTTATTTGTTACAAGTTTTTTGAATAATTTTAACTATAGTAATTTCAAAAAATTTCTTAAAATTTTTAAACTATACACTTCAAAATATCCAAAAATTTACACACTTTAAAAATTTTTTCTACAACTTCTACAGTAAAATTTGAGACAAACATCCAAAAAATTTACTTGACAAACTGCTTCTATATAATTTGATATCCCTTTATGTTCATCCTAGGAAAATGATGGCAAACCTTTGTGTGCAAGTGAATCGATTGCTTAGTAGATCCTCAACTTTTCTTTGTAGGTTTCTAGTAAACTATAAAAGTAAAGAATGGTAGAGCACATCAAGCATATGTTGCAAAAGCTTAATACGTTTCTTAGATGACTGTAAATCGATGGAAAAGCATTGCAGAGCAAAGAAACCATAATAATATTGTTTCAACATGAATATGAAAAAGTGGAATCACTATTAAGAGGTCCTCATTTCTAGTCATCAAAGAGATAAGTAAGGAATCACTATTAATTCTTTTAAAAAGAAAAATAAAAATATATAAATTAATGATTCATCTTTTATATATCTAGTACCTTGGCTTATATTTCAGAGATTATATATTTCAAGGTGCTTGTGAAACAAGATACCCTAGGTTGGTCCAAAAGCTAATATTAGCAATAATACTGTTTTGGCAATTGATCGATGTGAATCATGTAATTCAGTCCAACTGGATCAAATTGAAGTTCAACTTGTGAATATTCAATTTGTATATTTTTCATTTCTTAAAACAGCTAAATAAAATATTTTGAGACTCTTCTTGATTAAATAAAAAATATTAATAGCTTCATATAAATTCACTCTTAAATAATTTAATAGTGACCCTTAAGTGAAGAAGTAAAAACAATAATAGAGCACATGAAAGCAAAAATTCTAGATACTTGCCTTACTATAGTGTAATTCATATCAACATGTTCACTATCTTTATTTTAAAAAAAAGGGGGGGGGGGGGGGGGGGGGGGAACATGTACACTAACTGGACCGCTGAGTATTATTAAAGGAATTGAACGAGTCTCTTGTTTTATCAGTGTCCACTATCTATCTGCTTGTTTTCGACCTACCTACATTTCTTCCTAATTTCACATTTCAATTTCAAAATCTTCCATTATATTCGACCTAAGTTCTTTTGTTTTCACTTTAGAAAAAGGAATGGTTGTAGATGGCCAACAACTGTAAGTATACTTGGAAAAGTATTGCAGAATTATACATTTCCACGACCCCTTTGTCAAAAACTGGAGAACTCTATGATGTACATACCAGAAGAATCGAGTACCAATGACTTCCATTAGGTTTAAATCATTGAATACTGGAAAATTACAAGAGATTAGAACTCACGTACGTCATATATATATATAGAGAGAGAGAGAGAGAGAGAGAGAGATTAATACTCGCGGGCAAACATCTATTTTTCATATTTCTGCGGAATTGAAAGTCAACCCGGCAAGCTCCAAAATTCATATATGAGCATACAAAGTATTCTTTAGCATATCGACAGATAAATAACGTTGGAAGTTAGGATATCAATTCAATCTACACCAGTATAGCCAACAAGTTTTGGTGAATCAGCTTCCTATTATGCTACCACAACGTGATATAATATAATATATATAAGTTTCTTCAATATATATCTATATATAGACGAAGTCAAATATTCACTCGTCCACTAACAAGTTCAATTATACGGTTCATATTCTAACAAGACTGAGGGGCTGCTAGGGGATGAATGTTAGATACACCCATAGAATCTTTGACTTTTTTTTGTAGCTTTGCCTTTATTTCTCGAAGAAGATATAAATCGAGAAATGTTAATATAAAGGTAAATTACGCAAAACCCTTGAATTAGAATCTAACTCGTTTAAGTATACAAATTTTGCGAAGATAAACTTCCAAAGCTTTTCATGTATGCTCCTACAAGAAAGATATCTGTATACATAAGTAGGTAGATAATAATTTTTTTTTAACATAATAACTGGTGGCCTGATACATTGTCTAGTTAGTTCCGATCTCTGATGGACGTGACTAAAATATAATTAGCAAAAAAACATAGACTGTACTTAATTTCTTCATCACGGGCCTTTGATGAAAACGAGGATTACGTGTTAGGCTATCCAATACAGATGAGTTTGGGTAAAGGATTATATTCGATTCATGAATGCTAATTATGATCATCTAATAGAATTTAGTTTTTGTGTACTCAACTAACTTATGAAAATTGTCAACGGTAGATTTCCTTTCTATGAGATAGGAATTAGCCATATCCACGTAAGTTAATTAAAAAGCAAGAAAAAAATGTCTGTACAAATTGAGTTTGATTGTGGTTTCTTCCCACTTGAGCTGGTAAAATTAATTTCTTACTCATGTGTAGCTTGAATGGTTGAACAAGTAATTAAGATACTGGAAATTAAGCAAGAAAGACCTCCAACTTTGCCGCCTAATCTGTGTTGCTTGTAAGGAAGAGTTGTTAGGTGTTTCTTTAAGCCAAGATTAACAATTATCTTGAGCACTTTAATTCCCCGTATCAAAAGAGACACGTTTTGTCATTATTCTTGTGTTGATTTTATTGCTTTCATTGTTTCAGTTTTTTTAATCAATCTAGTACCTGCGGAATCTTTAGCCATGCATATATATATATATTCACCATTTTGCCACTTTTACTAGTATTAAAATTAAATTTAACCGTGAGTTATAGTAACGTGAGCTTGAAGGATCACGGATTTTTCCTTGCCGGTAGAAGAACCAATTAATTTTGTTGCTTTCATATTAAAATTAATCTCTCTGCAAATAATACACTTTGAAGTTGGTATCATCAGCGATATGGTACGACAAGTTAATGAAAATGACTCAAAACAATTTGAGTATTGGATAGACACACCAAGAATTAATAGTATTGCTTGTGGTCAATGAATTAATGCATGTTCCTATGCAACAAGCTTCAAAGGCCGAACCACAACATTGTCTTCATGATCCAATATCTGCGAGGGAAAAGATTCACAAACTTGAGCTCATAAATGGCATGAACAGATGAACTATGGACTTAGCCTCACAATCATTAACCCTGTAAGCTCAAACCCTTTGTAGCATCAAATGGATAAGAAGCAATATTCTCCACCAAATTAAACTTAACCACTATTGTTGTAACGTCACCAGGGACCATTTTTACGACATTTTTCCATGTTTAATTTTCTCGTATGCTGGTACGGGAATGAGCATTTTAGTTGCATGACCGGTCACGTTGCATGCAATTGAGTCATATTTTGTGCCTTATTGCACAAAATTTCGACACAATTATAACATCACATATTTAACCCAAAAAAAAAAATCATTTTCACGTACAAAGAATCATGGTAAGCTGTCATTTGCCCTGATGATCTTTTTATTGAACTAAGTTCTTCAGCGAGCGAAGCATCTCGTTTTCTTTATGGTCCAGAAGCTGCAAAAACAAATACTCAATAGCACGTAAGACATAGAAGAAAAAAATTAAATATATTAGAGGACCATAAAAAAAAAAGTTACCAGTCATGTGATTAAATCATGCTAGTAGATCAAAGTTGATCATACACTTACATGGCAATGGTACACAAAATCGGGTTCTACAGTTGCATCAAAAGGATAAGGTGCATCATTTTCCACCAGATTAAATTTAACCACCACAGTACTTTGGTATCCAGGTTCAATCTTGATTCTTGACCACAATGTTTCCAAGTCTCTTCTTTTGCGTTGGAATATCTAGCAAACTTCCAGTGCCATCGGTAGTCACACGCTTCTTTATAATACACTAGATGAGGTATGAAAACTGAACCTTGATATGGACTGTCACGTTCACACTGCTTCCTTGTAAAACATTAGGTAGAATTTGAACTCTGACTTAGGGCACGAGAAAATTCTAAGAGATTCTTCCTAATCATTGAAACCTCTTCTATTAGATGACTGTGCATCGACACGTTTGAGTTTCATGTTTAACTTGTATTGCATGGTTCACGAAAGCTTTAGTCTAGTATCATCGTGGGCATAGGGCAGCTGAAAGAGTTGATAGGGAAAGTTTTATTTTTTGGGTTCATACAAAAAGAATAATTTTACTATAAAAACTATATGGTTTGCCAATATTAAATGAGAGACATATTGGTTTGTAGAAGAGTTGATTGTTTTCTTTTCAAAAATGAATAAAATTGTCAACTTTACAGAAAGATGGTATCTAAAAAAAATAATCTTTCTTCTACACTGTCAGTGTAAACGTGTTGGATGAATACCACATCATCTGAATTTGAATTTGGATATCAAATTTTGTATATGTGCCTGCATTTAAACCTACTAATATATACACTGTCAGTGTATAAAAGATTTACCAAAAAAAAAAACCCCTTCCATTTTGCTGAATGTTGACGCAGGCGGCCTCAGGCTTTGCTTGCAAGAGTTAACCTGGGAGATCTGGTTTAGTTCATGCATTTGTTAGTAAATTCAGTGTATAAAAGATTTTTTTTTTTTTTTTTTTTAAAACCCCTTCCATTTTGCTGAATGTTGACGCAGGCGGCCTCAGGCTTTGCTTGCAAGAGTTAACCTTGGAGGTCTGGTTTAGTTCATGCATTTGTTAGTAAATTGGACTGCCTTGAAGCCCAGCAAAGGCCTGCAGGAGAAATCGTCAATGGAGTAAGCCCAAGCCTCAGAACAGCTGCAACTGTTGTCTCCTACGTCTTCCTCTTCTTCAAGTTTAGTCAAGGCCTAAACTTCATGGCGGGATCAAATAAAGGTTCATAATGACTCCAAGTCCATCAACATCAGCAGCCAAAATCTGATTAAAGCAGGCCATCTAAATTTACAAAACCAATTTACCAACACAAATGGAATATATGCTATACCAATAAGATATAATTGCGTTTAAAATTCTCGAAAACCCATCTACCAGCACAAGAAAATAAACTAGAAATATATAGGTTATGGTGGTGTACCACAGCAACAATAAGACATAATTGCTTGCTTAAGAAATGTATGTTAGCAAATCAGTATTGGACGTTAACCAGGTTTTACCGGTAAAGTAACACTGGGTTGAGTGAAACAAGGAAAAGAGTGTTAGTAAGATATTTCGAGTTTAAAATCTCTCACTTACACAAAAAAAAAAAAAATGTCGACAGAGTATCCTTAAGAAATCAAAATTAACTATCACATTGAAAAAAAACGCATTCAAGCGCTCCTCCGTCCCACATGCGAGCTTAAACAATCTTTTAAATTCCTTAAACAATACGAGCTTAAACAAGCTTCAAATATTAAGTAGAAAAGATGAATATCATTTTATATACCATCTTTTAAATTCCTTAAACAATCCAAATTATGGACCTTGATCAATTATGAAACCAACATACGAGCTTAACAACTTATTCTGTAAAATCAAAAGTCTTATGCAATAAACCGGTTAATAATTATTTTTAAAAAAATGCTACTAGAAGAGAATTGGGAATAGCCAATAGGCAGTAAAATCCTAGCATATTGTTATTGTATAAACATGCCTTCAACGTTTTGTGAATCCTTAGTTGTTCTACATAGGATCGAACGATCGGAAACATGGTCCTTTCAGAATAGATCGGTAGGAAAGGATTCAAAATTGTATCACAAATTTCCGGTTTTGAATTTTGTTGTTGTGGTTAATTGTGTTCTTGAGATGACTAGCCGTTGATTAGAAATATAGAGTACATCAAGGACTAGGTTTATTTTCATTGCATTCGCTTTAATACAATTCAATGAAATTAATTTAAAAATTATTTTCAAACATCAACATCATTCGTAAAATATTTTATAGCATGTATTAGTCATATACAAAGTTTCGTATGAAATTGACTAAGTTTCACCATCTGATTAATCATTACTTATTTTATTATAATATCTACTCATTTGTCATCATTCAAACGCTCAATATAAATTGACTGTCGAAATTTTTAAAAGAATATGAATTTTAGTATGTTAATTTAGAGATCAAAAGAAAAGTAATAATATAAGTCGATGATTTCATAAAATTAGACATAAATAAATAGAGAGGTTTCTAATGGAGAAGAAAAATAGGAAAGTACCACCATTTCAATCCAACAAGGCAAAAACAAAAGGAGAGAAAATTACAAAGAACTGTAATATTTTGCAATAATTGCAAGTTAATCAAACGTAATAATTGTAATGTCTACCCCTTCACTAAGCACATGTATTGGTCCACGTGGCAATTCTTCATAACGAAAGAGAAAGTTCAAAAAAAAAAGAAAAGAAAAGGTGGAGCTCTCAACATTCCCTTTTTCCCAGCTCAAATCTTCCTCAGACAGACTTTCAGTTTTCACCATCCCAAACAAAAGCCAGGAAAAAGATGGCAGCTCAGCTCACCGAAACGTATGCATGCGTACCCTCAACAGAAAGGGGTCGGGGCATCCTAATTTCGGGTGACCCGAAATCCAATTCCATCCTTTACACAAACGGGCGATCCGTTGTTATCCGGTACCTTGACCGCCCGCTTGAAGTCGCCGTTTATGTCGAGCATGCTTATCCAGCCACCGTCGCCCGGTACTCCCCCAATGGCGAATGGATCGCCTCTGCTGATGTTTCGGGTGTGGTTCGGATCTGGGGGACCCATAACGACTTCGTTCTTAGAAATGAGTTCCGGGTTCTTTCGGGTCGGATTGATGATCTTCAATGGTCACCTGATGGGTTGAGGATCGTTGCCTCTGGCGAAGGCAAAGGAAAATCTTTTGTTCGAGCTTTTATGTAAGTGGGTTTCCGAAAAAGCTTTAGCATTTTTTTTTGGGTCGTCTGAGCTTTGTTGATGGAAATTTGCCAAGCTCATTTGTCATTTATGCGAAATGTTTAATCTTTTGCACTGTTTCTTAATGTACTGTGGCATATACCTCTACCAGTTTTCTTGCATTGTTAAATTTGATAAAGAAGAAAGCTACTCTTGCAAAAGTTTGTAGGAAATCGGTTAAGGGATCATGTATTTTGATATATTTAGCAGGACCCTGAAATTTAATCCCAAACATAGTTGCTGGTTTCGCTCAGGCATTCAAGTCAGTGCCTTTGTTTGTATCTTATTTTTGTGGTGTTTGTGAAGGTGGTCTCGAATATGTATGTGTTAAGTTGTAGTAATAAACGCTGAACTGACTCGTGCAGGTGGGATTCTGGAACTAATGTTGGAGAATTTGATGGTCATTCAAGGAGGGTTTTGAGTTGTGATTTTAAGCCAACAAGACCATTCCGCATTGCAACCTGTGGCGAGGACTTCTTGGTGAACTTTTATGAAGGACCACCATTTAAATTCAAGCTATCTCACAGGTTCTTATCATTACTGTTATTAAGTGTTAGAATCAGTGAACGGCTCTAGCCTTCTAGGTAACTTTAGAAATAATTGGGGGCATTATTACTGCTAAATGATGCATCTGATCGGGTGATATCCGCTAATCTGGAACAAGAGGAATCTGCAATCATTTTGGTACAGACATTGAGGTTATACATGTAATAGCTCAACACTGAGGTAGGCACATAGGAGGGTGTAGAAGCAGGTCCCTCCTGTGCAGGAGGCCATAGTGAAACAGAAGTTTGATGCTAACTAGGGGTCCATACAAGAGTTGACCACAAATAAAGGCAAGGGGGAAATCAAATCATCTTAAGTTTTTTGAAACAAAGCCATTTGATATAGAGCTTTTGTGCTGAAATTAATGAACTTGTATCCATTATAAAATTTGTGAAGCTCGACATTTAGGATTCTCACACACAACTCTGACAAAAATCTCCAACACTGAAGCCTGTAAGTGTGTATCTTGTTTCTGACTGATGAAGACCTTTCGCTAATGCATTTTAGCATAGAACGTTCCTGAGCATTTCATCAAATAGTTCTTGGTGGTACCACAAAAATGATTATGCTTTTCATGTAGTGGTCATCTTCCTAACCTGCAGGGATCATTCAAATTTTGTCAACTGTATAAGGTTTTCTCCAGATGGCAGCAAATTAATTAGTGTCAGCTCTGACAAGAAGGGCATGCTCTACGATGCCAAAACTGGGGACATTTTAGGAGAGCTGTCATCTGAGGATGGTCATAAAGGTAGTATATATGCTGTAAGCTGGAGTCCTGATAGTAAGCAGGTAAACCTCTTCTCCATTTTCAATTGCTTTATCTTGCCTGATGAAACTACAGCAGTTCCCCAGTGAACAATGGGAAGACAAAAAGATACAGGGATTATTAGTTTCAACTTAAAATGAAGCTCACTAGCATCCTAAATATTTTAGGTTTTTCAATATTAGTTTCCAAAACTAAATTTTGGAGCGAAATACTTGCGATTTCTGTGCACTCCACCACTCTGCCCCCTTAAAAAAAACAAAAAACCAAAAAAAGTTCCCTTTCTCCAGGACTTCCCAGAATTAATCCTGGAGAAGGGTACAACATGTGGAAATTGATGGTTCTGCTGCACAGTTAATTGGTCTTTGATGCTTGCATCAGCTTCCATCATGCAACAGTATGGCATGAACCTGATCTATCAGGTTCTTTGTCATGTGGATTGGCAAGCAATTTATTTGGAAGCGGGCATTTTAGAGTCAAGGGTCAATAATACATACATCATTGAAATGCTCTCGTTAGTGTTTTATGTTCTTATCAAGGGTGTTGGACAAATATGGTTTTTGTGATGAAACAGATCCACAATTGACTTGAGCTACTCCTTCACGCCTTTTCTTTTCAAAATATTTTATGCTCACCTGCCTTTCGTGGAAACATTTTTTGGTTTATAAAATGGTTGTCAGGAAATACAGACTTTTAAGAGAGTCTAAGGTTCTTGCATTAGTCAAATTTTGCAGTTTTTCTATTCTAAATTTAATTTTTCTTTCATTCTTTCGATGTACTAACTGATCTTGCTTGCATTTAAGGTGCTAACTGTGTCTGCTGACAAGACTGCCAAAGTATGGGAGATTTCTAATGGTGGTAATGGCAAGGTGAAGAAGACATTGACTTCTCCTGGATCTGGTGGAGTTGAGGACATGCTAGTTGGATGTCTATGGCAGAATGATCATATTGTCACTGTTTCTCTTGGTGGGACCATTTCTCTGTTCTCAGCTAGTGATCTTGATAAAACTCCAGTCTCATTTTCTGGACACATGAAGAATGTCAATTCATTAGCTGTGGCTAAGAACAACAAAATCATATTGTCTAGCAGCTATGATGGTTTAATAGTTAAATGGGTTCAAGGCATGGGATATTGTGGTAAATTAGAGAGGAAAGTGAATGCTCAGATAAAATGTTTTGCAGCAGTTGAAGAACAAATTGTTACATCATCATTCGACAACAAGGCAATCTCTCTCTCTCTCTCTCTCTTTTCCTTCTGTCTTTTAATATGCCCCTATTTTGTGTTTGGGTGTTTTTCTGTGTTACTGTTTTTGCTTTTTTGGGCATGAAGCAGGGGAAGTGTGTTTGTAAAAGTAGTAATAGGCCCAAATTTAAGGTTTGCCTGACTCTAAAAAGGCTTTCCCAATGTTTTAAGCGGACACTTTTTTTTCCCAAACAAATTGTTTCCTGGCACGTCAAGAAATTACTTTTTTGATCATCAAGCATATGGTATGGCTTTACTTGTTGATTTAACAGGTTCATTTATTCTGGTAGCACCCTGTCATTCTTTTGATGAGTTACTACTATAATGGAACAAAAAAGATAAAGATCTTTTAATATTCCTCCACAATCTCGAAAGTCTAGTATCATACTTGTTGGCGACATATCTGCTTACATGCGTCATATATTCAAATTTCTGTCCCCATGTTCTCTCACTTGTGCTATTGTTACTTCTTTAGATTGATTTCTCGACGTATTTCATGCACACTTTGAGTTTTCATCTTTCTCGTCAATTGTTTAGAGAGCTGAGCTGAATATGAGGACAAAATCGACCAGCATCTCACTTAAGAAATCAAATCTTGACCCTATTTCCTTTTTCTACATTAGTATTGTTCAACAACATATATTCTAAACCCTTCCATTTCTGCCTTCTGAAGTTAATATTCTGGTAAACTTTGATTATAGACTTTCTTGATTGTTCAATCTATACTTTGACTACTGAGAAGAAAGTCAGGCATCTTTCTGATTAAATTAAAAGAATTAGTGATGTTAGAGGGCATATAGGTTCTTAATGCTTACTTTTCTACTTTCTGGTGTAGATTTGGAGAGTTCCTTTACTCGAAGATCAGTGCGGAGATGGAGATTGTATTGATGTTGGCAGTCAACCGAAGGACTTGAGCATTGCCCATCTTTCTCCTGAAGTGGCCTTGGTGTCAATTGATACAGGAGTAGTCCTCCTTCATGGTACGCAGGTGGTGTCAACTGTTAATCTTGGGTTTCCTCTAACTGCCTGTGCAATATCACCTGATGGTACTGAAGCCATTGTGGGTGGTCAAGATGGTAAGCTGCACTTGTATTCTGTAAATGGGGATAGTCTTACAGAAGAGGCTGTTCTTGAAAAGCATCGGGGGGCTATTACTGTCATTCGTTACTCTCCAGATGTTTCCATGTTTGCTTCAGCTGATGTTAATCGAGAAGCTGTTGTGTGGGATCGTGCTTCCCGTGAGGTACTAAATCAGGATCTTTTTCATCAGTACATAGTTTGCTAAGCATGATCTAATTATGGCAGGATCTTAGCAACTTTGAGTTGAAGTTAGAGCTCTGATGTTTTTGTTATTAACTTCACCTCAAAGAAAACATCTTGAATGCTTGAGGTTTTTCTAATGATAATTCATTGAGGCTAGTATCTGAAAATGATTTAATTACATCTTCATTTAGGTTCATTTTGATACCTTGAGTTTCATGCTCAGCTAATTTAGGCATTGGATAGCAACTAATCTTGAGTGTAAAAGTTTAGAAAGTGAAGACATATTTAGTGTAGAGAGAGATTTTTTCTAATAAGTTGCTATTGTTCATGTTTGATACTTGTTGAAACATAAGCTGTTAGCTCCTGATTAACCAAATAATTTATTTCGTATGTCTTTGTGTCATTTGAGATACCCAAATTTTTCGTTCACGGAATCATCTTAAATTTACAAAATTTCTTATTGTATCAAATATCTAATGCGAATGCTATTGGGCTTTCTATTTTTTACAGGTAAAGCTTAAGAATATGTTATATCACACTGCCCGTATAAACTGCTTGGCCTGGTCCCCTGATAGCAGCATGGTTGCTACTGGATCACTTGATACCTGTGTTATTGTATATGATATAAACAAGCCAGCATCGAGCAGAATAACCATAAAGGGAGCTCATTTGGGTGGTGTGTATGGATTAGCATTCACAGATGAACGGAGTGTGGTTAGTTCTGGAGAGGATGCATGTGTTCGCATGTGGAGGATAACTCCACAGTAATCGACATAGTTTAGAATTTATACAGATGCCAAAGTAGCAGACAGTGTTCAGTGTGCCGCTTTCTATTTTCCTTCTGGGTTTTCTCTAGATGCTTGGCTCAGTGGTCAAAGAAAATTGAAATTGGAAATCCAACTGGGCCGAAGGTTTGATATAGCATGCTACTTCAGTTGTTTCATGCTCTGTTAACAGCCTTTATAGTGATATAATTGTTTGCTTGAGGTGTGCCACGTTTGCTGCATGAAGATGGGGAAGATTTCGGTACCATTTGAAATCAATCTCGCAGGTGAAGATTTTGGACACAGACAGAAAAATTGCTGAGTTAATGGCTTGCAGAGATGTTAGAGGTGCAGCACTAAAACCAGTTGCATGATACCTTCCGATGAAATGGACTGCAGGTTGAACAATGTAGAACCTCTGGTGATGCAAGGATTTGTATTTCTTCATTTGCTTTTGCATTTCCTTGGGAGCTGTCTCTCAAAATCTCTAGGATTTTGAATTCAAGTTTTCTGGCTTGATTTTGCTTCTTTCGGTCAATTTGTATCTAGTTTCTGGAAAATTGTTGGTAGCGTAATCAAGTATGATCATAGAGTCGTTGCTTAATGCTCAAGTGGATTTCTGGTACTCCTCGTATCTGAGGTGGTCTTGTGTAGTTATGGTTTCTCTTTGGTTTGTTGGGTAACGTTGGTTTCTTGAAATTTTGATTGAAACTTGCCGATAATCGCAGCCAAATTTTATGGGAGAAATGTTATTTGCACTTCATATTTTGTTATTTACAGTCCCACCATTTGTTATATCATATAGTCTAATAAATGAAAACTATATAATAAAAATTACAGTGGAAGTGCAAATAAGAAAAAAAGGGAGTGTATGGGGTGAAAATTCAAGTACATATCTGGTCGTTGATTTCTATCTTCATCCGTCTGACAAAGGATACTAATTAGCAGAAGAACCTCTCTAAATTTAGAGTACCATCCACCATTCAATGTTGGTGATGGTACGATGTCTTATCTGTCTCTGGCCAGCTTTTAAACTTATCTATAATGCTCACTTTCCAGATTAATTGAAATTTTCTTTGTAGAAAACAAGAAGTTCTGTTCTCCATGCAACCCAACGCAGCACGCAAACTACTAATTCAGAAATTCCTTGCCTATTTTTCTGAAGACTGTTTCTGGGTTTATTTTATTTGGTGATTTCTTGAAATCATGAATTGGGATCAGAACTTGCAGCAAATGCAGACCCTGAGTCCCGAGCCCCACTCTTCTCCTTTCGAGGCTCTCAAATCTTAACAAAACAGGTTGCAGAATATCTGCCAAGAGGCTTCTAACATGGACAAAAATCCTGTTCATGAATGGACCAATCCAAGTTGCATAATTGCATCTACGCCTAGAGATGATAGAAGGATCATGATCACGAGACTACCAATTTGTACTCATTCTTCCTATGGTCCAGTCCAGACGAGTTAATCATTAAATACTGCAAGCTTAAAGTCTTCCTCGTGCTTGACTTTATTTCTTTTTTTTTTGGGGTTAATTTGACCTTTACAAGAGCAGAAAGAGGTTTTATTAGGTTTTAATTCTCAAACTTCTTTTAACATGGGATGAGAATTCGATCACCAAACTATGAATACCAATTGACAAATAATTCCATTGTTACCACTTCCCAAGCAAACTCAAGCTCACAAATGCCACACCGCCAAACAGGTTTTTCTACTTGTGTGTTTCATTTTCTAAGAGCAAATGCAACTGAGTGAATCTTCTCATCTCTCTAGAATGAAGTGGAACTGAACTACAACATGCTAACGAATTTTTAACATCACTTGTATATAAATATATGTTATGATTTCTATTAATCTATTTCTTCTATTTAGTGCCTTTAAACCACCAGATAGATAGATAAGCACACAAAAAAAATGATACCGTTCTTATTTTGTGTCCTTTAAACCATTACAAGGATGGTTCAAAATCGTGGTCATGGCTCGGACAGTTCCACATCGATATTGGTATATCAGTCGCGATTTGGGTAAGACACAAATTTTGAAATATTTAATATTTTAAAAATTGTAAATAATATAAAAAAATTATGATAAGCAAAAATAATAAAAATTCGAGTTGATTTGAAATAATTTGGAGTGACTCGATCGTTTCTATCTATCTGAGAGATGTCTCGGCCGTGTTCTCAATAACTCAATCAAGTTCTTTGAACCATGATTACAGCAGCATTAAATGGACAAACCCTTTCTATTTTTATTCAATCTACATGTTTTTGAGGGGAGGCAAGAAAACAAGATTGCTCCTGCTCTCTAATAGTTCCAAACTCAAAGTTGTCGGGATCAACAAAGCGTTACCCTCCGGGTTATTCTAGGCCTCCTTAGGTCCGCCCCTCCCTCTAGTGTATGATAGATTAGATTATACAACAATTGTGGTTTTCGAAAAAAAAAACAAAGCGGTACCCCATAATTGCCTTCGTTTTCTTATGACCAGACAATTATTTCACGTATCCTCAATCAGCTGACTCAAGTCAGTTGGATCATCTATCGGTCAAAAATGAGGGCCGTTATGCTTATGGACCCCCTTTTTCCTTTGTCGTCCAAAACAAAAAAATATATATATATAAAGGAAGAAGAAGAATAGCGAAAAGCTAATTACCATAACGACTTTTGCATCAGAATGAAAATCAAGCTGTTGTCATTATTATTGTTTGTTTTCTTGGGTGGTAAAAGCCATCAAGCCATCAACCCAAGTTGGCTAAGCTGATGCTTCTTGTCCTCAGGAATCTCATGACTTCAGTTAGAGACTGAGACGATTGCTACTGGCGGAGGCAGACCATGGCCATGGACAACCCCGCAAAACCGGACCCAGCCACCAAGTTGCAGAGTTCTACGGGACCAGATGACGGCCGATAATGTGGAGGACTCGTGATTGATGATGTAGGTGCGGTGCAGCATTAACGAACATGATCATCCATTAGGCCGAAATTGGATAAGCTCAGTAGTACATTGTGATGTGAGACTGCGACTTAGGATTGGCAGTTAATGGCATTGTTCATGCTACTGTGAATTGATGTCATTCTTGAATGCTAAATCTGAATGCATAAACAAGATATTTAAAAAAAAAAAAAAAAAACTTAAACACAATAGTCTATTTTTTTCTGGTGAGCCTCACACATATTATTAGAATGGATGTACATTTCGTAATCCGTGCCGTGTGTATATATATATATCAACTCAAGGTCATAAACCTTTCAGAAATTATCATTGCTACTATAGTGGTTCTTGTTCTGAATTTACTACGTACTAGTACCAGATAAGATTAGATAATCTTTTTTGATTAAGGCTTCCTAAATTTTCCTTTATTTTTTAAGACATTTTCAAGAAAATAATCTGTGTACATATAATTGCTGGTTTCTATACTTTTGATGTTTTCTAATTAATTATTTTCCCGATAACAGCAGGTTCAGTTAGCTAGTCCTTTTCTTTTATTGTTATTTTCTGTGTTTGAACGTTGTTAGGGTCGAATATATTGACCTTTGACAGCTTCCCTACGAGTTTTTGTCCGTTTTCATCAAAGAATATAATGCACAGACAATGAAGTTTGTAAGGAATTATGATCTCCTCAACATGCTTAGTTTCTTGTTTAAAAGAAGTAAATTATTCCTCCAGTTCTTGAGAAGATTACTTTATATTGTTTGCTTTCATTATCGGGGATAATGGTCCAAAAGGTGTTAAGGTATTAATCTAGAACATTTACTGGAAAAAAAACTAGTATTTATTCGCTATTAAATTACAATCCAAAAGAGAAATTTTACTACAACTACGTAATAGTTGTTAATAGTTGTTCTGGAACGATATAAAATTTTTTTCAATAAAAAACGTTCAAACTACTAGATAAAACTCCATGCACTGTTACTCAAAAGAATATCCCCGCTGCTAATTAGGCAAGTAGGCAAACATTTGGAGAGCGTACAACTCTTTCCTCCAAGATTTTACCCAAATATTCAAATAAGTGTATTGACAAATTGTACAAAATTTTGTCTTTCTAAATGTTTTTGTTTGGATCGTGAATTATTTGTCAAAATTTATTTGTTTGCATCATCAGTACATTTTTTTTAAAATCTTACATATATCATATCAAAAAAATATTATAATATTTTTTTCAAAAAAATTATTCCAAATATTCTACTATTCAAACATGCATGAAACCAAAATCTAATACATGCACATAGTTCGTCACATTACCTTTAATTGGCTTTTCAATTAAAACACTATTACTAAGGGAGTATTTTTTTAATAAAAACAAAATCTGTATTGTTAATTTTATTCCAATTTTGAACTTAAGAGACAGAAATCTTTATGTGCTTATCTATGTCTTGTACTATTTTCTTACTCAAAAGAAAAGGAAAAAAAAAGGCTATCTTTTTTTAAGGCAAATGCAAGTTGCCCGCTCTGTCATCATCATCTATAAATAAGGGACCTCACTTACTTCTCAGTCACACACTTAAAACATTTTGTTTGTGATAACAAAATGAAGATGATGAGTAAAAGCTGTAACGGCAAAATTCTGCTTTTGCTGCTAATAACTACTTCTTTAACGTCAATAATTTCGAAAGGTGCTGCTGCTGCTAATAATGCAGACCAAGAGTTGGAGTTTCTGAATGAGGAGAAGCTCCACTTTCAATCCCCAAAAGGGATGTTAAGAAAGACTTTTCCAAAGGGTTTTGTCTTTGGAACTGCAACTTCTGCCTACCAGGTTGAAGGCATGGCTGATAAAGATGGCCGTGGACCTAGCATTTGGGATACATTCATCAAAGCTCCTGGTACATAATTCTACTGGGAGTACCATTTACTGATGCAGAAGAAAAATTTTACTTGCTCTCCGTCCATGAATTATTCAAACCTTTCTTGCCAAATTCTTTCTTTCTCCTCTTGGTTGATCTCTTGATATATATATATGATGTTTTAACTTGATAAACAGGACGTGAACCCAACAATGCTACTGGGGAAGTGACAGTCGACCAGTACCACAGATACAAGGTGGGTTAACAATTTCATTCTTTCTTCTTTTGAGTTCTTTGGCATGCCAAAAAAAATAAAGATTAAGAGACGTGAAGGAATCAGTAAAAGATATCCTCTTAATTTTCTTGGTTACAAGACGTGAAGGAATCAGTAAAGGACATCCCCTTGATTTTCTTGGTTACTACTAGGACTGTTTGCAGTTATCCATTAGTCTAAAGAAGTAGATAAATTTAATTGCCTTTAATGCAGTTGGAGATAACATTGCTTTCACAAATATACGAATAAAGTAGACAATTAGAATGTGAATGCCAGCGAAACATGATGGTAGATTTTGCTATTCTGAAAACAACAAAAAATGTGTTTGGTAAAGATACTCTTGGAAATAATTGTGGGAGTGGATTCCGGAAGATTTTTTCATTAAATGGGAGGAGGTTGGTATGTCACTTGTCACACCTAGAAGACAAATTAATATGAGGTTTCATATGTTCATGTTCATCTGGTATTCTTTTCTGCGTGAATAAACCAAAAACAATGCAGAATTGGCATTTCTATTTTCCAAATTGTTTGACTACATACAGGCGAATTAATCAATAACATCTTTCTCAACCGACAAATGACTGAGGAAGGAAAACTAAATGTGAATTTACTTCTGATTCTTGTGCTTCTATTTCCTGGAATATAGTATATATTCTGGAGCTTAAAGTGTCTTCCTTGTGAACAGAAAGATGTTGATCTCATGAAGAGGCTGAATTTTGATGCTTACCGATTCTCAATTTCCTGGTCAAGGATTTTTCCAAGTAACTTTTACTTCTTATAATTCTGCAATTTGAGGGATTTGTTTGCATTTGGTATGATATTTCTTACACATGTTTATCCAATGTAGATGGAACTGGGAAAGTAAATTGGAAGGGAGTTGCTTACTACAATAGGCTGATAGACTATATGCTTAAACAAGGTAAATGTTGTGACTGGCTTATTACATAGACGAGGAAATAAAGATTGTATAGCATTTGATATGTGGAATTCACAAATTTGTAGGTATTACACCTTATGCCAATCTTAATCACTATGATCTCCCCCAAGCGCTTCAGGACAGATACAATGGGTGGTTGGGCCGCGAAGTGGCGTAAGTTCGAAATTGATTGGCCATTTCATCTATCTCCCAATAGCATACAAGGATGAATGGCCTTGGCACTTGAATATGTTGCCTTTTCTTGCACATTCTAAATTAGATCTGATGTACATTTTGCAGGAAAGATTTTGCTGATTATGCAGAGTTCTGTTTCAAGACATTTGGAGACAGGGTGAAGAATTGGTTTACATTTAATGAGCCTCGAGTCATAGCTGCTCTGGGATATGATACTGGATACTTTGCACCAGGAAGGTGCTCCAAAGCATTTGGAAATTGCACAGCTGGAAATTCTGCAACTGAGCCTTATATTGCCGCCCATAACCTCATCTTGTGCCATGCATCAGCAGTTCAGAGATATCGCGAGAAGTATCAGGTTAAATCCATGTTATTTCTTGTGATTTGGAATTGATGTTTTGGAAGTAGATGAGCAAGTATTTACTGAAAATCTTGTGCAATTACAGGAGCAGCAGAAGGGAAAGATTGGCATTCTCCTGGATTTTGTCTGGTATGAACCTCATACCTACTCAAAAGAAGACAATGATGCAGCTCAAAGGGCAAGAGATTTTCATTTTGGATGGTAAGAATTTCATCTTCTAAAAAAAATATGTGTATTGTGTAGACAAGAAAAACAAGTCATTTGGATTTCTCATATGCATAAACCACAGTAAGCCTAGCTGATTGCAAAAGGCTTCTGTTGAGATTTGAGACATAGAAGATCATGGCCTTTTATCATCCATACAGGTTTATGCACCCACTTGTATATGGTGAATACCCAAAAAATTTGCAAAACATAGTAGCAGATCGGCTACCCAAGTTCACTAAAGAAGAGGTGAAGATCGTTAAAGGCTCATTTGATTATGTGGGGGTAAACCAGTATACCGCCTACTACATGTATGACCCGCATCGAGGACAGCAAAAAGATCTTGGCTATCAACAGGATTGGAATTGCGGATTTGCTTGTAAGATGCCCATCTTTTCACGCTTTCTGGTCCACGTTTAAGATTTTTCCTTTTAATAAACTTCTGCTTTTTTGTCTCTAACTATAAACTGTGTCTTCCCCATTGAACTACATAGATGATCGTAATGGGGTGCCAATTGGTCCAAGGGTAAGTTTCTGCAACATGGTAAATGGTTTTGTAGCATTCTCTTGAATGACGAAAGAATTAATCAGTCTTTTTTTTTTTTAACACCTATAGGCTTATTCTTACTGGCTTTATAATGTACCTTGGGGACTCTACAAAGCTGTTATGTATGTGAAGGAGAAGTATCAAAATCCAACCATTATACTAGCAGAAAACGGTACGAGTAGGACTTCAGAGAATTCTTTTACAGCCTATTACTAGTTCATGAAGTTTGTGTCAGCAATGGCTGAATGTACCATTACTTGGTGTGCAGGAATGGATGATCCAGGGAACCTTACCCTTCCTGCAGGCTTGAAGGATACAGCAAGAATCAGCTATTACAAAGCCTATTTCGCTCAACTCAGGAAGACAATGGATGATGGAGCTAATGTGATAGGTTATTTTGCCTGGTCATTGCTTGACAACTTTGAATGGAGATTGGGTTACACTTCCCGTTTTGGCATAGTATACGTCGACTTCAAAACCCTCAAGAGGTATCCAAAGATGTCGGCTCATTGGTTCCAGAAATTACTTCACCGACAGCCCTGAATAGTTTTACTTTTTTTCTTTGTTTTGGTTGGTTAGAAATTGCCTTGTCATAGAATAAACTTTGATTGGAGGGTGCTTTGTTGATTACCGTATCAGACCTACCAACTCGTGACTGTGCCTCTTCACCAGCCGGTATCCTTTTAGTAATAATCACGAGGATTTTCTTCTGCATTTTTACTACCTTGCCAAGTTTGACAGCTATTATAATAATAAAGCAATTAATATTTATAATTTAGAAAACTAATAAAGGCACTGCTTTTTTTAAAAAAAAAAAAATCCCATCTGGTAAGGATTTTCTTCACTAAGTACGACTCACTTTAGCTTTCTTCCTTCATATGGACAAAAAAAAAAATTGAGCATGTGACTTCAATCTTTAAGCACTCAAGAAATTGATGCTAATTTTAGTGACAGAAAAACAATGGTGATATCTGAGGAAACTGAGCCATTTGCTCGCTAGTAAGTATTTTGGAAGCAAAATGGGTTAAAAACAAAAAAGTCCACGGTAGTATACTTAATATACAGAAAAATTTCTCGTGGTTTCAAAACATACAAAACGACACCTCATATTTTGAACTAAATTGTAAACTAAAGTAATCCAATAAACTTAACGAAATTCGGTAAATTTAACAGAAAATTTAACGGAATCTGATAAATTTAACGGTAAACTTACGGAATCCGGTAAGTTTAACAGTCGAAACTGTCATTTTCGTTAAATTTATCGAATTCTGTTAGTTTACAATTTAGTTCAAAACATAAGGTATAATTTTGTATGTTTTGAAATCACGAAGGGTTTTTCTGTATATTAGATATAGCACTTGCAGCTTTTTTATTTTTAACCAAGCAAAATATAATGACAAGAATTACTGTATACAAGTCAAAAAGAAGACAAAAGGACTACATGCCACACTAATCTATCATTCGGGCATGAAGTTGTCCGACGTTCATCATGAATGCCTGCTGACATACAGGACTCAATTACCTGTCCCAAGGATAATTTACAATAGTAACTCTTTTAACTATTTTGACCCCTGAAAATGAAACAGAACAGAAGCAATTATTCTTCAGCTATGTACTTCTTGCTCCATGTGCTCAGTACAGTCGGAAGATCAGGCTTATTTGCTTACACACAATTGTTATCGGTTTTGAAATGATACTCTACAGTTTGTGAAAAACTTTTAGTTCGGTTAACATTTTTACACAAGTTCATTAACCGATGATATCCAGAAAGCACCAGTAAGAATAGTTCTTGTTAGTTGTCATCAATTGAGTTGCGAGTGTTGCATCTTGACTATGGGCGTCAGTCTACTAGAACTAAAATCAATTAATATATTCAACAAGGTGAGAATTAAACTCGGGAAAAGAAGTTCAAAATACTGCTCTTTTGAACAGAACTATGGCAATTACTACTTCTCTTCATTTTCTTCTCTCTATGAACACTTGTGTCCTCTTCAGTAGTCTTGACAGGCTTAGAATCCACACTTTGCTGTGAATCCGGAGTCGGGTACAACATTTCTGAACTTTCAGTCTCAGTAAGCACTGACACTTGTTCAATTGTACTTTCTGTCTGCTTCAGCAGAATATCTTCCATATTTCTTTTCTTGAATGGATTGTTCTCTGGAAGCTTGGGAACTTCTTTCTGGATAATAATTATGCTTTCTTCCTCGCAATCATTCATCAAAGGGAGTTTCAGCTTTTCAAGCTCTACAGCTCCATCTATGTGCTTCCTTCCAACAACAAAAGGCACCTGCTTATGCTCAGATACTGAAAACAGAAAGATTATAGCATTAGAGACACAATAAAAGTATTAACTCTGTCGTCTGTCCTTGTTGAAAATCATTAACCTAGCATCCTATCAACCAGAAGCCAAGTCTAAAAGTGTTTCTGGGTAGTCTTGAAAGGGAATTTTTTGCATGGAGGATTTATGTATCAATGGGGTTTTAACAGGACATCTGAAGCTGAAAACTTGCCTCTTTTTTCATCTTTTCTGGATTTACATGAGGTAACTGCGGCAAAGCAACCATCTTCTGAAGATAGAGATCGTTTCTCTTGCTTCTTCAATCGATCACATCTGACCATGTTGGTGGAATTCGTTTGACTTGAGCTTGGAAAGTAACTGAATGCCTCCATTGTACAGGGATTCAGGTTACCTTCAGCAATAGCGGTTGCTATTGACTGAGGCATCTCTCTGGTGTCATTCAAGGAGAAAATGCAAGCACACTTTTGGGTAAAGAATCATGACTTGTGTTGGCCAGTGTTGCCCAACTGCTTTTGAAAACAATATGCTATCTTCAAATAAGCACAGGATTCCACACTGATGAAAAGCTAATTGTCTTGAAACAAAGCTACATCTACTGAGACAAATCATGCTGAAGTGAAGGGGTAAGAAGGGAATTTTTTGACTCTAGCATGTCAGTGCATTTCTTTCAGCACAAAGAAATGGGTAACAGAATGAGGAAGAACCTAGAGACAATGTAAATATAATCCAACTCCATCATAACAGAGTCTGCGGGTTAAGCTACTAACAAGCACATAACCTGGACCAACCTACGTCTTTGACAGCAGTAGTGAACAGCTGATTTCCATCATAAACAGAACTTCAAGGACACATAACAATCAGGTTGATGTCAGTCAGAATAAATAAGTCAAATTAAGGATACGGCCCTAAGAAGTCAAGTTCTTCATCAAAACTCTTTAAAAGATCTTCTGGTATGGGTTTCATGTGTTTAAGTTGCTTCAAGGCAGCATCATATCTGCAGAGGCAAAAGCGGATGAAGGACAGTAAAGTGCAGTCTGGAAGCAAGAAAGAAAAAGATGACAGAACAAATAAAATCGATATTACATTTCACATACATATGGGCATGATGGAAAACTGCAACTGCTTCTCTAAAGGATTTTGAGTATTGTTCAGGCACTTGACTTCCTTTCTCAAACTTTAAAACAGAAAGAACCTATAAATGAAGAGCGAATGTGAATAAAAACTCAAGGTTCCTTCATTTAATGACCTATAAAGCAGCCTTGCAAGGCCACAACTGCTCTTTCTTCTTTTCTATTTACATTTGAAAAGAGTTTCATGACATTGTTTTCTCCTTAATGACAGGAAACATTGGCTGATTTCAGAATAGTCCAATTGGATTGATCTTATAGTTCTGGAAATACGCAAGCGATCTCTATATCAGTTTCTAAGTACATTTCAAACTTAATCAGAATACAAGCACTCTTCATTTTTTATGACTGATGGTTATAGTGGAAAAGTTTATCCTTAAGAACACAAATAAACAAAGCAGCAATCACAAGATAGTATCTATTAGCAAACTTGATCCATGTCCCCAATTTTCTGCTTTAACATACCAGTATTCAGATTTCTCCCTCTAGTAACAACCCTCAGAAAAAGTTAAGGGTGACAGTCAAAATGCAGAAGTTAACTGTTGAATCAATATTTACGAATTATGTGCTCTACTCCCACAAAATGATGCTCTGAAGCATGCTAACTATCTCCCATTGAAATATTTTCATTGGATTTACAGCTAAGCAAGCATGAAGAAATTAATCAGTTACTAAAAATGCCAAGCAAGTAGTTGTCTTTCTTTTCCTTTATTCAACTAAGATAAGGGAGGGGTGAGATGGGTGAGGGGGGTGGGGTTGATGACTGATGAGGATGATTAGCTTACACGATCTAAGTTACGATACTTGGAAACCAAACTATGAGCCTTAACAATGCCAATTCCAGGGATAGATGGAAGGAAATCGCAGCCAGCTAAAACACACATACCTGCAAAGAACCAAATCCAGTGACTTTTAGGTGAAATAACAGCAAGATCCTACCTGAAAGAAGTCTTCTTTCAACGTTTCTAAAATATAGCACATAAATTGCTCAAGCACACGTTCCCACACTCCAATGATATGGAGGATCATATATACAACTAGGTTCTGTTATTGCCACGCTGAAGTTCATTGTTTTAGTTAGTTATTACCTTTGGCTTTTGGCCTCAAGTTTTAGGAGCTATTGCTTTCACACTCGGTTAACTTCTAAAAAAAATAATGAGAAAAGCTTGTTTAAATAAGCCACCTGTGAACAGTCTTTTGTCAAAATTCCTGAAGGAAGGTACATGATCAGAGGAACCAAAAACCTTGTCTAGAATTATCTCTTGACCATTCCCATACCGGTCCATCTTAAAGATGACCTACAAGAAACAGGTGCATATCAAAACAAGACAACTCTAGATTCTGAAAATTAATTGAGTAGAAGCATGATAGAACTTAATCTTCTATATGACCGTTTGTATAATTTCTTACAGCAGGGCATCTGTAAGCCAGTAAGTCACTATCCTCTGAAACAACAGCCACAATTCCACCTTTTTCTGCTTCAAGGCTTGACAAATATGCCAATTGTGCATCAGCCTCGTATGGAGCCACAACAAACTCAATGTCTTCTGATCTCAAAACCTAAACAAAGACTGCCTTTGTTCATAATCTCAACGATAAACTTCAAGACAGCTAGACAGTTAGTGCACCAAATAATACAAAAATCAGTGATCAAGTACTAAACCACAAGGAATTTTATTATATGTTTGACATGGCATGACAAGATAAATTTAGTAATGGCATTAGAAATTGCATCATACATATGGGCAAAGAAATTATGTGAGGAATTAGATTTCACATACAGAAGCAGGATGCAATCACAGAAGTCCGGGGTATGTAAGAACTGTGTGTGATTGTAGCAATAAGACCAGGTTCTAGATTTTTGTAAAATCCTGATTATTCCCATTATCTGAAGTTGCAGAGAAATATACAATTCAGAACTATATAGTTGAGATAATTTTGGCAATACCTGAATCAGTTGGTGCGCCATAGAAGGGGAGATTGTAACTGCCCTCTACATGTGAAGGAGCAAAATCACAATATCAATTGGTATCGACTCCCTCAATTTGGATTTCAAACAAATGTAGCAATCAAAGTTGAGATACATGTGAAGGAGCAAAATCACAATATCAATTGGTATCGACTCCCTCAATTTGGATTTCAAACAAATGTAGCAATCAAAGTTGAGATACTGAATGATGACTCATGCACAATCCATGTTATTGTGATGGCACTAAATGAATGCAATACAGAATGGTGATGACTCGTGCATGATCCATGATAATATTCAGACAGCAATAAATGACCTAGTTAAGGACAACATATTTACTCAATGACTTGATGCATCAGAGCATATCTCACAGCCTACTTAGCTATAATACTAGATAACGAAATTCCCATCTTTTGCATCAAATTTCCAAATCTGATAATGGTGGCTCATAATGTTTGATTCAATGACTAATTCTTGAATAGTAACCACTCCAACTCTACAACTCAATCATTGAGGAAGGCCATCTATAGTGTGAAAAATTAACAAAAACACAAGAAGCAGCAGAGTGCTTTGATCATTAAAAAGAGTTTGTAACAATTGGAAGCACTCTAATTGAGCTACAGACCTAAATGTTCTCAGCTAATTCTATTACCAAACGTAAAGGTTGATTAGAGAAGAAATTTCAGACAACAGAATTCACTAGAAACAGCAAAAAAGACTAAATTTTTAGTACTCATGACAGGGATCATCTACAAATAGTAAAATCTTTTAAAACACTTTAGCTAACAATAAAAGCCCATCATATGCAATTTAGAATTTTGACAAACAAGTGTCATCTTTTTAAATGCTCGTGTATTTGCGTGATTTTACATAGTTGGCAAACTTAAAGAATCAAAGAGTACTGTTCAGCCAAGTGAGAACTAAGTACTAAATGCTGCAAGTTGAAGAAACAGCAACTGACAAACTTAAAGTTCGAGTAGACTGGTTGTACAATAGTACCTGAAAGAGCTCAGAGGCAGCTGAAACATCACCTTCTTTCAATTTCTCCATTGCTAATTCACGATTTGCTTTTCTCTTTCTGAAGAACCAGTGATTACACAAAAATCATAACTTTTACTCAAGAAAAAAAAAGATTGCAAATGGTGTAATAGAAGTTGCAAAATGCTACCTTTCCCTCTCATCCTGTGTCACCGCCTTACATGGGATGTTTCCTCCATCAAAAACAACAACAGGAGTGATTTTATGGTGCCGAAGTAGATTTATTCGATGCATGAAATATTTCAAATATTGCAATTTCTTGTCACCCTCCATATTAAGGCTTAGCTCCATACTACAAGAATAAGCTGAAAAAACCCAGAAAAAGTCCCAGCATTTCGTTATCCCACTTAAAAACTCTATTTTTAGGGAAAAAATTTAAAATGAAATCACTGAAAATGTGATTATGTTTAGAAGCTCAGAGATACCTCCTTTGTGAAGCCATGAATAAGCATCAATGCCCACCTGTGACAAAGTGAAAAAAAAAAAAGGAAAACATTTTAAAATTTCATAAGGAAGAGTTTCATAAATGAGAAAAAAAATTTACTTGGGGTAGATGAAAGAAATGATCTTTACACGCTTGCCGGCATATTTTTTGATGTGAATGGATTCAGTGTGGGGTTTCAAGAATTTTAGAAGATCTTTGATACCCATTTCCTATTTTTCTTGCGAACTTTTCTGGGTTTTATATTTTTTTTCCCCTCTTTTGGTTGAAAAGAAGGATTTTGATTTGGTTTCTTGATAAGCCAAAAATGGAGATTGGAGCAGCAGCTGGGAGAAAATGGCGGGAAGAAAAGAAAGAGATTTGACGAGGTCCCAAGTTTATACTTGCCGTAACTAAAAGTACAGCCGAAGCTTAACATATCCGTAACAGGACTGTGATGGAATTCGCGTAAAAGTCCGATAGAGAGAAAGCTAAAACTCTAAATCTGTGGTCACGTGGCATTTCTCAATACGTTGTTGTTTTTAATAGCTCACCTCCTCACTATAGGAGCAAACTGTACTTTTACCGCGGGATTTAAAATTTCGAGTCACGTGGGAAAACTCCCGCGAGTATCATCCGCTGGGATGATGAAATGTGAAGGCGTGTATGCCTTGCATTTACATCGATTAAAGCCTCGAATACCCCAGTTATTTAGGAGTGAATATAAATAGCCAAAGATCACGCCTTTGTCTTTTTAACACTAATGCGTGAAATGTTGAGCTGCAAGAATACCACAACACCAATTCCGAACATAGTAGTATTTCTACAGAAGTCACGCCTTCATATATACCTCACTTGACCTTAAACTTTCTCGAGTTGACTAAAAAGATTGCAGGAATCAGATACACAAAGGAAACAGGACAGTTTGATTGCATAGATTTAAGCACATTATACAACATTTAGTTCCTGTTTTACTTACATAAGTACAATGATTACTGGCACAAACTAAATCAGGTTGCAGGTCTAAGATAGAGAGGTAAATAGTTCTTAGGATTTGGCTCTGAGTGCCACACTGAGAATGCACTTGAACTAGTCATCCATTTCTTTGTCATTTCAGGAAAGTGTCTGTCGATAACATCTTTCAATGTCTCTGTGCTGCTAACCCATTCCAAGCCCTTCTCTGTATAGGCTTCTTCGTTAAAATTAGTCGTAAAGAACCTATCAACTTCCAGCCTCCTGAAAATATTCAGAGTATGTATCAATGAGGCAGAAAACCTGCTGACTTTGAATAGAATATGGCTGGTGTATTTCAAGGAATTGAGATATACCTTGATGCAATGAGGAGAAATATGAAAAAAGCAGTTTCACTGATGGCAAAGCCTTTGATTTTCCGCTCTGCATGTAAACCAACTTGGAGATCTAGCTTCTCTACATCATGTCCGTAGACTTCCCTGAGTGCTTCGACTACTTTTTCATCATCAGTTAAATCTTCCCATTTGCTTATTGGTATCATAAGCAAGTTCCTCCTGAATTCGTTGTATCGGGCAACTCCCCTCTCTCTATCTCTGTAAACTGAATAAACAATGTTTCAGAAGTTAGTTTGACCTTAGATATATAAGAAATAGGTTCCGCATGTAATGTAACAAGGGGAAAAAGAGGCTAGAAATTAACTAATAGATGCATACTCTCCAATGCAGCCATGTCTACTGGATCTAGCCTCTCTTCTCCATTGATGTCATGAGCAATGAGGTTCCGCATCCATGATGGAAAATTCCACAATGTGAGAGCTCCTGAGGCCTGATGACCCAATGACAATATCATCTGCTCCATACCAATCTTTGACAGCCTTCCTTCCCCTTCTTTCCCTATCAATTCCCTCATAGGGACCCTGATTAAAGTCGCATACATGGAAATGAGTTAGTTAGTCTAAAGATGCAAATTAATCGTGTACACCTTCAAATGCATGTTATTTCTGTTCGTTTCAAACATGGAGCGTCTTATAACTTACACACTATTGCTGTAGTGCAACCACCAATTTGACCATTACGCGTTGCCTCTCAATAATTCAGTGATTAATGCTAAAAATAATTGAATTAAAGCTTAAATGAAGATCACTTCCGGCTGCAGTAATATGTACATGACAGCATTCATCAAGAGAAAGACATACTCTTCTTGAATTGGCGGGCATTTGTCTTCTGAGGTTGCTGATTTGACATCCCTGAGAAGAATTTTATCTGGTAAAAGAGAATGCATTCTGTAGACACTAACAAACTCTTCAGTCAAGGAGTAGGGAGTTCCATGATCCCTTGGTTGTCTGAGGCCTACCAATCCACTAAGTACTGGTCCAAACTTGGGTCCAAATAGATCCTTGACTTTCTTTCCCAGAAATCCATACCTGCACCAACCATGACTCACTAAGTTCTTGCTCTGGATGCAGTCAAACCTCATAGTTTGACCTATCAAAAACATTCTAGGAAAATAATCACAATTTAACTGCTGTTTTTCAACGGCAGGTCCAAAACTTTAACATTCTGCATTGCAGGTTTTACTTCTTCATACATCCAACTCTTTCTTTCATCTCCTTTTGTGAAGGTGAAGTGACAATTTTGATGATTCCCATTGCCTTCACATCAAACCTTGTCTTACCAGTTAATCCTCATTCCTGCTAACAATGTGTCAGTCTTTAGAAGTTCAACTGTCCAATCAATAGTGTGAATTTTTGCAACAACTGCTGAAGTAACCAATCTTGCGTGTTGGTAGAGCTTCTCATCATCCAAGTCAGGGTAATGTTTCTGGGAGAAGTAAAAAACTCCAGGAAGATTACTATATAAGGAAACATGACATTGATCTTACAGAAATGTGAAGAGACTCTAGCTTTTGCTGCTAAATGTGAAGTATTATAAGATGTCCTATCTCACTCTAAGAAAAAAGTAAAAAGCAGACAGTGAAAAGCAGTAAGCATTCCTGTCACAACAGAAAGGCCTAGGTGCATAATGTGATATTATTGATTGGCAAACCTGATTATGATATGTAAAGTGTCAATACGAACTAGTTAAGAAGGAGAGACCAGTTTTTCTCACTATATGTGTGTCATGCACTGATGTAGGCATAGGAAAAAGTTGAACTTACTTTGAGCATATCACAAACAGCATTATGCTCTTTGACAAACAAGGCCTGAAAGAGTGAGAAGCCTGCCCATCCATTTCGGACGTCTCCAGATATGGGGATATCCTTAGCATCATGTTCAAGGAGTCCATTACTGGAGATCTTTAATTTTCCATCTCTGAATGTTCTCACCCTAACCATGCCTTCTGTATTGTTCCCATAAATCACACTTCCATCCCTGATTGAGTCAGAGGAAAAAGTCAGAAGGCATTTGTATGGGAACAAGATACTGAAAAAAAAGAAACTACCTATTCTTGTTTAGTTACAAACTAGATTATAATATAGCATAAATAAACATGATCCATTACTTCTATCATTCCTCTCAATTCTAATACAAGTACAATATTCAATACTTTTAGTTACCCATTTGCAAAGATTTTAAGTAGCATTAGATTTGATATAACGTATCATGTAATTAGCCAAAATGGCTTTGCTTACCACCATGGAGTCCTCATATTTAGAAATCCAAATTTGGGATCAGGTGAACCTGTTGGAAATCTTTTGCTCTTCAAGAATCTAAATGACTTCAGTGGACACCTTTCTGCAACTTCATCAGGGGCCCTAAGTTCCATCTATCAATAATTTTAGTTACCATCAGCTTCGCTATCATGACATTACAAAGCACGCATGCATGCATCTTCGTCGTCGTGATCTCTATCAGTACCACACCATATATTTCAGAAGCTCATTTAATGAAGAACACAATTGAAAGCTTTTTGGGCCATGTACCTTTTCCGTGCGCCTAAGCGATACTGCTTTAGTGCTATTGGAGGTACGGGAAATATTGGAGAGTAAGAATTGCTAAACAGAGTCAAATATGATCCTAGGAAACATTGTGGAAATATTATGTTGTAGTCCACCAATCACTTGCAGTATTTTATACCTGTTTAGTGTCCTCCATGTGGTCAATCCAATCGTGAATCATAAATTGTATCCATGAGCATGCTATCATGTTAAATTGCTTCCCACACTCTATGTACTCTCTTCTCTCAAAGAGCTTTGTGGCTACTACTGTAGGGTGAGGATCCATCAACTGCGATGATTTAATAGTGCTTCTGAGTAAGCGAAAAACAAGTGCAACTAGAGATTAAAAAAAAAAGGATAATAATGTCTGTAACAACTGAAGCATATGCATGATATCCAGGAGTCATATATTTGAGGTACGCCTAGAGAGAAACGTCTAGGCCCCTTAGAGGGCAAGTCTTAAAGGGTATTGCCATCAAGCTTCCTTTGCTTTAACAGAAGAATTCTTCAGTAGATGCCAAACCAACTCGCATCTCATATTTAGCATAACAAGCTGAAAATTGTACACCTTGCTTTAAAAAAGGAACCAATCAACCAAGAAGGATCGAAGCATGAATCCTCCCAGGAAATAAAATTAACCAACAAGATTATCAATGATAAGTTCTGACACTAAAATCATCTGTTGGAGGTCCATGCATATCAAGTCTCAATTCAATGATTGAGACATTTGTTGATGACAATGTTCCCATCTATTCCGACAGAAGTATGAACAAATTACAGTAGTAAATTTCTCTGTTACCTTTAACAGAATCAAAAGGCTACAGCAGGCAAAGTCAGAGAAATAAAAAGTGCAGTGCTACGAACTTGACAGAGGGTTGCTTTCAGGGACAAAGTTAAACATAGTAAGACTACCAAATGTCCGTGACGAAAAGGAATCTCGGTATTGAAGTCTAAGACAGCTATCTTAAATGCTTCGCAACAATCATAACTGACCACGTCCACCCCCCAACCCCCACCCCAAAAGAAGAAGAAGAAAAAAAAACATAAACCTCCTGTTAAGTTTGCTGCGGGTACTGGGGCTTATAACAGACAAACCTAGGCTGACTCCAGGCAAAGTCAAGTAATACAAATCTAGCAGCACTTATTTCCTTCAAATTTCGTCAGGACTGAGTTCAAACTGCAATCTATTGTGCAGCCAACACATATAGTATAAGCAGGAGTAATGGTCAAGTAAAGATGCTAAACTTACCGCATAATCTGAACTTGATGGAGGCATGTTTCGACCAAAAAATGTTCCCTGACTTCCAACCTTATCATCTGTAGGATGATTACATGTTCCATCGGCAGTCCGATACACAAACTTTCCAGTATCATATTTGCCGCCATTACTACTTCCAACACGCAGGAGATTGTACCTCTGGTGCAAGTGCCTTCTTATTCCCAAATAAGCCAATCCAATTAACACTGGCAACCTATGCCATGGAAGATACTTGTCCAAGAATTGTATTATCTGAAAAAACGGGACAAGAATCATCACAAGTACATAAACATGGATAACTACAAAATTATGCTCGGAAACAAAAATCAAATGCAACAAGAAAAGAAGAGGAACTTACGCAGAACAAGATTTTGTCAAACAGACACATTTTATCCATAATTTGCCTTAGTTGAGGATGCATGAAGGATGAGAAAAATTGAGAGGAAGCCATAGCAACAAATCTTGGAAGCTGCTGCTCAAAGTGGGGTGAGATGAAGTTAAGCTTGGGAAAGTACTTGAATAAACGTTTGGGTTTGATCCTCTACACTTCACACACAATCACTCTGTGCTTGAGGGCCATCACAGTAATTGAGTAGCTGATAATTCGCACTAGTTGCGATATCATAACATGGCAAAATGGAAAAGCTAAAGTTCCAAGTTGGCAGTGTCATGAGCCCATATAATTGATAACATGTTGTCTCTATCCTCTTTACCTTTTCTAGCTATGTCAATTCCATCCTCGTCAATCATTTTGCCAGCATCATGACAGAAAAATTGGGTAAAAATCTTACTGGACAATTATAAGCTGTCTCTTGACTTCTTTGGCTACCGTCAAGATATGGTAAGATTTTTACTGCACTCTCTAGATATTTTTTTTCCCCCCCAAAATGCATACTAATCAAAAGGGATTCACTATTAATGCTTTTTAAATTATTATTCAGTATTCGCCCCTGTAAAATGCAATAGTTTCACGAAAAAAAAAAAGTCAATCCTTCAATGAAAAATTAAAAACTTTTGAATTGAATGTCGGTATCACTAATCTCTTTTCCCAGCTCCAAAATTAAAGAATGAAACACACTATAATTAAAGAATCGATAATTCGATCTTAATACCGATTTTTTTATTCTTTAAGAGGGGCAGTTAAGTTGAGATTCTTTAAATTTAAGACGGAATTTATTTATTTTCCTCGCAAAGAAAACATGAGAAATGACGTGATGATATAAACATGCACGCAAAAGCTTACGTGAGCCATTTATACAGTATGATCGAACAATTTTTGCCTGCGGGAGACTCTGAGGACAGTAGCCGTTGGGAGTTGAAGAAGCATTTAATTATAAGCAAGTACAAGGCAACAATGGCATGAATTTTCTTGACAATTCTTCTTGATTAGCCTCCTTGGCTTGTTTTTAAGAACAATTTGGTAGTATGAGGGTTCAAGTTTTAATTCGAAAAAATGTCTAAATGCAACAACTCAATCTTCAGTGGCCACGTGTTCCATTTGCAAAATGGATATTCAAGAGTGGATAAGCTTTTTTTTTTTTTTTTGTGGGATAAAAGTAGTTTATATGATTTAACTTTTTGACAGGACTATATAGTCGGGGGTTGAGGACGGTCGACCATTTATTGTCCTTTTTGCTTCCCATTTGATGGCCTATTAATGCACAAGAGTTTTGATTGTTTGATAATATCACATTGAACTTTAAAAACGAGCTTAGAAGCAATCAGTTTTATGGTTGTTTGAGCGTATTTAGATGCAGCACTTTTCAGTAAATATGTATGTGAAATTTATAATAATAATAAAAATAAAAAAAAGAAGCGGAGGATCTTAGTTAGAATATTAAGAAACAACTTTCAGAAAACAGTCACCTTCCAATATAACATTTCTGTCCAGCGTCAAATCCTGATTTGGCACATTAAACTTGATGCAGTCCCGTTTGGATTACTATTTTCTGAATTTTTTGTAAAAAAAATATACTATAACAATTTAATACATGTGAAATAAAAAAATTAATTTTAAAATATACTTACGAAAAACGTAAAATTTTTTTGATAGAAAACTACAATCCAAACACCAAATTTCTGAGTTAAATGAGATTACTTCAGTCGAGAGATTGAAAATGGATTGCTGTAAATTGGAGACAACCGAAAATTTGGATTAGAATGCAAGTAAAATTGTGATTGACTTTGGTACAAGCATCCTTCCCTGATTGTGGTCCATGACCATCTCGTACACGTACCGGTCCTACTCTTTTTTTTCCAGAAATTGTGGTTAGAATTGCTTCAACACAATAGCAAATTACACTACACCAACTGCAGTCTGAATCATGACTTGGAAAGCAACATGTATTCAATGTATTGGGTTTCATCACTGTTCCATCAAGAAGATCAAATAATTTTGGGAACGGCTGGTGCCTATCATCAAGCCTTTGCCTCCCACCAATTGCCACAGGTGTGGCTCCTCAAATCCAGACGGGTGTGTAGTGCACCTGTCTGGTCCGATAGTTCAGTCCCCATCGGCTCCCCCCATAGGTCTAGTTCGGTCTCCTCTAGAATAGGTTAGAGTACGAGTAATCTAAATGTAGATTAGACTGTTATCGAGTGTCGAAAAAAAAAATTTTGGGCTATATATTTGGTAACACATGCTCTAAAATTATATATACAAAAAGGGGAAAAAATGTTTTATTCCATCCTTTGATGCATGTAGATTTGTTGTGCTATTGCATACACTCAGTGCGTTGCCTTGGGCATACATTAAACTCGATAATTATCACGGTCAATTACAAAAATCTCATCAAACATGAAAAATTCTATACTGAGTGACATACAAGCGACATTGAAACAAATTAAAGAATGACTCACTTTTTTAATTTTAGAAATTTTCATATTTATACCTATCGCATAGAAATGTCGCTGACAGAAACAAATTAAAGAATGACCTACCTCTTTGATTTTAGAAATTCCCATATTTATATCTGTCAAATAGAAATGCTGTGATTAGTTGCTTTTTGCAAGTGAATTCATCAAACACAAGCAAAAACCTTTAGAAACACTTCTCCATTCTTGTTTGGTGGATTCTACAGCAAACAGGCAGAAACATTCAAGCATACCAAATCACAATTTCATGGATTAAACATATTTTATTCTAGTCTTGAGAAATGAAAAAACTACGGGCCATTTCCTATTGAAACTGATACCAGGTACATGCAACTCCCTCTTGTTGCATGGTATGACTACTGGAGTACCAGATGAAGTGCTAAGCATGAATGCAAGTCTAGACTTCAATCGCTCTGATGTGTTAAACATCTGAACTGTAGAGGAGGAGAAGCCTTGCTTTCCATTGAGGGCTCGTCCAAAACCTGATCTCCCGTCGTTGTCCAACATGCTCACTATTGCCTTTCCAGGCCCCGTCTGTGACAGAAGTTAATATAATGACTTCATTGGATGGCAGGAACTCAGAAAAGAAGAAAGAGAACATGTGTACAAAGAACCAGGATAAGTTCTCCACAAGCAGATCCAAATTTGCTATCACATGCAAGTACAAGATGAACAACAATGCATTAACAATTTTGTGAAGCAAATTACCATGGCTGTGTCTAACTTGATTATCTTTCTTTAATCCTTGAAACTGAATTGATTGATTCTTGTCAACGTCGTCTTTTTCCCACCTGTGGGCGCTGATCAGCCCATAGTCAGGGTGTTGGACAATGTCAATGGACACGCGACTGGTTTTACTCCATGGAAGACAAGGCTTCTCCCCTGCTGCGCAAGCTTTTCATACATCCGGCATGTATGGCATATCAATGGCTGCTGAATCAATGAAAGCAAGCCAAAAGAGGGAACTGCAGGTACCAAGTTTCTGTTTCAGTAAGAAGTCGCCCGTCTTGGCTTCATTTATCGGGAGAGGCTTATCGGCTTATTCAGGGAATCATGGCTTTTTGTCCTATAATTTTCGAGCGTGTTTCTGACTACATGTTTGGCTTAGTAGCATACTTGTGCTTTTTTATTCCTTCAGCTAACAAGAACAGAAAAGCTGTAAAATCATGAGTTTCTATTCACCGAAAATCACCTGTATCATTTCTGCTTTAGTTTTTGCTCAAATTTTACTGTTCTTATCAGCTGCTTTGCGTCTTTATGTAGCAGATCATGTCCTAGAATTCAGATTTTCTTCTTGTTTTTGCCTTCCGTATCTTCAATCAGGTAGAAATTTTGACTCGTCAAACTAGAACGTTAGGCATTTGCTCACTCTTTGAAATGTCCGTTTTGCAGTGTGGCTGTGCCTTGGCGGTTGCATAAAGAGCACCTATCTTGTTCAGACAGTGAATTCATCTTGGCAAAGGTACAGGAAGTCAATTTGGAACCATTTATTTCCAAATACATTTGCCATTTTATGTTTCCTGATCAAATTGGTCTTGTAAACACACTTTTTTGTAGCTTTTTTTCAACAAAAGCATCAAAGTGGTGGCAATTGCCCTCATATCTCTACCTGTGCAGTTTCCTTGAGCTACAAGGGGAAGACCACAACTCACTCTACATATTCTAAATAGTTTCACCACAAACTTGGCCAAGCTGTGGCAAACTGGATTTCCAAAAGGAAATAGTGAATTTGCAAAGGATCATGTTTAACTCTAAATAATGAATTTGCAACTATTGAATTAATATATGAGATGCCTGCTGCCCACCATTCTGATGATCTGGAAACAGAAATCAGAAGATAAATTTTGTCGCATGAGGCAAGAAATATTGAGACGCGTCAATACTAACAGTTGAAAGGTCCAAGAAAGTGGGAAGACATTGAAAAATAAATGTGTGACTGTGAACTAACAATTGGGCTTTCCATCTGAGTCAACTTGTCAAAATAAATGTACTTGTATAACACTAGAACGCAAAGGAACTCACAGATCTAATATTCTGAAATGAGAATTTAGATGGTCATGCAGATATTCCTCAAGTTCCACCAGCTAACTATTAGTGATAAGCCAAAAGTAATCGCCACATATTTACAAGCTAAGTACTCCTGACTTTTGCAAACCTGCAGATAGACTAAATCCCTAAGTTGTGTAGCGCATCCTTGATTCATCCTACCGACCAAAAATCTTCGAACTTTACACCTGAAATGACATGTTCAGCAGAGATGAGTTGACTTCAAGTGAAACAATGTGACAGATGCTAATAAGCAAGTTTATATCCTCCCTGTACATCATGTTTGGTGAAAAACAACTCAATGCAATGACAGCAATTTTCAAACAACGATCTGCATCCGGCAATAAATAACAGTAACAGTACGTATTACAACTGAGACAAAGAAAGTTCAACAATAGAGTATCCAGTGAAAGAAGTACAGTGGCAGCATAATCCATGATATGGGAAAACTATTTTGCCATTGCCATGCCAAATGTGGCAGGGACAATCTTTTCTTAGTTCCAATCCCTTGTATGAGAAAAGGTAAAATCCAGAACGCCAAAATATCAATAGCAGCTCCAGATACAAGCATTCGAAGTAAAAATGAACATTCTTCAAATATTTCAAATCCTTCAGTTCTTTACACTTTCCATTGCCTCTTCTTCCTTTGCTTATTGTTTTCAGCAACCAATACCTTTAGGTGCAGCAACCAGAACCAGTAGCTTTTTTACCAACCAAAACTGCATCCTAATTTCTTTTGATGAGTAGGTGTCAGTTTTGAGATCCAAAATTGCACAGAAATGACTGAAAGACGGCCAAATTGGCATGCATATTAAAAAAAATTTACCACTACAAAGTTCAACAAACACTGGAACTTGTTTCACAAAACTAAATATAGTTAGCAACAAAGCAGGAAGCTATTTGGGCATATACCTGGAATGCAAGTGATTGAAATTGAGATATATATGAGTTTCCTGGATTCCTAGGAAAGCCTAGAAACTATTAGACCTGTAAAAGCTCGGCACCACCGTATCCCTACCAGCTACAATGACCAGTGACCAAATCCTTGTCACCCTGCCTAGTTTCTTTACAAACTCTACAGAGAATTTATCATTTCAATCCTTAGAACTTCCTCTGATGACAACACTACTAATTAAGGGAGATCAAACCATATCCAGGAGGTCTCAAGGTGTTAGACTATTCATGGCACACAATGTCATCGTTTCTTGATCACGAAAATTGCCATTTGTTCCATGCACGGAATTTGACAACACTGCTCTTAAAAAACTTATGGACCAACCAGCTGCTGAATTAACTTCAGAAGCTTCAAACATTCTGAATTTGATGTAAAAATAGCTTCTAGATTACACATATCTGCCCCAAAAAATTGCAACTAGGTACCCTAATTAAAATGAAACAATGCCCTGCATGTGAAACAAGTCCTAGCTGGACATCACACGGCTTGCATGATAACTACAAGCAACAATTTCTAGACGGCTTGCATATCGGGGAAGAAGCGAGAATATATAAACAGGCTACTAGCAGCACAAAGCCAAGATGCAATGAACAGGAGAATCCAACATTCATGCATGCTAAAGCTCTGCCATAAGCACTAAGATTAAAAAAGAAAAGCCCAAGATTCGAACTTACCAACTTAAGAGCAGGGAGAATCATAAGCATTTAAGCCCCCTCTTGACTAATAATACAAAGGCGGACAACCATTTCGTTGAAACTTTCTGCATGTGCTGTTCTGCTTGGGCAATTTTGTGCTGCCTCACCTCCCACGGTTTGGCTAAACCAAATGACAAGCTGGCCTTTGTTGAGCATGTGTGAAAGTGCTGAATGTTTGAGGAGAAAGCAGAGGGACGCCAATGGTTTTGAGCAAAAATAAACCTTTGCAGGTGATTGTTCATCCCAAGCATTGACTTTCACCCAAACAAACGAATTTATGGGTCAGGGTTTTTTGATTTTTGGATGGGGGGAGACACAGCAGATTTTATCAGTCAGTCCCACGCAACTATGAAATTAAATTTGAAAACAAGCAAAATAATTCTAAACGTTCAATCAATAACATATTTAGAAGAAAAGGACAATAGCATATAAAGGCCATGAAACACAAAATAAAGAAACTGTCCCTAAGGGTTTGCAATAAATCACGGCATGCGTATGACTTGAACACCTATCTACTTCAGTTCAATATAATAACTTCCACACATGGTAAGATAAGCACTTCAAATGGTAAAAAATGGTTATCTGACACACGGAAAATTCTCAAGTTTACTCTTACATAGGTATCAGGAGAACCACCTAGTTGTGAATAAGGTGGCATGGTGCAATTTATTTTAGAAACACCCTCTGTTCTCTATACTGCATCAAAGAAAAGCATAACCAGTCAGAACAATTTCTCAATTACTTTTAGTTTAATGAAATGGAAACTAAGCACCAAAGCATTTAAGAACTAAGCACCATGGTTATCCTTTGAAACTTGAACAGAATGGTCTTGTTGATCCAAGAGCACCTTGTCTGATGCACTGCAAATACAAAAGCCACAACAAAAGATCAAAAGTTAGGCATGATATAGCATCACTTTCATACTGCTCTGCTTAATTTTTAGAGCAAGCTTTAGTAAAATTTCTTGACCTATTCCAGGAAGGACATTTCCCTGCTTTAGGAAGGCTAAAAAGGACTGACACAGATCCGCTTTCTCTTGTTTGTCTCGGTATAAGTAAATCATTTGAATTTCTATACATTTTAGTTGAATACTCCTCTATTAATCCTGAACCACGAAATTCTTGCATAGATGATGCATTTATGCATATAATCATAATGCCCATAGTTGAAGAATCTCTAACCTGTGTGCTGTACTGCTAAGGTTGATGTCTTCAGACTTCAACTTGTAACCTGCATCAGCAAACAGCCTCTCCATGTCTTGGACTACTTGTTCCTCAACCACCTGAGAGAATACTCCACAGGTTAGTGTTCCACAATTCAGTATAAGAATTTTCACAGAGAAAAGCAACAAAAAGTGACTTCTCTGCTGATAAATGACAATTACAAGGAACGAATGGAGCACATTTCACATGGTGCATCCGGCTGTAACTCCCCAAGTTACCAGAACTTCAAAATTGGTTGCATGAGACTTTGTATAAAAATATTTTACCAAGCCGGAGTAATATTTTACCAGAATAATATGGTTGCATGAGACTTTGTATAAGAATATGATATTTAAGTGTCGAGATTCTAAGAATTATAGATTTTTACTTTTACTTTTTTTTTTTTATAGTTCTCACTCTACTCTAAAAAAAAAATCTCAATCTTTTGTATGCATTGCAGTGTGAAAGCAATCAACTATTGTCATATTGCACCATGTTTATAATTAGATTATTTATTCGCTAATACGATCATGATGTATGTACTATCAACGAAAGAAATATTCCTTTCAATATTGAAAAAGTAACAAAAATTCGTGAAATTCATGAAGAAAGAATGAAGGCTAGAGTTGTTATTGAGTGAAATAGAGTTTGAGTAGTGAAACCTACTCAAGTTACTTGAGTTTGAGTCGAGTTCAATCAAGATCTCAAACTTAGTCTTTTGATAAATTTATAGATCTCTTATCTATCAAAGAAAAATTGCAATAAATGGTTATAAAATAATAATATAAATGTGCCATTCATAAGGTTCAACAAGTACTTTGACTTTTTGATTTTTTCCATTAATACTCAACTCTATGAATAGTAGTTCAAGTGGATTGAATTTAACCTTCAACCTCGTTGTTTCAAGTCCGATTTGAGCAGCTCGATTAAAAATTACACCCCCACCGAAAGCACATCTTATTATGTACTTTGATTGATATTAATATAATAGTGAAGTTTTCGAGATATTGCAACATAGTGTGTTAAATATAATAGTAAAGTGTTCAAATCAAAAGTTAAATGAGAAAATTCGCAATTTTTCATACTTTAGGGGCGCAAACTATAATTAATCTAAACTGTTTAATATAATTAAAAAATGGAAAAAATGCAGAGAACCCCTTATATTTTCCTTTCCGCATTAAAAGACCCAATGGAAATTGAAAGAACTTGCCAGTGCCCTATGTATATAAGATGACTCTCGACAGCCAGCAGACTCCTCCTCCTTGCCGCCAATTCGTTCTTCAACTTCCCCATTCAATTCCGCTCAAATTCTTTTGTCCAAAACCCTAATTTTTTTTTCAATGTCCTTAAACGATGACGAAGAAGAAGAATCATCCGGAGGCGACGCCGACGATGGATTTGACGAAGACATGGAAGCTTTAAGAAGAGCCTGTCTTCTCACTGGAACAAACGTAGATGACCTCGAAAACCTCTGCTCTCCCTCCCCAGCGGTCACCGCCACTACTAGTGGAGCCGCCGCCACTACTGGTTCCGATTCGGATGCCGATGACGCCGAAGATGACCTTGAATTGGTCCGTAATATACAGAAAAGGTTCGCTATTGTGACTGATAATGCATTGGAGCCGTTGACACTCGAGCCTTTATACTCGATACAGCCCTCTGCGAACGAAGATGATGATTTTGAAACTCTCCGCGCTATACAGCGGCGGTTTTTTGCTTATAGTGAAGGTATATTGAGTATATCTATCAGGTTTAGTTTAAAATGTTGCATTTGGGGGATTTAGTTCGAGGTTTGAATATATCAACATATTTAATTGCTTGAAATTAATTGATTAACACCTGAAAGTTGTTAATTTTGGGAATTTTTTCTGTATTGTTTAGTGAACTAACTTAAATATGGTACAATCTGAAATTCGTTGTCTCTATGTAAAAGTCATGCTTTATCGTCTGTACTGGGTGAGTCGCAGAGACAGAACCACAAACTAGAAAGCATATTTAGATTTAAATATCCTTTTTTAGACAGGCATTTGAGCAGCACAGAAAGAACGCTCGAGTTTGCTTAACTCCTAATATAATTCGGGTTTTAAGTTTGAAAGCTGTCACTTTTTAGCAAATGGTGAGTTTTACTTCTTTGGGAAGATTATGTATAGAAGAAAAAGTTGAGGTGTAAGAAATAGAAAATACAATGAGGTGAAGGTGTTGCTCCATCTATAACAGTCAACTTTTGATGTTTTATCGGCATATCATTGAGGCTGGAAAGGGCTAAGTTAAATAGCCAGTGCTATAGACATACATTTATACTAGTCACTGTGATTAAAACTTCATTGAGATTCTATTTGTTGTTGTTTTCTTTCAGTTTTGCAGGTCAAGCATGATGCTTATGAAGTTTTTGATTGAATCCTATACATGGTTTACCATGCTTACAGATTTTTTCATGATGACATGTGCTTTAGTAAGGGCTTCAACATAAGGAAGCATTTAACGTTACTGTTGTTTTAATTCAGGTGGGCTGGGAGAAAGCACGGAAGTTGTATCTCACAAACCTGAGAATTCTAATTTGCAAGAAGAGTCTCCGAGTTATCTGGACAAGATCAACAATGCCACCAAGGATATTGAAGCTTGTAGTAAGGTTAATGCTGGAACCCAGCCTTCTGATTTCAGTGAGTGGCACGATTCTGATTCTGTTAATGCAGCTATATTGCCTGTTAAAGGTTCCTCTTTCCCAAAAGCAGCTGAAGCCTTTGTGGATGCAATCAAGAAGAATAGGTCTTGTCAGAAACTAATTAGGAGCAAATTGTTGCACATTGAAACCAGGATTGAAGAGCTAAAAAAATTGAAGGAAAGGGTGAAGATCCTGAAAGATTTTCAGGCTACTTGTAGAAAGAGAGTTGGCCAAGCCTTATCACAGAAGAAGGATGCCCGCGTCCAGCTAATATCTGTGCCAAAGCTAAGTGCTAATGTGCAGGTTAGTGCACTAAAGACTATTTCACTTAGACTCTCAAGTATTCGTTTTTTATTAAGCCAACACGAAAATTTCTTCTTTATAGGGACACTGTTGGTATTTCAAGTTCTTAAATCAATGTTGCCATTTGCACAAATATTTTAAGAGCATATGTTAAGTTGAAGTTTTGTGATATTTGTCTGGAGTCTGAATTTTGAAATACATTTTTCTGTGGCTTTTGCAGCTTAGTCAGAAGAAGTCATCTCCTATGCAACATGGGCCTGCTGAGAATTCTCAAGTTGCTAATTATAGAGAGGCTTTAGAAAAGTTTCCTGTATCTGTGATTCGAAATAAGTGGTCAAAGGAAGAGAGAGAGAAGCTCTCGAATGGTGTGAAACAGCAATTTCAAAAGATGTTGCTTCAAAGATCAGTTGATTTACTAAGGTATTTATTCTACTATGTGCAGGATGCAAATTCACATCAGTTCATTTATTTGAATTTTTTACATTTACCTATCATCCTAAGTTTAACCTTTAGTTAAGGTTTTTGCATGTAAAGTCTTGTTTTCTAAATATAGACAAGGATAAGAACAAAGATTTTTTTGGATTACGGCAATATGCTACTCGAGCAAAAAGAATATCTAGGTCTATCAACTGGCAAGTAACTAAGTAATGCGTTTTCAAAAAGAATAAAAAGTCATTGTGAGGTATATGAGATCCAACGTGATTCATAGAATTTCAACTTGAAAATCAAAAAGCAATATCATTTGGATTGCTTTGACTTTTAATTTGACGTCCAAAAACAAGTGTTACAACTTGAAGTCCTCCCTATTCAACTAATGTTCCACTCAAATAGTTTTGAGAATTATTAATGCCAATAATAAATTGATAAATGAGAGAGCTTACCTTTATAATCATTTAACTTTATATTAATTTAATTGGTCGAAAAATAAGTTTTTATGACTAGATTTCTTTTTTGTCTAAGAATATCATGGCTTATGATTGTCACTTCTTTTGATGCTCTGCTCACAGTGATGGAGATGGATCTTTTGATGATTCTGATAATTTGGACAGCATTGTTGCATCAATCAGGGATCTCGATATTACCCCTGACAAGATGAGACAATTTCTGCCAAAGGTCAACTGGGATGAGTTAGCCTCCATGTATCTTCCTGGTAGATCCGGTGCCGAATGTCAAGCAAGGTGAATGCAAAAAATGTTTTGTTGCATATAATGTTTATGCATTTTGAGTACTTCTTCATCCTGGTAGTCGTTGAAGTAGTAGTAATAGGAGTCATATGGGATGGTGATTTTCGAAGAGCACAAACAATTGAAATGGTAGCAATGTGCTGTGATAGGCAAATTTTAATAAAGTAGTTTTCAGGCATGTCTTCTTAGAGATTTATCCATTTTTTATACAGACTGGCACGTTCTATATTTTTCAAGAGCTTATCATTTGTTTTGTGAGCCTGTAGCATATCAATTACTCTTGATGTATGTAACATTTGTTTATTCTTTCAGTCCAAAGTTACTTTTTGATTGATATAGTATAGTTTATGGATATGGCTTTGAACTTGTCTTGTTGAGCTTGATTGCTTGAAATGTGTTGCATGAGAGTCTATTCTCGTATCTGAGCTACCCTAATGAGGTGGTTTTTTCCCCTTAGGACCCAACCTCCAATAGAAAAAGAAAAATGTTGAAAAAGAGCTTACATGAAAGTCATCTTCTAATTCTGTTTTGGACTTGTTGGCTGATCCGTTTAAAAATTTTGCAGGTGGTTGAACTGTGAGGACCCCTTAATTAACCAAAATTCTTGGACTTCAATGGAGGACAAGAATCTGCTGCATGTTGTTCAACAGAAGGGGCTTAGTAACTGGATAGATATTGCTGTATCAATGGGGACAAATAGGACCCCGTTTCAGTGCTTGGCTCGTTATCAAAGAAGCCTTAATGCTTCCATAATCAAAAGGGAGTGGACTGAGGAGGAGGATAATCAACTTCGAGCAGCCGTAGAGGCTTTTGGAGAAAGCAACTGGCAGGTCGTTGCTTCGGCTATGGAAGGACGGATAGGTACCCAATGCTCTAATAGGTCAGTTTGCTTCTTAACCTGTATGTTGGTTTTAAGTCTTTTCTTAAGCAATGTTAAATGTTTGTTTGTTGAAATTGAAAGGAAGTAAATTGAAAACATTGGGGTATGGTGTGACATTGAAATATGCGATTCTTTTCATGCTTATGTCAACTAGGTTTTTGAACCCTGACCATGTCTTTTAAACTAATGCAGATGGATGAAATCACTTCACCCAGCCAGGCAAAGGGTTGGTAAGTGGACTCCAGAGGAAGACAAGCGCTTAAAAGTTGCTGTGATGCTCTTTGGGCCGAAAACTTGGAAAAAAATAGCCCGATTTGTCCCTGGAAGGACACAAGTTCAGTGTAGAGAAAGGTAGCTATACTTCTCTTTCAGTAAGGTACTGCTATTGTTTGATTTGCTAATAACTTGGCCTTGTTTTTGGAACCAGATGGGTGAACTGCTTAGATCCCTCTCTAAATCGGAATGACTGGACACAAGAAGAGGATTCAAAATTAAAGGCAGCCATTGAAGAGCATGGCTATTGTTGGTCTAAGGTTGCAGCGTGTGTTCCGCCTCGTACTGATAGTCAGTGCCGAAGGTAATATTCCAGTCAGATAGTTTGCATGAGATCACTGTTGCTGTTTACCTTTTATTTTCTCACGAGTCTTGATTCTTCTTGCTTTTATTTTGATACTAATCAGGAGATGGAAGGTGCTTCTTCCACATGAAGTGCCTTGGCTTCAAGCTGCCAAAAAGATGCAAAGGGCCGCTCTGATTTCAAACTTTGTCGATCGGGAATCAGAACGGCCTGCCCTACTGCCTAGTGATTTTTGTCCCATTGCCAGAAATAACTTGTACATCTGAATCTGAGCGTATCAATCTCTCTGGACATCAGAACTGGGGGTTGAGGTATGATGTTTCAATGTTCATATTTTATAGTGTTCAATGATGAAATGCCAATTTATGTAACACGTAACTTGGCTTGTGTCTAATAATTTCATGTGACTTTACAGCGATCTATGCTCCGAGGAAGTTTTGGCCAGTGGCACTGAGGTGGAGAGCTTCACTGGTGATTCAATCTCAAGAAGGAAGAGACAAAAGAGGAAGTCAAGGAGGACCAATTCTATTGCTTCATCGGAAGAACATTTGTCCTATTGTCCAGATACAATGCATTCTTCAGAAACAATGCACAGTAACGATCTGGAGACATTGGGTGGATTTAATCATTGCCAAAATAGGTACGATCTCAATCTGAATGTGGTAATAAGAGTCTCCTCTGTGATTGCATTTGTGTTTTTTCATTTATTTGATGGTTGGCTTTCTTTTGTATGTTTATAGAAGCTCACAGAAGTCCAAGGGCACGGCTTCTGGGTACAAGTGTACTTCCAAAAAGAGGGCTAGGAGAACACATCCCAAGAGGGATGGATGTTCTGATAGTGTAGATCGGATATCATCTTCTAATAACATGAATTCGTTGATTATGACTGGTGGAGAGGAGACAAGGGAACTGGTTAGAGATGATGGATCTGGTACTCAGTGTAAACAAGATTTTGACCAACATCCAAGCTACAGCAGATGCAACAAGTCACTAGAAGAAAATGGAGGTTGTAATGACACAGAAGGTCATCAATTATCATTCGATAATCCAAATTTGTTGTTGATAGCGAAAGGAGAAGAGGTGGTTGAAGTTGATAGAAGCGATGGAGTAGCTACCTTGGGTCAAAAGGCTTCTAAATTACATCCAAGACGGTCTGGACACAATGAACCACCGGATGGAATTCCTGGAATATCCTTTCCCAATACTGCTGAATTTGATGTTGTACATGATACTGTTGTTAATAAGCAGAGAAGTGAGACCAAGTCAACTCCAGAGAAGAGTGAAAGTACTAATGCTGTAGACCATCACTCATCATCGCTGTTGAATTCAACAGTGGAGAAGGACTTGGGTACATCTGGCGTCATTGGTAGCAAGAGAGGCAAAAGATCAAGAAATAGAGATGAGACTTCAGTAGTAGAAGAAACAGAAAATGATGACATGACCCTTGCTGAATTTTGCAATAAAAGATTAGCAGCAGAAAATACAGGGGATGATGACATGACGCTTGCTATGTTTTGCAACAAGATTAAGAAAAGGAGAAGAGGTTAAATTTGCCAATAAGTGCATTCTTGCAGGAAAAGGCCATTCCATGGGAGATGAGAACTTTGAGAATACGGGAACTGCATGGGAAACATGGAAGTGTATCTTGCCTATACAAAATTTGGATTATGGCAGGTCGAGATAACATAACTAGGAATAATAGTCCGGCAGGAAGGGGCCATCCCGGGGGAGATGAGAACCTTAGAGAATACAGAACTGCATTGGAGATATGGAAGTATGTCCTGTGAACACAAAGTTTAGATGCAGGCAAGTAAACATGGCATAGCAAGGAGTAAGAGTGCGTGCCATGATACAATGGGTGATTTTTTCCGTTTGCACCCACCGAATGAGATTTCCCGAGTTTTGCTTGTACAGCAGCGAGTTAAAAAAATTTTGTTATTTGAGTATAGGGTTTGACCATTTTTGCGTGCCTATATTGCATGAGTTGTATCATTGTCTTGATTTTTCTTGAAAGGAAGTTTTGAGTAACTCCTGTATTTTCAATGGTGGTCGTCTAATTCCGAAGCAATTCATGAATGAAACTATTCGATCCCAAATGAAAAGCAGAAATTGCACCTTCTTTGGTTTTTGTTTGCCTTTTTTGGACGACAACAAATGTAACTCATAAAAGTCTCAAATTAGCTGTCTCACGCAGGAATACCCTGGGTTAATGCTTGCGGAGTTTCTTCTGGCTCTTGGTGGCTAAAAACCAATCACTGCCCGAGATTATCATTTATCACCCGAAGCTAAAAGCCGCATCAACGATGCTATAGTTGCACACCAATGTCTACTTATCACCGTTTGGGCTGCGCTATTCAGTTGAAATAATGGATAGGCTCTTCACCTCTGATTTTCCATAACGGCATGATAACCTCTACCAATATAAAAATGCGATGCCTTGGCCAGGAATGAGGCCAAGTTTCTTCTCCTCCTAAACTTTCGGTGACCGATTACAAAGTATTCAGTGGAAAACCTTTATATGCTATGTGGAAGATGAAAGTTTAATACTATTTCCAGTTTCTTAATTTGCCATCTGAATTTATCACATCTTCACAGCATAAGAATTACCTGTGAAACAGCAAATATTGGTATTCAATCTAATTCGTTTTGACAAGTTTAGTGTCTAATTTTTTGTTCTTAATTTTGACAAGTATAATATGTTTTTCGATTATAGACTGACTATATATATATATATATATCGTGTATAAAACTAATTTTCAAGTACTAATTAGTGTGTTTGGATAGCCATTATTTGGCTCCAATTTATTTATTTGCATCACAAACACAATTTATAACACATCTTATTATCTCATATACGTCATATCACTTAACGTAACAATGTCGAAAATTCAATAAATCTTAATAAAATGATTTTGTTTTTCACAAAAAAAATTGAGAAAGATAGCAATGCCAAGAGGCATAAATGACAATGTATTTTTTTATAAAAAAAAATTTACAACATGCTTAAATCTTAAATTTTAACGTGAATCTTAATAATAGAGTGAAAATTGACCATTTACTTCTGATTTCCACTCCCAAATATGCAACAGTATACTTTCCAAAAAAAAATTTAAATGCACTATCATTATTGTATTATTATACTCACGCGAGAAATTTTCTCAAAAGAAAAGATAACTAAAAAAAAAAGAAAAAAAAAAAGTTTCGTTCCAATATTCAAACAACCCATCCAAAGCCCGCCCGCCCGCCCACATAAACCATACCCACCCATTTCTTCCCACCTAAAACCCATCCCTTCACAAAACCCTAAAATCCTCCGACCTATATATATATTCACGCTTCACTCCATCTAGGGTTTCTCTTATCTCTCATTTCCCTATATTTTCCATTTTCCGCCTCTCTCCTCCCAAAACCCCTGCACCCCACAGCCGCTCCTCCTCCCTGAAAATGTCTCAAGATCAGCTGATCCTCCGCGGCACAATGAGGGCCCACACCGACTGGGTCACGGCCATCGCCACTCCAATCGACAACACCGACATGATCGTCACTTCTTCCCGCGACAAATCCATCATCCTCTGGTCCTTGACCAAAGAAGACAAAACGTACGGCGTCCCTCGCCGCCGCCTCACCGGCCACTCTCACTTCGTCCAAGACGTCGTTCTCTCCTCTGATGGTCAGTTCGCTCTCTCCGGCTCCTGGGACGGCGAGCTCCGCCTCTGGGACCTTCAAACTGGCTCCACCGCTCGCCGCTTCGTCGGCCATACTAAAGATGTTCTCTCCGTAGCCTTCTCCATCGACAACCGCCAAATTGTCTCTGCTTCTCGCGACAAAACCATCAAGCTGTGGAACACTCTCGGGGAATGCAAATACACTATCCAGGATGCTGATGGGCATACCGATTGGGTTTCTTGCGTTCGGTTTAGCCCAAATAATTTGCAGCCGACAATTGTTTCTGGGTCGTGGGATCGAACTGTGAAGATTTGGAATTTGAGTAACTGTAAGATGAGGGCAACTTTGGCTGGGCATACTGGGTATGTGAATACTGCGGCGGTTTCTCCTGATGGATCGTTGTGTGCTAGTGGAGGGAAGGATGGAGTGATTTTGTTGTGGGATTTGGCTGAGGGAAAGAAGCTCTATTCGTTGGATGCTGGTTCCATTATCCATGCTTTGTGTTTTAGTCCTAACAGGTACTGGCTTTGTGCTGCAACTGAGGCGAGCATTAAGATTTGGGATTTGGAGAGTAAGAGTATTGTGGTGGATTTGAGGGTTGATTTGAAGCAAGAGAGCGAAATGGCTGCGGAAGGCACCACTGTTCAGACAACTGGTGCTAAAAACAAGGTCCAATTTTTGCCCCCTGTTTTCTTAAATTTTGTTGATTTTAGTAGTCAGGATGATGTAGCGAATTTGTTTATTACTTTATCTGTTCGTTTTGAATGGTGGACAATCCAGTATTTTGTTGTGTGATCATGAAACTGTGTTTGTGTTTTGAGATCATGTGCATTTGGGTAATACTCTTAGATGCTGTGTTGTGGGTTTAAGTTGTTTGATTTAGTTTGCTCCGAGCTTATGCAGCTATGTAAAGATCTTGTGGTAATGGTTTGTGTGAAATATACTGTATGTGTACTAAGTTGAATTAAGGAGCTTGATATGGTTTATAGTTTCCCATTGCTTGCAATGGGAACTTTGATTGTGTTTTTTTTTTGTTTTCATGAAGCTGTACGTGCTTTCTTACACAGTCAAGATCCTACAGAAGAATTCAATGTCAATTTGATCTTACAGTGAATTTTTATGTTGTGATCAGCATACGTAATGTTAGTGCATTTTTGTGTACCTTTTGTGTCAGTAAAATTGTTTTTTGATGGCAAATGTGGTGTGCATTTGGATGAAAACATTGAACTGTATTCTGAAGATTTTCCAGTTGTTAGGTTGGAAATGTTGATGCTTCCATGTTAGTTTCCTATGGGGTTCATTTGATCAAATTTTAGCTTGAACTATACTTGAATGCCCTACTCTTTTTGGTTCTCTCCCATGCCATGTTGAAACTTTCTGAGTCTCAATGCTGTTACATTGCTATTATTCTGATTAAATGGAGTTGTCCTTTCTGTGTAAGTTCATTGTGGAATGCGTAGCACCATGGCTTAGAGTTTATCTTGGGTAAAAACCTGTGAGAGTTTGGTTTGTATTTGCTTTATAGGATTTATTTGCATGTTGGCTGCCTAATATTATGCTTGTCATACTCAGTTGTCCTCACCAGGCTTTTGCTGCAATTATACAGTTGCCAACATAGCTAGTAAAAGCTGTTCATGTTTTACCCTGGTTTTGACCCTATAAGTTTACTGGTCTATTTAAATTTTTATTTTCTGCACTGTGGCTTGCAGGTCATCTACTGCACCAGTCTTAACTGGAGTGCTGATGGAAGCACACTCTTCAGTGGTTACACAGATGGTGTCATCAGAGTTTGGGGTATCATGCGATACTAGAAAGCATATGTGGTGTGGTGGTGCATTCAACACATGCGTGTCATAGTGAAATTTAGTTGTTTAGATTTAAGTTGAAATGCTGGAAGGATATTTGGATTCTATATTTTTGTTCTGATGATTTTGAGATCTACCTTGTTTCAATTTTGGATATTACTTTAGTCGTTACCCTGAGTTTCCCAGACTCCTATAAATCAAGTTCTTTTACTCAAAACCATGTCAGTTACTTTTCAATCCCCTTCCACAATCCGATAGATCTCATCCTTGAAATACCAATTTACTTGGGAAAAAGTTTGCATGTTTCTTCCAGTTACTATGTGATTTTCCGCAGCTGTGAACACTGGGTTGTTCATTTCTTGGCACCTCATGCTTCAGCTTCAATCCAAGCTTAAACAAGTTATCGTGCCTAGTGTTTGAGAAAATGCAACCCTTGATGAAATGGCCTGCTTTTTGGACTCTGTGAATTTCGCATGCGGTTCTTTCTTTTCTCTTTATTGCTTTGGGAGCGGCGGTATTTCCGGATTCAAGGTTAGAAATGATAGAGCGTTGGGTTCTTAAACTTTTTAACTCTACTGCTGTAAGAAGGGTAAACAGTTTTCCTTGGTTTGATTCACATCATTCTAAAAGAAAATGACTTTGACAGGATTGCATACACGCTGTCATTTGTATGTAACAGATATGCACTTGTCTAATTAACAGGGAAATTTATAACGGTATTGTGCTGCCAAGTAAATGATGTGAATATCTCGGCTTTTAGACACAAAGTTTAAAGTCACAAAGTGGAAAAAGGTGTCGATGTGCAAAAGAAGCACTAGCCTAAAGCAAAACTAGAAGCGCAGTCAAGTAAATAGGGTACGAAAGAGATGAGCAACACCTAGATGCTATTCAAGAAGGCCTTGGGGTATAGATTTAACAGGACATTCTTCAAAAATTAGGCCTAAAGATCTTTTGTCGACGGTTGGTTTTGTGCTCTCTCGAGCTCATTGCACGGATCAAAATTGTCGTATAACATGAAGACCTGTTGGATATCTGTCCGAAAATTGCTCAGCGAGGTTCGTCATGAGCCCATTGCGGTGGAGCAAATCTGACCAGCTCAGTGAACTCTGCGTCATATTGTGCGACAGAGTATCCTGCTCTAAACGGAAAGATTCAAGCATCCCACAAAGAGCTCAAGTGCCTTTGTGGTCCAAGGGCTGTTGGTTCTTCTTTGAACATATTCGAACTATGTGGTTTGTCATTGCGCTGAAGTCCTGCATTCACCATTTGCCACCAATTGCGTGCAGGAAAGTGGCATAGGCCACCTTTTCCTCGTCACTGCATCCGGAAATGTCAACCGCCTTGTCCATCTCAGATAACCAGTCACAGGCCGTTAGCTGTTCCGAAGTCCCATCAAAGGATGGCGGTGCCATTGCATATCCCGTTTTGTTTGTGCAGTTCCCAAATCCTGGTATCCATTTCTTGCATCTTCTGCATCATCACATGATCTTGCTGCTTGCACAGAGCATCAATGTTCTCTTGGGGAAGCAGACCAGTCTGCATAATTGAGGAGTCTACACATTGGAAGTCATTCAAGTGATCAGATCCCTTACAATGCTGTGATGTCATTTCAGCCTACATCCATGATCCACTTGAAAAGTTATAGAGCATGAAAAATATTAGCAAAATGCCTTCCCTTCTTCAAGAGACAATACCATTAGAAAACTATTGAAAAAAGAAAGAAGGAAATAAATAAAGAGAAATTACTAGTGGTTGTTTGGACAGCCATTTTCCGTCGAAAAATTGCATCGTTTTTCGTGATCACATTTTTCTATTATCTTTTTTTTCACGTACATCAAATCGCTATAATAATTTTTCTACAAAAAATCCAAGAAAATCCAATCTAAACAAACCTGATCCCAAGTCCCTACTTATGAACAAACTCCAGCTTACACAACATCTTATCTATTTGACATACACGTAACTTTGTCTTGTAAGCCTTGCCGTTTAAATCACCAGTAATGAGCCCCTAAAGAGTACTATTTTGCAAAGAAATGAGCCCCTAAGTATTTTGAAATACTAGTAATCTAATCCACTTTCCACAATCTACAAAGTCCTCCATCAACTAAACCATTCCCAAAAAAAAAATTACTTAATTCAAGGCAAAACCCCTAAATTTTGATTGGAAATGCAAATATTGGTAGAATAATGTAGCAATATTATAATTAATATCGCAAATCCACTCTGGCTGGAGAGTGTGGATGGAAGTCTGAGGCTAAGTTAAAAAAAATGCAGGAACAAAGTCAACAAACTACTATTGTAATCAATGATCTTGAAGTAACAAGTGTTTCAGGTTCTCAATACTTTATGCTTGTGGGTTGTTTTTTTTTTCCCTTTTTTTGATGAAATTGTGTGTTGGTTAAATACATTAATTTCTTTTCTAGATCTTCAGGCTAATAAAATCTAAATTCTTGAAACCGGAAACCATTTTTTTTCGTTAAGAAAACAAACAAAATTTAAAGGCTGTATTATGTTCTTTAACCAATTTGATTTTTATCAGAATGACTATTCAGCTCAGTTGAAATAAATATGATTTCGATTCGAATCCAAATTCAATTTCGATAGAGAACCAAATACAGTCTAATTTTGAGTTTGTTGAACATTTACAAGTGGACAACAAATATAAATTCTGACTAATTTTTTTTTTGGCTGCTAGAAAAGATATAAAATGGACAACAAAAAATAATTAAGAAAAAAAGAAAAAGATATATATAGGCTTTGCTTTAGCCCTGCCGACCGCAAGCAAAAACGAATACTCAAGCAAGCATTCAAGGCCTGCAACAAACCAATAGGGGACCAATTTGGCAAATTTCTCGTTTTAGCTTATTCTGCTTTGAGCTTTTCGAAGTTTTGCAACATCCCTTCACCTTTCTTACCCTTTCTTTCCCAAAACCCTCCTCAACTGTGACTTGTTTGTGGGAGACAGAGCACGGAGGAAGAAAAAGGTCTGGCCTTTGTCCAGGCCGATTAATGCTGAAAACCCAAACAAAGCGGCAAAGCTAGCTATAAAAGCAAAGAGATTGAATGTGGTTGGGCCAGTTATTCCTGTTAATTTCTAGTGTATAGAAATCTATCTGAATCATATTGTATTGGGTTTGAATTTTTTTTTTGATAGCAAGCTAAATGATAATAAAGATTGCATTTTTATGGGGTCAAACTTGGTTTCTCTGCATCAATTCACCGTTCTGAATTCTGGGTTTTTCATGTTTTCAATTATATTTGTGGTTTTTTTTTATTTTGGAAAATTCGTTGTATTTTTGCTCGTTGAATTTTAATGTTTTCCTTCTCCATGTGGGTTTCGTTTGTTGGTTTTTATTGATGTTGGGGTTTCAAAGCAGCTAAATTTTGGTTTGTAATTTCACGTATGCTTGGTAATTTTCTTGATTTGTGCAGGGATTTTTGGAGAAGGCACAAGAGGAAGGTCTATATTACACTTGGAGTTTTAGGAAGTGGATATTTCTTATTCAAGCTTTATGATGCTCATAGGAGAAGGATCTCTGATCTGGAGAGAGAACTCGCCACTGAAAGGGAAAACGATGAACTTGTTAAGGCCCAGTTAAGCATCAAATAACACAAAATATTGCATGTTCTGTTTTATTGTTGTATTGCAATGTTGCAAAGAATAAGTTTGACAAAATCTTGCTCAAAAAAGAAAAAATAAGTTTAACGAAATCTTTGTTTATGGGAATTTTATTTGATGGACAGAATGCAAGAACACTTCGAGAATGTACAAAGGATTGCTGATTCGACAACATTGCCGCATGTGATGCAATACTTAAGTACTCGGGTAGCTGAAGAGTTAGACCTTGCTCCCTTGACTGAGAGGTTAATGCGAGGGAAAGGTCAGCCAAACACTCTAACAGCTGCAGAGAAACTTGAGCTGTGGGATAGACTCAAAATACTAAGTAAGAGTTGCAGTGTCTTTTTCTCTCCTGTTGAGATGCAGCTTGCATTTTGTTTTGCCATGGAACTGTAAAGCATTGTACTTGGCTGAAATTTGAGTTTCTGTCATTTTCCAGGTTTTACGAGAATGGTCTTGTCTGTTTGGGCAATGACAACTCTAAACTTATTTATTAGAGTTCAAGTCAATATACTAGGGAGGCATCTCTATATTGACACTGCCCGTGGACTTGGGAATTCTCATCTACTTGTAAGTACTTCTTTTCCAGTGTAAGAAAATTTGTATGTAGAAAATGTTGATTCACTTTGTAAAATTTTTTGAGTTTCGGTTCTCAAATCTGAAAAAATCTAGCCAATAGATGAATGCGATTTTAGAATAATAGGAGGATTAAATACTATGTAAAAAGATAGTTGTTGATATTCTGATAAACTGGATCAGTTATGCCATTGATTGCTAACTGTGGAGGAGGGGTTCAGACTTGTGCTCTGTGTTGATCCTTTTGTGTCTCATGAAGACTCGTGTTTTAAAACTTTGTGGTGATCCATTCCTTTCCAATGGTTTCCTTTACTCCATTAACCACATATCTTTTTGTGCTTGTTTATAAAAGATCTTGTTACACTCAATAGTTGAAGGTCATTAATTACCAGTTCCTCTAAGTACTTCTCTTTTTCTTGTTAACGATCTCTTTGTTCCAGACTTGCAATTCTTAAGTGTAAATCAGAGTAGCTTTGACATGTTCTCAAAGAAGATAGAAAATATGAAAGTACTACTTATACTCTCTTTACTAATTACTACATACTTGGCCAAATTTGACCAAAAATTTGACTGAACTTTAGAAATGTGAAGTTTACCGATAACAGGTAGTGATCTTTTTGAAAGGCACGGTATACAGAAATGGTGTATCATTTCATTTTTTGAAGTCATGTAATGTAGTGTAATCAATCAAAACCTCCCCTTTGACCATAAGGAGAACAACCACAGCGAGTTGCTGATGGGTCCATCATAATTCACTCAAAAACTCCTCCTGTCTGATTCTCTAACCCAAACCAACCTACCTCCTTCTCTGCCGTGCCTTCCGCCTTATCATGCAACCTACATGTGGATCCCTGCCTGCTGATCATAAAATTATTTAAATCTCTTCCACCATTATCAAATTTACATTCAACATAGGATAGTGACACCACACCCTAACTTCTAAATTAAATGTTCATTTTTTTTTGTACATGGGTACAAATGGATATAAAAAAAAAATTAAGAATGCCCATACGTATAAACCATTCAATGAAAATGAAAGCGTTTAGATGGCTTGACTAGGTACTCACCTTCTGTTATGTCATGTGGAACCGTCCAACCAAGTTGACTTAGCAGCTTCAAAGCTTCAATATTTTGTTCCCCCTCATATAGTGGAAGAATCACCATGTGTTAGGGTCCTGAAATTTAACAGTCTTTTGCATGACTCCGATACCATAGCATCTCTTTCTATCATGGATTTGTTTTATATGTTTCCTGAAGTGAAGAATGCAAAATCGAATAAATTGGAGAGGAATTGGACTCTGCAGGTCATCAGGGACCAGCAATCCTGGCCCACAAATTTTGCTTTTTGTGGAAACTATCACAGAACACTGTAATTAGTCCATTCTTTCATGAAAACATACAAAATTGAAGCCCATACTAAACGACCATATGAATTTGTCAAAAAATATTACAAAATTGTCAAATCTAGGACATGTGAAGAATGTTAGAATCTGAAAGTCATTGGATGCCCATAACGACCTTGTATTTTCATTTCCTTCTTACTGCCTTTTCCCTTTTCCTATCATAATTGATCAAGTTAGTTAGCATGACTCAACCAATTGTAATTGACTGAGGTATCTTATTTAGTAGTATGTATTTTAGTAAATACTTGTGCCGATTTTAGTTGATATTTAACAAAAAGATTTTTTTTTTCCTTTTTATAACTAAAAACTGATGTGATTGGGGAAATTTGGTGTTGGGAAGATGAGGGGACAAATGAATAGTCCAAAAAGACATGCAGAAAAGGAACCTGGTTTCGTACCTCTTTACATTTCTTTTGGCAGGCAAATCCCCACCGACACTGCAGATCCTGTCAGAGTTTCTTTTTGGGTGTTACCTTTTTGACAAACTGGTGCTTAACATAATGCATAACAGGATTTATTGTCATTTGTCAGGATGTGGGCTGTAAAACTTTAGCATTGCTGTTCTCATATATTGTTAGTGAGTTTCATGAATGAATGGCTATATTTTTAACCTGGAGGTGGGATAAATTTATTACACTATGCTCTTGCTAATGTTAATCCCATGATGAACTAAAGACTAAGCTGACTCCACAGGGTTTGATTAGCAGAGGCTGTACTATTTATTCATTTGTATTCGTGCAGGGGAGGGTGGGGGGAGGGATGTAACGTAATACAAACACACTATCACCGCCAATGTTAGCAAGTTTTTTTGTGTTCAAGTTAATAAGTTGTATCAGGTACAAGAAATTGGTGGTTAGCTTTCGAAAGCATTTGAGCTTGCATTTTGTCATAAAGCATAGAGTTTTATCCTTTCTGTGTCTAATTTTTAGTTGCTCTGTGCATTGACATACTTTGCTTTCAGTGACGTGACATTGCTGATACAATTTTGCCAGTTGTCTGCCAGCCACCTTGTAGTCATTACTGCCTAGTGATTGAGATTGAGTACTCTTCTAAGTTCTAATAGCTAACATCTGTAGCATTATATTGGTTACTTTGAAATGACAGTTGTGGCTCTTGTTAGACTCTGGTTTTAATCACATTCTATTATGGGAATCGAGTTCCTCTGGGATTGATTGGTTATTTGGTATCTAGAGTTAACTGCAGCTATGTAACTGGAAAATGGTGGGGTTGACACTCTTTGGGATCTCTTGCGTGCTATTACTATGAGTAAGATTGGTGTATGTCCCGAAACTTAAATGGCATTGATGTAATTAAAGAGCATCCGGGTCAAATGAGCTCCTTGTATGGTCTCAAGCATCCAGGGACTTGTTTGTAAAACTGTTTTAACCAAATTGAGGTTGTTCAATTTTCTTCATGGCATGGGCTACATGCTCATTGGAGCTTCTTTTTCTTTTTCCAGGACGAAGCTGATCTCATAGATAGAAACGATGAGCAACGGTTTCTAGCCATTGCAGATTTCCTTTCCAATTATGAAATACCAACATTGATTGCCAGCATCGAGGCAGCCACTTCTGAAGTGCTCAAGGGGTAAGACATATCCTACTATTTGTTGTCTAACATGTGTTTCTACCTTGACTGCAGTACTGCTTCTAGGATTAGATTAAGAAAACCAATGCTGATGCCAGTCAACCACATTCTGCTTACTACTGTTGTCTGTCACTTGTGCACGTGCAAAAATCAGAGAGAGGAGTGTTTGATGCTACTAGATTTCCATTTGGACTAAGTGGGCTACGTGAGGTCACATTGGCATGCAATTAATGAATAGACTGGTATTTTGTGCTATACTGTGGTAAAGGAGAAAAGTACTTTAACCAGTTTATCTGACTTGTTTGTGTTTAATATTCTATGTTGCATCCTTTACCTTCTTCATGTATTCATCCTTTAATAGTTTACCTTTGATCCCGTAGACATGAAAAACAATGTATCGCTCACCATAATAAACCAGAATAAAAACGTGAAATATGGTTTTGCATGCTGAGTTTCCTATAGAGCTTCTGGAGACCCTGGTTAAAGTTCTTGATTACCACAATGGCCTCTAACATGCCATAAATGTAGGACCTTTGAATAACAAAAAGGATCTGTCACTGTCAAGTTTTCTCCTGGTAACTCTTACACATAAGATAACCATTTTTGCAGCTTTGCTATTAAGATTTTAGGATTTTTATTTACTAAGTGTTATATTCTCTGAAGTTACAGGCATCTTTGATTGACTAATTGGCTTATTACTTGCAGAAAACAGTTGAAGGATTACTTCAACAGTTCTGTACTTCGTGAAACTATTGTGCAGATATTGGACACATTCATGAGCATGGGAAATCCTCGTCAGTGGTTAGGCTACTTGATTCCGGAGGACAATAGGATATACAAATTGGTTGAACCCTCTGGAAGTGGGAATGAAGTTCATTCGCATGCTAGCAAGTTCGAACAACTTACAGAGGAGACACGTGCAGTGTTATCAAGGTTGATCATTCTCTTCATTATATAACAATTTATTAAGTACTAATAGAAGTAAGAAAGGACATCATCTCATCTCTGGTTACTGAAAATTCAATCAAGGCATATTCCAGTTGATAAATATCTGTCAATCCAACTGAATTTACCATTTGCATGGCCATGAGTTTGTTCCTCAAAGCTACGGCCACCCCATTATGAGCGTTACTAAGTAACTCCATGTCTTGTATTGTTTGTCAAATTTGATGAAGTCTGTTGGTGTGAATAAACTTTGCCTTCTAACTTGGATTGTGCGATTCCTTATTTATTTTGTGGTGTTCTTGTTCTTAGTGCTGAATTTGGGAATATTCTTGACATCTCATTGAAAGTTGCGGTGGATGCAATCGCTGAGGAAATAGATATCCAGTCAGCAATCCCTCTAGCGAAACTTCTGCCTCGAATAGCTCAGATGGGCCAGATTCTGCTGGAGGAACCAAATAGGCAAAGGTATATCCAGATCATCCGAAACACACCAGAAGTTGAGCTATTTTTCACAGTCCTATACTCAAGCATGCCGTCTTGATAGTAGTGTAGCTGATTGATGCAATTCTTGAACTTTTTCTGCTTCAAAACAGAGCAATAGTGTAATTGTATGTTAGAGAAGGTGCATGGTTCACTAGAGTCGAGAACTTCTGAACAAAATAACAAGAGAGGTGGAGATAATGGGCATTTGTTAGATTTTGCTCCAGTTGTATTTTGTCATTGTTATGGTAGCTGCCCAAGTATTGTGGGGTATTGGTAGTTGTTGTGTCAGGAAAAAAAGAAGGGCTTGGTAAATCATTTGTTTTTTTTCATTACTAACGAAGAAATTGTCGAATTTCACTTCGTGCTGGCTAATTCAATCTATAGGTGAATTTGGTGTAAACTTGTGCAATTACTGACAGGTTAACGAGAGGTTACCTCATTCATCAATCAGTACCTGAAAAATCTTTACTCTTTTTACAATATGTAAAATACTTGCCCTGTTTATATTTCAAAATTATGGGAAGTTTTCAAATCACCGTGGAAATGATTAGAGATAGATAATCCTGCAAAGAAACGCTTTCGTTTCCTGATACTATCATATCATGAAGTCATGCAAATGAATGTAGCTTAAATTCTTGAAAATGCAAGGAACCTAAAAAAGCAAAAGAACTATTATTATGTGAGCTTGGAAACGTAATTTACAGTCCAGTGTTGTATCGGCTGAATTCTAGCTGAAGAACACGGCGATTCCGTTGAACAAAAAAGACCACTGTTTTCTCAAGCAGATTACTAGTTCTAAATTCTACCAAGAGAGAATATGGGCATATAAGCAAATGATTCCAATAACAGTAGTGTTGAACAAGATGGCCATGTCGAACGACAAGAGATATTGCTGATTGTCCCAATAAATCAGCATGCATCAGTTGACCAACAAGCATATGCATATAACGTAACTTACGAGAAAACAAGCTTTTTCATGTTTATTAATCTGGATCCTCTAGGGATCAGAAAAGAGTGAAGGAAACCCTTCAGTCCAAGACAAGACAGCAAGAATCGACCCCGGCTCCTGCATCATTGGATCAGAAACGCATCCATCAATCTTGCATGCTTCCATACCTCCAACCTTAATCACTCAATCGATGTGTTCATGAGCCAACGAGTCAGCAGCAGAGATCGATCTCCAACCCCAACCATCTTGGTTGGACAGATGGAGTTTCCTCCACACTACTAGTGTTTAGTCCTCTCTATCCTCAACGAAACATTAAGGTTAGGAAGCTAATGGATGAGATTAAGCTGTACTAACTGCAAAGGATTGTACAATGAATGCGGAAGTTTGAGGCACACGGGATTCGCTTATAAACATGTAAAAGTCAATAAGCGCCCCTTGTTTCTCGCATGATTTCAAGGAAAAACTTCTGTGCCTTTTCCTTTACATTTCAACATTTGCTTTGGCGTCTTATCATGGCTTTCCTAGCTAACAGGTCATATAAACTACATATTCCTTTTTTTGTTTATTTTGCTTTTCTCTTGCTTTTTCTCGTGGTTGGTCCGGTTTTAGGTGTTGATCACCACGGATCCATCACAGAATTGCTGTTCTTGTTGTCATGATCACTACGTGTTTTATCCAAAACATTCAAAGCTGGTTGGCTTCTGGGGGCCATCTTCTAGTTGACGTTTTGATTTGCTTTATATCCTAAAACCTTAAACTATTGCAGGATTTGACTCATGAGTGAAGGGCTAACAAATTTCCACAACTAACATGCCTATATTTTACTGATGCAAACCTAAAATGTGCTTTTGAGCTGGTCGCTTAATGGTTGAATGCCTACTCTCTACTAAACTTTAGCAAATCGATCTGATCTAAGTTGTTTTTGTGACTACTAGTATATTCAGAATATGTTTCAAAAGCTTATTTAAAAGTATATATGCCTTTGATCTTTAAACAACAGCATCTGCAGATTCCTGGTCCGATCTTTAAGATGACAAAGTCATGTGATATGGTGGTAATTGACCAAATGGGAAGACAAGGTTCAGTTCTGCAGGAAAAACCACTGATGGATGAGGGAAAAATGCAAGACATTGATACCTTGAACCTGCCTCGTAACCATATATTCTATCTCAAAAGGCAAAAGAGATGAAAGTGTCGAGCTAGCTGGCATTTTTCCAGCAATTTTAATGAGCTATCTGGCTGTCTAGGGAAATTCTTCTACCCAAATCCTGAATCTAGAAGATTAACAGGAAACTAACTTATTGCTGTTACAGTTGTTTCTTCCTTCCTTGTCTTTGGTTGATGATTTGGGATAATTTTGACCACATATTACTCCAGGTTCATGCAAAACAACGTACATGAAGAGATTGTTTAAAATCCTACCACTTATATTATACCTCTTTCCCTTATCCTTCTTTTCACCAATACATGCAATACTAGGAAAGGCTAGACCAACTACAAGAACATTAGCTCATATAAGGTGTTGCTGTCCATTTGAAAAAAGCCAAGATCCAAGTAAGTTGATTTATTAGATCTTGGTCATTGTTATTCTCAAACAAAATCATTGGTAAGGCTCATGTTTCGTGTCTTTCTGTTTTGTTTGTGGAATTTGACAAACAAAAAACAAAAAATGGTGTTTGTTAAAATTGTTCGCGTTTTTCAATAAAGAAAAACATTTATGAACATGAGGTTTACATTTAAGACGCTAGATTGTTGTTTTTAACTATTTAATGAGAAATCAAGATTGTCAATTATTGATTTCATCTTCACTCAACTAGTATTTATTATCCCACATTATCTCACTTCATCCTAATAGACTGCTATCACCTAATTCGGTCCGCCTGCCCCATCGCTAAATATTAATTTGGGCTTTGTTATTGGGCTTCAATGAGGCCAAATCCAATACTAATATTTGTTAGCCGAACTCAACACATACAAAGCTCACACAATTATTTGTAGGATTTTAAAATGTGTACATATAATAATAAGTAAAATATACATTATTTAATTAAGAAAATATTGCTTAAAGATAAATGTTAGAAGGCTATACTTGCAATATTAGATCCAAAAATATACTTGCAATATTAGATCATTAGATGGCTTATTGAAAAAACTAATGGGGGCTCAATTAATAATATATCCAAAAAATGGGGAGGTAAATATAATTGTAAGTTAATATACTTTGCCGCCCCGCATCCAAACGGCAGCATATCTCTAGACAGTAGACACTGAGAAGGTTGGGGTTTTAGAGAAGCAATGGCGACACCGACGGCGAACGCAGCAAACGGCGACATTTTAATGCTGGAGGCGCCACCTTCGCAGCGCCCGGCTTGGTCTACCGGTGCCGAAGTCATCGATGCTCTTCCCTACATCGACGACGACTACGGCAACCCCAGGGTAAAAGCGGAGGTGGACCGTTTAGTGGATGAAGAAATGCGTCGCAGCTCCAAAAAACCCTCCGATTTCCTCAAAGACCTCCCTCCCCTTCCCAAATTAAATTTCGAGGTCCGAACTTGACACTGATTTAGTCTCCTCCTCCACATGTATGATGTATTATCGCTCAATTCTTTTTTTTTTCTGAATATAATTGGTGTTTTGGATACCTTTGGTGGAACTTGCTAGGGCTTAATAAGAGGGTTTATGTATTAGCTAAATTTGGAGGATTTTTTTTTTTTTTTTGCTTTTTTAGATTTGTAAATGGGTGTCAGAAAGAAAATGCATTGACAAATGGTAAAGATGGAAAGAAAGTTTAGGGTTTGTTTGAAGCTGGATTTGTAAATATTTTGTTTTGTTGGTTTTGAAGGCAAATGAATAAGAAATTGACTTGTTACGTAAGATGAGGAAATATTGCTTGAGGCTAAGCTTGAATTATCCATGCCGGTGGCCGAGTTAGCATTTCTTGCCCCTTACCACAAGGGGCAAATGAGGAAAAAAAATACAATTTATCTTGCTCTCCATTGAAAACTGTGCATTCTTTAGCGTGTGTTATTGGTTTAACTACCTTGTGTAAGTGTTCAATTTTGTCCATGTTGGGCTCCATTTTTCAGGATCATCCAATGCTTGCAAGGGAATACGAAAGGGTTAGAGCAGGGAAGCCTCCGGTCCAAATGGACACGTCAAGATATGGACTTGAAATTCCGCCAGCGAACAAACGGAATGATGAAACTGCATGGAAGCAAGCACTTCAAAAAGCTCAACGCTTACTGCAGCATCAAGTTATTAGGTATGTTCTTTATACTCGGACTTGCAAAATGATATTGCTTTTCTTTTATTGGACAAAAGTTCGAGCTTCATCAGGAATAAAGAAAAAATGGGCAGAAGGGGGAATCCCCAAACTAAGAAGATCTGTGCATTTCAACTGAGACAGGGTGGATCTGGCTTCGGTTTATTTTGCGGTAACTATTAGCAAGCAAACATTCAAAAGTCCAACTTTTACGCTTAAGTTGTCAGTGATCTCAATGAGCTTTGAAGATATTCTCTTTCCATTTTTTGTACGAAGTAAATAACATACTAAACTATTTACCACCAAATAAAGGAACAACTTTGTAAATCTCTTTTTGTTGGGAATTTGAAATTGGTAGACTACCAAGGTTGCAATGCTAGTAACCCCAATACAAAATGATAAAAGAAAAAAAAAAAAGAAGGCAAATAGTTGTGCCCTTGATGCATCACTTATTCTGTACCACCTTGTCTTTATTGAACATTTTCCTTCTGTGGCTTTGGTTGGTAACTAACTAGTTTCTCCTTTTAGTTGTTTAACATCCAACATTTAATTGTGGTTATTGGGTGGAATGGTTTGCTTTTTCATTAGATTATCAGAATAAATAGAAGAACAGCTATATAGTCATACCTCTCATTTCTTTTGTCCTTTACTACCACATCTTAAGTTTATTTTCTTCCTGCAACATTTTGCGTTCATGTGCTTATCAATGTTTACTGTTGTAGGCTAGAAAATTTAGAACAAATGTCGAAGCACGGTCCAGAGGTGTGGAAGATATACAATCAAAAATTGGAGGCATTGGTATCCAGGTTTTGTTCTATCAACTGCATTTTCTTCTTTAAGTTTCAACATAGTTCTAGCTAATTGTCCTTGCTTGGAGAGAGAGAGACAGATATTTGCATTCATTTATAAATATGTTTTTTGTTCCAGTGCTATAACATTGTCTAAAGCTTTACCCGGATAGTTTGCAGTCTCTTATATTTATGGAAATGCATAGTAGTATTCAAGTAAAAGAACGAAATCTAACTGAGTTTGACAAAAAGCCTTCTCCATATTATAGGATGTTATCTAAATGTTCATGCCTCTTATCATGTTATTGCAGACTTAGATGACAAAGTGCATGAAAGACCAATGCTAAATTATTTATCTTAACTCCTCCACGAGCCCCCATAACTGTTGATTGCTTATGAATCAATAAGCTGGTTATAGAAAATAATTAATTAGATATTTCTAAGAGTGGGTTGAAAGAGTTCTTGAATGTATGACTTTTTGGTAATTCAGTCTTTGTTATATGCATTATATCTTTAATCATCTTTGTAATACAAAAGACGGAAGTAACAAATCTAAACGTGTTCAATGATGTGTAAACTGCATCTACTTGGTGAGGTTGTGTTGTGGCCACATAGCAAGGTATGGGAACATGGGAAGTATGGGATTCTGATGTAAGTTGATATTGCTTTGGGCTCTCCCACTTCAACATCTAGCTTTTGAGGCTTCTCTCCATAATTGCATCATCTTAGAAGGCCATAAAGTTCTGGTCACTTGTAAATCAAGTTTCGTTGACACCGGCATTCCTACACTTATAAAAATAATCAGTTACAGTTTGCATTTTATAGAAATATTCCTAATCAATGAGACAGTTCCTAGTATTCTATGGACGGTTATAAGTCTCCTCATTTCAGTCTTCAGTTACTCCATCTTCAGTTTAAGTTCTATTTGTTTCATTCTTTTAATGTTTTTAGTAGAAGGAGCAATAGGCTCTAAGTACTTGAATTATTTTTTCAGGGCTCAATTACAAGCTGTGGAACTGAATGAAAAGATTGAAACTGTAAACCGTGAAAGAAAATATCATCAGGTCAGAGAACGTACCTTATTGTCGATTTATATTCCCAAGTTGGCAGACTTAATGATCACTAGGTAGTTATGTTCCTTCTGTCATTTATCAGCAAAACACAGCTTATGAACTCAACGCTTTATCTTCACAATGGAGGGAGCTTTGCATTAAAAATATAGAAATTCAAGCTGCACGTGCTGAAATTGAAAATCAACTTGAAGTGATGAAGAAGGAAGCTGGGGAGAGGTGATATCTGATAATGCTACTTCTGATTTGCATTCTTCTATGAACTTTTTTCCCAGTTTCTTAGTTGATGTAGTTTTTTTTTTTTTCATTCAGGGGCTTGAATTTGGATGCTAGCATGGAGAATGGCTTTATTACACATGCAGAATAAGGTATGACCCGTAGTCTTGCACTAAGGTGAAAATAAAAGAATAGACCAAAGAACATATCTGGAAAATTTGATAGGAGGTATAAATCATTCAGATAAATATAGGTGAACCAGAGGAGGAAAAGCAAAGAGAGTGAAAGACTGGAAGGAAACTTTTTGATGCGTATTCAGTGATTGATAGAGCTATTGTATGTAAACGAGAAAGATAAGGTACTCATGAAGATCTATCGTGGTTTTTGCCTTCTTTCAGGTTTTGGGATGATTGTTATTCAAGGGGGCATGGAAGGTTTTGATGTCCAGGGCAGTGCTGGATGTCATTGCTGTTCTTACATACAGCACTAGGAGCTGCAAGCCATCTAGCACATATGTGCGAAGGCTCTTCATGCTGAGCCATGAATTTAATTGAGTTAATTGTATCCTTAGCAACTTGTTTCTTGTACAATTGACTGATTTTCCTAATTTTTTTTCCCCCGACCTTTCTCCTTATGGTAGCCGACATTCGTATGCCCCTATTGCGCACACTACCAATGAGGCTGGTGGGAAGCCGGTCAGGTGTGAGACTGAGAGGAGTGAATGCGATCTGTTCTATCTTATTAATAAAATAATAATAATAATAATAAAAGGGGTTATCTGTTCTCAGTTTTCCTTGAGGGGCAAATTTTACGTTTTCAGTAACTTGTCCCTGAAGTCCATCATTAAATTGCGAAGCTTACTTAGCAACGATGCAATCGAACTTTAGAAGCAATATGAATCTTCATTAAGAACTTTCACATTTGTCGCTAACCATTGCGAGCCTGTGGTGATCTTTAGTGTTTTTTGCAAGGCCTTGTTCAATATTTTTTTTTAATTGCAAGAAAATTAAATTAGATCCTGAAAAGTGATTTTCTTGAACTTGGTAAACTACAATGTAATGTAGATATTATCAGAATGTCATAAATTAGAAGTAGGGTAGTGCAGATGAATATGTTTTACTAGTTTATATACTCCACAGTCAACATCACATTTTTGTTTCTTATTAATTTTCCTTAGCGGCAGGTAAGGAGAAAAGAAACCTTTCCCTTCAAAGGAGAGAGGGCAAAGAAGCCGTAATAAATTTGAAAATGTTTGGATATCTGATTATTTCAGATAATATTTCGTTTGTATCATAAATACATTTTTCAATCAATCTTTTTAGATTTCCAACGAGTCTCATATATATTATTATATCATAAAAAATGCTACAATAATTATTTCAAATAATACTCTCTTTCCAAACAAATTGTTATATTCAAACAGTAAATTGTTCTTTTTGTGGTATGAGTTGAAAATCAAGTGAAGCCGCACAGCTTTCATTTACTCCAAACACTGGCACAACGAATCATTAAAAGTAGAGTTTAGCTCCCTAATGTCCTTTTCATTAAAAATTTCAACCATTAGCTGGATCCCTCATTTGTCGTGAGCCCTATTTGGCAAATCCATTTTTGTTAAGTGGTAGCTATTTTAACATCCCAACGAACCACTAAAATAGCAAAGTTACACACCATTACCACGAATTCTTACTCAGCACAAATAGTTCCAAATTGCATTTAGAGAGATGATAGTAGTATTGTTGGGGTTAGATTTTATCCCAGATAAAATCTAAATTCAACAAAAGATTTGTTGGTTAACGATTTAGACCTACTTGTGACAACAATTATGTGGTAAAAATGTAATTAGAGTTAATTTTATTTTTGGTCATAATTCCATAAACACGATAAACTTCTCAGAAATGTGCCGTACAACTTTTGGGAATATATCACCTGGTAAAAGTTGACAAGCCTCAAACTAAATTGAATGGATTACCAACGGAGGAACCCCAGCATTACAGAAAGGTGATACAAATCGAAGATGTTGAAGAAATCTTCCAGTATTGATAGGTGCTAAGTGTGTTTTTTCATTTGACAGGGTTGCCAGTGCTCAATTCATGGAAAATGAGAAAATATAACCTGTAATACTAATCCCGAGTTCCACACCGGATCTGACAACTTCCGTCCATAAAGAGACTCCGTTGATTTTGATAAACTCTTAAACAGGCAATTAGGTTTTGTGTTCATGAAGATTAAAATCAAGAGTCGAGTGTGTCATTTGTGGCTATCATGAATGAGAAGTATATAGTATCTTTATTCCTTTATCCTTTCTTTTATAGAAACCACAGCAGCAAATAGACCGGAAAATAAGGAAAAAGAAAAGATTTGCTAGTAGAAAATGAAAACATGGATGCCACGAGTTACAACCTACGCATGCAGAATATACAACAAAGTGGGCTTCAGGCACGACTGAACACACACACTCTAACGCAACGCCATTAGGGTTTTCAGACAAATTATCAGCGCTTCGAGGATTGCTTTTTCTGGCATTTTCCATGTAAAGTAGGGTTTTCTCCTTGCCCTCACAGTTTGAAGATCGAAAGCAAAAAGCTTTTAGCATTTTCTGGTTTCTGCTCTTCTTTTTCATTTCTTTAACTGACTAGTGGCACGCAGAACTAGCCAATATATATGCTTAAGAAGGTGTATAGGTTTCTCTCTCGAGAACAGGAGAGAACCCTTTTAAGAACTAGCAAGCATAAATTGCTTTTAGGCAAGATAAGACAGTCTTGAAGAAACCACACAGAAATTCGGTAGCAAGAGTATAGAGACTCTCACACAAGTTGTTTGTCGAATATAAATGCACCCGTAAAGAAAATTAAAATCGTACAAAGTATTCATTATTCAGTTAATCTTACTCTAATTTCCTACCATTGGGCCTGATTAGAAATTAGAAATGCAGCAGCATTAATGTTTCAGGAAAAAGGGAAAAAAAAGGAACTGTTACAAAAACCAATTGTAGCTACAATAACAGTTACTAAATTCTACAGCGTTCCTTTCTCGGGGAAAAGCCTCTGATCCATCTACAGAGACAGAGGGCAATAGATTCGCTGGATCCCTGGGGAAAGTCACAAGTTAAGAAACAGCAAGAAAAACAGCAAAAGTTAAATTCAGTGACAGAAACACTTGACCCTCTATGAGACCAGAAATAGCAAAGGCAAATTAGAACACTATGAAATGGACTCTCAATCAGATACCAAACCGCAAAAGAAGTTAAAAATGTTCAAAATCAGGTATAATCATGTAAAACCGAAAAGGGGTACTCAGATCTTACTCACAAATTTAAACAAAACAACAAAATTTAACGAGACAAGAAACAAACAAGTGATACAGCAGAAGACTGATGAAATGATTATCAAGTCAAAAAGTGTAGAGCTCCCTTCAATCCAAAGAAGGATCTAACATGAGGTAATGCAGCTCCTGACATATGCAAGCCACAATCCTATCCACGCAAAACTCCAAAGATGGGATAGGGCTGAGGGATCCATAGGTCAGCAGCTCTATCTTCCCCCGCTAAGATCCTCTATTGGACTTCAAGGAGCTCCACTCCAAAACCCTAATCCCACCTCCGACAAAAAAAGTCAACCCCTCCGCCAAAAGCAACGAAAAGACACCGCACAAAACTCACTACCCCATAACCCGAATCAGCCTAAAAAATCTTCATCAGCTCAAAAAACCCTCGTAACCACAAACTGGATCGATCTACCATGTCGTCTATATCCTTTAAAAAGGAGCCAAAAGTAAAGGACGAGAAAACAAAAAGCTTTATATCCTCCAAACCCTTTACTCGTATAGATCTACTGGCTGAGTTTAGAGAGGAAAAAAAATGAATCTAAAAGATCTATGAGCATGAATCTAGGAGAAGTTGAAGCCATGGTTATTGAGCTCAATCTCCAAGATCAAACCAGTTCTTAACTAGCAAACCTTAATCCAGGAAGAGGTTCCTGAACAAGAAGATTAGCTGGATGCTATCACCTAACAGCTTGCTTTTAATGGAACCACAAGTCTGAGAAAATCAGAATGACAAGGGGACAATATATAGAGGCTTTGGAAGATGAGAAGTGGTGGGTAGGGGGGGTCGGCAAAGGCTGTTTATCTTGCATCCATTATCAGTTATCACTGAAAAGTCTCGGGAAACGTCTTTTTGGGCTTGGTAATTGATTAGATTCCCTCTGGAGCCTTTGAAAATCACATGCTTTGTCACAGCCTATGCTATACTACCAACCACAAATGCATGTATACACACTCAACCTCAGCCCTCGAGTTACAAACGCTCCCATTTTTAACGTTACAGAGTCTACTGTGTCTATTACCTGTGAATAAAAGGTATTTTCTCGTGTAGGAAAATAGAAAAATACTGGTCTACGAGAGTACCTTTTTAACATTAAAAAACCTGTGTCCTACATTATGGAATGAGGAAAGTGCATTTGGTGCGAAGCTTTTCCAACTGTGTTGCCTTGTCCTAAGCATTTAAAGGGATTTGAAGACGGGGATTCGTTTCGTGTGGGATGGTCTTTGAGAGATGCTGTGTTCCTCACTCCAGCTTGTCGATGGATAAATTTTGGAGCTGCACTAATGAGTTTAAAATTACTGCGCCCACCACTAAGTATTTGTGGGATTCTTAACCTTGGTGGAAGACAAGTTTCGCCCGGATTTGTCTAGATGGAATTGATTCATGCCGCACTAGAGTCATGGTAAATTTCAAGTCTCATTTGCATAAATATAATTGTATATGAATTACAGGCAGTACTAAATCATGAATTAAATATTAGTTAAGATTAGAGTTGTGCTATTTGCATGTACATTTGCTTTGTCTCTAATTGTATTGTTTTATAAGTGAATTTTCTCATCGTAAATAATTTTTATATAGTTTACTTATATATACTTTTTACCTTTTTAATTAGTATTATTATTACATATTATGAAGTCTGTTATTTTATTAGTTGTTTGAAGGGAAAAAAAAGTATGCTCGTACGCGCGAACGAAATAAATAATAAAAGAGAGTAATTAATCAAGTAAATGTAATCATAAAATCCCCATAATAGTGATATATAAGCTATGGCGTTCTTTTTAGATTTTTGGAAAACCAATAATGACGATTACCTCAAAGGAAGGGGGTAAATAAAAGCGAACTTTACTAAATCTCAGGGTTAAGTCTTGAGAGACAGAAACAAATAGAGGAAATCTTAACTTCTATTGGGTGAAGTCATGGTACTAACGTAAGATTGGTCGCAGGCAAACAAAACCGACAAAATCTAGTCTTAGATCTGCACAGGTACTGGCGACTGGCGCTGATGACTATACCTAACCACTAACCTCACCCACATTTCTTCTTTACTCTCCTGGTCTATCCTGACACGTGTCAATTATAGACAAGGACTGCGAGATTTCCAAATAAAGAGGAAAGTTGGCCCACACCAGAATTCTTCTGGTCTTTCCAGCTGTCTAGGTAAGATGGGCTTGGGCTTTTCACTGGATATCCAGTCAGAATGGATACGGGCAACACCTCCACGTTCCAATTCCCTGTGTAGCAGTACATCGTTCAGCGTCAGAGACCGGCCCGGGATACAATGTGTGCCCAAATTTATTGGACTTGGTTTCTATAATCCATGGTGTATCCTAATTCATCTGCTCGACAGATATGTTGGATTCTTTTACCCTTTATGTTTAGATAGAAAAAAAAAAAGTTGTTTGTTTTCTAAGAAGAAAAATATTTTGGCAGTAATTTACCTCACTTTTTGGTTCTTTAAATTGTTGGAGATTTACCACATGAAAATAGTTGGAGCTTCGTATCTCATTTTTTGTAATTTCTATTGAAACTCTATTGTAAACTTTTCAGTTGAAAAAGTACTTATTAGTAGTTTCATATATATAAATGCGTGTGTGTTTATAAACGGTTATGCAGTTGATAGTGCGAGTTAATTTAGTAAAATTTAGATTTTGGTAATCTAAAAAGTAAAATTAAAGTATTTAATTATTGTAATTAAGGGATTTTTTTGCAATTAGCATATTGGAGTCATTTAGGAATGAGCATATATATAAAAAAAAAAGATTAGGAAAAAGGGTTTAAAGTTCTTATGATTTTTTACTTAGGTTTGAAATTGGGTAACCTTTTAAGCAATTTTAAACCTATTCCAATTTTCCTTTCAAAAAAGAAAAAAAAACCTATTCATTCAAATATTAAAATCAGAAATGCTATGGGAAAGAAAATTGACAATGACAAAAATGCACAAACTGTATGATTCCCAAACCCGCGTAAATACCAAACTACTCCTTAGCAATTTTGGAAGAGAATTTCGCTAGGGTTTAATATCCCCCATTTCTAGGTTGTCTTCTTCTCCATTTCCTGCCCAGGACACCTGAACCCCTGCTCCTTCTCTCTCGAATCCATCCCCGTATCGAAACCAGCCAATCCGAATCTTCATCGAATCCCCTTTCTTCGAAGCTATTACTTTCCTCTATCATGGGTAAGATTCATTTTCGGTAAATCTTTGCGTTTTAATTTTTCTGATCAGTTTTTTTTCTCTTGGATTTGGAAGTAAACTTGAAGTTTGAATGTTGTATATGCGTAGATATTGAAGAGGAGATTAAGGCTCTCCAACTTGACTCCTTTGGTATAAATACTTCAATTTTTAGTACAGTTAATACTTACTTTTTATTTTGAATTTCTTTTCCCATTTTTTATATCATTTTTTGGTTCGTTGTTGCTAGCAGAAGATACTGTTACTGGTAATGCTAATGGCGAAGAAGATGCTAAGCCAAACGATGTTGTTAAACCTGATGAAAAAGATGAAGGTGGATAAAATTAACTGATGAATCACTTTGACTGATTAGACTCGTTTTTGCTCTTGGCATATGATGGCTTTTTAATATGCTTAGACATAGAAGAATTGTGAAATTGTTGTGTCTTTGTGGTTACGAATTCTTCTGATGTTGTTATAGGTTCGAAAGATGTGGCAAATGCAAATGCTTCCCCCCCAGCTGGTGTTGAGCTGAAAGGCACCTCAGCAGGTCTCTCTCTCTCTCTGTTTTTTGTTAGTTCTTTTCTTGTCTGTTCTACCACTCGCTGAATGTGGAATGTGTACCGCTATATTGAAGAAACTCTGTGGAGGTCATTGTATAGTTTATACTTGTTCTTTCAATTCGATAAGCTTTGCTAATACTTTTGGTACATTTTCTTGTTTATTCAGTGAAAGAAAAAGAAACGCCTGCACCTGAAGTTGTTGAAGATGAGGTGGAAGAGAGCAAAAAGCGACATTTGAATGTTGTGTTTATTGGTCATGTTGGTAAGATAAAGTTTTCTTCATAATCCGTTTGGATTAGCTGTTTTTGGAGGTGTTTTTGAAAAATTTTGCTGTAGCAGAGTTTTTAGATTATATTTTGGAATATTTTTAGAAAATATTTTGGGACATTTAAAAGTAGAAGAGTTTCTTGAATATATTTTGAGATATTTTTTAAAATTTTAAAAAAATTTAAACTAATTTTTAGATTACCTTTTAGAATACTTTTTAGAAATTTTTATTGTATTTGAAAAACTAGTTTTTGAAAAACACTCCCATCCAAACAAAGAAGGCTCTAATTCTTTCATTGACCATAAGGAACCCTATTGCTTGTTACCAAGGATGTTGATTTTGTGTAGGTGCTCATCTTCGTCATTTTTAGTATCTTGGTAGTGTAGTTGTAATTTACTAGATTGTTTTTCTCTTTCTTTTCCTTATTATGCTCAATTAGACTGGTTTTTTCCTGAGGGGGAAAGCCAATCACTGACTGCCAACACTCTCCAATGCATGAAAACTACCTGAAAATAAAGAAATGCAGTCACAGGGATTAATGCAAACTTTTTATTAATAAACTAGTCAGGACATTTTAAAGTTTTTAGGTAGATCTTTCCTGAGTTGATGCTACTGTACATTTTTCAACGCTTAGTAGAATATTTATCTTTCTCTGATGCCTTTTATCTAAAGTCAGTTTCAGTCAGTTTCGTAGATACTCCTCTCTTGTTATGCTATGAGTTTTTTGTAATCTGCAAACTGTATGCTTGTTAGTGCCGTTAGTCGTGGTTTGATGTGAAGTAACTATGACACTTTTTTTCATTGGTTCTTTATTTAAACAAACAGTCAGTTGTTTTAGTTGTCTAATGACTTTGAATTACTTTGGATTGTGCATGCCATTTCCAAGTAGCTATTTGGGCTTCAAAATAGAAAGTTTGGTTAAGATTTGAACATTTGTAATATATCAGGGAGTTACCTTAGATTGGATTTGAATTGCAGATGCTGGCAAGTCAACTACAGGGGGACAGATATTGTTTTTAAGCGGTCAAGTTGATGATCGAACTATTCAGAAATATGAAAAAGAGGCCAAGGACAAAAGCAGAGAGAGTTGGTAAGGCTCATTTGTTTCTTAGTAGTGCTTCTCAATCCTGATTGTGAAAAATGTCAAATGGATGTTTTGTGCAACTGCTATTTCTGATGGAGGAGAGGGAAACTCTGGAACAATGTTCTAAGAGTCCTTTTGGATTGGGTGTTTCTAGAAATTTTACTGTACATTTTGTTGATTTAAAAAAAAAGGATGGATATTTTAGGGGTGTATTTGGAGGCATTATTGTGCCTCAAAATTAAAATCCCGCCTTCACTCTCTGGCATTATTGTGGCGAACCACCATCCCTATCACGAATCTCCCTCTCAACCACCTTCCCTACCGCAATCCTCCCTCTCTCCCATCCCAATCCTCCCTCCCCCCCCCCTCCACCCCCACAATTTCTTGCGACCCTCCTGTGCCCTAGCAGCATCAGCCCCTCAGTGCTGCTTCCTTACCTCCTCCATCTCTTCTCTGTCCTCCTCCCCCATCTTTCCACTCCGCAACGCCCTCCATCTTGCAAATCTGGTCCTGCAACCAGATTTGGTCTGGGGGAAGATCTGTAAGGGGACGGGGACGGGGAGGGGGTGGGGTTTTGGGAAAAGGAGAAGGGAGGGGAGGGGTTGTGGATGTTGGCGGGATGGGGAAGGAGGAAGGGAGAAGAGGTGGTGGAATGGAGGGGAGGGTGGCGGGGAAGGAAGTGGAGGGTGAAGGTGGGGATGGAAGGAAAGAGGGGGAGGAAGGGGCGGTAGTGTTGGTGGGGGGTGAGTGAGGTTTTTTTTTTTTGGGTGGGGGGGGGGGAGGTGGCGGCAGTATTGGTGGAAGTGGGGTGAGTGAGATGGTGGTTGGGGATGGTCTTGAAAGGAGAAGGGGTGGTATTCTGTTAGGGTGGTTGTGTGTTTTATGGGATGTTTTTAGGTGATTGGTATGTTGTCTAGGTGTTTTTTGGGAGGTTACTGGATTTTGTTCGAAAGAAACTTGATTTTAAAAAACTTCCAATCCACACCTAGCCACTATAAATTTTTATTCATTATTTTTCCTTCACATGTTTCATCTGCATTTCACTTTGCCAATAGTCTCTCAGTGCCTATGAACTTTGTTTCTTGTGTTATTAGCCTTTTACCTCCAACCTCTTTTGATAATTTTGTTCCCTGCAACAGTGTGCACATTTGCCATATATGCTATGGTTGTTGTGCATGCCTATAAGCTATGGTTATGTTAAGCATCTTATTTGTTTGTCATGTCTTTGATAGTACTTGCTGTTTCAGGGCTTAATACTTACTATGCATGTCGGAATAGTTGTGATAGACAACTTTACCTGAATTGATGGTATGCAAGGAATAGAGAGATTAATCTTTTGTAGCGAGTAACTTTCACTTTCATATTATTAGAATTCAATATATTAATTATCTAATTGAAATGGGTAGTTCTGGTTTCTTTGTGGCTTTCTTATTTGAGATGCTGTACGAATGTCAAGTTAATGTGTAAAAATCATTGTTTTGCCTTATTTGAGATGCAGTACGAACGTCAAGATAATGTGTAAAAATCATTGTTTTACCTGTTTGTTAATTGCTGACTTGTTTTTGTTTTAGTTTCTTTGTCGCTGTTGATCTAATACAAGCTTGCTTAAATAGTCTTTCTGACAGTCTTTTGCTTTAACTAGGTATATGGCTTATATTATGGATACAAATGAAGAAGAGAGGGTCAAGGTACTTATCCAAAATTTTGTCTCCATTGCCTGTTTTGTTTTGCTGGGAGAATTTCTGTTATTCAAACTTTAGTTGCAGGGTTTGCTGTTTTAAGTAATTAGTTCATTTGTTCTTTTTTTGCATACTCTGAGTTTGTTTCTCTTACTGCTGAATTTATTATTGCTGGTTTTACCAGATTCTTGATTTGTTTTCTTTGGAGGTTGTTGTTTTATCCTTGTTTATTTCTCGTTATAGGGAAAAACAGTTGAGGTTGGACGTGCACATTTTGAAACAGAGACAACCAGATTTACGATTCTGGATGCTCCGGTATACTGCTTTTCTTTTCTTTTGAGCTTTCTTATCTGTTCTCCTTTGAAGCTTGATGAACAAATTCTGAAGCGTGTATGCAAATATTAAGCACCTCATATCAGCAATATCAGAATTGCATGAAGTGCAGAGCATAGTAACAAGCTATGAGCTATTCCAATGTGCATATCCACTGTTTTTTAATTACTACCTCATTTTGTCCTGTTTGGTTGCAATATATCGAGTACTTTCTGTTCATACCTTTTTGTTTGATAGTGTATCAATGTAGTATTTATTTCTCAATCAATGTGAGAAGTCCTGCATTCTGATTCTGAATATTGACCCATCTCACGAAAATCAGGAAGTAGGAAGGCGGTTTTGGTAAATTAGAGCATCTGCCATCTTATTGGAAAAAGAAACTTGTGACCTACTTAATCTAATTATATATGCACAGACAATGGTTAAAAGTCCCTGTCACATATTTTTACAGATTTGTTTCTTGTCTATATGTGTGAATGCTCGTCAGAACATTCCAATTGAGATTTTACTACAAACTCAAAATTTATGGTTTCTGTTTCCAGGCATTTAGTGTACTTAGACAAAATTGAAGTTTTCAATTAGATTTGGACCTTTAAGCATTTTGTGCAATGTTGCATTGCATTGATCTTTCACAATAATCGTTGGCAAAATCTGGAAGTATGCTGTCCTTTAAGGGTTTCAACTGACTATCTGATTAGAGGCAGTTATTCAAGCAGGGGATGAAAAACTGTTGGACCTCTTTCTTAAAACCTGTAATTCTGGGGAAGATATTTCTGCAATTTCTTTGAAGAGCAATTTTATAGCTAGTATTATATTCAAAAGAAGACATGAAAGAAGATGAACTGATTAAAGAAAGGCGTATAGTGCCAGAACTTGAGATTTGGTTTGTTGATTGTGAATATTCTATTTGCCTTGATACCTGCTTTGAGATCCTTTCAATCTATCATTCACAAGCAAGGCTAATAAAAGCTTCTCTGTCTAATTTTTAGGGTCATAAAAGTTATGTCCCCAACATGATTAGTGGAGCATCTCAAGCTGATATAGGAGTGCTGGTAAGTATTTTTTATATGTCTGTAGTTCCTTATTGAGCTTTGACAGATTTTCCATTTGTGTTTATTGATCTATCCCTGCGTTCAACTTTTGTTCCATTCAGGTAATATCTGCTCGAAAGGGTGAATTTGAAACTGGATATGAGAAAGGTGGACAGACACGCGAACATGTCCAGCTTGCAAAGACTCTTGGAGTCTCTAAGCTACTTGTTGTTGTAAATAAAATGGATGAGCCTACCGTTAACTGGTCAAAAGAAAGGTGTTTTCTCAGATTCTGCCTTTAGGGTACAGATGATACGTGATACTGTATAGAATAGTCTCTAATATTACTCCCTCTTGCCCTTTTTCAGATATGATGAGATTGAGACAAAAATGCTTCCTTTCCTGAGATCTTCAGGTTATAATGTCAAGAAAGGTAATGACACATTTTTTTGGGTTGTTTAATATATTGCTTTACTGTATTTCTTGTTTTCAATGGATCTGTCTGCTCACTACTTTGTATTTCTTGTCAATTATTGTGAGAGACGTCTATAAAGTTGGTCATGTAACCTTCTTCTCCATATGTTAATGTTATGGGCATTTCTTTATTGTTTATGTTTTGGTTATTTAATTTTTTATTGTGTTTGAGATGTAGATGTACAGTTTCTCCCAATTTCCGGGCTTGTGGGTTCAAATATGAAGACAAGAGTAGACAAAAGTATATGCCCTTGGTGGAATGGCCCTTGCCTTTTTGAAGCTCTTGATGCTGTTGAAGTTCCTGCACGCGATCCCAAAGGTCCATTTAGGTACAGCATATGACCTAAATTTTTTAAACTTGTATAATCTTCTTCCTCTTCTTGAGGGGTTAGATGTGCTCCCAACTTTTCCTGTCTTGGCCAGTCATTTTATTTCTTGTCTGAGTTTTAGTACTTTAAACTTAGATTTAGGTAGAAAACAGGAGTTTATCTGTGATTAGAATCTTTTTTGATGCTTTTGTTCAATGCCTAAAATTAGTATCGTCTTGTCTATTTTTCTGTGTTGCCGTATTTTTCCTGTGTTGCATCTTTCACTTAAAATGCTTGTCTTACTGCGCCATTGGATGATATTCTCCTGTCACTTTCTTGAAAAGACCAAGGGTCTACAAAATCAGGTCCTTTTTCAACGGAGTCTCATCTAAGATATTTTAACTCAAATTTTTTGCACCTCTTGAATTTATGTGCTTATGCACAAAATATGCCATTGATTTTCCTTCCTTTCTCTTACAGAAGTATTAAGGTGATTTTGTTTCAGTAATTAGGTCTGGTTAGGACTGCTGTTTGTTGTTTAAATTTCTTCAGTGTGTTTTCTTTTTGAAAGCAATTTCTGTTTCTTATTCTCTTACATCACTAATAACATTTTTTTCAAACTTCTAATGTTTGTCTAAATAGAATGCCTATTATTGACAAATTCAAAGACATGGGAACGGTGGTAATGGGCAAAGTTGAATCTGGTAGCATCCGTGAAGGGGATAATTTGTTGGTCATGCCAAACAAGGTGCTGTTTCTAGCACTTAAATGATCTCTCTTATTGATTTCTGTGGTGTTTATTGGGTGGTAACAGTTTGAAAATCAAGGAAAATTTATTATGTAGCATTTGTCTAAAACTGCAGGCTCAGGTGAAAGTTGTTGCCATCTTCTGTGATGAAGATAAAGTTAGGCGTGCTGGACCTGGTGAAAATTTGCGGGTGAGGATATCGGGGGTTGAGGAAGAGGAAGTGTTAGCAGGGTTTGTTTTCAGCAGCGTTGGTAAGTTCCTCGTACATTATCTGTCATATTCAGAGAAAATCATCTTGGATTTTGAAAATGTAGTCTTCTTTAGTGGCGCAGCGAATGAAATTCTACTTTAGTAGTATGATTGTGTGGAGAGCTACAAACTTGTTCTAAAGCTTCATGTGATATGTGTTAAGAACTTTTTGAGGAAAAAAGGCAACTCCTTTGCATTATATTGGTTTTTGTTGTTAGGAGTTTGATTTGCATAGGAAGTGGATTTGCTTATTTGCATTTCAGGGACATTCATTCATATTTGCTTATCTTCTTTTGGCTGAGACTAGACTTATTTGGAGTTTCTACCATATCTTTCTACTAGTTCATTTGCTCGGTGATCCAAATGGATGCAGTCGTGCTAAATGAGTTCTAATCCAGAAAAGTCTTTCCTCTCTCCAAATCAAATTTGGCATTGGTCTAGCTATCAATGTTCTTATGCCAGAAAGGGCTTGAGAAAAATGTCAATGTCACTGCTGTTTTACAACATTCAGATATTTTTTTTTCTTGTAGCATTGATTTTTGTTAGGTAGCAAACTTGGTTTTAACCCTGTTTCTACATCCGCAGCCAAGCCAATACCTGCTGTATCTGAGTTTGTCGCGCAGCTACAGATTTTGGAATTGCTGGATAATGTATGATGTAAACTCGAATTTATTGTTTACTCCTTTTATCTTCCGTAGTTTTTTCCTTCATTCACATGTTTTGCATGTAACTATATTGAACGTGATTCACATTTTTTTTCAGGCTATTTTTACTGCTGGTTACAAGGCTGTATTGCATATTCATGCTATTGTTGAGGAATGTGAAATTGTTGAACTAATGCAGCAGATTGACCCGAAGACAAAAAAGCCAATGAAGAAGAAACCTCTTTTTGTAAAGAATGGTGCTGTTGTCCTTTGTCGTATCCAGGTTTTATTAAAATGATTAAGTTTACTTCTGATGAGTATTTCTGTATTCTTTGAATGCTTTACATCTTTATCGCTTGCCTTCGATCCGTGTTAGTAAGTGACTTGAGCATGTCTTTTAGATCATTCACAATCACACGTCACATGAGGTGTTATGCTGTTCAGTTAACTTTGAGCATGAGGATATCAAGTTTGGGAAGGAAGTCAACTTTGATTAGTGAAAAGGAGGTTAAGGAGAATTAAGCATCTTTTTTAGTTGATACAATTAAACCAAATATCCAAGCTAGCACAGGGGTTCAGACTTTTCCACTTGTTAATACAGGTTTAGACAAAATGTGAGAGGATCATTGCTTGGGGGGAGAGTGGTAGAGAGGAAGAGAAGGGGTGGGATTAAAGTAATTATGCATTAAATGGTGTTTTTATGTTCATATGTGAAATTGCTTTTTTTAATTGCATATCCTCTCAGTTTTATGCTTGTAATTGTAATGTTTAACTTGAAGTTTGTGTTAAAATGTGCTTCTCAGGCGAATAATTTGATGTGTGTTGAGAAATTCTCTGATTTTCCACAGCTTGGACGCTTCACTCTTCGAACTGAAGGTGACAAAGTCTTTCCTTTTCTTGGTGGTTTTCACATATATCTTATTCTCTGTTGCCTGTACTCTTGACACTAATTTGAAATGTCTGCAGGCAAAACTGTTGCTGTGGGAAAAGTTACTAGCCTTCCATCCATAGGTGATTGTGCTTAAAACAATTTTGACATGAGGTAGGAAGTTTTGCTTATTTTTGCCATGTGAAGTTGAAAAAAGAAATGAAGGATGAAAACACTTTTAACTTATCAAGAGAAAACTGCTAATTTTCGGCCAATGGAATGAACACAAATTAGTTATCTGTTGCAAAAGTTCTGGCCAGAAGACTCCGGGAAATAGGAAATGTCTATAAGCATCAAGGTTTAAAAAGTTCTCTTGGTCTTTGGTGACTTAAAGAATGCAAGGAATTAAGCTGAACTGAGAGATGAGAAATGAGAATGCTGGTTGCTGGTTAAAATGCTGACCTTGGAGAAGCTAGAAATATGTCGAAAGAGTAAGGGGAACTGGAGAAAAACAACCTGTAATTGTTGAGAGCAAATAGAGAATTTCATTTTGTTGGTCAGTAGAGGTTTGAGGGACGGAGAAGATTGATTGCATCAATTGGTATTTTTTTTTCGACAATGCAATGTATTATTGAAGTGCATATTGGGTATAATGAGTTCAAATCCAAATTTGCTGACCACTTGGAATGGTCCAAAGTAATAAATGTTGTTAATCATGATGTAGTTATCAGTTTGAATGGTTGAAAGACCAATTCTTTTATGCTTTGAAGACAATCTTGTGTAAAGACCTGCATGCCATGTTCTCTCATTGTGAATCAGGAACATGCCCTACATTTAGACAGACAGTCACTAAAATCATTGAAGCCATCTATTCTTTGGTTTAGTCTGCTTGGGCTATGCACCTCTCAACTTTTTGTATGTGATAGATGTTCTCAGGCTGTCCTTTGCAACTTAGACACTAGGCTCTTGCACAGACATCATCCTTTTGTAATTAACCTCTCTGAGAGACCTCAGTCTTGCCTCTGTGAGAGATGTTAAATATCCAGCGCATGGTTATTTCCAACCTGTTTATTGTTATAGTTGGGGTATGGGTAATTCAGTGAGACGTACACATTTCTGAACTATCTACTGTATTTAATCTGCTTTCTTCTGCTGCTGCACTTGAATAATAAATGCATATGCTTGCCTGCTCGTTCCTTTGTTACCTATGGGATTGATAATTTAGTTGATTATTCATTTTGTTACTGCCTTGAGGATAACAGCGGCTTCAACAACTGGCGTGATCTCTGGCATATGATCCAAGGGTAGATGGATGTCTGTTGTTTAATTTAAATATGATGTCTATGGACTAGGGTCATTAGCTACTTGATTGTATAGCTTTTTGTGAGCCAATACTGAGACGATTTAGCGTTGGTCATGCAGGCTTGGCTTCGAGTGTAAAATTTGAACATACTAGTGCGGCAGCAGAATGAGGTTTTTACCTATTATGGTATCGGTTGCAGATGTGGAAGAAGGTTCATTCGATGGCTCGTGAATCGTGAGACTTGTTATTTTAGTCTGGAATCTGAATAGTAGATTTTCGACTCTTGTGGATGCTCCCGTCTACAATGGGTTGGTTGTTATTGCATTCAGCCGTCATTGGGGTATTTATGTGAAACATAGAAGAGTTTTGTATCTGTATTTGAAGTAACCTCTGCATTTACTCATAACGAACGATTGGTTTTGATAGTAGGTTATACCGAGTAGAGCATGCTTTTATGTCATGGTCCAGTTTTTTGACCAAATATTTTTCTGTTCACGAGATTAAAGTTTACATTTAACACAGGTGTTCATTCAGAGTTATATGTATTTCCTTCCTTCCTTCCTTCCTTGCTTGTCGTGGTGTCTTTTTTCCCTTTGTCCTTTCTCTTTTTGCTTATGTTGCGCTCTCATTCCTACTGACGTAATTTCTCAAAATTTAAGCAGCAGAATTTAAATGGCGTAAACTAGCACTCGGTCACAGGCCCACTGCTAAGAGGGATGCCTTGTTTGGATGTTCAGTGTATCAAATTGGTGGGGCGAATGTACAATTTGCTTTTAAAATGCAATTTTCTGGGTTTTGAAATTAGCCTTTATAACAAAAAGACATAAGTCGTTTGTATTTCTGAAACATAAATCAAAGCAATCTTTGGAGAAAATGTAACCCGTTTACCCATATTTTCCGTTTCTTACTTGCGAAATTGGATAATTAATGTAAGAGAATTAATAATAATGGTAAAAGCTGTAGGAATTGATGGCCAGTCTTATCATAGTTCTCGGAATTGGTATTGATCTACTAATGACAATTGAGTTAATTTTCTAATTTCAAGTTTTGCCCGTATTGATCTAAGAATGACAAACAAAATAACAAATTTCAAATAATAATAATATTTCTATCCAAACAAACCCAAGTCCGTGTAAGTTCCATGGACGTTTTGGCAGGAGAGTAAAGGATCAAATGGTTAAATGTATCCTTATCATTAGTAATTACAATGGCTTTTTTTTTTTTTTTTTTGGTTTTCTTCTCTTTAAGATTTAGCTTTTTATCCAAAAAAATCTTGGACTTCAAAGATTCCCAACAGTCAGCGGGCAACAGAATTTGATCCACTCTTCAACATGTTCTCCTGGTCATCATCCCCCTTGAACTGGGTGGTTCCCGCCCCAGCTCATGCTTTCCTCAAATCCTCCAATTGCCCCCTCCAAACTCCAAATCATGTCAAATTTATAGAAACCCCACTTTCCCGAATCTCAGCCAACACTACACTCAAATTCCCCATTGTAAGAACCAGAGCTACCGTTGATGAGAAGGACCAGACCACAACTAGACCTGTTGTTCTTGATTCAAATGAAAAAGAAGAGGGGCAGCCCACCAAGGTATATAAATAGTTCTGTTCCTTAAACATGTATACGTTAAGGTTTCCAAGATTTCTGCCTTCTTATTTGCTTAAGTAACTCAATTCTTCCTACCTTCTTCAGTTTTTGGACACGGGGATTCTTTTTTGTCCTCTCAGTACTTATAGTATCAATTGATTTGATAAATCAGTTCAAATAGTGCTGCATTGGCAAGCTTTTTTCTCTCGCGGGTTGGCTAGTTTAGGTAAAGTAATTGTCATACAAATTCGTTTTTTAGGAAGTTGAAGAGAGTGTGAGAGTGCTGAAAAATGCAGCCAAGACAAGAAAAGTTCCAGCTGAGGATATATTGTCAGCTTTCTCTGTGATTGGGAAGGCAAAGCTTGATCCGTCTGGGTTTCTTGAAACTCTTGGTGGAACAGAATCACCTGGGAGAACATGGATGCTTATATTTACTGCAGAGGTTGTGTTCTGTTTCTGTCTCTACTTCTTTATCCTTTGTTTTTGTAAGTAGTTTACATGTAACTTTTAGTGTCCTAAAGCTAATTAGGCATGTGATTCTGCAGAAAAAGCTGGAACGCGGTAAATATTTCCCAGTTACTGCTGTTCAGAGGTTTGATGCAGCTGTAAGTTCTCATAGTTTTGCTCATTCTTTTCATGTTAATGAGATGTAAAATCTTAATGACAGATTGACGAGTGATGATTTGATATTAACTCAGTAAAGATTATGTGGAATAGTTTTTGGTTACTGGCTCATTGCAATTTACCCTATAGAATCTTTAGGAAGAAAATGAACCTCAAAGTAACAATTATGATGAAAATATGATGTAAAAAATGGTCCTTTTAGGATTGTCAATTGCATCCTTCCAAGGGTTGTCCATAAATATGTGATTCTTCTTAACCAGATGCGATTTACTGTTCCATTATGGAACTGAATGGCACCTCTCTTGAGAAACTCATCCTGTGCCTTGCAAAGTTGCGAGGCAATCCACTAATTGAGACATTTGGTTCAGATTATGCACTGTTCGCCTATTATAACCTTTTATTCAATTCTATCATTAAGTCTTCTGATAACCAAACAGTAAAGTCTATGTATATTAGCACAAGTATTGTTGTTTAATATTGCTGTGTCATGCTCATTTATCACCTGCTTGATTAGGGGATGATTAGCTTTCGTGTGCTTTGGTTTCAACTTTCAATATTGTTTTGAAAGAATCTAGATGATTTGTTTGAATGATATTGAGTGTAGAAGGAACAATTGATTTGGTCCCATTGAACCTGAGAGAGTAAATTGCCTTGACCTGAATTACTAGGGGAGGAGGATTGAGAATGGAGTGTTCTTGGGACCTCTTGGATACTTGACATTTGAAGGAAGATTTTCTTGGAAGAACAGAATACTTGCTTTCATATTCGAACGACTACGGATAAAAGTTGGACCTTTTAGCCCATTCGAAATCAACTTCAAAGGAAAAGATGAAAGAGAACCAAGCAACAAGGATCCATTTTTCATCTGGTTTTACATTGATGAGGAAATAGCTGTTGCTCGAGGTAGAGGTGGAGGAACAGCTTTCTGGGTTCGTTGCCGGCGCATCAGCAGCTACTGATTCCTAAAAATTATGTACGTAATATTTACATGTATATTCTCCAGCTAAGGTACACGAGTCTTTTTTTATATATTGCTTAATTGAGTTAATTTTTGCAATGAATTGAAACATTGTAACTTTTTCTTCAGCTTTATGGTACTGAAACCTGATGTAAACTGGAGACTGGCCTGGGATATAGAAACAGTGACCAGACTCCTTCATGAAAGTTGATATTTGTTGTCTTGACAATAATTCAGCAACTGTGCTTGACTGCTTTCTAAGTATATGATACAATAATGCAATTATCCTAAAAAATCTGAAGAAAAAAACTGTGTTCATATTATGTTTTATGCATCTCAAAGTGCTTAAACTCACAGGAGTTGTAAAAATACATATTAATCATGCTTACTAACAAGAATGTCAAAATGCAAAAGTGAGATTTCAATCTGACGTAATTGAGCATACAGACATACATCATTGAAAACCCTACTGCATAAACTGAAGCAGGATATTGTTGCTATACCGTCTACAACACCCGGGAAATCAAGCTTTGGTGGCAGCTAAAGAGCGCATGTAGTCTATGGTAGCTTGGAAATAGTTGAACACAATCTCTCTTCATGTAGTACTTTCACGGATGGCCGGAACCTGAATGAAGTCTTCAGTCCACTTTTGGAGTGCCGGATACCTGTCTTGGTCAAGTAGCTTCATGCATCCAATTTCTTCCATAACGCTGAGCCAATGAGTCATCCATCCTGCAACTAGATCCAGATAACCTATATGCTGTCCGTTGAAAAATGGTTTACCATGAATCTGTGTCTCGACTATTGCTAGTAATCCATGTGCATCCTCTATAGCCCTCTCCTTTTCTTCTTCTTCGGCACGATAAGCTCCCCACACACCAAATATACACTGGAGTACACAAGAAATTCCATGAAAGAAACACCTCATAAGCTTGCTTGATCTAATCATAAATTTCATTATTTCGTGAGCATGCTTGATCTAATCATATGAAAAGAGGGTCGAAGTTGACTACCTTTTCATCAACAAATTTAGCCCAGAACCAAACCGTGGCACATTCATACGGATCTTCAGGCAATAAAGGGTAATTTTTCCATGTCTCATCAATTTATTCAAGGATGACAAGTGATTCGACAATAGGCCTGCCATCGTGCAGTAGTACAGGAACCTTCTTGTAAATGGGGTTGGATTGGAGAAGCAGAAAACTCTTGTTTAACAAATTTTCTTCTATGTATCCATACTTGACACCCTTGAGAGCCAGAGCCTCTTGAGCAGAAAAGGCTCCCTGGAGTTCCAATAAGCTTAACTTCATCAATGGCCATCTTCAAAGATCTATTGAAACCGTGAGAATATTCTTTCGTCTGTTCAACCGAGTTGGAGATCAAATGTTTGATTCTTTGTGCTTATGGAGTGGGTGAAATAATAAATAGCTTTCACATCAAAGCAAAGGTGATTTCCTGGAACCATGATATGTGAAAATTTTAAAACTTTTGTTTTCCTTTTTTCTTTTAATGTTGAAAAGCTCAGATTTTTTATGCCTTGTTTGGATTATGGTTTTCCGAAGAAAAATTTGCATGTTTTTTGCAAACATATTTTCTAATCACATTTTTACCTCACATACATCAAATGGTGTATTGAAACAGTTAAAGAAAAAAATAGATAGAGGAAATGTGTTTGTGGCTAGTTTGACTCATAGATTTAGCAATATTCTTTTCTTTTTGTTCAATTGTATGTAGTTGATGACTTGTGGGTATGTTGGTAGTTTGACTCATAGATTTAGCAATATTCTTTTCTTTTTGTTCAATAGTATGTAGTTGATGACTTGTGGGTATTAGTCTTGTAATTGCTTGACCAATACCTAAATAATAACAGGAAATAACTGCTAATTTGTTATCTTGTATAAAATAGGAAGTAACTCTTAATTTCTAAACTCTTATAAATAGGAAATTTCCTAGTTACTAATTCAAGTAACTAAAACAATATAAAAACTAGTTACTTTTACGTAAAATAAAAAATTTGCCTAAAAGAAATTAAGCCAATTTTTAACAAGAATTAAGTGTATTTTTTGGTAGTATTATTGACAAAATCATTTTGGTTTTGGGATTGAAATAATTGAAGAAATCTTTGGTCGGTGCGAAAAGAGCATTCCAAGCCTTTGCCCTCGCAATCAGAACGCATCGTATGCAGTGTTCTAGCAAAACCCATGCTTCCACCTACGCGGCCCGTCCACCGTTTGACTGGCTCAATCTGTACCTTACGGGTTAGTCATTTTTTGATCCTTACTTATCCCATATATCAATGGATACCTGATTATAGGATACTCGCTGAGATAGGATCAGGTCAACGAGTATTGTCCCCACCCTACTTATCATTTAATTTTTAAAAAAAATGATTTATACTAATTTAATTTTATATTTTACACATTCATTTAAGATTTAATAAAAAAATTTTTATCAAAAAAAGTCTTCCACTAAGAAATAAACATGCAAAGAGAATACGAGAAAAAGGAAAAAAAATTAAAAGAATTCAAAATCAATAAAAATTTGAAATAAGTAGTACGTTTTTTAAATATATGTTCCACATTAATTAAACTCCTTTATATAAAACATAAGATCATGACCTCTAGAAATGAATTTTGTAAATAAATTATAGTTTCTCATATTTGTAATGCAATTTGTTCAACGAAATTATTTATTTAGCTCTAAAAATATTATTTTATAGTATGTATATAAAAATAAAAATAATAAAAATATATATTGGGGTGGGTCAGGTAGCCGCGAGTTTTTAATTGTGTGACCTTAATCCACCTTACATTTTAGCAGGTACCCGATCCTCTTTTAATCCGATCAAATAATATAAATCGACTATTCTAATTTTCGGATTGGATCGGATATGCTGGATATTCGAGTTTGTGAATGATTTTGCCCACCCCCAAGTTCAACGTCAATCGTTTTTTTCTCTAAAAAGAAAAAGAAAAAGGTCAAGCCGTATCACCCTGGCAATTAATGATAGAAAGTTTAGAAACATAACTCTGGTTACTTGGTGGGGTGTGGGGAAGGACAAAATGGGGGAAGGAGGGGAGGGAATTTATTTCCACGTATAAACTATACCGAGAATCTTAAAACATAATTGATTCTTTCAGAAGTTTGGTTGCCACTACTTTGGACTCGATATGCCTACTTTACCCGTCTGCCTATGCTAGTGATGAATACTTGCTTCTAGAGGTGTAATCGAATTGAACTGAAAATGATTAGTGCACTATTCGAGCTTACTCGAGTTCAATTTGAGTTAAAAAATTTAGACTCGAACTTGATCTCGAACTTGTCGAGTTTTTGAAAGTTAAATTCGAGCTCGAATTCGATTTTATTATGCATTACTCGAGCTTGAACTCGATCTCATGCTTATCGAGCCCAATCGAGTCTAATTGAGCCTAAGTGAGCTTAAGAAATATAAGTTTATATTTTATATAATTTTAAACAAGGGACAAAATAGATTTTCACATTAATAAATAAAAAAATAATATATATATATATATATATATATATATATATATATATATATATGTGAAATTCGATTAAGCTCAACGAATTTTCGAACTTCATATATTAATCTCGAGTTCAACTCGTTAAGTAGTTTGAACTGCTTGAACTCAATCAATGCGAGTTCGAGTTCGAGTTTTGACCGAACAAGCTCGCGAGTTAATCGATTAAATTCGACTCGTTTGCACCTTTGCTTACTTCAATCTACAATGCAAAAGGTATCCAAGAGGACAATGTCATAAATTAAACAAAAGAATAACCTTTTTTTCACATTTATTAAAGGAAGCGCGATTTCTCTTTCAATGGTCAGCTCCCTATTCCCCTTCCCAAATCTCACCCTAAAATTATGACATGTGTCACAATTCACAATCTCAGTTAAATTATCCAAAGTCTAAATCACTACTTGTCTCTTATCTCCGAGATTACTGAACGGAAATCACATGAAACAAAAATCTATAAACCCTGAATCAAAAATTATTCCTTCTTAGCACGACTTGTCACAACTAATTATCTATTATCATTACAAAACTTCGCTACGAGTCCAAAATCAGATCTAGGTTTGTCATCAACAAAGTCCATCTTGGTTCCTATGACATGCATGAGGGCCTTTGGGTCAACCACAATCCTAGTGCCCTTGTCCTCACCCCCTTGAACTGGGTGGTTCCCGCCACATCTCATGCCTTCCTCAAATTCTCCAACTGCCCCGTCCAAATTCCAAATCTTGTCAAATTTATAGAAACCCCACTTTCCAGAATCTCAGCCAACACTATACTCAAATTCTCCAATGCAAGAACCAGAGCTACCGTTGATGAGAAGGACCAGACCACTACTAGCCCTGTTGTTCTTGATTCAAATGAAAAAGAAGAGGGACAGCCCACCTAGGTATATTTGTAGTTCGGTTCCTTCAACACGTATACGTTAAGCTTTCCGAGATTCCTGCCTTCTAATTTGCTTTAAGTAACTCAGTTCTTCCTACCCTCTTCAGTTTTTGGAGTTGGGAATTCTTTTTTGTCCGAGTTTTCTGAAACTCTCGGCGGAATGGAGTCACCTGGATGAACATGGATACTTATCTTTACTGCAGAGGATGTAATTCTCTGTTTCTGCCTCTATTCCTTTAGTTTTATTACTAGTAGTTTTCATATAACTCTCAAGTGTCTTAAAACTAATTAGGCATGTGATTTTGCAGAAAAAGTTGGAGCGCGGTAGATATTTCCCAGTTACTGCTTGATGCAGCTGTAACTTCTCATAGGTTTGCTCATTCTTTTCATGTTAATGAGATGTAAAATCTTAATGGCAGATTGACGAGTGATGATTTGATTGATATTAACTCAGACATTTTACTTCCTCAAGCAAATGGTGTATTGAAAAAGTTAAAGTGGATGGAAGAAATGTATTTGTGACTAGTTTGACTCGTAGACTTGCCAATACTCTCTTTTCTTTTTGTTCAATCACAGGCAGTGGAGTGGACGACTTGCTGAATAGCAGAATATTAAATCAACAAACGAAGGCGATTTCTTTTTTTTTTTTTTTTCTTTTTGGTCGAAACGATAGGATTTCCTGGAAAGATCTGATTTTTGACTTTTCCCTAACACGACAAACTGTACTTTCCTGATCTTTTCTGTGGTGATGATCATCTCCAAATGTACAAGTCTTGAAAGTTTGCGGGTCCTATCCAAACTATAAAGACAAATAGTTTTCATGGAACTTTCCAGTTGAAACTCTCGGCGGAATGGAGTCACCTGGATGAAATAGAGTTGTTGACATTTTAGCAGGGAAATTTGTGGCAGTCGTCTTCTATCTTAACATGAATTAAAACTATTAACATTACTGGTCTCGGATGGAAGATCTGCTGATAGGACTATAAAGTATTAACTAATATTCAGAATACAAGTGTGATAATATAATACCTTTCAGAAGTTTGGCAGCCGCCAGTTGAATTTTGTAGGCCAAGCTTCCCGGAAAGTGATTTGTAAAAATCTATGGATGGCCACACAATGACTTCCACTTGTAAACTAGTCAGCAACTTGAGATCGTCTTGTACTGTACCAGGGAGCGATATATAAATTGACCATCCATTCACCCAATCAAAACCAAGTGACAAAAAAAGAAGAAAAAGGAAAAGAAAATGAGGGTTGAACCAGAATCAGATGCCATGGTTGGGGAACACAGCGTCTCCGAGGATCCTGCTATCCAGGTATGTGTAATAATAGTACCAATAATATTTCTCTGAATAGACTGATTAATTTCACTTAACACATTCGTTTCTCTTCTGGACATTTATTAATTTTCTACCCAGAGCGCTACCCAATTTGGAGAATACAAAGACTCGCTCGTTGCAACAATCTCTCAGCACTTGGACCTAAAACACCATTGCAGTTCTTCAGCAGCATATCGGATTGCTGATTTAGGCTGCTCTGTTGGTCCTCATACTTTGGATGCAATGAGGACCATAACCGAAGCTGTAAAAGAAAAATACAAAGCTGAAGGACAGAGCTCTGGCACCCCAGAATTCTTTGTGTACTTCAATGATCGCGTGACCAATGATTTTAATGCTCTTTTCGCTAAATTCCCAGAAGACAGACAATATTTTGCAGCCGGGGTTCCCGGCTCTTTTCACGGCAGATTGTTCCCAAAAGCTTCTCTGGATTTTGTGTACTGTTCGAAGGCAGTGCATTGGCTCTCCAAAGTTCCGGAAGAGTTAACAGATCCGAATTCTCCGGCTTACAATCAAGACAGGATATCTTACATTAATGCACCAACGGCAGTTTGTGATGCGTATTTAGGCCAATTTACTAAAGAAATGGAATCTCTCCTCAGTGCTCGAGCACAAGAGCTGATTCATGGAGGGTTGATGGTGCTTGTGATCCTAGGCAGAGCCAATGGAACACAGTACCCATCAGTGGCTCAAGTTTTCTTGCCGCTAGAACCTATCCTTTTAGACCTGGCAAAGGAGGTACCTACAACATTACTTTTTCAGAACACAATCAAAATGCCTGTCAATTGTAGTCTATTACTATAATTCACTAGTTGAAGCACAAACAGTACTAGTATGTTAATCTTTATCTTTGCAGGGAATGGTGAGCAAAAACAAGGTGGATTTGTTCAACGTGCCAATGTATTTTCCCTCGCCGGAAGAGCTGAAGAATACTATACAAAAGACTGAAGGTTTTGAAATTGTAGAACTGGTCACCTTTCCGAGAAGTTCTTTGCCAGTTTTTCCTGCTAAACTAGTAGCAGGAGCCTTCGGTGGATTGGTGACGAAGCACTTCGGTACTGAGGTAGCTGAACAAGTACTCGATCGATATGAGAAGGAAATTCCAACCCTTTGCCTACGCAACCCAGCTGAGGGCAACGGACTTTTCATATATGTTACTATCAAATTCAAGAAGTCGTGAACACATTTGCAGTTTTACTCTTACTCAAAAATGCTTGCGCTGTTTCCTACTTGCCTGATATGTATCACTCCATAATCATCTTAATTATTACCAGCTGCCTATCCATGAACTTATTTCAAACACAGGATTCAGCTTATGTTGAAAATCAACAATCCGTTCATTTAAACAAGAAATTCCACTTCAAAGATATTCATAGTACGCGCGGTAAATAACCCTTAGCAGTGCATATATTCTTTTTTTTTTTTCACAGCTGCAGAAATTAATTAAATCAACAAGAATCATACTGTTGTTAAAAGTTCAACTTTACATCCACCATTGACCATAAAATAATAGAGGACGTGTTTAAAATTTTGAATTTTTTTTTATGATACAAGGGGCATTACAAATATATGAAGCTGCACCTGAAAAAATATATATAAAAAAAAAAGGAAAACGAAAGCCTTGGGATCATTAAGATTATCAAGGTAAGTTCAACATTGATCAAGTTGGGGTGAGATAGACTTGGGCTTTTGCACCATTTATCTTAAGTTTTAGTATGACTAAACGCCGCCGTTTCGAGGCCGTTCTGTCTGGATCTCTTGCTCCTCCTCCTCCATCATGTTGGAGAAGAGCTACGGAGTATTAAACGCGGAAAATGCAGAATTCTGTCTACGACTGTTATGCTTCCTTTCCCATAAATCCAAAGTCCATGGAAGTGCATTCTCCTCAATCCCCAAATATCCCTTTTGATGAAAAGCGTGATTTGTATCATGGGGTAGTGGAACAGTGGCTCTATCGTTTTATAAGGTATGGAATTCCTCTGCAGATTAAGGTAACATTGTACTAGTTATGTTCCCATGTTGGTCATTTCGACGGTTAAGCATGCTACCGGTGTGTAATATTGCGTGTGAGTTGTTCCTGCAGTAGAAAAGATAGACTCTTAATCGTTTTAGTTGAGATTAAAGTTGCATTCTTCTGGGAATGTTTATGAATCCTAGAGCAATATTTTGTTTCTTTTTTAGTTACGGTTCGATGATTATTCACCTTAGTCTGCTTTGGATTGCCATGTTTACGTTGGCCTGTTGCAATCAAAGAAGTTATCAAAAAAGATTGAATTTTTAGCCAAATTTGAGTTTAAAACACAAATTATGCTTCCCAGAGCCTAGAAAGAGTTCTTACTGTTTGTTAAGCTAATGGACTATAGAAAATTTCGTGAATACGAAAAAGCTGAAGCTGTTAAGCTGTTTTAGCTTTTGGTTTTGTTTACACAAAATTACAGTAGACCTTTACATGTGAAGGAAGAGATCATCATGCCCATTTGGGTTATTTTCATACATATATTTTTTTCCTTTTTTGGGTTATCTATGCAGTAGGTTGAAGTGTTCTTGAAATGAATGTTTGCAACACTAATCCAAGTCCCCTTACACTGGAGGATGGCTGCAAGCGGTTTGTGCAGAGGCAATGACCTTGGAATTGTAGTTATTTCCCTGTCAACTGGTGGTAGGAGCATCAACCTGTGGTGTTTACATGCTAAAATAAGTAGAATTGATCCATGGAGCATCCACATTTTAGGCTTAGATGAAATTTTTGTGGAGGTTGTGAAAGGAAAGAAAGAAAAAGTCAATTTTGGCATGTGTGCTGTGTCTCTCTTCCATTCAAGTCCTTTAACAGATTTAAGGGTGGCTGTTAATATTTAATGCCAATCAGATTTCCTATCAAACTTCAGATCCTGGCTTGTCTTTGGCCATTAATAACTATAAGTGTTGCTCTTAAGCAAGGATGGAAGTTCACAGGTCTGGTTTGTCATTCACGTCTTATCTGTCGTCAAATTATCGCTGATAAAACCTAGGTGGCAATAGGATTTTCTCCAAAACATAAGCACACAAATTTTGATTATTAGCGTATCTTTGGCCAACATTTTTCTGTCCCTTAAACTCTGAAAGGCATGTTCATATGGCACATATTATGCATCACATACAGCAGTGAAGTAAAGTAGCTGTGCAAATGTTGTAGCTTGAGGAAACATATGAAACTGTCAACTAGCATTTAATTTATCTAATGCAATAATTGAAGAGACTACCAACTTCTTCAATATTGTTTGAGAGAGTGCTGATTATCATGTTATGGCATCTCCTAATGTTTTTTGTGATTTAAACTAGTTAATTAAAATCAGATAAAGAAAAGCCTACAGCCTATGTAGTCTAAATCAGTTCATCCTTGAAAAGGCTAGGCTCCTTCTTCTTTCCATTTCATGTTATTCTTGCCTTCCTTTGAGATTAGCTTTGGATATAGAATTGATCTGAAATTTTTCTAGAATTTCTTTTCCACGAGACCACTAAATTTTGTCAATTTTCTGGTCATGTCTGGTACAATGAAGATACATGACTGAGTACCATCAAAATTGCTGATGCAGAATAGAGGAACTTGAAAGTTATCGACAGAATGCCATCAAAGACTTCAGTTGACTGGAAAGTTTTAGCCCCCTTCCAGTTGTCTTTTAATGGAGTTAAATGTTGCAAATTGGTGCATCTCGTGATATGTAAGCATATGTTTAACATATTTATGTAGTTTATAAATGAGTATGTTTGGGCATTTGCTACCGCATTGGGTTAAATGTGAGCAAATATATGCCATGATATCAATTTTCTTGCATGGTGTGGGCAATATGTGATCTGGGCATGGTTTTCACATTTCAGTCCTGTCAATCTTCAGATTCAATCCCCCTTCCAGTTGTCTTTTAATGGAGTTAAATGTTGCAAATTGGCGCATATGTTTAACATCCTTTTTCCTTTTCTTGACCACCACCCAGTCTGCCTCTGCATCCCTCTTCACTTCACACTCTCTCCATTTACTTGTACACCCGATGCTGTCCTTTCTTTTTTCCTTTTCTTGAACTTTTTCTTGCTTTAATAGGCTGGTTGAAACAGTATTGGCGTAGTAATTCCGGTGGAGTTGTTTATGGGATAATTGAACTGTTATTGTGCCTTATCTTTTTCTGTTTAGATTTGTAGTCCTTTCTTTTTTTTATAAGAAAATTTATTTGTAAATTTCCATAGGTGCTACATTATTTTTGTTTTGTACTCTCATATTGAATGTGTTCTTGATGTACAGCAAGTTAAGCTATGGAATTAGTGAGGAAATTTATGGTATTTCCTTGCTTCCTTTGAAGACCATTGTGCATACCACTATGTCATATATTTCTTGTTGGAATATATTGGAATGGAAATTTAGCTAATCTTATTTCTACTGTGCTGATATTGAGGAGAATCCTTACCACATTAGCTTCCCGAGCATTCTGATTATGGATCTTTATTACATATAAGCTCCATGTGCAATTGAATATTTGCAATGATCTTCAGTTCCTGACGCTCCATGGTCTCACTCATGGAAAACAGCATACCTGCTTTTGTTAGCCAATGATACCTATTGCAAGAAGGTTATTTGATGATAGGCACTTAGGAAAAGTGCAATTTTGAAACGATTTTCATTTTTGTCCAATTGCTCCTCAATCTCCACATCTCTTTTCCTTTTCATATTTTATGGTTGTTTGTTTGTTAATGTCCAACTCCATATATTATCAAATGTACAGGATATTTCAAGGGATAATAGTAATTTAGTAAACTATGTTTTCTGCTTAGGATTTACTATCATCCTAGACCAACAACATTTCATCAGTTTCATGCAGAGGACCTTAGGGTTTGGAAGAGAGGGAAGGGTATTAACCACACTGGCACTCGAAAAAGAGATAGTGTTCCATCAAGAACGAAATGGAAGCTGGGAACACTTCAACCCCTGTTGTGCAGGAGAATTCTGTGCTGAACAGAGTCCATTCCAACATTGACCGGTTGCCGGATGATATTCTCATTACCATCTTATCACTTTTGACAGTTGAAGAAGCGGGAGCAACTAGTATCCTTTCTCGCAGATGGAGATATTTGTGGATGCACACTACTGGGTGTTGGAGCTTTGATTTTTCTGAGGAGGTCAAGGTGATGGTTGATAAAATGGGCGTTAGTAGGGTTATGGACATACTTCTGCATCATTCATTTGGAAGGTTGTGTTTGGTTACTAATGTCACAGCTTTACATCGCGGCGCATATCTTAACGGATTCAGGATAGTTGCTTAGCTGGATCCAAGTGTAGCTCATCAAGTTGATCAGTTGTTGCGCTTTGCCTGCCAGAAAGGGGTTCAAAAACTTGAATTGGACTTCAAGAACTGCTTCATATTCTGTCCATTGAAAAGATATAGTTTTCCCAAGCTTGAGGAATTCAAACTTTTGTTAGCAGCAGGTGTTATGAAATTCCTCCAGTGCCAGCATCATCTGAGGGGGGTAAAACTCGGGGTTCATCATTTAAGGGGCTTTTGTTGTCTAAGAGCCCTTTGTTTGGTATGTTGATATCTCTGAAGAGGTTCTGGACTGTATCTTCTCCAACTGTACATCACTTGAAAGTATATCTCTAGAAGAATCATATGAACTAGTGAATCTAAAAGTTCATGGCCTTCATTTGTGGTATTTTGAGATGATAAACTGGTTTAACCTGAAATCGCTGGAGATATCTGCAGCGAATCTTGAGTTGTTTACATATTTAGGACCCAATATAGATGTTCCTTTCGGAAGTGGTCCTCATTGCCTTTTGGAAGCAACAATCGGAGGATCATTTGGTGAATCATTTGTTTTTGGATCTGCAAAGCATTTGGTTTATCTTTCTCAACTGGAAACTCTTACCTTCGATGTCTCTTTTGAGGTAAGTTAATGACGAACATGTACTTGTCTTTGTTTAATTTCTTATGGTTTTTTTGATTCCATTGCTTGTTCATGTGTTTGATCATTTCTCTTTGCTGTCCCTAATCTGGGCAGGTTAATTTGAGGATTTCCAGCTTTCCAAACGTTTTCCGAGAAATGATTAATCTCAAGCATTGGAACTGAAAGTGAGGCTTTCTGGTTCACAAAGCCTTCTGCCTTATACAACTTTTATAAAGGCCTGTCCTTTCTTGTCTACATTCAGGATAAAGGTTAGTGGGTCTCCTTTGCTGCTTATATAACATGTAGGTTTGACTCTGAAAAATTCATGCTTGGATTTAGGACTTTTCCCTGTATAATCATATTCTTCATCATATTGGTCATGCATTTTGCAAAGGTGGATAGCACCAAGTACAAACCCTGATAAACCTAGGAATCACATATCACTGTTGTATTTCAAGTCTATTGGGCATCATTGTACTTCAATCTGTTGTTATGTTAGGTTCTCCTCATATACTGTCTTATGTATTCTTGTTGTGATATCATGTTATCAGATTTCCGTGATAAATCTCACTACTAATATGTGTTTATCATGTCATGGTTTTGCCATTTGTTTCCAACTATACTTCTTTAACATTTACCTAATATGAATGTCTGTATGAATTTGATTAAAATGGTTGATTTGTTTAAGGACTTTAATTTTTCATGATAATCGTGGTCTTTGTAAATGCTAGAAGATATTATAAAAAAAATTGGGAATTTATTAATACCAAGCATATTTTGATCTTTTCGAAGTTACAGTGATCAGACAGTTTCCCTTGGATTCTATTTGAAATAATTTTCTGTATTACCTTGCTAATCATCTCACATTTCCTTCTTCCAAATGGCAGAACTTCATTTTAGTGTCAACTCAATTTACTTGGTGAAATAAACCAGTAATCTGGAAATTCTCCCCTGTTATCCATAGAAACTGAAAGCAATTAGAGGTCCGAATTTAACATTTGTTATTCCACAAACTGTTGTCATATCTATTTTGGATGGACAAAAGGACTGTACAATAACAAGACCAATTAACATTTGTCATATCTGATCTTCATAGTGCCGGGAATGGACAATAACAAGACCAATTTTGTATGGGATTTTAACATTTCAAATTCTGGTTAATAAGTGATATATTGCTTCATTTAAGTTGGAATGACATAATGCACGCATTTCGTGGCTTTGCTATTAGTAAAGCTATGAATTCTAGCAATAGGATTATCCCTGGATTTATTATTAATTAGTAATACCTCATGTGCTTTTGCCAGTGAATATATGTTCCCAAAATATAACATCTTTAATGCATGCATTTCGTGGCTTTACTATCAGGAGAGCTATGAATTCTAGCCGTATGATTATCCCTGGATTTTGTATTAGTGCCATTATTTCCCATTTTCTTCTACCCCAACTTTGGCTGGCTAAGACATATAAGATAATTCATCAGTTCTTTGACTCGTTATTAATTTCTAAGCCTACTAAGGTGTGATTGAGCACTATTTCGTAGCTATTCAAGGATTTTCCCTCTCAATATCATACTTTTGGCTATACAACATTGTCTTGAAGGTTTTCTGCTTGGTTGTTTTCTTCCTTTACAGGCATGTTGGAATGTTTATCCCTTTTTTTTTTTTTTTTGCATTTTTACTTTTCTCTCTCTTCAAATATGGTTGTTAGTTAATGAGTGTACATGAATGTTCAGGTCATGTTATTATGATGCTTCTAGGGTTAATGGTGGGTTAAAGCTGACAGGTCTAATTCACAGTATGGTTGTAAAATATGCTCCTTTTCAGCTATTCTTTTTGCTTTTCCACTTATTTGAGCTGTTGGTTTGCTTTCTGGTAATTACACATTTCCTGCATAACCCTTCACAATTTATTATCCACTTAAGTAGCATAATATGACTATTCTTTTCCTTCTGCAGTACTTCCTGCAGTGGCCTTTCACTCTGCATCAGGTAGGGAAAGATTTACTATTGTGAACTTCCTGGAGCTTGCAGGTACAAGTACATAGTTAAAATTATATTTCTTAATGTTGGCAGTCACTCACTGGGGTGCATCCATATCATACGAGAAGGTCTGAAGCTAATAGATATGCTCATCAACACCTTGAAGTGGTGGAGTTGATTGGATTTCATGGCTGTGCAAACGAACTTAACCTTGCCACCCGCTTGCTTCAGATCGCTGTGAACCTCAAGAGAATGGTTTTACAGTTTCATTCTGGAAAACAAAAAGAAGATCGCTCGTCCAGGAAGCTTGTAGCAAGGTTTCGAAAAACTTTACCTCCAGCAGTTGAGCTGGTGGTTTTGCTGAATCATGGGGGACCTTTTCAGTCACAAACTTGGGAACCAAAAACATTTGTTATATTAATAATGCTGAAACATTAGAAGCGTGTTGCAGGCAACTATGTTATGTTCTAATTACTATTTGACTGTAATATGTTTGCTAATGATGAGATGAAACATAGAGACTCTTGGAGTTTATACTGTTTAGCAATGCTTGAATGGGTGATTAAGAATGCTCAATATCAATGTAGGGTGGGGACTGTCTTCGATTCCTCATAAGATAGTACAGGAAATCGGTAAGTTGGAATATGATCAAACAAATGCCGTATTTCTTGGTTTCTTTGTTGCTATCTATGAAGGAAGACTCTGTTACAGCGCTTGGATTTAAATGGACAACTAGAAAGAATGGTAATCTACATTGTTTAAGTTCTTTATGTTACTTTCAATTTCTGTGGTGCTATTTATATAAACTAAAGGTAGAGCCTATTTGCAGCACTTGGATTGAAATTAGAGGGAAAAAAAAAACCAACATTAGACTTTTGCTTTTTGAAAATTTTTTATGTTTCTTCGATCTTGTAATAGTGATTGAATTGTATGAAAATATGTAATATATTTTGTTAGGCATTCAAGACGAGTGTTTTTTTTGTTTATTATTTTTTAAATTCAATTAATTGAGTTAACAAGAACATCAATATGAATATCATCAATGAATATTAATGCAGTCAAGTGCAAATCTCCCACCTTATCTCACAAGAAAATCCTTTTCATCCCTTGTTGGACTAATATCAATAATCATCCACACAAACATGAAAAAATCCTATCAAAAAGCACCCAAATTAGAGAGGGAGGTATATACAAGTTTGGAACAAATAACTAGGCTTAAATGAAAAATCCCTAAAAAAGAGGAACTAAAATTGTAAACAGAAAAAACCCAACCAAACACTGCCTTGCCCGCCTGTCACCCTCTCTCTCTCTCTCCTTACTCAATAGTCTATAGACTCTCTCACTCTCTATCATATATTCACCTCAACTCTAACTTTAATGAATTTAATCCAATAATCTAGGCATCTTTCTTTCATTAATTTTTTTAAAAAAATTTTCTGGGTTCCAAAAAATGAACGTTAATACTCCATAAACTACTCTCCATTGAAGACAGACTTCCAAGCACATCCTCCTGAGAAATTTGATTAAAAATGTCTGAAGTTGATACTAAAAAAGTAGCCGATCGTTACCTCAAACGGGAAGTCCTCGGAGAAGGTACATACGGTGTCGTTTACAAAGCCATCGACACTAAGGTAGGTGCCTACTTTACATTTCTGTTTGAAAAATTTTTAGGGTTTGTTTTTGTTTTTTCATTTCTTCAACATGTTATTCTCGAGTCTTGAACTGGGTTTTGTTTAGTTATGTCTTCTATGGACCGAGTTGGTGAGATTTGGTAATGATAATAAAAAGTTGAAAATTTTGATGGGTTTTCGATTTTTGAAAAGGGTTTGAGGTTTTGGATTTTCTGGATTTTCCGTAGAATTGAAGTTTGAATCTTTGGTGGTGATGGTGCAGACAGGGCAGACAGTGGCAATTAAGAAAATTCGGATAGGGAAGCAGAAAGAAGGAGTAAATTTTACAGCGTTGAGAGAAATTAAGTTGTTGAAAGAGCTCAAGAACCCGAATATTATTGAGTTGATTGATGCTTTTCCCCATAAGGGGAATTTACATCTTGTGTTTGAGTTTATGGAGACTGATCTTGAGGCGGTTATTCGAGATAGAAATATAGTGCTTTCACCAGCTGATATCAAGTCATATCTTCAGATGACACTGAAAGGGCTTGCGTTTTGCCATAAAAAATGGGTATTACATAGGTACATTTTACATTTTGAAGTTACTAGTGATGTATAGGAATAAATTACTGGGGCTTAAGACAGATTATAATAAAAGTTTTATCTGTTTGCTGCAGGGATATGAAACCGAACAATTTGTTGATTGGACCGCGTGGGCAGCTTAAACTTGCGGACTTTGGATTGGCACGGATCTTTGGCAGTCCAGACAGGAGATTCACTCACCAGGTATGTTTTTATTCGTTACTTTGAGCGTACATATGAGTATAAGTTGAGCACCTTAAACTTCTAGACATTGATACTGAATGCTGAGTCTTGAGTTAGTGCTTGATCCTGCTCTTAGTTATGTACTCTTAGACAATCAATTTGTTTGTGTTTCCTAGACGTGAATGTAATGCTTTCTTTTCTAGTAAATTATGTTTAAGGGAGAGCTAGATGGCTAACTTTTAACCTGCACTGTAATTTTGGATGGTGTAAATAACTCCCTATGACATGATTTGTTAGTTGATTTTTGGTTTGTCCTTTTGTATGACTTAAAGAGATACTAATTTTTTGGCGACCTTGTATATGTGCAAGTAGGTATTTGCCCGTTGGTACAGAGCACCAGAGCTTTTGTTTGGTGCAAAGCAATATGGTCCCAGTGTTGATATCTGGGCAGCTGCTTGTATATTTGCTGAGCTCCTACTACGTCGACCATTTCTGCAGGTAATTGGGTCTTTTTGTTACGATGATTGGGGCGGTGAAGTGGTTGTTTTTGGTCCTTCTAAGATGTGAATGTAGTTGCTCCTCTCTCTTTAAAAATACCTTCTCCTGATCAATTTTAGAACTTGTTTATTGCTTTTTTGGTCCTGAAGAAAGTAAGCAAATATTAATTAGTGTATAGATGCAGTGTGAATCAAGATAATTTAAAGAAAGGCCCTCTAAAAGCATAAGTTAATTGCATAGCAGAACTAACCAAAAGAAAACTATAGCTTCAGTGTCTACTGAAAGAGGGAAATGAGCAGTTTTGACACATTGCACACTACCTTGCTATATTCCTGTTAACTGATTGCAGCCATGGTTCTATATATTTACTAATTGATTTGTAGCTTTCATATCTTTTGAGCTCTAGGGAATTTAGTAATTATATATTCCTAAATCAAAAGAACTAAGTCTTACCACTTGTCTGAAGCCTCCTTTTAGGAAAAAGGGTGCATCCAATGAAATTAAAACCTTTATTTGGAGAGAAGTAGTTTACTTTCTTCAATCTCTAGAAGTCTGGGTTAGTTTGATTCCATTTGTTTAAGAGTCAAAATGAAAGTCCTAGAGGTGCTCTGTGGAATGGTATAAATCTATGAATAAGAAGAAGATAAACGTGTAAAGTGGAATTTCCATGCTTGTAATTATTTCTCTTCTACTGATTTGGCCTTTATCTTGGTACTTAAACTTTCTTACCTTGTTGTTACATCTCAATTTGTTTAGGGGAACAGTGATATAGATCTATGAGAAATATCTTCTTGCCTTGTGGTTACAGTGATGTGTTGGTACTTGACTTTCTTTCCTTGTGGTTACATATGAATTTGTATAGGGGAACAGCGATATTGATCAACTGGGAAAGATTTTCGCGGCTTTTGGTACTCCAAAGCCCTTACAGTGGCCAGATATGATTTATTTGCCTGATTATGTGGAATACCAATATGTTCCAGGACAGCCTCTTCGTACACTTTTTCCAATGGCCGGCGATGATGCTTTGGACCTTTTATCAAAGATGTTCAATTATGACCCAAAAGCCAGAATTTCAGCACAACAGGCATTAGAGCATAGGTACTTCCATTATGATAGATATATGTTATTGTTCATGATTACAGTATTGACATTTTCTACTTCTAGGTACTTCTCATCTGGGATCCCTCCTACAGAACCAGCTTTGCTGCCAAGACCTCCCCCAAAAAGGGAATCCGTCACTTCAAAGGGTTCAGACTTCAATCCACTTGAAGGTCCGACAGTCTTGTCCCCTCCAAGAAAGTCAAGGAGGGTTATGCCAAATCGTGAAGGATTTGAAGGGAACACCCATTTAGCTGAGAGGATGGATGACCACGAATATGAAGCTAGACAATCAGCTGATGAAAGGAATGAGCATGTAGCAATGTCATTAGATTTCTCCATACTTGGGACGAGACCTCCTAGTAGACCAACAATTAACAGGTAATAATGCCCTGCAAGGAATTTTCTATGTCATTTTATGCAGGTTTTGTTCATTTTTGGTATCTGTTCAAAATGGTGGTAATATGCTGCAATTTCTTTTGAATAAGTAATTGTGCAGGGTATTTCTGCTTAGACAGCAAATATTTCAATGGGGGGAAAAACTATTACACTTAGATAACCTTCGAGTATTTTGCAAATTAGATGTTTCCTTGCTGTTTATTAGTTCTTAGACTTTCAAGACTTTCTTGTCATACGCTGTTTGGTGTCCAATCATTTCATGGTATTAGTTACCAAAATAGATCTATAAGATTCAGTTCATTGGATTGAACAAAGTTGTATTTCTGTGGTCGAGATGGTGGAAATTTTCAGTTGCATTTTTGCTATAGAAAGTGTTCGTTCCAAGTATAATTTAATTTCTTATTCATAAGATCATCAGGCAAAGATGCACCTAATATTTTTCTCTTCTTCTGCAGTGCCGACAGAACACACTTGAAGAGGAAACTAGATCTTGAGTTCCAGCCAGAAGAAGAAGATTGATCGACTGATTCATTGATGAACTTGGATACTTATCCACCAAAAGGGAAAAAAAAAGATTTTTTTGACTAGCTGGTTATTATAGTGATATCGATGACTGCATGATACAGAGTGTGTTTGAACAGCTCATTTTTGGAAAACCCCCCCCCCCCCCCCCACCCACCCCACCAAAAAAGAAAAAAAATGTTTCTGACACATGTAACGAGAAAAGATTTTTGCTGATGGAATGAGTTTATGTAGTCCATGTGAAACAGGAAGATATCCATAGCAAAACGTGATTTCTTTAATTTATTTACTGCAACAGGTTTGTTCGATGTGAATGGAGAAGACGGTTTTCTGAATGAGACGAGCAAACTGTTTACTTTAATCTTCTAGAACCCAACCAATATATTTGAGACTAGGATGGTTTACCATTCATCAAGCAAGAATGACTGATACATGCACGGTAAAAGCTGCATGCACCTTCCAGTCTGATAATCAAACTAACAAGAGTTTCCAGTATCCTCAAAAAAAAATTTTTTAGTATATAACGTTGACTCCGTTCATGTTGTTATTCCCTCAACTTAACTTCAAGCAAGTTCTTAACATATTAAAACTTGCATCTTCTGGAGGAATTTTCCTCCGATCCATTAATAAAGCTGAAAGAACACCTGTTGTGCGCACAAGCAACCTGATATGGATCATGGCCTTTCACGTTGCCTTTGAGTTTGCGCAAGATAATTGCTATCTGTTTGTTGCAAATTTTTATAGAATGCTCATGGATATGAATCCGAATTACCTTGCAAATGGAGTAAATTGATGGGGAAAAAAAATAAAGTCTCTTTAAATTTTGCCCATTATCCATTATGCAGGTATGCCAAGATATTTGCTTGCAATGCAATGAAACTAATCAAACATATCAACAGTTTTTAAAAGAGATTGGAAATGCAGAATATAAAAAACAGAGGCTGTATATGGAGAATAGGATCCCTTTTTATCGGATTACTTTATACTACCAGCACTCCACTGAAGAATGCTTCAGAAATTCTCTGCTAAAGATACCACCACCGATGGTGGCATAATATGGCTGAGCACAACTTTCTGTTATTTTATACTGTAATTCTTTCTTGAAGGAAGGAGGATTTTCAACCATGATCAATAAACTACGAGACCATTTAGTTCTGCCTCTGCAAGCCTGTGGTGCAGAGCTGAACTAGAAACCTGAGAGTTTCAGTTGAGGGCCTTGTGAGCTTGCTTTTTGGTTTTGTCATTGTTTCTAGGATGCATGCTTCCAAAATCTTGACCTTTGCATTAACCAATATTGCTCAAGAAGTGGTGCGGCTGCTATAACAGAATAAAGCCTGAAGCTTCATGAGACAGTCTCTACAGGGATTATCGAATCGTGAACTCTTTCCAAGGCCTTCTTTGCCTAGGCATAAAGCAAGTTTATAAATCAAACAACCGCATAAGCAGATAGAGAACATGCAGAAGAATTCCAATTTCTTCTCAGAATTTAAGAGCTTAGAGGAATTCGAATAAAAGGATAGAATGCTTACTTCTTTTTCCCAGTTAGTGCGCCAGGTAATGATGAAAAGACACAGTACTTGTACAATCAGTGCACATATTATCCCCAACCAGAGGCCCTAAGACATCAATTTACACAAGGGTAGTGAGCAAGGATGCAGAATTGGAGATAAATTGGAACTTGAAAGGGAAACTTTGCAAGCATTTACCTGTCCTCCGATGTGGAGAACAAACGCTATTAAGACAGCAGCAGGAATGCCCACAAGGTAATATGATCCAAGATTAATGAATGCACCAATCTTTTGCCAGCCGCATCCTCTAACAGTACCTGAACAGTAACCACGTAAACGTATATTTCTAAGCACAATTAGCTAGTTAATGTTCTCTTTCTAAATTCTATGCTCCTTTCTGCTGAGTTTATGATGTATAAAGAAGTCCCTTCGTAAATTTGATGACCCCAAAAATTCAACAGACACACATTTTGTGGTTGAACAGCTTGTATTTTTAATTTTTGCATGGAAGTGCACTATAGAAGGGGTTGTGCATGGGTTACTGTACTATAATTTTTACTGGCTACACAGTGCATTATCTTCCATGGATAGTTTATGGTAATGATAAGGAGTGAAGTATCAGTAGTTTACCAGAGAGAACACACTGGAGCCCATCTAATATATTTGATGTTGCAAGTAATGGCACCATCCTTGCTACATAGTTTACCACTTCTTTCTCATTGCTATAAGCATATCCCAAACCGTTACGTATCAAGATGAGGACTAATCCAACCAGAATGCCCACTGTTATGGCCATGAAAAAGACGACACACACTGCCAAACGTGCAGTTCTTGGATGACCAGCCCCCAGTTCATTTGACACCCGTGTACTGCATAAAAAACTCAGCAGGTTAAAAATGGTCTATTATGGAGGTACGATAACTTGGTCATGTTGGAAAGGGATCCTCAACTTATGAACAAGTGAACCCTGATAGAACAACACAATAAACATGTGAGGATGATTTTACCCGTATGAACAAAAATTATATGTTTTAGTCGTGTCTTTAACTGACCTCACAGCACAACTAAGTCCAAAAGGAATCATCCAAACAGTTGCAGCTGTATTAAGGCTGAAAATCAAAAGTTCAATCAGTAAGTGGTCACAATTCGCATGCATATTATCAGGAAATTGATTTGATTTCCTGTCGATGAGAGACAAGAGATTTTATATAACGGGGTATGGGGGTGGGCATGAGTATTTCTTACCAGACGGAGAGCACTGAGGTTTCCAACTGTGGATTAGGAAGAAGGCCGGAAAGCAGAACTGTCATCTCAAATGACCAGTTCTCCAAACTGTTGAAAATTAAAGACGTGAACTGTGTCAATATTAACTTATATAATGAAGATACTAGTGGACATACAAATGGAATAGGATTTGCTGATTCTCATGAGATGCGATTGTGAAACTTGAAAGTGTAAATAGTTTACCAGATCATGATAGTTGAAGGGATTCCAAGTTTAAGGAAATTGGGAATATTATGCAGGGCTTCCTTTGAAAATCCAGTCCATGTTTTCTTGCATGAAGTAGAGAATTTGACATAAAATGCAAGCAGAAGAAGGTTGATCCAATAAGAGATGCCATTCGCCAAAGCAGCTCCTTTGAAGCCAAGGTCAGACTTAAAAACCAGAAGCCAACAGACAAGGACGTGCAATAATGTTGTGATTCCAGAAGTTAACATCATTGGGAAGACAATGTTCTGGCTTTGTAAAAATCTCACATGACACTGAAGAAGGCCATACCCAAAAAGGCTTGGGATTATGAACTTGGCAAATACCCCAGCTTGGTCTGATATTTGAGGATCCTGGCCTAAAACCTTTAATATGTGACCAGTGTTTCCCCAGACCACTGCAAGAGGTATGCTTACGAGTAACACAACTATCATAGCTCTCTGCATATGTATACCCAGCATATGGTATTGCTTTGCCCCATATGATTGACCACAAAATGTATCCAATGCACTTGACATTCCCATCTGTTCAAATGGGGAGCAGTCAGAGAAACAAAATTACTTCAGAAGAAATCTTTGTTTGGATAGAGTGTTATTTGAAATATTATTTGGAATAATTACTGTTACATTTTTTGTGACGTGATATATGCGAGATAAAAAGTTGGTAGGAAATATAAAATGGTGAGTTGGGAGACGTGTTTACGATGCAAGCGAAATATTATTTAGAATAATAATGGTATCCAAACAATATTATTTAGAAGTTCATATCCAACTTCAAGAAAGCACTGAAGCATTGCACCATCACCTTAGATGGAAAATCATCAAAGTTAAACCACAGGGCCAGATTACCAAGAACACATCGTATTAACTACACAAAGGTTTTGCAGCACAGTTGCAATTATATAAGAAGCCAATAGCACAACGTATAGATTCTCGAAAATCCAGTTTTAACTCGCAGCGAACGAGCAAAAGATTAAAGGTATCAAGACAAGTCGGTCAAAATCAAGTTAGACATTAACGAAATTCTCAAGGATGCTCTACACAATCTTAAAGCACTAAATTTAACATCCTACTCTCGAAAGCATGTGCATCTTCAATGAAGAAAACTACAAACAGTCTTAACATTCATCAGTGAATTAAGTAATGACGATCATGAGTGAATTGCCAACTGACCAGTAAGCTGAAACCGGTGACAGATGCAAAAGATGTGGCCATCGAAGCAGCAGATAGAGCTAATTCTCCAAGATGTCCCACAAACATCACAGAAATAATCTGTAAACTGAATTGTAAAAGGCTGACACAGATGAGAGGCCCTGCTAGCCATATCTGTTTCTTAACTTCTTTGACAATTTCTTTCTTGTTAAAACTATTTTCTTTATCACACAATCCTCCCTTCCACCCCACTTTTTCAGAGGTGTCGACCAATGGTGCACTCAGGATTGCTTGTTCTTCATGTTCTCTCTGCATTTTTCTTCCTTTCTTTGAATGCCTTGTAAAAGGCTCACACAGAACACACACAGAGAACAAAACTGAGTCACCCTCAGGACTCTGAGGCAGAGAGACAAAAATGGATTTGCCTTTGCTAGTTTGAAATTTTTAGCGGTGAGTATTTTTCCTTCTTCTTGGACCCACAAAAAAAGAAAAAGAGAGAGAGAGAGAGGGGTAAATTCCTGGATGCCTATTCTACCCACAGGGCACAGCTTCTTGTTACAAGTTATGCCCCTAGTCTAGAAAAAGTTTCTAACATGTCTGCATATCCTCATATCTGTCTATCTAAAATAATTCTAATCTTGCTATCATTCCTCAAAATCTTTAACTTGATGGAAGAACACAAGGCTAAGTAGATGTAGATGCGCTGAAAGTCGATAATACGTAGAGTCTGGTTGTGTTTTAGAGGACAAGGGCACGGACCCGCAAAGGGGTATAATGGTAATAGAGGAAACTCAAGCGATATAGTACAGTACTACTATTCTGGGATACTGCGTGGAGGGGAATGGCGGCGTTCACAGATTGATTACACTTACAGGATGGCAAGAAGACCAGAATTTTGGACTATTTGTCGCGTCACCTCTGACACAGCAGTATTAAATCCTGTCATTGATTGACTATCCGTCACGAACCGGTGGGTTTGGTAATGAATCACGTCTGAATCTGAAACAAGATCAAGAAGGCGCCTAAAGTTTACTTTAAGGTAAACGCGAACGAGAAAAACACACACGGTTTTAAGGCCAACAGTGAATCTAGGCTGCAAACGAATCAAGTCGTTCGCGGCGCTTGAGTCGAGTTCGAACTGGCTCGAATTGAAATCGAGCTCAAACTCGAGCTCAAGATATTAAGCTCGTTAGTTCGCGAGTCGGCTCGCGAGTTCGAGTATATATATATATTTTTTTTTTATTTTTTTTATTTTAAGTATACATATTTTTTTTATTTTACTAGTAAAATTACATATATATCCTTAATATTTTATTATTTATTAAGAAAAAAATATTATTTTATTTATTTTTAAAAAAATAAAAATATTTTTTTTTAATTTTTTCGAGCTTGAGCTCGAGTTTAAAATTGTCGGCTCGTCGAGCTCGAGCTCGAGTTCACTAAAATTAAGTTAAAACTCGGCTCGATTAGGCCAAAACTCGACTCGGTTCGACTCGTTTGCAGCCCTAAGTGAATTGGGTCCATGTACATACAAAATACAAATATTCGAATAGGCAGTCAAGATACTTATTAGAAAGCCAAATAGTACATTGGTATGTCCTTATGTAGTAGAAGCGGGAACCTCACAGTAGACTTAGGTCTCCTAGAGATCAATAGTAGCCAATTAATGGATAGACTTGTCTATTTTTTTCCCCTAAATTTGGATGGAGAGATTTGGTTCTAAGACATAATTGTTTGTGTGATTTTATAGGTTCAGCGATCATCAACATCACTTGTGATAGTGTTTACACTATGAAATATAATTGACACCAATAATTATAGGATTTGAGATTTAGTCGAGTCATTGTCCAAGTGCATGGACAATGAAATTGAAAAAGGGTCGTCGCGTCTGCTCTAGCTGATGCTTTTATGGTTTGGGGATCATGATTAGACCAACATTTTTTATTGCTATCTTTTTTTATTAAATCAATCGTCACTTGTCTACTTTATACATATTTCTAATCCTACTCTAGCCAATTCTAAAAGAAAGGGTCCAATTAGACCTATTAAGAAATCGATGGGAGACTGAACCATCATCGGATCAAATGAATACACTACACACCCATATGGATTTAAGCCATTTAAAATGATAAGCCATATATAATGATAAAATTTGAACTCTTGAATTCCTATCCCACCAAACCTTAGAAAAAACATGGTGGTGGCCAATAGTCATTTCTTTTATTGTTATCGGGTAGAAACTTATTGGGCTATTTTGCAGCAAGCTCTTGCAAGAACCAAAAAATGAAACTGGTTTCAAAGAGGTATTGGTCCAATTCCCTAGGACCAGGCCTGGGGAACTGATATTCCTAGCCAATCAATGTGCTAATTATGGATAATTGAGAATCTATAATTTTTGATGGACTATCTGAGTTTTTCCAATTGGACCAAGTTCATGCTCAAGGGTCGGCTAAGAAATATGATAGAAGAAGCTTTGTTTTGAATTAGGCCCAAAACTCAAATTTGAAGCAATAAAAAAAAGAGAAAGAAAAAAAGGGTTTCACTTGTTACTCAAGTGAACAAGTTTAAAATGTTAAAGACTGTCAATTCGGGTTACTCCATATAACTAAGATTGAATTTTTCATACCTATGCTTTTTTTTCTCAGCACTTAGTTTTGAAGGTGCCAAAGAGAACTTGTTGGGAGAAGCTTGTTACTTACTTTTTAACTTTAAAACCACATAATAATTGAGGGATTTAAATCAATCAGTGGTGGAAACTTTTTGTGACAAAAAACCAAATCGAAATCCAAAGTTTCGTGTAAAGCTTGATAGACCCCAAAACCCAAATGACACGTCCAACTCTTGAGACTTGGTGACATGATCTGGAATTTCTGACATTATATATGGTCCCAAATCAATCTTCAACCTTGGCCTAAGTTAATTAATGATACCACAACAATAAGCCAACAGGAAAATGGGGTAAACAAGTCGGGCACGTTACATTAATCCAACCCTGCTCTAATTTGCGACCGACAAGCATTCTTCACAAGAAAGACTTGACATCTGTCGTCCTTTTCCTAATCACCAAGTGCAGCAGATCACAGGCCCGTAGTTTAGTAATTTTAAAGAACTTTTTGAAGTTACTGTAGATAAATTTATTAAAAAACTTACAGAAAAAAACTTGAAAAAAAATTCGTTTGTCAAACAGGCCTGTAATAGTTTAGTTATTAACCCTACAAAATTATATAATGATGTTAATATCTTGTTCTTCTTGTAATTTAATCGAGAAATTTGTTCGAAATCTTGGATGTGTTTGCCCCACTCCGTGAGGAGAAAGGCTATATATGATGCTTCAAAGAAAATAGGCCGAATTGTAACACAAGTATCGCATATCAGAAGGAAGAATCTAATACATCCATTTTACGTAATTTGACAGCAATTTACTAACAAAGCAACCTCTTGCAAACTGCAAGACAGAGAATGGGTTTAGACCTCCCCTTCTGGTGCTACCGAATCTTTGCCCATTCTCGTGTAAAGAGTGCAGAGCAGGTAACAAACGAAATCATGTGTGCAGATATATGTTTATTTTCTTGTGGAGTGGTTTTGATTCATGGAAATCAAACCTGGAAATGATTGAGCAGCTTAGACATAACCCCACCTAACTCTCAGTTTAGTGAGAATTCAGCAGAGTTGGTAATGTCAGATTTAGCAAGTCGGTTTTTGTATTAGCCTTTTTGCATCCATACCAGCATTTTGTTATGTCATATTATTCTAACAGAAGATTTAGGTTTAAGCTAATTCTAGCATTTCATCCAGACATTGAGCCAAGAAAAAGAAAAAAAGGGTCATCAAATCAACAAAGCCTAAGTTTTCTGGTTTTATTTTGGCTACATATTACGTAAAAGATATTTGTGAAGGCAAACTATCTTGTTTAATATTAGACAGCAACTGCAAGTTTTACCAGTTTAGAAAATCTTCCAAAGCAGAAAAATTAAGCACCAGCAAAGAAGATTAGCCCCAAAAAGCAAGACTAGCACCTGACAGAGATCATTAATCCCCTTGATGTCCTTTCCCTTAATTTAATTTATTGATTTTATTTTCATCGTACATTGTCTACTGCCCACAACTTCATTTTTTCTGTGTACAAAATTAACTGAAAGTTTTTTTTAACTGAATTTTCATAAATAAATTAAGTGTTAAGGTATTTATGTTATTAAATAAAGTGGAAAGGCATTTATGTTTAATTTCCCTTAATTTTATTTGTCCTTCCAAGCAGTGACAAGTACTTGTTCTTTTTTTTTTTTGTAGTTAAGCCTTTTAATCTGTTTTATTTCGCAACGGCTTATATCAACAGTCAACTTAGATACTCGAGATTATTATTATTCTTGTAGTTCCATGCATATGTGGCTTTCAGTTCACTCTTTCCTAATAAAATCTAATATGATGATTAATTAACAACAAATTCAACTGTATCTTTCCAATGATTCTATAACAACTTTGGTTGATATGTTACTTTCAAGGATGAATACCATGACCGACGTTTTATTCAGTGAGTTAACTAATTAAAAACGTTACCTAAACAATAGAAAAACGAGTGTATATATTTATGATGATTGTCTCACTCTAGGTAAGCAAATGTCTCTTTCCATTCATCAACCATGCAATGTCCCTTTACACTTAAAAGAAGAAATAAGGCCGTTAGGACGTGAAAATTGCGAATGATTATATCATTTCTTCATGGTCCTCCTAATCTTGACCCCAATGCCAAATTTATCACTTTTTAAACAAAGAAGTAGCTAGAATGCTTTATATTTCATTGGTGTCTCAGTTCTAGTGAGTGGGTTTTGCTTGTCATCTCAGGATGTATGATCCCATATTTGCTAAAAGCTTTAGCAAGTATGAGCAGAAACGATTTGGATTCTGGGCAATTCTCATATGTACGATTATGGCAGTGAGCATTTTCCTGGAACTGAAGCCTGGTTTCCATCCCCTAGCAATCCGTAAGTCCTCTTTGTTTGCTATTATATTAATGCATGGTTCTATAATTTAACAAAGTAACTTCAACTCGTTAAATCTTCTTCTTCTTCATTTTCTTTTTTTGAGCTGTTAAATAATCTTCTGTAGTTAGTGTAGTGTGAAAGTTGGTTCTCTACTCCAAAGTGTTGCTCTTACAGTCATGCTAGGAGTCTCATATTCTCACAATTCACACAAAGGCACATGGGAAAATTTTTTTTTATTGCAAGAATTTCTATATACGAAAGAATTTAATTAAGGATAAATCTTGTATGTACTGACAGTGTACATACTAGCGAGTCTAAATGCATGTTACATATACAAAATTTGATGTTTAAATTTAAATTCAAATGATGTGGCATTCATCCAATCTCGTCAGTGTATACACTGACAGTGTAGGAAAGATTAATCCTTTAAGGGTAATTAATGATCACTTTCTTGCTTCAATCTCTGCTTCAGTTGGCAATGCAATGAATTTGCAATTATCCATCGATGCTGCCCAAGACAAGTTAGCAATGAAGGACGAGGACATCTCCCCACCATTAGGTATGCATGGTAATCTTTCATGGTAACTAGATTTTGGCTAAGTGGAATATAAATGTTATAGATGTACAGGGCTAATATAATGGCTAAAATTTGTTAGGATAAAGTTCAATAAAAGTATATGATTTAAAAAATTTTAGTTTTTCTTTACTTATAGTTTAAATCGAATTTTACTTTATTGATCTGCAGCAGTTGATCAAGCAAAAGAGGGGGAGCAAACTGATATGTTGAGAGTCAATGACATGGGCACCTCTTCTCCATTAGGTATGCATGACAGTGCTTTCCTTATAATAAGATTTCAACTTAGTGGAATGCATCACTTTTGATCATGGAAAGTTATATCATAGACTGTTAGCAAGAGACCAGCCAGAAATCAAAAGTAGGGGTGTGGGAGAGTGCTTAGTCGAATGATACATATCTATTTCTGAGAGTCCATAAGGATAATTGAAGACTATCATAAAATCAGGTTGTATATGATTAAAATGCTAGAAATATGATTATGATATACCAATTTCCAACTAATGAATCGTTTTTGTAGTGTAAGTGGGAGGATTCAAAGTCTGGATCTCTTAATTACACTCATCTCTTCCGTAAAAGAATGAGTTGATCAATGCTGGTATCTTGATATTGCTAATCGAATTTCACTATAATTATGCAGCAACTGAAGCAGTGGAGTCGGATCCAACTAACACCTCGATGGTCAAGGATATCGACACCAACCCTCCATTAGGTATGCAAATTGCATTACACGGTAAGGTTGTTCTGTATTGTAAATGAAGAAAATGCAACGAGCATTATGGTTCCTTTTTTTTTTTTCCATGTTTACTTTCTGAACTTGCTACCAACGACTAATTTCTTCAAAAACGTTAAAATTGAAAATGGCTATTTTTGTCCCGATGTCAAAGAGCAAAAAATTTCTTCCGCAAAAGCAAGCATTTTAACAAAATTAATGTTCAGTTTCGAATAGTTTGAATCTAAATTCAATTAAATTTTGTAGCAACTCAAGCAAAGAAGGTGGAAACTCGATCAGAGGAACTAGTAGAACCAGCATGCAATTTCTTGGGACGCCTCTCAGATTATTGTGAGATCAAAGGAGATATAAGAATTGAAGCAAATTCCAGCACCATCTTCATTGTTTCGCCTCAAACCACCATTGCAGCCAAAAATAAGTCTTGGAGCACACGGCCTTATGCCAGAAAAGGCAATGGAGGAGCAATGATCAGTGTCAAGAAATGGACCATAAAATTAGTGTCACATAATGAGGACAATATCCCCAGGTGCAGCATAAATCACAGCATTCCATCAATCTTGTTCTCTACAGGAGGGTTTTCAGGAAATCCATTCCACGATTTTTCAGATTTATTGGTTCCAATTTATTCAACTTCCCAAGAATTTGGAGGTGAGGTACAATTTCTTGCAACTGATCATCAACATTGGTGGATATCAAAGTATCAAATGCTTTTCTCTAGGCTCTCCAGACACGAAATAATAGCCATCGATAAAGAAAAGGAAATCCATTGCTACTCAAGAATGGTTGCAGGGCTTAAATCGTATAAAGAGTTTATCATCGATTCATCAAAGTTTCCAAATGGTTTGTCCATGAACCATTTCAGGCAGTTCCTGAGGAGCACATATTCCCTGGAGAGAACTAGAGCGATCAAACTGAGGAAAGGGGGCTGCCAAAAACCACGATTAATGCTAATTTCGCGAGGTAGAACAAGAAAATTGACAAACGAAGGTGAAATCACTCGAATGGCACGAAAATTAGGCTATGAAGTTATAGTAGCAGAGGCAGGCATTTCAACAAACTTGACAAGTTTTGCTCAGTTAGTCAATTCTTGTGATGTCTTGATGGGAGTTCATGGAGCTGGACTAACCAACATGGTTTTTCTCCCAGATAATGCAATTTTGGTACAAATAATTCCCTTGGGAGGCATTGACGGGCTTGCCAGAGTAGACTTTGGAATCCCCTCAAAGGATATGAACATAAGATACTTGGAATACAAAATTGAGGCGACAGAGAGCTCTTTAATTGAGCAGTATCCTCTTGATCATGCAGTTTTTAGAGACCCATCTTCGTTTCATAAACAGGGATGGGGTGCAATTAGATCGGTGTACTTGGATAAACAGAATGTGAAGATTGATTTGCATAGGTTTAAATCAACTTTGGTTAAAGCCCTCAAGCTTCTACGCCGTCACTAGTTAATTAGAGCTAGATGTGTAATCAAGAAAGTATTAGACCTCTTTCTTTTCTTTTTTTTCTTTATACTCCTTGTTTTTATCAATATTTATTACTACTATATTTTTTGAGCGACAAATTGGAATAAATTTTTCTTTTTATCCAATTGCCACTTTTTTCTTTATCTTATCAAGCGAAAGAAGGTGTCAGAGCGATCCATGAAAAAGTTGGTTAAAAAAAGGGCAAAAATAAGAAATTTTTTTTTTTGTAGAATTTTTGTAAAGGATTTTAAGTTGATTAAATTATGTGTTTGAAAGATTCCATCAGACAATTCACTTAGATGGGACATTGTTCTGGTTGCAAACATGTCCAATTGTATTGGTTAAATGGATGTAGGCTATGCATCCAACAAAAATACTTGAATAAGTTACTTCAGAAATTGGAATTTAATTATTTCTATCTCATCTGGGGTGCTTGAAAATCGTCATGATTTTCTTGATTGAGTTGATATTGCTCAAGATTTGAAAATGCATAAAGAAGGAGCCCTAGGATAATCATCAATGGACCGCCTCCCAAAACCATTAGCAGAACTCTTTTTATGATGGGATTCTAGTTTTCTTGCAAGAAGTACGTACCATACCAATGAGTAATGATACGAGAGAACATTGAGGATACAATCGAGTCGAGTCGAATCGATTTTGAGTAGTATAGTAAAATTCGGACTCAAGTTCGAGCTCGAACTCGAACTCATTCAGCTCTTAAAAATCGAGCTCGAGTTCATTTTACCTTACAGAAATTCAAATTCGATCTCGGACATATAGAGTCCAATCCACATTAATTCGAATTCAAACGAACATTTTTTTTTCTAGCTGCAGATTGCTGGCCGGATTTTGAATTTAATTGAACCTAATCGGATTTAAAAAATGTAAATTTATAATTTATATAATTTTAAATAAAGGACAAAATAGACATTCTATACTAAAAACAATAGAAGACAATTGTCAACGAAACAAAATCATGAACTACCCATTTATGGTTGGAAGTTGGTAAATGTGTGGTATCACGTATATACGTGCAGCATCTACAAAAACAAAGAGATTGAATACTACCATTTTCGAGGCACACACGTTTTGGTTCGGACTGTAGAGATCCCCAGAGGAATATCATTGATGATAATCATTTAAGTTTATGCCTTAATAATGGTAATCGGTGATCCTAGCTGTTCAATTATTTTATCATATCATCAACCTTTCCAAACTTGATTAGACGAATTTTTCGTATTTGTTAACATGTCCAAGTCCTATAACCACCAAAAAACAACTTTTTGGACCCTTAAATGCAATTCATGGTCTTTGCATAGTTTTGTTTTCTTTTCGACCAAAAAAAAAAAAAAGAGAAAAAACAATTTATGCTTTTGCAAATAAATTCTTTTATTTCTCTACCGACTTTACCCACGTCCTGTTCTCCAACTTGCTTGGTGGACTATTTCTGCCCCCGCAAATCAGTGGCAGAGCCAGAAAAAGAAGTAAATCAGTAGGAGCACAAATTGAAATAAATTCTTTCAATTATGTGAATAAAAGTAGACTTTTTTTTTTCTAACCAGTTATTGGCTAATTGATTATATGTTGTTCTCAGACTATACTTTCAATCACATTTTAACAATATATTTTCATCTCACATACAACACTTCACGAAAGTTTTATCAGTGAAGGATAAAAAATAATAATAATAATAATAAGAGCACCTAATGATATTCACATAACAAGGATTGAGAAGTAACTATACATGTACTTAGTAAATAACACAAGAGGATATGAGGAACCTACACCTACTAATTAATGTGCTACATTTCGTTAAAGTACACTCGTAGAAAAACACATTCGCCGACTGAATTCTTTAGACTTATAATGATCATTAAGAATGAATAATTATATCTATTTGCTTGTTTAATTAATAAAACAAAATTTTTTCCTAAATTCAAACACCTGTTTAGTCAGTGGGGCACATTTACATATTAATAGGGTACATTTAAATTTTTTCCTAAAAAACTACACCTAATTTTGAAAGGATCATGGTTTAAGCAGAAAACTATGCCAAACCTTAGTTGGTTGAAAGGATCCCCATTCCCCAGCTTCCAAAACCCTTGAAATTCGAGTGGGAGTCCTGATTAATTACTGAAATACTCCATATTGCTATTATTTACCTTGAAACTTTTGGAGAATCCTTTTTCTTTTAAGGTGCTTTTGTTTCAAAAAAAAGGGGCAAATTACAGTTTACCCCCTGTGGTATAGCTAATTTTCACATAACCCCTCTCTAGTTTTAAAAACTATATATAACCCCCTCATAATTTGGATTAATGTGATAAAATGACGGAAATGATCATCCGTAACGGAACCAATAAAAATATCAAAATTACCCTTTTTTAAAAACTAAAATGGCTTAAGTGACCAAAATATATAAACATAATATGCATGACACTTTAACCCGTATAGTTTTATATTTTACCATATAATCCCCTTATACTTTAGTGTTTTATCATATAACCCCCTTATGGTTTTCAATATATATACATAACCCTCCTGTGATTAATAAATAATTTTTAACTTTACATAGAGATATTTTTGACATTTTAGTTGACTCCGTTATGGATTGCAAATTCCATCACTTTGACACTTTAATCCAAACCATGAGGGGATTATGTATAGTTTTTGAAACCATAGGGGAGTTATGTAATAAAACACTAAACTATAGGGGGTAAATTGTAATTTGCCCAAAAAAAAATTTTTGGCCAAGATCATAAAGTGTACTGATTTTGCTGTTAGATTAATCGTTTGCTGATTAATGAGCAGGATAACGAAAGAAAGACTTGCAAAGTAAATTTAAATCCACGCAAAATAAATCTTTGTGATGCAAAACAAAAACAATTTATTACTTTATTACTATAAAACAAAGTTGGTAGGAGTTTCATGTATTTATATTCAATCTGTTAATTTCTTTGACTGGATTTGTCATGATTTGGCAAATGAACACTATTCTTGCAATTCAAAATTGGATATTGATATATCATCTCTCAAGGAGCATTACCTGAAAAGAAAAAAAAAAATCCAAGGAATGTTTTTGTTGTCTCACCAGTCAACCCAGAAGTCGTTTTCAAGAAAATAATTTACATTTGTTTGCCAAAAATGAATTATTTTTTGCAAAATCAATGCAGAACTATGGAAATCGTGGGGAGCAAACACTCCCAAAAAAAAAAAAGGCACTTCAACTTCCCTTCTCCATTTGTCATTGAAATCTCTTGAAAACCTCACTCTACCGTCCTCTGAAATGCAAGGCGACTTGCTAATCCATGACAGCTTTATAATCCGGCATTTGGTTTCTTTTTCATGGGCTCTGAGAGTTTGAGAAAAGGGATATCTCCATTTGTGGAACGGCATTCCTGTTCTTGTCCTTATTGGCGATCATTCGTTTTTGCTAGGGAAGAAAATAAGATGACATATACTACTATGCTTGAGAGAAGTTTCAGTTGGCATGAGCAGAGAAAATTAGGATCTGGGGCTTTTGTTGGTTCCTTGGTCATTGCTGTGACAATTTTCACTGTTTTCAAGCCTTACATGTCCAGCAATCCACCAGTCTGTAAGCTTCTACACGTACAACAGATTTATGCTAGATAGCGATATGTTTATACTTTCGGAGTATAGCTTATTTGTATATCTAGACATCCTTGTATATATACACCACACCTGTTAACTAGGTGCTAAGCAGTAGCACAATTCTGATTATCCAGCTTCAATTTCGTTGTTAACTTGGGTATACTTAATGCATGCATTTTGCAGTGAATTTGCATTTGCAGTTGTCAACAGGAGCTAGCCTCAACATGCTGATGAGAAGCAAGGAAGCAGTTGAACCACAGCAATCATGTAAGGATATAAGAATCTCTCATATAAAAGTTATCATGTTTGAGCATTTCTAAATGGATGCAGAGGGTGAACATTTTGCGGTATAATGATTTGTTAATTTGCCAAACTAATTAGAGCTAATGTTAAGCCTCAAATGCACTGCTGACTAAACAATCTTATGCTATTCCGATGCAGCAAATTTTTCGTGAGCTTATTTTGTTGGCTGAGTTAAAATTTTAATTGTAAAGTTTATAGAAACTTTGTAGCACAACAATCAATTAAAAGTTGGTTGTTTCTTTTCTTGGTAATTTCAGATTTTGACACAATGGAGGTGAAGCCAATGTGCAACCTTACACGACCAAGATCAGATTTTTGTGAGATGAATGGGGACATACGAATTCATGGTAACTCATCAAAAATTTTCATTGCTTCAACACCAACTCAAATGGCAGTTGGCAAAGAGATTTGGAACATAAAGCCTTATGCCAGAAAAGAAGATGGCATTGCAATGGGACGAGTCAGGAGGATAACAATTCAGTCAGCACAGGTTTTAGAGGGCCTTCCTGATTGCAGTAGAAACTACAACATTCCCGCTATTGTTTTCTCCACGGGAGGATATGCAGGAAACGCATTCCATGACTTCTCTGATGTGTTGATTCCACTATATTTGACATCTATGGAATTCAATGGTGAAGTGCAATTTCTTATAACCGATCATCACTCCTGGTGGACTGACAAGTACCAACCCCTGCTACAAAAGTTATCCAAGTACGATTTCATCGATATTGATCAGGAGAGTCGAGTGCTCTGCTTCCCCAGAGTCATTGTTGGTCTGAAAGCCACCAACAAAGAACTTGGGATCGATTCTTCGGAGTCTTCATATGCGATGATGGGCTTCAGGCAAATCTTAAGAAGTGCTTACTCTTTGAAGAGGGAAAGAGTGGAAAAGTTTAGAAATGAAAAGAAACTGGGCAAAAGACCACGACTTCTTGTAATTTCAAGAAACCAAACAAGGCGGCTGATCAACACAAGACAAATTGCAAAAATGGCTCGAACAATAGGCTTTAATGTTGTCATCAAGGAAACAGGTTCGAATGTATCATTAGTTTCGGGGTTGGTCAACTCTGTTGATGTCATGGTAGGAGTACATGGGGCTGGACTCACTAACATGCTTTTCCTCCCAGAAAAAGCAGTGGTCATCCAAATTATACCGCTGGGAGATATGGAATGGATAGCTAGGACATTCTACCAAGAGCCTGAAAGAGATATGAACCTGCGGTATTTGGAGTACAAGATTAGTCCAAATGAAAGCTCATTAATACAACAGTATCCTCACGACCATGAGATTTTTAAGGATCCAGGTGCAATTTCTAAGATAGGATGGCGTTCTTTCAGATCAGTTTTTCTAGATAACCAAGATGTAGATCTTGATTTAAACAGGTTTAAGGAAGTTTTGCTAAGAGCCCTCGAGTTTTTGCATGGTTAAATTACTTGACTGTATAAAGATAGATTTATGGCTGCTAAGTTGATACTAGATTTTTTTTTTGTTTTTTTACATTATGGCTATTATAATGAAAATTTATACTATTAATGATATGGCTGCTAAGTTAATAATAGATTTTTTTTTGTTTTGCTTTTTACATTATGAACATTATTATAATGAAAATTTATACTATTAATGAGGTTACTTTAACTTGGTCTCTTGTTGATTGCATATCCTCACACTTTTCCTGAAATATCAGCATAGTTAGCGTTCGTTGTCTGATTCTTTTTTCCAATTTTTCCTCCAGATTTTGGAAGTTAATTTACCAGCGGAAACAAAGTCCTTAAGCACAATCTCCATTGGAAAGTTGGATGTGAATATGAACAACTCTCCGTTTCTGGTTTGAGCGCAGATAGGGGCTACAATTTACATGAACACTCTCTGGTGATTTGCTTAGAAATTAGCTAACATGGCCAACCAGTAGCATTTATACAACTAAAAAGAAAAGGCAGGTTAAGGAAGCGTCCTTTGAAGTCGCTTCCAAACACGTCGATTAATTTTCAACGGGTCTAGATGGGTACCCAATAAAACTTATTTAATTAGTGGGCAGTGAGTTGACTTGACTCATCTATTTATACTCATTTAAAAATAATTATACATTTAAACTTAACTTTTAGTGAGTGCTAAACAAATAAATTTAAATTTTTTGCTAATTTAATAACAATAAAATACCACTGTTTCTTATTTAACAACATGCGAAAAAAATGAGTAGAATTTTAAGTAACTCATAAATGGATAATTAAATATATCCATACCCATTTATTAAACGAGAAGATCGAGTTTGTACCTTCACTATCATGTATTCCTGCCCATTAGTTGTCAACTCCAGAACAACATTGTCTTAGTATATTTAGTATTTCCCAATGTTTTAACAAGCGTTCGCGTGGTGAGCCTCGAAGCGAGTTGTTCCAATACTGCCCCTGAGCAATCGCATGAGGCGAATATATGTCTTGGGGCTTACGTCCAGGCGTTTGGGCGTGCCTCTGAAACGGGGCGTTAAAAGCGTACGCCTCACAAATTGTCCTAAAAAAAGATTTAACTTCATCAATTAAGTTTTTAATTTTTTAATATGTAACTGTATTACTAATTTACTGTCTATTATATTGAGACATTGAGTGAATTTGATATGAATTTATTTGAAATATAATATATGGTTAGACAAGAAAGATAAAGAAAAAGAGATTGTTACCTGTAAATTGGATCTTGTGATACGACGAAAATTTCGGAATCACCATCAACTGTTGGAAGAAAATTACCTAGTGTATATACGCTAGATGAAGATGATGACATGAATGGTATCGGCTTTGACGAATAGTATCATTTTATTTGTCAGTTTGTTTCTAATTATTTATGCTATTCCTTGTTATGTATTATAAGCAATATGGTTGCTAATTTGGTATTGTATTTTTGATACTAGTTAAGTGTGTTGATTGAAACAATTAAACTTTGAAATTTGTGTCCACTTGAATTTATGCGTTTGTAATTTAAGTGCTTGATAATGTGGTCACTTCTGAGTTGTGACTAGTTTGTTTCTAAAATTGAACTTTTTGTAATGTTAATTGTTCTGCGTTTTTGTGCAGCTAATATTAATGTGTATGTTTCTTAAATTATTAGTTAGAATTATACAATAATAATTCTTTATCTATATAAATTTTCTTCATTTTATCTAATTTTATTATATTTATTTATATCTTCAAATGACTTTTTCATGATATATATCATATTTATATATATTTAAAAAATAAAAATTAACAAGGCTTACGCCTTATGCCTCGCGACTTTCGCCCTGTTGGGACGGATACTAAATGTCCCGTCTAACGTTTTCGCCCTTTAAAACATTGGTGTTTCCCTCCTCCTTTGTCTCCATTGAATACGTTGGGGAATGAATATCATGCTAGTTGATGTAATGCCCGTTATTTAGTAGTATTCTGGTGGCTGATGTGGAAGGACTTTGATTCCCACAATCTGTACATCATTAACCTCATTAATCTTAGGGTAAATTACATATAACCCTCTATAATTTTGTTTATTATCACATAACCTTCATAACATTTCAAAACATCCATTTCATCCCCTATAATTTTATGTAAAGTGGAAACTCAACGAAATATAACCTATATAACGTCATTAATTGAAATACTAATAGTATTCTTACTTAACTGTTAAATCAATCGATGGCTTATCTACCTTGTATAAAAAATATAAGAAGTTTATGTGGATATATGCAAAAATCACTCGGTTAAATGAAAATTAAGATTTTATCACCCACTTTTAGAGCACGTGCTGTATAAACAATATAACTGATTATATATTCCATCCATTTTTCACTTTACATAAAATTATAAAAGAATTATGCGGCTATTTTGAAATCTTACGAAGTCGTCTGGCATTATATAAAATCATTGGGGTTTATAAGTAATTTACCCTTAATCTTATGCTGCTTATCTTGCAAAGTTGTGTTTCAACTTTAGTCAGCAAGAGTTTCCAAATAATAACACGCAAATTACTTGTTACTCATACAATTCAATTACGTAAAAGAGAAGTCCCGTAAAACTGAGTTTAAGCAATACATGGACAAGAAGGCAAAACTCAGTTTTCCGGGACGAATCCCTGCCTTCCGCATTCCAATATATCCCCGTCCCTCCAAATCTTCCTTTTTAGGCGGGATATACGCTGTTTTACCTCTCCAAAGAATCAAAAGTAGTATCCATAAGGTCGCTAGACTAATCAGGGCTTCCCTTTTGAGACCAAGTATATACGTATTGGACAGGTACAGGGGCACCACCTGTTGCTGATGCCATAGTAGTTTCAGATTAATAGGCCTTGAGCAGTCAACTCCAGCAATTTGCCAACTTCTCGTATTCATTGGTTTGTGTAGCTACCTCCGTCAATTGGCTGTGGTGGAAAGGCCAATTCCAGCACCAACTGGTGACTCTTTCCTCTATAAGGACTTTGTACAATCTTGAGATCAGCATTTATCCTCTGCAAACTAAAAATCTTCTGCTTGAAGATTTTCCAACTTGCAGTTCACCAGAAACCAACGATACTCGAAGCAAGAGCACCTCTTGGTGGAAACAAAGATAGGTAACATCCTTTCAAGTCTTTGGATTGATTACCTCCACCTTGCAACATCAAGATGCTGTTTCTTCTTGCTTTTCTTTAGAATGGCAGACATATTATCAATTGTATCGCGGGTTGATTGGGATTCACCGGTCAACCACTGCAGAGCCTCAGCAGCAGCATCTTTTTCTGCATCTTTTTTGCTACCACGAGGCTGACCAACAAAGTCCAGTCCACTGAACATGACACTGGATCGGAACTTATTATTCTTCAGTTGCTTTGTTTTGTACATCGGTGGCTGGTGGTGTCCTGCCCTGGCAAGCAATGTCTGAAGCCGAGATTTTGAATTATGTCCACCACCCATACTTAGTGTGCCAGTTTGTTCTCCAATTTTGGCCTTTTGCGAGGATGTTGGCATCTGGCGGCCAAAGACAAATCTACCTTCACATTGGTCCTGTGAGACCAGGAATCTCACTACTGATAAGAGATCATCATGACTGCCTATATCAAGCTTAGGATCTAGAAGCTGCCAAATGAAGACCAAGCATACGGTCAGAGGCACACAAGTTAAAAGACAATGAATATGAATAAAACAAGGAAAAAGGATATTAAATAAAACGGTGACACTGGAAGAGCACCAGCACAGAGCTACTTTATAGCGTCCTACATACCTTTTGCTGAATGAGTTCATCAAGCTCTTTCTTTAGGTTTACATATATACTTGCTAAAGTAGATTTCATGAAGAACTCCAAGTACCCTCCCAACATTTTCAAGTGTCCATCCTATGAATAAAGGAAGATGGTCATTAAGCAGTGGGAACATTTAAATGGCAAGGACACTTATCAACATCAATTGCCTGACTATAATGATTTTTTACAGTAGGCATGAAACTTACTAGCCCCCCTTGAGAGACATTCCCTCCAAATAAGATAACCGCAGAATCAGACACACCAGTTGAATCTCGCAAAAATAATGCATTCACCTTCACTTTTTCATTGAAAACTAACCATGGATATGGGATCTTGGGCTCTTGGGAGTTCACGGAATTCTGAGCAGAAAAAGCACCAACAGAGAGGAAAAAGACAAGGGCCAGCAATCAAAAAAATAATTACGACTCTGATAAACCGATGACATGCCTGTTCTAATGGACTTAATATAATAATGAACTGTAAGAAATTAAGTTGAATGAAACTTACAGAGTGCAAAAGCACTAGACCATCCTCCATTGTTTTGAGAGAAACTGACTTCTCCTTGTTCTGCAATCATGCAGCTTCCCAGTCAATGATTTGTAAATATGAGCCAATCAGTCATTAAGGGGACTTTATTTCCAAGAAGGGAAACGATTACTTTAATATTCGACAAAGGCCGTTGGGTAAGTGGTACCAACAAAAGATCAATGTGAAAACACTCAGTGACAGAAGGGGAGGAAGGAACAACTTACCACAACAGAGCAAATTCCAGGGAAGAGACCGGCACAGATAACTGCTCGAATGAGATGCTGATCATGGCTCCACTGGTTGCAACTTTCAATGTCATCAACAAGACCAATATCCTTGAGGAGATGAAAGAACTGCTTCCGAAGGGAATCAATTGCTTTCAAGGTCTGTGCAGAGAGAAAACTTCTCCAACAGTACTCATATCCAGATTGTTCTTTTTCAGCTTCTTTCCAACCTTCAAAAGCCCGGACAAGGGCGAGATGATCACTGAATTCACGGGCAGAAAACTGGGCTTTAGCAGACTCTGCAAGCTGCAAGCAGTGAACAGAAGAACATTAAGGAAATTCATTTAATCTATATTTTAAAATTCACAGAAAAAATTAAATGACAGATGAAATGGGTATGATGAAAACCAGATATACCAACTTCTAATTTGATATTTCCTTTAATTATCCTTGTTATTTGAAGTTCTTTTTCTTGGAGTTGTTGGCAAAGTTCAAAAGGAAATGAGAAGATGATTCAAAAGCTGAACACAGACCTACATGCTAAGGAACCCTCTTCGTTGAGATGCAAGAGAACTTGATGAGAATGAGCACATGCTAAAACAACATTTTTGGACTATCTTTGGATTATCACTCATTGGGAAAGCAACGCAAATAGAAATTCAAAATTGAACATGTAGCAACAACTTATCTCACACATTCCAACTGTTCAACCTTCCAAATTCTGAAACCCTCGTTTACTCATTCAGATAAAATTCAGAGGTCAGAAAAAAGCAAATTGTTTGTCAAAGTATCCTGCACTAAGAAACTAGACTATTTGCTGATCATATTAGCTACAAAGGTAATATAAGCAAACTACAGATTTCCAAACAACTTCACCAAGAGATAAAGCTTGTGCAAAGCTCATCTTTCTCCATTTGCATAGCTCTAAAGAAGATGGCTAATAGCTGGCAAATCGATTTCTAGAAAGGCAAAAGTATCTTACGACTGAATAGTTGTTGAACTTTATTCTTGACTCAGGAACAATGACAAAGAAAAGATCAGCCAATCTATAAAGGGCCACAGAATGTTAACTGACCTTCAATCAATGTTAGGCATATTAGACCAAGAAGACATCATAAAAGTGCATATAGAAGAACATATGCTCAGAACCAGTTTCCTCCATTTTCAAAGTGTGTGTTGCAATGGCAACGGGGTGCTAAAATAGACAGTGTTAAGAATTGGCAACTGAAAGAGTAGTAGTTTCTGGGAAAAAAAAAAGGGGGTACAGTGACGAGAGTCAAAAGCAAGAGCTTAGTTTTACACCTTTAAGCAATTAGTGGATATAGATTTAATAACATCTAGTAGTGAGTCTTTCATTTTCAATTTCTATGAATAACAACAGAGATTATCAACAGTAACCACCAATTCTTACATGAGGCATACCAAGAGAGTCATTCTGCAATCTAGATTTGTCTACTTAACCAGCAACCAAGCTAAGCACAAACGAGAAATAGTAATGATGATGCCAAAGTTTCAATTCAGACAGCTTAAGTAGACATTTAGAGCAATACAACAATGGAATTTCTACCCCCCAAGAGGAAGAAAAAAGAATTCAAGCCGAAAAAGACAAATAGCATCCTTGTGAAATGGAAATCTCATGTTACATGAGCGCCAACACAAGACAAAGATAAAGCATCTAACAAATCTTCTACTTACATCCTTCTTGTCAAATGGCATCAAAAATGGATCTCTAACGCTCAAACCAGCAACAACTGTCAATATTGGACCTAGACAGTTGAAAATAGACCCTAAGATGAGCATTTTCCCTAACTTCGGCTCCACTGGAAGCATTGACAAGTTTTTCCCTGCAGAAAAAGTATATCTTAGTACGTTTATTTTTCTATAGTGACTCCAAAAAGGAGTTCAATAGGGGGAAGAAGAAGAAGAAGAAGAAGAAAGAGCAATACAAAGAAATAGGACAAGAAAATATTTATAACTTATATTTTACCTAGCATAGTAAGATTCTCATCCTCATCTAAAGCTCCAATAATCTTAAGATATTCGATAGCATTTTGAACCTGAAATGAAAATATTAGGATTGGTGGAAACAGAGAAATAATAGAATGATACTGTCCAAGAAAAATAAGCTTCATTTCACAACACAACCAAACAAGTGTGGGAAAAATATTTACAAACTGAACATGCATGTGCCCCAACAAAAAAGAGACTACTACTAACGGATCTAGGTAAACACTTACAGAAAGTAGCTCTGGTGGCTGTAGAGCTTTAGACAGGAACTCTGATATGCTCCCAAGTTTTAAACTTTTAATTTGTAAGCACAATGACTGCAACGGAGTTCTAAGAAGTTCTGGCAATTGATAATCTGAAAAGGCATCATGTACACATCTAGGATACAGATGGTAACACTCGCCAGGTTGAACACGCCCAGCTCTTCCTCTCCTCTGCGAAATAGGTAAACATTTTAATATGAAATAAAACATAAGAAATTCCAAATGCAACCAACTAAAATAATTTCCATGGCACACACCAGAAACCAAAGTAAAGCTACGTACTACAGCAAATGCAAATGAAAAAGAAACTTACTTGCCGAGCAGCAGCCTTCGAAATCCAAGTTGGAAGCAAACATGGAGTGTTGTTCAGCGCATCATAAGATGTCTCCTTTGCTTTACCACAGTCCACAACAAAAACAACATCATTAATGGTAATACTTGTTTCTGCCATGTTGGTAGCCAGCACTATCTTCCTCACTGCACCTTCAGGTTTATTGAAAATCAATTTCTGATATTGCAAACCAGTCAAAAGTCAGATTTGGAAACTAGACACAGTGCTTATAAAATCAAAAAAAAGAAAAGATGAAATTCTGCTATCAAATAGGTTTATGACCCATAGACTTCAGCAAAATGGTGCTTCTCCAAGAAAGCCAAGAGGCTTACATTTTACATCAAAATTCAAAACAACAAATAAAGCCAAAGAGTGATCTTATGTCTACTCTCAAAGTCAATAATCTTAGAGAAAGTCTTAATTACACTAAACAGTGAGTAACCACAACACGTCTCAGCTTTAGCAATACTGTGAAAGATATAAGAATGTGGCAGATCATGATTTTACTCCTTGAATCAATTAATGAGCTTCCCCAACCACCGCAGAGGCAAATAAAGGGAAAAAGGAGCTTTAAAATGAGAAAATATGAAGTGAAAAACTACCTGTTCAGCACTGGCCATGGAACCATGGCAAGCAAGTAGCAAAACTCTGCTTGGATCACCCAAAAGTGGATGTGCTTCAAGTTGATCCTTTAGAGCATTAATATCATCCCAACCAGTCATAAAAACCAAAATGGCACCAGGCCTTTCTCTTTGACATATGTGGCAAAGTACATGCTCAATAAGATTGAATCCAATAGAATCAGGATTCCAACAAGATAGTGACTCCCGAGTCCGAGGACTATATTTCTTAAAGTCTGCAGCGTCAAGAGCATCCTGTTGCAAGTTTAACATTCAAGATGTGACAATCCGAAACAAACAACATGACAAGCAGACAATAACCTCAGAAAGATACCTCCACAGCAGAAGCAATTTGCGTTTTTCTTTTCCTAAGTGCCTGCTTCTGCATTTTCCACATCTTGTCTTGGCCATAATTATCAATTTGATTATAAGGAGTTAATCTATACCCAATTGTTTCCAATATGTTTTCCAGAAAATGACTGCGAACTGGGTAGGTAAAACCCTGAGAATCCAAAAATGGTGTCAAACTTAGCCTACTGAAAGGTGCGCACACACTTCAGAAGCAATTAAAATATCCAAAAAACCACAAAACGTGAGATTGGTTCCACACAGAAATAATGTAGGAGTACAGAGTCCCTGTGGAAAGAAAAGCAGAACCATGCACAAAGATCAGATCAAGAAATAAAAACCATTGGCCACTGCACACAGAATTGTCAATTCGTTATCTTACCAGACAGTCAAAGTACAAAAGGAAAAAATACTCAATATTGTTTTTTCTCACCACAACTATTGTTTTATCTTCACCACAATATTTCTTATCCTCTTACATATAGGGCATAGCTAAAGGGGCTTCAACTCACTATACCAACAGACAAGTTCAAACTCTGAAGGATATAAGCACAAAAAAAATCAAGATATTAGCACAGGGCAAAAAGTCAATAATGGATTTTCATAGGATAAATAAATTGACATTTCTGCATCACATTCGCAGGTAAATTCAAGAAATCAGCCCGGAGGAAAAGAAAATGTCGCAGTTGATAGATGCAACAGTTTAAGCATCATACTCACCGGAATATGGATCATTGGAGCACCACCAAAGTAGGAGGAAAAGAGCTCCGCATTAAGAGTTGCACTCATCAATACCAATCGCAGTTCTGGTCGACGAGGAAGAAGATCCTTCAGGACAATTAAAAGAAAATCTGCAGCAGGTGAAGACATGGTAAGAAACATTCTCTTTTCTAATGACTACAGAAAGACCACAAAAATACAGAGCAAAGAGGGCATTAATTATGATATTACCTTCATTCATTCCACGTTCATGAATCTCATCCACAATAACATGAGTAACACCTTGCAGATTTCTGTCAACAAGTAATCTCCTCAAAAGAATGCCAGTAGTGCAAAACAGAAGGCGAGTATCTCTTCCTTTCATTCCCTCAAGCCTAACTTTATAACCAACCTTAAAAATGATGAACCAGCAAATAGAAGAGAGTTACCAATGAAGTCCCAGGATAAACTACTTAAATTAAACACCAGAATGTCCAAAGAGCTCACAGAGTCTCCTAAATTCTCCCCTCTTTCTGCAGCAACTCTTTCAGCAACAGCCATTGCAGAGATTCGTCTAGGCTGGGTACAAATAATACTGCAAAAAGCCCCACGACTTGCTTCAGTCTCAGATTCTAAAATGTACTGAGGCAATTGTGTGGTTTTACCACAACCAGTTTCACCAGACACAACTACCACCTGCAAAATAGATTCAAACACAACCATATCACCTAAGAAATCCTGTACTCTACTAAAAATATGAATAACGTTAACGGGGGGAAGGGAACAATGAGAATGAAGATCTTCATTGACAGAGAAAATATCATCCTACAAACAGAAATTCCCAAATTTAAGTAGCAAGTATGTTATCAAAAAGAAAGTGGGACGAAAAAAAGCATCATGAAACATGAGACTATACTTATGAGTAGTCATCGACATGCCTCGACATTGACCATAATCCTTCTCTTTAGTTATCGAGCAACATAATACCCACACAACGCAGGGAAATGAAGACTAACAGATGCCAAACTTCCATGATGACCCAATTAGTAGCCATGAGAAATTAAACTACTGAATAAAAATTCTGTGTTGTTGTACTTATTCGAAAAGCAACATGAAGCATATCGAGCGAGCAAAAAGCAATAACCTGATTTCTGGAAATGGCATGTAGCAGTGCCTCTTTTTCTTTATAAGCAGGCAGACTCCTTCGAAACTCTTGCATCTTTTGGCCTTCAGAAGATTCCTGTCATTAAGACAGAAAAGTACAGAAAAGTAATGAATTAATCCTGCTTGCAGGAAGCAGATATGCAAGGCAAATTGACATTAAGAAAAAAAAAAGAAGTAAGATCCTACAGTTTCATTGACTAATTTTTAATTAGTTACAATACTTTGAGCAATATTTTGGTAGGAACAGGAAAATGCATGACATCTGAATCTCTTCAGCCATAATTGAATGACAAGGAGTACCATCATGTTTGTGAGAACAAAAAAAAAACTTGGACCGAAATCAAGTTCAATGGCACAAAACTATTAGTAATGGGCTTAATTGAGCAAAAAGCTTATTCAACAAATCAACTGATTTGCTTAAAGAAGGATGAAAAGTTGAAGATTTAGAGACAAGAAGTACGAAGTAAAACTCAATTTTATTACAGTACATAAATTCTAGAAGATATTATTCCTCCAAATTCTGAGGATAATGAAAACCTGCCAATCCTGTTGTCTATTACGCATGTCCAAGCTACGTCGCTGGAGAATTCTCTCAGCAACAACACTTCGTGTAGGGGACTCCTGACACTCTGAAAGATCATCATTAGCTGAAAGCTTGTCACTGCTCCTTGGAAGGGAACTGTGTCCAAAGGTTTCCTTATTCTTGGCCTTTCTAGAAAGGTATGCTTTTAAATAAGTGTCAACTCGACCTACCAACCCAGATGGCAATACCACCTATAAGTTTTAAAAATGTGCACATTAAGTACAAGAGATTTAAGGAATGGGGTCAACAGAATCTAAACCTACTTCTGTCTCTGACCTTGCAACAGGAAGCAATCTAAGAAATGGAAGAGTATTGCACCACAACATACCTCCCTCTGTGGTCGCTTGTCATCAAGGTCTGATCTGTAATTAGGCAATGGGACTTTGCTGAAGGCAATTACTTTGGAGTACTGATGACTGCAATAAGATAGCCAAATTACATTGAAAATACAAAGCAGAAAAAGAAAAAAGACAAATTTATTTGTAGGAGAAAATTAACATGCCTATATAAGCCCATTCTTGTTGCCAGGGCTGAGAGGTGCTCAAAATCTCGTCGATCTTTCCTCTCCCTTGATACCAGTTCTTGTTGATCTTCATTGTGCATAAGCCTGGTAAGCTTCCTCCTCCATTCTTCAATATTGTCAAGGGTTGAAGCACACTGGTGATGAAATACGAAGCATTGGAGGAAAATATGCTGACAATCCATATGACAAGTACTTTGCTTCTAGGAACATGCTTTTCTTTTTCTCTTTCTTTTTCCTTTTTTCTTTTAAGTTCATGGTGAAGCCATAGTGAATAAGATGAAAACATTTTGTCATATGTCATACTAAATCATATAATCATAATAGTCTATTACAAGTAAGCACACCAAATGACTACCATTATACCAGTTCAAATTGCAGTTTTCCTGCCTAAAAGAAGCAGACATTCAACTGAAACACAAATTAATCTCTCCAGTTATTGAGCAGAAATAGCAAATGCATTGCAGAGAAAGTGACTTGTTCTCGTCAGAAAATATGGAGGCATACAGAAAGAAAACCAAATCAAGCAACTAAAAATGTAGGAGTTTATAGCTTCAAATAAGCTACCATACTCTTAAACTCAAAAAAAAAAAAAAATTTTTTGCGTTAACATTAAATGTAAAATAAATGGGACGCTGAGGAAACTTTCAACTTCAATTTTCTCAAACTGTCTCTTTTCCATGAACATACAAATTCCAATGTTAGATGTCCAATGCTTTAGCAATTACCTTTCGTTTTCCAATTTTATCATTCATGTGTAACTTGTATGGCAATACCTCTATTTGAAGAGCTTTTTTTGTGTGTGAGTTTAAAGAAGACATAGGAGGAGGGTGCAACACTTGAGACACATCCGTCAATTACATTTTAGAATATCTGAGCCAATTCCAGATAATTAGTCATCAAAAGCTATCATTTTTATCATCTCATATCATCAAGTTCATCATTTTACTGTTTCAAAAACTTCCAATGGCCCAAAAAGAAAACATCCAAAATAGCATGTCAATTCCCATAAATATTATAGCTCATTCCTATAGCAACCAAACATACCTGGACCAAATATAACTACATATCGGTAACTAACACAAGTCAAATCATCACATGAGGAAGGAAGCTGGAGTTTCCGGACTAAATGAAAAGGTACAGATGAGCCCTTCGAGTCATATTGGCATAAACAAAATTAAAAGCAAGTAAATGTACAAAAAATGCACGGTATAACTAAATTTCGATAAACCCAATTCAGCATAGCTTATGAAAATCTAGAACTCACCATTTCTCTAGACCCATTTCCGCGATCAGACTCGTAATCATCCTCCTCTGAAGCATACTCATCATAAGCAAACCTCCCGTACCCCGCACTCTGCTGATAAAAATAAGGTGGGGGAATTGAAAAAGAAGAAGAATAACCATCTTTCCTAATCCGCTTCACCACAACAGAGCCGGAAGAAGAAGAGCTGGAGGCAGAGCAAGTGCAACTAGTTAAGACCAAGCCAGCCCTGAAGCTGTGGTTTTGAGGCACCAGACGACGGCGCAACAGAATAGGATTTTGAGAATAAAAATGGAACCCACGATTGATTAAGTGGAAAGAAGACATGGGTTTGGTCAGAAGTGGGATGGCCTTGAGTCTTAGACCACGAACTAAAAATGGAGAATAACTAGGCATGGTAAAGTGACTAAACACTCCACAAAGTTTTAATTTTTAAGGGCTGATATTCTTCAGAGTAGTTTCCATTGAGAATTTGAGCTGATTAATATCACTGTTGTGGGTTTTAGGCCCCTTAGGGTTTAAGGGAGGTGGGAGAGGGGGGTGGGGATTTGAGGAACGAGGAGGGAAGCAGGTGGCTGGTCACAGGCAGTTGTTGGTTGGCTCTGGTGTTGTGACTTGTGAGTGCTGCTGCTATTATACTTTGGGCCTTAGGATTGGGCAGATAAAAACACAAAAATTTGAACTGATGTGTAATTTGTAGGATCACTTGCTGTTCTTAGATGTGGTCTTTAATACCAGTAGTGTGTATTTTTATTGACTATGAGGTTCGTTCTAGTGCTACTTACCCATCACTATTATTCTTTTTACATTTGGTTGATGATTTTTAGATTATTTTCCTTTTGGTGGGATGGATGATCATTTGGGTAAAATCCTAAGTAACATTTAGTATTTAGGTTACATCCTACTAACATTTTCCCTATGAATTTCCTAAATGCTCCTCTTTGTTATACCTAACCTGCTTGCCATTGCCAGCTCTAGACTTTGGCCATTGTTTTGGTTCTAAATTGGTACATGGAAAGTTACAACAAAGTGTTGCAATGAAAACGTCTTGGAATAACTTAATTGTACACGATTTTTGAACAATTCAAAGACTCGTAGAATTACAAGTCAATCAAACTTCTTGAGATTCAATTGACGAATACATAAAGTTTTATTGAACATTTTTTTTATAATATTATAAGAATTTTTATCTTTCTTATACACAGAATAATAATAATAATAATAATTATTATTATAATTCTAAATTAATGTTATATATATTGTCAAAACTTAAACTTGATTGATATATATAATTAATAAATTAATTTTATATATAATGACAATGTTTACACTCACAAAGTTTAATTATATGCACCAACCAAGCTCAAATTGAATTATTTAGATTTTTTTTTTCAAGAATTATGCTTGATTAGGTTAGGACACACCTTAGCCCAACCCGCCTAGACTGCATCATTGCAAGCCCTCAGTTCGGAACTTTCTTGGAGTACCCAAATTGCCCCCAAACCAAATTTTCAATTTCTAGAACCCTCCGCTTCTGTTCCACTCTACGCACTCTTCCTCTCCCTCGCTGAAGTCTAGGGTTTTTCTCCACTCTTCGATTTTCAGACTCAACAATGGCCGCTCCGGCAGCAGTCGCCTCCGCCCCACGCGCATCCTCATCAAAGACCGATACTTTCGTCGACAACAAGCGAAAAGACGACATCCGAATGGCTAACATCTCCGCCGCCCAATCTGTGGCTGATGCTGTTCGCACAAGCTTAGGCCCCAAGGGCATGGATAAAATGATCTCCACAGCCAACGGCGAAGTAATTATTACCAATGACGGCGCCACCATTCTTAACAAAATGGAAGTCCTTCAACCCGCCGCTAAGTTCCTCGTCGAGCTTTCCAAATCTCAAGATGTCGTGGCCGGTGATGGTACTACTACCGTTGTCGTTATTGCAGGAGCACTGTTAAAATCCTGTCTCTCCCTCCTCACATCCGGCATTCACCCAACTATCATCTCTGATGCCCTACATAAAGCTTCAGTGAAAGCTGTTGAGGTCCTCACTGCGATGGCTGTTCCAGTTGAGCTCTCGGACCATGAATCGCTCGTGAAGTCAGCGAGCACGGCATTGAATTCGAAGGTAGTTTCGCAATATTCCACCCTCTTAGCTCCTTTAGCTGTTGATGCTGTGCTTTCTGTTGTGGACCCTGCTAAACCTGATTTAGTTGATTTGAGGGATATCAAAATTGTCAAGAAACTAGGGGGTACGGTTGATGATACTGAATTGGTGAAAGGCCTAGTTTTTGATAAGAAGGTTAGTCATGCTGCTGGCGGGCCGACTAGAGTTGAAAATGCTAAGATTGCTGTAATACAGTTTCAGATTTCGCCTCCCAAAACTGATATTGAGCAAAGTATTGTGGTTTCAGATTATACCCAGATGGATAGGATTTTGAAGGAAGAGAGGAATTATATTCTGGGATGATTAAGAAGATTAAGGCAACTGGATGTAATGTCTTGTTGATTCAGAAGAGTATTTTGAGGGATGCAGTGACAGACTTGTCATTGCATTATTTGGCTAAGACAAAGATTTTGGTGATCAAGGATGTGGAGAGGGATGAGATTGAGTTTATCACCAAGACGTTGAATTGTCTGCCAATCGCTAATATTGAGCATTTCAAGGCAGAGAAGTTGGGCTTTGCTGAATTGGTGGAGGAGGTCTCACTTGGAGACGGTGGGAAGCTTGTTAAAATTACGGGGATTAAGGATATGGGAAGAACTACCAGTGTGCTAGTTCGCGGATCAAATCAGTTGGTCATTGATGAAGCTGAGAGGAGCTTGCATGATGCCCTGTGTGTGGTTAGGTGCTTGGTGAACAAGAGGTTTTTGATTGCTGGTGGCGGGGCACCTGAGATTGAGCTATCAAGACAGTTGGGTGCTTGGGCAAAGGTATTGCAGGGAATGGAGGGTTACTGTGTGAGATCATTTGCTGAGGCTCTTGAGGTGATTCCTTATACATTGGCCGAAAATGCTGGGTTGAATCCGATTGCTATTGTTACTGAACTGAGGAATAGGCATGCACAGGGTGAAATTAATGCTGGTATCAATGTGAGGAAAGGTCAGATAACTAACATCTTGGAGGAGAATGTGGTACAGCCACTGTTGGTGAGCACTAGTGCAATTACCTTGGCGACAGAGTGTGTGCGGATGATTTTGAAGATTGATGACATTGTTACCGTAAGGTAGAGCTGAACAGACAGTGAATGTGGTCCATGAGAAAGCTGTCTGTGCTTTGGTTACTTCTGCTGATAGTACTAGTGGTTTCATTACTTTTTTGATTTTATGTCTAAAAAGGGATTTAGGGGTCATTTTTGTCAGCTATTGTTGAATCTGACCTCTTTGTTGCTTCAATGATCCTCATGGTTACCGTTTATTATTGTATGCTTAGAATGTATGTTTTTCTTTCATTGGCTGGATGAATTGCTCAAATACAAGCTTGGTGGAATCATAGTCAGATTTCATTCTCTTGTTAATTTTACTTTCTTCGACATGATTAATGATTATGACATGGTTGTTTTTCAACTTTTACATGCATACACAAAATTTGTATGCTGTAATGCATTTGTATACAAGTAAGGTATGTGTTACGAGAAGTAGGCTATGTTCTGCAATTGCTACTTGTAGGTTATTGTTGTTTACGCAAATGACATAGAGTAAGAGCCGAAATATAGGATAGGTGGAGTTGGAAATAGGATCTTCTAGCCCAGTCATTTGGAATGTTTCTCCAGATTGTCAGATGCTATGGCTTTCAGATTAGTCGATGAAAGTAGGTACAATCTTTCAAAAGTTTTGTTTCTAGGTGAAATGTTTTAAGATCTTTGAAACTTCCACTTGTAAGCAAATGTTACATGGAGGCAGGAGGGTGCTGGAGATCTGTTCTTGAAATATATTTTAATTAACATTGTAGAGGCAGAAGTTAGTTAAATTATGTGAGGACTACTTGGTATAGCATATCATCTTGTAATCTGTGTATATGAACATATACACTTTTGACCAAATTTGGATTTCGATCATCATGGTTTATTTTCATGGCGTCGTTGCCTGGTAATGAGACTTTGTTAGGTTAGTGTATTGTATTTGTTTCTATGTATGTATGAGGGCAATCTCTGTAATCAGGGGTGTAATTTCACTTCTGCAGGATGTTCACATCTAAGGGTATGACTTTATTAGCCTTTTTATCTGATTGGCATGTGTTTAGAAGCAAAAGTTATTATAATTTGTTTCAGGAGTCGTTGCATGATTTCTTTCAAAGATATTTTGTTTTCTCCAGTTGCATCAATATTGAAATAAGTGTCAAGATGGTATTTTCAAGTTATAGTGTTGTACTTGTCTACCGTCTAGGATCAATGATTGGGAGCACTCTAGATAGTTTGTATATGACCAATGGCAAGAGTTGTGTCTAGTTTTTGCGGCGGTTTCCCAACTGTAGTTGCTAGATTACTGCATAATTTTGGTGATATTGATGGTCTGGGGCTAGACCTACAGCTTAAAGGTTGACGTAGCCTTTTCTCTCAAAATTTTTGCCACCCTTTCTTTATACCTCTATATATGACATACGTATTCCTTAACAGATCTGAAATGTATTAATGCTACTGGGACTTGGATATCTGTTATCATCTGTACCAGTAAAAAGTTTCACCAAGGTCCTTTTTCTCCCCTTCCTTGAATATATTAACCATGTGATTGCATAAGCTTAGAAGCACCTTAGCATGTGTAAGTAGGTGGATTCTCTTGACCTATCTGAATAAGAATTATGAACTATGATCAAGTGATGAGACTAACATGGGTTCAGCTATTCGACCGGTGGTAATGGTCGTTATGTGATTGTTGCTATCCGTCGTCCAAAGAAAAATGAAAATGAAAAGAGGCCCACTTGGACTCGAACGTCTCCCTTTTGATTTATTGTTATAATTATTGTGCTTACATTGGAGCTGTAGACCTCACACTCGATTACTGAAATGAAGCCAAATATGAAGCTAGTTTGATTACTAAAATTAATGATCCATGCATGAATTTAGTTCTTGAAAGGTTTTGCAATGAAACTGCCATTCTATTTTTCATAAGAAAATAATCATTTGAACAAACCTTGTTCTCTGTCATCATGTTAGTTCCTGGTGTTAAGTGTTGCCGGGTAGTTTAAGGATTTGATTGTTGGTCATTGCGAGGAAGAACAAAATTAATGGCTGGAGTAACCTCCTCTGGAGGAGTTGGTCATCACATGTCTTGTGGGGTGGGAGGTCAAGGGTTTAAATCTTACTTCCCATCAAAAAGTTGCCACTTAATGTGATTTCTTTAATATCCATATGAGTGTTTAATGCACCCGTATGGTTTGACAGTGGTTCAGTCCCAGTCAATTTTTCATGGACCGCCCGAGAGGGAAAGCAACACTAGGGGATAGGTTAGAGTAGAAATAGTTGTAAATGGTGACAATAGATCAGAAAAACAAAAAAAAAGTAACTATGAAAACAAGAACGAACAACCTTCAGACAAATAGTAAACTATGTACAAATCCAAGCCAATCACATTCAACTTTAAAATAATTGAAATTTCTCTAATTCAGGAAGGTACAAATACTGATGTCTTCTGCAAGACATCAAGGAATAAGTAAAATTTTGCTAGTATGTACTTCGAGAACGAATTTGACTTCAGTAGTTTGATTTATACAGGGCAAACCAGCTAAATCAGACAATTTAATTGCAGTCTTCAGTCAATGGGATGTCTCTCAATTTTCGAAGACAAAGGGGAATACGAGAACACAATGATCGCCTTAAGCTCTGTTCATTGCAGTTGCATGCTTAACCAAGTCAGGTTGATCATTTTGAAAATTATTATTACTAATTCGGTAGGTCAAAGAATCCAACTGAGATTTACATGTTGAGATGCTGCTACTTTATCACTGACCATATGGATATTTCCTTCCAATATCATGATCAATAATGTTCATGTCTAGCAACATCCTTAAGTTATTGTAAACCTCTATGGAGTCGATATCCTATGGAATGTCAGATTGAGCAACGAGATTTTTGGATTTATTGCTGCCATCAAGAAGATGTTTTGTCAATGTCTCGTTAGCATCTTTGTTTTCTTGTTTCTTCTCTTCAGTTTTCCCCCACAACACTAAGTACAGTCCAACGACAATAAGAGCTGCTCCAACAATCCTGCAGAGAAGTCAAAAAAAGTAAAGAATTTGGAGATACAGAAAGGAGTTTGTAGAATCTGGAGATACATATTGGAATGCAGAAGTTGCAATTTGTTTTCCCTTTCGCAGAAGTCTTTGACGTACCCGCCAGTGTAAGACTGATCCCCAAGAATCACATATGCCATAAGAGCTACTAATACTGTTTGAACTGGTTGGAAGCTGGCTACGAAGACTGGACCTCCTTTTTGAATACACCAAGTTTGAGGAGAGATCACGATCCCCGAAGACACAATTCCCTAAAGTAACAAGTACAGGAGGTTAGTTAGGTTGTATGATTGATGAAGGTTTTACATCAAGCTCCTAGGATGGAGAACAGTAACAGTACTTAAGTCATTTGATTTGAAACATTACAGCATAAAGGATAGTGAAAATCTCCTCCCCTGACTGGATTTGCCAGTGCTTGGGATCCCTTTCTACAAAAGCTGCTATGATCAGAAATTGGATCAATCCGAAGAAGCATGTAAATGAGGTCAGTGACAACTTTGCCGGATACTTCTTAACAATTGGAGCCTGAAAAACAGTTCAAGTAGCAATAATAAGGCTAGATGCTGATTACATAGAATGTCAGACTCTTTTTTTTTTTTACGAAAAAGTTTGGGTGGGTTTGACTTCGGTCACTACCACGGGTCAGTGCATGCCTATAGATCGCTTACAGAAATTTTTATAGATAGCCCACCAACATAATTCTTACATCGATAACGAGATTCGAACACATGACTTTTTTATGAATAAGTTACCCGTCCTTAAAAACTGAGCCAACTTGTGGTGGCATCAAACTAAATTTCTACAACTAAGGATGTTCCTCCAATTCGGGATTGAGCAACCATATTGTTCACTGATTTATCTTAAGCTGACAAAATGACTAGTAATGATCATTTGACTGTGAAATTTGAATATCTAATGCGTCTTCAACAATCAGTATCATTCTAGTAAGGTATTCCCATGATTAGATAAAAGACTTTCCCATGATTCAAATTCAGCCGCGTTTGAATTCTCTCAATACGTTGATTTATATGACATAGTGTTCAAGTGTATCAACAGCAAACACATGATTGTAAGTGTAACATTAGTCCGAACTGCAGAATGAAGCAATTTATTGAGTTTTAGGCACACCTGAACCACCATCCAGCCAGCCCAAGATAAGCAGTGGCCGAGAAGGCAGACACAGCCCCATGTCCAATTCTGTTTTTTCATTGAAGAGAAAAGCATGCCCTCTTCTAACGGTTTGCTTTCCGGGTTGTGGTGGAGAAGGGGAGGACCTTTGTAAAGGGTTATGATTGTAGCACCACCTACACTTGCAATGGTCCCCAGAATCTTAGCTAAACCATCCCTCCTCGCAACATTAACTTGCTCGAGTCTGAATGGAGATCCTATTTGTTAGAATTTGTATTTCGAAACTCTATGTGCACTCAGAGAACATGAAAAGTAATCTTGCTTACCCCAGAGCAGATGCCATGACAAATGTAATCGCTGGAACTGAATTTTGCATAGCGGAAGCAAAGGTTGGAGATGCATAGTACAAACCTAGGATATAAAATCCTTGGTTTGCTGTGATCCTGAAGGAGAAGCGTCAAATGCTCAAAGACTCAGGAAAGCCACAAATCGACTTTAGTTGCACTTTGCTTGATACTTCACATTAGTGTAATACTTACCCCACTAATGCTAGGAGGAAAAACTCAACCAGCAAGGAGAAAGTAAGAGGTGGTCTATCTTTCCTGTGAAAGGGAAACAGAAAGAACAGTTATGAGCAACCTGGAACGAGAAGAATCGAACTATCAATTGAACTCTCTTTTCAAAAGGAGATATCAAATAACAAACTGTGTTAGGACACTTGAAGTCTCACTTTTCCATAAAATAAGCAAAGGGTCCTAGTAGAAGCAATGCAACGATTTTCCTATAAACTGGGTATACAATTTTGCTGACACCAATATTAAGTGCAACTCTAGAGACAATGTGAAATCCTGCAAAGCACAGCTGCAAAATGAGCAGTGCAATAAGCAGCTTCATTTTCTCAGATGAAGGGCTTCCTTGTCCCATATCTTCCTTTCTCTTTTGTTTCTGTATAGGGTGTTAGATCATAAAGTTCTGCGAGGACAAACGGACTAGTGCTAGATATATACATGCATGGAGGGACAGCATTAAAGAAAATGTGTACTTATTTTATGCATGATGGAGGCTAAACGTACAGCCTCACTATCATATGCTGATTAATCATTTAGAGTTATTATAAGATGTAAATGGCATCCAAATAATGCACAATGTGCATTGATTGTGGGGATACATATTAAAATGTATGTTTCTATCATGGCTTGCACATAATCTTTTGATCATGGAGATTTTACTTTGTCTAAATCTCATTGGATTATTGACTGAAAACTGAACTTTGTTGAGGAGACAATGAAGAGGTGGAACGTGTTGGCAAGTTAGTTGAAGACTTGAATGGGGAGGCAGGCCTTTTAATACATTGACCATAGCTCCATTTTTATTTTCTTTCATTTATTGTGAGCTTGACAAAGTTAATCCAAACTGAAACAGTTTAGGTCTTCGAGCTTAGCAAGTAAAAATGCAAAATAGTTTACTTTGTACTGCATAAATGAGTTGATTTTATAGAATCAGTCATACATGATTAAAAAGACCAAGTGACAGCACATATAATTTTATTTCATTGTATTTAGCTGCAGATGATTAAATATGAGGATGAGAACTTAATTGATGTCAATTTGTCTATTTCACGGTATTAGTAGTTAGTACTTGTTAATTGGTTGATGACCGGGAAAATCAAGATGAAAGAATCCTTCCTTTTTCAATTTGGCAACTGCAACTTTGTAAAACGGTGGATAGATACTCGGATCGGTTGGCAAAGACCCCATAAGAGAACAAGAATTAATGCATGTAACTGCATTTAGACGTCCAATTTTAAGGCTATGCTTTTTAACGTAAGATATATTCTGATTGGGAACAAATACATCGTATCTTTAAAATGTTAGAACCTCTGTACATAAAATGTGTTCTGCTGCTTCTGCAGGGGGTGGCTCCCCCAAAGCCACGACTAGAGTGACAACCCATGTTATGCAAATCATTGAATTTTCCAATCAAGTTCGATGTTTATTCAGTTGTTTTGTGGATCATCATGAACCAGACAAAAGTTCATATAGTGGGACTGTGCCCAAGGGAGAATATTCTTCTTGTTTCCACATTGCAGTCTTGCCAAAACCTTCTAATGCCCCGAATTCAACGAAGATTGCTTTTCTGCTTTTGTTTTACCTTGGAAGCCTTTGAAAGAGGATTCATGAATAAGGTCAAAAAAATCTCTTTCTGCGCTCGATTGGGATCTCCCCTTATCATCTTAACGTGAAGTGAAAACTTGATGGAGAAGTTTGGTTTTGGTGGATTCAGTACAGCAATACAATTGCCTCAGCTCTGCATCAAATCAGAACTAACATGCACAGCCATTTAGCATCACCGACAAGTGACAACCCATCTGCTTCTTTTTCTTTTGTATTCTTGCCTGTATATCTGAGTATTTTTGCATTATTTTACCTCATTATTCCCATGCTCATCACCGTGGAAGTCCTTGTTTTGCTACTCTTTTGCACATCTTGCATCCAAAGGAAACTAAATGCAAGCAGAGTACGGGTGAAAAAAAACGTAACAGTAAACTTGAAATTGTAGTACAAAACTCTTTCTCACAGGTAAAGTTTTCCCCTTCTCAATGGAATGGCACATTAAACAGAAAGATATCGTACAACCATGCTTACAGTACAAGATCAAGGAAAAAACAGAAAAAAACTATGTTGTCAAACTGAGCTGAGCAAAGAGGACAGAACTACTCCTCTACAAGTAACACCTCAGTTGCACATTTCTAACAGTTATAGCTAGCTAATTTTCCTTAAAAACGATAACAATTGCAGTGCAATTGTCTTTGCACCGGCGCTCACGGATTGCTTCACGAACTAGGTGGCGGCTCACCACTGCAACAGGTAAACCATCCTGCCAGAAGAGTACAAAGGTTGAACACGCTGCAATCCTAAAGCCTTCAAATTCTTTCACATGTATAAACTTTTAAAGAAATATATTCCACACTACATATTTTACAATAATTCAGAAATCAAAATGTGTGTTCAGATAGGAGATTATTTGGGATGTTTTTAGAATAGGTAGTGTAATACTTTTTGTGATGTGATATACGTAAGATAAAAAGGTGGTTGGGAAGATAAAGAGGTGACCGAAAAACACAGTTGTCACGCAACCAAAATTTTTTTCCAAACACACAACTCTTAACACCTTATGAACTATCTTCATAGTTTATGTGCATTGAGCAGGAAAGAGTCTAGACTATTCACATGAGCAGGGATACAACGTTGGGAAACAGGGAAAGAGCAACTGAAGAATTAACTACTGCCAGATGGCAACTTTTATAACAGCTCACATCCTTGTCACAGATAGATACAACTCTAAGCGCACCACTAATTGGACATTTAATCTTAATGAAATGCTCGTTAGCCAAAAGCTCATCGGTAGTCCATTATATTGATAACACAGGTAAGCAGCAATGATACAAGTTCAAGGCAGAACAAATAAAACCAATATGTACAAGTTTCAAACCTGTAACAACTTGTGGACAAATTCAACAGCATCACTAGGTCCAAATACCTAATGATTGCAAATAGTATCAATAATGTATGCCATTAATTTGAACCAGGAACCTCAAGGAACTGATAAAGGAAAGTTTCTAATAGACATACTCCCCACAAGCCATCACATCCAAGAATGATGAAGTGGTCTCTCTCTGTAAGGTCAAATGAATGAATATCAGGGGTTGCAACCACACCAACCTGCATGGTAAGGCAACTAAATATCATAAGTGCCAACAACCTACATAAAACAAAAAAAAGATACACCTTGTAATCCTTCAACATCACAGTTATCCAAAACAAAAATCACCTAATCACAGAAACTCCACCTGGATTTAACCACCATTTAACAGGAATTTAAAAGAAAAAAAGAGTAAAAAAGAAAAGACGCACACACACACACACACACACACAGAGGACTCAAAATTGCACGTCCCATGGCAAAGAGAAGTGATAAAACAAAAACAGGAAAACTCCCTTCCTCATTCATCAAGAAATCCCCCATTAATAACTTACTTGAAAACATGCTTATGTTTGCCAACCTTTCCACTACTTCCTGGCAATCAAATTACCAGCACAACAAAAGTTAATAGCCCCAGAGAAACGCTTCAATCTTTGGAACAACAGAATCTTAAAATATCAAGTTTTGATGAGTTCAAACATGCAGAACATATGGACAAAAAGAAGGCTTTCATATAGAAACTATAATATCAACTTCCTTACTATGAATGCACTTTTGAAGGCAAGAAACAGAACAGATCAAATGTAGGTGCAAAAGAAAATTGTCCAGGAGGCAAGCAGTAGCAGTAAAAACCTTCTTGAATTGCCGATCTCCAAAAGCTCTAGAAACTTCAAGTCGCCCTTGTAGACGTCCATTTGAACTTACAGTTCCGCCAGCCTAAAGAGCATGGATATTCATGAGGAGAAACTTTCGATATTCACAATGTTGATATGATCTGGGTTAATCCAAGAGGCCAAAATAATTTTAAAAAATTAAAAAAAAAACTCAAGCATAGGTGATCCAACTCTTCTAGGATACCATCTACTTGACCCAGCAAATGCAGCTTTTGATGACTTGAAGCCATCTAAAACCGTCAGTTTCTCCTAGCATCAACATTAACTATTTTGGCAAACTCATTCAAATTATGGAATTTGCCGACACATGCATTCAGTTTTACTAATTTTATTTTAGCAAATTAACCAAAAAGATAAAACCACAATACCCTGTTGAACTGAAGTTCTAAGAAAGTTCCAAAAATTACAACTACCCAACAACTCACCATATCATATTTTTGTTTTTTTTGGGGGGGGGGGGGGGGGTTTAACAAATATACCTTTTGGATGCGTGCTCGTTCTTGTGGGTATATGGCTTTATGTTCCCTGGTCAACACAATGGCCTTTAATGAGTCTGTAGTTGTAGAGTTGTGTTGCGATCCATCCACAACAGTTGATCGGGCTATCACTGCCTTTGCATCGCCAACATTAGCAACAAACACCTACAAATATTTTATGCTGTTATAGAATTGCAACTGATAGGGGGGAAAAAGGATCAACATCTTTTAATCCAGGGGTGGGGGGAGATTAAAACTGGAGAAGGGGAAACAAATTTCTTTTTTTTTTTTATCTCCGGCTTCATAAATCTTTCCATATGCTAATTTACAAATTACTTTTTAAGCATTAATCTGCCATCTTAGTTTCTTTTTTCTCATATGAAACTGTCCCTTATATTTCCTCTTCCTGCCTGGTAAATCTTCAAACAAAAAGAAAATGTAAAAGTTCTTAAAGAAGTTAAAGAAAATCAAAGTAATAAAGTACTTTAAAGAAAGTTTACAAGCCTAGAAGATCTCTGGTCTATTGTATATGGAAAGTACCATGGATCACTGCATACACAAACAGGATGGAAAAGGGCAGAGAATAAGTCTAAGAACATTCACATAGAATCAAAGAGTTTCCAATTTCCAAAGTGACATCTAGGTAAAAGCTCTTGATGGGGTACATCCCCCAACTACTGACTTGATTTGACACAGTTAACAGAGACGATAAAGACATACTGTTTGGCCTAAGACCCAAACGCATACGGCTGTAGCACCATCTTGCCATCCTCCTGTCAAGCGTGTATAATACCACATCAAATGCAGCTTAATCACTGGTAGCAGTTTATCTAGTGAATTTGCAATGGCATGAAAACTATGCAAGGCATATAAAAGGATTCAAAAAAGGAACATAATTTAGTAACTAAAAGCACACATAGGATGTAAAAATGTTGGCACCACATGATCTCAATCTCATATTTCAAGGATGCAAAACGTAAATGTAATAATCCGTAATAAAGCACAAGAAAAATGAGATAATGAATCAAAAGATGATTCAACATCCCAAATGGATGTAGCACCAAGGCTATCCCAACCAAGAAGCTGGAAACTGTGACCATGCGAATTACAAAGAATTTTCCATAAATGCATTATAAGTCCAAGTGGAAAGTGAACATCAACAATGCATCAAATGTCACACCAAATCAATTAAGCCCTTAGTAATCCTCAATCCTGAAATAATGTTACTGGGTTGCTGTATCCAAGTACAAGTTGGTAATCATAGTTGCAGCAGTACCCTCTTCTCCTCAATTCATAAAATGCTTAGTCTACAGAGATCACAGAGTCCGTAGGTGAGAAGATAATTAACAGGATTACCTGCAGTGCTTTCTTGAAGAAGAGACTCGTCAGTTTTTCGAAACCCTGTCTCCCAGAAAAGCAAAAAGCCAGAAAGCAATAATTTAATATGTGCAATGTAGTCTAAAGAACTGGCAAAATTTTAACTTGAACATTCAACAAAGGTCCTGAAACAGAAAAAGAAAGAAAAGCCCACCTTCAAGTATTGCTTTCTTCGCAGCTTTAACATCCAACTGTAACGTTCAACCAAAAAGGAACAAACAAAAAACCAATTATCAACCAAGACAGCACATTATCAAACAAAGAAAACCAAAAATTAAAGGAAGGACTAAGTAAGGTGAACATATATAAGACCAAAGCAAAACAGACCAACTCACGTGGTAAGCCAGCTGAAAGAACATTTCTATGTAAATTCTTCTTCGCATATTCCGCCGCTAGTCGACCTCCATGTCCATCATATATCGCAAAATGGGCACACCTACCAATTTTTTCGATTTCACAGAAAGAAGAAGAAAGATTCAATCTTTAAAAACAGGGAAGAAACAACACTTACGCATTATCAAAAAAGACCCAAGAACAAGAATAAAAACCTTAGTTTCCCAGGAAAATCCAAGCTGACATCTTGAAGAACAACCCAAGCATCTTCCATAGTATGCCTCGAACCTTTATCTTCAGCTGCATCAGCTTCTACAGCAAAAGACAACCTCCTTTCTTCAACATTCTTGTCTTTATGTTCATTCTCCTCAGCGTTTTCGTTACTACTAACATTGTTACTATTATTATTGGCCTCCGAAGTCTGTTTCTCTTCTGCTAAAGTTCTGGGCTTTTTCGAGGCTGAGACTAACTCGGGTAACTCGGCTTCACGTTTGCTATTCACATCAGGGCTGGATGTCGTTTTTGAATCGTCCACCATTTCTGATTGTATACGAGCAAAGAGCGGGGACAGCTTTGAAGAAAGTATAAACCCTACTTTTGTGGTAGAAGAAGGAGATAATGAGGTCAGGACTCGGAAGTGACAGAGAAGTGAGATTTGAGAAGAAGTACCACAATGGATCAACTTCGTGGGACAGGTCAACTAACTTTTTAGTTTTTATACTACACTCCCCCCTAATTCCCTTTTCTCCGCAATAAAGGTCACAGAAAAGGAAGTAATAACTTTTTGATTCCTCAATTTGTTTGAAGACTCGTTAATACACTCAGTTTGCCATATTGTTCATGTTTTCATCAGATCTTTTATCATATTTAGCCAATGATTAACAGCTAAGACTAAATAAATCATCTTATTTTTTGAATTTTTGGGATAATTTAGATTAAAAAAAGATGGTCATTAAGTCAATCGACATTGTAAAATTTCTTATTGATCAAAATCAGTATTGAGTTAAAAATCGATAATTTTCTTTTACATTTATAGAAGGGCAATGTAACAATCTAGATGGGGAGTGAACTATAGATTCATATGAAATGTAAACCCTCCTATTTCACTTGAAATGCCCTCATGTATTTATTTCTTCAACCCCTAATTTAAAATCTATCTGTCAAAACTAATAGCTCCAATCTCTCTTCTTCCCCCTATAATTTTCTATCTTTTAATCTTTGTCAAATGGCCTAATCTGATTTACAACTAAAACATGTATGTTAATTTTTATTTGTACCCACAATGTATAAGTACATTTTTGTGCATTGTGTGAATACACTTATTTTTAATCCACTTTGGTCAACTACATGAAAAACAAAATATTGTTTTGGGACATGATAGTAATTTTAGCATATCGACTCAAGCTATAGTTGCTTACCATCTTGAGTTTAAAAGGGTCAAAAATTTCAATGGACTCAATCTCAATCAAGTATAAGTCCAAATGGAGCCACATGAATACTCGAATAATTTGTAAGTTCGACCTATATAAGTCTAATTAGAGTTACATTAGTACTTGACTTGTATATTTTTTAAAATTTTATAACGTGTTATTATTAAGCTATATACAAAATAAATTATATATATTCAGCTTATTTTGTACAAAAGTGATGTTAAGGTCAAGTTCAAGTGCTCCAATAATTTGTAAGTTTGATAATTTAAATATTTAACTCGACTATTAACCAAAAAAAAGAAAGAAGAAAACAATAAACTCAACTTTTAGCATGGATAAAATTTTGTGGGGTAAATGTGGAAATCCGTGAAAACTATAGGGACTCAAAGTGGTAAGGGTCCGCCTAGATAATGCTAACAAAAAAGGGGTTTGTTAGCCAAACTGGGACAACTGGCCTATATCTTCTTCCCGTGCCCTTGGCCCCGGTCCTGGCCCTTGCCCTTGCCACGGCCTGTAGAGAAGTAGAACTCCCCACAACAGAATCCGTTAAATGCAAGATTAATCCAATTTTGTCTCTATTCACCCCAAGATTTATTGTGACTCCATAAATTGGAAGCAAAAATCATCTGTCTCTATCTATCTCCTTGCTCCGTAAGCACCAACTTTAGCTCTTTTTCAGTTTTCTCTTTAGGAAATATTTAATTTTTGCATCATAAAACCAATTAATGGCTCTCTGGGCTTTTTTGTTCATGATAATTATTGCAGGGTTTCAATAAAGAAAGGGCTTTTTCATATAAGCAATTGAACTGGAGGTGAATTTTGGCTGATTCAGATGCTGGGTCGATCTCTGAATTGGGGTTTCGAAAGTATTCTATTTCATCTTGCTTTACTTTTTGGTGCAAATTATAAATTATAGGGATTTGAATTGTAGAAATTATCTGGGTCGGAAAGGGTTGTTCACCTGAGTGATTCTTGTACTGTTCTTTGCCCTGTTAATATATTCATTAATGAATTAGAGGGATTTTTTTCTTTTGAGTTTCCTGAACAATATTTGAGATTATATATGCTGTAGAAACAGTAATGGTGAAAACTTTTCGATTTTCTGAATTTCAACTTTCCAGTTTGGATGTTATTGGTTTTTGTGCTAGAAGGCTAGGGAGAAATTTTTCCCCAAAAAAAAAAGAAAAAAAAGGAAAAACGAAAGGAAAAGAAAAATTTGTGTAAAGAGTGGTAGAATTGTAATTCATTGTGAACCACTCTATAAGCCCCAAAAAACAAAACTAAGTGAGAGAGAGAGAGAGAGAGAGAAGGGAAAAGATGTTATTTCAACGAATCCGCTGAAAATTGGAAAGTGTAAAGCAAAGCAATGGCTGGCCCTGGGTTTGGCAACCAGAGTAGCGGGCAACGGCTTGGCATTACCGAGCCAATTTCATGGAGTGGACCAACAGAATATGATATGATCAAAACCCGTGAGCTTGAAAAGGTTATAGATGAATTTCTATTTATAGACACACACAAACATGCATGTTGCTAGTAGGAGTAATTATTTTGTTGAGGATTATTCAAAATAGGTAATGCATGTATGCGTTTGCAGTTTTTAGCAGATGTTGGATTGTACGAGAGCCAGGAGGAAGCCATCAGTAGGGAGGAAGTGCTTGGTAGACTTGACCAGGTTCGCTGGTTTAATCAACGTCAATTTTTGTAGTTTTGACAAGTTTGTGGATTATGATGTATACTGCTGCTGTGGTCGTTGGGTAATTGAGCAGATTGTAAAGACATGGGTGAAAAATGTAAGCCGTGCCAAGGGTTTAAATGAGCAGTTGGTGCAAGAAGCAAATGCAAAGATATTTACCTTTGGCTCATATCGGCTTGGGGTATGCAGCTTTTTCTTTTTTTTTCTCCTAACTTCTTTCCCGCTTCCTGAAATCTGCCGCTGTGCAAACACACACAAGAATGAAAAACAAAAATAAAAGAAGAAAATTATATCATTTTTGGGGGTTTTATGCTTAATGGTTGACAAAAACTTAATCATACACTGAAAGTTCTAACCTTCAAAGGGTGGTTGTGTCATGCTATGGGTTCCAGTGCAGTATCATTTGGAGCTTTTATTTAGGGTTTAGCTGCAATTGTTTGTAGATGGTTCGCAGATCGTCATGATAGTGCCTTACTAAATGTTGATGAAATGACTAATAAGCTCAACGTACTTTTGATACTTGGTACTGGGACAATCTACTTGATGGTCACATGTCAAATTCTTTTACCTAGGGATAGAATTGGAGGCTAGCTGCTTCATGCGCTAAGATCTTCCTTAATGGAGATGTACTTGTACCATCACTCATAAAGAAACATGGCCCTTTTTTAATTTTCTATGAGATTTTATTGTTAATATCAATGACTTTTGCTGATTTATTTGCAAGGTGCTTTGTCTGGATTAATTAAAGTTAACATAGTCCAGTATAATTTGATTTGACAATCTCCCTTTATAGTGCATATGAACCTTCAAATTCAGAGCATACTTTAGATGAAGAATTAACCTTCTATATTTTATCTGGTTTTGGTTTAACAACTGTTGGGAGTTATATAGGCTTTTTGTGTTTGCTGTTTGACAGTGTTTGTAATGTTGAGGATCATTTGCACTGTTGTCTATCTGTAATATACGTACATTTTTCCCTTCTGCTTTTTCTGAATGCTGCTTATTTGTATTAGGTACATGGTCCTGGGGCGGATATAGATACACTCTGCGTGGGACCCAGACACGCAACAAGAGATGTAGGATCAATTCTACCCTATTGTGGTGCAGATATCTTTTTTGGTTCAAACTTGTTTTATTGAATTGTTATAAAACTTTTGTCACAAATGCAGGACGATTTTTTTGGTGAGCTACAGAGAATGCTGTCAGAAATGCCTGAAGTTTCAGAGCTGCATCCTGTACCTGACGCTCATGTCCCTGTGTTGAAATTCAAATTTAGTGGAATTTCAATAGACCTCCTTTATGCAAAATTGTCTCTATGGGTTATTCCAGAAGTAAGTGCCTGTCTTAGACCTTTCTAACTTCATGAATTCACAATAAGCAGTCAATACTAAATAACTGTTGAGCTCTTCAAACTTCTAATTGGAGATTTATTGGGGTATATTCTCGGTAATTATTAAATTAAAGTTCTTTACCAAGTAGAATGGCTAATATTGGTGTATTAGGTTTCTTTGGTTCAATTTTCGTGGTCATATAATAGGCGTCTCAGTGCATGTTATTTGTCTACCTTTTGTAGTCTGCTGCCTATCGCGGATAGTGCGTCTTCATTTTCTTTGAGCTAATATGTTGAAGAGATAAAGATTAGATTTTCATTTCCAAGCTGGTGGTTTGATTATCTTCATGGTGCCTAGAAAATTTTCCTTGATGTTAATAAGTATTTTTTTTTAATTCAGTTATATATTTTTACACTGTCAAGTACTCAATAAGCAGTCTGATGTTTTCCTTTTTTCATAACTCTTCTGCTACAGGATCTTGATATCTCACAAGAGTCAATACTGCAGAATGCTGACGAGCAGACTGTACGCAGTCTGAATGGTTGTAGAGTTACTGATCAGATTTTACGATTAGTGCCAAATATTCGGGTCTTAACCATTTGTAATGCATTATTGTTTATATCAGAATCTCCATGTTTAAGTATAGTTCTAATCAAATAATTTTGTGCTGATGCAGAACTTCCGCACAACATTGAGATGCATGAGGTATTGGGCCAAGCGTCGCGGTGTTTATTCAAATGTATGGGCTAGTGTTCTAGAGATGCCAAGTTTGCAGTATTCACATGCTTCTTATTACATATTTTATGTAGAGCATTAAACTTTTCTTATGGTCAGGTTGCAGGTTTCTTAGGTGGTATAAATTGGGCCTTGCTTGTTGCTCGCATATGCCAGCTTTATCCTAATGCATTGCCAAACATGTTAGTCTCACGGTTCTTCAGGGTCTACACACAGTGGCGCTGGCCTAATCCAGTTATGCTCTGCGAAATTGAAGATGGATCACTTGGACTACCAGTTTGGGATCCTAGAAGAAATCCAAAGGACAGGTTCCACTTGATGCCCATAATAACTCCTGCTTATCCCTGCATGAACTCTAGCTATAATGTATCATCAAGCACTCTGCGGATTATGACAAACGAGTTTCAAAGGGGAAATGAAATATGTGAGGTACAGTTCTTCTTGTGGATGTTCTAGTTTGTCTTGTCTTTATGTTTTTTATTTCTCAGCCCCCCTAGCCCCTCCCCCTCAATATCTGCATTCCTGTGGCAGACTCAATTTGACATGTTTGTTATCTTGTGGTGTCGGGCAATGGTCCTACTTTCAAATTGTACTCAAGTCCTTATTTCCCTCTTTCGCTCCTCCTTTTTCTTTTTTTTCTTTTTGGGTTTTTTGTTTGGTTTTTTTTTTTGTTTTTGCCCCGGGGGGGGGGGGGGGGGTGGTGTTTCCGGGATTTGGATATTTGTGGATTTTGGTTGTGTTTAGGCGTTTTCATTAGGGCTCATTGCCAATTCATAAGATCTCTTTTAGTCCATTGGATACTTTGATAAAATAATTAACTTTATTGCTTTTGAGACTTTTGAGGTGATGACTGCTTCTTCATATTTTTCATATTTCCTGTCTCTCTTAGTACAGTATTCTTGGATCTAAGTCTCATTGCATCTGTTACTCTGTCCTGCATAATGTAATTATTATGTATGCTATTTGATTTATAGACAAATATATTTCTGTGGTGAGCTTTGGCAGCTATTGAAGCCTTGATCCAGTTCTGTTTGCATGTTTTTCTTGGTTTTGGTTATGAATTCAGTCAATTTTGTGAGAGGGACCATCTAAAAGAACTGAAAATTATTCTAAAACTCCTGTGGCTATATATTTGTTACTCACTCGTGCTGCCCTTCTGCTCTATGTAATTTGCTCTTTCCTTCAGGCCATGGATGCAAACAAATGCAACTGGGATAAACTTTTTGAGCTTTATCCTTTCTTTGAGGCGTATAAGAATTATCTGCAGATAGATGTTACTGCCGCAAATGCTGCTGACTTGATGAATTGGAAGGGCTGGGTTGAATCCCGCTTGCGGCAACTTACATTAAAGGTCATTTCTATTAGTCTTACTGCTTATATGTCTTACTTTATATGCACATATACAGATTTATTGCTTGTCCCTGACACGTGGGTCATTCTAACAACTAGATTGAGAGGCATACTCTGAACATGCTTCAGTGCCATCCACACCCAGGGGACTTCTCAGACAAATCAAGATCATTTTATTGTTGTTACTTTATGGGTCTCCAACGGAAACAAGGAGTGGCTGCCAATGAGGGGGAGCAGTTTGATATTAGGTTGACTGTTGAGGAATTCAAGCATGCTGTTGGCATGTATAACACGTGGAAGCCTGGAATGGAGATCCATGTATGCCATGTCAAACGTAGGAGCATACCTGCTTTTGTGTTTCCCGGTGGGGTTCGGCCTCGTCCCACCAAAGTAGCTGGAGAAGGTAGGCGTCCTTCACAAACTAAAGTATCCAGTCATACTGAAGATAGTTCTCTTCCGAAGGCATTGAATGGTGGGAGTAAAAGGAAAAGGGATGATACTGATACAGCGACCAGTTTAAATGCAAAACGTATAGCTGGTGTGGGGGAATCAGGTGAGCTAGTGCATGAGGGTAGACCATCTGGTTGCATTGGTACTTCGTACTTGGGCAATGCTAGTTTAGAAACGCCAGGAAAAATTTTTAACGAGAAGGTTGAAGATAATATGGGTAATGGATTAGAAAATCCCATTTGTCTGCCTCAGGCCTCTTCTCAAAATGGTGGAGAATTAGATGCATCTTTAAGGCTTGATCCATCTACACCTGCTGATTCCATTTCATTAAGCTCCAAAGAAGCTGAAAAACTTGCAATCGAAAAGATGATGTCTGGTCCATATGTTGCACACCAAACATTCCCTCAAGAACTTGATGAGCTTGAAGATGATCCTGAGTACAAAAATCAGGTGAAAATTACTGGTGGGAGCGTGAAAGGGAGCTCCATGGAGTCCTCAGCTACAAAAGGGTCACTTATAGTTTCTCTTACCACTAGCACAGCTGCTGGTTCTTGCTCCAGCTTGCAATCGAGTGGGAAATTAGAAGAACTTGAGGTATTGCCTATGAACGTACTGTCTTGTAGATACTGAGATTCCTTTTTTGCTTGGTTGGTTTTTATTCATTTTGATATTCTGAATGTCGACATACCATCACTGGTATCAATACTTGCAAACGGGCTTATTACTGTTTATGCTTAGAAGTTATTATTTACTTGTCACTTGTATGCAATCGAATGGATTTTTTTATTTAATGATTTGCTGTAATAGCCAAAAGATCATCTATAGATTTAGGTTGTAGTAATTGTGGATTCTACACAGCTGTTGTGTTTAATTGCAAGAAAACCTTGAGCAGAAGATGGTAGGGGAGTTATCAAATCTCAGACGCATTAAACTGAACATGTGACTGGAAAGGACGGTCCAACTTACATGCTAGAAGAGGCGGGAAATAATATTGGACTTTGTTCCTTGTTCTGATTTAAGAGCATAATGTTGCATCTTGTTCTATACTGTTTTTACGAACTTACTTTTGTTGTTTATACTGTATTGCTATTGGAGAGACTCCAAACCTGAAAGCGTCTCTCTCTTTCTTGCATTTGAGTTTCTTATATACCTTTCTTTTGTTTTTTAATCTGCTATTTGACATACTATTGATCTTTTTAACCAGAAATTTGGCCTTGTAATGTGCGGCATTCCTTTTTTTTCTCCCCTATTCTTTCCTCATTCTCAGAATGATAAAAGGCCTCTCTGACCTTCCATTGGACTTGTATGGCATCTCTATGCATGGCTGTGTCTTTCCATACATCAGCTGTTATGCATTTGGTGTTCTCATCTACTTTCCATGGATAAATTGAGGCGTGGGTTGAAAGATTTGTTTACTTGGAGTGCCTCTGACATTATTTAGTTTCCTCTTTTTCTTTCTGGGTTCAATTTTGCGGTTACTATGAAGCCACCTGAACTTCTGCCTCCAGCATCCAGTCTGAATTCAGCTACTTCAGCACCAAAGCCTGTTCTCAGGTAACATGAGTTTAATCAGTTCTTTAAATTTGATTAATTGGACATTTTTACTGCAATGCACTAATTTCATGCGTAAGAAACATGTATTGCACTTGTGGTATAAGCAAAAACAGTTTTTGAGTGTCTTCATGAGGGAAGTTGAAAATTGGGCATCTTAGGTGGTGTTTCTTATGATTCTTGAGAGCCGTAGTTTTAGATGCTGCTACCCGTACAGGAATGTGACTATGAGAAGCATTTGAAAAGTTTGCAAGGTTTAGCTGTTGAGGTTTTTTTTTTTTTTTTTTTTTTTTTTTTTAGAGCAACAAAAAATGTATCCGGAAATTTTTATGGGGCGTAGTGTATGAACATATTTTCTTTTATTGGAATTTCATTTTATGTTGCCATTATATTGGTCCTCAAGTCTTGGCTAAATTTCAGTTGCATACTTGTGTTGATGAATTCTTGCTCCATTGGATGGATTTCTGAAAGTTTTTATGTCTCTTACACTGTTGATCCTATCCCTTGTGTCTCTCCCTGCCAATTGTTAATGTTTGCAGGTTTAACTTCACCTCCTTGGCTAAGGCTACTGGCGAAAGCACTAAGACCTAAAGATATCCCATCTCCTTGAGGAGGAGTTGTTGGTATGTTGTAAAAATGATGTGGATTTCAGCAAATCTTTTTCTCCTTTTGTAATAATAATAATTACTCTGACTTCACCTTTTTGGATTAATGATAATGAAAGATTCAAGTCGGAATTTTTTCTCCCCTTTTTTATTTTGGGTGCACTCAGCAAAGATGGAATCAGATTAACAGATGCTACTTGTAGTATTTCTCATGCTTGTCTTTTTACTAGTTTTAAATTCCAGCTATGTACGCGTCATAGAAGCCACACAAGCTATGAAAAATAACGCAACTCACAGCTGATGATTTCCATGAGAGTTAAATGCAACTATGCTTGGTCAGTGACTTGCCTTCTAAACAATCGATTGCACCGATTTCACTGCAGATTGTTTATTTAAAATAAGATGATGTGATAAATTTGTCTAAGTAAATGCCAACCACCTAAATTTTCCACATCTCTCCTCTAATTTTTCACATATCCCCTCCTTTCTCCTCCTCCAACCCACACCACCAAATTATTATCTATTCCATACATCAAACGGACTCCTTGACGTGGATCGCTTTTCACCTTTCCCGCTCAAATCAATATCTTCGAGCCCCTAACCTCACAAGCCTATCTCTTTGAATTTCCATCATTTCTCAAATTCCAAAATCACAACCCAGTTCAAATATATAAACCTTCATTGCTACTAACCAATCTCCTAGCACTTCTTGATTCGCGAGGCCCAAAGCTTGTCATTTCCTATCCTTCTAATGTCAATAGTTGCCTATCTTCATTGCTACCTAGCACTTTTTGATTCAAGAGGCCCAAATCTTGTCATTTACTATCCTTCTAATTTCGATAGTTGTCTGTGTTATTGAAGAGTGTTTTTATTTCTGTTTGCTACATATTGAAGTTTTGACTCTCAGTGTGTGTGTGTGTGTGTGATTGTATCTACATAGGATAAGACTGTGTTATCAGTTTTGCTATTTGAAGATTAATTGGTGCGGATTTGTGAGGTGTATCTTCAATTTTTTGCACGGATGACTGATGGGTTTTTGGCCTTGATACAAAGCTTTGACTTTGCTCTTCTTTTTATATAATCTTGTCTTTGACTTTTTCTTCTTCTATTCTGGTGGTTCAATGGTAGGTATTTTGGTGTAGTGATGATGGCCAGGAGGTGTAAGATCATTCATAGTTGACATAAAAAAGAACAAAAAAAAAAAGAGAGAGAGAGAGAGAGAGATAAAATTACTTAAAAGAAATGTAGGTAACACATTATTTCTGGGGTTATTGTCGTCCTTTCAATAAAAAGTTACTTGCTACATTATTAATTTAATTGGAGTAACGCGCCAACAATTCATAGTATAAGATGGTAAATTACTACAATTTTTAGAATGAGTAATGATACTCCATCCTAAATTTGATCTTAAATGCAAAATATCTTGAGCGAAAATGATCTTCTTTAACATGGGACAAAAAATATCTTGAGTTTGAATATATTTAGCTCCCTATATATTTTTAAATCAATTGTTTGTTAAATAATTGTGAAAACTTTCTTTGTAGAAATTTGGGAGTTCACATTACATGTCACCATTTCTTTTAAAATACAAAAGACTTTCACCATCATACATCTCAACCAATATCTTTAGGATTAACCACTTTTTTATTTAGTTCCAATGATCTCTATCCAAAGTATCGTGGAGCTAATTATAAATTTTCAATGACATTTTAGGTTGACATTATGATCTACAGAAAATTCTTTTTTTTTTTTTTTTGTAATGCATGTCATTTGGTTCTTGCAATTCTATGTCTTTCTAGAATTCCGGTAAAATAAAACTCTGGAATGGAAATTTCACTTTTAGCACTTACAACCCCCAATTAAAATATAATGAACTTCATAAAGAACGTTTATTACTATAATTTTTGGTCTTCCTTTTCCTATCCTCTTTTTAATGACTTTTTCACGGTCTACAAACAGATGCAGTAGGAGCTCTTCACCATTGTAAAGCTGAATTTGCACATCAATAAAATGACAGCTTGCTTGCGAAAAAAAAAAGATTTCTAAAAGGTTAGTCGCAGTTAAAAGTTTGGATAGAATAAGGGTGCGTTTGATAAAATTGAAATTTGAAATCTGAAATATGAAGTTTGAATCCATTAACTTATTGAATTGTTAAATATTAAATCTGATACATTAGAGTACATATCACACGATCAGTAAAAAGTGAATAACTTATCACTTAATTTTGAGAGCAAGTTTTGTTTAGAAATTCAGTGTCACCTAATTAATTCAGATGTTTAATTTTTTGTTATCAAACGGTTATCAAACCGGACCTAAATGTTTAACACTTCCATTACTTATAAACCTTTTGTCTTAACTAAAAAATTTGTCTTAATATTCTTGTATTATTCTTGCTTTTTTTTTTTTTTTTTGCATTTCTTAATCAATTGTATCATATGGTATAATGAACTCAATCATTAATTAACTTATTGTCTTTCCAAATCAAATATTCAAATATGATATTTAACAGTGAACTCTGATTATCGTGAGTTAAAAAAGTTCACAACGTGAAACATCAATCATCAATTATTAAGTGCCTGACGGGATAAGAAAAAACTGAGACCGAAACAGTTCGTATACTCCCACGTAAGTATGTAATATAATATATGTCGTGTCATAATCTAAAATTCCACATAGTTCGGAGTGGACAACGAACTGCTAACAACTGGGATGGAACCGCTTTTCCACTTTGAGGAGTCGACTAGTGCATTTATGACTATGCTCAGGCCGTCATAAGATGGTAAAGTGGCCTCACTTTGGCCATCGGATAAGCTATCTTTATATTTTTTCATCCAAAAATAAGAAAAAGGAGAATAGATAGATTTCTTGAGGATTCTCCAAAAGCAGAAAAGGATCATATTCATCATTACATAGACTGGTGTACCTGTTCAAATGGAGGAGAAGCAGCTGGATTATGTTCTGGTGCCTCTGGGGATGTTCATATTCCTGGTTTATCATGTTTGGCTGCTTTACACCATTATATACAATCCCAGGAAAACTGTTGTGGGACTCAATGCTGAAAGCCGTCGAAATTGGGTTTTCTCCATGATGAATGTTAGTTCCTCAACCCTCTATCCCACTTTTTCTTTCATCAGACATGTTATATGCATGTGATGTTAATTATAGTAGCAATTATCAGGGAAAAGTAGTAATATATCTTTTGGTGATAGTTAGGAGTTTTCGCGTGTTTTTCCCTTGTCTGCTGTTTATGATCGTAAATGGGGTGATAGGGATTAAAGTGGTTCGGCTGCTTTATTCTAGTAGAAATTATGCAAATAGGCACATATGCTTATTTTACACGCATGCTTGTGTGCTTGAAATTATGCTGGATGATTGTAATTCGTACTAAAAATTCTTATACTGATGGGTCCTGTCATGGATGGGATGTTATTTCAAGATTTGCACTGATCACGTTTAGGTATGATCTCTTTCGTCTATTATTGATGTCAGCTTAAGTTTCTAATTTCCTTTGATTTCCCCTCTTCTGAATTGTCCTAATTAGTTACTGTTCTACCTTTACTTTGATCATGTTGCCCATGATTTTTCCTTTCTTAGTGAGTTAAATGGGATGGAGGATAATTTATTTGAGCATATAGATCAAGGGCAGGTGAAGGGGAAGGGAAGGGAAGCAATGAAAGCAAGTATTTGAAAGTGGTGGTGGCCGCCAGGAGAAGCAAATGCTCCTATTGGTTCATAATGGAGTTGAAAAACAGAACAAAGAAATTTACTCCTGTTGCTTTTTGTCAAAAAATAGTCTTTGCTCCTATAAAATGAGCTTGGATTAAACTATTTTCATCTTATGTTATTCAGGAAAAACATTTGTTTCAAATCTTTCGTTGATACATTGGTCAATACTTCATTCATTAACATCTTTAACCAAATTCTGTCTTCTTAACCTTATTGAAAAATCAATCGCAAGAAAGATTGATGATTATCATCAAAGGGGTTGATTACGGGCTAGAGTTTCTGCATACTCTTATTGGGTTCTTCCAAGTCAAATTATGATGCAACATAGCTGCTACATTGTCAACAAAAAGCAGTCATAACCTACATAAAATTCAGCAGGCTGAACTCCTATTCAACATGTTTACAACTGTTCTGGATCCCAATTTATAGGCTTGACATAATATTCATTTACGAGTAACTTCAGTAAAGTCTCGATAGGTAGTTTTCAGAGGGCGTACTTGTGCAATTTACCTCATGTTAAGGTTTCAATCTTAAAGCGGTATATAATCCTTTTGTTTGGTTGAAATTTCACATAAGAAGCACACCCCACTTTTTTTTATATATCCTTCCATCCCTCCCCACACCCTTCCTACCGCCAGGACATCCCGCTCTTGCAAGTGCACCACCCACCCAGGAAAAAGTCCATTATAAGGATAGCTTTTACCCTTATGTTAGGTAGTCCATTACTGAAAGATTGTGTTCCACATATTTATGACACATTCCCCTCTTCATTGTCTCTAATCTTTAATTATGTTTCCCAGCTTGTCAAAATGGATAACAAGTGATGAGAATAGTAGGTCGTCTTTAGTTTGGCATTATTTATCAGAATTGATTCATGTAAACTGTTTGCAGGATCCACTTAAGAATGGTGTTTTGGCAGTGCAAACTTTACGCAACAACATAATGGCATCAACTCTATTGGCAACAACAGCTATTACTCTTAGCTCTCTGATAAGTGTCTTTGTAAGCAATGCCTCAAATTCTTCGTCTTCAAAGTTAGTTTATGGAAATAAGACTTCATTTTTGTCTTCTGTCAAATTCTTTTCTATCTTGCTCTGTTTTCTTGTTGGCTTTCTTTGCAATGTGCAGTGTATTAGATACTATGCACATGTTAGCTTCTTAGCTACTGTGCCTACCTTCAAGGACAGAAACGACTGTATTGAGTATGTTGCAAGAAATTTGAACAGAGGAAGCTTCTTCTGGTCACTTGGATTAAGAGCATTTTATATGTCATTCCCTCTTTTCCTTTGGATTTTTGGACCTATTCCCATGTTTGTCTGTTGCTGTATGATGATATTTCTTCTTTACTTCTTGGACACAACTACAAGCTTTACGAGAGATCTCCACTGTAAATCGATCAAAGAGGAAGCAATAGGCAATGATGTGGAATCAATTCATCATTCATTGTAGTGGTTGAGAAGTAAAAGACCCCTAGTTGGTCATGAGGTTTTTGGAGCATAGCCAATCAAAAAATGTCTTGTATCTGTACTAGAACCTTTAGTTTCAGTGTAATATTTTCCACAGTGAACCACCAAGGTGCTATGTAAATAGTTCTTATCAATTGATCTCTTGGTCAACAAGATGCTATTCAAATTCCGCATGGTTTTCATATGCTTCAATTGAACTTTGGCTATTTATAAAATTGTTATCATCCTCATGAGGAGAATTATTTTGGAGACTTTGAGTATAGCAGGTACGTATTTTCAGAGTGAGCTTGGTGAATTCCATGGAATACACTCATTTTTCACTCACCATGCATTATAGACAAATGCACATGTATTTTCCAGTTAGTATCATGCATAAAATTAGGCTCCAAAAGATGGTTTATTCTTGTTTTCCTTGGTTGACAATGCTTCTGATTGATGATGTGCTGACTGTTATTATTATTATTTTTTAATATTGTGAGATTTTCTTCCTTTTTCCTTGGGTATTGACTCTAGGACGTGGAAAACTGAGGAGGATCCTGCTGTTTTTTTTGGTTGTCATCCTCTAATATATTTATATTTAGGTGCTTGAAAATGCAGCATATCCTCTGAAAACTAGACATTCTACCAGGAACTGAGAGCGAGATACAAATTAAATTGGTTTTGGATAACAATGTCTGAGTTAAGAGTCAAGACTATGAAACATGGTATCAGGAGGAAAGTTTAGTAGCATCTTTGCTAATTCATGTTCTGTATTCACTGGAGAGAGTTTCATTTCCTTATAGAACCAGAAGGAAAGTTTCCGAACTTACTGTGGGTGATTTATACTGTCTGGTGCTATAGTACAATAGAAACACCATGCTTCTTGCTTTCTGATGCTTGAAGCTCTATATCAACCGATAGTTTTTCCTTCACTGACAGCAGCATAGAACCATAGATGAGGGTGAACATTTTATCGACTGGCTTGAACCCACCCTGGGGGTAATGAAATCCTTATGATCTGACACATGAAATTAATTCTTTCTGTTGTATTGTGAACGTTTACAGCTGTAAAGACAACCTTAAGGTGTATATTGATATTGAAACGGACTGATAATGCTTTTTTCTTCTCTTTGTAAACTTTTTGCCCCAAATTTCTCGATTACTTGCTTCATATTTTTCGTTTGTACGTTACTCCAGTTGCTTAATTTGTATTACCTGGTTGAAAGCGGGCGTGGCATGAAATGTAGAGGTCTTCTACGTTGGATGTTGGGTTTTGAACCCTTTTTCCAATGTACAATAATCTTCCGAGGGTGTGTATTTGGCTCGAACGGGACAGAACTCAGAAGGGGTTGGAAACCTCTCTGACCATAATTGCTGGTACAGCATGTCTGCAGATTGTCCATGTTACAGGGGTTAACCATGTGTGCCAAATTGACTGGAACAGGCATTTGAGCCCTTGAAATGACATCCGTACAGTATGCTTTTGTTTGTGTCTTTTGCTATTTGTCGCTGTTTCTGTGCTTTTTGAGCTCAAATTCAGACCAAGTAGGATGTGGTTCTTTGATAACAGAAGAAAGACAATTAGTCTCGCTACGTCACAATATTTGAACGCATACCGAAATATCCCATGCTTTACCAACTGTGTTTCTGCCTTGTATTTATGGGTATGTTGGATATGTGGAGGCCTACAAAGGGTCTTGTTTCTTTGTTGAAAGCGATGGAAACAACAAATTTCTTGATTTTTGGTGCAAGAGAAGCCAATAATTAATGCCCCACTTGATTTTGACAAAGGATCTGGCCCATCTAAATATGCAGAGACCAAAAAGAAATGGACCACTTTTGCATTTGTTGCTGCTATTCATCTTTGGCCTACATTTGCCGTACAAGATGATCTGTCTAGCATTCCATCTTTGTGGTAAAATAGAGTACATGGTTCGATTTTTTAAAGCAAATTCAGAAAACCATTTATGGTGCCATGTACCAATGTCGCTAACATTTGCTAAACTGATGCCGGTGGTGCTGCCGATGTTGATAGCTGACAGTGCCATAATGCATGCAGTGCACTATATTGATCCATCAAACCAACCCCCTTACAATCTTTGAGTAAGTTGATAGAACTGTTACTGTACCTTTACACTGTGCTTGATGATGATCTTGTCTTCTATATTTGTCGTTACCAGAGTAACTACCAGATCTGTCTTCCAACTCCATTGTGGAACTGGAACATGTTGTGTTTTCTCATTTCTCCTGTTTATGTCCTTGTTGATCATTGATGGCATCAGCTGTCAAAGTGTCAACACCCATAATTATTACTTGCTCTTTGTCAGAATATGATCCTTTCCTTTCCTTTGGTGCTTATCTCCTACCCACACCTTTTGTCCCTGAGATAGAATGTTGGTACCGCTGCCAATGCACTGATTTTTCCTAGCAACCCAAAACTTACAGTTTAGTAATAAAATCCCACACCTGTGAATAGAAAGGTATGAAGAAATAGAATGTCCTCACCTGGATATGGAAAATGTTTGCCGTGCAAAATTTAGCAGCTTCTTCAACAACTTAGCTGCACGGTTGGAACAAGTTTTCTAGGATCATCCACAAGGCACTGTGTGTTTACAAATGCCTGCCTTCAGGTTGACTTTGGTTGATTAGTGATTGAACTACCTGACATTGGTAGGACCTTGTAACATAGTTATTGTTTGATATTGAGCTTCCTCCATAGTTTTTCTTGGCTTCTACCGACTAGAAAGCCAGTCCAGCACCAGTCACTGGGTGTTTATAAAATACCTTGATTGGATGTATGGGACCTGGTTTCATTTGCCCAAGACAAAAGCAGCAGATTCTTGCAAAATTACTGTTCGGTCTTCGATTGTTTTCAAGGCATCCTGCATAACTTTTTTGACATATATTTTAGCTTATGTTTAACTGGAAAACGCTACTGATTTTGGTTTAGGGACCCTTTAAACCGTGTAAGAAAGTTTTGGAGAAATCAGATTAAACCCATTTTTTAAGAGGTATGGTGCAAGAAAAGTCCCTACATGTATTGATGAACTAGCATCATTTTGTATAACCTGTTCTCCTACCTGTCCTAGAAATCTTGGCAGGGTGGTCTAAAATCTAATAGGGTTTTTCATAAATATCATAGAGGACAGAAACTGATGGAAAATACTCAGAGACTGAGATCAAAATCTCCATATCTACCTATAAAATTGTGATTTTACCTCTCACACTTCAATAAAGTTGCCCCCACTATACCACTAAACAAAATTTAAGTATTAGAGAATTACCCTTTGCCTCCATTGACTCCGTCAAAATCTCCAAATTTACATATAAAATTGTAGTTTTGTACCTACTACTATTCAACAAAACCTAAGCATTAAAGAATTACCCCAACCAAAATCTGCATATATGCGTATAAAATTATAGGTTTGCCTCCATACTTGAATGAAATCACCCTCACTACTCTTTAACAAAATCTAAAGTAGTAATACACACTTTGTTTATATGTCTTTATGTCCAAATAATTTGACAACACTTAAAATAAATTATACCACCACCTTGTCTAAACAAAGAAATAGATTCCATTTGCATTTATTTTTCTTCTTTATCTATTCTAATGCGCTCCCGGTGCAAACCCATTTAAAAAAACTTTTTCACTACACATTAGAACTGACAATTGCTCATTTTTTATTTCATCTAAACAAAAAATCTAGATTAAATTTATTAGGGTTGTGAGAGGAGAAGTGGAAGAATTCTTTATTAGAAATTTGATATCTGCTTTATCAGTAAATTGGCGTATATTATAATTAGTAGATTGTTAGTTAAACATATTTTTTCATATCACAATTAGTAAAATTTGCTATATTAACTTTGCCCCCACCGAATTTCTTCTCTAGCTTCGCCCCCCGAAAACACCCTATCTGAACTAAATTAAAATCATATATGGTCTCAATGGAACAAGAACAAGCAAGAGAACCCTAGAAGTGTCAGCTGATCTGTACAATGCGGTGTCCCCGGTGGGCCTGGTATTGAAAGTTCTGGAGTAATATAGAGCCTCCATGATTTAGTTGTCTAATTATCCACTATTCTTTGAGCAGTGATCTTCAAGTACTAAAGTTTGTATTTATCTAGCCAAAAAAATTTTTTTTGTTTGAAGAAAATAGTGGAAATTTTGCTTAGAAATGTTCTTGGGAAAGAAAGAACGATCATTTGGGTAAAATCTAACAGTAGTATTTTTCACAACTGTTATTAAATCTAAACTTTGTGCTAACGAAATTCAAAAAGTTGACGTGAAGATCTTGCTTTGGTTAACCAGCTAATGATTGGTACCGACAGTCTGTGGTCAATTTGCACGGGGAGATAAGATGATTTATTATCTTATCCATAAAGCTATAGTGTCTCATTATACTTAGTTATGCTTCATAGCAAACCAATTAAAGAAGAAAAGGACAAGAACCGACTACCTCCTCAAGACGTTGCTTCCAAAAGTAAAACAGCATTTTGGTTTGTGCTTTCAAGTATGATTTTTTTTTTTTTTTTTAAGAATGGACAAAAGTGAAAAAAAAACTCATCTAATGTGATATTAGTGGGATTTATCAGCCCTTGTCCCATGATATATCTTGGACTAAGTTCAATTTGTGCCTCCAAACTGAGGCTCTATTTTAGCTTTGCACCTTAAATTTCAATTTTAAACGCTTTATATTCTAAACTCTCAGTATTTGTATCTTTTTGAGTTCAATTGATGATGACTTTAGCAAAATCGAAGGAATAAAGGGCTCTACAAATGATTCACATTTTTCCATGACTAATAGGGATTGTGAATTGATGATATTACACTACCATCCAGTAAAGTGGTTTAGGTTCATGTCGTGTGCAAGTCCTCTATTCTGTTAGTTTGCTATGACTAACGTCGATCAATCGGATTTAAGTGAGACAAATATGAGAAGTTAGAGTACAAAGTACCCTTAAAATTGTAAGTCTAGGGATCGATGCAAAATGAGAATGAAGTACAAGTCCAAGAGTACGAAGTGGAAATGATCCTTAAATTTTTAGTATGGGATTGAAGTTTTACTTCATATATAGGAGAAGGTGGGATGATTTATCGCCTTATTAAGAAACCACCTTATTAAGAATTCTTCAATAAATACTATACAACATCTTTTGAGATTACGAATGCAACGAACTCGATCGTTTGGAATAGAAACATATTCCTTATTTTGAAACCCTTTTGCCAAACACCTCCTTTAGTCTCCACATAGTTAGATCTCATCTGATTCATGTATGATGTTCTTAACAAAAAGTTTTCTTTTCGTTTCCGTTTTTTTTTTTCTTTTTTAGGGGTTTTCTAGATTCACATTTCATGTACTAATGTACAACTTGAAATCTCAACATCCTAAGGTATGTGTGTGTCGTGTGCATTTAGTTTTAAGTAAGGGCAGACAGAAATTGTTGGAAGTACTTGCCCCTTTTGTGCAATCAGTGAAGAAATCAAAGTTACAAAGAAGTGCGGAATTAGGTTTCTCTTAGGATTTGTTTACTTATTGATTTGTTGCTATGATGTGATATGTTATAACAAACAGATAAGAGTGGATTTAATTTTCTCCTTTCACTGTTTCTACAGAAAAGTGAAGATTTGGCATATCTTTTCTCTTCTAGACTTCTAAAAATCCTTCCTACTTGTAAAGATAACAGCCACTATGCAATTTTCCTAGAACCATCAATCGGTTTCAAATCTAACCTAGACTTTTGTAGAAGATCATTTCCTACCATACAAAAATGTGAAAAATTAAAAAAAAAAACTTAGTCTCATAATATGTAGTTAATTGGTCATATACGATAAGAAAGGGGCACATTCGAGTTCCATCTGGAGATTGGAATTGTTCAGCCAGTCTCCCCTGTCAAGGACCAAGAGGGAATTAGATGGTCAATCATGATAAAAATGAATCAGGATCATCTCATCTCATCCGATCCAAGTGGTAGGGTCCGACGTTGAATACCAATTCCACGAGCATGTCCCCCAATTTGGCCGCATCCAAGGAGAAAAATCTTGATGCACATTCTGCTTTGGTGGCTACTTGCTACAACTTTAACTTAAAGGTCTGCATTGCCATACACTTATTTGGCTAGAAAGGAACATTTTCCCTGGCTCTCACGAAATATTTTATGGTCTATACTCAATTCTGAGAATGGATATTCCTAAACAAATGTCCATTCTCAGAAGGCTAATGAGAACAGAAGAAAAGAGATAGAGGTCGAGATATCCTTCCAAAAAATACCAACTGAAAAAGGGGCTCTAATTTAGAAGAGAGAGAGAGAGAGAGAAATTGTGTTGAGCGGCCAAAATTGGATAAACCACTGTCTGTATGTGTATGATAATATTCTTGCTGATTAGATTTAGTCCGCAGGAAAATCATTCGAATAAGGATGTTTAAAATATCGGTCTGTCTAACGAATGTCTTGTAGGCACTCGTTAACATGTATTTCAGGTGTTAGATTTTTAAAAATATAAGATTTATTAGAAATAGCATATAAATATAAGGGAATTAATTAGAAAAAGTATATAAATATAAGAGAAAGTAATAATCATTAGAGTGTATGAAATGTAGGTGTATTAACGAGTGTCACAATACATCTGATAAAAAAAATCCCTTAAAATAACATGGCTAAGTCTACCTCTGTCAAACAGATATGGACTTATCTGAGTATTTATAGTAATTCTCTCGTTACACTTGGAATGGCTAAAGTTGAACTTTGTTTTCAAAATAATAAAACCAACTAGTGAGTATTTATCTTAGGATTAATCTTGCATGCACAATTTGGGCATCAAAAAGAAACATTCTTTTGATCACGCTTCTGTTTTCTTTTTTCTTTTAAATCAGTTATTTTGGGGTTTCTTTTTAGATGGTTTCTTTTTGGGATGAAGGGCATCTACTTTGTTGTTTTGCATTTTTATTTCTGACTTTGAGACTGAAGATGGAGTCTTCTACTCGCTTATATATAGGCTTAAATTGTAACTGGCTCGGAGTTTACATGTTATGGAATGTGATGTAATATTCTTCAAGAATGAGAAAACATCCAACAAATTTCACTAAGAAAGGCACGAAGATGACAGCTAAAATGTCTTCTTCAGCTCCTCAATCTTTGATTAAGAAAACATTAGATGAGTTGGTACAAAATGCAAGCATCAGAATGTCAAGATTTACTACCTAAAAAGATAGGGAGGAAAAATAGGAAAAAAAAAAAGATAGGTAGGAAAAAAAAAGGGCAAATTGGAAATCCAAAACAAAAAGGGAAAAGAAAAAGAAGATGAGCTCGTGGAAAGACATTTACTACCTGACAGGCGTCAGGCAGGTGGTAGTAAGTAATATGACAGCTGTCGTTTCCCAGAGGGCTCACATTGCTGGTCCGTCTCCGCCATTTCCAAATCTAGCAAGCATTGACCCCACCTTCCTCCAATCATTAGAATCTTTACCTTCTTGGCAAAATTCGCCCTCATACAGCTCAGAAAGGATCATTCTATTTTCATAAATTTTACAACTTCTTCTGCGACTTCATTTGAGCCGTTTTACCATTTCTATTTTCACCACCCTAGAGATTAGAGAATACTGCAATTTATCCACCCACTCATTATCCCTAGACTCTAGTTCCAATTCATGCAAGTACTAGCAATCCCTTTGTTAGAGATGAAGTCACCAAAACAACTTGGAAGTGCAATGTCCCAATGTGATTAATTAGTACTAATAACTACCATTAGAGAATGAGACCTCATTAAGCCTAGTGCAAAAATGTGTAAGGTAGATGGGAGAAAGAGTACAGTGCTTTCGAAAGCACTTATCTTGTTCTGATTTACTTTCTTTTCGAATGATTAATGTCTATTTTTTTTTCAAACGTAATTTTGTTCAGATTTAAATTGTTTATTTGTCAAATCAAATTTGAACTAATATTTTATCGAACTTGAATATTATGAAATATACAACGCTGTTCAAATTTGATTTGATTAATCAACAAATCAAATTCGAACGAGTTCTTATTACAATGAGTTCGACTTGACTAATTAATGAATCAACTTCGAACAAACTCTTATTACGATGAGTTTAATTCGAGTGAGTATCCAACAGTTTAGTTCATGTTTCGGTCCAGCTAGTAAAATGACATCCTCCCTTTCCACCGAGGGCTGGTCCAGCATTTCCAAATCTAGCAAGCATCGATCCCACCTTCCTCCAATGATTAGAATCTTTACCTTCCGGGCAAAATCCGCCTATTTCAACTCAGAAAGAGAAAGCATCATTCTGGTTTCTAAATTTTACTACCACTACTGCTTCATTGAGACATTTTACCATTTCTATTTTCGCCCTGGAGATTATAATTTATCCACCCCCCTTATTAGCCCTAGACCCTAGTTCCAATTCAGGCAAGTACTAGCAATCCCAAAGTTAAAGATAAAGCCACCAAAAAACAACTTGGAAATGCAGTGTCCCAATATGATGGGTACCAGTCGGGGGCGGAGCTACACTCTCTTAAGAGGTTGCAATTGCACCCCCTCAAATTTTTGAAAATTATAAAATGGCCTATAAAAAATTTTAGCTTTTTAGTGTTGCTTCACTTTTGCCCCTCTTGAATTTTTAAAATATTCCATCTAGCCCTATCATTGCCCCTCAAAAGTGTTGAAATTTTCTATAGTTGCTCTAATTATTCTTAAAATCAAAGCTTCAAATAAAATACCATGATATTTTTGTTCTTTTCTAATAAATCTTTTTTACTTAAAATTGAACTTCACTTATATGCCCAACCATACGAATTGAATTACATGCAAATTCGATATTTATTTAATATTTTAATTGTGAAGATTATCTGCCTATCCTATCTATTTTAGAATGTACATCTTATAATTTTGTTCGTACTATTAACTATGATTTTATACCATTAGATGACTAGAAAACTCCTGCACATAGTAAATAATAAGCTATATAGACAATGCTTTTTAATTTTGTTGTTGTAATACTGAATAAATTGGTTCGTGCCGATTAAATTTTTAATAAACACTAAGTTGTACCAAAAGCTTACAAATCACTTCAACCTAAAATTATTTCACCCTCTCAATAAAGATCCTAACTCTGCCATTGTACCAATAACCAATATTAGAGAATGAGACCTAATTAAGCTTCGTGCAAAAATGTAAGGCAGACAAGAGAAAGAGTATAGTAATTTAGGCACGTAACTTAATTTGATTTACTTTCTTTTCAAATGAATAATATCTTTTTTCTTTAAACATAAGTGGGAGGTATCGAACTTGGGATCTTTCACCCATGCCTTCTCGCCCCAAATCATCCAACTCACCCCTCTCCCCGCAAAATGAATAATGTCTTAAATGTAGAGCAAGCCAGCAAGGTCTGTACATACATTTTTTCAGGTTCCAAACGAGAATTGCAATTCCTTATACCATAAGAGTTGATAATAGTCTCTTATACTCTAGATGCTAGTAAACAATCTCAAAAATAGAATTATCAAAGACGAAGGCATAACAAATACTAAAAGGTTTTTTGATAAACGACAAAATTTCATTACAATAAATCTATATTAATATCAAAGAACAATTAAACATGCAACAAGTGTAAATAGATCTGTAATCTACCACAAATCTGAAAAATCAACAAGGATACACTATAGAAATCCAAGATATCTTTCAAGATCAAATGATTCACTGGATCCCTAACAATAAAAGCTTATTAATTTTATGTGATTGCCAAGTTACACTTGATCACATGCACATTTAATCTTTGCCTCCTACTTTAAAGCTTCTATTGTCATCAGACGATGACACATATCCTTGGTCCAGCCAAAGGCATCAATGAAGCTTCTCTCATCAAAGTGCATTTGTGGTTGTGTGAATTAATGAATCAATTGAGTGATGCTAGCATTCAAGTATATCCAATTATTATTTTTTGTGATTTTTTTGAGATAATTTTTAGAAGAAATATGATTTATAAGTATTGGCTCTATGTCATAATATGCTTTTTTGACAGCTTTTATACCAAAAAAAGAAAAAAAAAAAAGAAGTTACTGCTAAAAAAAAATGCTTACTGGATTTTAGGAGCTAAGCCTGATATAGGAGTTGTTTGCAAAGCGTAAAAAAGAAAAAAAAAAAAGGAAAAAGAGTTAATTTCCATCTATGAAGAAGGAACATCTAGGGCACTTTATGAAGGAAAAATTTTTTTTAAAAAAAACACGGTGTGCAGAATTATATTCCACATAGGTCCACATCCTAAACAAGGGATTCTTTTTTTTTTTGGAAGGTTTTTAATCTGAAATCCCGGATCAACCTTTTTTTTCTCTTTTGTTGTGTTCTAATCCTAAAAATGGAAAGAAAGGTAAGTAGTTCATTTGCAATCAGATACAGAAAGTAGTACTTAAGTCACATTAGTTCCTATCTGGAATGACTTCATAACATCTAGATGATTTCAAGGAACGTAATTACATTTAAGTTCAAGAAGGAAGATAATTTTTGCTATATCAAAGAACTTAATTGTATAATGCACCCTGTATCTCATGTAAACATTCTTCAACAAAGGTTCCCTTCATGATTCCTCTCATGTTTACATCATAGTTACCATACATCTCTGGTATTCATTGCTAACAACAACAAAACATCTCAGATTCGCCTATGTTAAAGATAATATATATATATATATATATATTTTTTCAAATAGGGGTGTCCCAGCCTTTATTTGATCAGACTAATCCCCTAAGACTAGTAGAGCCCCGCCCAAGGATGCCTATGTTAAAGATATTTGATATTTGAGAATTTGACATTGCTAACATATCCTATTTTGTGATTTTCTGATTCTGCTCTTAATTACATGCCCGGAGAAGATTTTCATAAACTATTGCACTATAAAATCACATTTCTAACTAGCTTAACATTGAAATCACAAGCCAAACTTCAAGACAGAATTACAAGATGTTGCCTTTTCATACATACTAAGTCCCCAGTTTGCTGGCTAAAATCACATGCTAATTGAATATGAGGTGAATACATCTATCTTTACATGTGTTATCTGAACGATCATTAAGCTCTCAAATCCAATGAATCATACTAGCTAAGAATAAATCCATAATAGTGGTTTTTCAATATCTAGTCTAGTTAAAGCTCAAGGACTTTCTCATTGTTATGAAATAGATAATCATAGTTGATTTTCTGATTCAGAAGGAACTAAGATCGTGATACCTATGACTACCATAAAACATCCTTGCCTAAATTTTCCAGCCCTATTAACTAACATAAGCATTACATTTCTTTTGTATTTTTTAAAGATGAATTGTATGCATTATAGTCTTCCTTCCATTTGGCAACAATTAAGCTTTAAGAGTAACATGGCCCCAATTATGCTATCATTTCTTAGAAATAGAGTGATTTCAAAATATATTCCTAGTTGGTCCTCCTATATTACGGACCACATGTGGCAAGTGGTACTGACTTTTGTCAGAATCACTTCAGTTAAGATATCTACCATGTCATCAATGGGTTTGAACCAAAACAGCAGAGAAAAAGCTCCTCAGATACAGAAAAAATAATGAACAAGAAATTAATTCCTTCAAATGGAAATGACCTTAGTAGTGGAGACAAACTCTCTTCCTGTCCATATCCAGCTTCCAGCCTGTTGAATTCGCAGCTGGTTTCTACTTGTCCTTGCCAAAAAAATGCTCCTGTAATTGGTAGCCAATTTGGACAAATATGTCTTAAGTGAATGAAGAAATTATCAAGATGAAAATAGAATATGTTGATAGCCCATATCAAGAACTTCGTTATGTTAAAATTTACTGCTCTCTCGATCAGGAAGTGAGGGAAAAAAAATACTAACTCACAAAGGAAATATATTAACTATGGCCATAAGAGATGTGCTCATCAGAAATTATAACCTGCTTCTTGATTACAAATATTCCGGGCATGTTACCGCTCCAGCTCGGTCAAATTTCACGAAACCCATATGATTTTGGTAACTAGTAATGCAAAATCATAAAGATGAATCAAATAAGCATGAGAATACGTGTTGGCAAAGAGGCAAAGCCACACTAAGCGAGAATTTTAAAGGGATTTCTTGATTAGCCATAGAGAAACCAATCAGAAATTGCTAAGTCAACATTAAAATAAAATTAAGTCCATTTGTTCCCCGAGGAAGGGATAAAAGAAAAATCAAATTCCCCAATGAAATCATGACAACACAGCAGAGGAAATGTATCCATTGATCTAGCACTTTCCAAGACATGGGAATACAAGGAAGCCCAGATTCATTTACCTCCAGATCTTGTTCAGATATCATGACTCAAAAACAGCATAAGATAACAACACAGAGGCACAAACTGTGACATTAGACTGCCGTAGCATGCAATAATCCAATCAATGAATCCCTTTTATCCCTCATCCCAGCTCGAAAAGGAAAAACAAGAAAGCAAAGCACAAAATTGTAAAGTATATGAAGAAAAGATAGAAATTCTCAAGTCTATGACCAAGTGGGGGGAAATTCAACTAAAAAATCTGGGCAAGAATATAATTGTCTACTGGTAGTCTACTGCTAACTAGCTAGATAGCTAGTTGAGAAGGATAGAAAGACGAAAAGCCGTAGAGGAAAAAACTAAAAAAATGGGGAGAGTGAGCGGCTGAAAATGATGACAGAAGCATAGAGAGCACAAAGGAGTGAGATGCAGCAAGACTCCATGCATTTCATCATCTGTGCTCTCTATCTTCTGTCAACAAAATCACCTTTACCTTCTTCTCCCATCCTTATAAATATATATATATATATACATATATATATATTCCTTTTTAAATTCCTTTAATAACTCTTTGCACCAACAGCAGAAAAAAAAAAAGTTGCAGCTGCTAGCAGCAGCAACAGCAGAAGTTGCAGTAGGAAAAGCAAGGAAGGAAGTAGTTGCAGTAGCAGTACCGTTTGTTCTAGAGAGGACTAGTAATGAGAAAGAGCCGGATGAACAGAGATTGAGAGAGAAAGAAAGGGAAAGAGAAAGGAAGAGTTTGTTTGGTTTGGAGTGACCTAGCCAGGCTATATCAGGGGCCTCTTTGCGCCTCTATAAATAGGAAAGAAAGTAAAAGGAGGGGCAGAATACCCCTGGTATTAAGGGTACCACAGTACCTGTCTCATATGTACTACCACTTATCTTTCTTCTTGTAACCGTTCTTGCTTTCACGAGGTGAATGAAGGAAAGGACATTAGTACACTTCCCACAGTAACTTCTTTTACTCTAACAACCCTAGATTATACTTCTTAGTCCTTTCTTTCTTATTCACCTTGCATGTTTTGCGTATCCAAATTTACTATTTTGGAATTAGAAATTACAGATTGTTACCATCCAATCATCATCAGATGATTGTGCTCTTTGATTATGATATTTTTACTGTACAATGTACGAACTAGGAATTATCTGTCAAACTAACAGACTTTTACCTTTTCAACCTGTTTAATAGTACTCTTCTTATCCCCAATTAAAAAACAATATATACAAATCAATGGCTCCCTTTGTTCATAGAAGTTTATAGCCAAAAAAGAATTTTTTTTTCTACTATTCTCTAAATAAGTTTTGAATCATCGTTTTGTCTTACATACATCATGTCATAAAAATATTATAATAAATGATTAAATTTTTATAAAAATAATCTTCAGCCCCATCTTTCCAATTTTGATGTGGAGGTTATTTGTACCTGATTAATTAGGCTCTGTTCTCCTTACAAAAATGCATTCCAATTTTACATAGAGGTTACATGCTCGGTATATGATTTTTCTATGTCTTCATGCGCCAAGAATTGGCCTATTCATAGGGTTTGTTTGTATACATTATTATTTGGGAAAAAAATTTATTAGATCATAAATATATTTTTTCAATCATTTTTTAACTTTAGATTTTAGAACCTAAAACTTTTCAAATAATCTTCTATCTAAACACATGCAGAGTTAACCCTTTTGAATATCGATAACATGTTTCTTGTCATCAAATAAAACGAAAAAGACTTACTATTCAGCACTCGTCATGTAAGTGGTAAATTACACTCCATCTTTGTGGGTGGTTGCGGCTAGTTTCTGATTCTCATCATCCAAAAGTTGAATAACTTTGAAGTCACAAGGAAATATAGCTTCATATGGACGTTGAACAATTCATTAGTACATTGCATAGCCTGCTGTCCAAATCCACAAATCCTGCAGCAGCTTTAGTTGATATGTACTAGACGGTAGGATTTCTTGCAATCTTTCATGACTTTGTCTTTAGAATACACAGCGAGTAGTCACTCACATTTGGTGTTAGTTAAAGCATGAAATTCATGCCATATCCAAGGATACAGTAAGTTGTTATGCAGAAATCCTTCACATGAGTCATAATCAAATTATAATTTATTTTAGGAAGAGAGTAATACATGATTTCTCAGTCATCCTCTGTGTACGTTTTAGATGAGATTGGTGATTCTTAACTAGTATTTTGAAAGGCGTATTTGGGATTAGCCCCGGGGCAAGGCGCTCCCGAATTGATCCTAAGCGGTCCAATGGGAAATTAGTGTCATGGGGCAGGCGAGTTTTTTCTTTAAGGCGTAAAAAAACGTATGCATTTAAAATACCAACACTTTTTCCCCTTTTTTAAACTCCAGAAGAACATCCAACTTGGATTTTCTCGTCCTTTGTTTAAGGAAGTTGAGACCCTCAATCTGAACTTGCAATTTTTGAAAACCTTTCTTATGTAAGCCTACAAATTTAAGTTGATGAACACAAATGTTAGTTTAGAATTTAATGATGCAAAGGAGGTGAAACTTTAGACTTTATGCCTCACATTGAGGATACTCTAAAGAAATAGGGGAAAGATATTCACTTTGATAATTAAAACTCACAAATATTATTTACTAGTGCTCTGGAAAAGAGTTTTCGCAACTGTGATAATTGGTTTGCTGGATGACATCAAACCTTTTATGCAATTAATCATTGAAATTTACAGTAGTTTGTTGGGTTTCTACTCATGGCATGACATTAGTCATATAAGCATGTTTTATTTTAGTCACACAAACAAGTTTTACTTTTCTTATGAAGACATGAGGTTACAATTTTTCTTTATTTTTTCGAATCCTTTTTTTGGTATTTTTAATATTATATACACACTCGTGCACACACACACACATATATACACATATATAATATTTTTGTATTTTTAAAATATTTAAAATATAAATAAAATTTATGGGACTTACGCTCCACGCTCTAAGGCTTTTGCCCCGTTTGGACAGATACGGAATGCCGTGTACAATACCTTCACTTTTTAAAACACTGCTCTTAACTTAAGGAAAGGATCTATTTGTTGTTCTTTCACTGGCACCAATTTTTTACCTTCTTTTCTATAGTATACCACCAAAGCACCCTTTTATTGTGCTTTGGTCAATATGTTGTCCTTCATCATGAATACATCTGTTAAAAAATTCCTTATTGATTCCACTTTGACGTTCTGTTGTTCAATGCTACCAGAATAACATGCATACATCCAATTTTTCTTTTTCTTTTTAAATTTTTTGTCTCTTGAAGAGATCAATTTAATTTCTCAAAGCTAGTAGTTCTTATTCTAATTTTCTAAGAGCTTAAATTTATGTTTTCATTTTGGAGATTTATAATAGATTTTTAAATTGGATACATTTGAATAGACGAAGAGTTCATTTTTGATACAACTGTCTAGCAACTCTACTATCCAAGTTATATCCTTATTAACTCAATTAAGACGTATATGGCTGGATATAAATTGAGATGCTGGTATGTTTTGTATGCCATAAATAAAATGGGTAAAATTGCTGTTGTCTCATTCATTTGGGCATATGCTAATGTTATTATGCTCCTTACAATTATAAATGACGGATTAAATCATATTTCTGTTAACAGCGGTACGTGTTGGTCCACAAAAAAAAAACTAAAGCTTTATTTACCAAAGAAAACATGAACAGTTTACGTGTATGTACAGCATATTGTCATACTAGGAGGGAGTGCCCACGTATCGCATAGGTGTTTGGTGTCTATGGTTAAAGAGGATTTTTTATTGAACAAATAATAGTATATCCTGAAAAGAAATAATCATCAAATATGACAAGATTAATAATAGTATATTCTAATTGCAGCACACACTTGTACACTTTGTTTTATCAATGCTTTTACAATTTTACCATTCCTAAAAGACCCCTACAGATGTCAATTGAAAATCGTCCAAGAGCAGACATAAGTTGGTTCACAAAGAAATATCCTCCAATGGCTAGTTATAACAATGTGTTAATTGCACAATGTGTTAATATGTTTTTGTGTTAATTGCACAACAAAAGGTACACTTCAATTAAATGTGTCTATAACATTATTTCAATAATTACACCAACATATAAGTTTATATGAGTTGTACTTGATGCAAAAACGGTTGCAAAATAATTTCATATTCCAGAAATATTCAAATGTCTTCATAAATCAAAACTTTAAATGTACCAAAAATAAAGACATTTCGATAAATATATCTAAACACATACTGCTCTCGATTGTACCAAAAGTTTTAAAAAAACTAAACAACATTTTACATTTCTAAAATGCCCCTATCCATGTGATTGAAATTCAAACCTCACTTTGACCACAACTTATTCTTGTATAGTATAAGGATAACGATACAGTCTAGTTTTTTTTTTTTTTGTATTTACCAAAGAAAACATGAACAGTTTACGTGTATGTACAGCGTATTGTCATATACAGTGTAGTTTTCTTGTATATCGAGCCTTCACACATATCCTTCAAGGTTTAAAACAATATTGTATAAATACTATTTTAGAAATAGAAATTAAATAGCTCTATGTTCTGATATTAAAAAACAAAAAAAAAACTCATATTTGGAAGATGCAGTGAATATCATGTCGGTCCGGGTCCTTCTAACTACCATATGGGGTCCGTGTCCAACTTTGTGAGGAGTAGTACAGTAAAATTGCTCGAAGTTTGCAATGATCATTTATGGAAACATATCTTTCGATTATGGAAGCAAAAGGAACTCCCTTCTGTCGGCATATTTTTCAAATTCTTGTGGATACTGTGAAAGGGATCATGTCTTCAAAATTGAAGGGTCAAACTAAGGAAAGAATATAGATTATTGTGATTTCGTTTAGAAGCAAGGTCCTTGTAATTACGGCGAAACATGTAGAAGATCAATTTATGTGCCCTTAAGCTACAGTAAACCAATTGAAATCAAGAAATTTCAGAAGCTATTTTTTTAATAAAACAAATGAAAGTATTCTGATTTCATGGTTTGATTTTTAACACGAGTAGAACCTTATGCAATCAAGACTATCTGGACATGTTCTCATTACACTTAATCCCCGTAAGATATATCATTATTATCACTTTAACCCCTTAACCTTTATTTTGTATCACTTAGATTCTAGTGAGACAAAACTATCATTCTATGATTATGATTTACATTTTACTATTTCTTTAGTCATTTGTCTTTTTTTTTTTGAACTTCCCTTTTTTACCTTTTTTTTTCTCTTGCTTCTTCTTTTCTCTGTCTTTTCCCAGCCAAAGGTTTATCTCCAAATTAAGAGCTGGACAATATAAATTTTTTTCTTTGGGAAATCAAAATAATAGACAAGTCACAATATTTTGTGATCACATAACAGTTAATACTAGTGTAATTCGATCTCCAATTTTTGCAACATATATAAAAGTTCTATTTAGAATATCAAAGCTCCAAAGCAATTTTCTGATTCAATCTATTGCTGATAAAAGTGATTAGAAGTTAGGAGAGACGAGAAAGAAAAATAAGAAACCATAATAAGAGAGGGGTACTTTAGTTTTACAGGAGATTATTTGTAATATTTAACCCTTTTTATTTCAAAGAATGAGTCCAACCGGATGAATACTTACAAGTATGAATCTCAGTCTGCTCAATCACAATCCTACCCTTAACATGTATAATCATCAACACATTTTTGCAAATGATTATTGGTTAAACCTTTTTTTAATATATATAATAGTCATTATTTGCATATCTTCAAGTCGAAATAGCTAACTACAAAATTAAGTCTTTTTGGACTTTAAAATAGGTCAAATTACTTTCTAACAATGCATTGAGATTATCAAAATGGTTATGAGCAAAATACAATGGAGAATCATGACTTAGTAACATCTAAAATTGCTCAACTTAAATTAAATGGAACCCTCGTAGATCAAATATATATATATAATTGACCAATTGCTTTTAGGGCTTACAAGTTTTGATTTTAGCTGGAACCAAGTAAAAACCGAATAGTGATAAACAGCCATGATTATGATGCCATCCTTTTCAATCTTGAATTTGATAGTGCCGGAAATCTAAAAAGATTAGTCTGCTTCTGTAATATTGCTCTCAACGTTATTGGATTGGCTAGCCGCAAAATTTTTCTACATGAAAAGCCAAAAACATTTTATACACAAGATCGTAGTTGTGTTTGAGAATATCCTATATGAAAACGAATACGTCATTATAAATCACAAAAACAAAAAGTAAAAGCAAATACATGGTTGGTTATGCAAAAGGAACAAAGCTTTCAACTGGAAGAGAATATAATTGAGTACTGGTAGCCCCATTTCCTTTCTTTGGTAGTTTGGTTTCAAAAGCTATTGGTCCACGCCTATCAGATACATTGTCTCTTACCATCTCCAGTGAAAAGGAATTTGAAAGCCATATCTTGCTTTATATGGATATGAATAATGATATTCTCTCGAGTCCAAGATACTGAATCCCATGTGCATTACTTTGTTTTTTTTTTTATTTCCCCACTGTTTACTTTTGTTTCTGATTAAAAAACAAAAATGAGAGTTTTGTACCTCCTGCAACTTGTACATTTCCTTATCTGGTGAACAATGCCGTGATTCTTGCAGAACAAAGAGATCAGAAGATAGTGAAGGAACCAATCATCTTTTCTTGGGAATCTGGGATTATGCAGCATAACTTTTTTGCCGAGTCGATCCCACGCCCTACTAAAACTGAGAAATATATTACTACTTTGTAATCTATGAACTGATGAATTAATACCTTGAATGATTCTAAAAGCAGGATTTGCACAACGAAAAAAAATTATGCTGCTACTCTCAACTACACACAATGACAAAAACCTTAGTAAGTATACTGATCTAAATAATAGTATAACTATTTCAATATAAGCACGTATAAATCCACGTCTGCGCATATCATATATGTTTATGATGATTCCCTTCTGATAACGCACAAGATAAGGATTGGGCAATTAGACTTCCTCTTTTGATGGTATTATCCTCTATTTTATCGATGTCAGTCATCTTTTATAGAGAATAAGTTATTTTAAATAATAAAGAGAGTAGAAGAAGTGAATTATTATTGTTGCATCTACAGAGCAGCAACTTAAATTTCTTGATGATTTTCGCCAAAAACAAAAACAAAAACCTTGACGGAATAACAAAAAAGGAATTTATAGAGAATGAACATGGACAAAATATGAATGTGAATTCCATGCCTTTTTCTCCTTTTACCTTGTAAGATGAAGCTTTGGGCTCTACAAAATGTAGGATAAAGGGCATTACCGTCTAGTTGTTTAATTGGGCAAGTTAGTGTGGAAAGATTGGATCTAGGCTTTTCACATTTTCTTTTTCTTTTTGAAGTTTTCTATTTGAGGCGTAGTAAAGTAATATATCATTCTACTTTATCTCCTTTCCTTCACCTTTTTTTTTTTTAAACAAAATTCGAACATCAAGGTAGATGTTCCCGTCACAAATTTGTATAAGGATGGGCATATGCTCTATAATTAAGAACTTCTAAAGCAATTTTGTTCTAAACCCTCATGTCTAATTTGTGTTGGTTAAGGAGTTTGAGGCGAGAATCGAATCCATGTTCAAGAACATAATTGGATACCGTATTTCCAACAGCACTCCCCCTTGCCTCCTTTACCTCCACTATTGTTTTCTGTAGATGCCGACTTAAAATGATGGCGAACTGAAATGTTTGTCAAATTTAAAGAGTGAGCAAATGCATGTATCTAAGGGATGGAAGCCGCAATTGGTGGCAGACCTAGTTGCACAACTGATGCAACGCAAAATCAGCTTTTCATTTCAACTGTTACATCCTAATCCTTACGGGGCCGAAATTTCTTGTAATTCAGCAATGATAGATATTTTTGTTTTCTTGTTTTTTTCCCTATACTGCAGGGGTCCTACAACCCCTGTATCTAATCCTGAGAATTAATGATCGGATTTTGGTATACTTTCCATTTATTGTTGGTACATAAGGGGGTACTGGAGGATTTTTGTGAGATGATAGGAGAAGAGCCAGAAGACTCGTGGGCGTCAAACATAAAGAATCATTGGATATTTGGATGTGCATGCTCTATTGCCGGTGTGGTGATAAAAAAGAGATGGAGATATGGAGAAAAAGAGGTTTGGTTTCTTGCCATTTGAGTAAATTGGCAATGTTCCCAGTTGCCAAGAAGCATGGAGGCCAAATCAACCCTCAACACACAAGCCTTATCCAGACCAAACTGCTTTCCTTATTAAAAGCAGTGATGCGTAGGGAAACAGACACTCATATGGAGCGGTGAAAGGCACATTCTTCCAACAGTTTGAAATAATCCTGCTTAACGTGTCAATACCCCACTGCCTCATTCACTTATTGTGGGGCTTTCTTCTTTGTTCTTCTTAGACAAGGATAAAAGAGACTTTGATGCTATGTTTACAAAAATCTGCAACGCTGGCAATATGGTTGTGGAATTACCCAAACTCATTAAAACCCTTTTCTCTTCACCCTCAAAGCACACAAATTGATGCATATTTTGCTTTATGTAGAATTGTATATAGACACCTATATTTTAGTTTAGGGCAAATTATCCATTTGGCACTTGAACTTTTAGTTTAAATAAAATTAAGTCATCTAACTATTTGTAGTCAACTTTTAACCCTCGAACTTGTAAAATTGAGAACTCATGACCCTTTTGGCTAGTTTCTCTGGTTTTGCAACCGAAAAATCAAATTATACGAATGGCAGTATGCTTTAAAGAAAGGTCTTTTTGTCTGCATAGAAATAAGTAAAAAGTGAACAACTCCATCTTCTTCCCTTTTCCTAACCCAAATCGCTAATAGATCTCAACAGACGAATTGCAGAGGGAAGAGAGATAATTGTGCCATGAAACAAGCAAAAATGCGCAAATATCGCAGCCCTCCACTTCCAATTTGTCCTTGTAGTAAAGTTACAAAGATGATTATTTCATGGACTGATAGAAACCCGGGGAGAAGGTACGCCGTTCCGTTTGCTCACAAGAAGTTGGTAGCTGTGAGTATTGGGATTGGATTAACGAGGAGATGTGCCGCCGTTCTATTGAGTTGATACGGGGCTTTCTAAGGAGGATCAATGCAACAGAAAAAGCAAAAAAAGGAATTTGAAACTGCAGCATCAAAATCTGAGGCAAAAGCTACTAAGTTGAAGGCAAAATTAAGGGAAACAGATGAGCATCTATCGTGGCAGAAATGGTTGAATAAGTTTCTTGTAAGGGTGCTTATGGTGAGTTGGTTGATTGCTGTAATAATGATGCTTACAGAGAAAAAAGAGGTGGAGTTTCTATTGGGATGCTATAAATAGAAGTAAATGTACTGGGATGATACTCCAAATTCGTGTGATTTGGCTTTCCAGTTGCAAAACCGGTAAAACTAGTCAAAAGGGCTACGGGTTCCTAATTTTACAAGTTCAAGAGCTTAAAATTGACTACAAATAGTTTGAGAGCTTAAGTTTACCTAAACTAAAAGTTTAAGGGCCAAACGGATAATTTACCCTTTAGTTTATGCAGTAGTGAAATCCTACAACTAAGTGTGTGTGCTGTGTGCATGTCCCACACAATAGGTCGCTCTATGACGATTAGATTAGATGATGATGAGAGGAGATTTACTCTCAAGAATTTTGTGGCTGCAAAAACAAAAAAAAATTTGTGGCTGTAGGCCCAACTGCATGCCTAATTGCCTAGCCCTTTATGGGGCTTTTTAGTGCAAGGAAATATGAAATACCATACTTCATTGTGTAACCATTTCATGAGCAGCATCTACAATTTTGTTGCCTTTACCCGCCTTTGTTTGTGTGTCCCGGTTCTTTTTTGTTTCCCCCATTTTGAGCACTGGAAATGGAGCACACTGCAAATTAAACACGGTCTCACACTACTGCTATTGAATATTGATCCATTGGTGCTTACTCATTTAGATGGGACCTCAATTCATTTGAGGCTGGACATGTATAATTCGATTCTCAACGTTTGGAGGCCAAGATCTGATCACCAGTGCCCATTTGAAATAATTGCAGCTAATCATAATGCTTAACTACAATTTTTTGTGGGATTTACATCTATTTATTAGAAGTTCATAACCACAGACAGAGACCAGGCCTTAGGTTGACGGAAACATTTAAAGCCAGAAACAATTTGAAACTGTACATAAACATTCAACAAAAAGTTTGGCTGAATTTGAATTCTGGAGGGAGCGAAACAGAAGTCTCGTAAAACCACTGAACTTTGGTTCAATGGCCATCAAAAAGGGATTAAATTCCTTATTAGACTGTAGGTCAGGATTCGAATCTTACCTGCATTGAAAAAAATCCAAAAGAGATGCTAAAACACCCTTTAATCTAATTAGACTTGTATACCTACTAACTCCTTACACAGTCTCTTTAGCCTCCCCTTTTTATAAAATATGATAGATTAAGTTATATAAATGTTATCGTTGGAGGAAAAAAAAAATGAAACAGAAGTGTTGTAGGTTATACATATGCTTTTAATTTTCCTTTCTAAAAATGCCATATAATGCTTTTTATTCATTTAATGGCTGATACTATTGGTTTTCGTGTAGTTCACAATATTGTGGATCCGACAGTTCTATAATTGCTCATTTTAGTTACAACTTACAATTTGTGTGACAAAATAAATGTATATACTAAGACAAAACATGTAAAAAAAATTAAATCTTATTCTCACTAATCAAAAATTGTGTCTCACGATCAACTCTCATCCGTCTAAATCAAAGTAGATACGCATCCAACAATGGCATAAATTACTCGATCCCCATATTAGCATCCACCAAATCACTTGCCTTTTCAACAAAACAAAGACTCGTTCATGGACAAAGTCAAACATGAACAAAAGTAGCGACTTGAAAGGGAATAAACATCATTTATATTCTCCCAATCGAGATTAAATTCTAAATTTGTAAGTGCAACGTAAGATTCCAAGATTTTGGGGATAACTGCCCCTTTTCTTCTTCTTCTTTTTTTTTTTTTTTTACGTGTAGGTATATAATAATCATCTTAGCTAAAACAAAATTAAAGGGTATCTTGCATTAGCCGTGAAAATGTCCGTAGCTTGCCCATGCATTAGTGGCCAAAACGTAGAAAAGTTTTCCACATTCCAGATCCTTCACGCATCATACATAGAGGGTATCTTGCATCTTCCTCCATATGAAGAGTGGACGGAAGATAGAAGAACTTTCTCCCAATCTTTATTTGTTCTCAAGCACCTATGCCCATCAAGGATCAATAATTTTGACTGGTCTTAGATATTCTGATGCTCACGCGATCCACTATTAGCGTGAAAACCACGCCGCAACCTACTGGGTTGAATCATAGGTGGGCGCTTAAGCAGGGGGCACTAGCTTTCGTTTTTTGTTCTGATACTCCATGTAATAGAGGACAGGCCTCACTTTGCCATCAAGAATCTAAAATCTTTGTTTCTGCATTATGGAGTCTGCATTTACAGCTCAGAATGAAGATGCCAACTTTTGGTAAGAATTATTTTTAATATGTTGAGTTACTTGGATTAATTTTTGAATAAAAACCAGCTCTTCTCTATCGAGAATTCACCACTTTCGTTGTATGATTTGCGCTTTCTTCAATTTTAAGAATAATAGTATCTCTTTGTGACATAAACTACTCCATAAAGTGACCAATGGCATTTTATACTGTTAGTCTGTGAGTACTAGTTATGAGGTGAAGAGGTTTCATCCTTGTCACCAAGTTGGATTTAGGATCCACACAAAAAGTGCAGAAGTTTAAGGGTTGAAGAAATAGGATGCTACTTTGACAAAAGGTAAGAATTACGGGGACTAGACAATCTTAACTACTGTTGTTGTCTTCTTTTTCCTTTTTTGGTGATATAATACTTAAAATTTTATGAAACAAATGCGTGATAACTGATTGCATTTTTGGTAGCCTAATATATGGATTGTGATAACTGATTGTATTTTAGGTAGCCTCATACCGCTTCTCGTTCAATTCTTTTGATTCATTGGATCACTTTCCGCTTTCGAGAATCCCCTCCCTTCTTTCATTTCGTCCTGAAGAGTAGAGTAATTAGAACCAATTTAGTCACTTTTTTATGTTTCAATTAAACACCTTTCATTTTTTATTATCCTCAAGACAGAAGATTATTCTTTTTAACAAACATATATGGATTCAATCATGATCTTATAATAAGAACAAGATATCTTTGCCCCCCATTCTTCGAGAATTAGAAGATTCTTTTCAAATTTGAATTTGTTCATTTGGAATCTAGATTATTCTACTTTATATTTATTTAACATTTTTATTTAAATTTAATATTTTTCCTCTCTTTTTTTATATCATTCCTTAAGTTCCATAGGTTTGATCCTGTAGAATTTGACCCATTTCTCATTGAACAAGAGATACGAAATAAAATATTAAAGAAGAATTTAGTTGGATGATAAGATGAAAAGAATTATAAGTAAAGATGTCTGACTTTCAAATATCTGCGTGAGCGCGCGCATATATTACGAAAATTCAAAGTCCCTTTGCCTTTCAGTTTGGACCAGTCAAGGACGCCATTCAAGAAAGTTGACCAATAGTAATGAAGAAATTCAACTGAAGTCCACACAAGGGTAACTTTCAGCATTCAGCATTCAAAGGAAGTAGTCAAGTTAGTCTTGAAGTCATGTTTCATTCATTGCCCGTGTAAAGTTTTTTCCCTTCACGAATCTCAATTCAATTGCCATCGAGAAATATAAACGTTAGGACTTTGTCTACAAATTATAGAAAAGTGAATCTTATATACACTGTCAGTGTAAATATTATCATCATTAGATATATAATACATGTGCTAATTTTGAATTGAAATCCAAATTTGTTCATTGTATCATTCATACAACCGTGATAATGTATACAAAATTAATCCAACAATCACTTCTCTTCAAAAACTGAGAGCTTACAATTACATCCATATCTACTTTTTAAGTAGTTTTATTGCATCACTGACTAGTCAATTTTAATCAGCTGTAAACTAGTGTATCACCCAAATGTTGAAAAAGGAGTTAGCCCACTTGAAAAGTGGAAAAATTAATAATGCATGGTTGTAAATATCACGGGCTGACCGCAGACATAAGAAAATTATTCATCTAAAGTAAAGTCCATCTAAAGAAAAGGGCTTTGATTCTTTTATTCTTTGGAAGAATTGACAAGTTCATGCATGGTGGCTCATACATGTTCCAAGACCTTCGTGTGCCATACATGTTCCAAAACCTTCATGTGCCGATGTGCGGCTGCAATTGGATTCTATCGGCAACTGGTAGTGTCCACTGTCTTGTCAATTGCAAGGTCAAATTTGTGAACATATATGTATATATATCCGGATTCAGGAAGCAGCATTGAATTATTGAAAGCTTTGTCCATCAACCTGCCGAAGGGTAAAGACAAAGGGGAAAAAAAACACTAGAAGGTGCTATTGAAGGACTGGATTGTAGATGTAGCGCCCACAAGCCAGCAATTGGTTGCAATTATAGTTTGTTGAACATCGCAAAAATGAATATCTAGTCGAATTTGAATCCTATATTGATTTATTGAATGAAATTGTACCATATCTCGTGTTGAGATCCTTTTGTTCTCAATTGGAATGATACAATTTTGCATCCCTAATGTTTTGCAGAGATTCTGAATTTGTACCTCTAACTTTTATTTTGAAAATTCTGCACTCTAAAGCTATAAATTACTACATTATATTGCACGCCGAACTTTTATTCTAGACAGTTTACACCCTAAAGGCACCATTTAACTTAGAATTCTTATAACCTTGAGGTGTGAATTGCAATCAGCTGAAAATATAAGGGGTTCGAACACAATTGGAGTAAGTAAAACATGCGAGTCACTCGTTACTTTCAATTTTGGATTGAACAATCAACAAATTCATTTTTCATGCAAAAGCAATTTGTCCCAAAAAAAAAAACTTCAAAGAAGAAAAGTAAAACGAAGTAATTAAAGAGATTTGAGTAGTCTAAGGGTCTGTATAAACTATAGCAGTACATAATTTTCCGCTTAAGGGCTATTCTCAAACTTAACAGGTCAACAAAAATGATCCGCCAACACGATTGGTATCATTCAAATAAGATAAAGAGGATCGCTTTTGATCACCTTAGAAACAATTGAATGAGAGAAAGAAATATAAGTAATCTTTAGGAAGGCGGTGAAGGGGAGGGTGATTCCCCCGCCTTGGGAAGATTATGCTGCAATTTGTTGTGAACTGGAGGGGGTGGGCTTGGCAACCCTCTATCCACAATTGGATCATAACCTGCAATTTCAAGGCCGAAATTTGTTATCATCGTTTTCTTGACCCAAGAAAGAAAGAATGACACCAGAACAAAACATTTTCTCAGTCTCGGAATAATTCTGGAAAGGAAAGAAGGATATTTTCTTGTTTATGCTTGGATTGTGCTCAAGTGTTTTCTTCCTCGACTGAGATACACAGGAGGGAGCCATGACGGAAAAATTGTGGTCTTCAAAGTTTATGGTACTGTTATGTATTCACAAACTCTTTCTTACCTTATAAAAAAAAAAAAAAAAAAGACAACTATTACAGGCTACTCTTTTGTTTTGAAAGAAAATAGATAATACGTGGATTCGTTTTCCCTATCAATACTAATTTCAATTGAGAACATTTTCTTGACTCACAAGTTCTTGACTCACAAGTTGGAATTGAAAGTTTATTCTGAACTACATTTATTTGTACTCAAATATGAAATTCAAACAGCCTCCAAACGAAATTAATTTATTAATCAAACACATTGAATTGTGAAAAGTCGACTTGATTGAAATATCTGCATAGCTAGGTCCTCAAGCCCTTTGCAGAGATGTCAAACGTTTATATTTGTAAGCAGCTTAACTTAGCTATGGTCATCCAAGTTTGTTTGATTTTCTTGATCAGAATGATCAAAGGATTTTCTTGTTCATCCTTCAAGGCATTTATTAGTTTTAACTGAAGTCAAGTGTCATGACCTTGGTTCTTCTGTGTGTCTCATGGTCAAAGTCTGGGGAAACGTGCTGCCCTGTTGATTATCCGTTTGGATTACTATTTTTTGAATTTTTTTTATATAAAAAAATATATAACAGCGATTTAATGTATGTGAGGTTAAAAGTTGTTCAAGAAATGTGATCATAAAAAACATAAAAATTGTTCTGAAAAAAACTTCAATCCAAACGGTAACACGTGTCAGTCTGAGCTTGACTAGGATTGGTTCTCATAATTCTGGTATTTTTAGGTCCCAGATTTATATATCTACATTAATTAAGCAGCTGGAAATTGATACATTATGGCTTATGTTCTTTAGTAGATAAAGTTGCAGATGAAAATAAAAGTGTAGACCCAAGGAATAACTAAGACAATCTCGACTATGCAATTGGTCAAAGAAAAATAAAGTTTCATGTTCGTCCCCAACTAAATATTAAAAAGCGAAATGTACACAAGACAAATATTTTAATTCAATGAAAATGGGTGAAAGTTTGTAACTCGGCCATTTAATTAGTTCCTTTAGAAGTTGCTACTTATACTTTATGATTCATTCGCTGTATTCATCAGTCATTTAGTTCCTTTGGAATTCGGTATAATTTATTGCTCATTTGTTTTAGAATCCTAGATAAATGATTATTTAGTTACTTAAATTGAGAAAAATATGTTAGATCATAACTCGGCACAAACCTGATTGTTTCTGAAACTAGGAAAAGTAATAAAAACGAATTTTTCTTTAAAAAAATGGAAAAGAATGGAAGAAAACAGGGTTCTGTTTCACCATTCATTTGTTAGAAGAGGAGTAAAATAACTAAAAACATCAGTCATATATCACCAATTAACATAATTGATTCTCATTGGATTAAATTGACGGGCCTTGTAATTAGCAATGAAGAGTGGATAGATGACTCTTTCAAAGAAAAAATTATAGTTTATGAAAGAAAAAAAAATTTAAACTGCTTTTGAAGACAAATAAATTAAAATAGCCTTCAAAGAAAATTAATTTATTCTTTTCTATTTCAAACCTTTCGCAGAAAATGCTCAACTGAATTAGTCACTAAACCTAATCAACCATGTGAAAAGCTGACTTGCATGATTGAAATATTTTGGACAGCTAGTTCTTCGGCCCTCCACATCTACAGTGAAGTCAAACCTTTATCTTATACCAATTGCTGATTCTGATACTGATAGGTCCGTCCAACTTCCAAGGGTTACTTGCATTTCTTCTAATTTACTGTTTATCTTCTCTCTCTCTCTCTTTTTTTTTTTTTTTTTTTGTCGGTCCTTCTAATTTGTGTTCAGAAATAGTTATACTTAAAACTCGAATAAATATAATAGTTATATGCTCAGTGGATAATCCAAGCAAAATAGGAGTAGTTTTTAGCACAATAAATACATTTTCTTTGGATTAAGAGATTTAATTAAGAATTTGAAATTCTCTCAAATCTGGGTTCTTTGAACGATTTTGATAGGTACTTGGCACGTAATTCATTAATTATTCAGATATATTTATAAACTGAACTGTTTTTTCAAATCTCTCGGTTCGAACGCAACCAAAAAAATTCTATTTTTATTGGTCCCACTTCAACAGCAGAGTAGAAAATTTTCAACAAACAGTTATCAGAGCAGCATTGTCGTTATTTGAAAGAAATAATAAAACCATCATGCCACCATTGCATATTATATTCATCCAGACAAGCAAACATCAATACAAATTGACGAAGCTGAACAGGATGTCTTGGGATTGATGTCTGAAAACTGGATTAGGCCTTGTCAACATCTAAAAGGACGTTAATTAATGGCAGAATAATCTATTGGGTTGTTGTGGATTAATCATTAATCTTCTCCTAACTACATATATCAGACAAAGTGTTAGATATCACTCATTATCATGTCCTTGTTTTTTCTTTCATAATAGAAACACCATCCTTGACTCTCTACCTTTTTTGCTTGCCCTCAAATTGAAACTTTTATTATTGTTTTTCAAGACAGAGCATAAAACAAAATGATTTTGATTAAAATATTGACATATTGGATTCCATTAATTTCCATGCATAACACCAAAATTGCACGAATAAAGAAAGTACTTTGAATTGAAATTTTTTTTGTAGCCACTGTTTACATGTTCTTTAGAAGACTATTAATCATGATATCATCAAACCAAAAAAAAGTAAAACATGATGATATTTCTTTTCATTCTCTCTTTTTTTTTTTGTTTTGTAGGTATTGTTTACATGTTCTTTAGAAAACAATTAATCTTGATATCATTAAAAAAAAATATATGACTTTATTTTCATTTTCTTCCGTTGGATGTATTTTTTCCCCCTTCCTCTCGCAACAAATTTTACGTCATATGCGTTAATAAAAGATAAACGTCTCGTGGCGGGCAACAGGTTTGCTTCTTTTGTTGTCAATGTCCATCTTCTTTTTTGGATCCTAAAGTCCAAAGAATTAGAACTTGGGCTTTTATCCCAAGAACAATTCCTAAGGACATATTAAGACATTTCGCTTGTACAATTCACCAACATGGGCTGAGTTTAAATCCAATTGCAAGAGCTATTATTGGACATTTATAAGTAAAAATACTTTTTGATTTTGAGCAAGTTTTTTAAACATTATCGGTGTACGATTTTTTTTTAATATTAACAAGTTTAGATCATGGTACTTAATATGAATTTAAATTAAAATTTAAATCATACACATCCGTTGTTACTAATGTAAAAAAATTACTACTAAACTGTCAGTGCATAAAAAGTTAATTCATACTTTTTCTTAGCTATGTATTAGCTTAGAGTTCATTTTATTACTAAAAGAATTTTAATTTTAAATAGAGTTTATATAAGTGTCATTCATCTAACCCGCTAGTCTAAAAACTAATTTTAAGCTAGAAGGTCATTCAATAGTTTCTTATTTATGATAAGCACTGAGGGAACAATCAATTATCAACAGAAAAAGGGTCCCCGCAATTTTATACGTCCAAGTGCGTTGGTTATAAGGGTAACAAAGAAAACTTAAAAGCATAAAATGGCCGTTATTTACTTCTTTTGGGTTATATAAACTTGTCTTGATATAAATATAGGAAAAGCCAAACTGGTTTTTCTTTCTTTCTTTTTTTTTTATACTGCACAAAAAAAGTTTGACTAACAAATTAACTATACCATTTGGAAGTCGTGAGGTAAAATCAAATGTTTTATTCATTGATAAACTCTAGATAGTGCAATTCACATTGGAACGTGCAATTTTCGTTCTACAAAGCATTAGAGGCATTTCTATATCTTTTCTTTTCTATCCTATACTCCCAAACTGGCAATAACAGTCCTTAAATTTTGTATGCTTCGGCTTTTTATTTTAATTTAATCCAGCAGCCTTGTTCTTATCAGGGTGGAGAGCAACATCCAATTTCCTATATCGTTTCTTTATTGTCTCATCAAACACACCGACGACCAAGGACCTCATACCAGTCCACTTCTCCATTCACCTTTGTCTCAGAAGCAGCATATACAACAAGTGTCTCCAGAAACTGCGAAAGACCCTCCCTCAGTTCAAGAAACAGGCTTTGAGCCTTGGAAGCAAATCTCATACCTCCTCGTATGTCATTCTCTGCCAACTTTTGCTCTGCCATTTCTTTCGTTCCTGGCAAATTGCCTCATCTTTGTTACATTCCATATCCAAAGGCCAGGAATGAAAGATTTTGCTGGATACAAAAACATGTTACACTAGTAGTTTCACTTCATTTTTTGTTGTATAGCAAAGTTTTTTTTTTCCCCCATATAGGTTACTCCAAAATTCAAACATTTTGTTAAACTAATATTACGTTGTGAATACTGCTGTGGCACGCGATGCGCACGATCAAGCGTGACAAAGTATACATTGCTACTTAGAGATCTTTTCATTCTAAACCATGTCCATTGTTATATTATCATCTAGGATTAATATATTGTTCCATGAAAATCTCATTCAGCAAAGCTCCTTAGCAATGTTAAACTCAAAATATTACTCACATACTTTGAAAAAGTTATCTAGCAAGTTTGTTTCTATCCCCTCAAAATAAAAACTATTGATACATACATGACCCCAAAAAAGGATACTAATTGAGTAAGAATTTTTTTTATAGAGGACACTAGACTTTTATGTTTGTTCCCAAATCACCACAATATTGAGTAAGATTGTGTTGAGGTAATATGGGTAGTTATGACAAGATTGAACTTTATTGCTCTTGCTCTTCTTTATTTTTTTTAGAACTTTTTTTGATGGGTTTATAAATTTAGTTTAAAATTACATTACTTCCCTTCATGGAGACTTTAAGTTCAATATTCGATGAAGGTCTCTTTTTTTTTCATATTACACCATAATGAGAAGTATGCGTAATTTTTCAAACTTGAAGGATACTGATTGAAATTGTCATAACCTTAGGGAAGGTTTGTGAAATTATCCCAAACAAAAAACCTTTCTTCGTCTTGGAGTTGAAAATGATGCAAGAGTCATCTTTAGGTTTGTCTTTTAGATGACTAGTATACATATAACTTTTATAATCTAATTTTGCATTTATAATTTTCTCAAGTAGGAAAAAGTACAAAAGAGAAATTTTAGTTCTGCTATGTTTGCCGAAATAGCTCTGTATAAACTAGCTAATTTTGAAGGTGTTTTTGAAAAATTTTACTATAACAATGTCTGTTAAAAACTTCTCTGTTTGTCCAAAAACTAAAAATTCCTTAAAAATGTTTATATTTCGGCTTTTTATTTTAATTTAATCCAGCAGCCTTGTTCTTATCAGGGTGGAGAGCAACATCCAATTTCCTATATCGTTTCTTTATTGTCTCATCAAACACACCGACGGCCAAGGATCTCATACCAGTCCACTTCTCCATTCTCTAGAAACTGCGAGTTCAGGAAACGGGGTTTGAGCAATGGAAGCAAATCTCATAGCCCCGCGTACATCATTCTCTGCCAACTTTTGCTCTGCCATTTCTTTCGTCCCTGGCAAATTGCCCCTTCTTTATTACCCTCCATTTTCACAAGGCCAGGAATAAAAGATTTTGCTGGGCACAAAAACATGTTACCCTCGTAGTCTCACTTCATTTTCTGTGGTATTGCAAAGATTTTTTGTTTTTTGGGGTCATAGAGGTTTACTCCAAAATTCAAATATTTTGTTAAAGTAACATTGCGTTGTGAATACTGCTGTGGCACGCGACGCGCACGATTAACTGTGACAAAGTCATGTTTATAGTTATATTATCATCCGGGATTAATATTGTCCTATGAAAATCTCATTCAACAAAATTCCTTAGGTAGCTTATTAGTTTGTTGGAGATTAAAGATTTGTGTCATGGTTTATCAAGCTCTTGGTTGATTCTATGTGATAGCAAAGTAACAGAAATTAATCTACCCAAAAAAAAAAACCAATAATAGAAATTATAGGTATTACCTGCTAACTAGAATAAGGTTTACTATAGTCCTACTTTTTTATTCTTCTTCCTGAGACATGTAAAGGTTGGTAATTTGTACTATTTCAGTAACCAATGAGACAAGCCTCAGCCTCTTCTAACATGCTTTCTAGTTTCTACCTGTTCTTGAAGGAAAGGAAACAAGATGTTAGTTGATGGAGATACTAAGCCAAAGTTAAGTTCTGCAGTGTCTACAAAAGGGTGCAATGACGTTAATTAGAGGATGGGATTATTACAATCCAAAAAAAATGTACAGAATGATGATAGAATAAGTGAGTTCAAATTTTGGACTCTATTAAGTGAATTACATCTACCAAACTCCTCTGATATGTAGCTCATATTTCTTGGAAACTTATTAATCATCTGCCTTTAATCGTGAAGAAAAGCAAAAAAAAAAAGAGACGACAAGAGTTTTTACATTGTATAACTTGGTTTTCACATAATTAAAGAGTAAATTGATACCATATAACAACAAAAGAAAATTTTCAAAGTACATACATGATTATCTTGTGTAGTGGTCCAGCAGGTTTTGATTTAGCAGCTAAAGTTGAGATACCAGGATTTAATGGGTGCAAAGGTTAAAGAATCAACTCAAAATCCGGATAGATCCATATACTATTGGATAACCACGGCAATTGAAATAGGTTTAAAAAAAAGTTCTAGAATCATATGAGAATATTTAAAACCATGGAATTCCATAAGATTCTGAATTTATATAAGCGTAAAGAACTATTAATGGTACTTCTTTTAGCCTTTTGATCATTCGAATTGGGAATAAATATCCCTATTCTCCGGTGAATTTACAATCATTTACCTGTATAAAGGTAAAATTAAAAAAAAAAAAAGAGTAGTGATATTTTTATCATTTTATACGAATTAAAAAAAAGCGAAGAGGAATGCCATCGACGAAAAAGAGAGTGCCATCTGTATCTCCCATAATTATACTAATTTTTGCACATAATACCGGTTTTTATTAAAAATAACGCAAGATAAATTTCGGAAATTGGAATGGAATTTTGATTCCTCATTCCTGCGGGAGTGGCAAGAGCCACCAACGCCGAGAACATTAATTGCCATCAACTTTATGGACCAAACTTGCCTGAATTTGGTAGCGACAATCGTCCCAAGATTTCTTAGCCCAAGTCAAATAGTTGGATCTCCTTCATGATGGGCTCCAAGAACTGGAAAGCCAACAAATTGTGAATTTTGATCAAGTTTGATCCTAAGCAATATATTTCATCTGCTCTTTCAGACAATTTATATGTCCAATATATTGTGGATGGTTAAATAATTCTCTGCACAATTTTCATGTGGCAGTCTTAAAAGCAATGAACATGGCGACAAGATACCAGGTGAATCCAGGACAGCAAATTTTTCGGGTACACGGGAAAAAGTTTCTATCCTTATTTGGATTACTATTTTCAGGAGTTCTTTGTAGAACGATATATTGTAACGATTTGATGTACGTGAGATAAAGAAGTAATTGAAAAATGTGTTCATGAAAAACGTAAAAATTTTTGAGGAAAAATGGCAATCCAAACAAGGTAATTTAATGTTCAACTGTATGATGAGTGGCCTTTCTGGCACATTAATTGCATGTTAACAGTTGGATGTGTTCTTGTTACCTGCTTTGAACAGGTTGTGTTCTCCTTTTATCAAACTTAAAGTGAGTAATCAGCTTTCTAGACTTCGTACTTTGCAGCCTCCAATGAACAGTAAAGAGAATGTAATAATTCAGGATTCATGTCAAATCAAAATTGAATTTAAGCAATATCTGCATAGCTACAGAAAGAGCCCAAAAGTGTGGGATAATTGGCGAAGGGGGATAAGGTTATGTGTGATAACCAGATTGAGATTTTACAAGTACAACAAAGAATTTGTAGAAACAACATATGGATAATTCCTATCTAGCAGCCAGGTCTAACATAATATGTACTGAATCTGAGAATTTGCAATCAATATCTCCTTCCATTTTCCATTGCATCTAAATCTTGGCTTCTGGATTCAGGAGTTGCTGTTACGTGGTTTCGCATGTGATCCATTTCTATGTTTGTTGAATTCTTTGAACCATTTTCCTCCAGCAGTCGAAGAAATGTATGAGTAGCCCCACCTGCATTTTGCAGAAAGAGTAAGAGAATCAAATTACTGAAGAGTTCCTATACAATAGTTATTCAAGATCAAAATGGACATGCTTTATTTTTTCTAATAAGCTGAACATTTCAATCAACAGGGACCAAATGCTTAACTTATTAGCTGAAGGGATTCAGCTCATATTCTGGAAAAATTACTTTCCCAGAACCACGAGCAAGTTGTTTAAACTCACCATTTATGCCATGTGGAAAGGGGAAGAACTGCAGGTAGCACAAAGAGCAAACCACTGATCCTGCATTTTGCAACAGGTTACTATTAAGAGATCTTTACAGTGCTAGCTCAAAGAAGAACTCTTTTTAACTTTCGTTTGGTTAGTTTGACAAACCTATTAAAGCTCCAGCAAATACATCCGTCCAGTGATGCCAATAGTCATCCACACGTGAAATACCAATTAGTGCAGCAACAAGAAGAGGGAGAATGACAAGGCAGAGTTTTGCCACATGCCCCCTCTGATCAAATGCTTTAATTTTCCCGCATAAGTACCATGACAAGAAACCAAGGCCAGCAAAGGACCCTGCATAGGGAAGGTACTTCGATTAGATTATCAGAAGTTAATTAGATGGAAGAAAGAAACATGAGCACAATTACGTTTTGTGTCTGTAGACTCTAGTCAGATGTGACCTTTTACTTAAGGGGGTGACCTATACCAAAATACTACAATTACAAACAGATTTTCCAAACATATTGTCTACAAATGGTATCATGAACTGGTGATAAGAAAAGAGATTAAAAGCAAGAAAGCTTGTATGAGAAATCACAGCAGATTATTGATTAACTGAAGGCAGATTTTTGATATCCAGACTGAAGAATCATCTGATACTGACAGGTATTCTGACTTACATGAAGTATGCCCACTTGGAAAGCTTTTGTATCCTTCTTTGATAATACTTTGGTCTCCTGAGCACAGCACATCCCCATTTCCCGTCTTAAACACCTAGACATTAACAAGACAATCCATTTAGCAGGAAATACATAAAGACTGGCATAAGCATAAGCCCTTTGCTTGAGCAATATATAGTACGCACCGGCACTCCATCAGGGAAGCACCTCCAGAAAAAGTCAGGGCGTGGTCGACCAACGGCATCTTTGATGGAATCCGTGATGACTGCAGTTACGAGTATCGAAAATAGAATGCCTGCAATAGGATTGCCCATCAATGACAAAATGAACTGCTTTAGATAAGCAAAAACCAAAGAATAATGAAATCTTAGTTTCAGTTAACTGTAAGTATTACCTAATGTAGCATGATGCAAATCATAAACATCCCTTCTGATGAGATAATAGATGAGAAATATTGTGCAGGGGACAATTATTGCAAAAATCTGTTATACAGAGAGCATGATCAGGAACCCGACAGGCTATAATATTTCATAGAAAGCTACAAATTCCAAAGGCAGTTTTGCGTAGGCCAAAGCAAGATTTGTAGGATTGGCTTACGTACTGGAACTGCCCAAAATGGTATAGTGTCTGGAATTTTCAAGGGGTATTTCAGATCTGTCATCATCTCAGGCCCCACGTAGCGATGAAATGGTTCTATAAGATTTAAGCCAGCATCTATTAGTACCAAGAGCAGGAGAATTATCCAGTCATGCAAGTGGACTCTTGCAACCTTTGTTCCATGGGATTTCAAAGTGTGCCCCCCAAATTGAATTCCTGGCATCTTTACAAGCAATCTGCATCGACAGAATTGAATTGTAAGCACTAAAACTTGACAACAAGGAGTAAAGCATTCAATTAGCATCTTAGACGTGTAAGAGGGAAGCTAATACAACCATGACAAGAACTCAACTAAATTACAAAGAGGAAGTTCTGGTACTTTGATTTCCATAACAGCCTTGAACAGGAAACTTGAAGCATGAGATGGAAAGTCCAAAATACACTTCTTAAGAACTAAAAACTGTATGCAATAATGCAAAAGTGCATGTCTTTCCTAGGGGTGAATGGAATGAAAGGACTCTGTGAAGGTTTTAGCATCAAATGTTTATTGCAATACATGGATAACTATGCAGATGCACTTAAATTGTAACAATAGCCTCATTGCAGTATTAATGCCCTTTTTCAACCAGAATGAACTGTGAACCAATTCTAGTGTTTTTCACAATTAAGGCTTAATTGATTTTGTAAACAAGCAAAAACAAGAAGATACGTACAATTTAGTTAACTATATGTAATCACCAACATTATGTCTTTATGGTAGAAATGACCTGAGCTGAAACAGCATCAAATTCAAGAAGAATTAGCCCCGTATGACTTCTGAGACAGATGAATGGACGATTTTATTCTTGAAATATATTTATGCGAGGAGGAATAGCCTCTCATATCCTCAAAGAAATCCAGTAAATCATCAATCAAATCATAAATGCTAAGCATTTCTGCCTCTGACATTACTAAAATGAAAGGGGGAATTCGTACTTTACGGAAAACTAATCCAGGGATTACAAGAGCACGCGAACATGGGGGGACTCCTCGGAATGTGGCTATGAAGAACACATGCAATGACCTGAAATTCGATAACTGAATAGATGAATAAGATTCTCAAAAGGGTTGATGGCATAATTGTTTAAAAGTTGGTTATCCATTGAAATCGGCAACAAGAAGAAAACCTGAATAGGATGCTCGAAAATCTTGTATATTTCCTAAAAATTTCTTAAAGTGCTGACTTTTGGGGAAAAAAAATTAAGGTAACTTTAGCATATATCATTAATACATCCTTGAAAAATAGTGTAAGTGGAAATAAATTATTGATGCACCTATGATTGTGGCTACAAGAAAGGATCCAAATCCTGACGTCCAACACATTCCAGAGAGTGTCTAGGATTATTTCTAGTGGGGGAGAGTTTTACGTGCATGTGATACTTGGATGCTGTATGCCAATTAGTACTGCTATATAATAGGAAGCCCCCTAACCTTAAATTCTTTATGCCCATATAGTACTTGAGGAGGTATGCCTAGCACCCATACTATCTGAAGACAGCATCTAGTCCTGATGATAAAGAAGAAGATGGCTAAGCATATTGTGTTTGGTAGAACTTACTTGACGTGTATATTAGGATACATCTGCAGGAATTATGCATATCAAAGGTTGGTATGGTCAATTTTTTTTTTTTACACTTTTTGATCTCATAATCCTTGCTACATTTTGCTTTATCCATTTGACGACAAAAAGATACATATCCCATAATTCACTTCATTCTATTTAGTGATAGGAGAAAAGGTGAAAAGGGTAAACAACATACAGCTAATTAACGTCCTCTAGCTAGCATGATTTTCAGAGTTTTTACTCGATTGTTTGGTTTAAGCCATAATTAATCACTTGACACAATGACACCGAACCTATGATTATAGCCCCTTACAGGATACAATGGCTTGTGGTTTACGTAACTATTATTGCAAATGAATTAAACATGCAACCATGAGGTGAAACCTACCAAGTGCATGCAAATATGTATATATATATTTATTTATTTATTTTGGTTGAAAAAGAAGTTCAGATTCTTATTAATCACTTATCAATACAGTTCTCGCCTCGTCGGCAGCAAGATTCAAAACACATTGACTTTTGCTGAGAAAATGGCTCAATTGTATACTTAAATAGATTGGAATGGTTCCATTGCCCACTGGCTGGCTACTGTGTGCAGTCTTCCCCACAAATTGTCACTCTCTTGGGATCCGCTCTTGACTCAACCATCACGAGTTCGCAAATCTTAAGGAAGCACAAAGCCAGAAGATTTCATAGATTTGAGGATTGCTTTAATTGCCCGCCATTTTACTCACTATTATTCATGCATTTACCATATTTTTAGGTCACCATTCCTCTGCATCAATTCATTCTTTTATCATATTTTCTGTTGTACCGCACGTGATCCTTTCTCCTAGCGTGTTTTTCTAGCCTGTTTTCTCTTGACAGTTGTAAGTTGATCATGCAAAGTGTTATATCAATTTCAACTCAAAATCTGCAGAAAATTACATAGGTTTCATAGTTGGTCAAAACCAAAAAAAAAAAAAAGAGGAAAAAAACCCACAAATTTGTCAGCTTAAGATCAGCCGAACCATGTACATTATGTTCATTAGTTTGGTGAAATCACTTTTATCGTGCTCGCCACTTCTGCTGTTTAGCAAGTAGTAACTTTTTGTACGCTTTTTAACCAACCCTCGAACAAAGCAAAAAAGCTAAGATGTAAACATGGTGTGGACTTTTTTGCTGCGTAAGTGCTAAGCCTCACTTGCAACTACGAGATGTAAATTTAAATTTACTTTGGATTGTGCAGATAGGCAAGCTGTATCCATTGAGTAATCCAAAACTACTTTTAGGAGTTGTCAAAAATAGTACAGGACATCAGTAAAAATCAAGCATTCAGGATTCAGCTAGTCCTTGTACATCTTTTACACTAGTGTTCCCCATCTAAAAGGTCACAACCCTTTTTTCTTTTGTGAAAAGCCACCATCCTTTCAACACCAGGCTGATGGATCCACCACCCCATCCTTCCATGATACCTGCATCTATTCAAACTGCTACAACCACCAATAATCACCAGATTCACCAGAACTACCCTGATTCAACAAACTCTTCGCCAGGGTCTCAACATACAGATACATGGGATGAACCTCTACCACCAGTTCCAGGTGCCAAATTGCGCCTGATGTGCAGCTATGGAGGCCACATTATTCCTCGTCCCCACGACAAGTGTCTCTGCTATGTAGGTGGTGATACGCGCATTGTCGTGGTGGACCGCCATGCCTCTCTCTCAGACTTCCATTCGAGGCTCTCCCAGACACTCCTGAATGGCCGCCAATTCGTTCTCAAGTATCAGCTTCCCAATGAAGACCTGGACTCCCTTGTCTCCATCACTACTGATGAGGACCTGGAAAACATGATAGAAGAGTATGATAGAATAAACTCAGCTTCACCCTTGAAACCTCCTCGTCTTCGCTTATTTCTCTTTGCTGTCAAGCCTGAAACTGCAGCTTCAATGGGATGCCTGCTTGACGATGCAAAGTCTGAAACGTGGTTTGTTGATGCTTTAAATGGTGCTGGTTTGCTTCCTAGAGGATTTTCAGATTCAGCTGCTGTCGATAAGTTGCTGGAACTTGATGAGCCTCGAGTAAATGTGGATTCTGGTACAGTTATAGAGGCTCAAAATTTGACTTCAGGTGGCAACAAGCAAGCGATTAATAACGCCATTCAGGATGTACAATCAACATTTTCTGATTCACCTATGGTTGAAACCACCTCTTCATTTGAGTCTAGTGTTTCGTCTCCATCCATGTCGAATCTTCCTCCTATTAAGGTTAGGATTGATGAGACAAATGCAAGGTTGGGTGGATTGGATGAACAGTTCTCTCATACGAATGTTGCTTCAAATGCACAAAAGCAAGATGATCGATCCATTCATATGGGAACTTCACAACCACCTATTCCTACAATCGTTGGTGGGGTTGGGGTGCACTCTGGAGCTGTTACAGGGGAGAATGTGACTCGCATTATTTCAGATGATGAGAAATCAGATCTTGGAGCACCACCTGGTGGACCCCGGAAACCTCCTCTGCCTTTGCAGTCTGTACCAAGAAAATTTGGAGATGCTTATAATTTGCCATCACCAGATTCGAAGCATTCTGGAGGTTACAACTTGCCGTCACCTGATTCTGTAGCCAGGTAACACAATCTCTATGATGTTCCCTGTTCCTTGAGTACCTATGTTTTTTCGGCTGAACAAGTTCATAGAGGACTAAATAGCCTAAAGGGATTATAGAGGCGGCTCAATCAGACTCACAAGCTCGTCTCCATCACTTTCAATTATAACAGCTGTAGAAAAAGTCTCAACATTTATCAGATCTTTTACCATTTTCTTCCTTATGCCACATTTGCGTCTCGATATGTTAAAAGTAGAAATGTAGTTATGTAGCATATGCTACAGACAATCCTCAAATTAGGGAGAGACCATTCCTTTTAGGAATTAGGACCCAAAATTTGATGGATGGAACAAAGTGACATAGACAGGGTTATTTTTTCACAATGGTTTAGCTATTATTGGAAATGACCCAGAGATTGGAGTTCCTAATTCTATCTGACAAGAAAAATTTGTTGAACTTCAGGATAATTCTCTCTTTCTAGCATGAGACGTTTCATTGACTTACATTAATGATTTCATTTTCCAGTGATTCAAGCATTGCATCTTCTGCCTCTCTTTCCAAACACACAGTTTACCAGGACCCTGCTTCCTCTGCAACCAGAGAGAATAGAATTCCTTCTTCTGGGGTTGATCACCAGAGTAATATTACGGATCCAAGCCCTCTATTTCAAATGCAGCAAGTTCAAGAGACAATGGTTCTGCCACCCTCACAGCAAAACCAGCTCCAACAACAGTTCATTCAAACCAGTGCACATTATATCCAGCATGCTGCAACGGGTCAAGTGCCAGTCTCATCTTACTATCCCGTTTATGCACCCCCACCGCAACAGGCAATTCATCAACAAATTGATCAGCAGTATCCAGTGTACCTGCTGCCTGTTACTCAAACCCAACCTTACAACCTAGCCGTGCAGTCCAATATAGTTGATGCAACATCAGTAGCCGCAGCCCGACCACCAACACCAACTCCAAACTATGTTCCTTCCACTGCTTACAAGGAAATTGCTCCACAAATTTACCCTGCAAATACAATTACAACAAAGCCTGAAGTGCCAGCCAATTTATACAGAACAGCTGGTACTGCAACCCCAACATTAGTTCAAGTTCCTGCCAACCAATTTCAGCAACAATACTATAGCCTTTCTCAAATGCCTCCTCCATCACAGTCCATTCCAGCTGTTTCTGCTTCTGCTACAAATTATGGCTATGAATATGCTCACCCAACACATGATCAGGCTTACTATGCTCAACATCCAACTGCAACACTACCTCAGTACCAAACAATTTCCCCAGCTGCAGCAATAATGTTATCACAGACTTCTACTCAATTGGCTACAGACGACACCTCACAACAAATAAGTAGCACACAATTATAGATCAAACGAAGATTCGATTGAGCTGCTCCACTTATTCAGGCTCTGATTGGACCGTTTCTGTGCAGGCAATGTGGTAATTTGGATTGGGAGTTGTGGGCTGTTTTGGCATTTTGGATGTGGTTGCAATAGGACTGTGTCTTTAATGCGTTAGGTGGTGGTGAATGTGGCTGCTAAATTATTGTCTAATTATGTATTTGTCCTTCATTAGTGGATTATAAAATAATTAATGGTGAGATAATGGGTACTAGCCTGGTAGATTTTTTACTTTTTATGTGCTCTTGTTTGCCGTTGGTTTCAATTGGTATCAGACTCCAAGTTTTCTAATTTAACGATTGGCTCTGCGTTTCTTCGGACATGTGGCATTTATTGTTGAGTTTTAATTTTTGCATTTGTTCTTGATTGTTGTTTTCTGAGGCTAGTATTTTACTGTTAAGTTGGGCTGTGTTTTAAGAGAGTCCTCCTCAACAGGAATGAAAAAGACAGAAAGTAGCACCAATTAAACCAGATCCGTTCGGTAGCATACGTAAACAAAAGAACCTCTTACAGCATTTACTTCACATGTACGACCAACATATGTTATGTTATTGTCAGACTATTCCAGTTCCAATTTCCACACTCCCAATGAGGACGTGATGCAAAGAAAGCTCATCAAGCATAAACAACATTTTTTTTTTTTGGGTTGGGGTACGATGTAGTATAAAATAAACAACATCTGAACTTCTTGTACTTGGGGATCCATCCATCACTAAATAAAATCCTCAGAGAGCATGACACTTGTAGTTTTTGAGTTCTGTCCTCATGATGATACAAATTGGAATCTAGGCTAAGTTTGGGAGTTTAGGATAGAAAAGAGAAGAAGAGAAAACTTAAGTTACGAGAAGAGAAGAGAAGAGATTGTTATTTTGTTTGGTAGTTTTGAAAATTAGTGAAATGATTTTGAATGTAAAAATTATTAAATATTTATTCAAGATATTTTTAAAGATAAAATAGATATTTTAAAAAATTTTCATAAGTTTCCTCCAACTTTCTCTTCGTTTCTCTCCAATTTGAAAGGAAAAATTTTACTTACTATTTATCCTCTTAAATCATTCCATTTCTCTTCTTTTCTTTTCTAATAAAAACTCACAAACCAAGGAAATGTTGACTTTCTCCTCTTTTCCTTTCTTTTCTCTCCAAATCCTCCGCTTCCAACATCTGGATTTTAATCCTTGGAAGTATCAAGAGTAACCCCAGTAAACTGGAAGTGAAAGATGTTTCACACACTAGTTCACCTTCAATTTCACACACTGTAAAATGGCAACCATTTCCTACTCTCTTTCCGCTCCTAAGCTCTCAACACTCCACTATTCCAGGCAAGCTCTAGTCTTTCTGAAAGTGCCAAGTTCACCATAACAGATACTTAAAAGCTTCAAATCAAGGTAAACTAACCGTTCTTTCCTTTTCTTCTTAAGCAGGAATTTCAAGACCAACGGCTGTCTTTCTCTCAACCAACCTAGTGCAAAAACCACCAATGCCTCAGCAGCGGCAGCCGCCTCAGGAACTCCCAAAGTTGCATTCGCCGCCGGTGGGACCGGAGGCCACATATCCCCCGCTGTGGCAATTGCAGATGAGCTTTTAAACCAAAACCCTGACATCCAAATCCTCTTCATAGGCACCCCAACCGGGATGGAAAGCGCCGCCGTCCCCTCCGCCGGCTACCCAATTTGTCGCCATCCCAGCAGCCCCTTTAGCCCGCCCTTTAATCTCTGTTCACAACATCTTCATCCTTCCTTTCCTTCTGACAAAATCCCTCGTCAAAAGCTTCCAAACCCTTCAAGAGTTCAGCCCACAAATAGTAATCGGCCACCGGTGGCTATGTTTCTTTCCCCATTTGCCTAGCTGCAGCAATGAAAGGTTTAAAATTGGTAATACAAGAGCAAAATTCAGTTCCTGGAATTGCAAATTGGGTGCTTTCTTTATTTGCTGAGAAAGTTTTTGTAGCATTTAATTCTAGTGTGGATTGTTTTTGGCAAAGGAATAAGTGTATAGTATGTGGGAATCCAGTGAGGTTTTCTTTGAGCAAGAATGTGGTGAAGGCTGATGCAAGAAAGCATTTTTTCCCTAAGGCAGTTGAGGGTATAGGGGAGGCACAAGGGAAGGTAGTTTTGGTTCTTGGAGGATCTTTGGGTGCCAGTGCGATCAATATTGCATTGTTGAATTCTTATTATGAGATGTTGAATCAGCGTGAGGATTTATTCATCATTTGGCAAACTGGGGTGGAATCATTTGATGAAATGGAAAGTCTTGTCAAGAACCATCCTAGATTGATTCTGAAGTCGTGAGTTTTTGTTTCTCTCGAATGATTTCTTGTTTTCTTATTCATTCTTATTTGCTTGGATTACGGTTAGTCCTTACATCATTTTAGGGCTAATGTTCTCTGTTTCTCATTATTTTTTCAGATTCTGATTAGCTTTTGTATTGTGAAGGTTCTTGCATTCTATGCATTTGGCATATGCTGCAGCAGACCTAATCATATCAAGGGCTGGGGCAATGACTTGTTCTGAGATTTTGGCAACTGGAAAACCTTGTATTCTGGTATTAAAGAATTCTTAGTTGTCTGATATGTATCAAATGTGGTTAGTTGATTTAGTTAAATGATTCATCGTGCCAAACTATGATTTCTTGGTTGCCAGGTTCCCAACCCCGAGAATTTTGATGTCACTAGATTGCAGCTTTGATTCCCTTCACCTCACACTCCCTCTCCTCTGGACCCAAAGATATTCCCCTGACTACTTGAATAACCTTAGAGAAGACACATGATTTCTTCTGACAGTACTATCCTTCCATTCGAGGACAATTATTGCATGCTCATGACGATTAGCAAAACGTTGCAAAGTCTTTGATAGGTTTCTCTGACTTCAAGTTAAGCTCTGCGATTTGTGTTGATAACTAAATACTCCTTCATTGCTAATCATAATAGAAGAATTTCATGGGAATTTCATTGCTGATCTATTCACTGTGGTTGTAGTATTTACATTATTAGATACTGAGAAAAACAACTATCTATACAAACTCTATTGGTGAGTTCAACCGTGATTGTTAACCATCTTTTGAGTTTTGTAGATACCATCACCCAACGTTGATGAAGGGCATCAGCTTAAAAATGCATTTTTGATGGCTGATTTAGCTGGTTCAAGAGTTATAACAGAAGATGAACTTGACTCAACAACCCTCAGAACTGCCGTTGAAGAAACTCTAGGTATAATCAGTTTACCACCCTGTAAGATCCTTGCTACAGTAGTTCAGAAGAAAAAATGTGAGTTATTTCACTCATGCAGTTGTTTTGATGGCTCTGACATATTTATGCTTCTCCTTCTGTCTTTTGAAGGTCATGTATGCAATCTATCAGAAAATCAGAACGTAGTTATTTTATCTAGTGTCTGCGCCTGTCTATTTTTGTATGTATTCGTACAAATGCAGCTGTGTTCTTGCCAAAGAGAACCCCTAGTATAGTCCTAGCATATTTGTTCAATAGCAATATTCCTTTGTCGACTGAATATCTTTGTTTCCATAGCGATCCATTTTCTTACTCCAACAGTGCTATACCACTGAATAGTGTGCATACTTCGATATATGCAGACAATGAGAGCTTGATGGTAGAGATGTCTCAGAGGGCTCTCCAGGCTGCAAAGCCAAATGCCTCCAGTGAAATTGCTCAATACATTCTTTCTGTTGTCGGTTCATCAAAGTAAACGAAATGAAGGTGAATCTGTGAAGGATGTGAAACTTAATGTTCAACAGTTCTGACAGAATCAAGGTGTGTCAACTTCAGAGACTGCCATTTCTTTTGACCATTTAAAGTGATCAAGGATTCTTGAACCAATCAGATAGGTATCTCACTGGAGGTCAGAAGACTTGTCCCGAAGACTGATCTGCAAGTCTAAGTCTTGAGATGGTTGCTGAGTATTCCTGTTCGGTGAGACTTCTTGCTGTTGCTGGGATCAATCTACCAATTTAGACACACTATCAAAATTGTGGATCTTGCTTGATGCTTTACTTTTTCTTACCACGATGAGAGATACATGTACAGGAAGAATTTATTAATCATTTCAACTGATTCGTTTCTTATCATGCTTGGTTTTGTCCTGATTGACATTTTGCTTTAACTTCATGATTATTTTATTACATTGTATCTAATCATTGCTTTAACAACATAACCTATTCATACCTTTTTAATCATGGCTAATTAATTTTTGTGCATTGGATTAGATTCCAAAACTGACAGCACTACCACAAGAAGAGAATTTAGAGGACTAACGAGAAAAAACCAGGTACAATGTATGAAAATTGAGTATATAATGAAGTGTTGGTGGACGTGTTTGAGCTTTTCGACCAAGGAGATCATATGCCAAGAAGTTATTCCACAAGTTTCGTCCACCAAATGGACTAGGACACAATTGCTATAGAACTTGCCAAACTAACCCAGAACTTAGTATATTAATTATCTAAGTTTGGTTTAAAACATTCAAAAACAGATTTTCTTTTTTTTTTGACAATTTTCTTAAAGGCCTTCTTTTATTTCTACACTTTTCCAAAGATAAAGAAATAAAATACTTCTAAAGTTGCTTTGCCTGTTTTGGTCCTTTCTTTTCTTGAATCTCTACTTAAGAAAGCTATAACTTAACCTGTTATGTTTTTGTACTCATTAGGTATTTCATTAGCAGACTCAAGTACACCAAAGAAGTGCTTCGAAATATTACCACTGCCCAAGTGCGACGAAACCCTGTTTGGAATCCAAGTTTTTTGGAATCCAAGTTTTTTGACAAGTTTGTCTGCTACAAGTTTTTTAAAAACTTTAACTACAATAACTTCAAAAAAAATTTCAAAATTTTTAAACTATACATTTCAAAATATTCAAAAATTTACACACTTCAAAAAATTTTTTAAAAATTTTTACAATGCATTATAGTAAAGTTTTAGATAAACTTCCAAGAAACTCACCTTCCAAAAGACCGTTACGTTTGCAGAGACAAGTGCGTGAAAGCATTTGGAGTTTCACATGCATACTATTACTTAGTTTGTCAGCAGTTGTTTTCATTCAAATATTTCCCGCCAATTTGCATTGGATTGCCCCTATTCCACCTCCTACCAACAAACTGAAACAATTGACTACTTGATGATGCCTGTTTCAGTCTCCAGCCATAGTGAAGAACTTATTAATTGTTTCAATTACTATGGATCATTAACCTAATTTATGATTTTCTAATGCTGAGGGTTCTTATTAATTTCTTTCATATTAGAACAGGAAGAAAACAATAATGTAATGTAGATTATTACATTAAGCATCAACCCAACTGAGCTCATTGAAAACCAACGAGAACTGAACTATTATCAGATCACATGAGTGCACAGACGGTATACATATGGTGGCAAATGATGGGAGGCAAAGAAATAAGGTTTAAACTCTTGACCTCCTATTCTATCAAGACTTTAAGTGTTAGGTGATGGCTAACAGTCCAAATGGCCGTTGGTTAATAGATAGTACTACATGATAAGCTACGTTCTAAAAAATTAGAAACAAGGAGGTTTAGCATCTCTACTTCTATTAAATGCAATTTAATTGCTAAAATTAAATGGAGAAATAACTGTCAGCCCTTTACCAAAAGATAGGTGTTATTTTCCTTTTTCTTCCTACCTTCAAAAAATAAATTCATTTGTGTCAACGAGCAAGTTAAATAAATTTTGTTTTGACTTAAAAAAAAAGAAGTTAATTCCACTTCAAATTTTAGATAATGATTTGTACACATGAAGAAAATGATTTATAGGTATGGTAGGCCATGTTGCGACCATGCACGTAATATCTCCAGAAGCAGTAATGTTGGCTGTCCCCAAAGCAACTCTACCTCTTTCTTGGAAAAAAAGACACTTTACTATTTTCTCCACAAATATCTACTAACTAATGAAGAACCAATGCACTTATAGATTTGAGAGAACTTGTAAAAAGACCCAATCATGAAACATGTTGGTTTTCTCCGATTGGAAGTCCGGTGGCCGACCCACTTCGCAGCCGGTAGCTCCAGACCTGATGCCCGTGTCATCGTGCATACGGCGGCGAAACTTAACATGCGAGCTGTTAGCAGCATTGCCGGCGCCGGCGGAAAGGTTTCCGATAAGCCCTCCATTTGTACAGCTGACGAGCTCCACTACGTACCGGTGCCGGACTCTCATTGGCGCCTCGCTCTATGGCGCTACAGGCCCTCCTCCCCTGTGGTATGCATTTAAATTAACGTGCGTTTTCATATTTGCCTTTCTGCACTTTTACGAAATTTAGTTTTGTGCTGGCTATCTTTTTCTTTGGTAGGGGATTAAGAGGAACCATCCCCTGTTATTGTTGTCTGGATTGGGAACAAATGCAATTGGCTATGATCTTGCTCCTGGGGTGAGTTTCCTTGATTTTTTTCTTGGCCTTTTTTGAGCTTTTTCTTTCTGTTTTAGCCTTCTATGGGCTATTTTCCACCTTGATTGCTCCTTTTTTTTTTAAATCCATATTACAAAACTGCTGATACTTATTTCCATGAGTATGTAGACGTCTATTCCTCAGAAATCAACTTTAAAGTTGAATTGGTACCAGTTTTTGGCCATTCTATTGAATAACTTGGATTTATGTTCATTTTTTTCCCCTGGTGATTATAGATGGATTTGTGGAAAACAAACATTTTTCAGTTTACTAGATCAAAGCTGACTCATTACCGTTCTTTCATTCTTGTTGCTTGTGAAAATAACTAGTACTTCAAGGGCAGCAAATTGGTTTGTCAACGCTTGGAATTGGATAAGAGTATACACTAGAAATCAGAACAGCCATGCTAGCCATCTCCAGAAGAAGCGCTCTATTATCCTGTATTTGTAGATTGGCATTTTGCTGAGCTTGTCCTTTTACTGTCAAGCTAACTGCTAGCTGACCTTGTCATTGCATGTCATTGTATTGTTTGGGCATCATGTATTTACATTCTTCGGGTATGAACTAACCTTATTGCAGTCTTCTTTTGCACGCTTCATGTCCGTCCAAGGATTTGATACTTGGATTCTGGAAGTCCGAGGTGCAGGCTTGAGTGAAAATGATGGTATCCATGAATTAATACCTGCGCTTCAATGCTACTTTTTATCAAGTTGCTTCAAGTATAAACATTACGCAAAGAATCAATCATCCAAAGAAATCATATGGTTAACTTTCCAAGCTAATTTTTTATCCAAGTTGCTTAAGTTATAAACATTACGCAAAGAATTACTGGCAAATATTAATTCCCATGCTTCTGAAAAATCCAGAAATTTTGTTCACTTTAAGTACAGAAATCAGAAGCAGTGAATAGATCTGATGATTTTCTCTCAAGGGAGAAACTGAAGGATGCTTTTGTGCATATAGCTGAAGGATTCTCTAACTTGCTGAACGAAGGTGAGCCGGTTGTGTGTTTTAGGTGTTTGAATGAAACACAGAAGTGCAGAATATAGATACTAAATTATCAAACTTATCAAAGATTCTCAGTAGTTTGAAACCAATTGCACTTGGCAACCTATCAGGTTTAGCACGAGTCAGACAAGATTCTGCTGCAAACCAAGTAAGGAATTGGAGCCAGAAGCTTGGAAACATCTTTGCAGGTGGTCAAAAATCAGTTGGTCTGCAGGAGCAGTTTTCTTTGCTGATGGATGACTTTCAGAAACAGCTTGATCTCATTCTCAAGTACAATTGGGACTTTGATCACTATCTGGAGGAAGATGTGCCTGCTGCGGTGAGGTGACATTTCCCCATTAGTGATGAGTTTAGACGTCATACAAACTCTCTTCTTCTGTTTAAGTTATATTTCTATTTAGTACTTATCTTGATTTTAAATATTTTATATGTGCAAATTCAAGAGAATCTTGATATTGGATAATATTGTATGCGTAAATTCAAGTTAAAGTTTCTATTAATGCAGATGGAGTATGTAAGGACCCAATGTAAACCAAAGGATGATAGGTTGCTTGCAATTGGCCACTCCATGGGAGGCATCCTGTTATATGCAATGCTTTCTCAGAATGGTATGATTTTATGATTATTTCCTCAATCTTTTTCCTGTCCAAACCGTTAAGAGATATTGATGCAATTGTTAAGTTTACTTTTGAGGACTTTGTTCTGCTGATTTTCAGCTTCAACGGAATATAATTGCTCCTGTGTGCTGTCATGATTGTTATTCTTTGGTAGTATTTAGCACATTTTGGCCCCTCAATTTACCTTAATTCAAAAGGTCATGGATGTGATATGTTAAACTCAAAAGGTCATGGATGGCATAAAGTGGGAGAGTTGAAGCTCCTAAATGCGAATGCTCCTGTGAAACTCTTTTCTGTATCCATCCATCTATTTATGTATAGCAATTGCTCACTTGACTACAAAAAGAGAAGAAAGGAAAGCATGAAAGAGAGAATCCTTTTTTAACTTTTCTAACAGACGGGTTGATCTTAGGAGGTTGAAGTTCAATATTCAAGCCCTAATTTGATGTCAAGAAGAGAAAGGAATACGCGGAGCCATTTAGCAATATTAGACACTGAATGTTCTTATCACAATACTATTGAACATTCTTCATATAATGCACACCTTATCTGATTTGAGCATTTATTTATTGGTGGAACATATTTTCCAGAATTTTGATCTCTTGGCTTTTCAACGTGGACATTGCATACCCGGTTCATGATCTAAAGATATCCTCTGTAGTCTGCTTGTATTGTATCAAATTACGTTGTTAAATAAGCAATATTTATTCACTCCTGAAGGTTACAAAGGACGGCACTCTGAGTTGGCATCAATTGTCACGCTGGGATCATCTCTTGATTACTCTACTTCAAGATCATCACTTAGACTACTGTTGCCCCTAGTAAGTCAAAAGAAACATATCCTGCTTCTTCCTACTTGTAAATTTCTCAAGGGTGGCTTCTTTGTGCATTCATCAATCCTTACGAGAAGATGGTCTTCTTTCACAGGTAGATCCTGCACAAGCTTTGAGTGTCCCTGTCGTTCCATTAGGAGCATTCATGGCAGCTGCCTATCCTCTTGCATCTCGTCCTCCATACTTTTTGTCTTGGTTAAACCCACAGGTTTCTGCACAAAACATGATGCGACCAGAGATGCTTGAGAAGCTTGTCTTGAACAATTTCTGTAAGTATGAGAGCAGTTTTCTTCTCTCTCAACTATTCAGGGGATAATTTATTGAAATCAAACTCATTATTTGGTGATTGAATGCTGGAAAAAGTTAGCTGACCTTGGCATGATTTCTTCTCTAACACTCTACTTAGGAGCAGCCTTCAAACTTGAGCATTAAGGAAGTGAAGTGGCTTCGTGCCTTTGCAAGTGCTTCTGAACTAGTTTGTAATGCCAATCGTTTCCTGTCAAAGCAAAATTAACACCTACAGCAAGTTTTATGTCAACTCGTTTGCAACACTGTAGGCCACTGCACTTAACCCCTTGGAGTTGAAATCCTGTGCAGCCCTTCTACCAAATATTTCTTCTGCTATTATTTTATTGCACTTATTCTTAATATCATTGTCCTATCATATGCTTTAAAGCTGTGTATAATATGCAGGCACTATACCTGCTAATCTTCTCGTGCAATTAAGAACAGTATTCCAAGAGGGTGGACTACGTAATAGGAACGAAACTTTCATTTACAAGCATCATCTGAACAAGAGCAAGGTTCCCATTTTGGCACTTGCGGGAGACCAAGACCTCATATGTCCTCCTGAAGCTGTATACGGTAGAAACTCACTACACTTATCTGTAGATATTATAGAAGATTGTATCAACCTCTTCTTTATGTTCTCTCTATCTCTTTTCACGGTGACTAGAAACTGTAAAGCTAGTTCCGGGAAGGTTTGTGAAATTCAAAGTTCTTGGAGAGCCGAGAGGTCCACACTATGCTCACTATGATCTAGTTGGGGGCCGTTTGGTACGTGTCCAATCTGTATCCTTCCAATTTGCAGATTTTTGGTTCCTCAATGCAATTCATTATTGGAGCAAATTTCCAACTGCAGGCACCAAAAGAAGTTTACCCATGCATTGTAGAATTTCTTCAGCATCACGATCTGACTTGAAATCTTCGGGAGACCACAAAGTGCATATGATGTCTTGTCTCTGTTGATAAAGAGGGTAGCCAAATGAAGAATTGCGCCAGAAATTCTGTACAGAAGTACTGGCCAATTACATAAATCTGAAAATGTACTGATATCTTGTAATGAAGAATTGCCGATGTCTATGTCCATCAACCTATTCTACTTCAACTGCTTTTCCTTCCAACTTTGCAGTAGTCTTTTTTGGCTGTGTTATAGCAATGTTTCTGGGGAAAAGTCTGATAACCAAACAAACACTCGATCTTCAGCATTCTAATTGTTCCAGAGTCCATTAATTCTCTTTCAATTAAGGACTCCAAGCCTGAAGCTCTCAAGAACCCAAAAAGCACCGAGTTTCGGTTCACTGAATCTACAGAATGACGCTGTATGTCCATCTAAAACACCGAGTTTTGGAGGCATATGGAAGAAAATGTATAAAATTTGTAATGCAAGGCTGTTGAAAGCTCAAGTCATGCTCTCTGAATTTCATAACCACAATCTTACATGATGATGAGGTTGCTGAAAACAAAAAGCTCATCAATTTGCTGAGCATATAGAATTGAGATACCACCTCAAAGAATAACTTTGATTTTCAACATAATGAATTCTATACAATGAAAACATTAACCGTCTGCAAGCTTCATCTAATCTAACCACGGGAAACAGCCTCAGTCTTACAAATAGGACAGGCATTTTTTTGGCTAAGCCACTTCTTTATGCATTGAATGTGAAATTGATGTCCGCAGTTCAGCTTGCCCATCTCATCATCAGCATCATATTCCTCCTATACAAGAAACACAGAAGCAAAATTTATGAAAATAAACAAAGAAGCAGCCGATGGATGAAACTGAAAATCAAGAACTACGGTAACCAATATTTTTGCAAAACAAACCTGACAGACACTGCACTTCTTTTCCACTTCTATGATCAAACTGGACCGCAAATTATCCGTAACAGGGTTTCTCGTTCTCCTCAGACAATGAGTTATATCACCTTCTCTCAATCCTGTGCTTACATACCCAATTCTATCACCAAGTTCCAGCAATTCCTGTTTATCCCGGGCCAACATTGTATATGTGTCAGATGCTATATAAAAGTGAAAGCAAAACCAATCAAAACAAGCACAATATTCATGATAAACTCTCTCACCTCGTACGACATACTATCAATATCAAGTCTCCAATCCCTAAATCGATCTGCACCTTCTGATCTTCCTCCCATCAGAAGATTACTTTGTAGCATCACAATCTGTATTTAGAAATTTAGACTTCAGCTATTACTCGTACACGCAACAGAGACTCTAAAACTAGCTGATGATTTGCGTGTTAAACTTAGAACTTCGAATTTATTGCATACAGGGACACGACCTTTTCAAGAAACGGCATCCCATAGAACTTGTGACATCTATATTTATGGAATCAAATCCAACATTAATTCTACCACGTATCAAATACCATCCTTTCTTTTTGGAATCTCATACAATTAAATGATACACTCAAACTTTTAATCAGGAGCGTAGAATTAAGCAAGGGGACCCACATGACTAATTAATCGTGTGGCAGCTTACAAGAGTTGCGGCCCATATCATGAACCTTGGTGTAGGCAAGATTTTACCTCTTTTAGATCATATAAAGGTAAGTAACCAAAAGGATTCCTAGTCTCCTCGATTGAATTGTGGTTCTCAACTAGTCAATTTTGGACCAATCCTACATATCATGGTTTAAATTATTCTACAATTTTATTGAATTCCATGTCTGGACTGGTTATGCCAAAAACTGTACATGAATTTTGCTAATTCTAATGTTTCCAAATGTCAAAAGGAATGACAGACAAAATATAAGGGATTGTAGGGAGAATAATTGCAAAATAATAATGATAATTGGACCATAGGTTCTTTTGTGCAAGTTAACGTGACACATCACAAAACAAGTTGCACTATCTACATAGAGAATAGGAAAGGAGCCTGAGTGTTGTACAGAAACCATTCATCTATTATATAGTAATTGGGTATGATTTTGCGCTTTTTGTGGATTAGGATTCTTCAATATATACTGTCTTCAAATAATGATTTAATTGCGGCAAGGAGAAAGCTTTTTGCCATTTTATCTACATAGCTTGCAGTAGAAGCTTCGAGGAAAAAACATATTGAAGCATTTTTTCCATCTTAGGATTCACTAGTTTTCAACTCTTGGACTTGATTTTTAAGTGGCAAGACTGCATTATTGCAATAATGCCAAAACTACACATCTCAGAGGATTTGGCAACTGCAGTCATGGTAGACAACCTAGCCTACGATGCCAAAACGATAATGGGCTCATAGAGCTTTGCCTGAAGTATGACATTTTGACATTCACATGCTCAGTGGCTCTAATCCATAGTAAGGTTGTCCTCTGCAACCTTGCATATCAGAAGTCCTGTAGTAAAAGTGTATATAGCTTTATCGCACTAATGAATAAATTCCTCATGGGCAAGCGATGTGCCAAGTATAGATGGTAACGCAAGAGGCATTATATACAAGAACGCTAATCAAGACTGCAGAAGCATGCAACCTCAAGGATCAGTCAGTAAGGCCTCTCTATCCAAATGGAATTTGATTTGCTTCAGAGTTGAAATGTCACGGTGCAAGATATTGAGGGAAGCATTAAAACAGATTTTGTGCTCAACACAGAAAAGACTAAGCAAGGAAACAAACCATAGACAAACCTCAGCAAGCCCTTCTGGGAAACCATGCCGAGCATGGCGATGATGCCTAGATCCAAATGCATCGAACCGAGAGCGTGGGATGGAAAATGTAGCATCAGAATCAAGAAAAGGGATCTCCTCAGGGGTCACCATCCTCCTTACAGAATGTGAAGGACGCTGGCAAAAAGCAGAGTCAGTTCAAGAATACAAAAGAAAGAAAGTCCATTACAAATTCCAAACCACTCAAAACAGTAAGGTCCCACAAGAAGGAAGGAAACTAAAGGTACAAGCCACGAAAAAGGAATCCAAAGATTGACAGTGAATAAGGAATATTTGACAACTGCAATGAGGGGAAAGACCATCAAGTGGAAAAATGCAGTAGCCATAAATTAAAAATCTAGATGCAAAACTAAACATTGACTAACTCGTTGGTGCAGATTGCAAAAGCAATATAGAGTACATAGTAAGGTGATTACCACACGACATGAAAAGCTATCTTTCCGAAATAATTCAAATGGCCTAAAATTACAGACGCCTACAACATAAGAAATTGAAAGAAAAATAACCTAGCCATCAAAAAACAGACCAGTGGAAACAATTACTCAGCCCGATGGAGGGCCGGAAAAAATGCCTCTTCAAACTAATTAACTAATCCTCCCAAGATTCAATTTTTCTTAAATAAATCCCAGAGTTTAGCTATCATCCTTGACAAAGACATGTCAAGGCAAATAAACAAAGTACAAATAAAACATGGGAACCACGTATTATCACAAACCAAGACCAAACGAAGCAGCAAATGGAAGCAAAAATGCACAAGCCCAATTCCTAAGCAAACAAAAGTGCTATCTTGGATACAATTTCCTTCTAGAAAGAAAACAAGAAGAATAAGGCAATTTGTCACAGAAGCCAAAGATTACCTCCCTATGGCTCGTCTTTTCAACATCAACTTTTCCTCTCCCAGTAACAGGCCTTCTTGAAACAACACAATCCACAGAAGCAGCATCAGTGGTTAACCCCATTCCAGGACCACACCAAACATCAGGTACAGCCACACAACTCGAAGATAATGATAATGATAAAGGATTGGTATTGTTGTTATTATTATTATTATTACTATTATTATGATTACTATTGCTGGTGTTAGTATCAGTCAAAGACGTCGTTGAATTAATATTTGTTCCGCCCAAAACGACAGCTGCAGCTGCAGCTGCTGAAGAACTGTGGTCCTTGTTTTTCTTGCTCTTCTGCTTTTTCTTCTTGACTTTCTTGGGGTCCCAATCAGCTGATGTTCTGATAACAGCAGGAACTGAGACTTGTGATGATGCAGTACAGCCCAATCCCCTGAAAGTTGCTGATGAAAAGTTCTTCTTTTTATGAGAGGCTGATGTGTTATGGTCATTGGTGGGGAAAAGTAGACAGGAAATGGTTGATTTTGAGCGATTTGAGTCGACGAGTGACGGGATTGGATCTGTTTCTGAGATGGGTTGGTGTTGATTTTGGCTGAAGTTTAGGTTTCTTGATCTTCTATATCTACCGGTATCACCAATTGCTGAGCTTTCTGGTATCACCATTGGCATGGCTGTGTAGGGAGGAAGAAAAGGATAGACGGCACACCAGTTTGAAATGATCTCTAGATAGAGACAGAGGAAGAGGGCCACTTTTGTTTTGATGAAGAAATTGAAAGAACAGAAAAAATTTTATATCCCCCCCCCCCAATAGGAGCCTGTTTCTCGAATACGTGTAGCGTGCGTGATTTGATAGGGCGTTTGTGCGTGAGAAAGAGGAGAAATGTTAAAGGGAATGAGCTGCAGTAGAAAGTGAGAAGTTTGTGAGATGAGAAAGCAAGAAAAATGGGTGCTCAAATAGTGGAGGAGGAATGGAATTAGAAGCAGGAGGGAATATGGGAAAAGAGATTTGAAGACAGTGGGAGATGCGGAAGTGGAGTAAAGAATTGAATTTGTTTGGAGATAATGGCATTTCTCTTTATTTGATTAGAGTTGAATTGGGTAAAGGTGCAGAGAAGGATGAGCACATTTCTTTTCTTTATAGATTGGAAACGTCACAAGTGGGCTCAGTTTTGTCTTCTTGTTGGCAGTGTGGGCGACTCAACGACTTAAATAGTAGCCATATATGGCTGCAGAGGTGAGAGGCCTGCAGGCAGGCTGCAGTCCTTAGGTCTGAATTCCTGCAATTGTACGTCTATTTTACTAGAAATTTGCTTTTGCTTTAGCATATAGCTTAATGATTTAAATTAGAAGGAAAATACTACACTTTAACAAAATGATAAAGACCTGCATCCCGCCCTCCTCTTTATTTGGATTCTGTCTCTTTTCCATACCATACATGTAGCAGGTAATTCTTGTTCCTTGTGATTTTAAATTTTGAAGTTTCTCCCTTTTTCCCTACAAGTCATCCCCCATCTAGGTGCATTTGAACTTAAACTTGGAACCTGAATAATCGAACTGAATGTTAAACGATCATTAATTCTAGCTAATTGGATTAAGAGGACACTATAATTCATGTGTTTGATAAAATCCATTAGACTGTCTCAACTGGGAGGAGAGCCTGCTGCAAATTCACATCTTTTGTCACATGAGGAAGAAGAAGAGTCAACAATCATGACAAGGGTAAGTACTTAATGCACCATGATATCGTCCTCGCAGTTTGTTAGGGAAAGAACAGATTTAATCATGCGAGGAAAGTCTGTATTGACTCTTGGGATGTCTTCAATGGAAAGCATCAAACAAGCAGAAAGGGAGGGTCCAATGAGGCCATGACTCCTGCGTAGTCTGTGGACTGTCATTCTTCTGAGTTTCTTTCTTGGTAATTCCAGCTCTTTTTCCGTCGTATTTGAGGACCTTGCTGCCAGATAAGAGTACATTAAATGATGGTGGGAATGCATTGATGGGATTGTTGCCAATTGTTCATACATGATACATCACTCCAATTTCCTTCGTGCCCTCTGCACTATACTAGCTATTTCCTACTTTTATCAAATGACGGTGATATGTGAGATTTTACTAGTAAAGTGAATTATTTTCCATTATGGACAAGAATGTTTCAACACAAAGGCCCCATTTGGTTAGTATTTTTGTGGTGTTTGTCTAAAATTTTACTGTAATTCACTGTAGAATTGTAAAAAAAAAATTTTAATATTTTGAAATATATAGTTTAAAAACTTTGAAAAGTGTTTTAGGATTACTAATAGTTAAAATTGTTAAAAAACTTTTAGCAGACAAATTTGACCAAAAATTTGCTATAAGGCCAAAGTCTTCCTCCCTTGAGACTTTAGAGAAATGCAGGTTTAGTCATGTACATCTCACAAGCAAAGTTAGATTATATGAAATGATTTTTTGAAAAAAAAAATATTATAGCATTGTTTTAATGTCATACATGTGAGATAAAAATGTGTTGAGAATATCAGTAAACAAATAAATTTTGACAAATAAAGCACTATCCAAACAAACTCGTTAGTGTTTTTGGTGGAAAGAAGATAATGATGATAGATGTAAATTTCTTTTTCTTTCAATTGATGCGCTCGTAAATATGAAGTACTAGTAATTAAAGGTGAGGCATCTTTAGTTTGGACCACAAAACTTTCTACTCATACGCGTTAGTGCAACATGTAAATGCAATTTTGAGATTTTTTTTTTCTTTTTTACTATAATTATGTGAAAAGTAAAGTTCAAAAACGTGTATTACTAAGGTACGACTTTAATTAGTTGCAGAAAGAACTTGCCTTAATGTTGAGGCTTCTAATGGTGGAAGTCGGACATTATTTTCTCATTGTACTTTAGGTTTGTGCCATGACCTCATATTGCAGCTTAAACCGTACTTCTGACTTTTTGTACTGTGATCCAAAATTGAGTGATGTCTTTGAGTGAATAAATATGAAACATCGATCATTTAGTGTATCTAGATAGGAAAAATGTATTTATGAGTGAATAATTTCTATTATATTTTTTGTGATATGATATATGTAAAGTAAAAAAAAAATAATTTAAAAAATTTAAAAAAAATGTGTTGAAAAATATATTTATGATGCACGTAATAATTTTTGAACAGATAATTCCTATCGAAACACACTCGAATTCATTTATTCTTGAAAAGGACAAAAAAAAAACACTACATAATTGGGTAGAGGGAAGGATGGCCTTCTTTCATTTATTCTTCTAGTGTACAATAAAGAACCGGCAAAGCAATAATAAGAAAATGGGGCTCAAAACATTATTGATTACGTTGGATTCATTAATTTGGATGGAGCCATTTAAATTTGTTTATTTATGCATTGCCTTCTTTTTTTCCTCATTCATAAAATAGACAAAGTTTCTTAAGACATTCTTTTGCATAATGTTGAGTGCCACAAAGGGAACACACAAAAATCCGAAAGAGAAGTGTGCAAGTTACCTCCACAAAAACAAAACTGATGCTCATACTCCCATCCCATGGATTGACCACCTCTGCATAGTTTATTACTAGTAAATATTGCTAAGAACTAGTACTGTTTTAGGGATCAAGAACCTGACCCTGTAATTATTGTTCTTTATCCATTGCTTTACGTTAGCAGATGGAATAAAGTTATGCTTATACATGTCTCAGTTCACTTTCAAAATAATTACACTTCATTCTGATTTAGTACCCTCCAACTCAGGATGAGGGGCAGGAGCGGTCATCAGAATGACCGCTCCTGAACTGTTCACGACCAGATTTTGGCAAAAAAAAAATGTGCGGTCCAAATAACAAGTTGTACATCGATTTTCACACCGTGTGTGGGGCCCGCAAATTTTTGTACTGAAGTTACACGTTGTGCAAACAAAATTACGCCGTGTGCAACCACAGTTACGCGCTGTTGAAAATGATCAAAACCGCCAGGAACGATTGCACCTGCAACCGTTTGTGCCCCTTGTCCTCCAACTCACTTGCAAAGATATTTCCCAAATTGTTGCCTGCTACTTTTTCTAGTGTGTATTCTGTCTTTTATCAAAGCAAAGCTTTTTGGAAAAAAGGTCTCATTATGTGATAGAAAACCTGCTAGAAAATCCAAGATCGAGGTGTCCCACACGCTTCACATCTTTTGTTCCGTAGAAGAAAATTTTGTAGCCCAAAAAAAATAAAAGGGGATTTTTAAGACCCTTTTCTTTGCATCGTTTTTGTTATTGATTGGTTTGAAACTCTTCTTTTTTGAAACTTTTGACAAAGAAAACAACCAAACGGTGAAAGCGAAAGTGAAAGTGATTTTATTGGCAAATGTGAAACTACAAAAAGAAGAGAAGCTGATTGGTACTTTTCATTTGGTAGCAAAGCTGACGGAGGAGTTAACCATTATGCTTTTTGACCATTCTTTTTTTTTTTTCCATTGGTGATGACAATCATATTTTCACCGCTCCCAAAAATGTTTTTTTTTTCCTTATTCTTTTTCTAACTTGTCAACACCATAGCTGTAAAAAATTAATCGAGCACTGTGTTATCTTATACTACTATTCTTCCTCGCGATTAGCTTAGAAAGGACAACTACTTTTGGATTTGTTAGGAATAATTATACTTAAGTAGAAGATTAGAAGACACATGCATGCTAGTCTACTCTATGCTATGTAGTTTGTTCCACCGTTTTTGCTAGTAATTAAGTGGATTACTAACATAAAAGCAAGCTGCTGTTGATTAAGCAAATTTGGTTTGTTTGTACAGCTGATTATTTTTCCAAATATATTTGCTTACATCATCATTACAATTTCCAATACATCTTTTTATCTTCCCAATTACCTTTTTATCTCACATACATCACATTACAAAAAGTGATACAGTAAAAATATCTCAAATAACTTACAATCCAAACAATGATTTATTAGAAGCTCAACAGTGGAGCATATGGTTTGTAATATAGTCACAGTCTGAGAAGATAGATGTCAGCATCTTTCCAAATTGTATATTCAAGAATCCATACAGAAAATACGTCAAATAAACGTGACATTAATACAAATAGATTTGAAATCAATGACGGATTTATTTGAATGAAATGATCTTTTCTATAATAAAGGAATCCATTAATTAAGGATCATCATAGGAAAATCAGTGGATTTTGGATTTTGGAGATGAATTTCTAACCCATTAGGAAACTTTATTAGAACGTCTCTTCATTGCTTATGATGCTAACTAATACAACAGTGAGAGGTGAGACTGTGGGTGATAATCATGACAGGGTTTCATGTGATATTACAGTTGTATCAAATTCATGATAGATGCATTCAAATGTGACTGCTGGCTCTTCGGCTCAATCCATTCAATTTGGCTAGAAAAGGAATAACCCAATTCGACCGCTTGATGTGTCATAATTAATTTTAATGTATCTACCTTCTGTAGACTACGTGTGATTAGAAAAAAAGTCATCTTTTCCAAAAAAGAGCACCATTCCTGATGATAATGATAATAACATATCGGTTCCACACAACTGTATCCCTTTTAGCTTCGTTCGGGGTTGCGGTACTTTTGATAAAAAACACTTTTAATTGTTAAAAGTATTTTTAAAACGTTTGGTGAATTTTATCCCATAAAATTAGAAGTAGAATTTTTTATGTTAAAAACATTTTTTTAGAGTAGTTTTTGTGATTTAAAAAAATAAAACATTAAATTTAATTATTTAATCTTATATTATAAACTAAATAAAGAGATAAATACATTTAAAAAATTTCAAATCACACACTATCCAATACAATAAATACTTATTGAACTATATATCTCTAAACAGTATGCTTAAAAATACTTAAATATTTAATAAGTACTTTTATTAAAAGTTCCATTGTGAATGTACTATCAACTCCAAAAGAGCTCTATACTAATTCTTGAGAGATGAAATATTACTCATATTTGCTTATAAAGATAAATTCAATTTTGTATTTTTTTATCGTATTAAATTAATCCTAGAAATAAAACCACATCCCGCGATGTCAATATCAGCATCCCTCGAATGAAACGCAGCGGTTGGAAGAATAATTTCTTAGCATATCTTGGCTTTGCCTAGCGAATGTAATATGACTTTGGGTATGCTTTGTTTAATGAAACGCAGTGGTTGAACCGACAGATTTTCAAACTGCCGCCTCCCTAAATGTCAAAAATTTAAAGAAAAGATGTATTCTTTAATTTTTGTACCCATCTTTGTTCTTCTTACAAATTACTGTTTGAAGTTTGAACTTTATAATACTCTTTTAGCAGAACCCAGTTTAGAAATTTTCTTGAACTCCATCAATCATCATTTGCCACCCCTTCAAAAAGCCCCGTTTGGACGGCTTCAAATCCTCTGTTCCCAAAGTAGTCTCTATCACCTCTGTCCCTTATTTGTATAGCTGTCACGTGTCTCTAACCTTTTATTACTCAAGTTAGTCTTTTGATAATAATCGGTTGACAAGTTTACTTAAAATCAATTAAAACAGATAATTCAAAACTTTTTTTTATTTTCTTTTCAACAAAAAAGAGTCTTGTTGATCATAAACATAGAAATCAATTAAAACTCTACTTTATTTTGTTTGAGTTTGGATTAACAAAACTTGTAAACCGATTATTATCGGTTTATTTGAGTTTGGATTAACAAAAGGTTAGAGACACGTGGCAGCTGTACAAATAAGGAACAGAGGGGACAGAGACTACTTTGGAGACAGAGGATTTGAAGCCCCGTTTGGACAGCCATTTTTCGCCGAAAAATTGCGTCATTTTTCGTGATCACATTTCCCTATTACCTTTTTTCCTCATATACATCAAATCGCTTCAATAATTTTTCTACAAAAAATCCAAGAAAATGCAATCCAAACAATTAGCAAATCAATTCATAACTAAAATTTTTTTCTTTAGGTACATCCAAAGTGTACAGTAATCTTATACATCATGTAAAGGCAAAAGACAAAAAGGCAAGTGACCAACTCTTACCAAGCTCGCAAGGCTCTGAAGTTGTCTGAAGAGTGAAGAGACATTCATTGACTAACTCTATAGTCTATACATCCAAAAGGGTAGACTATATACCTTATGTTTCTTCTGCAGAGGTATAGAAATTGGCAAGTTGCACCTACTGTAGATTGGTTGAATAACTCCAATATTGCCAAGCCACCTGCCTCAGCTGACCCTAATTAAGTTCAAGGATATATACATATGCAACCATACTTTTAATATAATCTGTATGTTTTAGCAGAATGGACTGTTATGTGCATATTTCTGATTAGTCTGTCTTTTGTTTTCTAATGAACGTGAAGAAAAGAAGTAATAAGGTTGCAAGAGATTTCATCACTGAATTAACGATGACAGTTGTATAATTAATTTGGCAGGTCTCTGTTGTCAAATCACGAGGGGATTAGTCTTGCTTTTCATGAATCTCTTCATGGTTTTCTAGGAGATGATACTAATTAAGAAGGGAAAGAGTGTTAACAGTGAAAACAAGACATACTATTTAGCGCAAATATTTGGATGAAATATCTGTTCATCATTTTATTTCAAGTGCATGAGGCAAATTTTCATCATCTGTTCCTCGCTTTTTTTTTTTTTATAATCAGACGGTAATATTTAGTCTAATCTACTTTTACTCTCGCCTACATTGGAGAGAAGAGGCGCAGCAAAACCTAAAAAAATCGACGGAAATTGAACTAGCGACGAATTAGATGAGTATACTGCACACCCGTACGAACGTTCCTTTGTTTGTTTTTCTTTCCACTATTGACAAAGGCAGAACCTTGTTGGAAGTCATCAATCTGTATCATATCAATGGATGCTATCCTACCAATCTAAGGGATTTTACCATATGGCAAACAAACCAAATCCCTTGTACACTTTTATCAACACTCATGGCGAAAGCCTACTAATTTCCAATGCACCGGCATAGGTCTTTAAACTTTTCACGATACTTATAAACTGTTCTTGATAAACTTCAGGAGCAAGCTCCATGATGAGATTGGACCATGGGCTTTGTAAGCCTACCAAATATCTTTAAACTTGTTCTTAACCCACCAAAGCTAAAGCATGGGGAAAAAGTATTAAGAACTGTTTGCAATTTATTACGTTGCAGGTTTCAGTTATCTAATTTTACAATTTAGGTGGCATTGGGTGAAAATGTAGCAATGAGGCAATTTTGGCCAACAGCAATAATTCTTCTTTCCTCATTTTTCCCTAAATTGGAATTACAAAGTTTGAAATAAGCTTATTTTTATTTAAATATGTTTATTTTTATTCTCATTATTGGCCCCAAAAAAAATGTGAAAATAAAAATTAAAATAAAGTTAAAAACCATGACAAATAAAACCCAAGAGGACAACTACAAAAATCAAACCCCTTCTAAAACCCCCGCAAAACTACAGAGGGAAATCGGAACCATGAATCGATTTCTTGCTAGAAACATCTCCTCGTACGCTGCCAATCTCGTTCTCCCTTTCCGTTCTACTTCTGCGCCAAACCTTCTTCATTTCTCCTCACCCGTCTGCTCTACTTTCTCTTCTTTATCTTCCTTGAACTACAACAGGCTTTTCTCGTCGGAAGCTTCTAAGCCGTCTGACTCAAATTTGGGCCCATCCCAGGGCAGTGATGATGCAGATAAACTCAGCAACCAAGGTAAGTGTTTTATAGAATTGAAGTTTCAGCTCCACCAATTTGGTAGCTTATATTCAAGAAATTGTGGAAATAGAAGGTGAATTAGTTAAATTTCTCTTGGATTAAGTGATAACAAGGAGGTACTTTCTTACTCTTTTTTTTTTTTTTGGTGTTCAATTGTTTGATACTATGTTATAAGGATTTGATTTTGATATTAGGGTCAGTGATGAAGTTAGTAAATTGTGAGTTTTCAACATTAACCATTCATTTTGCAAGAAAGCTGGCTGCTAAAGATTTTGGAGGGTTGAAGATGGAAATAGATTTTTGGTACATGCTTTTGTCCTGTGATGTGTTCTCAAATTGATTGATTGACTTTGGGGGAAAAAAAAATACAGCATCAAACAATATCGGGGATTAAATGTGGGGTCTTTGTGTTTGCGTGTGTTTTTGTGTTTCAGAGCTGAAACAGCAGATAGAGAAGTTGTATGGCGGGGATGAAGAGGCATTTGCATCAGTTTTTGAAGCAATATTGAGGAGGAAGTTATCAGGGAAGACTGATGAGATGGATGAGGAGTTGATAAAAGAATTGCCCAACCAGCCACGAGTGGATGGTGAGGAGAGTGATGATCAAGAGACTGACACCGATTCTGATTAGATCTTGTTTCTTGATGAATTAGAAAGAGAATTAGTAAATGTTTGTTGAAGTATAATTGTCAATTATGGATGGTTTGTTTCTTAATAATTCAGGATTTTCATTGGACATAGAATCATGTATGAGGTTTATAACTTTCATGCTCGCTCACAAGCACAGCTTCATGCTGCATGAATTCAAGGCTTCAAATTTGTCCCCTTTTTCGTGTCTTCTTGGCTGATTTTGGATAACGGAGACATTCATATGCCAACTGGAGCAAAAATCTCTTCAAGGCTAATCACAGTGCAGAATGTAGAACTCTGATTAATGTCAGCATGGTTTAGTACCTCTGGTCCCCCCGTTCTTGCCCCCAGACTGAGATGTTTGTTGGCTGGATGAACTCAACTGACCGGCCGATTGTTGGAGGATTGGAGCAGTTTTGCAATTGATAATAGAAGTCATTCAGAGTTTATCGTGTGCATTCATTTTCTTGGCCAAGATGCTGTTTCCCGCTTTGTAATCCCGCGTGAATTCTGATTGTGTGCAAATAAAATTGCAATTACACCTTATATTTCTCCTCCAATTGATCATGAAATTCAAGTAATGCGGTCGGAGATTTCCCCTTTTCCTGGATGAATTTTAACACATTAATAGTGGAAAACATTTTTCCCAATACCTCGCGTTCTTCTTTTCCAATATTGAGATCACTAGCATTACTACTTTGCTGCTCCGCTCAGTATCAATAATCTATGGGACTTGCTTGGTTGTCCGTCTTGTAGTTTGTACGACTATCCACTGTCCACAACTCAATTTTTTTAAAAATAAAAATTAGGGGAGGATGGGATTTTAGAAATGGAGAATTTTTTTAAAAATAAAAATTAGGGGAGGATGGGATTTTAGAAACGGAGAAGGGATTAGAGTTATGAAGTTAAGATCTTTTAGGTTTAAAATTTTAACTTTAGCTACTAGATTAAACCGTTCTCATCGGCACAACGCTACCAAAAGAAAAAAGAAGCAGTAGCATCTATTAATCTATTTTTCTTCCTCATTTATAACTAGTTATATGATCAATATACTGAATATTATTATTAATTTCCAGAAAAGGATTTCAAGAAAGGAAGTAAAGAAGAAGATGCATTTCATTTTCAAGTTAAAGGTCAAAAGACCACATAAAGTAAAACCTCTATAATTTAATAACCTTGAAATCGTATGAATTCTATTAATTTAAAGAGGTATTAATTAATCAATAATTTATTAAGTGTACTTATAATTCAAAGAAACACTCATTTAAAATGGATCTAAATGACCTATTGAAGGGTGAAAATGATAAAAGTTCAGAGATCTTAAGTTTAGAAGAAATTATTGCTAGCATCATTGAAAATCTTGCTAATAATGAAGTTGAGGATGATACAAAAACTTTGGAGTTTGTTACATACTCAAAGCATCAATAATTTTTCATAATTTCTTATTGCAATATGAGATTTTAAGAAAATACAATATGTAATTTTAGTGAATTATTAATTTATGATATGAATGGAACCAAAAGATTATATAAAGTTTTAAAAAACATTATCTTATTATTTTATTAAAAATATTAATTTAGCTTAGTAGGTTAAATAGAGACTAGAAAAAATTATTATTTAATAGAAATTATTAATCTATGAAGTATTAATTTAGAGAGGTTTTACCATTACACTGAGATGTTTTCTTTTTTCCGCAAAAACAAATATTAGTTGGGTGCGACATCAACACCCTAAAGAATATTTCCCCTCCTTGTATTAAACTAAATAGATAATTTATTTCCCCTCATTGTATTAAAGATTTTCCCAAATTCACTCCTTCGTTCGCCACTAAGAGGGATTTAAAAAAAAAAAAAAAATAATTGCTGCCTCCCCCTCCCATATTTCCGCTACTAAACGACATCGTCCTTCACTTTTTCCGTTCACTATGCTCCAGTAAACAGGAAGCCACTGGTTCACCAACAACCGTAGCTGGGCAATTTCTGACACTAAAACCCTGCAAAGACCCATATTAAACAAGAAAGATGCGGAGAGCTTTATCTCTCTGCCTTCGCAATCTCCACCAATCTCCCCACCTCAAACTATACCCTAACAATCTGAACCACCCCAAAAAGCTCAGATTTTTCTCTTCTTCCTCAGAAACTGGAAATGATTCCTCTAAACAAAAGACCCCTGATCCGAACCCGACCCCACAACCCGAAACCAAGTTGGACCAACCCGAAGAGAAAGAGCTCGCGCTTGAAGATGTCGATAACAAAGGTATATAACGTAGGAATTCAGGATGAAATGTTTAGTCTTTATTATTAAAATTCTTCATAATTTTTGTCTGCTTTCTGTTTTTAATTGGGATTTTAATGATGCCATGGGTAAAAAGGAAAAAAGATGGGACTTTTATTTGGCTGTGGAGTTATCTTGTCAATTAAGTAGCTGCTTTGAGCTTAATTATTCAAAATTATTACATTTAGAATTTCAACGGCTTGGTTTGCTAGTTGGGTTTTACTTTGGTTGTGAACTTGTAAACGTTAGAAAATGTAGTGAGATTGGAATTTTCGAATATACATATTTGGGTTATATCTGGGTAAATTACATTTCTCTAGTTAAGCTTTTGTTTTTAATATGTACTTATTACTGATTTAGAAGGGGAGGGTTGGGGACTGAAGAAATAACTAGGGAGGGGAATAGGGTTGGTGAGAATAATGGATATTGCTTTTCTTCTGCTTTGCTATGTTGTTAGGTTTTTCAGAAAGAAGCTTGTTTAACATGCTTGTCGCTTATTTGAGTAGATTGATTAACATGCCTGTTAAGTAGTTAATTATTCCGAAGTTTTAGTATGCTAATTGAAACCTACTGTGATCTCATGTTCTATTTAATGATGATTCATCTTGTTTTCTCTGGTTTCAGAGCTGAAGCTGCGGATAGATCAGTATTTCAAGAAAGGGAATGAAGAGGCACTGCCATCGATCTTTGAAGCGATCTTACAGAGGAGGTTGACTGGGAAGCATGAGGAAACAGATGATGAAGTGATAAGTGAATTACAAATGCAACCACTTGATGACGTAAAGGACCAAGATTTTGAATCAGATTTTGAGGAGGTCTATGAGACTGATGAGGAGATTGAAGACTTGTACAATGCAAGGGATATTGTGACAAAGAGGATGGTTCAAGATGAGTATTTCAATATGGATGACAGGAAATGGGATGACATGGTTAGAGAGGCAACTGAGAAGGGTTATCTCAAGGATACAAAGGAGTGTGAGGAGATACTAGAGGATATGCTTAACTGGGACAAGCTTCTACCAGGTAGAACTCTCAATGTCCCACAGATTCTCTTTCAAAGCAGATTTTAAGGTTTGATTTGACTGTTCAATTGATGCTCATGGAGCTTGAACGGTAGTCCTCCTTGTTTTCTATTTAGTTATTTTTGTTTTTAAAACTTTTTTATGTGACATTTAATTCTTTGTTTCTTTTATGCATGACAATAAACTCTTCTGATTTGCTCTAAGTTAATGTGGCTCGCTGAACTTGGTGTTTAAGATGCTTGGTTTGGCTGTCAAGTTCGTTCTACCAATTTTCATTCTGCTTGGTCAGATGCTGGGCCCTATCTTTTAAGATTATTTATTCTGCTTCAGAGAGTTGTGTTCTACTCCTGTCAAGATCCCTTTTGGGTCTTAGATGATTAAAAATTTGCATTTACATAGAGAAGAACCTTTTTAAGCAGAAGAAGAAGAATACAATGAGAATTTGAATGGTCTTTGTGGTTTGGAGTGGAGTCAATAGGCAATTTCTGAAAAAAAGAGGCTAGCTGACTCCTGAGATCAGATTGAATTAGATAAACAGAGTGAGGTATGGCTGCTGTCTATCTGGACAAATGTGGATTGAAGGTGGAAACAGATTTTACCCAAAGTGCCTACTCTTAACCTGGGAAATTGTCATGGAAAGTGTACCATTTGCAAGGAGGCTTGTAGAAACCTTCTAGGGCTTCGGTGAGCATTATCATGTGCTTCTATGCCAGTGTAAAACCTCTCCACGACATCTTCTATTTCATCAAAGGAGGTGGATATTGCTGTTGCATGTGGAGTAAAAATTGTTTTTGCTCAGGCAGTGCTTCAATCTAGGATTACCATGTTCTGCTGTTAGTTTTCCTTTTTTTTTTTGTTTTGGTATCATGCTATTATTCAGGGGACTTGTAAGTTTCATCAGTCTATATAATGTTCTTTTCTTTGATCCATTTGCTTGTGATGGTTGGATTCTAATTAGTTGTCATCATATATGGATTTGGATCTTTAGTTATGTTGCAAATTGGGAGCACTATTACTCAGTTTGAAGCTTATCAGGGAAATCGAGAGTACCAGAAACTTATGTTTTATGTTCTATAAACCTATTCAACAAATTTATTATGCGTGCGTTCGAAGTAGATGTTGTTTATAAATTTGTGCTGTCCATATTATATTTAGTCATGTTTTTCTTTTCGTATTGACCCTCAGATGAGATTAAGAAGAAGGTGGAAAAGAAATTCGATGAGATAGCAGCTAGGGTTGAAAATGGTGAACTTGAAGTCGAAGAAGGTTATGCTCTGTTCAAGGAGTACGAGGACCAGATGGTCATGGAATGTGCTAAACTAATGGAGGCAGAGGCTCCACATTTTGATGACAGTACTGTGCCTGATAAGAAGAAGGATTTGGATGATCCACCTGGTGAGGGTCCGATTCTTAGGTGGCAAACACGTGTGGTCTTCGCTCCAGGGGGTGATGCATGGCACCCAAAAAATCGCAAAGTGAAATTGGCTGTTACTGTGAAAGAGCTTGGGCTGTCAAAGCATCAGTTCCGCCGTCTCAGAGAACTGGTTGGAAAGCGGTACCATCCAGGCAAAGATGAGCTCACTATAACCAGTGAGAGGTAAGTCATCCGTGCAAGTTGCTGTTTACCTTATCAACGTAAATGTTTGCACTTATTATAAATTTGTGCAGAACTTTGTTCCGTTCAGCGGAAGAGTATGGCTTTGCATCTGGTCTTTAGGTTCTTGCAATACTATTCAGAATCATATGCTATTCAGATTTTGATTTTGGTGTAATTTGACTCTGTATCTACTAATAGTCATGACCTTGTGTCTAGTGGCTAGGTTCTGCATACAGATTATTAGTGCAATACTATTTCTCCCTTGCTTGCCTTTTTAAGAATAACACTCTCTTACATTCTGTTCATCAGGTTTGAGCATCGGGAAGAGAACAGAAAGGATTGTCTCAGGACACTGCTTTCTTTAATTGAGGAGGCTGGGAAGGCAAACAAGCTGGTAGACGATGCTCGAACTTCATATTTGAAGGAGAGACTTAGATCTAATCCACATTTCATGGGGAGGTTAAACGCGAAGATTACGAGAAAAGGGGAATTGAGCCTATCATCTGCATGAAACAGATTGTCTCGACAATGCACTGGTTTTGAAGTTTCAAGTTAAAGATGGACAATGGCTTCTGCTCCTATAGTCTTTGCATTACTTATGTGGGAAGTTTTTGAGCAGGAATTTTCTAGCATTGTCTCTTTTTGTTAGCTATTTTTTCAGCCCCTCGTGGCTAATTTGTTTGGAAGAAGACTGAAGGGAGACTTGGTCCCTAACGTGCCTGTTGCAATGAAGTTGTCCTTATGTGCTGTCCTGAGAATGTCAATTGGGCCTGCCTGGTTCCTTTCAATAAAGATGAAGAGCCCATAAAGTATAAACACGGAGTTTTAATTCCTCCAAAAAAAAAAGGTAATGAACAAATAAAAAAGAGAAAAAGAGATTAGAAAAGTGTGCAAGTTATATAACTGATAAAAGTTTATTTTCAAATTTAAGCTTTATTAAAATTCTTTATAATTTTTTTGTCTGGCTTCTATTTTTCATTTGGATTTTAATGATGCCATGGGTAAAAAGCAAAAATGTGAGACTTTTATTTGGCTTCTGTTTTTCATTTGGGAGTTATTTTATTGGGGCCCGGGGGGGGGGGGGAGGGTTGGGCGGTTTTACTTTTGATTGTAAACTTGTGAATGTTAGAAAATGTAGTGAGATTGGAATTTTAGAACATACACAGTTGGATTATCTCTGGGTAAAATACATTTCTCCAGTTAAACTTCAGGCCGTGTGGGAGATATAACTTCAGGCCTTGAACAATTGTGCCTGATACAGAATACAAATTTCTCTTGGTAGTAGGATTATGGCCCCAAGGTAAGGGCTACCTGCACGGAATATCTTTATCACTATGGAACCTGACATGCGGACGGCAAAAAGATATTCCACCTTGAAACTAAAGGAATGAAAAGGCAGAGAGAAAGAACAAAGATGACCATAAAGTTTGAAGCGCAAAATGTGTTGTTATGGTCCTATTTCGATCATGATAGCATAACACCAAGATATGAGTGATTATGTAGAGAGAAATTCTGAAGGTTTTGATGACATTAGTTAACTTCAAGCTTTTATCACCCAAAAAAAAAGAGAGAAAGAAAACAGAAAAGTGATCAGCTATCAAATATGAACCTAACTTTTGAGGTTATATGCATGTGGTCTTTCTCCAGACACGAACTTAGCATAAGGAATGTCAAGGAAATATTCTCTCTTCATGTTGAAGGAATAAAAGCAAGAAAAAGAGAGAAAAAGCAAATACGATTGAGGGTCCAATTTTGAACTATAATTAAGTGCATATTCATGCCTTGGTTGCTCAGGAGATAAGCTACTGCATTGCCTTCTGGGAGTCTGCAAATGGCTCAAAAGGGTCCAAATTCTTGCTCTTCTGGGCAGTTTTCCTACGCCAGTCTTGCTGCTACAGCTTCTTCCTCTCCTTTCAAGGATACAACGTCTTGCTGGTATAAGGTGGGAGAGTGCGTATGTAGCATGTGCCTGTTCAGCGTATGCTGTCCATTGTCTACGATTTGGTGTTGTGTCAAGATACCTTGCAAGATTGGGTGGAGTTTGGCACAGCAAGCTAAGAAGGGAGCTTGTTGTTGTTCTCGATCACAAAGGAGGATGCATGCATCATATTCATCATTCTCAGATGTGGATTCTGATGATTACGTGCCTAAGGGGAATGATTCTTGCAAGGGCATTATTTCTCCTGCCAAGAAGAGGTGGAAATTATGCTCTTGATCCTAAACTTAGCATATCCTTGTTCTTGTTTACAAGTAGTTCTTTGTTTTTCTTGATTGTTTTTTTTTTTGGGGGGGTTTTGAAACTTATTCCTATTACGGTATTACCCAAAAGAGAGCTTGCTGCTGTTGATGGGAAAAATTCATCAATTTTTTCTTCTTCCCTTACTAGCTATTAGCAATTTTGCATCAGCGTGTGCGTAGATAAAAAATTTTAGGTGTCAAGAATGGGATTCGAACCCATGCCCTTTCGGACCAGTACCTGAAACTGGCGCCTTAGACCAACTCGGCCATCTTGACTTCATGTTTAGAGATGCCTCATGTCTTTATTTCTGCCCTCCCTCGCCCGATTGCATCATCTCAAGAGCGGGAATGCGGACAAAATGGAAGTTGGAATCTGATGTTGGCCCACTTTGGACGTAGGTGGGTATATCATTCGTGTCCACCCAAAGAAACTGTATATACATTTCTTGGCTTGAACTTGGAGTAGTAGTAATTTAGGCAGCTTAGCATAGTCTCTCATTCATGGCTCGGGATGCTCTTTTTTCTTTCTTTCTTTCTTTCTTTCTTGATGAGAAGGAAAAGAATCACCAATCTTCTGTAACAAGAAGAAAAGAGGACTCAAAAACTATCTTCTTGACATCTCATTAGGTTGGTTGCTATAATAAGTCCACTTTAGAAACAGCTTTACCGCAATTCCTTCTCCATCTGTTCTTTTCTCGTAGAATATATTGGTGTAAGCAAACATTGGCATACCAAGTACAAATTACAATCCCAAAAAATGGTTTCATTAGTAAATCATGAACTCATGGCGGCAACAAAGCAGAAACTCCCATGGCGAAAATAACATATAACGTGATTTTTTAAGGAGGGGACTTATACAGTGCTGCAGTTTGTCTGCACAAGGAATGGTTACTTACATCTAGGATATATCATGGAGACACTGGACATGATTTTTACTCCCAAGAATCACTGCATAAAGGGGACATCAAGACTAAATAGAAGCAAGAAGTAAAGAGAAGAAACATGAAAGGTGTCACTCATGACATGACTGTGAAGTGACCTGGACTAGTCCTCTTGAGTTGACAAAATGACGATGATCGTAGTAGGTTAAGGTGGGGGGAGTGAATCAGTAGAACTATCCTAACCACTGCTGCTGGTCAAGTTTGGGAGATGCTGATGATCAATAGAGGGCGAAGTCAGGCACCGCAGGCTGCACCACACGCAGCAGCACATCCACCAGGAGGAGCACCAACATAAACACTTGATTCTGCAGCATCATCTTTGTTTCTTGGTACCGCACCATCAGCACAAGAGAAGACTATGATTGAGATGAGAACAATGGTGGTAAGAGATAGCCACAAGACAACAAAAACATTACCACCAAAACCATTTTCTCGTCCTCTATCTATCAACTCTTTCCATTCCCTTGCCATTTCTTTATATTTGACTCTCCTTTTTGTGTATGTCTGAAGGAATATCTCCTTGTATTGTGAAGAGTTGACAAGAATATATAGCCTTTTATCGTTGCTCGAAGAGTCAATTTAACTGTTCTCTAACGACCTTTCCTTCTTGCTAAACGGTTATTATAGATTTATAATCATTGTCTACTCAGACCTTCACGCAAGCAATGGGTCTTCCAAATGTGGGCATTGAGCCTGTGGGTCAATACCACCACTATATATGAAGTTTCTGTTTGTTGGCACTCCTGGTTCCGCTCTTCCTTGTCACTGTGGATAATGTGCAAGAAAAGTAGCAATCTACGACCGTTGTAAAACACTTTTACATTATGAAAGTTAAACAAGGATCACGTTTCTTGAGAGAAATGTGTGATTGGCATCTGGCACTAGCAAGGTTCAATAATTTTAACCTTTTCTCCCCATCACACACTTTGTTTAACTTTATTACCGACTTTAACTTGAGTAGGTTTGATTCAGTGTTGGTTGATCTTATCCATAATGAGTGCCTATATAGCCTGCAGACATTTGATTCAGTGCCCTCCTCTAGTCATCTTAAAGTTGGCATCTTTGTAATAATGGGATATTTGTAACAGTAGCAGAAACAGTTCCCTGTGTCACCAATTCCGTTGCTTTTAGGCAGGAAATCTTTGGAAGCTAGAACTTGCAGTCTCTTCTGTCTTTGTTTCTTCTTGCCCTTTCTGAATTTATCTCAAATAGTTATATAAAGATCTGACCTTACTTCTACATTTGTATAAAGCTATGTTTCATTCCTGTTGGCACAATAGAGACCTACAGTTACCAGAAATTTTGGTTACTGATAAGCTTAGAACACTCAAATAAAAACAGTTGATATAAGCGTCGTTTGAGCATTTCAGAGGGAAATGGATGGTCTATGTACCTCGTAACTTCTTTGATGAAATGGACAAATCCAGAAAAACCCAGTAAAAGATTTTCTTTGTGGCTGTCTTATTCAAAGTGATGGGGATATGTAGCATATCAGCTGTGATTTTCTTTTTATGGTGATGACTGTACACCCCACAAGGTAGTAAAAACAAAATGCGAAATCGAATTAAGTATGCGACAACTACCATGCAAATGACCTGTATCACTGAGTGGTGGTTTATTCTAGCATTTGCATTCTGGAATAGCCAGATTTCCCCCTTTTGCTAATCATGGAGATCTTGTGAACATGTCTTCTTTTTGGATAGATCCAGTTTGAAAGCTAACAATCTTCATGTAGAACGTAAAATTTTATGAAGCAATTTTCTCAGACTTTATTTGTTTGTATTGCATCACCTCTTGAAAATTGCACCAGGTCTTAATTCATCAAACATTACGCAAAATCTTCTATGCCGATTTGAAAAGATATTTTCTTGCACCCTTTTGTGAATTGACAAACATTCTAACTATCTTCTGCAACTAAAAGCCTTATAACACAGTCATAATTATGGTTTTGGCATGCTTGTATTGCATGTCATTATATTGTATGTTGGTCCGTCTCAGCAAATAACTTTCATGGACGCAATACATAAACCAATTATGTACACTTTGCTTTGTGGTGATGTGGAACTCCAATTGGAGAACAGTTGGAAAATTCACTCAAATTGTGTCTTCCCATACTAGGTCTCCTTTTTCTCCTTCACTGGTCCTCTAGGTATTTTTGCAAGAACATCAGCTTCAACTTTCTTATATGTGCTCCTCATCTGTTTGTACAGTTTACCAGCAAGATTATCTGCTTCTTCCTCGTATTGCTCGTAGAGGAATGGTAGGGTTTCCGCACAGAGTATGCCTGGTTGAAATCATTGAAAATTCATGACAACATCAGCTCAATGATCATCACTCAAAAATGGAGGGTGGAGGAACTTTCTTACCCAAAAACAGGAGGTTCAAGGTGCTTATATAATTCCCTATTACTCCGAGGATCCAGAGAGAAATCAATCCCTGGAAATTAACGAAAAGTGAGGAAGCAGTCATAATTTTTTGCAAGTTCTTGTCTGATGGAGCATCAGAATTATTCATTTCTTCACTTACCAGAAAGAAGAGCTTTGGTTCATTTCCACAGGCTACACGAAGAAGTTCAGATAAAATCTGGTTAAATTTTGAGTGGAAGGTTGAAGCAGCTTCTGTAAATGTGGACTCTTTCAATACGGTTTTGGGAATGTTTGGAGGAGTCCTGAAGAAAGATAACCCCAAAGTTAAGTTTCATCCAACAATCCAGATGCCAAAATATATATATATATATATATGATGAAGTAAATTATTTCTGGCAAATTACCCCTTGTGTTTACTCTATTCAATTCCATGAACTTTCATACTTCAAATGCGAATGTAGAATAAAGAGGTGGTAACACCCATAATATCAAGTAAAGAAGTTACCATTGGAAGAAGTTTGCCGCTGTAGACCAAATGAACAATGCTAACATTGAAGTGATCAAGACATGGCAGAGCAGAGTTATGAAGTTGTATTCAACAACCTCAAACAGATACCACACTACTGCAACTCCAGCTAGAACAGCACCTGCAACTCTTTTCTTCCTCCATAACAACAAATCAGCAGCTGCAAATTCAAATCATCATGACCCTTTCATCAATCAAATACAGAAAAATAAGGATTACACTAAAAGCATAGGATATGTATATTTGGGTAGTGTCCATGAATTTTGAACTAACTGAGTGGAGTTAGCATCCAATGTGCGAAAATAGTACATATTTTCTCGTACCAGCAAGTTCAATGTGCTTGGATTCATAATACCTTTGCCACCTCCTAGAGCATCATGAATTGACCTTTGGCCGCGGCCAAATAGCTTCACCTTTGTTGCTGTTCCATTGTCAGAAGCACGCAGACGAGAAGCCATGTTGAGAACGGGAAGTTATGAACCGAGATGGAATTCATCCCACCAAAAGTTATCAGATTTGAGTTTATAGTAGATTGGCCGGTTCCAAGCTTGTTAACAAAGGAAGTAACAATGGCAGAAGAAAGGGATTTCTTGAGCATGATTTTTGTATTAACTTCACATTCCCGCATTTCACAGATTGGTTATGCTTTTTGGTGTCTGACAAAAGGTAACATACACACATCCTTTCCTTGGTGGCTTCTTGGGTCCAGTTATAGAACATACGAGTGACTTTACTTTGTGATTGTTCTACTGCTTTCTCCATAAAAAAACACTAATCTGATAAATGCCAGTCTGCTATAAATTACATTTACAAGTTGATCACAACAGTTAAAGAATCTTCCTTTTCTTTTCTTTGATCTATATAGTATCAAAAGAATCAACATTTATAAGGCCAAAAGCTATCAACTTTAAACTGGGAATGTCGCTTTGCATCTTGCTAGGATGCAAAGATACAAGAAATGGAACACAGCGAAATACAACAGACACTTCCTAACTCCACAACAATCTTCGCCTTTGAAAAAAATAAAAAAAAAGCTTCAAAACAGTTTCCACATGGTTGCAATTTTCCTCTGTCAACATAATTATATATTTTTTGCCAGACGGGACGGCATTGACGCATGTGAAGACATTGGAGTCAAGAAACAAAAGGGAGGGACCCATCTGATTCAGCAGCCGCTTTGTGCCAAAATAGGGATATTAATGGTCGTTCATTATTCTGCTGAACCACATGATCACAAATTAAGAAAGCAGCCTTAGGAGGAAGTTAAGAGACATTAAATGATTACAAATTAAGAAAGCAGCCTTAGGATGAATTTAAGAGACATTAAATGATTACTAACAGCTCCATATAATACTTTCCTAAAGGAAAAAAGATTAATCTTCTGTTCCTTTGTCTACCACACTATGCAAGGTTATTGAACCTCAAATCAAGCTGACGTAGAATCCAAAATCAGAATATACCTAGGTACAAAAACAATATTTGCCAAGCGATATTAAATTTACAAAATGATACTATTAAATTTTGTGTTATTGACTTGAGAGAGTAACTAGGCTAAGCACATATTGTTTGATTATAAACACAATCACTACAAGTCTAATAGATCATTACCTGGACTAGCAAACTAGCATGCAACTCAAATTCTTGATACCATAAAAAGGAAGTATTTTTACTAAAAATAAAAAAAAAAGAAAATATTTTAGTTACATTAGCACGGAAAAAAGAAGCGGAAAAAAAAAAACAGAAAACGCTTTCTTTATCATGACCTTGGCTGAATTAGGGCTGCAAACGAGCCGAGCCGAGTCGAGCTTTGCCCTTATCGAGTCGAGCCTTGACTTAATTTCATCGAACTCGAACTCGAGCTCGAACTCGACGAGCTGGCAATTTTGAAGCTCGAGCTCGAGCTCGAAAAAATAAAAATAATTATTTTATTTTTTAAAAAAATAAATAAAATAATATTTTTTATTAATAAATAATAAATATTAAGGATATTTATGTAATTTTACTATTAAAATAAAAATAAAAATAAAAAATATATATATATACTCGAGCTCGCGAGCCGGCTCGCGAGCTAACGAGCTTAATATTTTGAGCTCGAGTTCGAGCTCGAGTTTGACTCGACCAGCTCGAGCTCGACTCGAGCTTGAATCGAGCCGCTCGCGAGCGGCTCGATTCGTTTGCACCCCTAGGCTGAATAATGGCTGCCGTCCCTTCCACTGGCACACTAATGATGGTCTCAAGTTCTGGCCGCCGCCAAAGGGCGACAAAGGGCATCGGAAAAACCAGCACATGCATGATGCAACAAAGAAAGATGAAATTTTTATGCTAAAAAAACTGACTTTTTGAATTAAAAAAAAAAAGCGCTCCATATTCAATTCTTCCTGATCACCTAATACAATACAAGAAATTACAGTATATAACAATGGCAGCTCTTCACATCAGCTCTTCCCTTTCGGTTTCGCAACCCAATCAAACACTCCCGAATCACCCCAAACCAATCCGAAGTTCCTCTATACCAAATGGGTCCAATTGGGTTTTCTCTATGCTCCCCATCTCAAACCCTCTTCCTCTCTTCTCCCCTGCATGCAAGAATATATAAAGCCCCAAACTTTGAGCCCAATTTCAAGAAATCCACCCCCAGAATTACAGCTTCTTGCATGGAGACGGTGCAGAAAGGTAAAGGTACAACATTCGGGTTCAAGAATTTGATGGCAACGTTCACAGTTAATGTTCATAGAGCAGAGGGAAGGCCCCTGAATGTGCCTTTGATTGCCCCTTTTACAATTGCCACATCAAGGCTTGATAAAGTGGAGAATGTGGCAATCAGGATCGAGTTGAGTAATGGGTGTGTGGGGTGGGGTGAGGCTCCAATTCTTCCATTTGTGACGGCTGAAGATCAGCCTACAGCTTTAGCCAAGGCAGAAGAGGCATGCGAGTTTCTGAGGCAGAGTTCTGGGAAAAGTATGTGTTTCATATTGGGGGAGATTGGTCAAATTCTTCCGGGACATCAATTTGCTTCTGTGAGTTACAGTACAGTTTATTTGTTTACCATTATCATTTTCCTATTGACTCAAAAACAATATCATTTTCCCTGTGGTTGATAGTATTGCACTTTAATGGGCATCTGGGATATCTTGGATACCAAAAATAAAAAGACACACATCTGGGCATTTGATTGACAAAATTGGATACTTGGTGATCATCTTGCTGCATTACTTTTCTTTATTCGATGATTTTTGTCTGTCATGAAATTGTTTTAAAAGGTGCGCTATTTGCAAAACCAATATAACACACAATCTTTGTAGGAGAAAATGCTGTGTTTTTCTCAGTTAATTTATGGAAGAAAGAAGCATTACCATTTTACTGCCTCAAACATACGTCTCTAAGACATCCTCTGTTGCCAGTTTTCTTGCCAAAAAGTAGATGCGTCGAGAGTCAAACCAAGGATCTCTTAGTCACTTAATTTAGTACTAGGTTTCAGTGAGGTATCAATCTATGCTTTTTGTTTGTGGCTGTCAAGTTCTATGTCATACATGTCACAACAAGTACCTATTGCCTACTACGGGGCTCCTTCTATTCTGTTTCTCCATTGTTTCCAGTTACTGGCAAACTGAAAAAAAAAATTCATTTATTTTGTTCACTTTTCAAGTATGATACCATGTTGACTAGTTGAGTTTGTTTCCCATTAACTTCAGAATTTCACTTGCTACAGTTTCTAGGCCCTTTTCACTGAAAATCAGGAGAGAAAGAAAAAAGTGTAATTGGTGAATATTTCTACTTCAGCAAACGAGACATTATTATATAGAATTTCCTTAAACACATGAAGTTTGTTAAACTCTAACTAGTAACTAACCTCATGACAAGCCAAAAGCTGTCTAAGCTCTTGGAATTACTCAACAGTGTTCACTTCCTTGAAATCCCTAAATGCCTATTGCCGCGACCTTTTCTACATTAGGGCCATCTACAAAAATTGCTTGTAAAACACCTCTAGTCTACAATAACATGCAGAAACATTCAATTGGCATAAAATGCAACAACAAAATATCCTTTCAATCATTTAGGGTTCTGAATGGTTTTGTGGTACTCACCCGGTTACATTTGTCACTGAAGGTAAGAGCTGGAATTGAGATGGCATTGATTGATGCAGCTGCAACCAGCACTGGAATACCTTTGTGGAGACTGTTCGGTGGAGCTTCAAATACAATTACCACTGATATAACAGTTCAGTTCTAATTTTTCTACTACATCAACAGTAATATAATTTATTACTTCTATTAACATCAAATGAATCAGATAGGTTGTAGCTGTCAAATGCATATGCTAGCGAATATTGTGATAATGGAACCAAAAATAAATGTTCTTTGATGTATCAATCTAAGTTATAAGCTTATGATCTTTATAGATTCCAATAGTTTCGGCTGCTGAAGCATCTGAGCTAGCTTCAAAGTATCGTACTCGAGGATTTAAAACATTGAAGCTCAAAGTAGGCAAGAATCAATGTGGAGACATTGAAGTACTTCAAGCCATCCGCAAGGCCCACCCAGATTGCTTGTTCATCTTAGATGCAAATGAAGGCTACATGTCCAAGGAAGCTATTGAAGTTCTGGAAAAACTACATGGTAAAATGTCGTTCAAAATAAGTTATTGTATCCCCAAATGTGAGGAAACGAATGAAAATCTTCTGTTATGTAGCTGTTCATTCTTAATTTGAAGGAGAAAATGAAAAGATAGAAAAATATTGTCCGCCTGTTTCTTTGTGTGGTTGTAACTACTGTGTATGAGAGTAAAGTACACCCTCAGCCATGCTTTTGTGATTTAAGCATCATAAGATGACTATCATTGCCATCATGCAGAAATGGACGTGACTCCTATCCTTTTCGAGCAACCTGTTCATAGAGATGATTGGGAAGGTCTTGGTCAGGTTACAGCCATTGCAAGAGACAAATATGGGGTGTCGGTTGCGGCTGATGAAAGCTGTCGGAGTTTCGCTGATGTTCAGAGGATAGTGATAGAGAAGCTTGCAGATGTGGTTAACATTAAGCTTGCTAAAGTTGGGGTACTCGGTGCTCTAGAAATAATTGAGTTTGCAAGGGCATCTGGATTGGATCTGATGATTGGTGGTATGGTTGAGACTAGACTAGGAATGGGCTTTGCTAGTCATCTTGCTGCTGGCTTTGGGTGTTTCAAGTAAGCACTAATTCTCCTTTCATTTTACGAAGTATCTTGTATATTTTGTGATTATATAAAATTCTCATTGAAAGTGTTCATTGTTCCAAGACGTGCACTTATCAAATCAAATTTCTACATACTTCTCAGAGTACATTTGAGCATGGTGGTATTGCATAACTTCTAGCATTATGGGAACTAAACTAGGTTTGGTGTTTAGGAGATGGCATATGCAATTTTCAAGGATAAATTATTGATGATAAACTCCATTACTAAAACGATTGTTCGTATGTTCTTGTTCTTGTTTCGATGATGCAGATTCATTGATCTGGATACACCCCTTCTGTTAGCAGAGGATCCAGTTCTTGAGGGTTATGAAGGTATATCAACTCATGAAATTTCTTCCGAGTCCATCTGTATGAAAATGAATTGATATTCTTGTGTGATTCTTGTAGCTTCTGCAGTGACATCTTCCTCTAATTAATAACTTGAACTTTTTCTGTGGATAGTGTCTGGGCCAAATTACAAGTTCTCAAATGCTAGAGGCCATGGTGGTTACCTTCATTGGAAAAATGTTGCATGGTGAGTCTGTGACTTTTGATGTTCACGTTGACTTCATTCAGAATTTCAAGATGTATAATCTCTGCATGTACTAACATACTTTCATGTTCATGCACTTGCATCACCTCTGATTTTAGATATGCTGTCATCTAAAAAGTGTGAATCAGATTACACATTTTGGTCATGGAGTTGAGGATGGTTCAAGTGGCATAAAAGTTTATAACTATGTCGTTTCCTAATCCTAATAGGAGAAACTGATAGCTCGAATATCAATGTTTTCTATGCTTTTCTGGTATAAGATCAACCAAAAAGTTAGCTACATAATAAATTATATTGACTTAGAAATAAAACTAATGATAGCCAAAACTTGTTCTGCCTTTTTTAGCTCCTGATGACAAATTAAAATTCCCGCTTCTAATCTGACACAATAACTTTGGATCGGCTAACCACAGAATCTTCATAAAGTGAGTATAAGTATGAAAAGATAATTGGATATCTGTACTAATATTTGAAGTATGGATCAGGATTCTATATATACATTCAATCTGCTGCAGTACCTCTTATTTTTTGCTAATATGGCGTCATCTAGAAGTTATCAAATTCGATTAGACATTGTGTTGGTGGGAGTCAAGTCAGCTGGGGCAGGGCAAGAGCCCACATTACCTAAATCCGTAAAATTACGATGCAAATTACAAGGAAGATATATGGTAAACCTGTGTGTTGTTCGTTCATCTGTATAACTTACTTTGTGTTGGATAAGGACAATGATACTCTAAAATTTGCTCTACGTTTTAATACTTCAAATTAAAAATCTCTGAAACGATTAAATTAGTATGGTCCACCTCATAATGTGGTATTTGGCATATTTTCCCTTTTATATTCTTGTATTTCAGCAGCAATAATATAACTAATGAACATTTGATGCTTAGCAGAAAAGTGAACTAGTTTTGCTCACTCTCTTCTCCTGACTGCCAAAGAGCTGTGCTTCTTTGAGATCCAAATGCTGCCTATTTTCAGAAGGTTAGGGCTGGGACAATCTATTGAGGATGGATTTTCTTACAAATAACTTGGGGTCCGAGGCAGAGTCCAAATATGAAAGTTTCTGTATGATGATGAGTAATGAACGTGATCTGCAAGTGCAGAAGAATCCCTTTTACATGGATAGATCCAGAGACTTGCAGCAGCTTTTTGTTCCTACAAATGTTACTCAAATGCAGAGTACTTTCTGAAGCAGTTCTCTTTTTACTTCAAATCATGGATGATGCTTTCTAAACTGCCCTGTACAAATTATGATGTCTATGTAAAATTTCTTCTATTAACATCCTCATATAGTATTTCTTTTCAGTTTGACAAGAAAGATCTCTATGCTCATCCATTTTGTTTGGTTAATGGTTTAACATAAGAATTTCCTCTTTGTCACCGGTAACAGATAAATGACCTGCATAACATGTTTTTTCATCTTTCAATGTAAATCTGATGCAAAGTGATTCTACACAATGTTGAAACTACTTATTCATCAATGGTCATTAAAGGCTGGAGTACAAGAGAAATGGAGGTTAGACAATCTTGAGGGTGCTGAATTTACTCCCGTGATAGGTGAAAAAGCTGATGTTTTCAATGAACTTGTTTGTCAGGTGCTTGAGAAAACCAAATCCAAATCATGGGTTCTAATGACTAGTGTACTTTTGGTGGCAAGCTTACTAAGGTGCCACCATCCTCCAACCCATGGTGTATCAATTGATTCTTACGGCTGTTTAATTACAATTTACAAAGAGTGCTACACATATTCTATTCCCCATACCAGCGATGCATATCTCGTTTGGAGAAACAATGGTAAGTTTCAATCATCAGAACAAAAGATTTACAATGGGTAAAACTTCAGCATATATGTCAGAATAGGAAGAGGGGCAGTTAATGGTCAAGATTTGGCTAAAAAAATTGTAAAGTTCAGATTTTATTTTGTATATCGTTTTTAACAACAAGTGTGAGACCCACAAAATTTTGTTCTAAAATTACACGTTGTTAAAAGTAAATTATATTGTGTGCAAACAAAATCACGCCGTATGCAAAATGCATATAACTTTCAGAAATGATTGTTTCTGCAACCGTTCCTGCCCTGGATCCATCAGAATAATACCGCAGACCCACCTTTGTGTTGCTTCTTGTAGGAAGTCTGAGAACACTTGGGTTAATTGTAATGCATCAAAGTCGAATCAGAAGGTTCTTCAAATTTACTTCAAAAAAAAATTTAAAAAAGTTGCTGCAAAAATGCTTCCAATAAAGTCGGTGATTTAATTCTCATATCGACATCTGAACGTGGCACTTGCAAACGCCACACTTTTGCTGCAGAAACCCATCGGCAAGTACCATGCATGCAATTGTGCTTACAGCTAACGGGTCTAGTGCTCCCATTTTCCAGCCAACTTAAAATCGTGTAGTTTTTCTTCGTTTTAGTACAACATTTTTACAACTGGTCCTGTACTATGGCAAAGAAGGAGGGGAATAGCAACGGACTCAATTAAACCATCGAGAATTCAGAGGAGACTAAATTACCTTCAAAAATGTTATAGAAAATCGTGTGTATTGTATACAAAAAACCAACTATGTTAAATTCTCTTGTGCAGACAAACTTTTAAAATTCTAGAATGACTATACTATTTAGTAATGTGCAACTCCGTCCATAGTAAATAAAATTATTCCATACTTTGGACGAGGCAAGATCAGATTGGTAATTAAGCAGGTGCCTCTTATTTCATCCCAGTATGATTTGAAAGTGATCTTTCACCACCTACCAAAAGAGAATATTAAATTCGAAGTAACCATTTATTTCTTGCATGACCATTAACCACATTGATGGGATATTTATTACTGGTGCACGTAAATTGAGCAAAAGCAGTTAAACACCTTGCATTTTTTCACAAGGGGAGGCTAACTTCACCTATAAATTGAGCTCAACGACTTAGCCCAAATGACCCTACTTCTAGTCCTCCCCCACCTAAACTAAAGCCTCAATCAACTATTAACTTGGCAAAATTCTTCAACAGGGCTAGCTAACAAAAATGAAGACATCGCCATTCAACACAATTGGTGCTGTGCTAATGCTGCTTTTGTTGGTTGAAGCCAACGTCTCAGAAGCTGTAACCTGCAATCCAAATGAGCTGAACCCTTGTGCTGGGGCAATCGGATCGTCCTCCCCACCAAGTTCACAATGCTGCAGCAAGATCAAAGAGCAGAAGCCTTGCCTTTGCCAGTACGTCAAGGACCCTATGTTCAAACAGTTTGTTACCTCTCCCGGTGCCCAGAAAGTTGTTAAAACTTGTGGGGTTCCCATCCCTAAGTGTTGAAAAACACGAGACTGAATTAAAGCCTATTCTCGAGGGACTTAGCATCTTATAGCTTCTACATATAGCTGTATGCATGGTTAATGAATCTATCTTGCACAACTCAGCAGTGTTGTGGAAAGAATGTCTATGCTTGCGAATAATGGCACACCACATATGGTGTTTGTGAGAAAATTGTGTTACGATGTTCTACTATTTTGAATGCATGAAGCATCCAACTTTTGAATTAAAATCTAGTTTGGTCCCTATTTTATTAATTATTACCGGCAGCGGATGCAAGAGTAACAATAATTAATTGTGTAGTAGCAACATCTTTCTTTTTTATCACCATGGCCAATACTTTGGAGTAAAGGTGAGAAAAATATTAATTCCAAATGATAGAAAGAGTGATAACCTGCAATATCAAAGGGAAACGAAGCGGTAAAAAAAATTTTACAAAAAAAAAAAAAAAATCAGGAGTTGATAAATCACTAATCGATTAAGCTTTTCTGGCCAAGCCTGAAAATTTTAAGGATTTCGAGGACAAATTAAGGAGTCAAATATGTCTTCCTCATTTATATGCTCAATGCCTCGACAATGTTTTAAAAAAATATATATTCCAAGAACATGATGATTTTTCTAACCTACTTAACAAATTAAAATAAATGTGAGCAGTATAGCCTCCTCAGCCTAGGTAAGTGAATAAGTGGAATAAAAGAAGAATTAAAAGAAGCCACCTATCCAACACATTTTGTCTTCTCTCTTAACCCTTTCCTGAGAGGAGTTTGGTAGGGGTTGTAACTTGTAAGGGAATGTGATAGTCATTCACTCGTCTATAAATTGAGGTGAGCATTAGTAGAGGCAAATGAATTATGAAACTCATCCAAGAAAACTTCCCTCCAACACTGATAACCGAATTCAGAGCGCAATCTTCAGAAAGCTAAACCAAAAATGAAGGCATCATACCTCGCAGTCTTTGCCATGCTGGTCCTCTTCTTGTCTGATCAGCCAAATGTCTCGATCGCTGTAACATGCGACCCAAATGAGCTGCGCCCTTGCGCTTCGGCTGTCACATCACCAGTGAGTCAAACTTGCTGTATTAAGATCAAGGAGCAGGAGCCTTGCTTTTGCAAGTATGCCACAGACCCCAAGTATCGAGCTTTTCTTGACTCTCCCATTGCCAAGAAAATTTCTAAAGCTTGCAACATTGCCATCCCCAAGTGTACCTAAAGATACTACCATATAGGAGAGCCTTCCCCTGCTGGAATTCCCAAATAATTTTCCGTATCTTACAGCTTTAATTTCTAGCTAAAATAGCAGTATCCCCAAGTGCCTTTTGTGATGTATTTCACACAATAATGTCACACAGTTGTGGCCTCTATGCATCTGTGTTTATCTTTTGTACAATGGTGCATTAGCACTAATAAATATTACAATGTTTGCCACGCTTATTAACAAATTTCTTTGGCCAGTTCAATGTTTGTGGAAGAGATTTTTGAAAAAATTAGCAATTCGTTAATCATGTCTCGCAAGAGCTATAGAATTATTAGCATCTGGAAATTCGATATGCTATTGAAGTCGTATTTCTTTACTATTGAAGTCGTGATGCTTTGATGTTCGTTTGGCACCACGTACCTCGTGTTAGATGATTTTCAAACATGTATTTTCACCCAATTTTTAGCAGAATATCATCGAATTAGAGAGTTCTTATGATTCCCATCTGCTGCTGGAGGGTGGTTCCATATATGTTTGGATAGAGTATCATTTAAAATAATTATTGTAGCATATTTGGGATGCGATATATGTGAAATAAAAAATTAGTTGAAAAAAAAAATTATTGGAAGATGTAATTATTACGCAAGCATAGATATTGTTTGAAATAATCACCTGTGGATACTCAATTCAAATTAGTGTAATCATAGGACTTTGAGTATAATCGTATGAAAAAACCCAAAAAAAATCCTAAGATAAATTTGATAAAAACAAAAATATAGAGTGTGCCCTTTGATAGCACATCAGCTATCTGCTTTGGGCACAAAAAGCGTGAACTGGTGGTATAGATGTCACACATGAAAACGTGACTTGTGGATCCGCATCACACCTTATGGTTTTCAAGAATTGCCTCTGAGCCCCTTAAAATCGTAACCACAAGTTCTATTTTATCCCTCAAGTTTTAGTTTCTTTCATCTAATATTACCCAGCTAATTTTAATTCAGGAGACTAAGAAAGTCCATCCATCTTCTAGCTTCTCTGGTGTATAGGTGGTCTATGATCTACCTTCATTATCGAGCGAGTCCATATCCATACTGCAAATGTGTTAGTTATTAGCTGCCGTTCTAGCTGTGTCTACTGGTTGAAGCTGATGTATATCTAATTATCTATCCTGCAAAATCATTACGTTTAACATATGTAATTTAGCTATAACGCTGATACAGCACTTGTCCAATAAAATTTTGGAAAATTAGGTTTGGTAAGTTAAAGGTATATTTTAGAATTTGATGTTGTTGATATCTGATTCTAATGGAAATTTCCAAGTTAACAAAAATAAACTACTAATGAAATCCAAATTTTTTTTTTATTAAAAAGGGCCAATACATTTTTGTTCAAGTTTTTCTTTCTTTTTTTCCTTGTTTAAAAACTAATTATCTTGTCCTTGTATATGCAAGACAATTACAACTTTTAAACGATCAATGATACAATTTTGCTCTTTTTAAAATTTGACATCTCAATGTAGTATACAATAATGCATGTTGAATTAATTTCTTTTTTTGGCAAATTATGTATACAAGGTAAGGATGTTAGTCCAAAACTTTATTAAAAAACATTTCAGTTATATTAGGTCTGGATGAAAGAGAACAAAAATGTTCTTGGTAATCTAATAAAGATAATAACAAAGTAAATAAATCAAACAGAAAAGCACAGAATTTTAGTGATTCGATCAAATTGATCTACGTGGAAGCGGATGGGGTGTGATTAGGTCTGCCCCCGTTGCTGTACTGTTGTAGGTTTTGCTTTCACCTCTCCAAGCCAATAATGGAATTGCAATAGTGACCCGTTTTATTAACACACAATCAGTTCCTCACCAAATCCTAACCCCACATTTTTGGCAGAAAAATTAACTAGAAAATTAATTAAAGACAGCAAGAGGCCATTTATCCATCCACATTTAAAATGTTTATTTGCAGACTTAAAACCGTATCCCGCCCTTTTCCACTGAGGCTCTGAAATTCTTGCTCTCTCCCAACTGCTCTTGCCGCTTTTTGTGTAGCAGGTCAAGAACACGCTTAGCCTCGCATCGTTTGTTGCTGTCCTCTACCTCTTCTGCTTGCTCCTCGTATAATCTCTCAAGAGCCAACTTTGCTTAACAATGTGGGAACTCTCTGAGATCATAATAAACTTAAACTTAATGACTATCTTAACTATAATTCAAAAGCTCTAATACAAAGAAAGAGAATGTTCAAACCATAAAATTATGCAAGTGACATTGCAACAAGTTTAATACAAGTATTAATTTTTTTCAAGTTCTGCAACTGTCTATCCAAAGGCATAGAAGCAAACGATAAAAAAAGATTTATAAAAGAACCAATGCATATTAAACGATTAGATAAATGAAGTACAACTTTCAAGTACTCCACAAAATGTGAAAATATATTTAACTTAAAGGGAACTTTGAGAGACGTCAGTTTCCATAAAATTCTTGATATCCATTCAGAATATTGCAGCTTTTGTCCCTCTACAGCCAAAAATTTTTTTGGTTCCATTTCTGATACAACTCAGTCCAACTCACCGATTAATCAATAATACGCACCAAAACCTTACAATTTATCTGATATCGATCGAATTATTGTGAGCCATCTTGGATATAGCTAAATCTGTGATTCGAAATTCGATATCATACCGATTTCCATCGTTCCGGTTATGTCTTGGCCGAGATGGTGAATCATGATTAGAACATGCATCAGTGCAAACATAGAAAGAAGTAAAATTTATTTTTCCCCGTATGTCTGCACAAGTTCATCTAACCACAATCCAAAAAGTAAGTCCATCACAAAAAGCAGAGCCCATTTGAAGAAAAAAAAAAACTTACATAATAGATACATCTTCATGTTTATTAGTTTTTAAGAAATTATAATAGAAGAAGAATTGAGAGTCTGATAAAGCCATTGTTAAACTGAGGAGAGGAGGAGAATAGAAATGGGAGCAGCGTGTGAAGTGATTCTTATTTATGACGTGGTGAATTGTGTACCTTTCAGCCCCCCTGTAGACCGAATCCACTTAAGCTCTGGTCCCAACGCACCAGTTGTGTCCAGTTGATATTTCACAAGTAGAACGTTATTTTCAGACAAAGAAAACAACCAAGACTATATCTAATTTCATAAGTAGATGGAATGACCACCAAACCTCCAAACACCATCTGCACTCTATGCTAGGCTTTATGTGACTAGTTTGAGGCCGGACATTACGGAGGAGCAAGTGACCCAATTTTTCATCTCAATTGGTGCACTGCAATCCGTCCATATCTGCAGAGATGGAATTTCGCCAAACTGCTGTGTTTTATTAGTTTTCTCCTCCTTCGGATGGTATTTCCTCTCTGCTCTTTATTGAATAATAAATTTTATATATACTGATAAAACAAAAATTGGGTCAAACTGCTGTTCTTGGGTCAAACTGCTGGCAGAGATGGAATTTCGCCAAACTGCTGTGTTTTATTTCCTCTCGCCAAACTGCACGACACATAATTAAAATTAAAATTCTTGATATCAATTGAACAAAAACCTGTTCCGCGGATCGTGTTTTGAGACACAGAATCAATTTCTACTGACCCATATTTGGAATATTCGCATTTTTATGCGTACGCCTGAGTCATCTCAAATTACAAGTTATACAAGCTAAGGTTACTAAATAATGAAGTCACAGGATCCCCCTACTGCTATACTGTTGTAGGTTTGCTTCCACTAGTCCAAGCCAATTATGGAATTGCATTAATGACTCCTATTATTAATACAAGTTCAGGAGCCCAAATCTTTGTTAACAGGTTCAGGAATTGGATAAACATTCTCATCGTGCTTCAATGATTTAACAGTTAACACCTAATGTTAATATATCATTGGATAAGGCGTCCGCCCTCGCCGACCACGTAATTATAAATTCTTTTTACGTATTTCATGAGTAATGTACTTTTTGTTTTTTGTCACTTCAAATGAGAGAAAATAGCCTCACTTAGAACGAAAAGGTCAAAGTGTGTTGTTCGATTATTGTGTAGCTTAACATTTTCGATTATTGTGACAGAAGACCCCATATCAAAGTGTTGAAATTAGTCATGCGTTACGTACAAATTCGTTAGCATATGTATGCATCAAAATGTCATTATTATGAATGACAAAATTAACCCACAAAACATTGAGATTTACACTAGTGTATGTTGAAAGAAACTCACATGTGGTAACTGGAATCTGAAGCTCGTTTTATGTGTCTATTTCAAAGAACTAACTTGTTATACATTCTCTCTAGTATATGTCTATTGCTTGGAGGCAAGTGATTTTTTTTAAAAAAATTAAGGATGTTAAGGGAAATTGTTAGAAACCTTAAGGGAGGTTTTTGAAATTACCCAAAAAAAAGGCGAAAAGGGTCCTTGCACACCATATCCTCGACTCTTGCAGAAAAATCTCACACTTAACTCTCTGGTTGGATATTATTGTTATTCATCAATTAGGTGCGTAAGCATTGCTGTTGTATAAAATAACTTGTAAAAATCCTTGGTGCACTCAAATTCAATAATGAAAGGTGAATAGAATTCAGCAGCATGTAATTAACAAGAACAAATCCAATAGACTCCAAAATTCTAGGAGTCTCCAAAATCAATATACAGGAAAAGAACATAATTCCCTAATCTAATTACACAAAGGAATTGTTATCTTTCACAGATGAAGAAGATCTGAGATTTGGTTCCAACCGACAATCCATGGCCTCTTATCAGATGGAAGCACGAAATTGAGCTCAAACATCTCTTTTGACATATTTCCACTTTCGCATAACCCTACAAGCTTGGCAACTATGTCGGCACTCTCTTTAACATGCTTTTCATCATGTGGATTCCTCCAGAGCTTATTGATGAACTGGATCCTCCTTTGCTGTCCTTCCAGTGGAACATCCCATTTTATGTACAGTGCATCTCTTTCTTCCTCTGGCAAACGCTTCAACCTCTTCGCAAGAAACTCCCTTTCCCGCTTCAATGCTCGGATGCTGAACAAAGAACAATGTTTGCAATAAACAACAAAGCAACGTGTGATCTATGTTGCAATCGTCAAAGGTAAAAACACCACATTCCATGCCTAGAAATGAGAAAGAACCTGGATGACAGAGAGATTGTGGGCTCATTTCCCGTGTGAGCCGGGCTTGCATTTCCAAGCTCTGCTAGATGCTGTTGCAGCCAAGTCAAACGCCTCAGTTCTACTTCCAAGTATATCTGGTCAGCAGGGTCACCTTTAAACAATAAGTAAAACTGTGTCCTGTGAATTATGGAAACATGACAAACATCCCATAATTCAATAATCTGCTGTCTTTGCTCTCTAAAAATTGCTTGCCAAGATGCTGGAGATTCCTCTTGGATTGGAGGGATGCCTTCATCGTTCTCCAAATCATATCCAGCTGCTTCATTTGCTTCAAGCTCAAGTACCTGAATGCATATGTAGATCAAAATCAAACTAATCTTTGTATTTGTGGATAGATGACAAGGAAAAGAACTCTCCTCAGTTAACCAGTCATGCATTTCTTCACTTAGAAACAGATTTCAAGAAGAATGTATCTTGAAAATGGAAATACCTGGCATACAAGAAGTTGCTTTTGGTACTGGAGCTTGGCAACACGCTCTTTAAGTTCAGTAACATATGCTTTTATGCTTCTAACATTCTCTTCTGCTGCATTTTGAAACATCTTCTGCATTTTCCTCATGTTAACAGAACTTGAACGTCTGTATGGAGTCCCTTCCTTTGACGAAGTATCTTCACTCTTTGAGGGAGTCTCTTTCTCAGCCACTGGTTGAGCTTCATCATATTGTGGAGCATGATTTTCTATATCATTATCCAATACATCTTGAGTAGCCGACAGTGGAGAGCATGGTGATCTTATGAAGTTCTGCCTGTTTATACTGTTGCTCGAAGCAAGTGGAAGCAACTTTTTCCTTTTCAATTGATTCTTGGACTTCAGAGGCGAGTTCTCAGAGTTCGGTTCCTGTTCTGTGTTGGCAGGAAGAGACATAACCAATTTGTCAATTGATCTCTGAACATTTTCCAGCTGCTCTTCGAGATCAGCAATGGTGCTTCCTTGCGAGTGAAGTCTAGTTATCTCTTCCTTGAGGTTTGCTCCGACACTCTTATTGACAGCAACAACATTATTGACTTCAACTTCCTTGGGAGCTGGCTTGACAGAACGCATCTCCCTTATCTCTGCTTGCAATTTAGCAATAGTCTCTGCAGCATCTTGGTTACCTAGCCTGTGGCATGCTACCTCCTTCTGCAGTATTTCCAGTGCTCGATTTGCTTCTTCTCCAAGTTGCTCTTGGAGATGCTCAAGTTTCCTAATTTCATGCATAAGTGTGAAAGGAGCAGTTGATGATTGTCTCATTGTCTGCCTTCCCATGGTATTTCTAGTTCTATCAAGACGACCTGGCTCCTGTCCGTCAAGGTTCGAAGACAGTACTGCAGAAAATGAAAGACACTTCTTTGCAACTGGGCTTGATGACTCAGAGGGCTTCAGCCGCTGAAAAAGTAAAGACCAGATACACAAATGAAAAACATATTCTGATTTAAGAATGATAAGTAAAGGAACTAATAGAAATTGTAGAAACACTGACAGTTAACACCAACAGACCAATATACACTAAACACAGACCTGTTCATCCTGCAGTTTTCGGCGCAGGTCATCTACTTCTGATTGTGCAAGATCCCTTTGGCGCCTCAGTTCCTCCATCTCCATCTCCATCTAAATGCAACATGCATAAGCCATGTTCAAGTATGACAGGATAAACATTTGAGATCAAAATAAATGCACACATACTAAGCTAGATGTAGTCAATGATGAACCTGACAAATTTTAAAATCTTTCTCATTAGATGGATCAGGTGTGCGTAGTTCTGCTTCTAATCTGGCTACTTCCTTTTGCAAATGCTTAACCAGCTGTTTTTCTGAAACCACCTGATAGAAAGTTCGAAGAAACTTAAGATCGTATTTCCAGAAAAGAAAAGAACAAAGCAAAAACAGTTAATTTTCTGAATTTATCTGAATAGGTAAACAGATTCTCGAGTTACCATGTTAACTTGTGCACTATTTGTCACTTCCTTTGCACGTGTAGCAAACAGGAGAGTGTTGCGGGTTTGCTCTACGTGACTAGATGCTGGACTGAGAGTACATATGATGGCAGTACGGGCATTTCCACCAAGTGAATGTTGCAATATGCGAGTCAACTTTGAATCTCTATAGGGTATGTGACCACTTCTTTTTCCCACACTGCAAATAAGATCATGATAAGACCAGAAGTTTTTCACTTCACATTTAGTGAGAACTCATTTGACAATAACATGCATGATAACCAATTTAAAACAGCAAAAGATACAAAAAGAGGAGTGAAGGCCCTTTACAATGTAGAAACTCCATCAGGCCCTTTACAATGTAGCACTTAAGGAACTGTATAAGAAACTCCCAATTGGCCCTTTATTGGTCAAGGTCTGAAGAAGGTAAGCCAAGTGAATTTTATATCATAAATGCAATTGCAAACTGGAGCAATCACAAGAGTAGTAGTGATTTCAATTGTCCCACATGAAAAGTAAAAAGCAAAAGTGTATTGCTTCTATTTACACTGTGACTTAGATATAATAATAATTATGCACATTATCTTTTAACATTATTTATTGTTTGTGCAATTATCCTACAAATTTCACAGGGATGAAAATATAATCTTATGTGAGTTTGTGTAGGTCCAGTCCTGCTAACAGATTGTAATGGGTTTGTGTAGGCCCAGTCCTGCTTAGAGATTGTATCAAACTGAATGTGAAACTTACAATACTTTAGTACTTCTGCCAGAGATTTGGCATAAGAAAGAATGTGGCTTTAAGAATACTAGACACACAATCATATCATCTATCTTGTAGGATAGTGTATGGAGATCTTTACCTCAACTTCCTGATCACAGTGGTAAGAGTCATCAAACTAAGGTTTATATGGCAGCCTTCCCTAAGTCTAGCACCATCTGCATTTGTCTGCGAGGCTCTTTCACTTCCTGCCAAGTCAACAAAGTTCTGCAGAGACAAATAAAAGATTTGTATGAAAGCTTTGTAATAAATCATATTTTATATATAAAAGCCAACGCAAGGATTTTTACCAAACTAGCAACATAGGATCGGACACAATCTGCACTTTCACGAAGTGTACTTTCTATTGTCTGCATACCATGAAAAGGAATTTTAGTGAGTGACAGAAAAGGAGTTTGTCTAACTATATTGATGCCCAAAAACTGGAAAAGACTTTAAGCCACTACATACCAGCCTGATTATCTGGTGTGATCTTGAACTGGTATCGTTTAAGGCAGTCTCGCCAACTTGTCTTTGCGCTGCAAATTGTTTACAAATATGAACTCCACACCTTTAATTTGATAGGTAGAAGGACTCCAACTAATTTGTACCAAAAGCCTTAGATGCACTTACCTTCACAAATACAGATTAAGCTTCTTAGATGTTGATCATCATTCACTGTTTCTTCTACCAATTTCTCAACCATGGTTCCTTTCTGTAGGAGAATAAAATGGAATGCATCAGGGAAGATTCCGAAAGCAACCAAGTACAAGAAAAGAAAAGTTAGCCAATGTTTCTCATCAAATTACCTCAGGATCATCTAAAAGTTTGAGATTACGGCCAGATTCTGAATTCAAAAGGTCTCTTACGTTCTCATTGTAAATTTCTAATCCGGATATCTTTATCCTGAACTCTCTTTCTGGAGTCTGTGAAAAAGTCAAAATTTACAATTACATCAGCATAAGGTATGTGGCTGAGAAAAGTATAAATAATATCAATCTACTTGTCCAGACAAAAAATGCAATCTCAAAGGATAAATACGCCAAAGCGACAGACTTTTGGCACAGCTTACATTCAAAATATGCATATAGATATCATTGACTGCTTTTTCCGTGATCCCTCTCATTGTATAAGTCTTCCCACTGCTCGTTTGTCCATAGGCAAATATTGTTGCTGCAGTACACATGATAGGTAATTGCTCAACATTGAGTGACAAAATATGCATGGAGGAAAGAATATGAAGATGAGAATTACCATTGATACCCATTAAAGCAGACAAAGCCACATCCTTTACTCCATCATATACCGTTTCAGTTGAACACTCAGGACTGAAGACTTTATCTGAAAGTTTATCAAAAGGCATTAGTCTGTACTTAATGTTACATAATATACAACAGAAGGAGGAAAAAAAAAAAGATATACAGCAGAAGAGTCCGACTCAACTTACAAAACGCCATGAATAGGTGCTGAACAAAATGACAGGATATGACTTACCAAATGTAAATGAGGCCGGTTGAGCTGCACGCTCCTGGGGTGCTGGTTTATAGACAATGGTGTGATCATCAATACAGTGCCATGCTACATGGTCTTTTGCTGATTGTTCCCTTTTATTCAGTGGTCTCAACCTCACTGTCACAACAATTTTCTCCTCCTTTCCTTTGTGACCACCAGGGGTGGTTGCTGGGGTCCTGTCTATCTTTGAAGCAGGTGTGCCAGGAGTTTTAACTGTCATCTTGAATAGAAATTATAGTAGTCCTTGAAGAGGTCAAGGCCTCACCTCAAGAGGTAAAGGTCTCTTCCCAAGGAGCTTAAGCAGTAAAACTGGCTTCTGAGTGAAGTGGACCAATGGACAACTGGTACAGTGCACAATCCAATGACCTTAATCATATTGAATATAAGATTAAAAATTGAACAGCCCATTAATGAAGACATTATGCATTAATCAATTTTTCAAATCTTTAATCTTTAGGCACAATGTCATTAGCTTTGATTTCTGAAGCATAGGAGCTCTGTTAATCTATGTAGACTAAGCAATTTCAACCAATTTGAACCAGCAAATTCAGATAGCTCGTGAACACCCAAATTGAGGACCTCATTATCTTAGCAGAATTTTTAGCAGAATTTCCCAATTTATTAATCTCTACCCGATTATCTGAATATGTAACGTTCTAGTTTGAATATGATCCAATCTGAAATTAATTTAGTATAAACAAGTAGATAAAGTCCTGATTTTAATCTCCTTAAAATAAATTTAAAAATTTCTTTACAAATATGCAATTTTTACGAAATATTCCTAATTTTGAGATCATTTTATCTCCATACTTAGTTCTAATTGTTTCTAACTGCTACCAAGTGATTAAAATTGCACACATTTCTCAAAGTCTTTGCAGCCCCAAAACCCTAAATTCTAATCCCCAGTCGGTAAACCAGAAGAAAAATTGGAAACTATTACACTTTCCACTTATACAACCGGATTTGGGAGGAAATTATCAAAAATTTTCCAAAGCAAATTTTAGCCTGATAAATTAAGGAATCTGAGGGAATACAATACTAAAAAGAATCCCGAAACTTACCTGAAAATTAGAGCTGATTGCTTAGGTAATCTGGATCCAATTAAGCAGAGCAAATCTCGGAGGAAGCGAGAAACTGAGAATGGAGAGAAAGGAAGAGAAAGGAAAGCTAAATCTGATTTGTGAGAGTGGGACTGAGAGTGACTGATTATTAGATTTTTGAATTTTGAGACTACTAACGGCTAGTTCAATTTCTCGAAGTATTTAATTACCTGTCGTCAAAATATCGTCGGCTCCAGCGGCGCTTTCTTAACGGGTTTTGTGGGTTATCGCTATTAATTTCGTTCCCCGACAAAAGGAGTAAAGTAGCATGAGATTTGCCACCTTAATCCCCAAAATCTATCGGAATTATGGTTCAGTTCATTTATTTTCTATTTCTTTTCCATATGGTGTGAGATGTTATGGAGAAATAGCAAGTAAGAGGAGAGGATTTTCTTGTTTGAATTTTATATTTTGTGAGTGATTTACTTAATGTAAGTGACCGAAGACAATAGGATAGATATGTAAACTTGTTATTTTGTTTGTTTACTGTGTAGAATTTTAATTCAGAGACAATTATAGTGTAAAATTTAGCACTATCAATTAAGAAGTGAGATTACTTCTTGTTGCAATGTTCTTGAACAACATGGCCATCAAAATCATGAACGCTAAAGGGCATCAAACATAACTTTTTTAGCTATTGAAATGTGCAAAATTGCTATTAAAAAGTTCTTATCACGTGATCTTTCGTGGATAAAAACATCAATGAATTCCTTTTTTCTTTCTATCCTTGTATGAGAAATTTTGTATACCAAAAGATCATTTATTAATTAAGACATTGACATGTTATAACCTAATGGTAACAAGTTGCGGAAGAAAATCTCAAGCTCCACTGTTTGAGCATTTCTCTGAATTATTAGTATAGTCTTTTTTTTCTTTTCTTTTCTTTTCTTTTTTAAAAATAAAAAAAATACTTATCATAATGTTGGCACCTACATGCCAACTACCTTCGTGGTTCTTTTATAGAGAAGTGCTTTTTTTAATGGATTAATATGCCAAAATAAACACTATTATAGAGGGTAAAAAGATATTAGAGAATAGCTAATTTTGCAGTTTAGGTTCTTTTTCCCTTTGGAAATTTCAATGGCGGATACAAGGAGATCCATCATCAATTGCTGTTACAGCTAGCCGTGCTAAAGTTGTCATGATGCTTTTTGCATGCATAATTTCACCACTCATTGTCAACATCCAGAAGTATGATTGTCAAATGTAAATGTGCATCATGACATTATTGTTGTTCTAAAATTTCTCCACTAAAGCTGTCATTCATACATTATTGATCCATTTTAACAGCCAAATTATCAATCACTGACCAACTCGAAAATGAATGTCTACTAAACTTTATTTAGTAGCACCAAATAAAAGTACTTTTATGAAAATGTGAACGCTTTTTTTTCTTTCGTTGTCTTCTTGAAATATTTTATCTGTTCACGAGATAAAATCTCTAGCCGTTCATTTTGGGATGAGATATGACAAATTTCATTGTTTCTTATTCTTTTTGGGAAACCCAAATTTCATCTTAACCCTAACTCACAAAATTTATTACAAAAATGCTAGAATAGGACTACTAGAATTTACTCTTTTGATTTTCATATGACCTCATCTAAATAAATATTGGATTTATTTTGATATGATTTTATCTGCATAAAATTATTTGATTGCATCAAAACCACATTTTTTTAACTATCTTTTTGATCTTTTCAATTACTTGTTTATTTTACATACATCACATCATAAAAAGTACTGTATTATTTTTTCAAAATATTATTTCTAATATTCTCCTATCCAAACACACTCATTATTAATAACTTTCAAATCTTTAAGACAAATTCTTAAATATCAAAAAGTTTAATTTTGATAGCGTTCGGAAGTCAAAGAATAAGTGCCAAAAACTAAACACTCAAGTGTTTAAGAGGATAAAATCAATACTCTTTAATAGTAAATTACTAATTAACATGACTATAATAGGACTCCTTTATACATAATATACATTTTGACAAATTTGATGTTTGAAAACTTTGACTCCATCAAGAATTAAAATATGCTCATCAAACAAATGACAACTGCATAGGTTTCTAGTGTGGGTTACAAAAGTTTAAAAAATTTCCTTGACTAAAGATGAGCCTAGTTGGTCATGGTGAATGTGAATTGGCAAAGATTTGTTCATTTTCCCCCTGTCTAAAACAAGGCAAAAAATGAAAAAAACTAAGGAAAAAGAACAACCCCAAAAAAAAAAAAAGAAGATGAATAAGCCGGCATTCTTGCGAGTTACCCCTTTAGAAAAACGAAAGGGAAAATTAAAAAGACAGAGCCGGCAGCATCCTTAAAGTAATACTAATAATAACAATAATCTGAATATTTCCTTCCAATTCCAATTGTGATGGGGAAAGTACGTGAGCGTTAGAGGGTGGGCCGTCGTACTAAAAAAGTAGCACTTTCATCTCTCTTTGTTTGTGTATTGTGTTTGTTGAAATTCGTGTCATAAGTCAAAATCTCAAAAAACAAGACCAGAAAAGAACGATGAATAAACAAGAAAATTAAAAAAATAAAGAAATAGAACAGTACCCTTTTCTGATTTCATTCTTCTGAATCTCTGATGCTGAATCCAGAATTCTTCCTTCCATCCCTTTCTCCTCCTCTAATGTAATCCTCTTTTTCCTCATTCTTTCCGTATATTTGCCAATAGACAACAACAAGGACATTGCTTGGCTGCTGCTCCAAAATCAGAGGTAAAAAGCACGGCGAAAAAAGATCTCTCTCTCTCTCTCTCTCTTTCGCATTTGAATGTTCTAATGTTTGTCAATTTTCTCGTTTTCTGCAACCTGGAATATTTTTGCTTGATAATAATGATATTATCTCCAATCCAGTGTCCAGGTTAGCGTTTTTCAAATCTCTATTGTTAGAGAGATTTTTTCTAGCACCATTTTGTCTGTAGATTCATAAATACAAATTTAATTGTGCTATATCAAGTTCTAATGTTTCATTGTAACGAACTAATGCTTTTGTTTTTGCAGGAAACAAAAAAAAAGGCTCTCTTTTTTGGATAAATTAGTCCAAAATGAAAAGGGTTCTATTAAATTGATGTCCCACAACTATGACACCCCCATAATCTTTTAGAATCTATAGGAATAGACGTGCAATTGTGCATTTTTGAGTTATATGAGTATACATGTACCAAGCAAGCAGCTTCTTTATTTGTTTATTTAATTTTTGTTATCCTCGTAAAAACTTGATGCGTAATTGGAGTTATAATTGATGAGGGTTTTTATATGTGATCACGGGGTGGTTGTTTGAAGGGACTAAAAGATGATGGGACGCTGCTGTTTTTGTTTGTTATAGTGAGCATAGGGAGAAGTCAGAAATGTCTGAAGGGGAATCCGAAGAATTTGGTCAGCTTGAGATCGATCCATCTGTCCGGCAAGTATGTGCAAATGGGATTTGTATGCAGACAACTGTAGTAGAAGCCAAGCTCGATGAGGGCAATATTCAGGAGGCTGAATCTGCCTTACGTGAAGGCTTATCACTCAATTTTGAGGTTGGAATCCTAACTTTGAAGTCGTCTGTTCAGTTGAATGTTCATGGTGTGGCTTGTGATATGTTGTCTGGTTTATGTGTATATGATGCGACGAATGAAACTTGAGGTGGTTGTTGTGTAGATCAAACGATTTAAGTCATATGCATGAAGAATTATTTATGCATTTGTTTGGCCTTACAATCGGTTGGTTGTGTAACCAATGTGGTCCTTGCAAATCAAGAAGTTACTAATGATGCAGTAGTTGTTGGTACTAGCAATCTAGTGTTTGCAGTATATAGCTTATGCCTTCTAAAGTGGCTTTTACAGTACAGATGCTTTTTACTAAACCTAGTATGCATCTAAATACTCTGCATTTTTAGCCAATGGTTTAATGTGGAGCTGTGATGAGCAGTTCACAGAAAGCCTTTTATTCTCCTAACACCCTTTAAGCATGTGTGGAAGGTCTGCGTATTAGCTGAATAGTAATGGTATGGAACCTTTTGTGGTTTCTGTAGTTTGACATTTATGCAGTAAAAGAAACAGATCCCATAGCATTTTGGTTTGTCCATGCATTTCCTAAATATATGTCATCATTGCTTTAATATTAGTATGTCTTGGATTGTCATTACTCATGTCACTGTGCAGCTTTTTCTAGATTAATTTATCTACAATGCATCAGGATAATGGATCGGTCATTTTGTTATAGGAAGCAAGAGCTCTTCTTGGAAGGTTAGAATATCAAAGAGGAAATGTTGAAGGTGCGCTACGGGTTTTCGATGGTATCGATCTTCAGGCTGCTATACAGAGGATGCAACCTCAGGCTGAGAAGCCGCCTTCGAAGAAGGGCCGATCTCGCTCTGATTCTGTTCATGCTGGCTCACAGCATGCTGCAAGCCTTGTCCTTGAGGCTGTGTACTTAAAAGCAAAATCTCTTCAAAAGCTTGGCAGAGTAAATGGTACATAAATTAAACCAAAATTTATTTCAGACTTCTGTGGAAATGTACCTGCCATTTTCATCTCTCCACTTGCTAATCATATAGTGATTCCCAGTTGTATAAAGAATTAGATGTAGAGTTCTGTTCATTTATAATTCCTTGATTTGTTATTTACAGAACTTCGTTTTGCTGGGATTTTGTAGAAGCTGCTCAGGAGTGTAAAAGTGTACTTGATGCAGTAGAGAAGATATTCTGTGATGGCATACCTGATGTATTAGTTGACAGTAAGTTGCAAGAAACAGTTAGCCATGCAGTTGAGCTCCTTCCAGAGCTTTGGAAGCAAGCTGGATGCAACTCTGAAGCAATGTCTGCTTATAGACGTGCTCTTCTCAGCCAGTGGAATCTCGACAATGACTGCTGTGCAAGGATTCAGAAAGCATTTGCTGTGTTTTTGCTATATAGCGGTGTAGAGTTTGGCCCACCCAGTTTAGCTGTACAAATTGATGGTTCCTATGTACCGAGAAACAATCTTGAAGAAGCAATTTTGCTTTTCATGATTCTTATGAGAAAGTTTTACATTGGCAAAATCAAATGGGATCCATCAATTATAGAGCACCTTACTTTTGCACTATCTTTATGTGGCCAAACTTCTGTTTTAGCAAAGCAACTAGAAGAGGTCATGCCAGGAGTAATTCATCGTACTGACCGCTGGAAAACATTGGCACTCTGCCATAGTGGAGCAGGACAAAATGATACTGCCCTAAATCTCCTGAGAAAGTCTCTACACAAACATGAAGATCCAGATGATATTTTTTCCTTGTTGTTGGCTGCAAAAATTTGTAGTGAAGACACCTTTCTTGCAGCTGAGGGCGTGGAATATGCACAGAGGGCAATTGCCAACTCTTCTGGACTGAATGAACATTTGAAAGGTGTAGGTTTCCGCGTGTTAGGTCTTTGTTTAGGAAAGCAAGCAAAAGTTTCTTCTTCAGATTTTGAAAGATCCCATCTTCAGTCAGAAGCACTAAGATCATTAGCTAGCGCAACAGCTTTAGAGAAAGAAAACACTGATCTGATTCTTGAACTAGGAGTTCAATATGCAGAGCACCGAAATCTCAATGCAGCTTTGAGATATGCGAGGCGTTATATTGATGCAACAGGAGGATCTGTACTAAGAGGCTGGAGGCTGCTTGCTTTAGTTTTGTCTGCTCAACAGCGTTATTCAGAGGCCGTGGTTGTTATTGATGCTGCTTTAGATGAGACAGCAAAATGGGATCAAGGACCGCTGCTCAGGATGAAAGCAAAGCTGCAAATTTCCCAGTCCCTACATACGGATGCCATTGAAACTTATCGTTACCTGCTTGCATTAGTCCAAGCTCAGAGGAAATCTTATGGACCTCTTAGAGTTTTTCCTCAGGTGCCATTGAAAACTTCCCCTTTTGATGTCTTACTTTCCTGTTTGCTTCTTACAGATTTAAATGTTTTCTTGTGTACCCTGGAGACTGCTACCTCTCTTGGTTTCACAAATTCTATTTCATGCTGCATAGTGCATCCCTCTCTTTTGGTATTAAGCTTCATTTTGTCCAGAAGTTTGAAGCAATGCATGGCATCTAAGCTATGCTAATTGGTAAATATTGGGGGATTTAATCATTTTGGGATTATTCAGGTTTTCTCTTTTGTGAATTGTAGGTTGAGGATGATAAAGTAAACGAATATGATGTTTGGCATGGCCTGGCAAACTTATACTCTAGTCTTTCACATTGGAAGGATGCAGAGATTTGCTTGGGGAAAGCTAGAGCTCTTGTAGAGTTTTCAGCAGATACGTTGCACGCTGAAGGCAAGACACAAAACTTTAAGAATTATTACATATTGTCTTCTATTCTTTATCAGTTATTCAAGGCCATTTCCTGGTGCTGTTTGTGAGTAAAATCCATATGATTCTGATTATCCAAGACCAGGATTGGCTAGTTATCACAAGGCTGGTATCTGCTCAAAATTGATTCTTGAGCAGAAGGCCTCTATAATTTTGGTAGCACATTAGACAATAGATTGAGAGATAGTATTGCTAAGGTGCAGTTTTAGAAGCATGACTAATACTGAAATTTCTACTTCATCTCTATTTTAAGTTGCCAAATATGTTAATATTGGTTGATCACACATTTATCTGACAAATTTGTTGAAAATGATTGGACGTGACCCTCAGCTATGATAGCATATGCATATACTACAGGATGTGAGTTTTCATTGCTTCTTACCTATTGCTAAAGAAGTGGAATTTTCATTTCGCATTCTTTTGGAAGACATAAGAGTGGAGGAGCTAGATGGATGTATCGAGAATCGAACAACCATTCCAAGAGGTGGAAACAAGGCCATTGAGCGCTAGTATTTTCAAAGATTTAGAATATCAGTTGGCTTTTATTTTGATGAAGGCCTGTGTAATAAGTAGTCATTCAGTTGTTTTGTTATTCGTACTTCTTTTTTTAGATGACTAACATCTCTGTCTGTTCAAGGTAGGAATGTGAAAATCTTGGTGTCAAAAATCATCAGTGGTTAGGGTTGAAATAGGAACCAAACTACTTGAAACTCAACTTGCTACAGGCAGTGTTAGATTGATTTGTTTAACTTAGCAAAAGCTAGTTAATGATAAGCAAATCCCAGAGACCACATACAAAAGAATCAAGTTAGGTTCAAGCTTGAATAGTTAACACGCAAAGCTTGACATAGTTTTCAAGCTATCTGCAACTTGCAATACCAAAAAAGGCTTGCATAATAGTGTTGGCTTGGTTGGTTTCTATTAATGGTGTTGGCTCAGTCCATTTATGGCCTTAAGAGTAATTTCTATATCCTTTCTTTTGTAACTGTGTCAGGTCTGATGCTCGAAAGACGTGGAGAACTTCATGAAGCTTTGAGTGCTTACACTAATGCCCTTTTATTGGAACCGAGTTATGTACCTTGCAAGATTCTGCTTGGATCTTTGTTATGTAAGATGGGTCTTAAGATGTTGCCATTGGCTAGAACTCTACTCTCTGATGCACTACGGATTGAACCTACCAATCGCACAGCCTGGTACCACTTGGGTTTGGTTCATAGGGATGATGGTCGGATGGCTGATGCTGTAGACTGCTTCCAGGCAGCTTCCATGCTTGAAGAATCTGATCCACTTGAGAGCTTCACTTCCATTCTATGATGAACCTTTCATCAACAAAAGGTTCAGATGTTCATTCTTTCATTCTTTTCCCCTAGCCCTGTGTATAAGTTGTTGCATTACTGAGCATTACTACTATATAGACCAATGCTTAGGGAGATTTTTTTGGGAATATTTTTTATTCCACCTTTATTTTTCCAGATCTTGCTATCTGTGTTGTCTAAAGAAGGATAATAAGAGGAGATGTTTCCATTTAAGTAAAAAAGAGAAACTTTTGTATCAAATATGGAGGTTCAGAATATGCGCAATATATCCTCAGCCAAAGCCTGAACTAGGTCATTCATATGCAGTCAGCATGGTGCATGGCTGCCACCAGTTGAGTTTTTGAACCTTAGAAGGCTTCGAGGGCATCTTATCCGAGCATACCTCCTTCATTGTCAATGAAAGTGGCTGGAGAAGAATGCATTAACGAAGGTGCAAGAATGAGTAGAATTTCATGTTAGTTAACATTATTTGCCACTCTTTTACTTAGTATTTTGCCTCCAAGGTCGGATAGAAGAGCTCTTGTTTGTATTGAGTTTCGGAAAAGTCTGATGTCTGTAGCCATGGTGGCATGATTGCTTCAAGAAACGATGGAAGAAGAAAAAAAGATGTCAATCTCATCTTGGAGTAAACCTTACAAGTGAGGTACTTGTTGTTCCAGGTGGGGTTTCTTGATGAAGAAGACCTGGAACTATAAAGCAAAGCAAGCGAATGAGGTTTGGAGGGGCCCAAGACGACTTCTTCTAATGTGGCTTCAATTTTTGTACGAGGAAATTGCCCCTTTTTACCAATTCAACTACTAATAGAAAGTATTCCTCGTTCTCTCGTGAACAAATATCGGCTTCAAGGAAATAACGAAGAAGTTGGGCACTTTTGTTTGTTCTTGGACGCTAAGATGGAATTGATCAATGAATTTTGCCAAATTGGCAATGAAATTTCATTCTTCACTCATCGGATCAAGTCTCAATCCATTCACTGGAGAAAAGTAAAAAAGGTTCAATCACATAGACCGGACTTTTATTTAATATGGCAGAAGATGCAAAACAGATTTTCATATGAACACTATAATAATAACATTCCAAGGAGTACTTAGAATGGAGGTGTGTGTTGTTTTTGGATTCAAGTGGCCGCGTGGATTGTTGACATGCATTCCTTTCATCTGCGGAGTTGACTCCATTCACCCCTTCACTTATAATATATATTTGAAGGCACCACTATTGATCTTTTTATTTTTATTTTTATTTTTTTTATTTTTGACATGTATTGATCTTTAAACCTTGAAGAACCAATTAATTGATCCCCTGTAGGGGCAAAAATCGGAAAAGGAAAATGAAAAATTGAAAATTTCCAACTGGCCTCAACAAACATTATTATTTGGAATAATTATTGTAACACTTTTTATGATTTGATGTATGTGAGATAAAAAGTAGTTGGGAATATAAAAAGGTGAATTGGGAAATGTGTTTATGATGCAAGCGAAATATTATTTGAGATAAATTTGCAATCCAAACACACTTGGCACTGAGTTATTTTGTCTCCCCTTTTTTTGGGTTCTTGAAAATTTTTCGTGTAAAAACTTTTGCATTCTAGAGGTCGATTTTTTCATATACGAACTTTGTAACATATATTGGATAGAGTATTATTTAAAATAAATACTGTCGCACTTTTTGTGATGCGATGTATGTGAACTTAAAAGGCGATTAGTAATATAAAAGATGGGTTGAAAAATATGTTTATGATACAAGTAAAATATTATTTGGAAAAATTTGATATCCAAACAAATTCTAGCAACATTTCAAATGAAAGTACCAAACACTTTCTCTGGCTATGCTAGGTAGTATCTTTGGTGCCAAAATGGACAGAAATTAATTTTAGTAGCATGGATTTCCTATATTTGACTACTTGATAAACATCTACTCTTTTTTTTTTCTTGCCTTTCTTTTGCTAAAGGTTCACCAATTAGTGGTGGACAATTTATAAATTAGTACTATAACTTCACCATCCAAGTTGCACTAAAATCCCAAGCACCTATTTGGCCATCTACCGTTTCTACCCCTATTTGGACAAAAAGTTACAATTTGTCAAACTTCAAAGGCAGCAAGTCAAAGAGAATTTGCTGTCAATATAATACACGAACCCCACCCCGGCTCCCCCACGGCTCCCAAAAGAACCCACCAAATTTATATTTTATAAGCAGCCATAGACAAAATAACATCCCAATCCTTGTCCAAAATCTTCATTCAAACATTTCAACATGCCTCATCAACCTCTCCTCTTCCTCCATCTTCTCCCTTTCTTCATCTCCTTCTTTTTCATGAAATCAAGCACAGGCAATAACTCCTCCATTTGGCCACACTGTCAGGCGTCCAAATGCGGTAAAATTGAAGTCAAATATCCATTTTGGATTAAATCCAACGCTACGCCCATCCAATACTGTGGCTATGAAGGCCTCGGCCTAGACTGCACACCATCTTCAATTCCCGGCAATTATAACCTCACTCTTCACCTTCCCCCGGTTGATTTCCACGTACAAAATATAAACTACACAGATTACAAACTAACCCTTGTCGATGCCGATGCCACAACAAACTTATCGTGCCCAAGACCACGCCACAACCTTACTCTTGAAGACTTGCCATTAAACTATTCCACACAAGATTTGAACCTCACTTTTTACTTCAACTGTACTGTTCCTCGTCTTCCTTTTTCTGCTTATCCTGTGAATTGTCTGAACTCTGGTGGGAACATGTCCTTTGTTTCATTAGAAACTGTTACTAATTCTGATCCTGATTGGTTTAAGTTCTGTGAGGAAAAAGTAATAGTAACAGTGACTGAAGGGCAGATTCAAGGGAAGACTAATGGGAAGGATAATGGTATTTGGGAAAGTGTGGTTGCTGGATTTGTGCTTGATTGGTATAGGGGATTTGAGTGTGCCGGGTGCGAGAATTCCGGTGGGCGCTGCGGCCACAACAACACCAAGGAGTTCTTGTGTTTTTGCAATGACGGCACAATTACGCATGATCACTGCAAAGGTACGCTGCACTTTTTCGAGTCTGATGAAAAGTTCTTTACAGTGACAATATTGTAAGAAATATCAGTCCTTTGCCATAGTGTTATACCCTTTTCCTTTACAATCGCGTTATTACCTTTGCTTGGAATTATAAGACTTCATTAATTTTAATATATAGTCCCCCAGCGAGAGAACGAAAAAGTACAGAAGAGAAGGTTGACAAGAAATTTGCAGGTGGGAGTTTTGCAGAATTAGAGAGTTCCAGCTGTGAGATTAAAAATCAGTGTTACATGCAAATATCCAAAGTGCATAATCATTTGGATAAAAGCATTGAAAATATGCAAAGTGCGATCACTTTGGATATGCATCCAGTTGAGGCTGTGCTAAGCCTAGTACTTACCTATATCACCAAGCCCACAAAAGGGGTAGTACATGGACAAATTCAGAGTCAATGGCGTTTTTTGGATTGTCATCAAAATGGTTGGCAGAGAAAATTGAATCTTCCAATAGAGTAATTTGATCTCCACCTGATTTTCACCTCCGAAGTACTAGTAGCATGAACTGAGAAGTCAAAACACAGCCTTGCATTGACTTTTCTTTTTTCCCCCTTGTTTTGAACTTTGACAACCTTTGGTTCAGTTGATTTGGTTCTTTGAAAGTTTCAAGTACCCTATATGCTATAGGCGGCTGACAAGGTATATCTAGAGCGGCAGAAACAAATTTGTTGGTAACGGGAAAGCATAGCTAGGTAAGGAGGTGATGGTAATTCCGGGGAGAAACCAAAGTTAAGGTGGGCAAATTCTTTGACCAGTTGTTTAACAGCGGACAATGCATGCCGCCAAGTTGATTAGTCTGAGCTGTCAGCATCGGAAGTTGTAGAATTTCAGAAGTCTTTGCTTTCGATTTATGTTTTATAGTTAATCTTCTTCTTTTATTCGGCTGATTTTGCTATGCTCGGCTTGAATATTAATTAACTAATTAATCAAAGACAAAACCCGTCAACTTACAGCTGTTTTTTCTACTCTTATTTATGCATTCATACCCTTCAACTTTTCCAAATTGTTAAATTTTCTCTGTCAAAGTCCAAAAACCTTGTGTGGAATGGAATTGGTCCTATCCCCCAGAAACACCTGCTAAAAGTATTAAAATAAAACAAAATAAATTGTCAATCTCGAAAAGGTTATAAATTTTGTTTTTCTTTTTGCTGATTTTAAATAGAATCCAATTAGCATGAAGCAGTCCGCCTTCTGGTTTCCTTATTCTCGTGAACATTCCGACTCCTTTCTTTGTCAAATACAGTTGCCTAGTCAACCTTTGTACATTTGAAAAATAGGAGTTGTTACTTAGTACAGGCAACCTTACCATTCCCTCTCTTCCTTTGAATAGTGTTCGACATTCTCCGACCATTGTTTTCTGGCTACATCAAAATCAACATCCCTCTTCATATATGATCATTCCAAGTCCGATTTCATATTTTCCGTCAAAACCAACAAATTTATGAAATGCATAATCAAAACCATCCTTCCCTACTTCTCCACTCAATCTCAACCATCATATTCATCTTGATCATTTCCTCAACATCCTTTGGCGAAAAAGATGAACTATTCTTGAATTGTAATGCCCTCTTCAGCTGTGGCGAGAATTTTCCCAACATCACCTATCCTTTCTGGGGAGGCAATAAGTCTCAAGAATGCTGCCTACCAGGATTTGAGGTCGAGTGCCACCAAGATGATCATCATCTTACTACAGATATCAGTCGTCAAACTTTTCAGGTTCTTAGCATTAATGAACCAAATCAAAGCCTTAGGATTGCCCGCGATGATCTTGGGATGATTTTTGTCCTGAAAACTACCAGAGAACGTCCATTAATCCATCCCTTTTTCGCCCTGGGCCTGATGTCCAAGATATTACCTTGTGCTATGCTTGTGATGGCAATGTTGAAACTTTCTTGCACCGGTAATGGTCATACAAAGAATGGGTTAGCTCTATTTGTTGAGGCTTCAATTGAGATTCGAACCAGACATTAGTGTCCCTGTTATGGTAAGGGAATTAGAGCAATTCATTAGCAATGCATCACTGAGCTTACAGGAGCTACTGAATCAGGGGTTCAAATATCAATTTGAAGTATAATATAAATAGCACAGCTTGTTAGTTTGTGAGAGATCAAGCGGGTATTGTTGGTGTCGGACAAATTCAACTTCACCTACCTGCCTTTTGCCCGATGGAACTCCTCAATTCATATGCTCTAGTGATGGAGGTGTGCGTGTGTCTTTAATTCTTTCTATCTGCCATCATGTTCAAATACTTGCTAGTTTCTAGTTAATAGAACTGTCCCCTAAGGAACAAGAAGGTTTTCTCAGTTTGAAGGAACCTCAAACAAGATAGCCGGTTTTGTGTCTACTAGGCCTTGGATAAAACGATTATTGGCAAATCTAGATAGCTGGTTTTGTGTCTTCTAGTTAATTAATTACTCCGCTTTCTTTACAATCATAAGCTAAATAAATCTCCAGGAGCCAAAGTCCAAATCAGCCAATGTAAAACTTCTGCCGTTGCACATTCATAAAATTGGCATAACACTAATAGGATAGGATGCAAAACTTTTTGCACTCGTGGCTTTAGTACTTTAGTGTTTGTTGGCTCTGTACCAGGTTGATATAGGTGGACTGAAAATTGCAGTTAATAATTTTCAAAAGAATTAAAACATATGGAAGCTCTAACTCATCAGTGAAAGTTTATGATTTAAATAAGGTAAGGAGCAATATGTTGCTGTGTTTTGTGAAATTTAGGCTCAATTGGCTTAGTTCCATTCAATGTGGTATGTTTCAAATAGTCAAGTGCATGCTTGGGGGTTCTTGGGGACCGTATCAATACAATCTTTATAAGCTTCCTCCTCCGAATGAAATTCAATGGGATCCAGAGAGGCCATGTCTTGGTCCGTAGGATCCAAAGTATCAAAATCGATTGAAATATTCATTTTCAAATGATATCCACATTTATATGATTTTCTTGAATCTCCATGCTTAGCTTATTGAATCTTTCTTGTTCTATTACTTCTAAACCTTAGTTGGCTCTGAAGTCTGAAAATGTCCACTGTCCGTGGATGAGATCATCTGGGATTTCCTTAATTCCTTCATCCTCCTTTCTTCAGGACATTTGTGGTGAAAGTTGTATGGGCCTAATTGTATAGTTGACGGACTAAGGTAGGCTTGATCTCCAATTTCAGTAGTGGGTTTTGATCAGCCCAACAAGGGTAATGGTTAACACCAGGCTCAAAGGCTTTGCCAATAGGCTAGCATTCGTTAATCTTCTTCTGAAAATTTTATAACTCTCTTAGACTTGAGATGATGGATCAAAAGTTTTAGGCCCAGACGAAATTGGGAATGTATCTTTTTGATGGCCTTGTGACAGGAACCAAGCAGACGAGTTTGACATATCATTGACAATAAAAAAAAAAAAGTTGTATTTTTCTATCCATATTTCATCATTATCACTTCTCCATGTTTACTTACAACTCTTTTATATTTCTCCACTATTTCTAACAATCTTTAGAATTACACATACTAGCGACCATCTTTTTCTCTTTCCTTTATTTATGTTTTCTTGTTTTCAAAAATTACTTCAACCCATAGAAATTTTCTCTTTTAATACTCTAATTTTGAAGAAAAATAAAATTTGCAAATATTTTTTCATTTTATTCGTTGCAATGTGCCTTAAGATATTGCCTTAATAAAACTAGGGCAATAGACTTTGCATTTTAAATCTACTTATCATATTGCGTCATAAATGATTCTCATGGAAAGATACCATCTCATTTTGACTTTGATGACACTTAGGACAATAATCATTTTTGAGTTCATATACTATGCATCATATTTATATCACAATCTTTGTCATCATAATGTGATCATTAGTGTGTTTGGATTGTCATTTTTTCTTAAAAATTTTTTACAGTCACATCTTTCAATCACCTTTTTTATTTTAAATATATCAAATTCCTATAATATTTTTTTTTTTACAAAAATTTTAAAAAATAGCAATTTAATTGGGCTCTTAATTGTTGAAGATGTCCATGGTAGACAATAGGCATGCTTTAGAAGATCACAAGTCACCTGTAGTGAGCACGTAGACACAGCCCAATAGCTATCAAATCATTATGGTACCCTCCAATCCATGGGAAAGAAAACAAATAGTACTGCTATTGCATCTTTCCCGGGATCGGAACTCACCGGAAAAGCAAGAAAAAGCCAGGACAGAGTAGAGTTGCGTAAGCGCGTGGTCGTCTTTGTCCAAGTAAACGGTCATTTTCCAGTTCCATGATTAAGCCCCATGTGAAAAGGTTGACCAGGGGAGCTTCCCCCATCCTCATTTCGTCCCTTTCGGTTCACCAACCCAATCCCTGAAGCGAACTTCATCCAAAGTCGTGCATATGAAAGAAACTTTTTGACATTTTATATTTATTAGTTTGTTCGTATCTCCATCTGCAATTGGTTTCCCATCATTAGTTCGGACTTTTATAAGGATATAGTAGTGTTTGTAAACGTCATTGGCCTGAATTGTTCTCCACTTGGTCACGCTTCAACCTTTGCTCATGGACCATATATGCATTGGCTTTTTAATTTTTGTTATTATGAGGGAAAAGCAATGAGCATTTGTAACTGTGAAAAAATCCCAGGTTTCATCATGCTAGTCAATGCATAAAAGATTTTTTACTGCTTAAACTTAGGCCTTGGGGGGGAAATTGATAAATAGAGAGTAATAAAGAGTGAGATCAAGGTTAGGAATAGAGCCTTTCAAAAAAAAAAAAAAAAGGGTTAGGAATAGGGGTGCAAGGAATTCCTTATTTTTGCTGGGACAATATTCCAAAATTTTTAACCAACAAGAAGAAGTCTTGTACTAGGGTATTCATGAAGTCAAACATCGTGTCATCTTGGTGGTCTATCATTCACCTACACCCCGGTTGAATGATAGACCATTTGCTATTGCTTAATTATTCTCTTGGTGAATAATTATTAAAAAACAAGAGGTGGTCTATCATTCACCTACACCTCATTCACCGAGAGTGAGATAATTATTCTCTTGTTTTTGCTTAAAGTCTTGAAGAAAAATTTGTCCTTCTTCTGAAGAATGTCAAACCTCAGTTCGTAAGGTACAACAAACCAAAGGTGAAGCTAACACTTCCTTTTGAAATTTGATCAAGGCAGCTACTTTTTGAATTTTGATGCCAATGCTTCCTTGCACTCCTGTGCCCAACTTCATACATCCCTTGGCTCTCTTCTGCTATTTTCTTTCTTTTCCATACTAATGGATCATAAAACTTCCTACAAATGTCATTGTATTCAAATTATAGCCATTCTCTTCACTATTTTGATGGATGGAATTGCATGCTTTTACACAAATTCAAGTGCTTGCGAGCCTCAAAACTGTGGGAATGGATTGAACATAGAATATCCCTTCTGGATCCCTGGCAGGCAAGAGTCATATTGTGGCTCACCAATGTTCAATGTCACCTGCAGGGACAGAAACCCCATCCTGAAAATCTCTGATGATGATTATATCATCAGGGGCATATTTTACACGAATGATTCAATTTTGCTATCTCAAGCTGAGTTGTATAATGTTAGTGACCAGTGTCCAGCCCCACAACATAATTTTAGCACCAGAGGAACTCCATTCAGCTATGGCCCTGAAACTGTGGATCTTTTCTTCTTCTACAATTGCACTGAGCCGTATCAGGAAGAGACATACCCCTTGGATTGTGCTAGTCATCATGCTTTTGCTGTTTTCCATACTGAACTCCTTGATCAACGGAACTATTCGGAACAGTCATGTCAGCCTCCAGTGAATGCGCCAGTAACTACTGATAGCCTGAAAAGATTGTTAGCAATGAATTATACTGATGTTTTGAAGAAAGGATTTGTTCTGCAGTGGGATGGAGACAGCTGCAGCAAATGCAGGAGGAGTGGAGGGGAATGCGGTTCCTATTACGATAATTTTGTGTGTTACTGTGATGACCATATCCATCCAAAAACCTGTGATGATGGTAACAACAGTAGAGCTTACTGGGATAAACAAAACTTTTTGGACATTCAATACAAGTATTATTGGTTGAATGCTGTCTATTTCAATACTTGGATCTATTTAGTGTGTTGCTTTAAAAACAATCCTTTTCTTGCTGTACCTAAAGTTATGGAATTAATTGTGCCCATCAACCCTCATGCGTTGGTGCTATTCAGCATGATTTACCATGTTACCAACAATTGAAATCTTTCCAAATGGTACTTACATATTGTTCCGTATGATTGAATACTGCAGGTGGAGGGTTAAATTTGGGACTGAAGATTGGAATTGGTAAATCCCCTTCCTCCTTGGACTGAGTTTTTGTCCCTTTCTTTAACTATTTCGTTTATTTAAGAGTCAATAACTATAAATAATTCCTTTTAAATCCTACAATTTCCTTGCAGGCTTTGGTGCTGCTGCGGGGAGTGCCCTTCTTCTCTGCGTTATATTCTTGGTCTATCAACGTAGGCACAAAAACCGCGATTCTGGTTCAACGTTGATATCTCGAGACATTTCTTCCTATTCCTCTTCAGTGATAGATCCTGAAAGGGCTAGCGGCTACCTTGGAGTGCACATCTTTGCTTACACTGAACTAGAAGAAGCCACTAATTGTTTTGATCCGAATAAAGAGCTTGGAGATGGAGGCTTTGGCACTGTCTACAAAGGTGAGCAGACAAGAATATTACTGTATGCCTGATCTTTATGGGCATCACAATTTGATTGACATATATACCAATGCACATTTTGGCTAGGCAAACTGAGAGATGGGCGTGAAGTTGCTGTGAAACGATTATATGAAAGCAACTTCAAAAGAGTTGAGCACTTCAGGAATGAAGTTGAAATCTTGACACGCTTGCGCCATAGGAATCTGGTTTCTTTATATGGATGCACTTCTCGCCACTGCCGTGAACTCTTGCTTGTGTATGAATACATTCCTAATGGCACCATTGCTGATCATCTTCACGGTCCATTAGCAAGGCCCGGATCCCTTCCATGGAGTACTAGAATGAACATTGCCATAGAAACTGCAAGTGCATTGTCCTACCTACATGCTTCTGATGTTATCCACCGAGATGTTAAGACCAACAACATCCTCCTGGACAACAATTTCTGTGTTAAAATGGCAGATTTTGGTCTATCTCGTCTCTTCCCAATTAATGCTACACATGTTTCAACTGCTCCACAAGGAACTCCAGGATATGTAGACCCTGAGTATCATCAATGCTATCACCTTACAGACAAGAGTGATGTCTTTAGTTTTGGAGTTGTGTTGATTGAGCTCATATCATCAATGCCAGCAGTAGACATCACCAGGCATCGGCATGAAATAAATTTGTCAAACATAGCTGTTCACAGGATCCAAAACCACTTGTTGCATGAACTTGTGGATGATAATCTTGGGTATGGTTCAGATTACAAGCTGACAGCAATGATTGAGGATGTAGCAGAGTTAGCATTTCAATGTCTACAATATGGGAGGGACATGAGACCGACTATGCAGGAGGTTCTACAAGCACTGCTGGAAATCCAAAACAAGGATTACAATGCAGAAAAGAAAGAAGAAGTGGATAATCAAGCAGATGACGTTGTATTGTTGAAAATTAATCAGTTAACTAGCTCGCCAGATTCAATCCTTACAAATTCGGTGAGCAGTTCAACAACCACTAGTACCAGTACCTGAATATCTGCCTGGCTTCCCCTAACTAGTCGCATGTATGTCATACCCCTTTTGTGATTTTTGAATTTTGCTTGCTTCGATCTGCCAGATATTTGCACCTTAAAGGAGCTGTACATATAAGGATGTAGCAGCATTAGTTAAATTGATTCCACTCATTCATTTTTGTCCCACAAATTAACATGTATCCAATGCACCCATTTTCATCTCTTATGTTGATGCTATCCACTGTGGAACTGCAAACTATGTCAGTTAGCTATATATATATATACCCAAGAGCAAAACAAAATTCTGTCAACTGTTTCATCAAGTGAGAACAACTGTTCCAGAACCGTTACATCTACCAAAGTTCAAGTTAAATGAAAAGGAAAGTCATTATTATTGTAATTGCAGAGCTGTAATTTTACATTTTAAAGGCTACCAGAGTTTGTGTTTTTCCATGGTTGAGGCTACTAATTTTGGAGACTTAATCTGATTGAAAGAGTCCGGTTCTACTTAAAATCATTTCAAGATGTGTACCATGTAGCAAAAATGTAAATCGTGTAATTGACTAAAATGATTATTACAAGGTTTGACATATCAAAATCATGACCTGCATCTATTGAAGAATCTGCAAAATTTTCTTTTTATTTTTTTAAGGACTGTTTTTATCCCATCTGCCCCACAAAGATGGACATGTTAGAAGCAAACTTTACTAACAATTTCAACTATTCCTAATATTAGAGGAGTTTTCTCGAGTGACACACTAATTTTGCACACAGAAAGTAGGAAACCACGAGAGGATTAAAGGAAAAAATGAGATTATCAACTGAACCAAGGAAATAGTACTTTTCTCACATGAAACCCACAGATCATGGCATACTGCCCCAAATTATGGGCTGTAGCGTTACGAAATCTTCTTCTTTGCTATAAAAGAGTTACAAAGTAAAGGAATTTTTTTTTTTTTTTGTCATTCTCCTACTATCTTGAATTTAAATGCCAGAAGTCCGTAAAAATCAGAGACTTTGTCATCCAGTCAATTTTCTTGTGCTTACCAGTGATCAACAGATACAATTATTGCAGACTCAACTAGTGAAGTTTGGGTTGATTGACGAACTTTTTCAAATCTGCATCCACGTGTTGCATAACTTCTCCTTGATGCATCAAAGATCGCAAATATGAAAAAATGTCTACTTTAGGCTTAAACCTTACAGTTCTGTTATGCTTATCTGGTGCCAGAATCAGCTGGTGAACTTGAAGAGGTAGGTAAAATTGTTTGTGGCAGCAATGTCATCTCCAAAGATCCTTCTTCTGATCTTGAAGGTGAAGAGAAGAATGGTTTTGGGGGAACTTCCAAGGACTTTAAGCTACCTTCCAGCATATCAATAACCTTGCTCATTGTCGGCCTATGCAATGGATTAGTCTGTATACACCATAGTCCTACCAATATCATCTTCCTTGCAATATCATTTTCTTCTTTTGTCATGGTATGACCATGCAGTTTTAGGTCTTCATCAGTCAGAACGAGATTGTATACCCTACGTGGAAAATATATGTCACTAGAATTGCTTGCTTGAACATTTATTGCATTTTTCCTTCCTCCAACCATTTCCAGAGTCATCATACCATAACTGTAGACATCAGATTTATAGGAGACACCACCAAAGTTCCTGCTGAACACTTCAGGAGCAATATAGCCAATTGTTCCTCTAGCTCCTAACATCGACACAATACTCTCTTTTCGGGCACACAACTTTGCCAGCCCAAAATCAGATATCTTAGGACAAAATTCTTCATCAAGAAGAATATTATGAGGTTTTATGTCAAAATGCAAAATGCGCGTGTTGCAACCTCCATGCAAGTAATCAAGTCCCTGAGCTATTCCAATTGCAATTTCATGCATTCTCTCGAATCCCAAGTGGGGCTCAGACTCATGATGGATATATTTATCAAGCGATCCATTTGGCATGAATTCATAGATGAGAGCTCTTTTGCGACTATCAAGGCAAAATCCTAGAAGAGTGACAACGTTAACATGGGAAGTTCTGCTGATGCTTGCAACCTCATTAATGAATTCCTCGCCATTGCCTTTGTTGGTTCTCAGGACTTTTACTGCAACAGGACGTTTGTCAAAAAGATTCCCCCTGTAGACCTCACCATACCCTCCTTGACCAAGTTTCTCTTTGAAGTAATTTGTCATTTTCTTGATATCAGAGTAGCTGTATCTTCTTGGTGTGAGGGATCCAAATTCCTTGATCAAGGCCTCGAGTTGTTTATCATTTTTTCTTTTCTTATAATAACAGTAGCATATTATTGAGAAGGACAGTATTCCCACTCCAGCCATCATTGCTCCTGCAACCACAGAAGGGATACTGCTTAATATTCTTTAATCACTGATATCGGCAATTCCTTTGAAACAATGATGGAAAGATAACATACCAATGAGCACCTTCAACAAACGACCCAAGTCATGAGCACCTGCAAGACTAATACAATGTCAGTAAGGAAGAGCTAAGACAAGTGACAATTGGTCTCATTTAAGGTTATTTGGCCGTTCTTCTTTGTACTTGGTACTTTAACCATTTCGAATCCATTTGCTAAGTCATGAAGTAGCTACAGAAAATTCAGATATCTCAACCAAAAGCGAAAAAGAGGCACGAGTTGCTGGTCAAGTATATATTCCGGCAATTCTATATTAGGATAACAGGACCGACAGCAAAACACCTTTTTGAATTTTAACAGCAGATTCTGATACATATGCATAGCATGTTTCGTAAACCTCTCTCTCTCGGTTGCTGCAATAGCCACAAGTTTTCTATATCTTACTGTCGCTCATCGCCACTTTTTTTTAGGTCATTGTGGGTCATCACGTTATTCTTTATTTACTGGCCTTCCTGACGAAAACAATGACAATTAGCTTGAACATTGAGGTAACTTTTCAAGCTCCTAGCATCACCTACTGCAGTGCACATTCATGTTGTTTCGTATTCTACCATGTTTTCACAAGCAAAGACTACCTTTTGAAAGGTATTTCTCAGTAATCTTTTATTTTCTGAACATCAGGTACTTGAAGTACAAAACTAAAAGGGATACAAATTCTTTCTGAAACTTTCAACATAGGTTTTTTTTTTTTTTTGGGTCTGGTTTAGAAGAAGTTTTGGGTTTGGTTGATGTGCAAAAGGCACAATTCCGAGCACCTGAAATCATTACAACCGAGGAAAAGCTGTCTGATCTCCAACATTTGCGTTTACTTCAAACTTTTCAGAATCCTATTTGCACTAAATTTCAACATTTTCCTAGTGATGCTGTCTACGGTGAAGGTTTATATCATTGCATGCCCCAAAAGGATTATTAGGACAAAAGAAAGCAATATGAAATTAAAGATTTAAATAAAAACATGAATAAGAAAAACACACCATACCAGGTTTAGGACAAAGCATTGGATAGGACTGATCTTGACAAATGCAAATAAATTCATATGTTGAATTAGATCCACATTTTCCCCCAGAAGCCTCACATGATGAGCAGGCCGCAAGGGCAGCATTATACTCGACATCGAACCCCTGAGTCAAAGCTTCTTCAAGTGTGATTTTCCTGTCCCAGAGGTCATTATAAGCTGCCAACTGGATCGAAACAACCAAGCTGATCTTGCATCCCTCAACACCAGATACAAATTCATGTGCAAAAAAAACTCCACCCTTTTCTCCATCTATTGAACAAGTAACGTTACTTTGAACTTGTGCTTTGGCTATAACCTCAGCAGTACAACCATAGAATATGTGGAGTTTCCTTACCGTTCTAGCTGAGTTGAGGTTAAAGTTTGACAAGGTGGCATTTTCATAGAATGAATGTTGGTCTGGACAAATGTGATTCCAAAGATCATTGCGAGCAATGGTCATCTTGGGAATTGATGGATCAATTGCCAATACACGATAACTCAGATAAGGCGGACCATCAAGCACCATGGTTGTGTATTGACCATCTACACAGTCCAGACCAAAGTCTTCGCGACCACAATAGTCCGGCCTATCACCTCCCCAAAAAGGATATCCTATTCCCCGTAAGCTTCCACAGTTGTAAAGAAGGCTACAGTTTCTAAACTCATCACCATCGGCAGAGGAACAAAATGAAATGATGAATAAGATATAGAAGATGATCATGATCATGTACGAATTTGTCATGGATGAGGTGAAATTTTGGAACGCTAATTACTCAAACCAATTGAAATGCAAATTTGATCAGATCATAAACTAGCTGTACTGATACTATAACCAAGTCCTTTTACATTTTTCATGAGCTACTCCTCACGACTTGACTTTTGCAATTAATAAAATTTTTTTTTTAAAAAAAATCGACTGTCGAGTTGATCATGGTCCCGCGTGTTTTGTCCTGGCTCCATGAGCAATTACCATAAGATGGGCGGCGCAAACGGGCCGAGGACACTGCCACAAATTTCAAAAACCAAGTGGGAAACAAAAAGAAAAGAGAGGATGAATTTCTTGGTGATTGTATTGATTCCATTTTACCGAGTTCAAATAGTATTTAACCTCATTCATTCATCAAGTTCCAGATTTCCGTCGGCAATATATTGTTTGATAATTCAATTTAATATTTAAATTTAATAGGTTCAGATAAATATGTTTGATAATTAAAAATAAAACATTTGTATTACTTAAATAATACTGAATTTTCTAATCAAAACTTGCTTTAAAAAAAGTGATAAATTGCTGACTACACTAAAAAGGACAAGATGCCGTTTATTTGGACTAAAAACGCCGAGACAAAAGTCCCAGTACGTCACTGAAGCCAATGGCCAATTCCAATTTACAGATCATGACACGGAAAAAAGGGACACCGACACTAGAAGTGTAACTTACGATCAAATTATTGTGCCGAGTCTTTACGATTTTTTTCTCCAATTACCATCCTAACTAGTGAATGATTTGGACTAAACTTAAGCCGTTTAACATTTTGGTACCAGTTATTATTATTTTTTTATTTTTTACAAAATGGAGGCCAAAGCCATTCAAATCATCAAACAGGGAGGATAGAGGTCGCAACTGAAGATTGAGGATGCACAACTTACTTTCATGATTCATTTGTCAAATTTCTGGGTGTCATGAACCGGGAAAAAAAAACATAAATTGCAATGCCTAATTGAACAATAGAGAGATTGAATGGGAGCAAGGATTGAAGAAGTTTTTAACGTTGGATATATATAGGAGGCTCAAGAGCATCAAGAGAGAATCGGGATGTTTCCGTTTCGTTTCTTCAAGAGTCAAGAAGACACATGGTTTTTGCAGCAAGTGTCTGTGGAAATGTGTTCACTTATCGGTCATGAGTTTCTTCATCTTTTCGTCTTAGTTTTGTTATTTGGATTGGAATAGAATAAGTAGCTTTAATACACTTGAAAATGAAAACAAAAGAGTGCGTAGCTTAATAAGACTACAAAACAATTCCTACTGCAGTCCATTTCCGGTTCATATGGAGAACCAAACAATTCCTATTTCATCTTCTTGAAACGTTTATGATATCCATGATGAAAATGACCTGATATATGGGATATCTAAACTGAAGATGGAGATTCCGACTCCGAGAGTAATAGTACATGATTGAGGTTGAGTGTTGCAACAAGAGGAAACAATTCGTTTTCTCTTGCTGCTTTGCCTTCAATGCTTTCTATCCATTGGAAAAGCCAGCATCTACTTAACCACTATTGTAGTAGAAGAGCCTCGGGGTGATCTTGGGAGGAGAACCAAAGAAGGGATTTGGAGGGATTTCCAAGGCCTCCAAGAATGAGGCTTTCCTTGAAACTTTCCTTTGTAGACACTTCTGTAACCTCCTCGACCAAGTTTGTATATCTTTGAATGAGGCTGTGATATCTGAGTGGTCCATGCTCCCTAATGAAGGCTTCAAGATTCTGATCATCTTTTGTTTTTCCTTTTCAATAACAAGTTAGATCCATTCGATGATTACCCTAAACTTAGAAAAGCATATCAGAAGACATATGATTAATCCCATTCCACCCACAGTGGTACCCGAAACCAAGGAAAGGAGGAACACTACCAGTTAAGTGCTACATTTAGTCGTCTCATCGGCATGTAGTGTACACATCTATAACTTGGTACTATGGTCAATCATGAGAAAACTAAAAATGAACCGGATTATTTGACTCCTAAACATTATCAAGATTCAGATGGAAATTTCATACCTAGAGTGACTTTCACAGATAGCTTCTTTCCTGCCAAAAAAAAAAAAAGTGTCATGAGGAAGCCAAAATCATAGCAAACTTTCTGCCTTCTTACAGGCTTCTTCTACAATTACTACCAGCTAAAATGGCCAAAGGGCACAATTACGGATGATTGAGACAGATCCTCACTCTTGCACCTTGCTCAACATCCTCCCTACTATTTTATAGTTGTCCAGTTCTAAATGCTACAGTTTGCAGTCGAGCCAAAATGAAAATTACTAAACTAGCATAAGAGTGCAGCCGTTTACTCTAAATGACAAGGATTGCATTTGTATACCTGGAGCTGGACAGGCCTTCAGATAAGGCTAGTCAGGATATAGACAAATAGATTGACATGAATCAGATCCGCGTCTGTCCCCAGAAGCTTCACAGGCTGGACAGTCAAGTGAATCAGTATCGTAACTGAAATCAAACCCCTGTAGCAGAGCTTCAATCAATGTTATATTTCCATTCCAGAGTCGGGTATGAGCTGTTGGGAGAACCGGAACTGTGATGCTAGTGTTGCATACATTGGTCATTTGGATGTATCTTTAAAGAAAACACCAGTTTCCACTCCATTTATTAAGCAGCTAATATTAATTAGCAACTTGAATCGCTGCGAAATTATTGACATGGCGGGCCTATACGAAATTATTATTAGATCACTCTTTTGTCTCATTTTCTATTCAGTTCCTGTTCCACCTTGCATTATATTATCAAATTTTCTTCACAAACATTTTATTTTAATTTATTTTTTATTTGTTTAAGTTTCAATAACCAAAATACAAGAGGTTAAAATGACAAATAAAACAAAAATGTATTAAAAAATTAATAAAAATTCCATTTTTGTCTGATACTTTGTTTTTGTAGTCTGCCATACTTTTTATTTTTGCCCTGTTAAATTTCCTCAACTTAAGTATAGCTTTCAAGTATAAATTGAATGGTCGCAGTCCGAACTTGACTAGCAATTGTTTGCCGTCGAACCGATTGTATCAGCTGGATTCATTGGCGGAATTGCATTCAGGTGAGCCAATTATCGGTTTACCGCTGAACAAAAAATCGCACTCAATAAAAACCATTCAAAAGGGAAGCCAGTTTGACAATTGTTCCTTTTCCTTTATCAAAAGGGAAGGAAACCGTGTGGGTCATCACTTGGCAAAATTTGCCATTCAAGTGACAAGTCAAGTGACAAGTGATATAGCGTGGGAAGATTCTTTCCCGGTTTGGTTACAAAATTTAGCCAAGTAAGATGTAAGAGCAGTTGCTCAAACTATGTAATTTGAATACTAATGGATGCTGTTGCCGTTTTGGAAAAAAAAAAAAAAAAAAAACCATTCATGAAAAATTACAAATGACCCAGAGTTGATGTTATTTTGCAAATTGCTTTATGTTTGCACTCTCTAAAATTTGAGAATACCACTTCCCTCCCCACAATTTCCCCCATAGTGGGACCCAAAAAAAAATTGTACACCCTTTTGGAACACTCATCAACAATTTGAAAGATATTTTTGGAGATTTTAAAAAAAAAATCTTATGCGGAATAAAGTTAAATATTTGTAATGTCTAAGTTTGATCTTCATAAGAAAATAAAACTTTATAGGATCATTTTCTAACCAACCACAAGAAATTTATAAAAAAGTGATTAATAGCAACCTTCCCGATTGGATCTTGACTCTGCCAGTGGCTCAATTTATTGCGTTAATTAATTAAGTGGTATCCATCATAGTTATTAAACCCAATTCAACCTGATGGTTGAACCGATCAAATCGGTGAATCAGTCATGGAACTAGGCTAGTTTAGCAATTAGATCAAACTTGCAGATAGCTCGTTTGGAACCGTTTGACCTGGATGATCGAACCAGTGACCTGCCAAACCTGGCGGTTATTGATGAACCCATCAGGTTTTGAAAATTTTCCTAAAATTATCTTTTTATCCAATTTTTTAATTTGACTAGCTACACCAGCATGAGCATTGTCATCTTTTCGACATTATGCAGACAATTAGATAAGAAAAATCGAAAAAGGATTTGGGAATTAGGGTTTCTTTCTTTCTTTTATACATAGATTTATCATTTATGTTTATGTATAATATCAATATGAATTCATGAACTAAGAACCACGTATGAGTATGGCTTGTGTGTATGAACTATGAAGTATAAACAGGTTATAGCTTGTTAACATTTAATAATTTATGTACTTATATTATAATTTATATATTTTTATTATATAGTGTGATCCAACGGTTCAATCACCTGAACCGCGATTGAACTGCCAACCCAGTCTTCCTGCCGGGTTGGTTTTAATTTGTGAACGAAATCGAAGTTTTTGCTGATGGCAAGTTAATAGTATTTAAGTATGCAAGTCTGACCCAAATTATGGGCTGCAGACTTACGAAATCTTCCTCTTTGCGATAATAGAGTTACAAATTATAGGAATTTTCTCCTATCTGATTTGAATGTTAAATCCCAGAAGCCCGGAAAAACCAGAGAAATATTAGTCAATTTTCTTGTGCTTACCAGTGATCAACAGATACAATTATTGCAGACTCAACTAGTGAAGTTTGGGTTGATTGACGAACTTTTTCAAATCTGCATCCACGTGTTGCATAACTTCTCCTTGATGCATCAAAGATCGCAACTATGAAAAAATGTCTACTTTAGGCTTAAACCTTACAGTTCTGTTATGCTTATCTGGTGCCAGAATCAGCTGGTGAACTTGAAGAGGTAGGTAAAATTGTTTGTGGCAGCAATGTCATCTCCAAAGATCCTTCTTCTGATCTTGAAGGTGAAGATAAGAATGGTTTTGGGGGAACTTCCAACGACATTAAGCTACCTTCCAGCATATCAATAACCTTGCTCATTGTCGGCCTATGCAATGGATTAGTCTGTATACACCATAGTCCTACCAATATCATCTTCCTTGCAATGTCATTTTCTTCTTTTGTCATAGTATGACCATGCAGTTTTAGGTCTTCATCAATCAGAACTCGATCATATAGCCAATGTGGAAAATATGCCTCACTTGAATTGCTTAATTGAACGTTTATTGCATTTTTCCTTCCTCCAACCATTTCAAGGATCATCATACCATAACTGTAGACATCAGATTTATAGGAGACTCCACCAAAGTTCCTGCAAAACACTTCAGGAGCAATATAGCCAATTGTTCCTCTAGCTCCTAACATCGACACAATACTCTCTCTTCGGGCACACAACTTTGCCAGTCCAAAATCAGCTATCTTAGGACAAAATTCTTCATCAAGAAGAATATTTTGAGGTTTTATGTCGAAATGTAAAATGCGTGTGTTGCAACCTCCATGCAAGTAATGAAGTCCCTGAGCTATTCTAATTGCAATTTCATGCACTCTCTCGAAACCCAAGCGGGGCTCAGACTCATGATGGATATATTTATCAAGCGATCCATTTGGCATGAATTCATATATGAGAGCTCTTTTGCGACTATCAAGGCAAAATCCTAGAAGAGTGACAACGTTAACATGGGAAGTTCTGCTGATGCTTGCAACCTCATTAATGAATTCCTCGCCATTGCCTTTGTTGGTTCTCAGGACTTTTACTGCAACAGGACGTTTGTCAAAAAGATTCCCCCTGTAGACCTCACCATACCCTCCTTGACCAAGTTTCTCTTTGAAGTAATTTGTCATTTTCTTGATATCAGAGTAGCTGTATCTTCTTGGGGTGAGGGATCCAAATTCCTTGATGAAGGCCTCAAGTTGTTTATCATTTTTTTCTTTTCTTATAATAACAGTAGCATATTATTGAGAAGGACAGTATTCCCACTCCAGCCATCATTGCTCCTGCAACCACAGAAGGGATACTGCTTAATATTCTTTAATCACTGATATCGGCAATTCCTTTGAAACAATGATGGAAAGATAACATACCAATGAGCACCTTCAACAAACGACCCAAGTCATGAGCACCTGCAAGACTAATACAATGTCAGTAAGGAAGAGCTAAGACAAGTGACAATTGGTCTCGTTTAAGGTTATTTGGCCGTTCTTCTTTGTACTTGGTACTTTAACCATTTCGAATCCATTTGCTAAGTCATGAAGTAGCTACAGAAAATTCTGATATCTCAATCAAAAGCGAAAAAGAGACACGAGTTGCTGGTTGTATACATTCCAGCAATTCTATAGTAGGATAACAGGACAGACAGCAAAACACCTTTCTGAATATTAACAGGAGATTCTGATACATATGCATAGCATGTTTCGTAAACCTCTCTCTCTCTCTCTCTCTGGCATTAAGTCGAAATTGCAGAGGCTAATTGGCCCCCAAAGAAAAAGGGAAAAAGGTCAAACGACTTAACAGATTAAATTGAGATGCTACATAATCTTAACGGTAATCGTCTGTAATACAGGATTTACACACTGTAACTTTGTGTAACAATAGAAAGTTGTACAAAGGAAAAACCTTGTCCGCCGCCTATAGGATACAGGGTACTTGAAACTTATAAAGAACCAAATCAACTGAACTAAAGGTTGTCAAAGTTCAAAACAAGGGGCAAAAAAGAAAAGTCAATGCAAGGCTGTGTTTTGACTTCATAGTTCATGCTACTAGTACTTAGGAGGTGAAAATCAGGTGGAGATCAAATTATTCTCTTGGAAGATTCAATTTTCTCTGCCAAACATTTTGATTACAAGCCAAAAAACGCCATTGACTCTGAATTTGTCCATGTACTACCCCTTTTGTGGGCTTGGTCATATAGGTAAGTACCTGGCTTAGCACAGCCTCAACTGGATGCATATCCAAAGTGATAGCACTTTGCATATTTTCAATGCTTTTATCCAAATGATTTTGCACTTTGGATATTTGCATGTGACGCTGATTTTTAATCTCACAGCTGGAACTATCTAATTCTGCAAAACTCCCACCTGCAAATTTCTTGTCAACCTTCTCTTCTGTACTTTTTCGTTCTCTCGCAGGGGGACTATGTATTAAAATTAATGAAGTCTTATAATTCCAAGCAAAGGTAATAACGCGATTGTAAAGGAAAAGGGTATAACACTATGGCAAAGGATTGATATTTCTTACAATATTGTCACTGTAAAAAACTTTTCAATAGACTCGAAAAAGTGCAGCGTACCTTTGCAGTGATCATACATAATTGTGCGGTCATTGCAAAAACACAAGAACTCCTTGGTGATGTTGTTGTGGCCGCAGCGCCCACCAGAATTCTCGCACCCGGCACACTCAAATACCCTATACCAATCAAGCACAAATCCAGCAACCATACTTTCCCAAATACCATTATCCTTCCCATTAGTCTTCCCTTCAATCTGCCCTTCAGTCACTGTTACTATTACTTTTTCCTCACAGAACTTAAACCAATCAGGATCAGAATTAGTAACAGTTTCTAATGAAACAAAGGACATGTTCCCACCAGAGTTCAGACAATTCACAGGATAAGCAGAAAAAGGAAGACGAGGAACAGTACAGTTGAAGTAAAAAGTGAGGTTCAAATCTTGTGTGGAATAGTTTAATGGCAAGTCTTCAAGAGTAAGGTTGTGGCGTGGTCTTGGGCACGATAAGTTTGTTGTGGCATCGGCATCGACAAGGGTTAGTTCGTAATCTGTGTAGTTTATATTTTGTACGTGGAAATCAACCGGGGGAAGGTGAAGAGTGAGGTTATAATTGCCGGGAATTGAAGATGGTGTGCAGTCTAGGCCGAGGCCTTCATAGCCACAGTATTGGATGGCCGTAGCGTTGGATTTAATCCAAATTGGATATTTGACTTCAATGTTACCGCATCTGGACGCCTGACAGTGTGGCCAAATGGAGGAGTTATTGCCTGTGCTTGATTTCATGAAAAAGAAGGAGATGAAGAAAGGGAGAAGATGGAGGAAGAGGAGAGGTTGATGAGGCATGTTGAAATGTTTGAATGAAGATTTTGGACAAGGATTGGGATGTTATTTTGTCTATGGCTGCTTATAAAATATAAATTTGGTGGGTTCTTCTTTTGGGAGCCGTGGGGGAGTAGGGGTGGGGTTCGTGTATTATATTGACAGCAAATTCTCTTTGACTTGCTGCCTTTGAAGTTTGACAAATTGTAACTTCGTCCAAATAGGGGTAGAAACGGTAGATGGCCAAATAGGTGTTTGGGATTTTAGTGCAACTTGGATGGTGAAAGTTACACTAATTTATAAATTGTCCACCACTAATTGGTGAACCTTTGGCAAAAGAAAGGCAAGAGAAAAAAAAGAGTAGATGTTTATCAAGTAGTCAAATAGAGGAAATCCATGCTACTAAAATTAATTTCTGTCCATTTTGGCACCCAAGATACTACCTAGCATAGCCAAGAATCGAGAGGAAGTGTTTGGAATTTGAAATGTTGCCAGACTAATGGTTTGTTTGGATATCAAATTTTTTTAAATAATATTTTGCTTGTATTATAAACATATTTTTCAACCCATCTTTTATATTACCAATCGCCTTTTAAGTTCATATACATCGCATCATAAAAAGTGTGACAATATTTATTTCAAATAATACTTTATCTAATATATGTTACAAAGTCCGTATATGAAAAAATCAACTTCTAAAACGCAAAAGTTTTACACGAAAAATCTTCAAGAACCCAAAAAGGGGGGAGACAAAATAACTAATACATTATTTGTTGAGGCCATAACTAATACATTATTTTCAATTTTTCATTTTCCTTTTCCGGCTTTTGCCCTACAGGGGATCAATTAATTGGTTTTTCAAGGTTTAAAGATCAATACATGTCAAAAATAAAAAGATCAATAGTGGTGCCTTCAAATATATATTATAAGTGAAGGGGTGAATGGAGTCAACTCCGCAGATGAAAGGAATGCATGTCAACAATCCACGCGGCCACTTGAATCCAAAAACAACACACACCTCCATTCTAAGTACTCCTTGGAATGTTATTATTATAGTGTTCATATGAAAATCTGTTTTGCATCTTCTGCCATATTAAATAAAAGTCCGGTCTATGTGATTGAACCTTTTTTACTTTTCTCCAGTGAATGGATTGAGACTTGATCCGATGAGTGAAGAATGAAATTTCATTGCCAATTTGGCAAAATTCATTGATCAATTCCATCTTAGCGTCCAAGAACAAACAAAAGTGCCCAAACTTCTTCGTTATTTCCCTGAAGCCGATATTTGTTCTCTATTAGTAGTTGAATTGGTAAAAAGGGGCAATTTCCTCGTACAAAAATTGAAGCCACATTAGAAGAAGTCGTCTTCGGCTTCGGCCCCTCCAAATTTCATTCGCTTGCTTTATAGTGCCAGGTCTTCATCAAGTCAAGAAACCCCACCTGCAAACAATAAATAGCACCACACTGCAAACAATAAATGGCTTTGCAATTTACTCCAGAAGTCATTTTACATTTTTCATGAGCTACTCCTCACGATATGCCTTTGCAATTAATAAAATTAAAAAAAAATCGAGTGTCGAGTTGATCTTGGTCCTGTGTGTTTTGTCCCGGCTTCATGGGCAATTACTGTAAGATGGGCGCAATCGGGCCCAGGATGCTGCCACAAATTTTAAAAACCAAGTGGGGAACAAAAGAAAGAGGATGAATTTCTTTGGTGATTGTATTGATTACTTTTTACCGAATTCAAATAGTATTTGACCTCATTCATTCATCAAGATCCAGATTTCATAATTCAATTCAGTATTTAAATTTAACATATTCAGATAAACGCGTTTGAATAATACTGAATTTTTTAATCAAAATTTATTTTAAAAAGTAAGTGATAAATTGTTCCTAAAAATAATTCAGTTTTACGAAAACACACTCTATTCGAATATGACTACCCTAGTAAGGATAAGATGCCGCTCACTTTGACTAAAAACGCAGAGACAAAAGTCCCAGTACGTCACTGAAGCTAATGACCAATTCCAATTTACAGATCATGACAGGGAAAAAAGGGACACGGACGCTAGAAGTGTAACTTACGATCAAATTATTGTGCCGAGTCTTTACGATTTTTTCCAACCACCATCCTAACTAGTGAAGGATTTGGACTAAAGTTCAGGCATTTAACACTTTGGTACCAGTTTTTATTTTTTATTTTTTGACAAAATGGAGGCCTAAGCCATTCAAACCATAAAACAGGGAGGATAGAGGTCAAGAGCGAGACTCGCAACTGAAGATTGAGGATGCACAACTTACTTTCATGATTCATTTGTCAAATTTCTGGGTGTCATGAACCGGGAAAAAAAAACATAAATTGCAATGCCTAATTGAACAATAGAGAGATTGAATGGGAGCAAGGATTGAAGAAGTTTTTAACGTTGGATATATATAGGAGGCTCAAGAGCATCAAGAGAGAATCGGGATGTTTCCGTTTCGTTTCTTCAAGAGTCAAGAAGACACATGGTTTTTGCAGCAAGTGTCTGTGGAAATGTGTTCACTTATCGGTCATGAGTTTCTTCATCTTTTCGTCTTAGTTTTGTTATTTGGATTGGAATAGAATAAGTAGCTTTAATACACTTGAAAATGAAAACAAAAGAGTGCGTAGCTTAATAAGACTACAAAACAATTCCTACTGCAGTCCATTTCCGGTTCATATGGAGAACCAAACAATTCCTATTTCATCTTCTTGAAACGTTTATGATATCCATGATGAAAATGACCTGATATATGGGATATCTAAACTGAAGATGGAGATTCCGACTCCGAGAGTAATAGTACATGATTGAGGTTGAGTGTTGCAACAAGAGGAAACAATTCGTTTTCTCTTGCTGCTTTGCCTTCAATGCTTTCTATCCATTGGAAAAGCCAGCATCTACTTAACCACTATTGTAGTAGAAGAGCCTCGGGGTGATCTTGGGAGGAGAACCAAAGAAGGGATTTGGAGGGATTTCCAAGGCCTCCAAGAATGAGGCTTTCCTTGAAACTTTCCTTTGTAGACACTTCTGTAACCTCCTCGACCAAGTTTGTATATCTTTGAATGAGGCTGTGATATCTGAGTGGTCCATGCTCCCTAATGAAGGCTTCAAGATTCTGATCATCTTTTGTTTTTCCTTTTCAATAACAAGTTAGATCCATTCGATGATTACCCTAAACTTAGAAAAGCATATCAGAAGACATATGATTAATCCCATTCCACCCACAGTGGTACCCGAAACCAAGGAAAGGAGGAACACTACCAGTTAAGTGCTACATTTAGTCGTCTCATCGGCATGTAGTGTACACATCTATAACTTGGTACTATGGTCAATCATGAGAAAACTAAAAATGAACCGGATTATTTGACTCCTAAACATTATCAAGATTCAGATGGAAATTTCATACCTAGAGTGACTTTCACAGATAGCTTCTTTCCTGCCAAAAAAAAAAAAAGTGTCATGAGGAAGCCAAAATCATAGCAAACTTTCTGCCTTCTTACAGGCTTCTTCTACAATTACTACCAGCTAAAATGGCCAAAGGGCACAATTACGGATGATTGAGACAGATCCTCACTCTTGCACCTTGCTCAACATCCTCCCTACTATTTTATAGTTGTCCAGTTCTAAATGCTACAGTTTGCAGTCGAGCCAAAATGAAAATTACTAAACTAGCATAAGAGTGCAGCCGTTTACTCTAAATGACAAGGATTGCATTTGTATACCTGGAGCTGGACAGGCCTTCAGATAAGGCTAGTCAGGATATAGACAAATAGATTGACATGAATCAGATCCGCGTCTGTCCCCAGAAGCTTCACAGGCTGGACAGTCAAGTGAATCAGTATCGTAACTGAAATCAAACCCCTGTAGCAGAGCTTCAATCAATGTTATATTTCCATTCCAGAGTCGGGTATGAGCTGTTGGGAGAACCGGAACTGTGATGCTAGTGTTGCATACATTGGTCATTTGGATGTATCTTTAAAGAAAACACCAGTTTCCACTCCATTTATTAAGCAGCTAATATTAATTAGCAACTTGAATCGCTGCGAAATTATTGACATGGCGGGCCTATACGAAATTATTATTAGATCACTCTTTTGTCTCATTTTCTATTCAGTTCCTGTTCCACCTTGCATTATATTATCAAATTTTCTTCACAAACATTTTATTTTAATTTATTTTTTATTTGTTTAAGTTTCAATAACCAAAATACAAGAGGTTAAAATGACAAATAAAACAAAAATGTATTAAAAAATTAATAAAAATTCCATTTTTGTCTGATACTTTGTTTTTGTAGTCTGCCATACTTTTTATTTTTGCCCTGTTAAATTTCCTCAACTTAAGTATAGCTTTCAAGTATAAATTGAATGGTCGCAGTCCGAACTTGACTAGCAATTGTTTGCCGTCGAACCGATTGTATCAGCTGGATTCATTGGCGGAATTGCATTCAGGTGAGCCAATTATCGGTTTACCGCTGAACAAAAAATCGCACTCAATAAAAACCATTCAAAAGGGAAGCCAGTTTGACAATTGTTCCTTTTCCTTTATCAAAAGGGAAGGAAACCGTGTGGGTCATCACTTGGCAAAATTTGCCATTCAAGTGACAAGTCAAGTGACAAGTGATATAGCGTGGGAAGATTCTTTCCCGGTTTGGTTACAAAATTTAGCCAAGTAAGATGTAAGAGCAGTTGCTCAAACTATGTAATTTGAATACTAATGGATGCTGTTGCCGTTTTGGAAAAAAAAAAAAAAAAAAAACCATTCATGAAAAATTACAAAATGACCCAGAGTTGATGTTATTTTGCAAATTGCTTTATGTTTGCACTCTCTAAAATTTGAGAATACCACTTCCCTCCCCACAATTTCCCCCATAGTGGGACCCAAAAAAAAATTGTACACCCTTTTGGAACACTCATCAACAATTTGAAAGATATTTTTGGAGATTTTAAAAAAAAAAATCTTATGCGGAATAAAGTTAAATATTTGTAATGTCTAAGTTTGATCTTCATAAGAAAATAAAACTTTATAGGATCATTTTCTAACCAACCACAAGAAATTTATAAAAAAGTGATTAATAGCAACCTTCCCGATTGGATCTTGACTCTGCCAGTGGCTCAATTTATTGCGTTAATTAATTAAGTGGTATCCATCATAGTTATTAAACCCAATTCAACCTGATGGTTGAACCGATCAAATCGGTGAATCAGTCATGGAACTAGGCTAGTTTAGCAATTAGATCAAACTTGCAGATAGCTCGTTTGGAACCGTTTGACCTGGATGATCGAACCAGTGACCTGCCAAACCTGGCGGTTATTGATGAACCCATCAGGTTTTGAAAATTTTCCTAAAATTATCTTTTTATCCAATTTTTTAATTTGACTAGCTACACCAGCATGAGCATTGTCATCTTTTCGACATTATGCAGACAATTAGATAAGAAAAATCGAAAAAGGATTTGGGAATTAGGGTTTCTTTCTTTCTTTTATACATAGATTTATCATTTATGTTTATGTATAATATCAATATGAATTCATGAACTAAGAACCACGTATGAGTATGGCTTGTGTGTATGAACTATGAAGTATAAACAGATTATAGCTTGTTAACATTTAATAATTTATGTACTTATATTATAATTTATATATTTATTTAATTAGTATATTATATTTTTTTATTATATAGTGTGATCCAACGGTTCAATCATCTAAACCGCGATTGAACTACCAACCCAGTCCTCCTGCTGTTACGTCTGGAAGGAATAAAGCCAACTGGAGGCACTGGCAGGAGTTGTTAGGCCACGTCAACCAGGTGGTTGAGGTATTTAAGCCATAACAGCCATGCTGTTAGTTAGTTAGCAGCCGGAAATGGAAGGCTTGTATGGGAAAGGAAAGTTTGTGCAGAAAGTCTATTACAGAATTAGAAAGGTTCCGAAATTGGAAGTCGGTTAGCAGATGTATATAAAAGGGGTTAGGGGTATAAGAGGAAGGATAGCCTGAACATTCTTTTCAATTGTATTCATTTCAATTCTCTTCTTATCTCTGCAATAATACTTTCACTCTCTCTCTCGAGTTGTCTTCTCCAATCTGCAACTCCTGTTTGAGAGTATTTCCCTGAGGTCTCTACTGTCCTCCGTATCAGTGGTATCAGAGCTGGGGGACAAACCAACTCATACAACAATGGCGGAGGGTACTAGATCGCAGGATAGCCGACGACTAGAGGAAAGCGTGAAGACTATGATGAAGGAACAGAATGAGCAGTTTGAGCAAGAGATGGCAGCCCTCAGGAACTTGGTACTGGAGCTGCACTCACAAAGAGGACAATCTTCAAGGAATTCACCTTCTGAAAATGAAGAATCGTAGGGGAGAACTTACCAAGCCCCTACGCGTTTTTCTCGTCTGGAATTCCCCAGGTTCCATGGGGAGAACTTCCAAGGGTGGTTGTTCAAGATCGAACAGTTCTTCGAGGTGGATGAGACACCAGTTCATATGAGGGTGAAGATGGTTGCGATGAATTTGGAGGGGAAGGCTCTTCAATGGCATCAAATTTTTCTGAGATCCCGCATCACAAGAGAGTTATCTACCTGGGAAGAATATATTAAGGAGATGGCGTCGAGATTTGGAGGATGCTTGTATGATGATCCAATGGGAGAATTGAAGGCCTTGAAACAAGAAGGATCAGTCTAGGAATACCAAGAGCAGTTTGAAGAGCTATTAAATAGGGTAGACCTCCCTGAAGATTATGCCACAAGTTGTTTCCTCAGTGGCTTGAAGACAGAGATACAGCTGGCTGTGAGGATGTTCATGCCTAAGACGTTGCAACATGCCAGAACACTAGCTAAATTGGAGGAAGCCAAGATTTTGACTCAGCAGAGGAAGGGAGTAAGTAAAGCTGCCTTCCACTCGAATGTAGAAGACAGGTGGAGGAGAGACAGGAATTTTGAAGGATCTTGGAAGAAAGAGATCAGCCATGATCAAGCTTGGAGAAGAAATGATACGGCATTGCTGCCCACTCCTAGCCAGGAGAAGGGTGAAAGGGCTCCAGGAGGTTACTCCAGAAGGCCATTCAAAAAACTGACATCCACTGAGATGGATGAAAAAAGAGCAAAAGGTCTTTGTTTCTGGTGTGATGAAAAATATGGGATTGGCCACAGGTGTAGGAACAGACAGCTATTTCGATTGGAAGTGTGCGCAGAGGATGATGGTGAGGAACTGGAAGTAGAATCTGAGGAGGAGGAAGAAGCCTCACAGGGTAATTTGGCTCACATCTCCTTAAATGCCATGACTCTTACTGCTGTTCCCAAGTTTAGAACAATGAGGGTGACTGGTCACGTGGGAAAAACCTCAGTAAATATTTTCATTGACTATGATAGCTCCCACAACTTTGTTCATCCGGATCTAGTTAACAAGCTAGGTCTGAAGTTGCAAGAAGTACCATCTCTGGTGGTGGAAATAGCAGATGGCAACAAAATCACCACTAACAAATTGTGTCCTGGCTTTACTTGGAAAATGCAGACCCGGACGTTCATGACTGATGCTATGGTATTACCTGTGGGAGGTTGTGAGTTGGTATTGGGGGTGCAATGGCTTTCAACATTGGGGGATATCCAGTGGAACTTTGGAGAGCTGAAAATGGAGTTTATGAAGGGGAAATGGAAGGTAGTGTTGCGAGGGAAGGGCCAACAGGCCATTCAAATGGTAAAAAGAAGGACCATGCAGAAGATCCTGCACAAACCTGAGCAGATTGCTTCTGCACAACTATGCGTTATTGTACCTGTGCAGGCAGCACCACACGAGCAGGAAGGCAGCTGTTGTCAGTCAGAGGGGAGCTTGCAGGTGGCAGATGCTATCCAGGGTTCTGAAACAAGCGAACTAAATGAGCTGTTACTGAAGTTTGAGGATATATTCAAAGAACCTTCTGAACTGCCCCCACACCGTGGTCATGATCACCAAATTATACTCAAGGAAGGGACCGCACCTGTAAATGTAAGGCCTTACAGGTACCCTGTTTTCCAGAAAAATGAGATTGAGAAACTGATTCAGGAAATGCTACAATCTGGGGTCATCAGGCACAGTACAAGCCTTTTTTCTTCTCCAGTGGTTTTGGTCAAGAAGAAGGATGGAACATGGAGGATGTGTATTGACTACAGAGAACTAAATGCAGCTACTGTGAAGGACAAATTCCCCATACCAGTGGTAGAGGAACTGATTGATGAATTGTTTGGCTCTCATTTCTTCACTAAACTGGATCTCAAATCTGGTTACCATCAAATAAGGATGTGTGCTGATGATATTGCTAAAACTGCCTTCAGGACTCATGAAGGGCATTATGAGTTTGTAGTAATGCCCTTCGGCCTGACTAATGCACCTTCCACCTTCCAAAGTTTGATGAATACAGTATTTAGGCCTGATCAGGAACACTTGCTCATGGAACCAGTTGCCATTTTGGATAGAAGATTGGTGCGTAGAGGTCGAGCTGCTGCTACACAAGTTTTGGTGCAATGGAGCAACAGTTTTCCAGAGGATGCAACGTGGGAGTACTGGTTTGATCTTCACCAGCAATACCCTCACTTCAGTTCTTGAGGACAAGAACTGTTTGAGGAGGGGACTATTGTTACGTCTGGAAGGAATAAAGCCAGCTGGAGGCACTGGCAGGAGTTGTTAGGCCACGTCAACCAGGTGGTTGAGGTAGTTAAGCCATAACAGCCATGCTGTTAGTTAGTTAGCAGCCGGAAATGGAAGGCTTGTATGGGAAAGGAAAGTTTGTGCAGAAAGTCTATTACAGAATTAGAAAGGTTCCGAAATTGGAAGTCGGTTAGCCGATGTATATAAAAGGGGTTAGGGGTATGAGAGGAAGGATAGCCTGAACATTCTTTTCGATTGTATTCATTTCAATTCTCTTCTTATCTCTGCAATAATACTTTCACTCTCTCTCTCGAGTTGTCTTCTCCAATCTGCAACTCCTGTTTGAGAGTATTTCCCTGAGGTCTCTACTGTCCTCCGCATCACCTGCCGGGTTGGTTTTAATAACTATGGTACCCATCGCTTTACTGCTCAAGCACATGTATAATTTGTGAACGAAATCGAAGTTTTTGCTGATGGCAAGTTAATAGTATTTAAGTATACAAGTCTGACCCAAATTATGGGCTGCAGACTTACGATATCTTCCTCTTTGCGACAATAGAGTTACAAATTATAGGAATTTTCTCCTATCTGATTTGAATGTTAAATCCCAGAAGCCCGGAAAAACCAGAGACGTATTAGTCAATTTTCTGGTGCTTACCAGTGCTCAGTAGATACAATCATTGCAGACTGAATTTGTGAAGTTCCCATCGATTGATGAACTTTCCAAGTCTGCATCCATGTGTTGCATAAATTTTGTTGATGCTTCTAAGACTAGCATATACACTGAAGTGTCTACTTTAGGCTTAAAAATACATTAAAAGTGTGATTTATGCTTATCTGGTGCCAGAATCAGCTGGTGAACTTGAAGAGGTAGGTAAAATTGTTTGTGGCAGCAATGTCATCTCCAAAGATCCTCCTTCTGATCTTGAAGGTGAAGAGAAGAATGGTTTTGGGGGAACTTCCAACGCCATTAAGCTACCTTCCAGCATATCAATAACCTTGCTCATTGTCGGCCTATGCGATGGATTAGTCTGTATACACCATAGTCCTACCAATATCATCTTCCTTGCAATGTCATTTTCTTCTTTTGTCATAGTGTGACCATGCAGTTTTAGGTCTTCATCAATCAGAACTCGATCATATAGCCAATGAGGAAAATATGCCTCACTTGAATTGCTTAATTGAACGTTTATTGCATTTTTCCTTCCTCCAACCATTTCAAGGATCATCATACCATAGCTATAGACATCAGATTTATAGGAGACTCCACCAAAGTTCCTACTGAACACTTCAGGAGCAATATAGCCAATGGTTCCTCTAGCTCCTGACATCGATACAATACTCTCTTTTCGAGCACATAGTTTCGCCAGCCCAAAATCAGATATCTTTGGACAATATTCTTCATCAAGCAGAATATTATGAGGTTTTATGTCCAAGTGTAAAATGCGCGTGTTGCATCCTCCATGCAAGTACTCTAGCCCTCGACCTATTCCAATAGCAATTTCATGCAGCCTTTCCAATCCCAAGTAGGACTTGCTGTCATGATGGATATACTTTTCAAGTGATCCATTTGGCATGAATTCATACACTAGAGCTCTTTTACGACCATCAAGGCAAAATCCAACAAGATTGACCACATTAACATGGGAAGTTTTGCTAATGCTTACAACCTCATTAATAAATTCCTCTCCATTTCCTTTGGTCATACTTAAAACTTTTACTGCCACTGGACGCTTGTCAAAAAGATTTCCTCGGTAGACCTCACCATATCCTCCATGACCAAGTTTCTCTTTGAAGTAATGTGTCATTTTCTTGATATCAGTGTAGCTGTATCTTTTAGGTACGAAAGATCCATATTCTTCAAGAAAGGCTTCGAGTTCTTTATCATCTGTTTTTCTTGAAAACCAGAAAAGCGCAGTTTTCTTTGAATATTTTTTGTAATAACAATAGCAGATTACTGAACAGGATAGTATTCCTATTCCAGCCATTATAGCTCCTGCACACAGAGAAAGGGACACCGCTTGAGATTCTTTTAATGTCGGTAGCAATTAAGAGAAAAAATTGTTGAGGTACCTACCAATCATCCGCTTCAACCAACGCCCCTTTCCTGCAAGGCAAATAAAGCATGCATAAGGAAGAGCGAAGACTGGAAAGATTGGTTTCTTTCTATTTATTGGTTTTCTTCATGTCCCTCCATGTGTATTACTAAATCACCATGTAGCAAAAGAAAATCTGGCTTGCTCAACAAAAAGTGGCAAAAGAGACACGAACCATCTTAGTCATGCTGACCAAGTTGCTATAAATACCAGGAACTCAACATTGTGATAAACAGGACAAAGCAACAATTTTCTAGATGACTCATTTTGACAGATTCTGATGCTTAAACATGTCATTTTTTCTGAACTTTAGAGCAATTCTTGATATTATGCTTACATAGTCAAATTTTTATTCATTTCATTTGGATAATTTCCTAGCGAACACAATAGCAATTAGCTTGAAGGACATGTTCAGTGCTCGTAGCATCACTGAGTGGAACACATTTGAATTCTTTCCTCTCTTCTACCTGTATCTACAATCCAAGACCACTCTTTGCACCAGATTAGTCTCCTTTCATAAGTTACTAGAAGTCCAGACTGAAAGGAATTCGATTTCTTTGTAGAATGTCAGTCTACTGCTGCTGTATCGTCAATTTGGAATGCCTTTTAGATTTTTCTAATAGATATCTGGAAAGGCATAAAGTTGAGTACTAGCAATCTCTACGGTAGAGGCGGTGCTAATTTGTCTCTAACGTTTTGTGTTTACTTGAATCTTCTCAGTTCTCAGTATCTCATTTGCACTCAGCATCTAAGTTTTTCAAGTCATGTTGTGTAAGGTCAAAATCATGCTGTCATTCCCAACGATGGTTTATAACAGAGGTCAGTAAAGACAGCAACACAAGAACGCAAAACCAAAATGAACGCATGAAAAAAAAAGATGAAAGAAAGAAACCCTTACATACCATGTTTAGGGCAAACCTTTGGATGGGATTGATCTTGACAGATACAAATAAATTCATAAGTTGAATCAGATCCACATTTACCACCCGAAGCCTCGCATGATGAGCAAGCTTCCAAGGTATCATACTCCACATCAACTCCCTGTCTAAGAGCTTGTTGAAGTGTTATTTTTCTGTCCCAGAGATCAATATAAGCTGCAAACTGAATGGAAACAACCATTCTGGTGTTACATCCAGGAGCACTAGATACAAATTCACCTGCAAAAAAGACACCACTGTTCTCTCCAAATATTGAGCACGACACATTACTCTGAATTTGTACTTTGGCAATAACCTCAGAAGTGCAACCATAGAATATGTGGATGTTCCTAAACCTTCTGTCTGAACCGGGATTTAATTTTGACAAGGTGGAATCTTTAATTTGATAAACAGATACCGGACAAATGTCATCCCAAAGATCAAGCCGAGCAACTGTCATCTTGCGAACTAGTGGATCAATTCCTAATACACGGTAGGCTACAAGATCAAACCAAATATGCGTGTACTGGTCATTCGCACAGGACAGTTCGAAGCCTCTGCGACCACAATAGCTTGGCCGATCACCTCCCGAGAAAGGATATCCTATGCCCTTTAAGGTTCCACAATTGTAAAGAAGACTACAGTTTTTGAATTGGTCACTCTTGGCAGAATAACAAAATGAAATGACGGACAAGATAAAGAAAATCAATTGTGAATTCGTCATAGATGAATGAAAATGGTCAATGCTCATAACTGAAACAGGAAAGGCTGATAGATAAAGCTGAACTTAAACCCAAATAGCATTAATCCTTTCCTCCTATTACTCTTTGGAATTCAATCTTGATTATTTCATGATTTGTTGTATTAATACTGTAACCAAGTCTTACAGTTCGTAACTCATTTTTGACGACCCACACGGTCGCGACTTGACTTTGCATTAAATTAGCAAGAAATTGAGCGTCAACTTGCCTTTTGGTTCTCTAATATAATACTCCTACTTATTTGACTCCAAATACTGCTGGTGTTCGTCTTTGAGATTGGCTCCGAAGGTAGACCGCAAAGGGAATAATAAATGGTGTGCCCGCAACTAGCCCAGGACAGTAGCACAAAATTTTTTTCCCCTAAAGGAAGAAAGATGCTTTGTTTTAGGTTACTCTTTTTATTATGTCCTTCAAAATCCACATGCATTAGTCCATTTCATTCATCAAGATATATTATCTCTGGTACTATAAAATCTAATCCCTTTTTAAGATGTCGAATATGCTAGCAGATGACTTTTCTTAACTACTAACTTGTTCGGATAGGATGCTGTTTTCTTTGACTTGCAAATACAAAGATGACGTGCAAGTCGGTGCCAGTTACTGAAGCCAATGTTTGCTATGCCAATCTACTGATCATGACACTGATAAGAAAGGCCACTGACATATATGTGAAATAACGGATCAAATTATTCTGATATGTATAACAATAAAACTTAGGCACTTTAACCTTTCGTGCCAACGAAATTTTGATGTACAACCTAAGGTCATGAGTTTGTCAGATATTAACTTCCCCTATAGTTTTGAACTTTGGAGGAGCAGACGTTATACAACTTTGATGAGTCCTTGCTGGTGAATTTATGTGATCAGTACATTATATAACTAATAGAGGAGACGTTGAACAAAAATATAAAAGAAATTTGATGGGTTTAAACAATTCTAGTAGTCTATTGCAGAACTGTAGAAGAAATACCACCATCAAAAGGTTTTGGAGGTTTCTCTAAGGCCTGCAAACTACCTTCGAGCTTTTCGATCACTTTGCTCATTTCTAGCCTTTTAGACGGATCATTTTGTATACACCACAAACCTACTAGCAACATTTTCCTTGCCATTTCGTCTTCTTCTCGAGTCTTGATGCCCTGTAGTTCCAAGTCTTCATCAAGCACCACGCGCTGGTAAACCCAAGAGGGATAATCGATTTGACTTATACGACTTACATCCACCTCAATGTTCCTTCTTCCTCCAACCATTTCCATAAGCATCATTCCGTAGCTATAAACATCAGACTTCTCGGAAGCTCCTCCAGAGTCCCTGCTGCCAAATTCTGGGGCAGTATAACCTGGAGTTCCTCTAGCTCTTATGTTTGATACGATACCTCCTTTTTTAGTACATAGTTGTGCTAACCCAAAGTCAGATATCTTAGGATAGCAATCTTCATCCAGAAGAATGTTATGAGGCTTTATGTCAAAATGCAAAATTCGAGTGTTGCACCCCTTATGCAAGTAGTCTAGTCCTCGAGCTATTCCAACTGCAATCCGATGAAGCTTTTCCCATCCCAGGTGATTTTCAGTCTTAGTTGCAGTTTCTCCATGGATATATTTGTCTAGAGATCCTTTTGGCATGTATTCATAGACAAGAGCTCTTTTTTGCCTGTCCAGGCAAAATCCCAGAAGGGTGACGATGTTGACATGGGAAGTCTTACTAATGCTTAAGACCTCATTGAAGAATGCTTCTCCATCTTTTTGGGATTCTCGTAGGATCTTTACTGCAATATCCCGACCATTGGAAAGATTTCCCTTGTAGACTTCACCGAATCCTCCTTCACCAAGTTTATCCTTAAATGAGCTTGTCATTTTTTTAATATCTGAATAACTGTATCTTCTTAGGGCCAGAGGTCCATGTTGCTCCATCAATTCGTCAAGATTTTGGAAATCTTTCGAAATTCTTTTAAATGGTAACAAAATGGCTCGGCCATGTTGCCCTTTCTTGATTTTACCGCACCAGATAACTATACAGATACCAACTACTAGTATTATTCCTGCTATTACTATTCCAGCTGCAAAAGGAATCAAAGAAATACGGTATTCTCAGCTTGTGACTCAAAAGGCTAGAACATTAGCAAAACAAATTAACGACAATACGAAGGAGAGTAATTTCATACCTACTACTGGCTTCTTCACTAGAAGATCATTGTTTCCATGGTTGCTAGTAGGGGAGCCAAAAGACTGATTTCCTGTGACGGGAGGAAAAATTGATAATTACTCCTTCATTAATAACATGTTGATTGGACAGTTGGGTAATCTTGATTTTTTCCTATATTAAATATCCTATTGAAATCTAAAAAGAATTCCAAAAGAATAAAAGATTTTACTAGTATGCAACAGAACAGAAAGCACGCTTGACCGTAAAGAAGGTAGAAAAACCATAATTTACACCATATATACCGTTAGGCGAATTTGGACATATTGTTGGGTGAATTTGATCTTGACAGTAGCACTTAACTTGTCGATCTTTGTTAGATCCACAGTTTCCTCCAGAAGCCTCACAACCTGAGCAGGCAGTTACTAATTCCCTGTACTCAACATCAAAACCTTGATTGATAGTTTCTTGCAATAGAGCTTCTGCAGCTGACAGTAGGTCTTTCGAGGCCCAGAGTTCGTCAGAAGCTTCCTTAAGAACTGGAACTACAGCAAGAGAGCTACACTCTTGGTTATGTGGATAATAATCAGCAAAACAAACTCTGCTTGCTATCGAGTTCGTGATCTGCTGATAGCAGCAACTGTGAAAGTTGTCAGTTGTGTTGTACTGCGTCTGATTCGAACTGCTATCCCAGCCAAGTGATGTAAGATCCAAGCTGCAACCGTAGTAAATTGTGAGATTGCTAACAGTTTGCTCCTTGTACTTGAGAAAACCGTCTGTTGGCAAAGAAATGTTTGTGTATCCCTGTGGACATGCATTGTCGCAGATATCGGTGCGTGCAAGAGTCATACTTCCAGCAGGCTGATCGATGTTTAGGAGCCTGAACTTTTGTATATCATCAAAAAGAATCAGGGTTTGCTGTTCTTCTACACATTGCAGCTGAAAATCACGGATCCCACATGCTTCAGGTCGATTTCCTCCCCAGAAAGGATGAGCTATGCCCTGTAGGTTTCCACAGTTATAGAACAATCCGTCACAGGAGGATTCATTGCTAATGGCACAATAAGAGGATTGAATCATGGTTGAGATCATGAGAATGCTGATAATTGGAAACATCATTTGCAAATTGTAAGAACCAAAGAGTTGAACGGTACTCATCTTAGATTTTAGGAAACGAACTGAAGCAGCACTCATTTTTCTTCCAGAATTATAGATGGGCACTTTAACAGGAGAAGACCGACACCAGTCTTCTCTTGTCAACGAGTCAATGAAATGCGCAACAGTAAGGATTCTGGTATAAGGGACAGAATTTCTGACCCACAGCCACCTGGTCTGGTAGTGAATATGGACTTACTTTTCAGCAGAAATTTGTGTTTCATTTAACCTTATAATGAATGAGCTTAGCTTCATACTCTGTCGCCAATGTTTTGAAAACTTCCGTATACAGCATTTCCTCTCCCCACATGGACTAGCAGAGGGGTAAACAAATTGAATAGAGCTTGTGTAGATCATTAGTCAAGTTCGATATAGTTTTAATTTACTCAATCTTGAGTTTGGACTCGATCGAACCTACCTCAATCGAGTTTGTGTAATATAATTTAGAGCAAATTACCCAGGTAGCCTTCAAGCTTTCGATGAAAATTTTTTTATCATTGAACTTTTAAAAGTACGTATTTATCAACTGAAATATCAAAAAAATAAATTTTGGGTCATTCTATCTATTTTCATTGTTAAATCTGTTAAATATAATTATGTTTCGTGACTCGTGCGACTCTTAAATATGGTAAATTTAATGGTGAAAACAAATAAAATGGCTCAAAATATATATTTTTGATAGTTTAATGGGTAAATACGTGATCTTGAAAGTTGAATGATCAAAACTCTATCATTCAAAAAGTTTAGTATCTTTTCAGGTAATTTGCTCTATAATTTACTATGTTATGTAATTTTAACAAAGAATAAGGTAGAAATTTCACCAACAAATATGAAAAATAAAAATGCGGTTGTTGAGAATTTATTAAGTTTGACAAACTTTCAAGTCTATGGGAACACGATTTCATTCAATGCGAACTTTGACCATGCAAATTTGCAAATAAGCAACCCTAGCAAAGAGAAGAAAATGAACCATTTATACCACTAAATAAACCCGAAAATGCTTAAGCTCTCTCTTTAACGTTACTTAGGACAGATCAAATTGGGAACCCTCTAAAACTTTAACCATGATAAAATCCTTTAAAAACAAAAAAAAAAAAAAAAAGAAGGAAGGAAAGAAATTACCTCTTTCGTGTTGTAGGTCCAAAATAGCTAGAGGAAATTTGGGTTGGATTAAGTTAGAAGTTTATCCGTTCAAAAGAGAAGAAAAAAAATGTTGACCACTTTCTCACCGACTTTTTTTCTTATTTAGAGCTTAAGGATTTGGGTGGTGAACATTAGCATCTCTTTTGTATTTAAATAATAAATTTTAGTATCTCTTTGTGCTCACTACTCATTATTATTAAGTTGTGACGTTCGATGACCCTCCGCATTAATTATCCGAAAAAACAAGAATGGGGAAAATCTCGGACCACCGTTCGAGTTCCAATTAAACTTGCTGGAAAGAGCTAGTTCTTTTTGAAGTATTCTCCTGATCCCTCAAGCCTAGATTCTAATATTCAGATTTTTTTGAAAATTTTGTCGACGGATCAATAGACGACTCGTCTGAATCGATAATGATGGTTCACCGAATTTCCCTTTAATCACCTTAAATCCTCTTTTCGCTAATATATAATAGGACTAAATGTAGAATAGAATTTATCGTATCTTAAAAAAAAGTATTCTCCTAATGAATTTACTAGACTCCAAAAAGGAAAACAAAATTAATTTATCTGTAAACATCTGAGAAAAAGGCCGGAAAACAAGGAATTGACTAAAGCAAAAGTTGCCAGCGAAACTTGTTTGAATTTTCTTGATGGGGTAACCAAAAGCCCGGATACGTATTCTCTTTTACTTGACCAACTTTTTATTTCTTGCTTTACATTGAGTCTCTTATTTCTTTATTCCACTTTTTTAACTTTTGCTTGGTTTATTTCTTGCCCCCCCTAATATTACAACTTTGTGCATCAAAAAATTTACAGGATTAAAACTCTCCACCTTTTTGTATATCAAGTTAATCCAAAATTGGATTGCCAGGTGTTAAAGGTGTTATTGGACCTTCTCACTCTACAAGATTAATTTAGTATATACTTCGTTACACAACTAATATGGGATAGTGGATAATTTTTTAAGATTATCAACTGGATTACCCAATAATTTGATTAGGTAAAATTGTTTTAATCGGACTCTGATACCAATGCTCGATGTTGTTGAGAATTTCTACCCCAACAGTTACCTTGAGATATCGATGATGTTTTTTCCTAGCAGTCACAATTAGTTAGCCCAAGAGAAAAACTTCCCCCCTAAAACTCCTTAATCGTTGCAATAGAGAGATACTCATCAGTTAAGGTTGGCATATAAGATCAATTTTCAACATGTACAAAGGGACAAATATCTGATTTATTTGCTTGCTTCGTACAAATTATTGATTTAACTGTTTGATCTTCTCCTTTGTACAAGAAGAAAAAAAGATCAATGACGGTTGACTACATCACATTACTAGGAACTTTCCCTCAGAAAAAAAACAACAATCCTAATGCCAAACCACAACATTTTACAAAGGGGTGGCAAAAATTAAAAGTTTCTACTTGCTCAGAAAAAAGAGACTTGATAATTATGTACAACTGCTGCATCTTGAGCCTCGGCACAAATGGTACAACTAGCCATTTTAATGCAAGTCACCCTCGGAGGAGGACTCGGGGAAATAGCGGCCACTGTTCTGCGCGGGAGTCCACAGGTAGCTGCAATTGAGACCCCAGTCACTATAGGTCACTTGTTCATTGTTTGCAATTGATGCCATCTGATTTGTGGATCCATCAAGTAAAAGTGCTTGTCCACCCTGATAAGAACTGCCCATTCTTGGCTGTTGATGATTTGGAACTTGGTCCCCAATTTCACCTGTTTTTGCATCACGAGATTTAATTGTCAACAAAATCTTTTCTTTCAAAATAACTCACTATCATCATAAGACTATGGTGAGTTACCTACCCATGGTTAATAATGCAGTCTCGTTAACTTGACCTTCGATTTCTTCCAAAGATTTCCAATTTGCATAAGCATCTTGGGCCAACTTCTCGATATAGCCCTGATGATGATAGCGAGCAAATTATGGATGTACTAATCGTAATAGCTTTCCGACGAAAAAAGAAAGATAAAAAAACAGCTATGAATGAATACATGTGATTAATCAATCTTTGTCATACCTTATTCATCATCTTTAAATCACGAAGAAGATAAGTTTGCCCACTGATGACAGCCTTCACAACTTGACAAACTGGATTAAGGATGATTATGTAATTGGATCCGCGGGATATGTAGAGCTTTGTCCCCATGTTACAAGTCCACGCATGTTTCAACGTCGCCTCCCACATCTTCTCCGACATCCCAAGTCCAAGTATCTGTTAAATCCAAAGAAATGATTCCACTTTATATATGTTGATGAAACACTAATTTTCTGTACAAAAAAACTTGCGTATTTGTTGTATGTTTCTTGTGTTTTGGACTGATAAAGAAGTGAATAAATTAGTAACAAGTTAGGTATGCATAACTTATGAATAAAAACACTTTCAAGTCAAACAAGTCCTATCAGTAATATAGTATGGTAACACATTAATATAGTTTGGCACATACAAGAAAGATCCAAGCTAGCAAATGTGCAGGTTTTTTCTTTTTTCTTTTTTTTTTTTAACATAAGACAATCCCATAGTTATAATAAAATGTCTGCATAAATATAAAATGCTTTTGCAGTACCTTTTTAAGCTTTTGGGGGTCAATGACATGGAGCTTCAAGAAATCTTGCACAGTGTTTACACCTTCTGCAGATAGTTTCCCGTGGAAAGCTCCATCTTTTCCTATCTTTTCCAGACGCCATACATCATCATCTAGTGATGGTGGATAATGTTTCTTGTACACTGCGTGACAACAAAACCATTTTTAAGCTCTAAATCTGAGTCTAATTAAAGGCAGAGGGAGCAGCAACAAGGACCATACATTTAACCCTTAGTTAGAACTTAGAACAAGATTTGTTGAACAAAGTCGAATGTTAGATGCATCATTCATATTTCTGTTCTTTTTCAGAAGCCGCATGCTCTCGGGTGTTGAGGTTTGGTTATAGTTTATAATTTTTTTCCTTCAATAAATGTAACGCGGCTAAACAAATGCAGGCTTCGAATTGGAGAACAAAACAAGGTAGGACAATGCAGCAACCTACTTAAGACTCTTCACAATAATGATTTTATTTTCTTGGAAAGGAAATTTTAATGTAATATCATTTCAGTCCTAGGGTTTTCAAAACCAATAAAGATTAAGTATTGCATTAAGAATTATCTTCATGCACGAACGGTGCAAGTACCTACCCCATCAATCCAAATAAAAGAAAAAAAATACATAAATTAAAGAACGAAATGGGAATTTGGAATAAAAGAATGTGTAATTAGAGAAAGGGAGAATAAACTTACATTCACCACGGTGATCTTTGACAACAAAAGATTCAGACATGGCAGGTCGAACTCTGGCAACTTGACCGGCAGCACTGGTCCCTTGAACCACTTTTGCACCAAGCCTGAATCTTCTACTCCGAATCCAGCTCGAATTGTCAGTAAATTCAATATCACCAAATGAGCACAATCCATCCCTCATCATGGCATTCAATTCTCCAGCAAGCAAAGGCCTCTTCCCAGTTCTTTCTTTCACAATATGCTTGTCGAATTCTTCGTTAGTCCAATTTTCACTGTCGCCAGAGGGGAAGTCGCCATCCAGAACCACGATTTCAATCTTATGCGAGTAGGGAAGAAATGCTGGGACCTTTTCATCACCTCTAGTGTCAACGAGGACGACTTGAAGATGGTTGCCATCGATGTCTGTAATTTTGCTTCCAGTGAATATTGGGAGTAAAAGCTTTTTGTTGAATATCAGTTGTAGGGTCGGTAGCTCATCAATGGCTTGGATTCGAAGTGATGGAGCCTTTGTTAGAGATCGAAGATTGCGTCTTAGCCCGTTTTCCACCTCTTCATTCACCTGATACAATTGTCATATGAAGTTCCATTATTCATGAGGAATAAAAAAGGTGAACCAATGCCTAAATTATATTGGCCTCCCTTGATGTTTACTTGTTTATCTATGCCTTTTAATTTTGAAAACTATAGTAACATTTCTTCGGTCATTTTGTATTGCTACGTCCAAATTATCCCTTATCAAACCATAGAGATGTTGGTGGTTTTTGCTGAATGTAATTAACTTGAAGAAACTTTCTAAGAGAAGTCATAGAACTAAGAAAAACAAAAAAAGATTGATCAAGATGAATTTCAAGGAAATATTATTGATTCGACGAACTTAGAATGGTAAACTAGATCAGGTAGTTGATGAAAAATGAGAGCTAACAACCATACCACTCTTCTGAGCATTGGCTCTAAAGATGAGCAGAAGTTCTCCAAGAAATTAAGTGTAACCACCTCTTTAATCACACTGTTAGATCAAAACAAAAGGAGAAGAAAAAGTTATTTCAAACTTTAGATCAAATAACAATACCAAAACAAGATGGGATCATTTTTAAACTCAAGATACTAGACCTTCTTGTGATTGAAATGAAGAATAAAATGTGATAAATCAAGAATAAAACGTAGAACATACGAAGCAAAAGTTGGTTTGGTAGTTTTGATGCGCTTGGGGTTAGATTGGTCGGAATGATCATTGTCGGAATCATCAAACAACCGTTTGGCAGCCATTCTTTAGAAAATGATTCCAATGATTTCTGGTGCAGCGTAGGTGCGTAACTGACAACTGCTGAGAGAAAGAGATGAGAACAAAGGGGAGAAGAGGGCAGAAGATATTGAGGAAGGATTTGGAATACTTAAAGGCAAGAACCTCTCTCTCTCTCTCATCCTGATGAAGGGCAAAAAGGGTATAATACTCGCGATTTACTAATACAATATTGTAAAAAGAAATTTCCAGGAACGATGGAAGAACCAGCGAGGTAGGATCGTGGCTATGAAATGAGCTAAGTTTACTAGTTTTGATGATGTAACGACTTTGACGTCAACTGATGTCTGAGTCAACCCTAGCTCCCAAAAACCACACACTATACACACATTGATACACACACAAATAGGGACAAATGCACTGATCAGGGGCAATTGTTTTAAGCTTTAAATGGTGAATTAATACTTCAGGCCGCGAGATCCAATACATCGATAGACCAAATTTGTAAGTGTTTTTCTAACGGGTGTTTCGTTAATATATCTAAAATTTATCAAAATTATTATTATATGTATATATATACATACTAATAATTATTATCTTTTTTTTTTTTTTGCATTTACATACCATTGCTATTTAATTTTACCTACTCTTCCTTATATCTATTTACTTTTCCTAATTAATCTTATATTTTAAAAATATGACACATTCACATACTGTTCCTATTTAATTTTACCTACTCTTTCTTATATTTATTTATTTTTTTCTAATTAATATTACATTTTCAAAAAAATATGACACTTAATATATATCTCAACAACTGTCCATTAGACAGGCCCAATTTTGTAATAGCTCTATCAAAATTATACACAGTATATGTTGCAATTAGCACCTACGTATTTTATGCTTGTACAAGTCAGGATAGAAGTAGACTAGAATTCAAGAGAAAAGGGAAGTGAATGGAAATTATGAGGAAGATACTTGACATACTAGGAAAGTGGTAGTTTCTAATAAGATGAGAGGAAATTCTTGGTAGTTCGTAAAAGTCATTTGGTTGGATCACACTCGTATCCTATAATTAATTTAGGATCCTACAATAACAAACACTAGCAAACATGAAGTCTTGGTCTTCAACTGTTTGGCTTTCATTAATCATTATTAGATCGTAAGAATTATCATCCTAATTTGTGGCGATTCCCTAAGTTAATTAACTTCTGCTATCTTTACAGCCCTAAATTTCAGGATTGAAAGAAGAAACGTTTGTTACAGTTTCTTGCCAATGGTTTACAACTGCTCCGAATAAGTCCCTTGAACAAAGCAACGCATAAAATTGCAAGTCAAGCCAATAAAGAAAATCCTTGCTCTTTTTTTTTTTGTTTCTGTTTTATAATTAATTTCCTCTCTTTCTCTAACAAAAGTAATTAAATTAATTGAGTCCAACATACGTAACACATATAGGTATAGTCACAAATAAGCAAAGTGTCTCCTACAAAACACACGAAAACTCGATACTGGTTGGATTTCTTCAATTGGTTGGAGTCTAAAATAGCAAAGCAAGAGTTGAAAAATGATGCATATAGAGATTTGGAAGACTGCGTGTCACTCATAATTTAGACAGGAATGGCCCAATATTAAAACCATAAATAGTCGTCATAGAGGTAAAAGGAAAACGGACAGAATATGTATACGCGGATGCGCGTTACTTTAATTTTCTTTTGCGTTGAGTCTAAATCAAACTATGGAACATCAGTAAGTACACTATTCATCGTACTTAATTCTGATTATCAAATGCTACATTGAACTTCTGTTAGTGATGTGGGACGTGTTTTTCCTCTTTTGACTCAATCATTCAACTTGTCCCTTCCCTCTTTTTAAGCATACTCTGTTTCTTTGCTAACCTAACCCATCTTAATTCTCGACATCACATGGGGTTTTTGCTCAATTTTGGTTTCGTCTAATCATTCTCTGGAAAACATTTTTGCATTTGATATCAAATGACAAGTGCATGGTCAGTATTTGCAAACACGTATGACAGTGATATAACGGTGCAGATCTGTTAACCCATTATTTGTTGGCAAAGTGTGAGTCTTCTTAAGAACTTTTCATTCTCTGAAGCAAGAATTAGTTTAGAGCGAGACAAGAGAAAAGGTAGTCTAGGGAAATTATGAGGAAGATGCTTGGGAGGCAAGGAAATTGTGTAGTTTCCAACAAAATGAGAGGAGATTGTATGTGGTTATGAAAAGCCATTTGACCAGATATATGAATCTGTGTGTTGATTTTGTAGTCTAGGTTATTACAATTTATAACAAACATTAGCAAACTTGAAGTCTTGGTCGTCAGCACTTAGTTTTTATCATCATTCGGTTGTACATAGTTAACTGCCACTCTAGAATTTTATAGTGTGATTATCATGTTCATTAGTTTTTAATACCATGCAAATCATACAGAATTAAATGAAGATCTTTTATGAGAGTTTCCTACAATTCGTTTTGCTTTTTTTTTTAAAAAAAAAAATTTCTAGTAACAGAGAGGTAGAATTTAAGAAGTTGGAAAGAGAAAAGGGATTTGAACCTAAGAACTCTCAAGTTCTGGGACGAAAGAACAAAGCAGTGGATGAAATCCCTAATCCAGCCAATGAAGAAAACTGTTTTATTTTTGTTCCCTCTTAAAAATCCAACGGTGATAAAATTTACTCTATCGAAAGGATTAATCTCTTATACATTGTCAGTTTTAAATGAATGACAACTATGCAAAATTTGAAATCCAACTTTTGTACATGTGTTATGGATCTAACGGTGATAGTGTATATACTGTCAGTGTATATAAGATTTATTTTATCGAGAGGATTAATTTTTCTTACACTGACAATAGATGCACTGTCAGTCTTGAATGAATGACACCAACTTTTGCACATCGATCATGGATTCAACGGTGATATTGTATATATTGTCAATGTAAATAAGATTTACTCATATCAAAACCATTAGTCTTATATTTAATAATCTTTCAGCGATATGAAATACATTATAAATTAAACATAAACTTATAAAGTGTTTGGTATTAGAGATACAAAAGTTAGATACTTTTTGGATTTGATTAGACAATGAACAATCCTAATTAACTAACAACCAAGAATCAATAAAAATGCATTTTCGCTCTGCATAGAGTAGTCCCACTCAATCGAATACACTAAAGTTGAAAGTTGATTATTACATACTATTATAGAACGGCACGTCTCAATATTTAAACCATTTTTGATATATATATATATATAGAGAGAGAGACAGAGAGAGAGTTCAAATGTACACGTATGGAAGTAGAAAAACTTATTATGACGCGGATCCGCGTTACTTTCATTTTCAGTTTTAAGGAGGGGCTTGGAGGTTTTTATAATTTTATAAAGCCATCAATCAATTCGTGTTCTTGATTCTGGTTTCCAAAATACCTAATCCAATTTTTTTTTATGTCAAATTTAGAGTCTTTCTTCCTTTACGTAAAATTCAACTTGTAGTATATCTTTTCTATTTTTAGCACACAAATTTATTTTCTAGCTGACCTAACACATTTTCCTATGTTCGACTGGACATGGGTATATCCCTTTACATTAGGAGTCTCATCGTTTGGGCCATTTTTTTGGCATTTTTCCAGTGAAGTCGTACAACTTTTTTTTTTTTTTTTTTACAAAAAAAAAAAAGATATTCATGTTTCTTCTTTTGGCTGTTTAGAAATTGGAAAGCGAGTGCAATTTTTGTTTGAAAGAGAAAAAAAAAATAATTCAGAAAGAAGCTAAGGGGTGTCTCATTAGTATAAAGGGACATTGGTATAGAGACAAGAAGGGTTTGTTCGTTTGTCAACGGCGTGTACAAGGAATTCCTCAAATTTCAAACCATGAACTAATAATAGTAGTAAAGACGAAACTGAAACTCCATAGTTTGTGGCAAATAATTAATAGATTTGTTGGTTTCTGTTTGAGTTGGTGAATATTCTGCGCTTAGGATATTTCCTCTGTTTGTTCTTTTTTTCCCGCAAATTGGCCCTTATCAAGAAGGTGAAGTCCACAATCCCGAATGAATTTGTTCAACACGTTTGCTAATTTTCGAAAATCATGTAGGACATGAAATGTGCTAAAGTTGGTAATCTTTTAATATTCTTACACAATCAAAATGAAAAAAAAAAAAGAAGAAGAAGAAAGAAATTGATGTTTCTCTCTGAAAATCTTTTCCCTTTCATCTAATCCGTAGATCATGTGGAAAATCCTTAAGCCAGGTTAAAAAAATTCAGCCTGAGTACTTGACAACAAACTATTGAGTTGCTGAGTTTCCAATTGAACATAGAAGATATAATCTACCACATGTCATGATCCTTGAACAAGAACTTCGTCAATTTCGAAGGAGACATATCACACATCTAACGACATAATTTGTCACAGGGCAGATGGGAATGGTCGTTATCATTTGAACTCTATTGAGATTTTTCCAAGTAGACCCACTAAAAATCAACACCCCTTTTACACTTTTGGGCAATTTATTGTCCGACCCTTTACACGGTTTCTGTGAGAAGACGTGTGACATTTTTTAAAGCATAACGCGATTGTGTGTGTGTGTGGGCGCGCGCTTGTGTGTGTTTTTGAAAGCATAACGCGATTTGCTTCCTCTATGTGTTGCTTTTGCTGTGATTGTGGTAAATATAGTGGGAAACTTGATTAATAACATGGTAAGATTACAGTAAGGTGATAAGATCCATCAAGACAAGACATGGTAAAAATTTGGTGTTATTCTTGATGTTTAACGTTGAGGGCAACAGATAAAGTACGGTTTCAGCTTTAATTAGTTTTTGTTTATGTTCTTTATATTGCTATGATGTTAACGATGTCCTACTGAAGATTGTATTCATATTTTGACTAGATTAAAAAAAGGAAAGAAAGGCATAGGAATCTAGTCATTACTACTTGATTGCTACATCAACGATGCATTGGACTGCAAGAATTTACGTGGTGTTCTGCCTCTGTCAGTGCAATCAAAAGTAGCCTTGGTGGTCTTGCCAAAGTTACCACGAAATTTCGTGAACTGGGCAACTTCATCGTATATTCTATCAAGCGCATTTATGGAAAGTTGGAAACCTATATGAGATTTAAAAAGTGAGGAGAGGCTATTTGAATCCAAAATTTTTAAACTTTGAAGTTTCAACTTTAACTGCTAGACTAAAACTATCCGACAATTAGTTTTCAAGTTTTTTATCCGTTACTTTCACATGAATGCTCGAGTAGCAGCATCACAAAGGTTGAAGAGATTGAGGACTTGGTAGAATGATTTGCGTTTGTGAATTTTTAACTCCCATGATTAGGTAAACACACATAAGAATAAGCATAGACATAATAATATTATAAGATCAATCAAGCAGTCTCAATTTAAATCCGATTTCATCATATGACCTACGTATTTTGCACGAAAGTACAAATAAAAACTTCATAAAAGTAATTATTTGGTGAATGTGGGGTTAAGATATACGCACATGATGGCACATTTGCTCGCAAATAGTTATTTTCAATGGGAACTTATTTTGATTTTTTTTATTTTCCTACGTGTGACTCATTTCTAACCAAATCATTGCATTTATTTTCTATTCAACATATACATTTTACACAACAAAATCCAATGGATTGTTTTCATTTTTCTTTTCTCGTCAAATATTCAGTGGATTGTTGCTAAGTTGATTACATTAATTTAGGAAAATTTGATCCAATTAAATCACGTGGGGGTAAAATGAAAAAGTTATTTGAACTTTCTGTGGGGGTTAATGAGAGGGTTAGTGAGGGTTAAATCATGTGGGGGTTAATGAGAAAAGGTTCAATTACTACTTGCTTTGAATTGGTTTACAAGAATCATCCTGCAATCTTTTTTTTTTCTGGATAAAATAGAAGCCAATATTATTAATAAAGTAGTTGAAAATCGTTCAATACGATTTGCTTAATAAAGAAAACTACACAAATAGTAAAAAAAAAAATTTAAACATGTCACAGATATATTTAATTTAAAAAATTATTGGATGTAACAGAGTCATAAAATAAGAAAAATTATCACAAACCATGAAATCTAATCAATTAGCGTCATCAATTTGACGACACTATACCTATGCACGTACAGTCAGACACTAACCCTCTCAAAACTATGAATTGCTGTGTGTACAAATTAAAAATCGACCCCCAAAGAATCTTACAAACACAAAAATGAACCTTTATTTTATACCTATGTTGTCAGTTGAACTCCATAACCTTTGGAGCATACATGAGTAGCCTATCCAAAGCCGTCCACGAAAACTTCCTTGCAAATAAGTGGCAAATATTGGTCTTCCGCCCATTATACTCGCAAGTTTGTCCATTCCTCATCCGATTCAAGAATCAGGGGTAATCTCATATCTACTGAATCTATGGGGGTGGGCTCCACCCTTTGACCAGTCAACCCAAGTCAACGTCCTATCAGAATTTTTCCTCCCATATTTCATCCCAACAAAAGTTGGCAAATAATGTTCGTCTGCATAACAACTAGACTTGCAACATCTTTTGAACAATGGGAAATAAATCCGGTCTGAAACCACCTGGATTGCGAGTTCCCGGTCCATTTCGAACCATTGGGCACCTTTTCTCCAGTCTGATTTGTTGATAACCGGTTTCATCTTCTTGTTATATCGGCCTTGGCCGGTTTGGACCGGGTAGATCGTAGGAGTCCACAAAGGTTTCGGTCGAGTTAATGAGGTAATTATAAATTGTAGAGAAATTGAACAAGGGTATGCATGATTCTGAGAGAAGAACAAATCTTTGGTTAGAGAAATCAAGCAAAGCATTGGCTAGCAAACGCCTTTCTGCTTCGATCATGTTCACTTTTCCCCACTCAACGTCCTGCATGAACGTGGGCACGAATAGTTTGAGATTCTAAGACTCCGTTTTGGTCCCGGATCCAGCAAAAGGAAAGTTCAAGAAAAAGAAATGTGATCCAAACAATATCATATTCTCTCTGGTAGTTTCGCACGTTAATGAAATAGATGAAGGTAACCATGTACTGATAAAACAGTTTGCCCTCCCAAATAGTAACCTATGCAGTAAAAGTAAGGGATAATTTTAGAAACCTCCCTGATGTTTCCGACAATTTCAGTTTACATTTTTTACATTTTAAAAATTACACCAACCTCTCTTATTCATTTAAAATGACAATACTAACATTAACATTCTAATGAAACTCCTTTGTTTACTATATACTTTGCTATGCTTGAACAAAGGATAGATTTTATACTTTTTTATTTTTCAATTTCCCTTCTTGTTCATTACTCTTATATTTTGTTACCAAAATCACAATACTATCAGTCCCCAGTCTCCATCGTGATTAAATGTCAAACTACTAATACATTTTTGATAGCTTTAAATATCAATTAATTTTTTAGCAGTTCTTGTTTGTTTATTTATTTATTTTGATATCAAAATCAACAATAAATCAATAATAACTAAAAAATAAATAGCCCTCAGGGGAGGCTTCTGAAATTATCTCCAAAAGTAATTAGCAAGATGCCAACGTTGGCAGGCCTGCACCTAAGGCCTTCTCAAACTAGGCCTTTTAAACTGAGGAAGATTGGCCGGCCCTGGCCAACAAATATAGAAATCGGGTTGAACACTAGGAGAACGACTCAAAGTACTTAATGTCATTAACCAACTGAAAAGTGCGAGATTTGTAGTTTGACTGTCGACTCTTAATCTTACAATTAAACTTTCATTTGAATCAAGAAAAAAAAAAGAAAAAAGAAGAAGCAGTGTGTATCTCCAAAAGTAATTAGTTCCCCAAAGTACATCTTAAGTTGATATATTGCTGTATTAAAATAAGGATTAATCTTTCCTACTGACAGTACTCTTAAAATAATAGTAATCAAGTTGTTGAACATGACTTTGACTAAAATGATTTTCCAATTGGTGAACCATTAACAACTCTTTTGGCTCATGATTTGGAACTTCATAGAATATGCTATGTTTAGCAGCTCACACTTGGGTAGATCCGGTCTTCATAGATCCACTGGTGCAGATTGTATCACACCACTTGGTGAGATGGTGTGGCATAACATGAGCCATTGAATATATAAAAATCAGTTCTACTCAAGTTTTTGGTTATGGTTACCGCATCTAAATCTTCTCTGATATCACATAAATAAAAGGCTTATGTACAAATAAGAAAGTGTTTTATCAGCTACTTGCGTGCTCTTACTTCCTAGGGCCAACCAATTTGTCAATACAAGAATTTATGCCGGGATAAAGTGAAACAACATATAATAAGATAGGGCCGTATGACATTCCCCTAGTGACTTTTGCTTTGCTTCCTCTTTTGCTGTGACTTTTTCTTAATCTCTTTCTTGCATGAAGAAAGGAATTTTGGAAACTTTTATAGAAAATTGAAAGGAAAGAATTTAATTTCCTTTGGTTTCAAAAGAGTGGAACCTAAGTAACATGAACTTTGCCCATTCCTGAAAGCACTATACTTTTCCTGTGTGTTTTTCAGTGATTTTGATTCTTGCCAGCTACTATATAATATAGTGAGTGAAGCAAAACAAAAATAAATATGTAATTAACCAAAACTAATTCAAATAGGCCATATAGATGAAGCGTGTCAAAATGAAGAACTTCTCCTATTAGTTGATGAGTTACATGATTGATTGCCTCAGCTTGCTTTAGGTTCGCGCATGTCGCGAGTATGAACATTTTCTTGAAAGAATCAAGATTGCAGAAAGGCTGTTTGTTTATTGGATGGAACCAATAAGGTTAATATAGACCAAGACTTTCTTTTTTTTCTTTTCTTTACTTTTTTTCGGGTTTTAGTCTAGATTGACTAGGACCTTGAGAGTGAAAATTTTGAAAGTCGTTTTCATCCCTAAAATTCAACTTCTTTCCTGAAAAGGACGAATTTCAACTTCTTTTTATCATAAAAAAAGAAGTCCACAAAAATGATTTCAGTAAAAAATTCGTAATTGGTAGTACCCAACTAACTAAACTAGCGAGTGATTGGTGGTCTTCCACCGAATCACTAAACAGCAACATTGAAATACGTAAAAGACTATAAAATACTTGAATTCTCCCCCAATTTTAGCCACCATGCACCTCCCCAGATCATCCTAAGAAGTCTTTCAGACTTTGAGAATGATACCATGCAATACAAAGAAAAAAAAAAAAACTTAGGGGATCAACTGCATGCGACAGCTTATGTGATGTATATGTAATAAATCTTATTAAAATGCTAAGGTACAGAAAAACTATCTAAAAGTCTTTCCTGCATGGGATGCAATTGCTTTTTCCAATTTCAATAATTTACAAGTTTGCATCTCAAATCTCAATCCTTGAGTCTCCAAATTTCCTCGAGAAAGGGCAGATTTACCTTCCTTAGAATTTAAAATTTTTGTGTTCTATTATGTTTATATTTTTGTTTTTCTTAAAAGATATAAACTGTTGACTTTAAGCTTGTCCGTAAGAAAACTAGGATCTATCTCCCAAAATTTCCTAGGACTGAAAATGATAGATACCAACTTCTTGATTACATCCACTATTTGCAAGAGTTGACCTTCCCAAAATTCTATTTAAATTGTCTTGAAATGCAGATCAATGGTCTGAACTAAACCTATTAGCATGAACCCAATCGTGATTTGGGTTCATCTGGACAGGTTTCCTAGAGTGAGATTTTGCTATATAGTTAGGCACGTCACACATGTCCCACAGGTTTCGAATATCTAAAACTGTTCAAAAAATCAAGATTAATGGGCCGCCTTTGTTACAATTAGATCGATTACTGGATTTAACTAATCAATATATATTTTAGTGCCAATAATTTTCCCCCAAAAAAAAAAAAGAGAAAAAAGCCCACTTGTTAATCAGCTTTTTAAAAAACTAAACTTCAAGCCTAAGTGCACTGACTTCACATCTTATGTTAGTGCTTTTTTATCGGAAAATTTTACGCGCTTAGCCCTGTTAATGGCCGTAAGCTTTGACTAGCTACTTCCTATAATTTCTACGAGACCATTGAAAACTTATAACACCAGATGTTTTGCTGTCTTTATTTTCTTCTTTTAACTTTGAAGGAGGACAGACATATCAGATCAGTTAAGAAGGACAAGAAGATGATCAGTCAAAAAACGAAATAGCACTATGATTTATTTTCATTGCTGGCAGCAGGAGATTGTAATTTGGGTAAATTATGAAAACACTCCTTTAAGTTCAAAAATTCTAGTAATTTAACTCTTTCAGGATTCAAATTATTGAATTATAGAAGCATTTGCTATTACAATTGTTTTTTTCACTTGTCACGTTTGTCTAAATTTTAAAAAAAAACTATAAGCAAACACCCAGTGACACGCAATGTAATTAAGAAGGAACATTCTTTGCAATCTAATCTCAAAATTCTAATCATATTAAGAGGTCGATAAAACAATGTCATGAATGTAAATGTTCCTACTATTAAACATGATTTTTAACTATTTGTATTTCGTGTCCTCTCTCGTTAGATCTCAATGCATTCTTTTTTGAATACCTTCATCTATGAGCTATGAGTAGATTTTTTTTTTTTTTTTTTAAGAAAAAGGGATCACGAAGAGCACCAAAATTTGCATAACATAAAACAATAATGCCGGATATTAACTACACAAAAATGCACAATCCCTAACGATTAACGTACCACATGATGAAGATGATATAGAAAATGAATGAGACGTACCTTACTAGGGATGTTTCGGCCATGAAACACTGAACCTTCAGGCATTGTACCGTTGTAAGATGGGGAGGAATGAATATAAATGGAGTAAAGCCCTTCATGCCCTTTGAAAAATCGTTCCCAAAGACGTGCCAGTGGCAATTCTCCTCTAACAAGAAACATGAATGCAACCTTAGGGGTGCGCTTGAATGGATATTCATTGATCCGGGGCACCATTGAAGCCCTCCAAAGCAACTGCTCATCGGTCATCTGGTGCGTCAAATTTTTTGGGGTCGTGAAATCTTTTAGTGTGATCAATCTTGGAGGTTGTGGTGGTGGAAACAGTATCGGCGGCATATAGGAACCTGGTACCGGTGCAGGCGCAGGACATAATACAGGTGGCGGAGGAGGTGGAGGGGATGGCGAAGGAGGTGGTGGCAGTGGTAGAGTTGATTGGCTGGTAGAGAATAACTTGAATTGCAAGTTGAAGGGATTCTCGGCTAGATAAAAACTTAGACTTACTCCAATAACTAATCCAGAGCCAAAGAACATAAAATAGAGAACAAGGTTATGGAGATATCTTTGGAAGCTGAACAAATTTGATATTTGCAATTGTTGTTGCTGCTGCTGCTGTTGTTGCTGATGACCCTGTTTCATCTTCTCGGGTGTGCCTTATTTCTGCCGTGTTCGATGGGAGAGAATAACTGTGAGGACTAAAGGGAGGTGGGAAGGTTCACAATAGAGGTTTTCTCTGTTCTGTTGAAAGATATATGTTGAAGAACATATACATATATATATATACTTAGTAGACCCGATCTATATACGGGTCTACTTGTGAAACGTGATGTAGTTAATAGTTACTTGACATTTCCTTCCTGCTGATTTTCATTTCTGTCATATCATCATACAACTATGTGGCTATTGAATACACCACATAGTTTATCAATAAATTCGCGCATCAAACCAACCTAAGTTGTTTGCCCCTGACGAAAGGCATATACTATTACTATCTAGTACGTAGTGCCTTTTTACAGGGATGTGGAACAGCTTTGTTTTGGGCGTCACACACACACACGCACTAACACAGAGAGCGAGAGATGGGGAGGAAACGAAGATTGTTGAAGTTGGGTACAATGAGTTTAACCTCTTCTCTTGAGGGTGGTGCTGGAAGTGTGGTCAAAGAACTTCACGGGCTATAGAGTAGATACAAAAAGATCATGTATGTATGTAAAAGTTGTAAATCACCTTGACAGACATGTAAAATTAATTGGAGATAAGCCACTTTTTTTAGCTAGGCGGATAAAAAGGTTAATCTCTTCCTTCTTGTCTTATTCCAACATGCTTCTCAAACGGTCAAAGGTGAATATTATCACGTAATTCTTGAGATTCCCTAGAACAATCAAGACGATCAATCTTTGCTGTGATGAAAAAAAGAAAGAAAGATAAAAAGGAATCTAACCGCCTTTTGACTTGATAATTTTACCTGTTGCAATAAGCTGCCTGTTCTTTAAATGGAAAGGCCTTTCCAATTGCAAATGAATAACTTAAAATGTACCTATTTCTCCAAATCAAGTAATCTGAAAAATGCAATTGGCCGTGCCCCTTGGAACAAGACAGAAGGAACAAGAAACTGGGGGTCGCTCGTGAACGTGTTTTTTCCTGTGTATAAGTGTGTGTTCTTTTGTCTGTGTGGAGAGAGCGAATTGGTGTCTTGTCATGAAAGCGAGATGAATGTAATATTCCAAGTGGAATGCAAATGTCTAAACCACTATACAAGCTCCTGAACTTGGGGAGTTCAAAGGTCAATATACCTCATCTTTCTCTTCAATTTTCCTAGTAAAGTTTGTCCGCAATTTTAGCCTCAACTATCTAATGCATTGAAAAAAAAAATTTGTGGATCGGTTACACCCTATAGTTAACTCTCTAGAAAACCAATAAAACAGTCTGCAAGAACTAGATTAAATCAAATTTTCCTATCTGGCCGTCTACTCTTCAAAGTTTTATTGAGTGGTGATGGTCATTTGTAAAACAGCAACCACTGGAAAATAGCAATTGGACTAGTGGGTGTAGACTTAGGAGAAGGGAAGAAAAGCAATCACTCAAAATGCAACTTCATGGCCTATGAGCATTTTCTACTTTGTTATCTTTTTTTCACACACACACACACAATATATATATATATATATATATATATCTTAAATAGGCAAATGTCCTTGTGCTTAAAAATTATTGGCTGCTGCATGTCTCGGCTACATACCTTAACCAATGAACACGGCAAGGGCAATACGTACCAAAGCATTTAGATATGAGAGTATAAAGGTTTTCTTAACGTGCTCATGACTAGTTCTTACGAAAATGGCATCTGGGCGTTCAATTGCTGATTTCCACTTTTGATGGGAAGGAAATCACTTTCAACTTTTCTCAAATACATGTGATTTGCCAGCGACTAATATTCAAAAGAAGCAGCTGCGTGGGTTGCTTCCTTTTCTCTCATTTCCTGTTGCTTTTCCACGCAGGCTGCTATAAGGTTTACGTTTAAATGGCTTACATTTGAATCAGAAGAAAACTTTTGATATGAGGAATCATTGTCATCAGCCACAGCCCCTTTTCATATTCACATGTTATGTCTATCCAATTCTAGAAAAGAAGAAATTATACATTCGAATAATCCAAAATTGCGATTGGTTAAAAAGAATGTATTAATATACGAATTCTTCTATTCTTTGTCCTAAGAGCACATGATAAGAGATAGACTTAATACTACATAATTATCTGTAAAAGTTTAACTGAAGTATTTTATCTTGTAATTTATTCTGAAAAATTATTGGGTTACAAAAACAACATTCGCCCTTCTTGGTTGGCCCAGACTTATATGTCCTAGGAGAAAATTATTTTTCTCCTCCTCTCTAGCTTTTTTTCTAATCTTGCAAACAAAACGTCTTTTTCTCATGGTATTGGTCTCCCTCCCTCCCATGTCTCTTTTTTTTTTTTTTTTAAATAAAGTCTCCTAGGATCCTAGCGAGAGTTTTCTCTCCCCTAGGGATTCATAATGAGAGTTTTCTCCTTTTCTAAGGATTTCTGGTGAGAGTTTTCTCTTCTTTTAGAAATTCCAAATGAGAGTTTTGTTAATTTTTACATTTCTTTATTAATCTAAGTTTTCTCAGATATGGTTATCAAATTAAAATTTTTTAGAACTATCTTGTTAGATCTCTCATTAATATATGAACTTATTTTCACAGTATAATAGTCTCATAACTATTGAGATTTATGTTCTGCAGATCTGTTTATATCTGTGTATGGTTCATATAATTTTTGATATTAATGTAGATTTGATGAATGATGATGTTTTATATATATATATATATATAAAATACTACAAGAATAACAAAAGCCTTTTGGTTTAGCCCATCAGCGTAATTAGAAAATTAGTTGCTGACAAGATGCTGGATATGGACCTTTGTTTTCTTTTTGGAAAAACAAGATGTTGGACCCTATTACTACTCCTTACCGCGCGTCGCGCGATCTCTTGACAGGTCCAAATAATTAAGGAGATTATCCTGTCATTGTCCAAATATCCATGTGTTAAACGCCGGCTAAACCACGCCATAGATCGATTACCAGCTTTCCTTTATCGGAGACTACAAAAGTTGACGTCTTCTCCTTCTAGTTTTTTTACGTCTTTGATCACATGAAATCTAGCTAGTCGTTCCAAAAACAAAAAAGACCAGTCCCCGATATGCACCAGTCTTTAATGTGCCATCCTCAGAAAATGGCTACAAGGACTGTGACCTTCATCACTTTTCAAGCCATATATAATACGCAATTCTCAAGCGAAAATGTATATAATCTGGTCCGTGATTTGATAATGCGGACTCTACTTACTCCCTAATTAGTTCAAAATGCATAAGACTTTGTGATAATGATCACTCGTAAATTATAATTTTGTCAACCTAGTACCGATGTTTATATATTCATATATATATATAAAATACTGATGATTATACATTAGAAATGTGTTTTTTTTTTGGTTTGGGGGGGGGGGGGGTTTAATTACACAACAATGAAAATGACTCGTAATACATTAATAAACTAGATAGTTTATTGGTATTAGGTAGTTACGTGATTAGCACGAGTAACTAAGCATTTAATTGTTCTGTTCTTTCCTTGTTATGGATTTTGAATGTGTAGGGGCACGTTATGAGAAAGCAGCAAAAGACAGAGGGGGAAGAAAGGATCAGAAATCACTCGTAGAAATGAAACGTAACCTTTGATTAGATTCAAATATATCGTATTTCAAAGAGTTTCAGCCAAACAACAATGGAGAAAGCTCTAGCAAACGTTTAAGAGAATTGGGAACAAATTTTCTAGCAAACAAAAAACACGAGGAAGAGTTCTTACCATTGTAAGTACAGTTCGTAGTACCAAACCTTACTTGATTTATAAACTCTGCATTGACATTTCTCCAATCGAATCTTCCCGGATGAGGACCTTCTCTAGACCAATCTACCCAAGTCACACTCCTGTTTGAGTTCTCATCTGGCAACAGAATATTCACAAGCGTGGGAATGTAGTGCTCATCATTATAACATGGAGGGTTGCAATGCTCAGCAAAAATGGGATAATATTTTCTGTCTGATATAATTCTTATGGCAACCTTGCGGTTGACCTCAAACCACTGGGACCCTTTTCGCCATTGAGATAGTGATATTGCAGGCGACATTGATTTGTTATATCTGCCACGACCACTTTTTCTTGGATCATCAGCTGAGCCAATGAAACTGTGATTTGAATTTATTAGGTAGTTGTAAATTGTTGTGAAGTTGAACAAAGGAATGCATGTTTCTGATAGCAGCACAAATCTTTCATTCGTGAAGTCAAGCAGTGCATTGGCTAGAAGTCGTCGCTCAGCATCGATCATTGATGCTGTTCCCCATTGCACTGGCTGCGGTCAAATGAAAAATGAGTGCTTTGTCACTTGCACGGTTGATTTTAGTTTTTTAAGGCAGAGTCGAATGGAATTTACCTCAATCTTGTTATCCATTCAAGAGAAAGGAAGAAAATCAGTTATTAAATGTTCTTTTTGTAACGTCCTGAAAGTCAGAGGTTCTAAATTTTAATTTCACGTCTCTCTCAATTTCTTAAATTCTATCTCTCCCTACAGTTAAAAAATATTCTTTTTGTAACAATGATTTATTATACTACATCTCGTTGAAATTAATTGCAAGTTGTTAAAGCATCATTACAGCTTCCTCCCTAATAAATTAATTGCAAGTTGTGAGGATATTTTGCATATCATTTTTGGGCCATTGTAATGTACAGGGCACGAAATTGCAAAGGAGTGGTAATTCAATGGGACATTGTGCAATTAACCTGTATATTTTCTGCTCATGCTTCCCCAGTTTTCTGCTACTCCGGTCAGCGGTAAAAGCAGTAGTGATTTCATCAGAGCAGCATAGAACACATCTCTGTGTAACTGTGTTGTGTAATAGGTTGAAACACAAACGAAGGTTGGAGGTAGAAGTCTTTGAGAAAAGAGCCATTTGATTTGATCCTAATGCTTGGGCATTTTGAAAAAATTAGGAAAAAATTGTATTGAGAAAGAATTCACTATTCAAACAAACCCTTTAATTCTCGAAGGCTAGAATGCAGTCTAACGTATCAAAGCAGTACGAACCTTGCTAGGAACTCTTCTTCGATAGAAAACAGAATCTTCAGGCTCTTCTCCAATGTAAGAGGGGTCTGAATGAACATAAATAGAGTATGATCCATTGTGTCCATCAAAAAACCTCTCCCACAAGGGAGCCAATGGTATCGGCCCTTTGGTCAAGAACATGAAAGCAACCTTCGGAACATATTCGCAAGCAAACTCCTCAACCATAGGCACCATAGATGCACGCCAAAACAGTTCATTATCGTCCATTTTGTGCCTAAGAAATTGCAACTGATCCTCCGGCACAAAACTACTAATAGCAGGCAGGGGAATACCGCCTTCGCGCGGGGATGCTGGAGGCAGTGGTGATATTCTTGGCTGTTTGAATGGTAATTCTATCAGGGTTGATGCTCGTTGGAACGATGTAAGATTAGGCATTGAATTAATGTTCTCTAGTGAAAGAAATCTCTGAAGATACATACCACCGGTGACTCCCAAAGACCAGCCAATGACAAAATACAGAACACCAAATGCATGATGCAAGTGCACTAATCGTGCAGTATAAAGCTTAGCCATGAATTGACGTTGCAGCCGCTGCTCTTCCATTCATCAGATAGAGAAAGAAGAGAGCTTTAGCATACAATGAAAATGAAGCAGTAGCTCTGCCCCATTATTAAGGGACGGACTCATTGGCCAACTTGTAACATCACTTCAACCGCAAGGTAAGATGAAACGATGTTCAAGAATCCTCAGATACCGGGCGATAAGCACCTCCCGGTCACCCCTTAAGCATCGGGTCAACTTTGGTTGGCTTGCTTAAGCACGTTAATGGTCACTGGCAGAATACAAGATCGAAAGCGCCTTTTACATTGTGAGCCAAATTCACAATGGTATGATGCTCCGACAAGTAACCTCCTGTCTAGTAGTAGTACCTAGTTTGATTCTTTGAGTAGACCTCGATGTATAGAGTGTTATTTGAAATAATTATTGTACTATTTTTTGTGATGTAATGTGTATGAAATAAAAAAGATAATTAAAAATATAAAAAGTTAGATTGAGAAATGTATCGACTGCAGAGTCGTCCAAGAAAACTAAATGAGTACATTCAATGCCCCGGCAAGTTGCACCATCTTTCCAATTCCGAAAAGTTTCTGTGGATCTCGACATCTGTTTCCTACCTATTCTAATATTCTACTGAAGAAGTCATGTGTCCAAGAACAAGAGAAAACGTTAGAGAGGACAATATGGTGCTTTGTTTTATGCCTAAGCCAGAGCTGACAAACTGGACTAACTTAAAAAACAAAACAGTTCACTGGATCACGCACTAGCAGACTATACGAAGGTTCTGAAAAAAGTCATCAAAAATAGCTATTAGGAACCAACACAAATATAGCATATGGTTGTATTTTGAGTCTTTTTCAGCTAACGTAATTGCTTGCCAGCTAAAAATGGATGAAGAAAGAAATAATCTGAGGTGAACCTCATCCAGTAAATCCCATTTGGGAGACTAATTGTGTAAATTAACCATCATAGCTTGCTTAAAATGAAGTTCTTGTATTAATCATACTTCAAACTGTTCAGTTATTTTTTCCCCCCAACAAGGGAGGAGGGTTGAGAGGGGATTTAAGAAAAGGAGAGGGGTACAAAAATTATGAATTTATGACCTCTAATTCTTAGAGTCTTAACCTTAGCCACTAGTTCTGGACCTCCTCGATTACTGGCTACTAGACCGGCCATCCTCACATGAAGGAAAATTGGGACTTAGTAATGGAATGGGGACATTATTTAATTGTCTTGTGCAATAGAATAGAGTACTTCTGATGTAACTGAGGTTTCTACCTCTTGTACAATCTTCCGATCTAGTCTTAATTAAAAGAGTTTAATTGTTGCTCAAAAAGGGATATACCAATTGCCCCTTCTGTACCTTGACCAGCAATTTTGGTATCAGACAGTTTCGTCCGGTATCGAATAGGTTCCTAGCCCCTCAAAAGCATTCACTCACCAACTGGTAAAAGACGCAAAGATTAAAAGCTGTACCTTTTCCAGTTTAAGAGTGACAAAGTACTAGTTATTCAATAGGATTCCTTTCCCAGTTTTAGGGTGACAAAAGTATTAGTTATTCAATAGGATTCCGCAAGCAAATAAGTATCAATTGAGGCTTTGAAGAGGAGCATATACAAATAAAAACGAGAAAACCATCAATCCTTGACACATTTCATCTGACAAGCAGCAAGATCAAGAAATGCTCAAACCAAAATCATTCTCTATTGAATGAATTCTATCGTACACAAAAAATCAACAAAGGAAATGAAAATTTTGAAGCAAACCACAATTTCTTTTAGGGAAAAAATTTCTATACAATTTACAAGAAAACTGACCTCAGACAAAAAGAAGTTTAATACAAGGATAGTCAATCTCTGGGTGAGATAAAATACCCCAGTCCTCTAATGCTATAGAAGAAAATCAGGAATCACCGGAGACTCTGCTGCCACATTCTCCATTCCATCTGCTCTTCGCCGTGACTTGTGCTTGCCATGGGGATGACTACTATTAGGCCTATCCGATCGATCAGATTCACCAGTTGCCTTTTTTGAACTTCTATGGCCTCTCTCTTTACCATGAGTACGGTGTTTGATCCTTCTAGAATTCTTGGTTCCAAGCTCAGCAATCTCCACAGTTGTTGAATCAGCATTTGATTCCAAAGGCCTAAAGGTCTCCTTCCTACTTCGCCTATTTGACGATTTGTCAGACTTGTCAGTCCGTGATGATGATGCCACAGCTTGATTGCCTAGAAGTACCTCTTGCACAGCATCAGAGATTAAATCCTCTTTCAGCTCAGGTAGCTTCTCATTGATGTGTATTCTATCTCCATCATCCAATTTTACAACCACAGGCCTAGGTTTTGCTATTGGCTTTTTCTTAGGGACAAGTGATTTCTCTGTAAGTTTAACCAGATAATCTGCCTCATCATTTACTTTATCTTGCATGCTGAGGTCATTAGCAGGTGGATAATCATTTGGACCTTTTTCTTTTTTCTCTGAAGGAAGATAATATATCCCATGCCGTTTGCGATGCTCCGTGAGTAGAGATGTTGACTCACTTGATGGTTCACACTCTTCCTCATTTTGTTGGTCAGAAACCGTAACCACATCCTTTTCCAGGGATCGAGGTTTTTCAAGGGAAAATGAACTCAAAACAGGTATTCTAAAATCACCACATATTGCTTCTAAGTCGCTGAGATTGTCCTTAAGCTCCAAACCATCAGGAAGAGGCACCCTGCCTTGAGCACTTAACGAAACTGGCCCAAGCTCTTCAGAGAAGGCATTGTGCATCATTCTGACAATTTGACAGGCTTTTAGTTCTCCCCTATCATTTTCTTCTTCCTTTGGGACCAAGCAACCATGTATTTCTTGTCGAATCAACTCGATCAAACCAAGGACATTCTTCACCCTATCCTGTATCTCCACTTCATGACTACCTGCCATCGGTCTCAGTGTTGATTCGACAAGATTTACCATCCCAACCAAACAATCTTTGGTGAAATGACCCATCTTCACAGAACAGGTAGACACCTGCTCAAGATCACTAATCATTTTCTTCCCATTATTTCCAGAAGCATCTTTTTGCGGTTGATGCAGCATTCTTGGATTAAACCCCTCATCTGGTTCACTAAAAGTAACAGTTTGACCACTTACAGAATCAGAACTTTGTTCACACCCACCATTGTGTACAGACTCTCCCACTCCTGAGATAGATGCAGCTTCTTCCGGATAGAAATAAAAATATACAGAGAATGTCAATACCTTAAATGCAGAGTGGATATACACAGCCCTCACTGAAGGTGGCAAAAGATTGGCTCTTGGTTGCAATAATGCTTCCATGAGCTCAAATGGATTTTTGCAGAATTCAACATACTCCCCAGAAACCCAAGCAGCCGCAGATAAAATTCTGTGGATGAAAGGATTTCCAAGCAACGCAGGATCAATCAATAAATCACGCCCAACACGAACAAGCTCCGGTCTAACATCCCTAACTCTCATGCCAATGTCTACAAGCTGGTTCTCAATTTCCTCTCCCTTCGGGCAATGTGGAACCCTCGCCATTTCCCCAAGAAGTGAAACATACCAGTCAAAATCAACAATTATCTCATAATAATTTCTCGAACAAGTTGACAAGATAGACCCTAGGATCTCATTACAAAATTCTGGGTCAGACTTGAGTGCATAGTTAATCAAAACTCTACAAATTTCTGCTACATTGTCCTCTGAAACCATAGCCATTACAAGCCTTAGGGCCTCAAATTTAATATTGACATCCTCATCACTCAAGGACTTAATCACAACCTCCTTATTCTCCACAACAGCATTCAAGGACTTAGGTGCAATAGCAGCAAGCGCTTGCAATCCAAGATACTTAAGATTCGGATCGTCTTCAGTCAAAAACTCCCGAATCTTCTCAGCTGCAAGCTTCACGGCTAACTCATGCTGAGTTAGACTACACACAATCGTCCTAATACACTCAAAAGCCAAAGATTTTGCCCCAGTACGCCTCAAATGCTCACAAATCGGCTCCACAACTCTTTTCCCCAACCTTGGCTCTAAAGGCACCAACTTGGCAAAGATCTTCAAAACCTTAATCAAAACCCAATTGTTCCTAGAATCCACCAAAATCCTATAAAACTCGGGGGCTAGAGGCAAATACGATCTAGGATCTTTATTAGCTAGCTCACAAAACACTCCAACGATGGCGGAAACAATACCCACATCAGCATTCTCTAAATTCTCGACTAATCGCTTAAAACACACCCTCACGGAATCTGAGTACAATTCAAAAACCCTCAAAACAGTAGCAATAGCTTTCTTCTTAATAAACCCCTTATTGCTATTCAATAAAGTAAACAATTCGGGCGTCAAATCGCGTGCTAAATCGGGAGTACAAATCGAAGAAAGCGTCTGAAGAGCGAGGCTTACCTCATGGGGGTTGCCCGAATTGAGGTCTTTCCGGAGCTGATGAGTGAGGAGGAGTATGACATCCGTGGAAGAGTTGAAGGAAATCGAGGCGGCAAGATAACCGGTCCGTTTTGAATTGAAGATGGTGGAGGAGGAGAGCTCGATTGCATGGAAAGCGGCCCAGGACATGTCGATGGCATAGAGGGAGTGAAGGTAGGTAAGCTTTTGAAGCGCGGTGGTTTTGGTTTGTTGGTCTGTTGATTTGATCTCGCGGCGAACCTCATCGATGGATTTCGAGAGAAAAGTGGAGGATTCGGGTGTTCCGGCAGTGGTGCCGGCTGCGAGGTTGTGGAGACGGATGCCTTTGATTAAATCCTCCAAGGATCGTTGGAACAAGGAATCCATTAGTGAAGGACCTCCGGCCATTAAATTTGGGGAAGGCTAATGAATTGAAGACAAGGTCCAATTATATGGAGTTTGATGAGGTTTAGTGCGTGAGCATGTGTTTTTGGGATGCCATGATGATCAGGAGTTGGGTTCTGAAGGCCGAAGGAATGAGGGAGAACTGGAGAAGGAAGAAAGAGTATTTTTAATTTATGTTTTTTTTTTAAAGAAAAAAACTGGTGTGTGAGTTTTTCAAATAAAGTCGTTTGAAGCTGCACGAGTTTATATCAAATACCACGACTTTTGGCTGAAAAGTGGTGGAGGTTGAACTCATCGTTGATGGAATCATTTTTGTCAATGGAGCCAATGATTTGTCAGAGTGCAATAAGTAAACTGAAATGATAATTTGTAAGCAACTCATAACTGTAAAATGGGTAAAACGAATTCGTACAACTTATTCAAATTAAACTCTTCTATTTGATGGAATAAATATTAACATTAAAACTAGAACAAACTCACAATTTGTCAAGGTTCATGTTTTAGAGCTTTTGATTGCGGGGTGCGATCTTGTTATATTTTGGATTGTAATTTTTTGTAAAAAATTTTTTATGTCTATCACATCACGTATATATTTTTAATTATTTTTTTATTTTACATAAATCAAATTATTATAATATATTTTTCTACAAACACTTATAGTAATAATAATAGTTTAACTTCTTCCCAAATAATGCAGGGAAGGAAATTTCTTCTTTTTTTCTTTTATGACACAAAAATTTAGTATATAAAATTGAAAGTTGAAAAAGAATTTTCGTGTAATTAATTTTTTAACTTGTTTATTACTGTTAGTATTACTTTATTACAGTACTATCTTGTTCGTTAGATACTAAATATAAGAAATGTGGATTTTTTCTTGACACAAACACAATTACTACCACATGCCAAATAATTTCACATGATTTTCAAAAATAAGAATAGAAAACAAAATCAATATAAAATACTAACAATGTTGCAATTGTACTGTTATTGTTATTATTAATATTAACATTAATATTAATATGGATATTATTATCTTGGTTATTGCTTCGGTTAGATTTATGGATGTTGCACATACTATAACACAAAACCGCAGATCAATCAATAAGGAAAGAACAAGGGGAAGAGTAGAGGTGGAGAAGAATGAAGATCACCGACTGCTAGAAGCTTAAGATAGCCATAAATAAGCAAAGGAAACATCAGCCAAAAAGCACCACTTGTCACCAGCCAGCCAAAGCCCTCTTTCCAGCAACCAGCAGGTAATAAATCTTTAGACTTCCTTCTCTCCTCTTCCAGATTTTCATGTCTTTACTAAAACCCTAATCTTTTTTATTCTTTTAACTGTCCTCAAGTGCCCATAGCTGCACGCCCATCAAAATCCTGCGGCAATGTATGAGCATTTTGGAGCAACCCAAATAGCCAAATGACTTCCGTGGCCTAAATTAGAGCTGGGTTTTTTATTCCTAAAAAGAAAAAAAAAAGATGATGACTTGGGTTGTGGGCGCAATTTAATTATCTTAATTCTGCTCATTTTGATTTCGTTTTAGTGGGCTTGTTGTAAATTTACTGAATTTGGTCTGGAAGTAGTGTTGAATTATGTTTCACTAGTAATCAAGAATTGTAGTAGTATTAGTATTCGGAAGAATGAAGGAGAAATTATTGCTACTAAATCGAGGCTTTACAATTCTTTTTTCCTGCAGCTTACACAATTGTGGAGCGTTACAGGAATTCTGTCTAAGAGCAGCGGAATTTGTGAGATTTGTTGATCAAGTGAATGGAAGGATTGCGAGTTGATTGAATGTAGGTTGAAAGGTTATTGTGGGTTGCATTTTCATCAGCTTTCCAGGATGTCTATGTTCTAACACAATTTTAAGTAAAAATCAACGTTAAGGTATGTTATTTCTGGTAATTGATTAGCCTTTTCACATGTAAAATTTGCATATCGTTGGGATTCTGGAATTTTAACGTAAGCTTTCTTTTTGTCATTTGACAGAAATTAGCAAGATGCCTCGTAAGGGAAATTATCGAGTTGATTATGAAGATGACTATGATGCGTATGAAGATTATGAGTACTATGACAACGACAATGACTATGATTATGGTTACAATGCCAAGGAAAATGGTAAAGATTGTCTTTTCAACTTGGTTTTCTTGCTCACCCGCTAAATGCGGGGCTTATACAGTCTTTGGCATGGAAAATTTGGCAAAGAGGTCAGAGTTTTACCTGCACTTGTGACTTGAAGTTTCAGGTCCTTTGGAGTAAAAGTTCTAAGAGTCCACAATTTTCTTTTGCATTAAGCTATCGGAAAGAAAGTAGACGAAAAAGTTCTTTTGGTACTGTTTTCTAGATTAAAATGTGATTTTGGAAATTTACGTGGATTCGTGAATAACTCGGGAGGACAATCTCAGAAGCAGGAGAAGTAGAAGTACATTTGGATAGGGTGCAACTTAATGTGGAATTTGGGCATTACATCTTGAATAAAGCATGATTAGTTGGGAGACTGGTAAAGTGAGCAGCAGGATGCTATAGGATAAGGCAAATTATGTCTTGGTTGAGAAGAGTACGAATTCATTTTCTAAAATTAAATACTAACCATAATAAGCAACTTCCTGCAAGGATTGTTAACTTTTTCTCGAAAGGTGCTTTTTTCACTGTCATATCGCATGTGTAACAAATCTAATAATACATCTTTCATGTAATATGTCTGTATATGTAAGGAAAGAATTTGTAATTCTCAAAATCAATGGAGTTGAGAGCCAAGATTCTGTTTGGATGGATAAGGATTGCTATTCCTAGAAGGTCTGTTGTGGAATGCTCATCCCTCGGTTTATCATCTATGTTTCTGACATAACAATGAGTATGTGATTGTTAAGCTTATGGTTTCTTGTTGTGGATAAATTACTAGCAATGGGGAACTTGTTTTAAAGATAAAATCTGGAATAGGATTTGCTTTATCTCATTTTCTATGGTGTTGTGTTTTGCATATTTGTAGGGTACACATTTTATGGATATATATATCAGATAGTTATTGCACTGCAAGGGCGATTTCTTCAATGGAAATCTTTTAGGAAACAGCTTTCAAATTTTTCCACCAATCAAATGCTATGTAGACCTACTTGTATTATATTCTAATTTCGGACCTAACAACTAAAAATCTTCTCCAAATTGAATTAATTGCTTGGTGATAACTACTGAAACAGGTGTAGTGCCTGAGACTAAGGAAATACAAAAAGCAGCGAAGATTGGGGTTTGGCGCTGTCCAATATGTACATATGATAATGAAGATGATATGTCTGCATGTGAAATATGTGGGGTCCTTCGTAATCCACTGGTTAAGGGCCATAGTAAGAGTAGTTCTGGCCCAGGTAAGCACCTCCTCAAGTACTCTGTATCATTTTCTATATACTTTTTGACATATATGCAATGCTATTTGTAAGAGTACCCTGCTGTAAGAACTATTATTCAAGTGAAAAGAAACAGGAGTTTGAACCCTTCTTGTTCAGTTTTTTCATTTCCTTGTTATGATCGAGTTTGATCTTTAAACAATGGGGAGTGGTTTACCGATAGCTTGCTTCTAATTTGCCCAATGAGACCAATTTTTTATCTCTGTTTTTATTCAATTTGTATCTAAATTTGCTAGCTCCTTTATAGAGTAGATCGTTTCTATGCAGTTGGTGGCATATTCAAAGACTCTGGAGTATCCATAATGGCCAAGTCTCTTTTTGCGTCATTGCCGCAATACAAACCCAAAAAGGCCGTAGTCTTTGAAGCAAAGAATGGTGCTCTTTTGAAAGGGGAACCTGGAAATATACTTGGGGACTTTCATGATTTCCATAGGGCTTTTAGCTCTCGAAACAAATACAAGTTTAATATAGGTTTGGACATACTCTGATACAGGAAAATAATTAATGACAGGAAAATTTTCAAACTCCAAAAGTGTATTCTCTTTCTCTCAGTTTTTTGCTCCTTTGCTTGGCCATTATTAGAGTCATATCATCGGATAGCATCCATATATGAATGTTCTTACTTGTACTATTTGTTATGGCAGCCCCTTATAAGTTTGATGGTCCATCTCCAGATGACTTGGTGTCGAGTGGAATGCGTTCCTCCATACTGGGTTCTAAAGGTTTCATTTTTTTTCCTGCTCTTTCTTCTTTTCATGTTGGCTCATTTGTCTTTGGTCTATGCGATAGTTTTCATCTGTGCTGATACATTTGCTCTCAGCTTTGCCAAATTTTTCTGCAAAGACTAAGCGATTTTATGTTTCACATTCTTTACTCATTAAGTGAAATGATGTGTTGTTTAACTTTGGAAGGACGTATCTTCCTGATATGCTGCCTATTTTCTACTGCAGCCAATTTTAAGACTTCTTCATCGCCAGATGTTTCTAGAAAAGAAAAAGAGCTTAAGATTGAAGTAGAAAGAGAAATAACTATTGAAGGGCATGATAGCTCTTCCGCATCAACATCAAAGGAGAAGGGTCCTCTTTTAAAGATTGAGGGCAAACCTCAAACCATTTCTGGTGATATGATGAAGATGTCAATATCTTCGAAGTCTGGAATTGCAAAAAATGCCAATCGTGCAAGAGCTTCGGCAAGTGCACCATTTAAACCTGAGAAATGGATGCTTCCTGACCAGATTGAAGATAAATTGAGTCAACTAAATCTCGCAATTGTAAGTTATCCATTTGTTTTCCTTTTGCGACTAATAGATATCTCTCCATGTGCATTTCCTGGTGTTTGCTGTATATTTTAATTCATCTTCTTTTTACTATATTCATAGGTCGGCCACGTTGATTCTGGAAAGTCCACACTCTCAGGAAGACTGCTGCATCTTTTAGGGCGTATATCCCAGAAGGAATTTCACAAATATGAGAGAGAGGCCAAACAACAGGTACTTAAGCTAGCATTTGTTATATTCATAATGGTAGGTTGGCTTCTAAGATTGGTGAACCCTATGTTGTTCTATCAGGGAAAAGGGTCCTTTGCTTATGCATGGGCATTAGATGAGAGTTCTGAAGAAAGAGAAAGGGGGATAACTATGACCGTAGCTGTTGCATTCTTCGATACCAAAAAATATCACATTGTTCTACTTGACTCACCTGGCCACAAAGACTTTGTTCCAAACATGATATCTGGGGCAACACAGGCTGATGCTGCAATCCTTGTTATTGATGCTTCAGTGGGTGCATTTGAAGCAGGAATGGATGCTTCTGGAGGGCAAACAAGGGAGCACACACAACTGATTAGAAGCTTTGGCGCAGATCAGATTATAGTTGCAGTTAACAAAATGGATGCTGTGGAATACTCCAGGGAGAGATTTGATATTATTAAGCAGAAGCTGGGTGTATTTCTTCGCTCCTGCAGTTTCAAGGAATCTTCTATATTGTGGATTCCCATGAGTGCCATGGAAAACCAAAATTTGGTTGATGTTCCTTCTGATACACGATTATCCTGGTTAGTTTACTTGTGCTTGCCTACTCTGAAGTCCTTCATCTTCTAAAATTCATAAGGATAGCTAAATTTGAAGGGAGAGCAATTTATAGTGTATCCTGTCTTGGTCAGGAATGATAGTCTAATTTTACTAGTTCTCTGTGAATCTGATATGGATGTCATCCTATCTGCTTTGTAACTCAATTTAAGTATTTCAATGTGAGTTTAGAATTTCATCTAGCCCCACTATACCGAATTGATGTCATGAATTTCTGAAACATTTTTCTTCTTTTCTTGTTTGACACAATGACCATTTTAAACTATATTTTTAGTAGCCTTTTAATTATGGTGTGTTCCCAAAAACTGGTTAATCAGATGTATAGAGAACAGAACTTTAATCATGTTTATAGTTGCTGAAAAGTTAAGGGTGTTTGGACTTTGCAGGTACCAGGGACTTTGTCTGTTGGATGCAATAGATTCTCTCCAGCCTCCTGTTAGGGACTACTCAAAGCCTCTACTTCTGCCAATTTGTGATGTTATAAAGTCACAACCACAAGGACAACTGTCTGTAGTGGGGAAAGTGGAGAATGGAGCTCTTCGTTCTGGATACAAGGTAAATATTGATGGCTAATTTCAGTCGTTATTTGCAAAAGAAAATTTTGTTAGTTGATATCATACTGTCTTCATAATGTCCTTGAAATTTCTAGGGGTGAAAAAAATTTTGGTTTTCTGGATTCTTGACGTTGGCAGTGGTTCGCTTAAAATCCAACCTTATGTGGCTTATTTTGGCAAGGAATTTTCAGATGCTCATGCGCTATTGATCTTTCACATTCATCTGATTGAAAGCCTTCTTCTTTTCCATTTTGTTAAGCACTGAGTCTCAAAGCTTTATCAAACCATACGCATATAATCAGCCTCAGACTTATATCAACTGGCAACTAACACTAAAAGCCCTAGTTGATAGTGGCAATAATATGTAAAACCATCAGTGCTGTAAGTTACAAGTCGGTCGAAGCAAGGCGGAGACATGGACTACCATTTTCTCCATTTCTCAAACTTTCTTCTTTCTTTATTGTGCAGTTGATTTGGCCCTCTTAATGTGGTTTCCTCTCCCTCTTTTGCCTGACCATAGTACTTCGCTCCAGTCTATCTCAATCATTGTTGTGTAACTTCTAAGGTTTAGGTGGCTTGGAGACTGCAGAGTGATTTGAGTTTCTAGAAACAGTTGCTGGTTTTAATGTTTGCAGTCATGTTTATTGGCATAGGTTTTAGTTATGCCATCTGGAGAAATAGCAACAGTGCGTTCTTTGGAACGGGACAACCATGTCTGCAACATTGCGAGAGCTGGAGATAATGTGACAGTCAGTCTGCAAGGTGTTAATCCGAATCGAGTGACAGCTGGGGGAGTGTTGTGTCACCCTGATTTCCCTGTTGCGGTTTCTAAGCATTTCGAATTAAAGATTGTTGTGCTGGATGTTACAACTCCAATTCTGATTGGTTCTCAGGTGGAACTTAATTTAATTTAAGATTCTCGTCCTGGATATTACTTGTCCATTCAATTTCTTCTAGATATTTATGTGTATAATATTTGTGGTATGGATAGTTGGAATTTCACATACATCACACAAAGGAGGTAGCTAGAGTGGTCAAGATTTTGTCCCTGCTTGACCCAAAGACTGGAAAGGTGTCAAAGAAGTCGCCAAGATGTCTGTTATCGAAGCAGAATGCTGTAATTGAGGTTTGTACAATTTCCAATAATTCTTCTCTCTATCTCTCTCTCTCTCTCTTGCGGAAGGAGAGAGCCTGTGATTATCGTTGGTTCGCCAATTTGCGATACACTCGCAAGCATTTAAAGAATTTGATGGTTTGTTTTGCTTCTCATGTTTAGGTGGCTCTGGAAGAGGAGGTCTGCGTTGAAGAATACTCGAGATGTAAAGCCTTAGGAAAGGTATCCCTTAGAGCATCAGGGAGAACGATAGCGCTTGGTGTCGTTACTAAGATTGTACAAAATGAGCAGTAGTTTCATTACAAATGCAAAGGAATTTTTGCATGTCGGCCAGAGCCCACGCCCGAATAGCTGCTGACTGCCAGCATCTCTAGCCTGAAACCCATGGTGTGGTGCAGAGTTAGCACCCTGTATTGGGTATTCTTCACTGTACATTATTGCTGATCCAATTTTGGTAAATTTGCTAGTTATACCCTTTTTGTCTATCCTCTTGTTTCCCCACACGCCCCCCGCCTCCCTCTGAATACAAGCAACATACACACACAATTTTTTAGAATCCACGAGTACAGGCTCTTTGTAGAATATTGACATGACATTGATCTTATGTACGGTTAAGTTGTGGAAGTATGAGGAAAAGATGGCGGGCTTCTCTGTTAGGGTGGGGGATTTTGCAAAATCATAAAGGCGAGGCTGAACCCAGAATGTCAGTAGAAATGAGAAATGAAGGTATGAAACAGCCTGAATGTTAATAGAAAATACTGGTCTTCCCTCTATAGCCCTTTGTGCGTTCCATTCCAATCAAGTTCCTCCTTTCCTTGTAGAGTAAGATAGTATAGATTTTGCAGATTGGCCGAAAAAAGTAAAAATCAATAGACTGACTGAGAACGTGTAAGGGAAAAGGCAAGAACCGTTTAGTCCTTCGAGGGCATGACTCAAATTGGTCAACTAACCCATCCCACGCTCTAGACACATGCCTCTTGTGTGCCATCTTGTTGCCTCACCCTTTGAAAAACTAATCAACACCTATTACAAATATTAGTTACACTTAAGCTCAACATTTTTGGTTATTGCTGATCATTCTACATTGGAAAAGAAAGTTTGTCACTTTGGCTTGTTTTTTGGTTGGCTATTTTGATTGATTATAGACTCTGATTTCAAAAAATTAGTTTTTTTTTTTAAAAAAAATTATGTTCTTGTTCGCTTATTGTATTTAGATTATACTTTTTTAATATTTAAAAAAAAAGTTAAAATTCATAATACACCAAAGAGTAGCTTTTACTGATTCAGATTATTCTTTATAATCACTTTCATAATCAACTCATGCAAAATTTAAAGTGAACAAGAATTAGGTCTCTCTTTTTTTTAAGAATAAGGTCTTGTCAAATTTTAAGGAGATGATGGTATCAAATTAACCAAGTACTAACTTTTTGGATGACTGATGTTAATTAGGCTGGTACCCATTAGCAATCAGTAGACAACTTGATAGGGAATTTTATGATCGACTGATCATGATCTTTTGATTCTTCACCAATGATAAAGACCGACATTTTATGTTTTGCTTTTAGGAAGTGGGCTAGAAGCTTGCATATTTTACCTTGAAGATTGAATGTCAAAACTGTCATTAAATTTCTAAGTTGCCGTGAGAATCAATGATATGCTTAATCTGTGCAAGAAAAAAAGATACATAACGTAACAATTAATGATAAGCTTTTCATGTACAAAATACGCAAAAAATTATGTGAATATAATTTGACTATTTTTTAAAATACACGAAAAAATGAGTTTCATTTGAACTTTACTTTTTTTTTTTTTTGGGGGCTCAACAAAATGCACACTAACTAGCAACATGATAGCTTGAGTGCCCCCCCCCCCCCCCCCCCCCAACCCACACAAAACAAAAAAGACAGAAAAAAAAAGAAAAAAAAAGAAGTTTAAAACTGAAATAGGTCATAATGACTTTAGAATAAAATTAAAGGGGCCTCCCTTAGATTTTAAAATTGGTACAGGACTAAATTTGTAAATTGCCCTACATGCTAATCCCACACACTGCTACTCTACTCTTTCCATCCACATCTACGTAGCGATCCCTCACAACACGTGGAACCACACCAATCCATCTCCCTCACGTGCCACAGGCACGTGTCAGCTCGGTCTCCGCTTGAAACCATCCATCCTACGTGGCTTAATTTAAACTACGTGGATCCAAGTCAACTCTCACACCAGAGAATTCCCTCCTTCTAATCCCGCATCACAGCTTGTACCGCTCTTCCAAATTACTACCCTTTGACCCGCCGTACAACCCCCCCAACCACGACGGAAATAACTATACTAGCTTTGTCAACGGAAAATAATCCAATATCCGGTGCAGCTGAAGCCCACCGACTTCGATGCTCCCTCAGTCTCCACCTCATCCCGTCATCACCTCTTCAACGTTGAACGAGTTTAAAAAATTCAACAGCTCCACAGCAGGACAAACATTCACAGATAAATATAAACTGGACAGAAGTCTCAAAAAGAAAAGAATTTTCTAGAGAGAGAGAGAGTGTGTGTGTGAAGTCAGCTCCAGAGAAAACTGTAATTGATGCCTACAGTTTTCTGCATATATTTAAAGCTTCCGAAAAAACATTTTGCTATGCTGCATAAAATTTTCGATATTTTTTCGTTTCGGTCGTAAGGAAGTGAAGACTTGAGGGTTGTGAGAGTTTTTGCGAGGCGGAATGGCCGCGCAGGGAGGAGAGGGAGGTGGAGGCGGAGTGGCGGTGGTGTTGTGTGGCGGAGCGGTAAGCAATGCGTTGGAGTCGCCGTCTCCAGCTCCGGCGCCCGATGGTGGAGGAACTGTGGAGAAAATTTCTGAGCAGAATTCGAATTCACCGATCCTGTTTTTTCTATTTTTTCATAAGGCAATTAGGTTGGAGCTGGACTGTCTGCACCGCTCGGCGTTGGCGTTTGCGACTGGGAAATTGGTTGATATACAGTCGCTGGTGGAGCGGTACCATTTTCTTAGGTCAATTTATAAGCATCACTCGAATGCTGAAGATGAGGTATGTAGCTTAATTTCATTTGCCTCTTTTTTTGGCTCTCTTTTAGCTGCTAAATTCATAAAGACTACTGCTTTGAATTCATTTCTTACTTCTGAATTGGTTGTCTAGCGACGGAGTTTTGTTTATACGTGGAAGTACAAGAGCAACGATTATATGCATGGGTGGAAGTATCCAAGTTTTTTTCATCGGATTTTGTATGTGGTTTTTGAAATTTGTATATAAATGTTAGTTCTGTAAGATACTGATACCCGTGCATGTGTTTATGGCTGGGTCACCTGATTAGAAGATTTGTCAGTATACGGAATTTGTTGAATATATATTTCAGAGTGGTATTTCCCATTTCAGTCGGGTGCGTGTTCAATATGTATGTGATCACCTGGATTTGCAGCTAAAGTTTGTCTCTCTATATGAGATTTTGTGAAGTTTTCTGAATGTGGTTATTGAAAATTGTGTTTGAACGTCGATAATATAGATACCTAAATGCGTGCTGTATGCATCTACGGATCATGTGATCAGAATATTTTGCCATTGTACATTTTAGTCATGGACATGTAGATTTATATTTGGTATTGGAGTTTCCTCTTTGGTTTTGTTTAGTTTGTTTGCGGAAACTCGTATTCGCACTTGAAATTTTCATGCAATGTCATTTTATTTGAAGCTAAATGCATTTAATGGAGTGGACATTGTTGTTTGCAGATAAATGATGTTGCTTGACATTTTTTGGGTTTCAGTTTTAAATTGTGTTTTGCTAGTGCAGCGAAAATTATTGATTGTTTTAATTTTATGTGGTTTTGGGAAATAAAGGCATTATGGATCGGGCAGCAAAATATTGATTGCGAGAGGAACATTTTGTTTGTTGTAAATTATTCAAGTTTTATGATTGCCTGTGTTTTAACTATTAGAATGTTTTCCTGGAGCCACATTTACTATTTCGGTCTAGTGATATGTCGGACAGTTGCAATAAATGAGAAAAAAGTATAGCCACAAGAGACACCAACATCAGTATCTGTTTTATCTTCTTATTCTTCTTCTTCTTTTTTTCTGTGTTTATTGTGATTTTAGTATTTAGAAGCCAATGTAAAATGGTTAAATCTAATATCTGTTTTGGCAATATTAATGGCAATACTAATATTGAAAGTTTGTTGATTCTCTCCACAGCCTCTCAATTAAAGGAGATAGCAATTAACATTTAATGGAAAGCTATCAATATCTTGAAGGCTGTAAAATTGCAGTTGCTATATTCACTTTGAAGGAGAGGAGAAACATCATTTTCCTCGCTCTCCCCTTTCCTTAATCTCTCTTCCTTGTACAGTAGATACCAAGATGGTCTCACAATTATGGTCCCACGTGTTGAGACTTGAGAGGCTGTGGAGCTTCTCCATTTATTTGTTAGCATTTAGAACCAGATGTACATTTACTTTGGAGCATGAGTACTACCTCTCCTTTTGTTTGAGATAAACCATTCAATGACAATGAATGGAGATTCTTCTTGGAGTTTAGTGTGAAGTAGGACATAAAGGTATATTGTAGGAGCTGCACGTTGCTTGACTTTACTCGAGTGACTAGAAGAAAGTGCAGGTGCCAAAAAGAGTTTTTGTGTTGCTGAGTCTTCGGCATCTGATTCTGCAAAAGGTGCTTGTTTCCCTTTAGCCTTTGGAATTTATTTTGAAGGAGCTAGTAACGTGTTACCTGGGTTTTAGGGATATGATTATACCATAGTTTTCCTCTTCTGATGGGCTCTAATCTAGTAATGAGGATCCACATTGAAGTAGTTTCGATCTCTTTTTGACTGACAAGAGATAAGTAACGTCCAGCATATTGACACAGTCAATATCTCTCTTGAAGGATAAGGCACATGCCCTATTACCTGATCTGGTCACTTGATTGTTCCTGATTACTGTAATGATTGCGTAGCAAAACAAGTGTCATTGAGATTTTTTTTTTCTTGTTTTGAAGAAGGCAAAAGAAGTTCAGCTAACACCCGGAATGGTAATATCAATGAACTTGGTGTTGGAACCTAGAGGTGCGTATTGTGGAACTTTTAAAATGTCTGTAGTTAATGGAGGATGTAGGTCTTCAAGGAAGAGATTGACTCTGGTTGGGTGGGCAGCAAACATTTCTGGAACCACTGAATGTTGTAAGCTATAAAATAACACGAGCTTCTGAATTTTCAGAATTCTGTGTGGTAATAAGTCTTTCAGTAGGAGATACATGGAAGATTGTTACTCTCATAACATTCGGTTTGGACAGAAGTCTCTCCTTATCATAAATCTGATTATTCACTTATCTGCATCTTTATTTTATCTTGTATTGCTTATCTAATGTACTTAGTTTCAAATTACTTAGGACCCTCCATAATTTGAAGCTGAGGTTCTACCTTTCTTGTTTAGTTTCTTGACCTTGCCTTGCCCCTTCACTTAGTTTTATGTTATATACCCAGGATACTGGTTATGCACTTGGAAAGGGCGAAAATGCAAGATTTTTTTCTTTGAAAATGCAAGATTGTATCTCAAAAGGGTGAAACACATTTACACATGGTGGCCAGCTTAGGCTACTTATTCCTGCTATTTTATCTGTTTTGTGGTTATAATTGAAAGAATCACCTACTTTCATTTAATTGGCAAGAAGACTATAGTACCCTCTGTAGATGCCCTATGTGCACAAGCACAAAGTGAGAGCTTCCTTTTGGTATTATTCTGCCTGCATTGAGGAATCAAGTATTCCAGTATATAATGTACACAAAGCCTGTTCCTATAAGAATCTGACCTTTTAACATCCAACTTTTGTGTTGACCACTTTCAGTGCAAGTAAATTTGCTTGCTGTTACATTTGAGGTTGCCTTTGTTACTGATAACTAGTTTGAAGCAACATAAGAAAGGAGCTTGTTCTTGAGCAATCTCAGTTTTTGTGTTTTCGGAAACTAATTGCTCAAAATTTTGTCATACCAGGTCATTTTTCCAGCTCTTGATATACGTGTGAAGAATGTAGCCCCAACATACTCCCTGGAGCACAAAGGTGAAAGTGACCTTTTTGATCACTTGTTTGAGCTGCTAAATCCTAACAAACAGAAAAATGAGAATTTTGCAAGGGAGTTAGCATCTTGCAGTGGAGCACTCCAAACATCAATTGGCCAGCATATGTCCAAGGAAGAGGAACAGGTATTCAACAGCTATTTTGATGCTTTTCTTGATCAGAATGTTCTGGAGATCTTTTGCAAAAAAAAAAACTTCTCAGATTTTGTCACTCGTTTGAATTTCTCAGGAGTGTATAACATTTTCTTAAATTGTCAGTTTAGATATCCTAATGTTTTCATTGGGTTTCTCAAATCAGAAGGACATGTAATAGCTATACACCAGCTTCTTCTGGTTTTGTCATTTATCTAACTTGCATATTCTTTCCCGCCAGCTTAACATAATTGGTAGCTTCTGGATTATTTGTTATTCCTTTTGATTATTACTTTGTTTATATGCTTAAAGTCTGTGATGCTCATATTTTCTTGCTTTTTCCTTTCTTCAACTGGAATCTTGTTTTTGGCGCTTTGACCTCTATAAGCAAACTCTAGTAACTAATACGTATAGTTGTCAATAATTTTCTTTGGATAACTTAACTCTTCTGCCTGTTGAGGAACTTTTTTTTGGTCCAGAGAGCAGAATACTTACTTTGTCAGTGTTTCTGGCATCCATATAGCTATGGAGAATCTTTTAATGACCCGAAGCCTTACGTCCTTTTGAGAATTTTCACCAGTAAAGCCTCCAAATTGAACTCCTTAAGATTTCTGAAACTTTTTCCCACGAGATGGGAAAGTGCAACAGTTAATTTCTTCATGTCCACCATAAATGTGCTTCATATGCCGTGGGATGGTTGCCTAATCACTTGTATGTAAAACATCATGTGCTTTACCAAGGATCATGACATCTGTCATTACCCAAGAAGTTGCAATGTTGTATATTTAACACTTTTTTACTCAACATCAATCTGATTACGTCTTTGGATGGAAATGGGGTCAAATCTTATCCCATTTTGTGTCAATCTGTAAATTGCCATTGGTCAGAAAATTAGTGGAATTTTGGGTTTAAAAGCTCAGGCTGTCATGCTTCCATAATCGCAGATGCAAATGGACCATCTCTCGGTGATGGAAAATTGTCAATTTTATTCAATTGTGTTGCTTTTGCTTATGTGGATTACTGTTCAGACTTGAGCTTGTCATTTCGTGATTTATAACTGGAGATTTGTTTTCTGTTATTTGAATTATTCATCAACTTGCATCTGGCATTATTGATTGGTTGTTGAATTTTGAATTTAAAGAACACCAGCTTATGGGCTTGATATGTTGGGGCTTGACTTAGATTATTATTCCATACAGGTCTTTCCTCTGCTCATAGAAAAGTTCTCAGTGGAAGAGCAGGCATCCCTGGTTTGGCAGTTTTTGTGTAGCATTCCAGTAGATAAGCTGAAAGAATTCCTTCCCTGGCTTTCCTTTTCTATTTCACCTGATGAGAATGAGGAGATGCAGAAGTGCTTGTGTAGGATTATTCCAAGGGAAATACTCCTTCAACAGGTAGCCTCGTGTTCAATAGGAGACATATGGCTATATTTGTTAATTAAATTCTGTGAACTCTCTCTTTCTCTCTCTCTCTCTCTGTCTGTCTCTCTCAAGTTTCCATTGCCTTTATGCTAGCAACTCTCTGGCTGATAACTAATCTTTGGTTGAAGGTAATTTTCTCATGGATAAAACATAGAGAACCCACCACTACTGTTATCAGCAATAGTGTCAGCCCTCAGATCCAACGCTCCTTATATTCTTGTGCTAGCAAAGCGAGTCACGAACATTCAGGAGGAAAAAAGTGTGTGTGCATACCTTCAAGGACTGGCAAAAGAAAACACACAGTTGCTGTGAATGATGCATCTGACTTGGATGGTGATCATCCGATAAATGAAATATTGCATTGGCATAATGCTATTAAACAAGAGCTAGAAGACATTGCAGATGAGGCTAGGAAAATTGAGCTCTGTGGAGATTTTTCTGATCTGACATCATTCTATGAAAGACTACAGTTTATTGCTGAGGTTTGCATCTTTCACAGGTATTAAAGCTGTGCATGATTGCATTTTCTTCTCAATTTTACTGCAAATAAGATGCTGTCAGATTATGTTTGCACTCATGATGTCGAGTTCCATATGGAACATATCTTTTGTCAATAACTCTTTGAGTTCCCAAAGATATTCTGTCATTAAAATCAGATTGCATTTCTGTTTCTGACTTAGTAGTAAGGTTTTGTGTTATAAATTGCAGTGTTGCTGAGGACAAAGTAATATTCCCTGCTGTAGATGGAGGAGTCTCCTTTTTCGAGGAGCATGCTGAGGAAGAAAGCCAATTTAATGAGTTACGGTGCTTGATTGAAAATATTCAGAATTCAGGTGCCAATTCAGCTTCAGCTGCTGACTTTTTCACCAAGCTATGTTCCCAAGCTGATTTAATAATTGAAACCATCAAGAGACACTTCCAAAATGAGGAAACAGAGGTACGCTCATTCTTAGCAGTAGTCGGATTTGCAATTTATGCTTTGATAACAAGGTCATGGAGCAGCAAAATAAACTTGCATATGTGGATGAAAATCGCCAGAGTTTGACTTTGCAAAAAATATATTAGATGTACTTTATATGTGAGGACTCATGATCTGATCTATTTGTGAATTACAACTAACATTCAATACTTCAAGACTAATTAGTAGGACAAATTCAGATTATGTAGTTGTAAATGGCTTTTAACTTCTGTCACTGAATATTTCCTTCAAGACTTGAATGCTTATTGACTATGCCTTCGGAAAATATTTAGGTTCTTCCTCTTGCTCGAATGCATTTTTCCTTCAAAAGACAGAGGGATCTTTTGTACCAGAGCCTGAGTTTGATGCCATTAAAGTTGATTGAGCGTGTCTTGCCATGGTTGGTAGGATATTTGACTGAGGATGAAGCAAGGAATTTCCTGAAGAATATGCAATTGGCAGGTAATGCATTTATGTATGATTAATTGTCTGGGTTTTAATCCAAAAAGTTATAGTCATTTCTCTTCTAACTTGCATGTATTTGATTGCACAGCACCACCACCTGATGCTGCTTTGGTTACTCTATACTCTGGTTGGGCATGTAAAGGTCGACATAAAGGCATATGCTTGTCCTCTAATGTCACTGGCTGCTTGGTGAGACGATATACTAACCTTGATATAGAAGAGAACTACATCCGAGGATCCTGTCCATGCGCAAATGTTTTGCAGAGTGAACGGCCAGTAAAAAGAAATCTCCCAATTCCTAGTACAGAGGAGACTTTGTCTGGAAATTCAGTAGATGAAAACTCTCTTCATTCAGCTGGTAATGAACAGTCCTGTTGTGTTCCAGGGTTGGGAGTTAATGGTAATAATTTGCGACTGAACACTATTTCTACCCCAAAGTCATTTCGTCCGCTGACCTTCAGTTCTTCTGCACCTTCTCTTAATTCCAGCCTTTTTATCTGGGAGACTGATAATAGCTCTCCTGGTGTTGACCGCATCGTGCATCCAATTGATACTATATTTAAGTTTCATAAAGCAATACTTAAAGATTTGGAGTATTTAGATGTTGAATCTGGTAAGCTTAGTTACTGCGACGTGACTACCCTTCAGCAGTTCGTTGGAAGGTTCCAACTACTTTGGGGTTTATATAGAGCACATAGTAATGCTGAGGATGAAATAGTGTTCCCAGCACTTGAATCTAAAGAGGCCCTCCATAATGTAAGTCACTCCTATACATTAGACCATAAGCAGGAGGAAGAATTATTTGAAGACATATATCGCGCGCTGTGTGATCTATCAGAACTTCATGAAGGCATGAATAGAAATAGTAAGATTGAGGATCTTAACCTGACTTCCTTAGATAATGCTGTCTACGGTGAGGATTGCTGGAGAAAATACACTGAGCTGGCAACAAAACTTCAAGGCATGTGCAAATCAATCAGAGTCAGCCTGCATCAGCATATATATCGGGAAGAACTTGAGCTCTGGCCTCTGTTTGGCAAACATTTTTCTGTGGAGGAGCAGGACAAAATTGTTGGTCGGATAATTGGAACCACCGGTGCTGAAGTACTTCAGTCAATGCTGCCTTGGGTGACTTCTGCTCTAACACAGGATGAACAAAATAATCTGATGGACACACTGAAGCAGGCTACAAGAAACACAATGTTTAGTGAATGGCTTAATGATTGCTATAAAAGAACTCCTGAATTATCTGGGCAACCCGACGCATCAGATAGTAGCAGTTCTAGTACAGGTTTCATATAATTCTTGCCCTGCGTTCCTGTGCTGTTGAAAACTATGATTTTCCATTAGTTATTTATTCTAAGGATATATTCTGTCAGAATTACAAGTCAAGTTTCAAACATTCTATAGGTACTCAGTCTCAGGAAACCTTGGATCAGGGTGATCAGATGTTTAAACCAGGTTGGAAAGATATTTTCCGCATGAATCAAACTGAACTTGAATCAGAGATTAGAAAGGTGCACAGAGACTCCACTCTTGATCCCAGGAGAAAAGCATACCTGATTCAGAATCTTATGACTAGGTATGCTTCAAAACTGTACTCTCAAATTTTTGGCAAAATGTGGGTTCTTCTATTTACTGGTATCACTGATTTTTATCCATTTGTTTTTAAATACTTAGATGTTGATAAATTGCTTTATGGTTTCTGAAAGTAGCATTTTTCATTGGTTTTTGTTTGTAGTCGTTGGATAGCTTCTCAGCAGAAATCACAAGTATCAATGGATGAAAATTCAGTCAGTGACGAAACTCTTGGACTTTCACCTTCATTTCGGGATACAGATAAACAAGTTTTTGGGTGTGAACACTATAAGAGAAATTGTAAACTCCGTGCTGCTTGCTGTGGGAAGTTGTTCACATGTAGATACTGTCATGATGAAGTGAGCGACCACTCAATGGAAAGGTAAAGAAAAGTTGCATAATTAAGGATCTCTATACTGCCCTTTATTGCCATTATTCATTCTCATTCCACCTTTGCAGGAAAGCAACAGTAGAGATGATGTGTATGGTTTGCCTGAAGATTCAACCAATTGGGCCAGTTTGTTCAACACCTTCATGCAATGAATTTTCCATGGCAAAATACTATTGCAGCATATGCAAATTTTTTGATGATGAGAGGTAGATGAATTTGCCACTTCTTAAAAGCAAAAGTTGTTCTTTGCTCTTTTTCTTCCATAAAAACCAATAACCGAGATAATGGATATCCATGAATGAAAATAATGATTACAATCTTTACCAATGAATAAGAGAAATGCCTCATTGTAATCTCGTACCACCATAAAACTTGTTTAGTGGTGGAATTATTCCTGTTCTCCCACAATTAAAGTTAAACTTACATGACAGATAAGTGATGCAGCATTGTTTCCATTGAACAAGTGTGCGATGATGCAAATCAGGATTGTCATTTTAGTTTCTACTCGTGCTTTTCATAATCCATAAACAAAGTAACGCACCATAAGATATGTTTTACAACAGGTTTATCTCAGCATTGTCTTTGGTTGGTGAACATTAGAAATTCAGTATATGGTCTGCTGGAAGGAGAAAAAGGATGGGATATGCAATATTAACATTTAATGAAGCTTATTTCATCAGAAGTTCTTTCGGTTTCTTGTTTCTCTATCTATTCTCCGTCCTGTATGCTGTTTCATCGCTTCACTTGCATGAATCTTTGTGAGTATTTTTATAAAAAGGAGTCTTATCTTCGATGGTTTGTTCTTTTAAAATATTGATTGCTAGGAGAAGCTAAGAAAGGCCAGGATATACTTTTGAATTCGTCTTTGTGCTATTGACTTTTATATTTCCTAGCTTTGTTCCCCTACTTTCGACTATCTAACAAAACTTTAATGATAGATTGTACTTACAGACTTTAAGCACTGTCAAATTTGTCACAATAAGCACTGAAACAATGAATCCTGTGATGCTTATTATAGTGGAATTTTTTGCAGATATGATGGTTTTTGTATTGAATGTGGATTATAATGCTTTGTGGTATTGATTTTGTATGTTTATTGGTCTATGCCAAGGTTCAGCATATGTTTTCTGTTCTCTTTTTATTTTATTTTATTTCATTTTTTTTGGTTGGGGATTGAATTGGCTGTTTTAACATTTAAATAATGACTATAATTGTGCACCTGTAGGGAGAGATAAAGGAATTAGTATACTGTAAAACAAAACACAGACACACACACACTCTCTCTCGGTTGTTTTACACTAGTGTGTTCTCAGTAGTATTAGTACTCATACCAATTTGGAATTTTTCATGCCTGTTCAGCATTTTGATTAATTTAGAAATCTTTTGGACTTTGTTATTTAGTGATTTGTATGTTGTTTTCATAACAAATGCACTCAGTAGTTCTTCTTCTTTTCTTCCCTGTTGCAGGGATGTTTATCATTGCCCATCTTGCAATTTATGCCGTCTTGGGAAGGGTCTTGGAGTTGACGTTTTTCACTGCATGAAATGCAATTGTTGTCTGGCTATGAAGTTGGAAGATCACAAGTGCTTGGAGAAGGCTTTGGAGACAAATTGCCCCATTTGCTGTGAATTTTTGTTCACTTCCAGCGCAACAGTTAGATGTCTACCTTGTTGTCATTACATGCATTCAGCTTGCTTTCAGGTTTTAAGTTTTCTGGATATTTAGCATTCTCCATTTTTTGTTGTGCTCGGTCTGTTGCTTCTATTTTGCATAGATTAAAATGCCCTCATACACCACTGATTGTCTGTCGACTCTCATTATGGTTACTTTTTGTCATAATCTAGGCATATGCTTGCAGTAACTATACATGTCCAATATGCAGCAAATCCATGGGTGACATGGCGGTAAGAAATACTTTTTCCTTCCCTCTTACGTATATTTGTTTCTTCTTGGTATAAATAACCTTATAGGCGCCATACTTGCAAGAAAGCAAAGGCTCATACGTGTTTTTGCATTGATGATGGAACTATTTCATTATATAGTGATCATTTCCCCTGTTCTTCTGTGCTGTTGGTACCTGATAATCTGTCCAAGTTTTTCTTTTTTAAACATCTTTTTACCATTTAAATGGGTTACAAGATTTTCAGACTTTGTATTCTTTAACGATGAAAAGCATTCTGCTTGAATTGCTGGGAGTGGCTGCTTTGTCATTTTAGACTTTCACTTGACTAATTCATTTTTAAAGAACTCTAAAGGTGAATATGTTGATGTCTTATGGTTTATCTATAACTGCCTTTTCGCCCAGGTATACTTTGGCATGCTCGATGCTTTACTGGCCAATGAGGTGCTTCCAGACGAATATAGGAGCCATCAGCAGGTATGAGCACATTATTTTTCATGCCTTGAGACCTATGCTTCTTCAGTGAGAAGCTATGGGCAGTTTTAGTTAGATACACGTAGGGATACATGCAAACACACAAAAACATGCACAGACACTCGCAAGCATGCAAGTGGAGGAAAACAGGCAGGACTTTTTATCCAAGTCATTAATTGGTAGTTGTGAACGATCCTTCTTCTGTAATATTCAATTATATAGAAACACTTGTTGTTCTAGATTTAACTTAATGTCCATTAAAGGTAGCTTGTATCTTGCCGCTGATGTTCTTTGCTAGGTTATGCCTTTTAAATTAGTTTTATTTTTTCCTAAATTGCTCTCTTGCAAATGTCGTTTAGGATATCCTCTGTAACGATTGTCAGCGGGAAGGTACGGCTCAATTCCATTGGTTATATCACAAGTGTGGATTCTGTGGATCATATAATACAAGGGTCATCAAGGCTGCATCTGCAAATTTTGAATGCTCTACATCCAATCATGAGGGCTAACCCTCTTGAAACACGGTTCAGAGAATCTGAACTTGTAAATAGCACTGTACAGGAATTGCAAAATTTTTGTAACCACTCCCCCCCCCCCCCCCCTCTCTTTTTTGAAGTTTGTAGAGAGAATCGTTGTCATATTAGCTGACAAATTATTGGGAAAGTTACCCCATCTCGGTTAATAGAAGACTTTAGATGGTAAACTGACTGATTGGTAAATGTCTCAGCTTTGGCCATGACTTTTGACGTTTGTAGTTTGCACAGTTTCTGTTTCTTGTGAATAGTGCTGGTGATCATAGTCTAAACCGTGGGATGTAGGTTGCTGTAAATTTCCTTCTACGGCTCTAGTGCAAAGCGCAAATGATTATTATTAACAACGAAAGCAAGGTGAGGAACCGAACAGAACCGGAGAATAAATTAGTGTTTCACTAAATTTTTGAAGTTACGAATTGAAAATTCCATTAGCATCGAGCCTGTAACGCTTGATCAACCCCATTCCACCCCCAACCTTAAATAAGATAGTTCTGTGAACCATCTAATTCAATGAATGGATTGGCAGGTGCAGCTGTTGAGGCTGAGGGGACAGTAGAAAGGTTATCACTTATCAGTGCAACCGTTTTTTAATGATATGACCCCTTTTGAATATCACCGTGGATCAATGAAGTAATAATGTCTTTTGAATATAACGGAATTCATGAAAAATTGTTCTACTGTTTTAAATGATTAAAAAAATATTCAAATCACTTTCCTAAAATACAATTTTTTTAGCCTTTCAATTCTTTTAATTTTGGGTTTTCCTCTTTTCTTTCTAGTTTCTCATTTTATTCTTAAGAAAATATCATAAGATGAAATTGTTTTCCTTTCTTTTATTTCTTTTTCTCTTCTTTTCTCTTTCATCCTTTCCAATAGAAATTCCATTTCAACGAAAATTTTTGTTTTGAGTTTGTAATTGCATATTTCTGAGTAAAGGTTTAAAAGGTATCAAAAACTAATTTTGATTTTTTGTATGATGTCACGTGTCACAAATTTCAATTGATGATTATTAATCAGGTCACAATTTCATCTTAAAAGAATTGAAAGGCTAAAAAATTGTATTTTAGGAAAGCGATTTGAATATTTTTTTTAATCATTTAAGGAGAAAATAGATCTCTGCAATTCCTCTTTTTTAATTTCAATAATTAAGGTGAAGATTTTTGTGGGAAAGAGGAAGAATTAAATAAAGAAAAAAGAGAAAAAGAAATAAAAGAAAGGAAAACAAGGTAGATGAAAAATCAAAATAATGCAAGGGCAATTTTGTCCTAAAGGGGGTTAAGTGAGCAAAATTAAGGATTAGAGAGTAAACTGAAAAATAGGATATTCTTTAAGGGGATAAAATGTGATTAACCCAAAAAAAATTACAATAAAAATGGGGCCATTATCAAAGATTAGATACCGAATATCTATCATAGTCATGTTGTTATTCAAAACCATTTTATAGGGAAATTGCAATTTAGGTCTAAGCTATTCAAGGCAATTACTGCATTATGGTCCCAAATGTTTCATAAATATCAAATTTTGGTAAAATTTGAGGGCAAATTGTTCAACAGCCCAAATAGTAGAAATCAAAACAATCATACTACTAGGAATTTGCCTCCAAAAAGAACACACATTTGATCGTCTATGTCAGCAATTGGATAATTTGTTAATTGTCCTCCATTAGTCACAACCAAAAAGTTGACAAACTATGTTCTAGTGAAACATTAGAGGTCAGAACGGCTTACAATTCAAAAAATAGGGACTAAAATTGCAATTGAATCTTATCCCGAAACTTATCATAGAATTTGATTTTAAGAATTAACATATAAAGTTACCTCATGTTTAGGGGGGAAAAAACTAAGAAGTTACTTTATGTTTGTCAAAAGCTTGAAAAAACATTTTCATGGTTTAACATTAATTATAATTTTATTAACTTCCATGATAGACACAAAATAACGAATTAAGACCAAAGTGAGAAAAAAAAAACAAATGTTTACGACATTAGTGTGGTTGTCTCAAGATGCTTTGATAACACTCATTAATTAATTGGTGCCTCGAGTATTACTATTATAAACATGTACAGGTCCGACAAACCAATATTAATATGTATCAATTCTCATAACCTCCCTATAGGTGAGCCTCATCCGCTTCGCAAACATAGTTAAAAAAAAGTTTTTGCTTATTAACTTTTTGAATTTAAAAAGTCCAAAATTAGATTTTGAATCACTTAACTAGATTTTACATTTATTGTTAGAAAAGCTCCATTAAGGAAATTTTTTTTGATAGATGTGATAATCGATACTCCCTCTGTCCCACTTTGATAGTCCTATTTTTCTTTTTCGTCTGTCCCAAATTGTAATCCACTTTTCAATTGAAAAATGTAATTGTCTTTTAATTTTTCTAAAATACCCTTATTCAATGTAAGTTGTTATTACTATAAACTACCTTATTTAATATAGATTATTTTTTTTGGCAAGATAATAATAGTATATTGTTATTTAATATAGATTGTTAGTATTAAATATAACCTACCCCATTTAATGCATTTAGATTTTCCAAAACATATTGATATATGAAAAGCCAACTTTATTTAATGAAGGGTATTTTAGAAAAATAGCAATCTAAATTTGCTTTTCCAACAAAGTTAACTACTTTTTTTTAAACTGTGTGAAAAAAAACTAGGACTAATCAAAATGGGACAGAGGGAGTATGAATATTAATGATCGAAATATTTAATGTCAGTACTATTTGCTCCTTGTAAAGCTTAAAAAGGAAAGTGAAACCCCTAACAATAATTTATCAACAGCTAGTTCTGTAGTTTGGAAATAAGAATTTATGTAGTATTTGAAATTTAATTTAATTTAATAAAGCCCATATACAAAGAAAAAACAAAAAGAAATGATTATTTATCCTAATATTTGTGCTTACACCTATAATAGGTAAATAAATTATCATTGCAACTCTAGATACGAAAATACATCATATGTGTGAAAGAGCAGTCCACATCAACCAAAAATATTGTTTTTTTCCCTAATTTAGCCTATTAAATTGCCATCAATAACTTCCATATGCATTATTATGGCTGGCCAAGCAAAGGCGGAAGGAAAATTAAACTCCAAGAGCAAAGATGTGTCAAAATTATTACAATATCTGACCAAATTAGGATGATTGCAGTTGAATCATCTTCCCTCTTTTCCTTCCCCATAAAACCACTTCCTCACAATTGGATCCCCCAACTCAAATCCATCTTTTCCTCAACACTGTATTTTATCTTATCTTTCTCATAAAGGTATTGAGAGAAAAACAAAGTTTGTAACCGCCCTCATCAAAATCTAGTGCCAAAGCTCTAAAAATCATCACGAACATCCAAAAACCATTACTCAAAATTTTTGGTTTTTTTGAACCATTTCTACTCTTCATCCTTTCTTTCTATATAAACGCTCCTCCCTCTCCCGTTTACACATTCCAAATAAAATCTACACAGTTAAATCAACGGAGGCAAGCTTTTTAAGCATATATTTTTCCTTTATTTCGACATGGATGGTGCTGCGGAAAGAGGCCTTCATAACTTCATATTACACTCTCAGCTCAAATGGGGTCGCCAAAAGCATCTCCGATGTGTCAAATCATTCCATAGCTCCTCCTCTACCTCAGCCAGTCCCTCACCAAAAAAAACCCCTAAAGGAAAACTTCTGCGAACCATTTCCACCATGCACTCAGCAACAATAATAGCAAGTGGAAGAGGAGACACAACCACCGACATTGAAGCTGTACGTGAGAAGCTGGTGACCGACCTCAAAGTCACGATAGATAATCACCTGAAACTGAGGATGTTCGATGATCAAGAGAAAGATAAAAAATCCCATAAGTATCGTCGGGAGGATAACAAAAAACCCTTTGAGGAGGGGTTGCCCTGGAACTTGCGAAGTCGTCTAGCTATCGGTAAGGCTGGGCATGGTGTGTCAAACGTCGGTTTGTCCCCCGCCATGCAGCACTCACAGAAATGGAATGATGGGGAGGCTAGCAAGAGTTTAGGGGGGCTGCAAAGGCCAAAGTTCTCAGCCACTCTTTCAAAGGAAGAGATTGAGACAGACTTCTTGCTCATGACTGGGGCAAAGCCACCTCGTAGGCCTAAGAAAAGGTCTAGGTCGCTTCAGAAGTCGCTTCAGAAACAGCTTGATGTAAGTTACCTCATTTTTTTCTTTGTGATTTTTACCTAAAGCATGCATATATGTGGTCTGCTAGAATCATTCATTGATTCTAGATTTAACAATATTTCTTTTTTTTTCTCTCCTTCAAATGATTATAGAGATTGTTTCCTGGTTCTTGGCTGAATTTGATTACACCAGAGAATTATAAAGTTCTGGAGCATCTTGAACCAAAGGTTGAAATTATTTAGTTTTCTGTGTTTATTGGTTTATATTAATTCACTTGGATTGAAATAAAACGTTCTAATTTTTTTCCTTTTTTATTTTGTATTTCGTGCTTGTACGATTGTGTTCTAGCAGCAAGCCGACAAATGAGAAGAAGATGAAAGCAATGGATGTTGAAGATTCTATGTTCTTAAGCAATATGAGACAAACATTTTTTAGCTTTTCTTCTGTTCTAGCCTTCTGCTAGGGTTTGTTAGGGAGTGCTGATATAGAGTATCATGGCAGTACTGATGTAGAATTGCTATTCCGATTGCGATAAAAATAAATTTGGAATCTTAATCGTAGTTTTATTTTGTGTTGTAGTTATAGCATCAAGTTAGATCGTTTAAACCTTTTTATTTGGACAAATAAACGTGAAAGTTTATAAACTTTGTTTCCCTTCATGATCATTTCATTTGATCTCATAAAATGAGAAAAAAAAATGTGGTATCAATTTTAAATAAGTAATTTGGATTTCATTTTTTAAAACCAAGTAGATGCAGTTTGATTTTCTGAACAGAAAATGATTGGCTTTTTGGCACTTGAATTATATCCAAAATGACACAAAAAAGTTCATTCCTTTTTTTCCATTCAAGCTTTAGGCTGTTATGTTTAATCACTGCTATTTAAATGTTGTTTGATTTTTTAAAGTGAAAAATGATTTGTTGTATGGCACTTGAATTACACACTGAATGACAAAAAAAAGTTCATCCGTTTTTTTTTTCCCGAATTTCGAGCTTTAGCATCTTGTATTTCTTTGGTCACCATTATTTAACCTGTATCACAAAATCATTTAGTACAACGTAGAGGATTAATTGGGCTCAATGGGGGTAAATTCTTTTCTGTATTTCCGACATAAATTACAGACTATTTTAATTATTAAGTTACCACTTAAACATCATTATATTCATTTTGCAAAGTTATAAAATAGTCACATCAAGCCAAATCTAATGATATTTTATTTTTTGTTCTTGACATAATTTTTGTATGGAAGATAGAGTATTAATGAGATATTTCGCATTCGAATCATTTTACTTGCACTAAAAAAATTTTTTTTTAAGCTTACAACTGGATTACAAAGGCTCGGCCCGGACTACTAACCAAATCCTAGGACGTCAAACCGACACTTGTTTTTTTTGGGCCAACCGATGGAAAATTGCAAGTTCAACCTTGGGCTAGACGTCAACGGCTTCGACCAGAGACTTGAAATAATGAAGCTCCTATCAGACATAAACATGAATGTAACCTGACTGTTTTGTTCAATAATTAGTAGACAAGTAATGTACAAATCCCAATTTCATTATTGGGTAGATTTTTTTGACATCTCAATTTTATGTAGCAATTACGGGGAAAATGAATAACTCACTGTATTTGACTTGTGCGGAATAGGGAATGAATAGCTCTGTTCCTGAGCTGTTACTACCGGATTTTATTAGAAAATAAAAAATAGTGAATCACGGACGAATCCACGAGTTTGTTTGAATTGCGCATTATTTACACATATTGATTTACTTGCATCATCAACACATTTTTCAACCACCTTTTTATCTCACATATATCACATCAAAAAAATGTGTATTTTTTGAAAAATTGTCCCAAATAATCTCCTATCCAAACACTGTATTTTTCTTGAAAGGTTAGCCATTGACATTACAATGGCACTATCTCTTCTTCTCTTGATTTTTTGGTTGAATTAATCTTCTATACACTGCTAATGTATACACTTTCATCATTGGATGCGTTATACATAATCTGAATTTGAATTTGAAACTCAAATTTTGCATATGTGTCGTGTATCTAACCGTGATAATATATATACTGTCAGTGTATATAAGATTTACTCTTTTTGGTTTTAGTGTCGTATAAAAATATAATGAAGAATTTGCAAGAATTTGCTTTGTCCTAAAATATATTAACAAAAGGATGGAGATCTAGGGTGTAAAGTGGAGATCATCGCCTAGATAATACAAGTACAAATTTACATGAATAACTAGTGTAGTAGAATGAAAATAGATTGAGAATGTGTGTACGTTTTTATAAAACAAATTCGGCTTAATTGTGACTTGATTATGAGGTGTAATCACTTTTATTAAAAATAAAAAAGGAAACAATAGCTATTGAATTTTCTGCAGCCCTCAAAAAACATTAAAAACCCAAAAACCAAGAAGGAAGATTGCCCAGAAAATACTGACCAAACTAAGGTAAGTAAATCTTACTATTTTAGAGCATATGATGAACATTGAATTAGCCGAGAAATATTTCACCCAATCTGGTACATTTTCCAGTCAAGGTGGTCCAGGTAATTATGCAATACCACTGATGATGTTGCTACGGCATTTTCTCCTTGCAGACGTGTATCAGCGTATGTCTCTTGAGTTTAATTAAAAAGAAAAAAACAGAGCCCCAACAAAAAATAATTGCTAAAAATTCTCAAGTATATATGGTGCATTGATGATGTGTGGCTAATTATTCTGCTTTGCCACCCTTGAAAAGGAGACAAAATTCAAAAAGCCATATTCATCGAAGCTACAGAGTTGGATTGATTTTCACTCAATCCATCTCTTGAAGCAAGTGGAGTTGGTCACAGAAAGCAATGCCTATCTTTCTTATTAAGGATACTGAATCATATGCCTTGACCAAGGTATATTCCCTGTTACACTACAAGAAATAGTACAATGATGTAGGTGTAATTGATCTTTATATTTTTTTTTGCTGTAACGATAATATTTCTATAACCTAATCTATTTTAATCTAGAGGAAGAGGAACCTAAATAGACTGTGTATAAGGAATTAATAGGTATAAAAATCTGATTAAATCAAAGGGTTGTTTTGATACCTCCTTTGGATTTTTTTCACTAAGATGGATTTCAAATCTCTTACATTCAGCCCAAACCAAAAGAAGAACTTAATCCTTTTTATGTCTTGTCCTTTATAATAACCTGCAGTAGGTAATTGATCTTTATATGACCTTGTCCTTTTTGTGCCTGCCCTTTCTGATGCATCGAGGATTGTCTTGTTTAGAGCTAGAAAATACGGTTTTACTTATTACCGTTCAAGAGTCATCCATTGCCTTACGAAGCTATGCCTATGATCTTCTATTCATTTACACGCATCTGATAAAGTTTTGGTTAAAATGATCCCCAAGTTTGTAGGACTATTCGTTTGAATATACCCCTCAGACAGAGGTAGATAGGACACTTCACTGGATTGAACTGGGTTGTGTTCACGTGGACGAGTGTCTCTTTACTTCTTTCTTGTCCTATGCACAATCTTGATTCCGATAAAAATTTTGTGCATGCAAGGTAAAAGGCATTTAACCACTAGTTTTGGCCTAGTAGTCACAAAAATAGGGAATAAAATTTCTCTATGAATTGTAGGTCAGGAGTTCGAACTCTATCTATAACAAAAAAAAATTCAAAAAAAGTGTCAAAACATCTTTTTAATCTAAGTAGGTTCTTATACTTACTAATCCTGCATATACAGTCTGTTTAGGTTTCTCTCTCCTTATATTAGGATAGAATAGGTTATAAAAATATTGTAATTGCGTTGAAGAAAATGAAGGTAAAAGGCACTCCACTGATCCTGTACTGGAAATTTTTGAATTCATATCTAAACTCATGGTTGAAATTTGGTCCATTTGGAAGAGGGAGGGTCCTACATCTGTGTAGACCAGGTGCTACGCAGGTGCTGGATTTGGGAATCTTGCAATCCAGCAGCATAGGTACATATGTACGAGAGGAAATGAGAAGCTAATATGTATGCAATGTGGAAGTGGGGTGGCAAATGGCAATTTCAGTTTCTGTTTCTTTCTTTTCTCTTCTTTCCTTTTTCTTTATTGAGTCTATTGTATAATTGTTCAATCCGATCCGAACATCAATCGGCAAGGCCACCGATTCAAAGGGTTAGCAGTCTGAGATTCCAATGTCATGTACAATTAATGAATTGATGTTGAACATATGGTGGAACCTTTGGCGTTCTGAAATTTTATTCATTGAACATATGGTGAACCATTGACTAGCAACAAGTTCCTTCCTTGTAGAAGTTTCACAATTCATGTCCAGATTCACCGGGTCAGTAGCCATTTTTAGAGTCAACAGCCTCTTGGGCCGTTGATACCACCAAGGCATTTAAGTTTTAGCAGGGATAGAAGATCAAGAGTTCAACTTTTGCCTCCACCTTGTTACTTAATTGTGAATTTTTCGGTCGGAAAAAATTTTGTAAACTCCCTCTTTCTTTATATTAGAATAGAGTAGGTTTTATAAATGTTGTTATTGCAATAAAAAATAAAAATAACCATTTTCAGAGACTACGTTCGGGGGTGGTGGCAACCATTTTTGTCCAACCACTTGCGATAAAAATGTGTACAGACAAGAGAGTCGTGACGCAGACGTCTGGACAATTGACTGTAAGATTGATGCTAGTGGTCTTTGACTGCCAGAAAGTAAGAATTTTCTACAGTTTTTTTCTGTCCACTGAGAATGGTATGAAACTAGTGCTTTCGCCCCAAAAGTTTACATGCTTGACTATTCTTGCGTCATTAATGAATAAACCTCCACTGTTGAGTCTACAAACCTAAATGAGAACCAAGGAAGTCAAACCAACACCAGAAAATGTCTACTGAATTCTGGTTGCCCTCCATCAACGGATTCTATAGCCCCCTGATTTTGCAGTGGGAGGCAAAATGCAGATGCACCACCATCTTCCACTTTTCAAATTTTATTTTTGGGTCCTGGGGACCCAAGCAGGATTTGATGACTCAGTAAATCTACGGGTTTTTCATAGCCAGGTTGTTTTACCGCCTTCAACAAATTTTGACAGTTCATTTTCAAAAGTGGTTCAACGGGAACTATTGAAATAGTATGGTATGGTAGGGCTTGAAGTTGGTGTAGTATTTACATCAACAATATATTACGGACGCTGACTTACATTACAAAGGGAAACTCGTCAATGTCAAGTGGAAACTCGTCGTATTCTTGATACCTGGAACATTTGTAGGACAAAGGGAAAGAGATTTCTGCATTCAATAGCCGAATATCGGGTCCAAGACAGATTAGAGAAATAACTCACTGTCGGAAAATTATCTGATCAAGGACTCTTCTAGTTTTCTTCAGCTTCAGCATTGGTTACATGGCACTAAACAAAGCAGTAACTACTCAAGATGCTGAAGCATTAATAGCTTGACTTGACATGCATTGTTGTCATGTTATATGGACTGAAGATAATGATACAGTATAAATTATTGAACCTGTTGGCATGATCAATAGCTTCCGAGCAAATTCCTTCAAAGGCTTCAATGATTCAGGGAATGATCACAGTCGGCAAAAGCATTTAAGGTTGCTAGTTATTAGATTATAGAAAAGTTAGGCCTGTTAAGGATTTCTTTGCCCCTCACTTGGTACAAGATTTCTTTATTCCTCTGGATCCGGTGGTCAAAAAAGCTGGAGTTGCAAACTGGGAAGACTTGATGTAAAGCTTCACTCATCGATCCCAGAGGCATTATTCGAGTTTCAACAAAGAGGAAAGTATGGAGTTAGGTATCCAAAACATGGCCCGCAACAGTTTAAAATATAAAAGCAGGTTAAAGCCTAAAAGAGACTAGAAGGGCTTTTCCTGTTTTGATTTGGTCCTCCAAATCCGCTAGTCATTAACGCATAAATCACATTCCTCAGAAACAAACAAAAAGCAAAGACAAAGCAAATCTAAGGAAAGAAGGACCTAATTCCCATAATACATGATTTACAAACATCTAATCAGAGTAAGACCCGGAAAGCTGCAGACTCGAAAATCTAGAGGACAGCTTGTCATAGAGAACCCAAAAGAGCCAAGGAAAAGGCCAGCCCTTGAATAAAGGTTACCTGTTTCTATGTCCCCCAAGCTCGTGACATGCGGATATGCACTACCATGACCATTCCAAATCTTCCATTCTCCATATCCCTCTACTTTTCTTCATCAAATATCTTTGTACAATAATATTTCAAAATTTTGACAATATAATTCATCAAAAGATGGTTACTTTCCTAATAAGCATGACAAGGTGGAATCTCTGATCATGTCATATGGCAAAAAATTTGGATGTTTAGCGTACCATTAGCATATACCAATCCATCATCAACAACCTAAAATGAGCAAATTCTTCAGGCTACTAGCATAGATTGAATTAAGACCTACCGTGTAAAAAGGTCTTGCAAGATGGTTCATTTGCTCGGAGATAACGATGAATTATGATGTTACAGATAAAACTGCAAAACTATCATCATTTTTTCATCTTCTTATCTTTTCCGTTTCGGAAAAAAGACCCCAGACCAAGGAGATTGGCAGTTCCCTTGGAAATATGAGATGATGGAACTGGCACATTGAGCACTGGGCTAATCCGGATCCCATTTCCATTAGACCCCATATAATTCTTCCTGAGAGGAGGTTTTTGTGACAATGGATACACATAAAAGCTAGGGGCTGATGTTGCATTTGCACTTGCAGAGGCGGAAGCAGAAATCCCCATAAGATTCTTCTGCTGTTTGGAAGATGCATTCTGTTTCTGACTTTCCCTCAAGCCCTGTTTTGAATTTGGTACAGAACCAGTTGAATTGCTCCTAGACAATAGTGGTAATGACCAAAATGAGCTCTTTTTGTGACTATTGTCACAATGAAGGCTGCTACTTCTCTTGATACCCCAAAAAGATTTTGACTGATTCTTCTGCTCTGCTTCAATATTTGTCAAGGTGGTTTCTTTTTCTTGCAAAATCTCTTGCTTTGAGCCTCCATTTGCCTGAGGAAGAAACGGAATAGGTGGAAGAGAAGGCACCCGGTGAGCCTGAGCTTTAGATTTCGAAGCATTTTTTGGAGTATGAACAAACCTTTCTTGGAGCTGCACAGGGCGAATTAGGCCACCTGAGAAAAGCTCCTCAGCTGAAGAAGTTTCATGAGCCCCAGTGCTATTGCTGGTGATGCAGAAAGCAAAATCATCCGAGTCTGAGTCAAGCTGTAGCATAGAATCTAGGCGATAAGGTTTATCTTCGACAGCCGCGGCCTCATCTGTTTGGCAAAGATCATGAGAAAATGAAATTCTTGGACTTGTATTCAAGCTTGAATTCTCTGTGCTCGTATCAATTGCCATGGTTAACTAACTTTTGCCACAAGAATTTGGGAGACCTGATGATAAAATGCGCAACCAGGATAAAACTAAATGGGATTCTTGTACTCAGAAAACAAAAATTTTTTTAAGGATTCAAAAAAGTTGTGGAACGACCGCCGCTTGAAGAAACGGAAAATTGACAAGATTGGTTAACAAGTCAAAGAAGAAACGACAGCTGAGCTTTGACAGTGTCAAAAATTTTGGGCTTCTGGTGGACTGCTAGGATTACTTTCATGGATAAATTAATATTACTAGTGCTCAATGACTACAGATCAGAGAATTTTCCAACTATGACTGTTTTGGGAAAGGAATAGTTTGAGAAAGAGTAGAGGAGAAGGCAAAAAGACAGAAAAAGAGGAAGAGAGAGATGCAAGGTGGTAGAAAAGTTTCATCGCACTTAGAGTTTCCTTCTTACAACGGCAAAGAAAAACTGATTGAGGAGTTTAAGTAGTAGACCAGTCAGTCAGTACAAGCACCTCATCATCTACTCTTAAGCCTGCTTTTTTGTTGGCTAAATTCTTGTGCTTATTGACTCTGTAGGCTTTTGACTTCCGAACCAAATGTCAAAAAAAAAAATTGAAAAATTTGTTGTCACTTATTTAGGAAGACAAATCTTTTGTAAGTGTTTGTGATCCTGAAATAATTGTCAGAATGTGTTATTTCTTCTGAATCTTCACAATGTCCTGTTTCTTGATTGAAGATCTAATACTGCTTATTAGTATTCCAAAAGGTGATTCTGTATCCATACTAAATGACAAGATTGATCCGAGCAACATGTATTTAAGCATTGGCAGCACTAGATTAGCATGTAAAGCAAAAGACTCGGTGGCTTTCGAGCTGATTCTAGCAAAATAGCTGTAGTACTTTAATTTTTTTATTCTAGCAAAATAGTAGATTATTTGGGATTTTTTTTTTAAAAAAAAGAGAACAGTGTAACACTTTCTTGACGTGATAGTGTGTGAGATAAAAAGATATTTGAAAAATGTATTACTGTTGTAAACAAATAATTTTAGCAAATAAAACACCATCCAAACAAACCGTTCGAGGGGTCAATTAAAACAAATGGATCAAAAATATATTTTAGTGAGAATTGTTCGGTAATACATTTATTATTGAAACTTTCTTGATTTTTCTGATCATATCTAAGAGAATAAAATAGCCACCTTATTGTATATTACTAAGATATTCGTCGCTACTTTAGTTCTATATTATTTGACACTATATAATTTAGAATTAATATTCTATAGATTGACAGTGTATACACTTTCACCATTAGATGCTTGACACATGATCCGAATTTAAATTTGAAATCCAAATTTTGTACATGTGTCATGCATCGAACCGTAATAGTGTATATATTGTCAATGTATATAAGATTTACTCTATAATTTAATGAATCTTTTGAAATGTCGCGGAACGAGCAGTATTAGATAACATGCTAAAAAATAAAAAGCCAATGTAATAAATCATTTTAGGAAAATTCTATAGTTCCTTTAGAAAACCATTTCCTCGATTTAGGTCCGATGGTTAGTTGCCATATCACTTAACAATCGTAGTGATTCACATATTAAAACATTGAAATATTTGCAACTCAAAAGTTTTTTTTAAAAAAAAAAACTCTTATTTCATCATCCGACCGACACATAGTATGACAATCAAGAGGAATTGTTGCTTCTTAATGACATAATTTCTTTTTATGGCTGATGAAATTGAAAAAGTATTGAGTAACAGCACCTATCCTTCATTTGCAAGGTGTACTGCATAACTGAACTTCGGATTCAGTGTGTTTGAACATTGTATCTGCAATAGAATGACGTGTATATGCATGTATGTACATTTGAAACAGGATGAGCATCGAAATACAATTTTGAGAGAGAAAAAAGGTAGGGGTGTGGTTAGAACCCTTTTTCTTGCATGATTGAAGTTTTGGTGGCCTGCCATCTCAACAACCGACTGGAGTTGTTTTCTTTTCCAACAAAACACAATTCAAGGTTTCTTGTAATTTGGGTTTTTATTATCTTTGAGTGGTGAGTATTTGTTTTTTCTAGCAAATTCATTAATGGGAATGGGCTAAAAACAGTCGATTTCACTGTCACATGTTTTCAAGTCCAACACTCTCGTAAAATTTTATTAGGAGAAACAAATATTGAATTACTACGTAAAGGGAGAAATTAACAACAACAGGGTTACGTGGGGGAGAATTGCATTGGATTGTAATGAAAAAGAGATTGTAAGTAAGAGATCCTGAATTCAAGAACTCTCGCTTGAAAGAAAAAAGGCCAAATTAAAAGCAGATAAACTTCAAGATAATAGGAATAAGATATGATATTTTATTCAAGATGAAGTTTCATTTGATTGAAACTAGTTGAAAAGTTTGACAGGGGCATTTGGAGCAATTAGAATGCTAAATTAGATGATACATGGACATTTGAATTTGAATTTAACACAAAATTTTGGAGTAATGATTAGCTAGTGAGCTGTTAATATCACAATTCATAACCAGTTACCGTGGCATGTGCAAATGTAGAAATTGTAGGCTTTGGGGTCCCTTCACCTGTTTATGATTCAAATTATTGTTATTAGACTTATAAAGACTTAGAATGGGTTTGATTTGATTAACCACACAGTTCAACAGCATACTTGCCTTCAAGTGCTAGATTAGCTCATAATCATTGGCTTGGACAGTTCATGATTAAGCATACTTGCCTCCGAGTGGCAAACGTGTCGAGCCAAGAAAACATTAACTTTTTAACATAGGATCATCCCCGACAATTGATTAATGAAGTTCTGGCATGCTTTGCTAATTACGTAATTAAGTGTACTATACTATTTTTCAGTACATGATACGTGTCAAAATCTAATCCAAGTTGCATGTGTGAAATGAGCAATTAATATTATTGTTCCAACCTCCAACAATAAAAGATACTGTCATAGTTTTTTTTCCTCTCTCTTTTAAGGCATGAAAATATATATATATATTTTGGTCAGAAAAGAATACGTGAAACAAAGACAACGCGATACCGAAACAATTATTGCACAACAAACAGCATTATTTCATGCTCTTGACATCAGATATTAGTATTTGTAGATCATCAATTGAAATCATTGAACGAGTTTGAGGATTAACTACGACTGAATCTGGTCATTTGCCTAATAATTGGCAAGTGCAGCATCACTATTTTAAACCCCATGAATACGACTGAACTATAAATATTGTAGAAAAACATCAACAAATCATCACTACTGATTGATCTACAAATTTTTATCAGAACTTGGATCGAAGTTTTTTAACAAAATATTTTTACATTTTTCGTGATCATATTTTTCAATCGCTTTTTTATCTCACACACGTCAAATCGTTACAGTAGATTTTTCTATAAAAAGTTCAGAAGATAACAATCCAAATGGGTTAAGCAGAGCAGCCCTGTTGAGGCTGCTCTGAACTCGAGGTCACTGATCTGATGATGCACCTATGGCGTGGGAAGTAGGGCATGTTGGAGAACGATGGGAGGCATATCACCACTATTTTATGTCATTGTTTTAGTTTTGACAGGTGAGCCACAATTGTTACTTGTCATGTGTGGGAGCTGTCTACCTAGACAAGGAAGAGACATGGCTCCTTTGCTGCAAGTGTTCTCCCCCTCGCAAGAGTCTCCTAGCCACAACCTTGGACTGCCCCACCCCTACCATACCAGATAAGCATCTTCTAGCAGAGCATAAGACTACAACTTTATCTGCGAATGGCCAAGCACTAGAAGCAAATCAAAAATATTGCAACTAAACCAATCCAACATGTCTTGCCTATGACCTATGACCGCAAATTGTAATTGTAAAAAGGTGCACATGGAATGCGGATATTGTTGTTGCGATGTCCAGAAAACAGAACCACTTAAAAACGAATGTGACTTTTGTCTCTGTGGTTTTGCTTTTGCTCCCTGCCCAAATGCTTCGAGTCAAGTCTGGAAAGCGAAAGATCGTTAATTTAGAGACATATCAGAGGAATAATGAACCTCTCTTTAGCCCTTGTCAATGCCCAACAGCAACACAAGCTGTTGATCTACATGATTAAAACAGTAACTGTTGCACATTATGCAAGCACTGACACTTCTTTTTTGCAACTACTTTGTCTCGAGAAGAAACAGAGGAATGCTTGAACCGAATCCAATGCTGTATGCAATTCTCCAACTAGCGTGTTGCAGTCGTGAATCTGGCAAGGTACCTGTTAGATCCATTGCACCTTGTAATTCTGTGCAAGAAGGTTACTTGTGTGCTTTTCCATGATAAGTCAATTAAATTCTAAACAATTTGAAGGTTTCTATTATAAAACCAAAAATAAATAAAATGAACGCAAGGGTACCAGAATATGAGATTCCATATTTTTTACTGCACAATTGCAAAGAAGGTAGCATATTTTACTGTTACACGAGAGTGTACTTTTACATCTCATGGATGGACCGAACAGACCGGCCAAAACCAAATTCACTTACGGAGTAAATAAATTTGCAAATCAAATGAAACAATGTGTAACCGTTGTCATCGCAGATCGATTACGTCGAAGTTCTGTTTAGGATTCATATAAACGTCTGTACATTGCTTGTAAATTGGGCTGCCATCAGACGGAGGGTCATGAGCATGAAAACCACGTCTAGGGCATTGCCTTATGACATTCATGCCACCTGGAGTTGTTAACCGGAATATGCCATGGGTTCTGCATAATGGAAAATCTAGAGTTACTCGTAATCAAATTGAATTTCTTTAACTATCAAAGTATGTATAGCTACATTCACCTCAAGCCATCTTTCGGCGCCATCACAATTGCAATAGCTTCGGGCAACATGATCTGTTTAGGAAATCAATAGTGTAAGAACAGATTTCCAGCATCTATAGGAAGTGAAATCTTTCCAAGACAAAGGGCATTAAACTGATCAAAAACAACTCAAAAACTCGTTATATTGGTGTAAGCGTCAGAGAAGATTTTTAGGTGGAAGCATGAACAGGCATAGCGTGCTAAATCCCAACTTCTCTATGCAAAATAAATAAATTTCCACAGACCAAAACAAGATGAGGAAAGTAAAAATAAGAATACGGAACCATGTAAGGATAATGATGAGGTATCTTAAGAGAGTACAAAACCTGATAAGAGTATTGAGTGTGAACATCTATCGATGACATAAAACACGATTGTGTGGGATGCGTCTGCAATAGAATAAACATCATGCAATCAATAACTCCAAAAATTATAATTGCACAAAAACTGACAAGTTGTACATGTTTAGGACATTAAAGAAGATTAACTAAAGAAACTGACAGATCCTTGCAGCTACAAACCAAATTCTCCTTCCCCTTTTTCTGGACTCATCTTATGGAAGTGAAATGCAGCTTTAATTTTCAATTGATCTTCTTTAGTAATTGAGAACATATTAAGAAGAGCTATGAATTTTTAAAAATAGCTCTTTGAAAAAATCAACGAGTGAATACCAACAGCAAAAAAGTTCCAGGAATGTTTATCAAATTTATTAGCTACTTGAATACTTAAAAATGAATAACGACCTCTAGAAGTTTAGGTTGAATTAATAAAATAGAACTCTTGAAGGAAAATTATCAGCTAGCAACTCCAAAGAAAAAGTTGACAGCAGAGATTTTTGTCCTTGTTCTTGAAGGTAAATACAAGTGTTCCCAATTATCTTTCTTATATATTCTCAGACAGGTAATTCCACTACACAAAATTATATCTAGAGGAGACCTCTCAGTTAATATCTAGATGGTAATCTTAATATTTGCAAATAAACGCATGCCAGGTTTTAAATTGTATTATCAACCTAAAGCAGTCATCTGTCATTGTAATATTATGCGAAAGTTGAACAAAGTGCAACCAGACTTCAATTACCAATAATTGCGCTTACATGAATCCACCCTAAAGGGAAAAGAGATTGCTTATCCTGCACTTCAAATATTTCTTCCTCATTTGTTGTTTGACACTGCTCAGAGAAACAAGTAAATGAGAATAACATTTTAAACAGGGTTGGCAGGGGCAAATGACATTAAAAGTTACCGAATCTGATGTTGATTCTTGCTTCGGGATGATAAGAGCAGTAACACTAAATCTTCGATTTTTCTGTACACAACAAATTAAACAATGACAATAGATAATCTGTTAAGATAACAAGTAATACATGGAACATCAGGTCAACTGTGCCATTAAGTTGATGTCACATACAAGTGAACCAGCAAGAACACCACAAGTCTCCAAATTCTTGTCCGTATTTGACTTAGCCAGCCTCATAAAACTGTCCATCAATGCAGTTGACTGTCAAAACAAACATAGATAGAATAATCTACTATCAATTTCCTTATTTAATCTAACCTCCAGAGAGTTCCAACCAGGTGCCTGAGAGCACAGGTGACAACCAAACATCCCAGAAGAAATCCAAGTTCAATACAAGGGGAAGGGGGGGGGGGGGGGGGGACACCACAAAATTAGGGAAAAACACAAAAAGTTGATAAAGATCCTCACAATGTGCAGTTCCAGAGGAGCTTCAGCACAGATGACACCATCAGCATTAGAAGTCAATCCGCAATCCCTGTCCACAACTGCGGGTGAAGTAGATGGGATCAAATCTTGTATCTCAGCGAGAACAGGAGGAGGAGAAGGCTGTCTGATGATTTTCGTTTGCACAGGACTTTCCATTGTTTCAAAGGAAATCAAGGAATCAGGTTCTTCAACCTGATCTTTTTTGTCATCTTTGCTTTCCAGGTCCAATGGTTTCAATTTTGATACTTCAGATTCTAAGTTGTTATCATGCTTTTTTATTGAGGTAACATCATGCACAGGCTTCTGGCCATTGCTTTCTCTTGAAATATCAGCAAATGTCCTAGATTAATTAGCATAAGCAGAAAGGACAAAAGAGACACTAATTAGAAATATGTAAGGTCCCACAAGAAAGTTTTAATCAATTTCCATTGTAAAGTTGTCATAACATAAGGATTAATTTCTTCAACCGAAATCTTACACTAATGGAGATATAATTTGAATAATAGTCGACAATAAATCCATTTGGAGCCTAACCTTGGGATCTCAACAGGTGAAAAGTCTATATTACTTGGATAGCGCACCTGCATTAAGTATGAGAGTTAAACCTTTTATCGGCTTCTGAGAAATTGAAGACAAAGAAGAAAATCATCATACCCCTGTATCACTAGGTGGAGGTTGCCATTGCCCATTAAGCCCATTCGGGCCGAAAACGGAATGTCTGGAAAGAGTTTCTTCCTTTGGACGGGGAATACTTAATCTTCTACAGTAGTGATAAATGTAAGTAATGCATAATGGAGAAAAAAAATTTATGGAGGCTAATACAAACATCAGACGAGCCTAAAAAAAGATGCTTATTAACATCAAAGTACGCCCAAATTAGGAAAACACGGTCTCATGAACTTTTAAAATGTCTTTAAAGCATAAAAGGGTACACTAGTACAAATAAAGTTGATTCAGGAACTGTAATGTTATTCAGATGAAATTCATTTAGTACAGCAATGGGATGCAGAAATTATCAACATTTGTATAAAGCATCAGAGCCGTACATATCACTTAAACCTAAAAGAGTAACACAGAATTGCAACTTCTCTGGTCCTATTTTCCATGAATATCAACAAATTATAGAAAACATTTGGAAAGAAGGAATATCTGCTTAGAAAGTACAGAAACAGCAAGAACAAGTATATAACAAAGGACAAAATACCTAATTTTACATAAAATTTTACTACATTTTGAGGCAGCTGAACCAACAAAGCTTGTGAGTTCCTAGTAGAAGACTTACATTTGGCGAAACTGTTCATCTACTTTCTTAGTAAGAGACCATTGCTGAGTACTTGGAGCTTGATGATTGTATTGTCGAGTAACGTATGGTGAAGTCTATCAAAAGAAGACGAGAATTTCTAATAATAGTTTCTTAAATCTGAGATTTGTTATGTCCACATTATAGAGGAAGTGTTACCTTAGTCATGGCATAACTATTCAAATTTTGCTGTTTACCAGGATGGTTAACAAGTGACAAATTCAATTGAGGCTGATAACCCCTCTGTTGTTGGTTAATGTCTTCAAGCTTCCTTTGAACAACTGGCTTAAGTTTCTCAAGCTCAGCCAAGGCATTCATTAGTTTCTGCATATAAAAAAAGACCATTGTCAGGTATAAACCCATAAAACAATTACAGGAGCAGATAAACAGGTGTACCTTCTTCAAATAAATCTTGTCACTTTGCAGAGCTGCTCTATAATCACGATGACATGGTATTGTCTCAGAGACCAAACTAGAATGCAAGAACAATGAAGGTCAATTACATGGGCCACTTCAAAATGAATTTCAGACATCCACAAACTTGAAAGCACCATTTTCCTACCAAACTAGATAGCAATACATGCCAATCAGGGAACACAATACACAAAGCGATAAAATACTGACCTTAAGTCACTAAAACTCAATCTCACCTTGAATACCTTAGGAGCATAATGTACAAATCAATTATATTATCCTCTTCCCGAAAGATTTTAGCCTAAAACAACAAAAAGTGTCAGCTTTTGTTGGGTCCATTTATAGCCAAAAAAAAAAAGGATGCACATGCACATAAATTTCTGCTAGTTTATGCAATTCGAATGCATTTGATTAACAAAGATTATGTCTTTGATAGTTCCTTTAAGAAAGAACTGAAAGTCGCAAAGGATGAGACTGAAAGAACATAAACTAATGGATAATGGATATCCAATCATATATCTAGTAAAAATAGATAATGGATTAATTTTACTAAAAAATCAGGACAGCATTATACAAGAATAATAGAGGAAATGGGAAATGGCAAGACTAGTACGACAACAGCTAGAACTGCGGTGTCGTATAAGCTCTCTTCTGTTGATTTAGTTCTTGTATACATAAATCATCAGATACTGCAAGCTCTCTCATATTTCAGGTTCTTTTATAATTCTTTCATGCCCAGTGTAGCGCTGGTTTCAAGACCATTACACATCTGACAGTGCAAACTTGAAAACAAACAAATTGACAACATGGTTGTGCTTATCACAGTATATATAAGCCTTGGTCATGCTGCTTCAACCAAGTTTGAGGTTCAATTTGAACCCATGTGCAACTATCAAAGAACACGAGCAAAGGAAAAAAAATCTTTGAACTGATTTCTTAAGAAACCAATAATATTCCAATATCCCGCAAAAAAGAAACACAAAAACTGAGGGTAGCCTTGCCCCTCTTCCCCCCGCCCCCAACCTTGAAATCCTAATATATCCTCATTTTTGCCTTCTATTTTCAAATCCGAGCTCCACCAGCACAGTGGACATGCCACAAGTCACTAATATATTTTCTACATCCAAATTTCTTACATAATCTGTTAGCATTGCAGCCACATCAACCACTTCACTGGTACAACAAAGCATGCCTATATCAAAGTCCAACTCAAAGCACATTTCCAAAGCGACCCAGAACTAGTTTATAACCGATAAACTATACTTAGCACCCATTTGATATGAAATAGAACACGAGCATAAATGCCAACAAACTCCTTAACAAAATTCCCACAGTTGAAAAGTTCCCTACTTTATTCTAGTTATTTATCCTCTGCCTATACTACAATATCAACTGTTTGTGCATCAAAGCTAAGACCTTGGACGAATAAATCAAGCAACCTAACCATTTCAATTTTTCAAACTCAGAACACCTTAAGCAATTCAATTTTAGAAGCATTTCAACATTCAACCTACAAGTCAAAATTGCTGAAACATCTACTCTTCTTTGACTAGTCCTAAAAACTCTAGCTAATCATAATTTTGCTCCTAAATATGCAAGTCTACAGCTGAAATGCAAGCAAGTTCTCCGCAGAATTCCGCTAGTGTGTAAATTAATGCATAATTCACCAAAAAATAAATAAATAGGATTATAAGTAGTTATTGTTTCTAATTGTCCCGTTACTGGCATAATCATACTCATGGGTGCATAGTTCACCTGCTTGAGGACATTATCGGCGATGCGATAGTAGAATCCCAGAGCGATTCGATTGTTGACGTCGAGTTTCCGAGCACTGGAGGCGATGTTGATCCTCACCGCCGCCGTCGACGACGATGACGACGACCGAGTCATCATGCTTCTGCGACTTCACTATTTACCTTTCTTTTCTATTATTGGGTTATGGGGAATCGTTGGTGGGCAAGGGCGAAGAGCATGTTCAGGGTCGGATCGGAGAGTTCTGGTGGGCTATGTACCCGATTTCTCAGCGGCGGAGCTCCAGATCGCTCTAAACGGCAGAGCTGGGGAGTATTTGGGCTGCGACAGGTCAGCAAAGACGTAGAAGGGTAAAAATGGGTCACAAAAGATTACGTACAACAGACAATAAGCAAGAAACAAACCAAGAAATTCTTAAAATCATAAATCACTCAAAAAAAACAAACCCAAGAAACCTCGTCAGCATAAATCACTCACACAAAGACGACCCAAAAAAAAATCACTCAAACAATAACCCAAAAAAAAGAAAAGAAAAACCCCAAGAAAGCTTCGTCTGTTGTAAAACTAATAAAATAAACTACCAAAAGTAGAGATTGAAATAGTAGATTGAGAAGATGAGAGAGATTTATTATCAAAGTACTTCCAAGTTTCAAGATTGCAAGATTTCCAGGGTTATCAGGGTTACCCAATTACAAAAGAAGAAAGATTCATCCCTATATATAGGCGATCCAAGATCAAGGGTACATGAACCCTATTAAATACTAATACATGAATATGGGGAGTATCTATCAACTTGAGAATACAAACGGACATACACATCTTGAGAATATCAACGGACATCCACATTATTTCATAACACTCCCCCTTGGATGTCCATTACACAAAGAATATGCCTCGTTAAAACCTTACTAGGGAAAAACCCAATGGGACAAAAACCCCAGTGAAGGAAAAAGAGTACACTATTCTTGTGTAATAATTCTCCCCCTGATGCAAACGTCATATGAGATCTTTTAGCCGACGCATACCAATATTCTGCACCAATTTTCCAAATGTAGCAGTCGGCAATGCCTTGGTAAACAAGTCTGCCAAATTATTATCCGATCGGATTTGTAGCACATCAATCTCACCATTCTTCTGCAAGTCATGAGTAAAAAAGAATTTCGGTGAAATATGTTTCGTCCTATCTCCTTTAATATATCCTCCCTTTAGTTGAGCTATACAAGCCGCATTATCTTCATATAAAATTGTTGGAGGATTTCCCTTCTCGGAGGATAACCCACAACTCTTCCGGATGTAGTGGGTCATTGATCTTAGCCAAACACATTCTCGACTGGCTTCATGAATTGCTATAATTTCAGCATGATTTGATGAAGTGGCAGTTAAGGATTGCTTCGTAGAACGCCAAGAGATGGCTGTACCACCACAAGTAAAGAGATAGCCAGTTTGAGATCGTGCTTTATGTGGGTCAGATAAATACCCAGCATCAGCATATCCAAGCAACTTAGGCTTAGATTTATTTGAATAAAACAAACCAAGATCAATTGTTCCTTAGAGATAGCGAAAAATGTGTTTAATACCATTCGAATGTCGTTTTGTAGGCGAGGAACTAAATCTTGCTAATAAATTCACAGCAAATGATATATCTGGCCTTGTACAATTAGCAAGGTACATAAGTGCACCAATTGCACTGAGATACGGTACTTCAGGACCAAGTATCTCTTCATGTTCCTCTCGAGGCTTAAAGGGATCCTTGTTAGGATCTAATGATCTGACGACCATTGGGGTATTTAATGTATGTGCTTTATCCATACGGAACCGCTTTAATACCTTCTGGGTATAAGCAGTTTGGTGGATAAAAATTTCACCTTCTAAATGCTCAATTTGTAAACCAAGGCAGAATTTTGTCTTTCCAAAATCTTTGATCTCAAATTCTTTTTTCAAATATTCGACAGCCTTTTGGATCTTTTCAGGAGTTCCAATCAAATTGAGATCATCAACATATATAACAATAATCACGAAATTTGACCCATTTTTCTTGATAAAAACACATGGACATGTTGGGTCATTGGTATAACCTTCTTTAGATAAACATTCATTGAGGCGGTTATACCACATACGTCCAGATTGCTTGAGCCCATACAAAGACTTTTGTATTCTAATAGAATACACATCTCTAGGATTTGATTTACATGCTTCAGGTATGTTGAATCCTTCAGGAATTCTCATGTAGGTATCATTTTCAAGTTTTTCATGCACTGCAACACAAGATATCTAAATGTGATCGTATCCACTACAGGTGAATATGTTTCATCATAATCAAATCCAAGCCTTTGTGAAAAATCTTGGGCTACAAGTCTTGCTTTATATCTCACAATTTCATTCTTTTCATTCCTTTTCCTCACAAAAATTCATTTATATCCAACTGGCTTTACACCTTCAGGTGTTTGGACTACAGGTCCAAAAACATTTCTTTTAGCCAGTGAATCTAATTCAGATTGTATCTCATTTTTTCATTTTGGCAAATCATTTCTATGCCGACATTCAGCAACCGATCTAGGTTCATGATTCTCGTCATCTATCATAACATCAAGTGCTACATTATATGCAAAAGTACTATCAATAATTGTTTCTCTTCGGTTTCAACTTTTTCTTATAGTGACAAAGTTTATTGAATTTTCTATAATTTCATTCTCTTCAGGAGTTGGCTCTTCGGGAGCTAACTCTTCAGGAGCGACCTCTTCAGGAGGTTAAATTTTTTTTACTAATTATTGATTCATTTGATCCTCTTTTCTTTCGAGAATTTTTATCTTTGGAACCAAGAGATCTCCCACGCGTCAGGAGTGCTTTAGATTCATTAGCACTTGTAATTTGTCCTTCAGGGACATTTATTTTAATCGGAGTATTTTCAGCAGGAATATGTGATTTGGTGACTCTTCTGGAGTCACTAAATGCATCCGATAATTGATTTGTAATATTTTGCAAATGTATGATCTTTTGAATTTCTAGTTCACATTCTTTTGTACGAGGATCCAGGAAATCCAATGAAATTTTTCAAATAATTTTCTTTTTCGGGATTTCCTTTTTCGGTTGATCTGTTCCTCCCCCTAATGTCGGGAAATGTGATTCATCAAAATGACAATCTGCAAATCTTGCAGTAAATAGATCACCTGTCAATGGCTCAATATATGTAATTATAGAAGGTGATTCATATCCGACATATACTCCCAATCGTCTTTGGGGGCCCAATTTACGACGTTGGGCGGTGCAATAGGAACACAAATCGCACACCCAAATATTCGTAAATGAGAAATATTGGGCTCAAAACCAAAAACCAATTGAAGGGGGGAATAATTATGATAACTGGTCGGCCTGATTCTCACAAGTGTTGCAGCATGTAATATAGCATGTCCCAAACAGATAAAGGGAGTTTAGACCTCATCAACAATGGTCTAGCAATTAATTGTAGCCTTTTAATAAATGATTCGGCTAGACCATTCTGTGTGTGAACATAGGTTACAGGATGTTCAACAGTTATCCCAATGAACATGCAATACTCGTCAAAAGCATGTGACGAATATTCACCAACATTATCTAGACAAATTCTTTTAATAGGATAATCAGGAAACTGTACTCGTAATTTAATTATCTGAGCAAGCAAACGTGCAAACGCTACGTTGCGAGTAGATAACAAACATACATGTGACCATCTAGTTGATCCATCAATTAGCACCATAAAATATCGAAATGGTCCACATGGTGGATCTACAGGTCCACATATATCACCATAAATCGTTCTAGAAATGTGGGAGATTCAGTCCCAACTTTAACTAGTGATGGTCTAACAATTAATTTTTCTTGAGAACAGGCAACACATGAGAATTCATTTGATTTCAAGACCTTTTGATCTTTCAATGAATGGCCATGTGAATTCTCAATGATTCGTCTCATCATAATGGACCCAGGATGTCCGAGACGATCATGTCAAATCATAAAATCATTGGGATGAGCAGACTTCTGGTCTGCTAGGTGATGAATTTCAATAGCACTTATTTGTGCATAATATAAGCCAGAAGAAAGAGAAGGCAATTTTTCTAATACACATTTCCTTCCAGAAATGGTATTGGTAAGTAATAAAAACTCACCATTTGTCTCATTCATTGTCTCGATGTGATATCCATTATCGCGGATATCCTTAAAACTCAATAAAATTCTCCGAGACTTGGGAGAGAGTAGTGCATTATTTACGACAATTCTAGTTCCTTCAGGGAGAAATAGAGTGGCTCTTCCGGAGCTCTCAATTAATTTTGCACTACCACAGATGGTATTAATATTCGTCTGTCCCATCTCTAAAGAAGAAAAATATCTTTTATTTTTCAATATGGTGTGCGTAGAAGCACTATCAACGAGACAAATGTCATCATCACCATTATTTGATCCCAAATATTTATCATTCATTTCTTCTTCAGGAAGAAATTTCAAACAAAAAAAAGGAACATTAATAAAGATGCGAAGATAAACATTGAATGAAAAGAACATTACATGAAATATATAAAGTATCATAAAAATATCTAAACAAACATGGGATATTTGTTGACATCTTCAGGATGTTCAAAGAAATCAACTACATCAAGGTGTGTCATATCAGCATCATCACCATCATCAAAATCATTCTTTTGATCAATGAAATTTGTTTCAACACCTTTGTCCTTCCTTTTCAATTATGCTTGATAGAAGTCAACAAGATGATCAGCCATACGACAGGTACGGGACCAGTGACCTTCCATACCACACTAGTAGCATTTTTCTTCATAAACTTTCTTTTCTCAATTTTTCGGATCGTAGTTATTTTCCCTCTTTTGGGAAATATTTTGTTGCTTGCCTCGATTATAATTTTCACGAGGCACAAATCTACTACGATCATGTCCATGGCTACGACCACGGCCACGGCCTCTTCCACGGCCACCTCCACGACCTCGACCAGAATTTTGAAATTGGGTCGCATTCGCTTCAGGGAATGGACTTGCACCAGTAGGTCGGGATTCGTGATTTTTCAACAATAATTCATTATTTTGTTCAGCCAACAGGAGACATGCAATAAGTTCAGAATACTTCTTAAATCCTTTCTCTCTATATTGCTGCTGCAGGAGCATATTAGAGACATGAAAAGTAGAGAAGATTTTCTCTAACATGTTTTCATCAGTGACTTTTTCGCCACACAATAATAATTGAGAAGTAATTCTGAACATGGCTGAATTATATTCGTTGACAGATTTGAAATCTTGTAGTCGTAAGTGAAGCCAATCATATCGGGCTTTTGGAAGAACGACAAACTTCAGGTGGTCGAATCTCTCTTTCAAATCATGCCAAAGGACAAGAGGATCTTTGACAGTAAGATACTCTATTTTCAATCCTTCATCTAAATGACGACGAAGGAAAATCATGGCCTTAGTCCGGTCTTGGTTTGAGGCATCATTCTCTTCAACAATAGTATTCCCAAGACCCATAGCCTCAAGATGAATTTCAACATCTAATACCCATGATAAATAATTTTTTTCAAAAATGTCAAGAGGTACGAACTCTTGTTTTGTGAGATTAGCCATAAGAATATGCAATAGATTCGTAGAAAAGAATCTTACCTTGATAAGTAGTCAAAAGTTGTTCAGGCAGAATCTTCACTTTTGCTTCGCGCCTGTCCTTCACTCAAAGTAGAGACTCGTGCTGATAACGTGTTGTAAAACTAATAAAATAAACTACCAAAAGTAGAGATTGAAATAGTAGATTGAGAAGATGAGAGAGATTTATTATCAAAGTACTTCCAAGTTTCAAGATTGCAAGATTTCCAGGGTTATCAGGGTTATCCAATTACAAAAGAAGAAAGATTCACCCCTATATATAGGCGATCCAAGATCAAGGGTACATGAACCCTATTAAATACTAATACATGAATATGGGGAGAATCTATCAACTTGAGAATACAAACGGACATACACATCTTGAGAATATCAACGGACATCCACATTATTTCATAAAATCGTCATCATAAATCACTCAAACAATAACAATAAAAAATGGATTAATTTCACATAGCTCCCCTGAGGTTTTTGACAATTGCAGAAAACTTCCCTCAATTTCTAAAATTACACCTACCTCCCCTATTTTCACTATTTAAGTAACATTCTAGACCCAAAAGGTTATACTTTTTTCCACAATTCTTATAATGCCCTTGAATTATAATTCACAACAAAAATGTAAAGGAAAAAAATAGTTTACAGTTTCTACTTCCATTTATATTTATTTCTTACCACTATTACCTACTTATCGACATCTAAATCACCACTAAATAAACACTTATTTTAGTTCTAATGTTCCGCTTTTACCTAAAAATTTCTGATGCAGACCATTGTATCAACTATAAATGCTACATCATATACCCAAAAACTTACCTATAATTTCATAACAATATCAGATTTTACTTAATATACTACAATTTTCATCAATATTCCTAAATTTCAATTCCATGACTGCCACCTTTTAATACAAAATAATCTAAACCATCATTACTAATATCAATATCCAATATATTCCATTGGCACAGAGTTCAAAATCTATCAAGTTCTCTCTATAGGAATAATATCAATAATTGTAAATAAAAAAATAGAAAAACAATGCAGTTATAAATATATATCAAAAACACTTTTTTCCATGATAACCATAACAGTATAACCTATATTTAGTTCCTATTCCACTTCTTATCCTTAATTTTTATTTTTTTTTATCACTGTCACTATCTTCATCTACATCTAATTTGATAATGAAATTAACTCTCAATTTGTCATTTGACAATTTCAATTTGCTAATACCTATCAAAAATTGGGAACAAAAATGGGCGCAAGGAAATTATTTACTAATAATAGAAAATCAAGAATTGGGAATAGATACCAAGATATATAAATATTGGTGGTTTAATGTGTATGGCAATTTTATTATTAGCGACAGTACACATTTGATTGATAATAATAAATAAATGAGTTTAAAAGAAAAATAAATATATAAGGAAGAGAATAAATAGTTAAATAGAAAAAACTATGGTTTGAATTATTGGTTAATAATAGATGAAAGAGTTTTAATATTTGATAGAGTTTTTCAATGAGTTGACAATTAATAAAGGGCATTATTGTCTTTTTATCACAATAAGGGAGGTCTCTGTAATTATGTAAACTTCAAGGGAGTCGAGTGAAATTGTTGAAAATCTCAGGGAAGATTTCTTAAATTATCCCATAAAAAAACAAATATTTAAATTAAGCCGCCCGTTGGTGGTGCAACTTTGAAAAAAGAAAAAAGAGTCCAGGCAGTCACATACCTTGCATAAGAAAAAACCCAGAGTCCCAGACAGCTTACTTGCCCTTCCCCTCATTGCAGCCATGGACTCTGGCATAAGTACATTCTTCTCCTCCTCTCCTTTTTTCTGTTTTTCTTTGGTTAATTTTTATTTCTTATTTTATTTTGTATGGGGGTTTTAGATGATGAAGGCGGAACTGGTGATGATCTTGAGAATCTTGTTGGTCACCAGGTTAGTTCATCCGAAGAGAGTTTAATTTTTAAAATTTAGTTGTATATGAATTTTGATCAAGTCTAGTCTTGTCAATCACAACTTCATCACGGGGGATTAGATGGCGAAGAATGAATTTCAATTTGATATCTTGTACCCCGCACATATACAACTCAACTTCTGTACAATGCACAGAAACCTTCGAACCCTACTACAAGATTATAGTTCTATCCATGAGGCTACTCAGCAAGTCTACTAGGACATTGAAAATATAAAGAAAGTAGCAAGAATCCTCCCACCTGGACTATATTTTCAAAAACATTGGGTTTATGTTTTCAAATTTTGACATCGAGGTCTGATTATTTGCTTAAGAAAAAATTAATGGAAGAAATCAAACATGCAATCCCATGTGGCAGTTAACAAATCAATGGATGTGATAGTTTCAAAGGTAGATGACGTGAGGTTGGTGCATTTACTCTTAAGGGAATGGAGAATAGACAAAAAAGGATACTTTCATTATAATTGCTAGCACATATACTTTCACGCAACAAAAGGAGATACTTTGATTAGTATAATTTACACTGATGATGATATATATATATATATATATAAGATTTATTCTATATTTTCTAGCATTATATATTTGGAAGACTAAATTAAAAAATCTTCTCACTTCGTATGACTAAACTGAAGTCTTTAATTCAAATTGAGATTTTGTGTCAGGGACCAAATTGATACTTTCAAAGTATTTCAAAGGACCAAATAAAAATGTTTCCAATTTGACTCAATTAAATTGAGATTTTGGAGTTCAAAGGACTAAACTAAATTTACCAATAGCCAAACTAGTTAGTTGACTTTCTTTAATAGTCATATTATGTGGGTCCCAAACTTTATTACTGCCATTGAATAGAGCACCCGGTTTCTAGTTTATGGGTTACGTCTACGGTGGAAACTTCACTTTTCTACCCATAATAGGCAGAAGCAATGCAAGGACCCCAACTGTGCTCTGTGAGGACTAGGCTAGTCAAAGCTCGGCTCGAACTCGGTCAACACGAGCTCGAGCCGTTCGTTAATACAAATGAGACGAGCTCGAGTCTTCGTTTCTTAGGCTCGATAGCTCGACGAGCTGCTCGTTAGGCTCGAGTAAATGCAAAATTATAAAAATACCCTTAAATCAATTAAAATTTACCACTTATTCTGTTTCTCACTTCCTCTTAGGGCTGTCAACGGTCCGGATCTGGACCCGAACCCGAACCGGACCCGGACCCGAACCCGAACCGGACCCCCCAACATTTTCCGAGTACGGATAGGTATATAAATTTGTGACCCGGACCCGAACCCATTTTATCTAACAAAAAAAGTGGGTCGGATATAGGATATACCATTCCGACCCGAACCCGTTTTAATTAACTAATAATTAAAAAAAATACCAATCTATTCACTACTACTACTTTCATTCCCAAAATTTTCTAACCCCAATACCCCGCCGCTACACATCTTTTATTCCCTCTCACTCTTTTCTCTTTTACTCTGCCTTCGCTACCGCCAGTCCGCCGTGAAACGAGCAACTTCCAAGACCAAAACCATTAATCTCTCTCTTTCTCGACGAAGTAAGCCATTTAGACCCTGTCTCTTTGATCTTGTTTGGCAGTCGAATCGCCTGGGCTGCTCCATTTGTTAAGGAATAAGGGGGCGATGTTTGGCCACACCATTTGGGAGGTGGTAGATGGCGTCTGGGACAGACATTGTCGAAGTAACCTGGAAGCAGAAGTAGGGGTTTACATGATGATGGGTTCAAGGACGGGCTCGCTGTAGGGGCGTTATGGGAGCCCAAGCATCTTCTCTGGAGGAATCGATCTCTCGTTTGGGCTGCGTCTGATGATAATTTCCAAGTTCGTTTCATAGTTCTTCAATGGAAATACAAGACTTCCCACGTATCCTGATCATAGTTGTTCGCTGGGGTTTGGGATTTCGGTGAGGCTGTGTCCGCTAGACGCCGTCGTTTCTTCTTCCGTCTGCAGATAATTCTCGATAGATGAGGATGATAAAGAGCACGATTGCAATTTTGGGGAATTGAAAAGCCCGAATCTTACTTATTTGGGCTTCTTGCAACTTGGGCCCAAATGTTCATGTTCACTGTTTTTTTTTAAAGCAAAGATTTTCATGAGTAGTTAACTCCTTTTTTTTGACAATACTAAACTAACATAGAGTTTATAAAATGCATAATCACTAAATGGGTAGGTAATAACGCCATAAACTATTCCCCTATCATAAAATGGGTTAGTGATTTAGATTTGTAATTTGTGATTTAAGTTTATGATTGGTTTTGAATAACTTATTTACTGCAAAACATGTTTCATTTGTAATTTTCGGCAAGAAAAGTTTCATTCTGATGATGTAGCAAAAACAGGCTTTTTGATGGGTCTTTTTCCCGGTAGGCCCGACCCGGACCCGGGACCCGTCGGGGTGCGGTTCCGGGAGAAGGATTAAGAGACCCATCGGGTATTTGGGTCGGGTCCGAAACTAATACAGTATGACGGGTCCGGGTCCGGGTCCGGATTTATTAATTCCGACCCGGACCCGACCCATTGACAGGTCTATTTCCTCTATTAGGTTACCTAATTTTCCTTCCTCACTTTCTCCAATCGAACTTCTTCCTCCACCAACTGTCCCAGCTGCCAAACTCCTAATTCGTACTTCCGCCACCGTCATTTCTGCTAGCTCTACCTCCACCACTTCCGCTAGCTCCTCAGCAACCTCCAAGCTTTCTCTGCTGACTATCCCAAGTCCCAAGTCCCAATTCCCACTTCCACCACTGCCATCTCTGCTAGCTCCATCTCCAACACTTCCGCCAGCTCCACTTCAGCAACCTCCAAGCCGCGCAAGAAGCTGAGTTTCTTTGCTTTCTTTCGTCACAAAAAATGAAAAAGTCAAAGTAGCAGACCTACACAGGGCTTCTTCCTTCAATAGCGGAGAACAGGGCCAAAGCTCTGCTTTGTCTCACCACCTGGACAAGCTTCTTCACCCGGTCTTAGATATCTAGCCGATGTCTACTCACTCTGTCTTGTTTTTCTTATTTTCCTTCTCTTTAACAACGAAGTTGCTAGGAAAAGTTCTAGGTCCGAGGCGGGCTGATGGCTCTCGTGAATATGAGTGGAAGGAATTTAGAATCATCTTCAAAGAAGTTAGGCAAACCAAGTAGTGGCAGACAAACATTTGAAGTAGTGGGAGACAAACCAAGTAGTGGACTATTTTTTTGCTGGTTTCTTTTGCTGGACTATCTTTTGTTTCTTTTGTAGACAAACTCAATTTGATTTCGAGCTCGAGCTCCTAATGAGCTAGAAATCAAGCGAAACGCGAGCCAGAAAATCGAGTGAAACTCAAGTTGCTCGCAAGCCAGAATTCGAGCTAGGCTCGCGAGCCATTAGCGAGTTGATCTCGAACTTGTATTTTCCTAAATTGAGCCGAGCTCGAACTCGAGCTGGCATATAAATAAGCCTAACTCGACTCGATAATTTTAAAATTCGATTCAGTTCGACTCGTTTGCACTCCTAGTGGGGACGCACTAAGAAGGATATTCGGGCACCACTAGGGAAAGCCGGTCGTGCGTGGATGAAAAATGTAATATATTTTAAAATCACAACAAAAGTACTCTTAAAAATTTGTTTATCATCTAATACCCAATACTTATATTTGATAAATTAAAACAATTAATTAAATATTCTATTATAATATAAACAACTATATGTCATTGAGTTGATTGAATAATATTTTCTTGTTTTTTTTTGGCATTTCAACTAGTTGTCAATTAAGTTTTAATTGAAATAAAGATTTTATAATTATTTAAATTATTCAATAAATTTATCAATTTAAGATGAACATAAATATAAATACATTAAATTGTATTATTGAAATATTTGATTTAGTATGAAGGAAAGACAAGAAGAAATAGCAAGAAATTTTTAAAAATTCATGTGAGTACTTTATATTGGTAATCACGTTTATTTGTTATTGTAATCACAATACCTAATTATAATCGATTGAACTCATATCCACAAGTCATGCAACGATTTTGTGTTATACTGTTTACAATTAAACTTACTATATACTCAAATTAAAATTCTCTTTTTTCTACTAAATTTTCTTTTATATATGATTTATATGTTATCATTTGTTTGTAATTAATTTAATGAAAAAATGCTCTTTAGGGTAAATGATATGTTTTGACAATATGGATTACTTTTAAGGATTTTAATGAGATTTATAACACATTTTTATGCATTTAATCTAATTCACATTTTTATTTCATTTGAAATATAATTATTTAAAACATAAGGGACCATATTGATCAAATTTTCAAATATTAGGGACCAAAAAATATAAAATCAAACTCTTGACTAATTTTAACTTGATTTTGACAGTTAGATATTATAGTTTTCTATTAGTTGTCCTCAATTTGCCTAAAATAAAAAATTTGGGACCATATTTTATTTGGTCAAAATATCAGGAACTAGTTTAACTTATAAACCAAACGTTGGGGGACCCAAATTGCACATCTTCCTTTATTTTTAATCATGTTTGATATCCTAACTCTTCGTTTCATATTTATGCTTCAATTATTTCAAATATCAAACTTAATTAAAAAATAAAAACTACTACAATATTTGTTTTGGCATGTACAAAATTCACTAAATAATGTTAAAAATTTCACCTATTTTCCATTACAACAATTTCGTCTATCATTTCGTACATTTGTTTTCCACGTTTTTTTGACATTCACTTTTCGCTCTTCATTGTTCATTAGGAACGGCATCTCGGTTGGAGTGTTCACAAAACATTTTCTAAGTAATAGGCATTAGATGATGAACAAATTTTTAAGAGGACTTTTATTGTAATTTTAAAATTTATTGCATTGTTTCATTCAAGCACAATCGGCTTTCTCCGGTTCCCGGTATATTATTTCTCTGCCCGTCTTTGTGTGTCTCCACAGAACACAGTTGGCTGCCTTGCATGGACAAGGGGCACGAACGGTTGCAGGTGCAATCGTTCCTGGCGGTTTTGGTCATTTTCAACGGCGCGTAATTTTGGTTGCACACGGCGTAACTTTATTTGCACAACGTGTAATTTTAGTACAAAATTTTGCGGGCCCCACACACATTGTGAAAATCGATGTACAACTAGTAATTTAGACCGCACATTTTTTTTTTACCAAAATCTGACCGTGAATAGTTCAGGAGCGGTCATTCCAATGACCGCTCCTGCCCCTCACCCTCCTTGCATTGCTTCTGCCTACTGTGGGCAAAAAAGTGGACTTTCCACCGTAGACATAACCCTAGTTTGTGAATGTCCTATTTAACACCACATATGAATCCGTGTTTGTTGTGTTGTTTAGTTTCTAGTGGTTAAAAATGTCTTTACCATAAAAATGTCAGAAACTACTACACCATTTTATAGAATTTACCCGAGACTACAGGAAGAGAAGAATAAGCGGAGAGAATAGACAAAAGACTACAAAAGTTCATTTGTCTATGCTCTATAATTCTTTTGCTTTATTGTCTTGAAATTTCTAGCTTTCACATGGGTCCACTATCTGATAAAAATTGACAAAACATTCCTTTTTCAATTCTTTCTTTCTTTTTTCTGTTTTTTCTGAATATTTCTTGCTCCTAACCATTACGGATCCCTGGATTATTTCTAGAGTATCACTACTCTATCTTGAGCTATCTATCTGTCATTTTATAAACTCATTAAATTAGCTGGCGTTTCTGGGCATATGGTATTAGTGTTTTCATTTAGACATGCAATCCTGATCCAACGACAATGCTTATGGCCCTCCCGTCTACTATTTTCATTAACGAAACAAGAAACTGGTGGTCTGTCACGTATCTAGGTACGGCAGCAAAAGCTCATTATAATTGCTAGCATATGTACTTTCACGCACAAAAGGAAAAAGAAAAAAAATTAAGCCAACAAAAATGTAAGCGCGGAACAAAACACTCTGTCATCATTGCAAGCCAATATAGCCACTCCAGCATTACAACAATGACAGTCTTCAAGACCAGAGTACTTGTTCATCTATCCAGCCGTTATTAACAACTTAAATTATCAAAAGCAACAACGGCCCATCAAAATGATCAATACATATTTGTTAATAACGGTAGGACATCAATCCAAGCGCCATTTTGGCAATGCGCATCTCCTTCTTGGTTTGCTCTAGCTCTTTCTCCTGCTGCTCCTTCAGTATCTCAAGAACACGCTTCGCCTCACACCTTCTGCACTCCACTCTCCTTTTCTGCTGCTGCTGCTGCTGCTGCTTGTACAGTCTCTCAAGAAAACACTTAGCCAAACTATTCCGCAACTTTGTGAGATCAAATTAACGTGAGGTTAAGTCGGCCAACCATATCCCACGAACATCCGTCACCATACGGATAAACTTCTTTCTTCCAGTAGTTGATAAATAATCAAAATAAACAACCCACTCGGCTTTGTGGCCGAGGCAATTTGAAGGGTGCAATTTAACTATTTGGTTGACAGTCAGTCAAGTAGTAGCCAGTTGGGTGCTCCAAGCGAGCCACCTGCGTGAAATAGCCAGCTAACATGGCTTTTCTAATGTTCATATAATAGTCAGGGCTGTTGACGTCTGTGCTACATAACTTAAGTCCAGACCTGACCATGATGCGAGATAGGTGCTCTCTTGGATTTTCAGCATTTACAAGTACTCTGCGATTTATAAAATTTCTTTCACACCAAAGCAGGTCCTCCTTGTTCTGCCTGTATCCATTAAAAACATTTAACAGCATGAGATGATCCCCATCACCATGAGCGAAGTAAGCTCTTGCATCATCAGCAGCAATTTAATCCTCCTGAGGCCGGATAAAGCAATTTGGAACCAGAAGCATGGCAGAAACAGAGAGAGGTTCATTGGAGCAGTTAAAACCTGAGCTGACAACAAGCATTTTAGCCATATTTGGATCCACGGGAAATTCACTCAGAATCTCACCCAGTCTGGTCATGTTCCTATCATTATCCAAGGCATTCAAATATTTCAATACCTCTACTGCGCTCATTAATGATTCCCGGGCTGGAGGGTCCATGAAATTAAAATGGACTATGTCATCTATCCCAAGTTTCTTCAAAGTAAGAACAATGCTTACCAGATTAGATCGAGTTATTTCTGGTGTTGTATGTGGCTCGAGGTCATTGTGAAAGTTTTTCTCTGTGTAGAGCCTAAAACATTTTCTGGTTGTATTCTTCCAGCACAACTGGATCTTTGGTGAGCATTTGCCTTTGATATCCAAGAAACAAGGTACTCTGTGCCTATTTGAGGTCGTACTTTTTGCTTGGAGAAACCCAAATCTACAACATAAACTATCCCATCTATGGCCAAAGAAGTTTCAGCAATATTTGCAGAGACAACAATCTTCCTTCCAGCAGCACCACCTTTCAGCAGTGGAGCAGGGGCAGGTTCAAAGACATCCTGTTGCATGGCCAGAGGAAGTGTAGAGCAAAGAGAAACAACTTTTACGGGTCCAACCTGACTTCCTAAATTTACCATTTCCAAGGCAATCCTATGACAAACATCTTAAATCTCCTCTTCTTCCTCATTGAGAAAAACAAGTATGTCTCCAGGGGGTTCAAAACTGTGAATCTGCGAAAGAGTCTGAATAACTAGCTCCAGGTGATTAGTTTTAGGCTGCTGCTCCTGAAGTGAGTAGACGATATCTACAGGGTGAAGCCTTTGAGGGACTTCCACGACAGATGCACCACAAAAATACCCTCTAAACTTTTCAGCTTCGAGATTAGTGGCACTCATAACCACTAGCTTGAGATCATCGGGTCTTTTTCTCAGCAGTTTCTTAAGTAGCGCAAGGAGAACATCTATTTCCAGCGTTCGTTGGTGGGCCACATCAACAATGATCACTTTGTACCTTTCCAGCAATGGATCTGTCATAGACTCTCTCAGAAGCATACCATCTGTTAAGTAGTTCAAAACAGTAGTTGCACTAGTGCAGTCTTCAAAACGAACAGAGTAATCAACTTCCTCTCCAAGGGTCATATCCATCTCTTTAGCAACTCGTTGAGAAGCAGACATCGCAGCAACCCTTTGAGGCTGGGTGCAGCCAATCATGTACTTGCTCCCCTGACTCTCTGAGGTGGTGGTCTGGGTATCATTAGTAACAGCCTCCAGCACAAATTGAGAAACCTGTACGAGAGAAGTGGGTAAGAAACAAATGTACTAGTAGGTCTTAAAGCACAAAAAGCTCAACTAACGTAGAAATACACATTAGGGAGCTGAACAAAGAAAAAAAAATGCCAGTACTTTGCAGATTAGGAAAAATAGCCGACACCAACAAAACAAAGGAAAACAGCAAAACCTAATGAGGGGTCCAATTCTAGCTCGTTACCAATCACAAACTCTATAGATGGCTCCCAAGAACAGAACAAACCAACCATACAAGTGTCAGTAAATCATGTAATGCTATTAACCCAACCAATCGAATTTACGGGACCGTATATACACAGTCCTATAGGCCAGTAGGTAGAGAGTTAAAGAAACAGAAGGCTGAGGCAGAGTCAAAAAATTAACTCGATCGCAGAATCCTTGAAAGAAAGACATAACACTAAGGTCTGCAATATTATAAAGTAGTAAAAATCTAGATAACCGAGAGCTAGACAGAGACATACCTGGGTGGATTTGCCGCAACCAGGTTCAGCGACCAAGATTAGGGCTTGATGTCGTGTAAAGACCTTCAGGAACTTATCCTTGTGCTGCCAAATTGGGAGATTACCCCTCTTTCCCAGAATCTCATTTTGCATGCCCCACCTACTGCATCTCCGGCCAAAGTTTCTAGTCGCCTCCGCCACGTGTCCACCCTCGCCTACCAACTTCGCAAGTTCAATTTCCGTCCCAATTTCCATCTGATACAAACACACCCCTAAAACCCTTCATAGGTAGAGAGAATAAATTGATGACTCTTGATCAGCAAGAGATGACTGACCACACTCAATTACTAATTTTGGAGACAAAGCCTAAATTACTACTACGATGATAAGAAGGTTACAGAAAAAGATATATGTATATAAATAGGGTAGTGAAGTTCTTGAATCCTGGAAGGAATGAGGTTCATCCACCGATTCAATTTTCAACCAGGAAGAGGACGTGGAAATTTCGGAGAAGTACAGAAACTCGACAAACACGCCATTTTCTGAAAGACAACGAGAAAAAAAAAAATGGAAAATTGCAGCGCTTAATCTGGGCTTCGACAGCCAAGTCACACTTGGTTACAAATAGAACCGTCAATCATCTACCCATGTGTTGTTAATTGGACCGACCTATAAGTTATGGGCTTTGTTGTTGTGCCCAATTACTCCTGTTGCTGTTCCATTTTCTTAGCCCCTTTTTGGTGGAAAAGAAAATTTGGTCGAAATAAGTCCAAGGCAATATGATGTTAAGTCCAAGGCAAATTTGGTCGAAAATTTAGTCTGTGAACCAAACAAACCCATAAAATTTGATGTTAATATATGGTGGGCAATTTTAGAACTCCTATCTATATCTTCAGTCGTAAAGTTAAAGTGGTCCAATTATTTTGAAAAATGAAGCGCATTCTAAATTAGAATATTTTTTATTTGCATTCAAATTACCCTACTATTCATAACTATTTCACTTTTCCATTTCTTAATTCCATGCTATAATTCCTGTACAATTTTGTTATCACGTACAAAATGTTTTAAGGGTTATAATTGTTATCATATGCATTCAAATTCAGATAATGGGTTGAGTGCGATTTAGACATGTTAATGATTAACTATTGCACACCCATTAAAAAAATATCCATTTTGATACATTTCCACAAGTAATAAATTCATTCTAAATAAATATCTATCATAGTAAAGAGGTTATAAAACAATTGTTCTAATTAATTAGTAAAAGATTTGTCTCAGTTCATATATAGTTTCTTAACTGCATTTTGGCCCCAATAATATGTTAGTCTAAAAAATTCTCTATCCAAGCAAAATCAAAAGGGAAGTCCCTAACTTTTTTAAAAAGTTAGGAGTTAATCGAGTGTGTTTGGATAGAATATTATTTAAAATAATTATTATAACATTTTTTGTGATACGATGCATGTGAAATAAAAAGATAGTTAAAAAATATAAAAAAATAAATTAAAAAATTTATTTATAATGTAAGCGAAATATTATTTTAAAAAAATTTAGCTATCCGAATTATTATTAACTACCCCTCTACTTTTCTTTTCTTCTTCTTCTCTTTTTTGGTTTATCAAAATCTAGACTTTTTTTTTGTGTTTTTTTGGAAGGAATCAAACGCTAGACTTGAACCGAGAATGGATCAAGTAGACCAATTCCATCTTGCATTTGAAGTGTATGATGGACAATAAAACGTCACCTGCTTTGACTACCCCGCTTGTATTGGTCGAAGAAACATAAAACTTACTGCCAACCAACCCAAATACCCAATCCGGCAAACTAATACAGAGTATAGACAGCACAAGGGGAAGGGCTGTAATTATTGCGCATCTGAAAAGTCAACGGGGGAAGTAAATTGCGTAAACGTGTCCAGAACTTCAAATTATACATTCATCCCGGTCCCGGGAAACTTCTGAGTACAATTCAAAACCAAACTATCTTAGTTGTCTATCTTCGTTGTCTCCATTGATCTTCTCCTCTCATTCTTAGCCGTTAGTGTTGTTGGGTTCCGCTCAAAATTTTCTAAAGAAGTACAGTAGTATGGAGAGTAGATTCTTGTCCTAATTTGGAGTTGCAGGGATTCTTGATTCAAGTCTACATGGGTTTGATCTCGAATTGCTGTTCTTGCTTGGCTAAATTCCTGAGACGGGGTGCCTCCGCCAAGGCCGACGAGGATGACGCTGATGAAGAAGCTGCATCGGGTTTGTTTTTCCAGCTCACGGCTCTGCAGATTGCTACCAATTTCTTTTCTGATTTAAACCGGCTTGGTCATGGTGGCTTTGGCCCTGTTTACAAGGTAAGGTAATCATTAATCAAGAAATTCAGATTTCCTTCATTTATCTTTGTGGAATAGGAGATTTCCTGCTTTTAAACATACATGTCATTTTCTGTTCAGAGATTGTTAATTTTCATTCTTTTCGTGTTATCCTAGCAGTGAATTCCCATAATTAGTTCTTGTTAGACCTCTTTCATGATTATTGTAGCACATATTTTTCTGCATGCTTGGCAAATTGGTCATTTAGCTTGATAATTATGACATTGATTCTTTCATACTATTTCCTGTGATTCATTAACTTCCTACGTTAAATGTAACAATCTTGGACACGGAATTGAGATATAGTCAAGTGAATACGTTGTTGTCTAGTTAGGGTTTTAGTACAGTACCATAACCTCTATTCATTGTGAATTGTTACACATTTAATGGTAGTCAATTTCTCTGTACCACTGAATATATAAATTTGTCTGCAGATTTATGCTAGTACCATACATAATAGTGGACAGAGTTGAAAAAAAAATTACAGAATATGGAATTCCCCACCTTTTTTTACCAGGGCATGTTGGATGCGTATGTTTTCAGTTTGTGGTTGTTGTGGCTTTCCCTGCTATATATTCTTACTGGGTCAGAGTTTTAGGTACATGGGTTATGTACTTTGACTGTTGAAAATGACATTGATTTGGTTGCACCTCTTGGCAAATTGATAAAGTTTGGATCATTATAGAGATTTCAACAAGGTTGTATTTGACCAGCCAGGAAAAACTAGTAACAAGTTAATTTCTTTGGAACTTCTTCCACGACCTGCTTTGAATTTGATACGAGGGTTTGACTATATAGATCTAGCTTATGACTAGTTCTTGAGCAGTTACTTTTTTTTACGATTAAATTTTTTGCGCTCATAGCGATAGTAGAAGAAAGCCATGTCCTTGCTGTGGATCTGCCTCAGATATAGTTTCAGTTTATGAAGCATTTGTGGGGAGGCGAGAGAGTTCAAGCGTTTATAAGGAGATATAAAACAAAAGATCTTAAATGGTAGCAAGCATTTTGTGTACTTTTTTTTGTTACCTTTCTACTTTAGTAGTTGCAAGGAACAGAAACGGGGAAACCTAATTGATAAACTTCCTGTCAAGAATTTCTACAAGGGAGAATCTATTATATTGTCTTAAGAAATATTGCAGGACGATCACATTTGCCTGCATATGTATATGAAAAAATTGACATTTCTGAAGTGTTTCAACTCGATTGGGTTGATTTGAAACCATGAGATGATATTTGTATAAGAGACAAGTATGAAACAATATGATACCAGAACATAGTTAAAGAGTCCTTTCTCAGTTTTGAGTACCCATTCTTTTTGCTGATGGGACTAATGGTTGGGTTTATTTTTACAATGAGGTTGATTGAAGTGAACAACTTTGACTAATCTATTCTCATTTTGTTGATTAAGCTATTGAACTAAACCACTCGTATTGGTTTCTTCTTTTCCTTAAACAAGAGTCTCTTAGTCCTAAGTACATCCTTTAATTGAATCTTCATAATTTTCCTCCACCTTCAGGGATTGATGCCAAACGGTGAAGAAGTAGCTGTGAAGAAATTATCATTGGACTCTAGACAGGGAGTAAGGGAATTCGCTAATGAAGTGAAACTTCTACTGAAAATTCAGCATAAAAACCTAGTCACATTGCTGGGGTGTTGTATAGAAGGACCTGAGAAGATGCTTGTATATGAATATCTTCCAAATAAGAGCCTTGACTTTTTCCTTTTTGGTAAATATCTTGTCCATTTTAAGAAATTTTAATCAAACACTCCATCCTCTCAAAGCATTACAAAAGTTTGTAAGCTGGTGCTTTGCAGATAAAGAGAAGTCTCCATCCTTGGATTGGACAAAAAGGCTGCAAATAATTACAGGTGTTGCAAGGGGGCTTCTCTATCTACATGAGGAAGCCCCTGAAAGGATTATCCACAGGGATATCAAAGCTAGTAATATATTGTTGGATGATCAACTGAATCCAAAGATCTCAGATTTTGGTCTGGCAAGACTTTTTCCGGGGGATGACACCCATTTGAATACGTTTAGGATATCTGGTACTCAGTAAGTTTCCAATTATCTTTTTCTGTTTATTCTCCACTCAGTACCACTCACCATCACTGATAAAGTGTTGTCGGCATAATATTCTGAGAACCTAGCATCTCTATCACTGCAGTGGTTATATGGCACCAGAATATGCACTGCATGGATATTTATCTGTGAAGACGGACGTTTTTAGTTTCGGTGTTTTGGTTTTGGAGATAGTAAGTGGAAGGAAGAATCTTGTTGGGCGGCTAGGAGCTGAAAAGGCGGACCTCTTAAACCATGTAAGCAACGTTCCCATGTTTAACCAGTCAAATGCTGAATTGTTAGTCCACATAGGATTCATGTGCTGATAACAGAGGTTTAAGAGTCTGATCACTTGGTTCTTTTCCAGGCTTGGACACTTTATCAAGCTGAGAATGCATTGGAATTAGTTGATGCAGGCCTTAACAAATACAATGCTGTTGAAGCAGCAATGTGCATCCAGTTGGGTTTGCTATGTTGTCAAGCTAGCGTTGCAGACAGATTGGATATGAATTCAGTTCACCTCACATTGTCAAGTGACTCGTTTAGCCTTCCCAGACCGGGAAAACCTGGGATTCAAGGCCGTGCAGGACGGTTTTCTCAAACTGGTTCCACAGCTTTTACTGATAAAACCAACACCAACACCAACACCAACACTACCACCACACAAACTGGTGCCACCAAGGTTTCCTCAGCTAATAGTTTTCTCGAGGAATTTTCCAGGAATTCAATCTCCTATTCTTCTCTGGACGAAGGCAGATGAAATATGCGTGAGCTTTTTTTCATTTTAGTTTTCCAGTATAGACAGGATAGCTTTTCTCCCTTCTTCCTCCTTTTTCCTCTCCCTCGCACCGCCGTTCGCGATTTGTTTCCTTTTCGAGTTATCTTGTAGAATGCTATCATTCATTCTTTCTCAATATATCCCCCCGCCCCCTCCCCCTCCCCCCACCCCAAAGTTCGTTGTTTATACTACTAGAAGAAGATGTACAATATTTGATATTGTCTAGGAAGGATGGCTTGTCCTCAGTCAATTATTTTAATTGGTTATTATAAATTCTGATTTTGGGTAATAAATTTTTTGTAATATTCTTGTTTTCTTTTATATTTAGATTATAGTTAAAAAATCAAAATTCATAATCAACCAATCAGAGTAGCTTTTGCTGATTGTAATTATCCTCCATAATCACTTCTCAGATTTTCCAAAATTCAAAGCAAACAAGAACAGGGCTATGCACATATATATATTTCCTAGCTTTTGTGTGCTAAATTAAATTGTTCACCAATAATTACTTCTCATCCATGCAAAGGAAGAGTAACTATGAAGTTGAACATTCCAGTTCAACGTGTTTTCCTGATCTCCTTCTAATCAGAAGAGTGCAACTGATACTGAAAAAAGCCTTTTTAATGTTCAAAGTCACAACTTTCTACAGAGACAATTTTTACTTTTTTTTTTACACTTTCTATTTTCAGCTGAAGTCTATATCAGCTCTTTGATCTGATATTCTGAACATCAATTTCCTCACTTTTGGAAGATGAATTAAAGTAAACAATAATAGTTTTCATACAATTTTTTATTTACTTTTTATTTTCAACTGAAGTCCATATCAGCTCTTTGGTTTGATATTCTGAAAATCAACTTCCTCAATTTTGGAAGACAAAATAAAGTATCAAGATTTTATTATTACGATTAAAACGGCAAGATTTGGTCAAACAACCCTTCAACAAATGCTAGAAATTGGTCGAAAACAAGACAATTGATGTAATTTTCCTAGTTGCGCGGTGCAGCAGTCAGGAGCACCGTTCCCGCTGCCCATTTCGCGTCAGTACAAAAAATAATACGGCGCGTATCTCTAGTTAGCTTAGGAATCTTTTTCAAAGAAGAGAAAATTGCAATTTTGGTATCAAATGTTTGGAGCATCCACGGTTTTAGTCCTTAAAATTTGGACAAAAGCAAATGTAGTCCTAAATGTTTCAGTTTGCAAGCGTATTTGATTTCCGCAAATTGTTACCAGAATTTGATCAAGTCAGTAGCAAGTGTCGGCGGCTAAATTTGGAAAAAAAAAAAATTAGGAAAAAAAGGAAGAAGTACTGGTAGCCATAATCTAAAATTAAAGGGCTCTAATTAGTCACACACTGAGTAATTAATATTTATTCTTTAGTCATATAACTACTCTACGTACTAATAATTAGTACTCTTTAATTACAAATTATGATCACTAAAAATTTTTTTTAATTTTTTTTTTAAATTTAGTTGCCGATGCTACTTATATGATCGAATTCCAGTAACTGTTTGACAAAATCATAGGAATTAAAATATTTAAAACTAGTTTTGCTTTTGTCCAAACTTTAAGAACTAAAACTGCCAATGTTCCAAACATTTGATACCAAAACTGCAATTTTCTCTTTAAAAATGTATTTCACTTTTTCAGCTCAACTCCCAAAAACACCCACTTCAATAGATCGTTCTTCAGTTTAACTGAACTGAGCAACTGCGGTGTGAGCACCACAGTTCCCAAATCTTCAAACAAGGGAAGCACTACTGACCAGTGTTTAGTTTGTAGGTGAAGCCCAGCTGGGCTTCTACTCAATTTGAAGAATTTAGTTATATGCTTGGGTGCCGATTGCTACGTACTAGATTAATACTAGCGTAGTAAAAGGATTTTGTACTGATATTCAATGGCCAATTGGGAGTTGAAGCATTGCTGCAGCCATGAGCAAGTGGTCTTCCTCACCTTTCTTGGTGTCTGTAGTGTTGTCATCCTTGCTGTACTCATCTCTCTCTCCCTCTCTGTTTCTCTACCTCACACACACACGAAAACGCGGGGTTGATTCTTAAATATGCTGTGAATGGAATAAAGTTTATTAATTTGTTAAAATGCACTTCATTTTTGTGGTCCATTTGATGGGTTTCTTCTGAAAAAATGTAAAAGGTTTATACTTTAACCGTTTTTGTGCATCTTTTGGGCTAAAAATTGTAGTCCATTAACTGGTGTTTCATGGCCTTCCTAAGAATTATTATTACTTTATCTGTCCTTGTTTATCTAGTCATTACAATCAATTATCCAGTCCTTGTTTATCAGTTTGTGAATACTTTATCTGGACTGCAGCTTTGGAGGACTGTATTGATGATGCCGTTCAAACTTATAACTGTCTTTATTCACGAAGCTAGCCATGCCATTGCTTGCAAACTTACTTGTGGCCATGTAAGAACTGATCCTCTCTCTGTCATATTTTGAGTTTCGACTTGAAAGGATATCCAAAAATCTTGACCATAGCGTGTAGATTACTGATTTGGCAACCTGGCATTTGAGTACTAAGTGAAAGATGGATCCCAAAGTTCATGGCAACTTGTTGCAGTAGTTACTTCGACCTTTTTGGCAACGCTGTGGTACAATGTTACCATGTTCATCATATGAGGTTCCTGTGCTGGTCTATATATGATTTACCTGTATGAGAATAGTTGTGTGTGTTGCTATTCAGGTGGAAGGGATACAGGTTCATGCTGATGAAGGTGGCGCTACACATACACGTGGTGGAGTATACTGGTTTATCCTGCCTGCTGGATGTAATTCCTCTCATATTCTTGATAACATCTTCTAACTCGAAAATTATAAGATATAGTCGTTGATTATGTAACAATATGATGGAATCAAAATACGTTCTTTGGCTTCTACAGATCTTGGTTCGTCATTTTGGGGAATGGTTTTGATACTTGCTTCTACAAATCTTCTTACAGCTAGAATTGCTGCTGGATGTTTAGCTGTAGCTTTAGTCATTGTACTTTTTATTGCAAAGAATGTAAGTGATTAATGATTTCAATAAGTTTCTCTGTTATGCATATGATGCTGCAGCGGCTTTTGGACATTGCATGTTGCTCTTAGTTTCTAAGCCTAGATCTGCAAAATCTGCATGGTGGGACTTTGCACCTGAATGAGCTAAACTGAGAATGAAAAGCATGTCTTAATGGTAATGAGAGAACATTGTCTGAATTGATTTTAGGAAGATAGGAATGTTGTTTATTTGCATGTACAGTAAGCAGGAAGCTTGTTCATTAATGAAATTTGTGATCATTCGTCTCGTTTGCTTATGATTGCCCTTTAGAGTCATCCAAACATATGTAATCCACTAATTATGGCTATTTTATTGGTTAACAGTGGACACTTCGCGGGCTTTGTATTGGTAAAACCTTTCAGATCTGGCAGATATTCCATCATCTGGAACTTAAAAAAGTACTGATCTTACTGATATCTTCGATTCAAATTAACAGGATTTATAATTTTCATTGTTATTGTCTGGGTTCTGCAAGAAACAACAAGGATTCGCATTCTTCGGTACATCATCCTATTCATTGGTATGTGTGTTCTCCATGCATTTCTTGCTTAAGATAACGCATGTAACTGCCCTATCCTCCCCTGACCGTAGACACAGACAGAACTCAGGGAGAGACTTCTCCATACTGCGGCGATATGACATTTGATTACTTTGTTTGGCAAAATGCAGGTGTCATGAACAGCTTGTTTTCCATTTATGGTATGATTTACACATATAAAAAACTCATAACATGTGCAGCAAATGCTGGATAATTATAGGTTCACATATTGGATTTTTGCAGACATATATGGTGATCTGATATCTCGTAGAGTCCACATTAGTGATGCTGAGAAGTTTGCTGAGGTGTGCCCGTGTCCTTGCAATGGGGTTGGTTGGGGTGTGATCTGGTGAGCATGGTTATTAGTCCCCTGTAGGAACATCAATCAGAAGATCTTTCTCCGTCTCTAGTTTTAAAGTTTTTAGATTGATGTTACATTGCTGACTGCAATCATTCAAAAATTTCATTTTCAGGGGATTTATTTCTTTGCTTTTTCTTTGTGCGGCTGCATATCTTGGTATGGTGATCTTGTCCTGAGGTATGGCTAAAGCTCTATAGAAGTTCTGAACAGTTCACCAAAACTGCTTGCTACACAACATAGACATAAAACAAGTAAACAGGTGCGTAATGCACACATGGCATTTACTGATCATAGAATGCCGGAGAAAGTTTTAGAAATCTTTTGTGCTTATTCATGTGCCATGTTTCTAGTACTATTTTGCTGGCTGGATCTATGCACACATATATAGGCAGAGCTTATTCCCTGCCAACAATTGTATTCACCGACTCTCCCTAAAGGTGCTAATCCCCTTAGTAAATTCCACTAACGTGAAAACACACTTTCTCCAAGGACAAGAGAATGGGAGAAAAGCAGGGATAGAAAGTTAGGGACCCTGCCATTCATAGGCAGAGAACTGTCATGTTTCTGGGTGTTTTCTCCATTTTGACATAAGATTTTTCTCATTCAGCCTTGTCAAACCAACCCTTTATAGACGCAATTGACAACTGTGAGACAAAGGAGCAACACGGGTGCACTTCCATGAAACTGCCCTACTAGTACAGGGTCAAATAAGGAGCAACACGGGTGCACTTCCATGAAACTGCCCTACTAGTACAGGGTCAAATGCAGACACAAGATTCCAGAATCAAGTTTATACTCTTCTGGACCTCATGAAGAAGCTCAATATCTGATCTTTGAGGAACATTCATTGGATACCGTAGCCGTGTTACAAAGTTAATATGCCAACATTCTAGGGAACCACAAGTTGGTTGTTTGCCAAATTGCTGTGCCTAGTAGCTTTCATGATGGATTATACTAGTTGTTTGACATATGCCACGGGCTAGTTAATTATCTTGTATTTATACGGATGCATATTTAGATGCTACCGTTTTTGTCTCCATGCTAACGTATTTGCTAATTTGAATATTGGTAAAATCATGCTATTTCGACAAAGACTAATGCAAGGCGAAGAAATACAAGGGAACAAATGTATCAAAAGAGAAGAATTTCTTCTTCTTAACTTTGGGTGACAAGAAGATCGCGAACTAAGACTCAGAACAGAACAAGGAACTTGAAAGTGACGCCACTAGAAAACCCAGGGCATTAAATCTAGATTGAGACTATCAAAGACTTCGACATTGGATATGAGAGTTTGCAGGAGTCTTGCAGGCATAATTTTATAAATCGACAAATAAAGTTCGAGAGGGCATAATAGGCTCAGCAGACACATTTGGCTTGAGGGCAGAACGATACAGATTGAGAACCAGCATTTCATACTTTTCCACGAAACTCGAGCGTCTTTCATATAACACAAGCAGTGTACCATCCAAGTATATAATATTCAGCAGTGAGAGGTTTGCCTGACGAATCCATTGCAAAGAATTGAAAAACTTCTTCAAGCATTCAGAATCCCAGAACAACCGCTATATATTGAAAAGAAAGAAAACTCGTTGGCAAGCGTCACAAGTTCAGCACATTCTAAAACATAGATTTGAGCGTCAAAATTTCAAAAGAGTTGCACCAATTGTAGGATCTTAAAGATCTACACAAAATAATCTGGTACTAAATCTAAGCTTCCGCCATTGGGTACTCAAACACAACATCTTTGCCAGAAAGCTTTCTGTAAACAGCAGCAAAGGTCTCTAGCTTGTATTCTGTGTTGTTTCTTTCCTTGGGGTCCAAGAAAACCTGTCAAGAAAAGCAACAGATAAGGGCTAATCTTGTAAATTTTGACTATTAAACAAACATTATAGTGTGCACCATTACTGTGAACCATACTCATGCTCCAGACGAAGGAATAGTGTCAAAAGGAAGAAAAGACTGCATAAATAGAAATCAGAAAGCCTCCAAAGTAGTGTCTTTATGTCATACTTTTTAGAGTAATCTTCTGCAAAGAAAGATGCATACACACTTCAAGTCAAAGAAAAATTATGAGAGTGACTACTTTTGACTGTCATCAATTGAGCATCCAATCCCACTACACCAATTAACTTGATCACTAAACAACCAAAAATCTGTACAGAGGTATGCTAATCATTACCAGCCACATACCTTCATTATCTTAGATCCATCAATGCGATACCTAACACGCTTCCCAACAATCTCAGCAGGTACAACAACATCCTCTAGCATGGCATCATGCACAGCAGTTAGAGTCCTGCTGCGGGGGCGCTGAACAGCAGAACCTTTCTTTGGGGGCCTCAGAATCCTACGGGTTGCAATCAAAATCACATCCTAGAAGTCATAGTTCACAGTTAGGACAGCATTACAGAAAGAGCTTCAAGTCATGCACACACAACTCAAATGTTATGGTTCAATAAGCAACCCAGAATGTTGTTCATATACAGTACAAAGAGAGGGAGTTATGACAAGGACAGCCACTTCAGAAGCACTCCAAATTTTACAAAACATAGTGTAATTAGAATTAAATGCATGAACTCATTAATTAATGCCCTCCACAACAAAACTTTCATTAGTCATAAAGCCTCGAGCCAAAATGTAAGCTCAGAAAGATGTTTAATCAGTTCAATTCCCTGACCTAGGAAGGTCTCATAATGAGCTGGGATTAACACTTATCATCATTGCCACATCATATGATCTAGTGGAGAAGAGAATTGTTCCCACAAAGGTATCATACGTATGTTGAGCAGTAAACATATATGCACAAGACAATGTTCAAGGAAATATGCGACTCACTCTGAATGACCTAAAAAATTTCCAGTAGAAAAAGAAAGGCAAAATAATACAGGTACCTTCCCACTGAACTTCTTCTCCAGCTCCCTGACAAGCCTAACGTGAATCTTTCGGAAAGCTTTTCTCAGTCTGTAAGGCACATGGATTACAACAGCTTTCCTATTTCCTGAGACATCAACTTGGCTGCAGAAAGACGACACGGAATTAAACATCAGAACCATTCAAAGGCCAAATACCTTCAAGTGACTGCAAATTTAAGCTATTCTTACATAGCTGAATTGATGTACAAATCCTTCAAGTCACTTTTGAGCTCTTGGTTGGTGTTCTCCAAATCAAACAAGGCCTGTATTAGAAAGTTGTCAAAACCAGTATGTCCAAATGCACAACTAACAAATTTGGCTTAGCAAAAAGCAAGAGAACCTGTGCCACAGACTCTTCAAATTCTGAAGGTTCAGCATCCTTATCCTTGTGGATCTTTTTCCTCGATGTATACATCTTCACAGACCTATTTGAAATGATTGATTGCGAGTCACAAGTACATTCAAATGGAGAAAAGAAAACCAGTATAAAAGGAAGGAAGGTCCATTCTTGTTCAGAGACTAGATAGGAAAATAGTCAAATATTGCCTAACAGAAGCATTCATGGAAGCACAAAAACGAATAAGTGGGTTTTACTTTTGCATCTAGCTTTAGCTCATCTACAGCTAGTCCAGACAACTGAATAAGCTCCAGATGAAGATGTCCAAAAATCATGAACTTATCCTATAAGTTTCAAAACATAGGGTCTAGTCTACTTAAAGAATCACACTTGTCAGCCATAACTTATGAACGGCCTTTTCCAATATAATGAAAAACTAAGAGCACAAGCAAAAGTAAAATGATGTGCTCCAAAACATCTTAGTAGCACAAGAGAAGCTGAAATGCTCGTGTTTTGTGCAAAAAGAAAAAGAAGCTGAAAGGAACTCTAACCTAATTCTTATATCGTGCAAAATAAGGCTTAAAAATTTAAATCAGCATTCTGAGGCAACAAAAAAGAACTACTAAGTGTCACATCCCACATCAACATCCGAACTTAATCAGATTACCATTTTGCAACGAGTTCCATTAAACGCCTGTAAGCACAATTTCCCACACTTCCCCACACAAACAAGCAACAAAATAAATGTATTCAGCACCAGATATAAGAGCCGAAATCAAACATTACCCAGCCACCCAGAAATGTTTCAATAATTAACCCCATGCAATAATAAAAGGCCCTATTTTTCCACGTAAACAGATAGAATTATCATAGTTTCTCACCTAGTTTAACACTTTTCTCAACAAGCAAAAATCAAAAGCACAACTTTTCTTCATGAAACAAACATCATTTACTTCTAAATCATTGGATGTAACAAAAACAGAGTAGAGGGTCTCTTTTATCCCATCATAAAACGTTAATTTCCATGCTTTCTCTTTTGCCATCTTCTTCCCACCAGAGGAAAACCCAAAAAATGGGGGCGCTGATTCGAGAAAAATATGGTTTTGACCAATCAATAAATTGAGGTTGAGAAGTTTTGTAGTACCTTCTGGGGAAGAGAAGAGAGAGAGCAGATCTGCTAATAAGCCGGAGGGAACGGCAAAGCCCAGCTCTTACTTTGTCTTCAGAAGTGAAACTGAAAGAGAAGACTAGGGTTTAGAGGGATGATATATATTCATCTCTGGTGGAGAATCAACGGTGGGGATCGCGTGGGCTTTAGTGAGTAAGAATGCAAGCAACTCAATATTTTGTGGATGAGGATGACGGATGGTCCGATTATATTTCTCCAAACAGGGCCAAAGAAGTATGAATAGGTCCTAATGCAATAAATTGTGAGGCCCAGAATGTGTTCAAGGTTTCCAAAAGTAGTTCCACAATCTTGGGAGAGGCCCAATTGCACGGGGTTTTTTTTTCATAATGGATTTGGTGTTTTTTTGGAATTGATCTCTATTGGTTGTTTTTTTTTCCCCACTCTTCTTGATGCATAAGTATAGTGGCCCTTAAAAATCATATTAATCGTTGTCCATTGACAAATTGCGTCCCTAAAATGGTTAACCTCTCAATGATATGGTAAATTCGTTGAAGATGAGTTAGTTAAAAATGGTTAATTGAGTTATTGTTGTTTAACCATTATATTATGGTTCCATATTGGGTCTCTTGAAAGGATTATGAAACTGGGGAGCGGAATAAACATTATGCAAATGTCGGAAAAAGAGTAATTCAAATGGCAATGCCCAAATGAAGAGAAAATTGTTAACCAAGCAACGAGTGAGCAATCACTGGGTTTTGGTCCAGTGGCCACCGAAAGGAACTTAAGTTCCTCCGAGGTGTTGGTCAGTGTTGATTAAAGTTTCAAAAACCAAAAAAAAGAAAAAGAGAAAAAAGAGTAGCAAGTGAACCAATTGACGAAGCCCATGTTTATCTGGTTTTGTTCAAACCACTCAAGACATCGCACGGGGGCTGTTTTGTTAACAAAATCCGCAAGCCAAAAATCGCTTAATAACCCATCTCACCCATGGACAAATCCACTTAATAAACTAGGACAGTCCAAATCTAGCAAAGCGAGAGAATGAAAAGAAATGGAAAAGCCCAAGAGTTTTTTGTTTGCAAGGGAGTAAAAAGAGGGGGTTGTGGTGGGAAGGCCTCCATATAATAAAATTTGAATATAGAATGGACCAATTTTGTGCTTTTATGAATCCTGACGTAAGAATTTCTTTTTGGAGCCTCCCTTGAACTAAACAACCAAAAGAAAAAGCCTAGCAACAAATTGTCTCGTGTTAACGTATAAAAACATTAAAGAGGAACTCTAAGTCAATTGGGATTCTCGATATCACTATTGGGTATCAAATTCAGTGTCAATCCCACTTATCACATAAGAGTAAAAGAAAGTTTGAGTTAAATCAAATCAGTTTGAGTTATTAAAAGAATAAAGAGCACGTAACAATTTAAATAAATAAGATAGTTCGCATAAATATAGAAGTCGCACTGAATTATCATCGGAAAGTGGCGGAACCCATGCGAGGACTATAAATAGGTAATTATTCCAACAACTCTTCTTGATTGATCAGGTCAAATGAATTTCTTTTTGCGATTATGATTTCATGGCAAGTTTCACAAGGAAAACTTTCTTTTCCACCAAAGCCATGAAGAAACAATAAGACCACCGATGAAAATCCAGAAACCGATCTTGGAGTCCACAAGATCATCATGAAGATAGAAAACAACAATGCGCAAGTTGGCCACTGCGAAGGCCTTCGAGAACTGCATGCATATTCTTAGACTGAGTCACACTTCAGTCTGTCGTCTACATTCTGACGTTTCTTCAGACAGAACACAAGCTGTGTAGTAAAACATAGTAACAAAAGATTATTTCGTCTAGCAAAATCAAAATCTTTTGAATGAGCTTTGCAATTATTACCTCGTAGAAATTAATTCGGCACGACAATTCCTACAAGTTGAAACTGCGACGTCAGGAAAAAGCAGGTCCCAGTATCCAAAGTTCTTGCAGGGCACTAAATGAGGCTGCCTGAATCAGCATTTTGACTATATTCGACACCAAGCCTAGTCGTGTTAATCGACTCTTACCCTTTCATATACTCCTTTTGTTTTTCTTTTTAGCTCAATAAATATAGAAGCAAATGGGTGCATAGTATATGATACCTATTTTAGCATGATATAATGGTATTACGCAAATCTTAACCTACAATCATTCTTGTTAGGCATGTAGATGTACAACTCTAAACTGCAAAATCCTGCCTCATTCAACTTTGGGTCAATAAAGATGATTTAAATAATAACTCATCACGAGTCTAAAAGACCTATGTCATCAAGATGAAACCGAATGCTAAATGAATTGTTGCTAATAATTTCTTACCCCAATAGCTCTTGCAATTAGACCGACAAAAGCTTTATCCGGGTTGACATTGGATTAGGATGCTCTTCATTCATCTCTCCGTTTATTCATATGATCTCTATTGATCTCTAGACCAAGATTCTAAACAATGATATTCTTCTGAAAATATTTTAGCATTTGATTTACAAAAAAAAATATTTGAATGGTGAAAAATAGGTTAAAATTGTAACAAAATTCGTAACAATTAATCAAGAGGCAAAACCTAATCAATTTTATATGAAATTTTATGTATAAGTAAAAGAATTAATGAAATATATTATGAATGGTGTTATTTTTAAATTAATTTTTTGAGGTGTAACGGGGGAGAAATTTTGTCTAATTTAATTTTTTTTTTAAAAAATCTAGTCCGTTGACATTCCTATTTTTCTGAACATTTTGGTTGGTTAGTATGACTTCCAAATGGGGTTGTTGGGGTTGACAATTAAATCGTTTTCCAATTTATATCTGCGTTCCATTTATGTTATGACTTGAAAGGTCACACACATGGTATTCAACGATCCATCCTGAGCGTTATCATCTTTCCAAAGTCAACTTTAGTTTATTTTGAAAGTTTACGTGAATAAAAAAAATTTTTCAAACTCATTTTGCGAGATAACGTTGAAGGACAAATATTAGTGCAACAGGTTCTGTAAGGTTTGAATTCAAAGTATCTCTTGCAACATAAAAAGTTCGAACTAATTTAAGTTTCTTGAAGGCATTAATTAATGCTCATTGCCAAACGATGGCTCAATATAAAAAGGAAAAGTCTATTTTAAAGTCATGATTTATTTTTACATAACCGACCGACTTGTGGAGAAATATGCTATTGCTGGCATAATGGTTGTGATGTCGTTTCAAGAATGTGAACATTGTGCATGGCGGTTCGTTGCCATTGGGTTAGGTTCCGTTTGATAAAACTGAATCTGAATTCTTAAATCTGAATACTGAAACAATTAATTTGCTGAATTTTAAGCACTGAAAAAAATATATGAATGTCTGAATTTTAATACTAAACCTATTTATACTGTTTGATAAATATTTATAACTGAATGCTTAATAAGTTTAATTTGACAATTTTGCCCTTATATCCTTTCATTCAAAAAAGAAATAGAATCTATGATTTAATTAGTTTAAAATTGTTAGGTATGAAAATGACAATATTTATTTTTAAATCAATTTAATATAAAATATGAAATATATTATATGATGCGTATGGAGGAGATGTGAAAGTCATTAAAAATGGAGAAAAGAGAAACTAAAAATCGTTAGATAGAGAATATTATGTTGTTTAATTAGATAAGAATTTTGAACATAATTAACAAACAAGGGTAGATTTGGTAGATAAGATAATGTAGCTGAAGTAATTCTATTGATTCTTATCAGAATTAAGCATTCAGTTAGGATTCTTGTGCCGAAAAAAATACACACAGGTTCAGCACTGCTTAATAAGTTCAGCAAATAGATTTTCATTTATCAAACACTCAAACCATTTGAATGTCTGAAAAAAATTCAAATTCAGCACTTTTTTATGTTATCAAACAGACCCTTAGTGTTTTGGTGATAACGTTTGAGCGGTTTTTTTTCCTTTCATTTATGTGTTCTTTTTTAAGATTTATTATTAATGTCTCTACCTATATAAGAATTCTACCCTTTTTGATTGAGTTCAAAATCAGTGGTTTTGGAATGAGAAATCTCAAAACTGTAATGTATCTTAATTCGACTGTTTCTAAGTTGAAACATGCGAATATTTGACTGAATTGTGACTTATTGATTTCAAATTTTGTTTCATTGAGTTTGAAGTAAGTGGTTTTGAAATGAGAAATCTCAAAATCGTAATGTATTCTAATTCGACTATTTCTAAGTCGAAACATTCGAATATTTGACTGAATTCTTCAAATTTTTAAATTCACTGAGTAAAGTAAAAACCCTTAAATTCCTAAAGAAAATATTGGAATACGTTGCCCAAAATAGGTACAATTGAAATATAAAATAAGCTATCAAAGGAATTGATCATTAATGAAATTTCAGAAGTTGATCATGGAGTCCAAAGATTATCAAGAAGATAAAAAGCAGTAACGTGCAAGCTTGTCATCAAGAAGACCTTCAACAACCGCATGCATGTTCTGATGTTTCTTCAGAACAGAGCACAAATTGCAATGTACTAAAACATGCAATAAAAATTATAAGATGCTCAGAAACGCTAGATTTTTGTCTAGCAATATCAATCCATTGAATGAGCTTTCAAATCATTACCACACAGAAATTACTTTGGTATGACAATTCCTAAAGTTAAAATTGCGACCCAGGGAAAAAAGCAATGTAGACTACCCTTTTTTCCTCTCTTTCTGGTCCAAAAGTACTTGCAGGTCACCGAGTCAGGCTGCCGAATTTGGTATTTTGACTAGCCTCATCGCGTTAAATGACTCTTACTCCCTGATCATATGCTCTTTTAAATTTCCTTTTAGTCCAATATAATAGTAATGGATGCAATGAGCGTGACCCTAATAACCTAAAGACCCCTGCACATTGAGTAATACCTATTTTAGCATATGATATAATGGTACAATTACCATTTAAACCTAAACCTACAAAAAAAAAATGAACCTTGAATCAAAGTAGTAAGGCATGTAAACACACTATTCTAATAAGTAACTTGTTGCAAAACCTACTTCTTTCCACTTCGGTTCAGTAAACAAAAAAAAAAAAATTTTTAAAATAAGTCATAAAAGACCTATTCATCGAGGATGAAGCCAAATCCAAAATGAAAATGTCCCTCGTGATTTCTTATCTCAACATCCCGTCTAGTAGACCAACAAAGCTTTCTAGCTAGCCATCTTGGTTGGCAACTTGACGCAAGCTTGTTTGTCTCAGCTTTTCACTTGTTTAGTACGATTTCCAAATGGTGATTGGGGTTGACATCGATTATTTGCGACTCATATATCTCCCCTTAGGTATGTGTTATGACTTGGAAAGGTCAAAGATAGTATTCAGCCGTCCCAACACAAATGCTGTACCTTTCAATGTCACCTCTTTAGTTTTTCCAATGCCCATAGAGGAAAAAGTTGTGAAATTCAGACGGGACAATATGGTAGTTGGCTTTAATAGTTTTAAAGTCGTAGTCTTTGCTTGCAAGAAAAAAACTTTGAATTTGTTTCAGTTTCTTAAATTGTACATATTGAATACGAATTAATCCTTTTTACACTTATGAGGTATATATTAAGGAGTCTAACTGCATGCAAGATGCACAAAATTTGGAATTTAAATTTAAATCTGACATGCATGCATCTCTTTTAGATGCATTAATATATACGAAAGATTAATCATTTGAATATTTACTTGACATTCTAATTTCTTCATAATATCTAGTAAAAACGTTTCTTTTATTTGATAAAACCTTCGAAAACTTACAGACATAAAGTTTGCTCAACCAAAAGGAAATTAAACTCCTTTTTTAAAGTCATGATTTCCTCCCACTTAAATTTGCATGTGGACCATATGGAATTATATGAAGGTTCCCAGGAGCAGCAGGAGGGCAGTAATAGAAAGTCAATTTCTCCATTCATGCATCTTAACTCGAATCCACCGACTTCTGTGAAGAAATCTTTGTGTTGCTGCAGAAGGTTGTTTCAAGAATGTGAAAACCGTGATGGCTTTTCGTTGCTTTTGGGCCTCAGAAGATTGTGAGCACTGAAAACTAGGGATGGCAACGGGGCGGGGGACCTCTCCCCCATCCCCCGCCCCGCTGCCTATAAATTCCCCCACCCCCGCCCCGTCCCCCGTCCCCCGTCCCCCGTCCCCCGCTCCCCCCGCCCCGCCCCGCTTCCCCCGCGGGGTTAATAAAAATGTGTTATTTAATTTTATTATAGTTAAATTTTAGCAAATAATCAAGTACTAAAATATCAACACATCACAAAATTATTATTTATTGTAATTTCACAATTGAAACTTATAAAAACAATCAAACAAAAGTTATTTGAATACAATCCAATATGATGAAATACATACAACTAAAGTAGTCAAATTTTCACTTTTGGCACCAATACAATCACTAATTCATTATTGCGTGTGTACTTTTTTTTTAAGAAAAAAATGTTATTGTATTAAGTGTATTTCGAGATTTAGTATAAATGTATTAGTAAATTTAGTATAATAATTAATAATTTGTATTAATACACATATATAATTATTAGTATAATTGATAATATCAATTATATTACATATACTAATATACATTATATAATACATATAACTACTAATATATTATCATAAGTTTTTAACTAATTAAATTATATATTATATATATTTTATATATTTTATATATTTATTTTTTTAAAGCGGGTGGCGGGGCGGGGGATGGGGCGGGGGTACACTCCCCCATCCCCCGCCCCGTTTCTAAGCGGGGGGAAAAAAATTCCCCCCGCCCCCGCCCCACCACCCGCCCCATCTCCCGCCCCATTAGTCCCCCGCGGGAGCACCCGCCCCCATTGCCATCCTTACTGAAAACGGCAGAAGAAGACGGATCATGAGAGTTCAGTCTCATCACGGATTTGGGATTGCGACAATAGAATGAAGAAGGTTGATCGAAACCCATGAGGGAGCCGCTTCGGCAATTCCATTTTTATTATATTACACACAATTTGTCCGTGCAGCTTAGCGGCCGAGAAGATGAAACGTCGGTATTCTTATTTGCTAGCATTGATAGTTTGAAGGATAATATCAGAAACCTCCCTCCCGCGGTTCTTCTTAAAATCACTTAACTCTTCCAAAGTTTTAAAAATATCACTAGTACCAATTCATTTTATATGTTCAAATTTGATTTTTTATGAGCCTGATTTTTTTTCCGCCAACCTCTTCTCTCGATGATTGACCCATGGCCAAACTTTTAGATTGTACTAAATCATTATAAAAATCAGCTTAAAATAAATATAAAAATTCATACGCCGCTCTATTATAATTACAAATGAAAAAGGGGAACAAAATTCAATTTACTATAATTTACAAAATAAAAGATAGCATAGTTATCCAAAAAAAATGAGTCAGAAAAAGTGTTGAAGAAAGGGAAAAAGAGAATCAAGAAAGCGACTTTTGTTTCTTTTTCTTTAATTTTTTAAACTCCATCTCTTTGATACGTGAACTATGTATCAAATGAGAGTTAATATAGTCATATTACAATTATTAGGAGGACGTAAGTGATTAATTTAAAACCTCACAAGCGATAAGTGACATTAGGAGAAACCTCAATGGAGGTTTTTGATATTATCCCTAGTATGAAATCACCTAAGAAGAAAATGGTAAATTGTTGTTTGATCTTTACACTATCGCTGGTGGACTTTTCACAATTCTCAATACTTTGGAATCTTGAAGATGTTTTGTTTAACGTGATATTAGTCTAAAGAAATTTTTGTGCGTTGTGAAATTAGACAGTAGAATGTAACAAGCATGATCAACGTTTTTACCGTTTATTGTTTTCACCTACATGATGTTGTTGGTAGAGTAATTGTTAGCGTTCCCGATATTAAAATTGTTTTTACCGAAAAAAATAAAGAGAAGGGAGCAAAAGGGGGTTGTCAAAGTCACTCACAATGGGAAGTTTGCAAGCAATTAATGTGGGTACGTGTTTTCTAATCTTTCACTCCACGAGTCCACTATAGACCAAGTCGATTTTTAATTTGTGACCCATGGTCATGCAGAAATGTCACCAATTCAAATCAAATCTAAACTTAGGTGGGTCATCATCCTAATCCAGTGAAAGCTACCTCATTCCATATTTGAGATTTTTCTAATTCTGGGAACCCGATTCTCCATGGTTTTATTCTACAACGAACAAGGATTTGTCAATTTTTCTCCAGTGCGGGCAGCCACCTATCCCTTTCAACATCTACCAGTCCAACTTGACCATTGTCAGTTATCAAGATCAAGATCAACTTTTAATAGCTTGAAGACAAGAAAGACACTGAAAACGTGATTTGTGAATGCAAATAAAAAAATCGAAATGAAGTTGTTTGTGAAAAATCACTTGACCTTTTTGGTTAGACTAGATAAGATGGATGGGATCAACGATTGCTTTAGCCTTAAGGGTGCTTCTCAGCTTTCTGCTTGCCAATGAGCATTCCCCACTAATGCATGATGATTGATCATACTAATAATCTATGGATTACCTAAATATATTGGTCCAACTTACTTTTCGGTAGCAAAGAATAGCAATTTTATTAATTAGATTGTTGAAAATCGTCCAGCACAATTCACTTGACAAAATTTGGAAAAAAGTTTTCACAGGGGGTCAACAATGTCTTCTGATTGACTGGTAAAACTTAAAAGCCAACCGCAGGATGCAATATTTCATCAACTCCAAATGGTTGCAAAAGCTACTCAGCAAATGAAACATGCAAGCAATTAGTTAAGACGAACTAAACTGGAGCTTTCGTATACTTTGACAGAATATTAACTTACCAAACGAAAAGTATGTGGGTTATTAAGTGCACACGTGGTGCAATGAGTGCCGGTGATACATAGCCTCCAGTGAAGGAATTTTTTTTTTTTTGGGTCGCCTAGCAGTGAAGAATTATACGGCTGTAGAAACTTACACCATTTCAATCATCAATATCTTGGGAAATTTTGAAAAAAGAAAATAAGGCGATTAAAAATTCATAAGTAGGATATAACTATTAAAAATTTTTAAAATGAAATATGGATTACCGTTCAGAAATTGTAAAAAAAAAAATGAATTATTTGGTTCAGAAATTGTAAAATTAAAGTGTTTCAATTACAGTTCAAGACGCGTCACTCTGAATCTCTCATGCGAAAACCAATTAATAGCCTGATATGATATAATCATCAGTCACCACTCGGTTTTGTTGGTTAGTACATCTTTGATTCTTTACAGAATTATTCGCCGCAAATTAAGTCCATATTCAAACGAATATTAGGCTAAAATTACTGCGGTTTCTCCACTTAAAATCTATAGATTGATAGTACTTCATGTTGTCACATTAACGCTTCATAGCTTCAAATTTCAAGCATCAAATTATTAAGTTGGTGTGTTCTTCACCAGCAAGCTTCTCTGTTATTGGTGTTTTAAGATGACACATCACTGGAAGTCAAAATATAACTATCAAACAGTAAAGAAATTGCTTTTTTTCAAAACAAAAAGTCAATGGTTGGAAAGGAGCTCAGTGTGTTATTTGAATACTTCAAACGAGATTCGGGTTGAACTGGATCGATTTTCTAATTTATCTAAATTTGACGTGGTTCAGTGCTACTTTTCCACACTCCACATTCGAGGGATTCGAGTGGAGAGGTGAAAAAAGAGCGGCAAGGTTAGGAGGGAACGAAAAAGATGACCATGGAGTTGAAACTTTAAGTAAAATTATACAAACATTGGCACTTAGTTAAGAGGCCAACACTCTTCCATTCTTAATTATTTGATTGAGCGCATTTTCTGTCGTGTGATTACTTGAGATATGATAGGTTTTTTTGTTATACTCTAACTTGAATTTAGCCAAATTTTGGCTAAATTTCATTTTGGACCTTTAAACTATTGACCCACTTTCATTTTGTTCCGTTGCTTCAATTTTGGACCTGTTTTAATTCTTAAACTTTGAGCATCGTTTGCTTATCATTCTGTCAGTTTTGACAATTTTATGAGATTGATTTCATACTTTAAGGAATAAAATATTCAAGTGAAGTTTACGAACTAAAATGTGACAGATTCCATATGTAACCTATAAGCACGAAGACCAAAGTGAGAGACTGCATCTTTAGTTTAAGCAGCCAAAGTAGAATTTGCCCAAATTTCTGACCTAAGTTGTTGACCTAGTGTGTTTTGATCTGCATACTTAGATCACATAAAACAAGTTTTTAGCCCAAAAGATAGGCCATCATTAATTGCAATTCGTAAATTTAAACCCGTAAAGACAAATAATTTATGTTAGTCCACCATGAAGGAGAGGTTTGCAGAAGTGCTTGTGTTGGACCATTGGTTGGATAATTCAATCCCAGGGCTTAACATGTTATTTCATGGCCATTTGGCTAGGTGAATTGTTATATATAAGATGAACTATATATATATATGAGCCATTGAACACGATCCTCACTTAACCCATGTTTAATAATCCAATTCATCACTTAAATTTAATGAATTCAGATCTTAACATATTCAGACGCGTTTAATAATAAAAAATTGAACATCATTAAGTGACACTGAATTTCCTAAACAAAACTTGCTCCCAAAATTAAGTGATAAGTTATCCACTTATCACTAAATGGAATATAAAGTCAAATATATTAGATTTAATACTTAACAATTTAATAAATTCAGATTTCAAGATTTCATTTCAGACTTTAGTTTTATTAAACACACCCTTACTTTGGAGGCAGACACAATTCAAACACACATATTGCTTTTTTTTTTTTTTTTCTGGCAGAAAATAGAATGCATATTATTCCAACCAAATCCTCTAAACTTCACATGCATCATGTAATGATGATTTATTTGCATCAAAGTTTGTGATTAACGTGATGTCACAATTAATCATTAGTTAGACCACGATGTTGACTATCCCCATTAACGAAATTCGTGAGGTAACATGTGCAATGTTCGCCGTGCAAAAGCAAATAAAAAACACAGGCCAAACCAAGAAAAAAAAAACACTCACATACTTAATTCCAATCTTTTCAAACTCGAATGTGTCCACAAGCCGAATTCTTAAAGATATGTAACTTCGGACTTTTTCTTCGTTCTTCTTATTATCACACCAAATTTCTCCGTCGTGGTTATCGTTCTGGAAAGCCTTTCATTTTTCAAAGAATGCGGAGTCTGCAGGAAAAAAAAAGTCTCTTATGTAGTGGAGGTGGTGATGATGATTACGGGAAATCAGAACCTTGTTTCCTAGGATTGGTCCCAGGGACCTAAATAATGAAGTTGGGAAGCATTATCGTGCGTACTAACATATAATTAAGACTTTAACAACAGCTATAAGTTAACAACGTATCAGTCCAGTGATTATTGAGAACTTTTAAAATTCTCTCTATTGTCAGTTTTAGAATTTGAATTTTAGTTTTTAAGTTCACATTTGAAATCTACGTTTAATAGTTGAGGTTAGGAAATCACTGGAATTGGTCTAGTAATTCGGAAAAACTCTTTAGGATTCGAAACCTAAACTTAACCATTGAGGTTAGAAAGGGTGAGAGGTAAATAAAAAGGGAAAAAAAAAACGTATCACTTGTCGTGGGCCTGTTAGGACCCAAAGATTGTGATCAAACATTGCTACTTGACAGTATACCAAAATTTGATTGTTGGCTAAAAGACAACGAGTAAAAATTTTCTAAAATAAAACCGAGAGACAATTCAGATAATTTATTTAGATGAGTGGGAGTTGTTCAATATCAACTGGTTTTAATTGTTGAATTTTGCTAAATAAGACGTTCTCTTTATATATATATTTTTAAAAAAGCTGGTTATAACTGGGCAGGAATTGAAACTGGCACACGTTTCCAGAAAAAAATTATGATTTATTGATTCTTACCAATTCAACTGAGATTGTTACACTAAAATGTGCTTTAGTTCCCAAAATCCCGCAAACTAGTAATTTCCCTGCTCGTGGATGAAAATCTTTGATTGAAACTTGGTAAATATGAATACTAGCCTGAAGAGGGAAAAAAACTTAAATAAGACAATAATCACAATAATCAAATGAAGCACAAATAAAGCAGCCTGTGTGTCTCTCGCTCTCTCCAAAATTAGCTCAATTTGCCTACATATCATTGTTCATAATTCTTTTTTTTTTGAGTAAATCTTATATACTATGACAGTGTATATACTATCACCATTGAATTTATGACACATGTGCGAAAATTGAATTTCAAATTCAAATTTTGTATAGTTATCATTCATCCAATACTGACGGTGTATACACGGTCAGTGTATCAGTGTATGAAAAATTAATCTTTTTTTTTTTACTCCTAATCTTGAATATAACAATTATTTAGGAAAAAAAAATTACTTTGAAAGAACAGGTCTACAATTCCTATACAAATTATTTCTCCCAATCTTATTTTATACACATAATGCAAAACAGACAACCCACAGGTGTTACGGGATTTTTGGACTATGTGCTTAATGTCCAAAGCTTGAAAGGAATCTCCAAATCATCACTGAAGTCTTTCTGTCTAAATCTGTATTCTACATTTAATCGTCCTCATCTTGTATGTTGCGTAAAGAAAAATATCACTCTGCTTAAAAAATATCTAATCATCCCTATAAACGACAAATTTGCTTTACTGGGATTATTCACGATCAAATCTGAGTGCATCTTTCTTGCGATTGCTTCAATTGCCAGAGATCATCCATATTCCACAAGCAACATCCCAGATCGTCACTCAGCCAATTGTTTTGTGCACAGTAGTTATCACCAGCTGGCCCTGTAGAGCCGCCCATCGCTGTAACAGTTGCTGCTGAGCTCAAATTTTCCATATCTTGATAACTAGTGCTGTCAACATTGTAACATTCATTTTGAGAATGACCATAGGAATTGTTGGGAGCCATGTCATAAAAGGGATTTTCTATGTATTCGGAAAATTGAGGGACCGGAGAGATATTCGTGGATTCTGATGAAGACATGCTTGATGGGCTGCTGCTAATCATGTTTCTTTGATGACTATCCGGAAAACTGTATGGTACCTGTTGCGGTTGTTTTGCTGCCAATGAATTGCTAACTGCTGCCTGAATTTCAGCTAGATTGTCATGTTCTGATGAGTCCCAATATGAAATATTTCCTTGTACCTTTTGAAGCAACCGAGGAATCCAGACACGGCGAACTAGTTCTTGAAACTCACTGCTGTTGGAGTCTATCTTCAGATGGCGGGCCTGCTTTTGTACTCTTGTTCTCCAGTAGTTCTTGATTTCATTATCTGTTCTTCCCGGAAGATGTTGTGCAATCTTTGACCACCTTCATTATCATTTATGAGAAACAAATTAGCTTCATCGGCGTCCAAATTCAGTATTAGGAATCAAATTGAATTTGAATCGTGCCCTTTTAATTTTCTTTACATCCGAGTACAACTTCAACTTCAGAATCCAAAATCATATGGGACTGGACAAGTATGAATGCAGAAGGTGAAACATGCAATGGTAGGGATAAGCATGCAAATTCGGGCCCAAATCCGCACAAATTTCATCTAAACAGACTTAAAAGCGTGCATTTGAGCGCAAAAAGCAAATTACCAAATGAATACCTGTTGCCCCACTTGGAATGAAGCTCAAGAATCAAGAGCTGTTCCTCTGGACTAAGATTTCCTCGTTTAACATCCGGTTTAAGATAGTTGAGCCATCTCAATCTGCAACTCTTGCCAGTTCTATTCAATCCTATGTGTACACAACACGAAATTTCAGCAAAACTGTACAGTTGAAACTTTCGATGAAAAGAAACATTGATTTTGAGCTCAGCTTTCGTGGCAATGAACATATGTGCTTACCTGAACGTTTCGCTAGCAAGTTCCATCGGCCTTCACCATGAGCAGCAATGTAATGAACAAGAAGAGAATCTTCTTCAACAGTCCAGGGACCTCTCCTGAGCTCACCACCTGCAGCATCATCATCACTACAACTGCTTGTAGTTGTACTCTTAGACAGGGAACACATGGCTGGCTTCTATTTTGAGTAGGGTATCGAGAATTTTGAGGAATTTCAAGACAAACTGATAATTGGGCTTACGAGTCTAAGCTTTGAAGGCGAAGCACTGACGCAACAGCTGCAAATCCATGATTTATAAGGTACGAGGTCTTAGTACTCTAACCCACTGTTCACATGTTACTTTTCAAAGGAAGTAGCCGCGAAAGCAGACTTTATAATGCACAGCTTCTTTTTCTTTTCCCTATTCTGTTTTTTTTGGTCTATGTAGTATAGGATTTCTATTGGAATTTTTACTCTCCTTTAGAATTTCAACCAGTCAAAACATAAGAAATCACTGGAATATTGTAGCTATAACATCGCCCACAAGCAGAATTCCAGGGTAATTTTTCTTTTATTCTTCTACATCGAGAAAATTAAGGACTGAAATACGGGTGGCCATGGTTTAGGTTTAAACCAAAATCGGACCGAAATCAGCTTGAAGGTTTGTTGAATTAGATTTTGGAAACCGAAACCGAAATCATAATCATGACTAAAGGTTCAAGTTTAGATTCACTAAAATTTTGAACCAGAATCGGCGGTTTAGAATCTGTTCAAATCGTCTAAAAAAAACATTTGCTACTTAAATCTGTTTGTCTTGTTTAGAGTCCAATATCAATAGTTAGCACCTAATACCAGTAATTCCAGTCCTAATCTAATAACCTACCGTCCCATTCTTTTAGTAAGTCTATAACCAATGATTAATCTAAATGTAAAACCAATCTAATCTAATCAATAATGTGATATTTTTCAAAAAATTTACACATTTTTTCTTTTTCACCGCACATGATAATACAATAAACATCTTATATATATATATATATATATATATATATATATATATATATATATATTTATAGGAGTTCAAAAATCGCAACCTTAACTGTCTCTCTAAGGGCTAATTCAAGTTCTACCTTTCAAAAGAATCGAAACCCTTGGTTTTTAAATTGGAACCAACGGTTTTGGAACCGTGACCATGTCTAGATTGAAATATGAAAATAGTTGTGCTTTTAGTAGAGCTCCACCATATGCCAAGATAGAGTAGTACAATTCCTTTTTTTTTTTTTTTTGCTTTTTAGTATAATTGAAAAGGTCTCGAACTCGAGATTTTCCACTTACACTTCCTTCTCCCCATACCACCTAACCCTTTCCTCCCCCTCCTATAATGTGTGTGTGTGTATGTTTTTTTAAAAATAATGTGTTTTGAATATATTTTTCAACCATTTTTTTATTTTTATTCTAGCAAAACTTTATATTTTACAATATGAAGATACCTAATATTTTCCCCTATGTAGTGAAGTTGAGAACTAAAACTTTACATGCACTTTTAATGGAATACAATAATTTTTTAGAGACAATTAAAATCCCAGTATGCCACCTTAAAGAAAATCTCAATATGCCATCCCCGCAAGCAACACAGAGTATCAATGTCAAGGAACAAAAGTAGGGTCGATTAAGGTGGCCGGATCAGGACTTTTACCTTGTAAAGTAAATGATCAAAATAGCTTTTGGTCTTCTTCAATATGGTAAAGTCAAGCTCAAACCATTTTCTTGAAAAGAAAATTGGAGGAATAGGGTGATTTTGCGAAATTGTTAAATAAGCTTAGATACCGCGAGGCTTGGGGTTCCTTTTTAATTACATCATAGGTCTACTAAAAAATAATTCTCTAGTCCTAAAGTTCCTACATGGAAAAAAAGATAATACCCACCGTTATCAATGAAGAGCTAGATCATCAAAGAAAAGGCAGTTTTGACAAAGAAATTGAAGGCAACACAGCATTCTTGACAATGACAATTACAAAATCTTGAATCGATCTTTAGAAGGAATTAGTTTTTAAAAACTTCCACGGTTTGTTATTTCCAGTTTCTTCCAATTATAAAAAACGTACTTGACTAACCAAGACGAAACTCTGAATCAAAACCAAAACGTGGGTTAATTTATGTTCGTCTAACTGATAGGGGCGGCAACCATATGTCTAGGCATCTAGCTTTTGCTTGGAATCTTAAAACACGGTTCCCTTTTCCAATTGCATGGCTGTCATCTGATTTTCTGTCAATTTTGCTTAAGAGTTGTAGTTTTCTTTTTCAAGCAGAAGTGGTACATTTTTTAAGTTTTTGTTACTTGACTTCTTGTTTCTCCAGAATACATCCATTTTGGAAACGCACTAGGAGTAGGACAATTGTAAGAGGCTGCTAATGCTTAATGCAGCTAAATTTGACTTTTATAGTCTACATCTTGCCTCCAATTTATTTGTTTCGGGTTAATGACTCCTTTGGATACGATGCAGGAGCGCACTGCTCATGAAGGTTCTTGTATTCTCTTATTCTCTGCTGATATGCTCTTGCCATAATAATATTCAGCCTTCTCTTAATGGAAGCCAATTGTTTTAGTGACGGCATTATTTCTGCCATAAATGTAATTACTAGTATTTTACGTTGAGAGCCCGAGTACAGGTCACATACTATTCGCAGAAGGGCTGCAATTCGTCAAGATTCAGGGCACGTAGAATATAAACATCTGACGAGTGACGACAATCCTAATGGAATATATAAAGAATGAGCTGATTCTATGCTTCTAGATGCCATTCAATGCTTCATACAATATATCCAGCGCAGTACAACGTTGGAGTCTCCTGATTCTAGTCAAGGTTAAGTGTATATGGCTTGGACGATGTTAACTTACTAACTTAAAAACCAAAAAAAAAAAAAAAGAGAACATGCTAGTGCAAAGCAATCAAATTCTCACGTTTTTTTTTTATAGAAATTTTCAATAATGAAAAAAAAAAAAAGAATTCCTCATGTTTCCTCGATCTTACTTGGGAGTCAGCGATTGGAATTATTCGCTTGGACTGATGGAAGCGGGTCGTGGTTCTCTTCATTGCATTTCTATTTTTAATTTCGTACCACTTTTTACTTATAATTTATTTTTGGTAAGACAACATACTCCCCCCCTTCGCAGCTCAGGAAGAAGAATAATTGGACTTACGTAGCAGTTAGCACAACATTCTTTTTTTTTCTTTTTTTTTTTTTGCTTTTTTTAATTGAGGAGAAGAACTTATCATCAATTATCATCATCATAGTGGTACTTGTTACTTCTACACCTAGCCATTGATATCGGCTTAGAAACAAAGAAAATTTTTTTTTTACTGTAAATCAAATATAACAAGTAGTTTGCCAGTCAATATTTGATGAGAAAAGAAAAAAAAAGTGAGAGAAATGGAACATTTCATCATTTTGCCAGTTTTTTCAAGATTCAAAAAAAAAAAAAAAGGCCTTGATTTGGACGAGCGAATTTCAACATTATAATTTAGAAAGCTTTCCACCCATTTATGGACTGATTTGGACAAAAAATTGGAGAAAGCCTTGCAAAGTTTTTTCAAATACTAATAATGCCTTCCTTAGATGACCACTAAACAAAATTTCAATAGTGTATCTACATCTCTTCTCTTTCTTTTCTTATTTTTCTCTTTTTTTCTTCTCTCTCATAAAATTTTCTTTTCTCTTCTTTTCTTTTCTATCCTGAACTCCCAAACTGGCCTTGAGTGAGAACTGTCATCTACTTATCCATTTCCCCAAAAAAAAAAAAAAAAAGAAAGAAGAACCTATAACTGGTTAGTCTTAAAGCTGAATTGTTGCACTCAAGAGCCCAAGACTTCTCTCCCCACAAAACTATGTTGTGGTTGGTAATTCTAGAATAGATTATTAGTTCCCTCAAGTTGAGAAGTCCAGCAGAGCCTATTATAATACAAGCCAGGCGAACATGGGTATGAATGGAAGAATTATGGATGACCGGATAAGATTACTTAATTTACTATTATTAATCTTTCAGAAGAATTTAAGAAGGACAAAAAGGCAAAGATATTTATATCATATCAAATTCCAATTGGCCCAAAAGAAAGATAGCAAAAACAGCTTTGACTTGATTTCAACACGATGGCCATCACTTCCAATTACGTTGCGTTACGTTTCCAAATGTTGTCTTGTGATTTGGGTTTGGTATCGAAGTGCAACTCTAATCTTCCAGAAGTTTGGACTTTTTTTTTTTCTTTCTTTAATTGATTTTCTACGTCATTTGTATCCCTTCTTTTTTTGTTTATTCGCATTTCTCAGTAATTTCTCTCTCAACTTGTACGTTCCGCAAGGGTTCAACTATATATAATATAACTAAATTAAATATTTTTTTTTGGATAGAAAAATGCAATACCAAGACAATTTATTTGACAAAATCAGGGGAATTCTATAGAGATTCAGTTGGGTTGGTAGATTTAGCGCAGCTGAACTAAATCAAATAGTTTTGGGACTTCATGATTGTTGAAACTTCAACAGAAAATTGATGTTAGAAATTTTAACAGAATTTGATAGGTGAAAGAAACATATTGTTCCAATACCACGTGAATCATTGGATTAGATTAATAATTTTCGAATATAAGTAGGTGTAATCCTGACAAAATTTGTCAGGTTTCAATTTTCGAATATAAATGCTGACTTGAGTTGAGTCGTCGTTTTCTTTTCTTTTCTATCTCTCTCTCTTTTTTTTTTTTTTTTGGCGACCTTTCATCTTAATTTGTTTATTTCATCATCATGAAGTGGGAACAACTTTGATATCAACATTACTTGAGAGAGATGAATTAGAAAGCAAGTAATTAATTTGTCTTTGAAAGCATAGTAGAGAGACTCCACCAATCATTTCAAACAATCATGAAATTTGACTTGGGATGTTGAAGATTTGATTAGTAGCTAGGAAGAAAGGATGGCATGGCATGGAATGGAGTCTCAAGTCAGAAGTTGTACAAAGACCACAAGAAGACCACGCAATCCATGGATCAAGATTAGCAATTTCTTTCTTTCCTTCTTTCTTCTAACACCAATTGGATGAAGATAATGAAGTTCAAGGATGAGAATCAAGATAATCATGCGCGATCAATGGCGCAATCGTGATTGTATTACTTGAGAACTAAATGAAATCAATGACAAAGTACTGCACTGTTTCCTTGTAGTGACTGTATCATCGTGTCATCACAAGAAAATAAGTTGTATACGGCAAGAATTTGTTAATTCTGAGATTATCTTGATGTAGATGGCCAAATTCTGACATTACGTACATGGCCAATTTCTTTGTTTTTTTTTTTTAAAAAAATTTTGTTGATGTCAAATTCCTGCATTTGCACAATTGCACATTAATTGGCTTATATCAAATTGAACAATTCCATGTTTGGTTTTTTAATTTCTATTCAAGTCCACCATGCCTGAGGTCTCCTCTGTTTCTTGGAAGGAGGTAACTGGTGCGAAGTGAAAAAGGAGGACCTCTGGGCTTGAAAAGACTACAAACGAAAATGACGAGCAAAGAAAAATCAAACGGATGAGCCCAGCAATCAAAATATGCATAACTTAGGTGGTTATGGGTATGGTAAACAAAATCAAAGCTAAAAGGGATCTGCTTCAGAGGAAATTCAAATGAAGAAAGTGCATGTGGTTTCTAATAGGGAGGTGCCGAACTTCTTAAACTCCAGCGGCTGCTTCTATGAACTAAATTTTAGAGAGAAAAAGAAAAAACTCTTATCATCTAAAACTCTTCCATCATGTAGACAATGATCTATCCCAAGTTTACTTTTACAAATGATTATCAAGTCTCTTAGCTGCTGCCCCTCATCTAGAAGCAAAATCCTACAGGAAATGGAATTCTGTCGATCTAGTTTGCCTCGTCTTTCTTGGATGGCACGTCAGAGATTTAGCAAAATTAGTTAAATATCTCCGCTTCTAAAGTCAGATCACAAGAATGTGTCATGATAAAGACAATAATGGAACAAAAAAAATTCCATCCACTGCAAACACCTCATTAATGCATTATTCGAAGGAAAGGGAACTCTACTGAGTCCTTTTGATGGAGAAACTGGCATTGATGTAAACCATTAATGTTTTCCAACATATTCATCAAATTACCATTTCTTCATCCAACCCATCCTTCAGATGTCTCTCTCTTTAGGATGCTACTGCAGATGAGTACCTATTGGATTTGCAGTTGCTTCGTAAATAGACTTGGGATTATTCTCTTTCAAATTAGCCTTACCAATGAGACTCCATCTTGATCAGCTTATTGAACGAGGTGTATGACTAAAGTTGTATGGGACGAGGTATATACTGGTAATGCAGCAAGGGTTGTCTTTAGCAGCAAATCTTGATCAGCCAAAATAGCAATGTTTTCTTGCACCCTCTGGTTCTGTGCATCCTCTCCTTATAAAACAGTAAGCATCACTCTACATCTACCTAAAGTTGAATCTCTTTCTGCTAAAAATTCAAGTTTAGAGTTAAGGCATCTACTTTTATGCACCATTGAACTTACTCTAAAGGGCTTTACTTGATGTCTTGCTGGAAACTTATTGTTCAACACATTTAAATCTGCATTGCTGTCAAGACTTGTTTAAATTCGTAATTTGTCCTTCGTATTATGATGCAGTTCTAGTCCCTACTGGACAAGACATTTGTACTAGCATAGCTGATGATTCTTGCATTGATCTTTTTCAACTTCAAAATGCCAACTACTCAATGAGGCAATGATCCATGGACATTATATGCTGTTTCTCAATTTTTTCAAGATATCCGCGTGAATGCATAAGTTTCTTAATTGAACAGACTAAAGTACGCAAGTGAGGTTCTTCTTTTCTCATTTGTCATCTACATCTGCCATTTATGTTCTAATTCATGTGGATTGATTCAACAAGGTTGCAAATTAAAACATACAGGGAACTGCCTAGGAAAATAAGCAAGTGTAACATCTATACGAATATATTTGAGAGCTTGAACAAGAGATGCGAGGAACTGATATACCTGGCATTAAATGAAACTGCTATACATGATGGAGAGAACTCATACTGCCAAGGGCAAAACAGCTCAATGGAGAACGGAGATACCTTGTCAAGGCTCTAAGCGTGTTACACATTTTATTATCACAAAATAGTTGTCATCAGCGGAAAATGTGTACAGAACATGGATATGCTTATACTTACAAACTCAAACTATTAAGAAAAAGCCAGAACAACAAGTCATAGCAATTTTGGCACCCATGCCTGTTCCTGCATTGCTTAGCCAGTAACGAATCATCGAGCTGGGACCTTTATCCAACCATTAGCAAAAGCAATGGCCAAGATTACAAAGGGTGTCGACATACCAAATATGATAATGTAAGGTAGAGGCGTCTTCATGGGATTCTCCCCTTCCCTTTCCCCTGCTGTCTGCCAATACCTACACTTAGCAAATACCTTATGCCAATTAATCCCCTCAACAAAAATGCTGCTATGAAAAGTTAATGCTATATCCAAATACTTTATTTATATGCATTGTTGAAACTAACTAATCATAATCCTATTAGGTCACCACGGCTGCCAATGTGGACAAGGAAAGTGAGCCAAGAAAAGGCTATCCCTTCATGGAAGATAAGTAAATGAGTGGTTGAGAGTTTTGAGAGGCTTACTCTGTTGGTTCTTCTTCTTTAGTGATGAATTTCTTCTTCCCTCCCTGCTTGACTTCTCCATCCTCTCCTCCTAATCAGTATCAAGGGGAAAAGGTCATCAAGTTAAAAGTTAGCCTCATTCCAATTACCACATAAAAACAGTCATAAATTAGTAAAACATAATTAAAAAAAAAATGTATAAGCAACACTTCACTCTTACCCAATTTTGCAGATATTTGGACAGAATTTTGCCTTCTCTTTGATGAGCTGAAAGCATTAGGTTGAGAAGATGGAGAGAGGAGCTTGTGGGATGGTGCAAATTTTGTGACTAGAGCAGAAGAAATTGCCACCTTGGCTGCCATTGCTGCAGCAAAATATCCGGAATCTATCTCATTAGTTGTGGATATGATTGCAGTTATATCTGATATCTTCTTCTATTTTACAATATCTGGAGTCTAGACAGAAAAGTGCCTCATCCATACATCAATTTGTCTTGAACACGTGGCGCACATTCACATTCTGGGTTCTCTGAAAATCTGTTGTCCTGTGCTTGACTGAAGTTGGACCTAATAAAGTAGTTGCTTCCAATTTTCCCTTATGCTCAGCCCAACCCAAGAGGAAACCATATTACCATTCCATTAGCAAATATGAAAAACAACCGAGTCCACTATTTTTCTGTATACTTACTAGCTTCTTTTTTTTTTTAAGATATAATTAGGACTGCAATAATATCACAGTGCAATATATTTATCAACCATTCATTAACCTTAGTACAATTGATTAAGTTGAAGTTTTCACACGACCTAAAAAAAAGGCGTGAATCAACAAGGAGTTGTCATTTTGAAATACATCATTATGGGGGTAATGCATCAGTCCTTATCTAGTGAAGATTTGCACTTTGAGGGATGAGATATAATGCTAAAAGATTTATTTATTTATTTTAATTAGAATTACTAAACCTGTATATGAGTACCCAAGTGTTGATGATCAGATTCGTCTCGTGGCTACTGTGGTAAATAACTATACTAACCAAAATCCAAAAAAGGGGTGAGAAAACTAGTCTACAGGACTGTATATTGTTGGTGCTCATACTGCAAAAGCATACAAACTTGAGGAATAGCAAGTGCTCATACAAACTTGGGCAAGCTAGGCTTCTTGTGAATAGCTCATGAGCAACTTGGTCATACACTCTGTTCGAACTCAGTGAAACTGAGTTCGAGTTACTCGATATATATAATAAGTCGAGTTTGAGCATTAGTATTTCGTATCGAATGTTCGACAAGCCTAATTAAGTAGTTATATTATTTATATAATATATATTTTTTAATTATGAATAAACTATTATATATTCATGTCTTAGCAAAAATCGAGCTCGAACTCGAAAAGGCTCATAATATTCTCGAGCTTGAACTTAATTACGATAGCCTTGATTCAAGTTCGACCTTAATGTTACGCACTTGTTAGTAGCACTAGTATTGACCGTGTTCAAACTCAAGTATAGTGATACTCAAACTTGACTAGATTTGATAGTATCCTTATTTCATACTGCAAAAAACATACAAATGTGAGGAACAACAAATACCAAATCTCAGCAAGTGCTAATACTACAAAAGCAAACAAACTTGCCGAACAGCAAATACCAAAAAAATAAATTAATACGCACTTGAGGAACAGCAAATACCAAAAAAATAAATTATTACAAACTTGAGGAACAGCAAATACCAAAAAAAATGAATTAATACGCTAGAAGAAGGGCTTGAACCTCCGACCTTGTGGTTAACAGCCACACGCTCTAACCAACTGAGCTATTCCAGCTTTGTTTCTGGCAGGTCAAAAAAAATTCATATTTATTATATTAGTAGACAGGGCTGTATGAAACTCCTATTTCCAGCCTAGATTCCAGCCCTCCTCCCTCCCCCACAAAAACCTAAGGGGACAAAAAAAAAAGAGGCTTCGGTTAGATAAAGGCATAAAGGCTCAATTATGTCTAAGGTTCCTCAAAACAAGAAAGAGGTTATGTAAAGTTTTAACAATGAAAAAAAAAAATTTCAAAGAAATTCAAGTTATTGCAAACAAAAATTGCACTCTCATATTGCATCAGGAGTCAAACATTAGGCAAATGAAATTACAGAGGGCGGCCCCAGAAAATTCATCTAAAAAGTGAATACTCTACGTGGAAACAAGAAAACTGAAGAAATAAAAAGAAACAACTCGTTTCTGCTAGCTAATGATTCTTTGATCCAGTTTTTAGAAGGAGCCGACTGAAAAGTTACTCTTGCCTCTGAATATGTTAATTTCTGATCACTTTTTAACAATATTTGTTAGATGGGTTGAACCCATTGGGTTTCTTTAAAAGTTGAAGGCAAATGAAAATGAAACATCTAATCTTTTATCTCATTCCACTAGAAATCTTTTCCCTTTTTCTGGTCATAAGCAAACAACCACTTGCATTTAGTGAAGAGTGGGAAATTGTGGTGAATCTTATCCTCATGTCTGTCTGATGAAAGATCATTTTCACCAATGTAAATAATTTTGGTCAATCAAAATTCAATCTGTAGTCTTCAACCACTTCTGAAAGCGATTGCTAATAACCAAATGAATTGCATACTAATCATTCTTATGGTCTCACCTCATCCGTGAAATGAATTATTCTGATGCTGTCTGCAAGATTTCCACACAGAATAGCACTAAGATGGTTCAGTTTTAAACGTAGCAAAAGGAACTGCCTACCAAACTACTGTTTTCCAGGATAGGACTATATCTTGCTTTTACACTTGTCCACAACTTTTGATCATCTTCAGATCAGAAAGGAGTAAAAATTATTCAGCCAGTCTTTCAAATTGTGATGTTTCCATTGCCACTTTCACTGATGATATTCAGCCCCAAGGATGCGTCTCCCTCAACTTAAATTGTGCCCCAAAAGAAACAGTTGGTTAGACTTCTTCTTAATGAAGTTTGTTACCTTGCAAGTATGTTTTTCTGATATGGAAAGCTCAAAGGGAAATTGATGGGTCCAGATTAATTGGATATATATCTCCTGAAGATGGTCCTACCTGGGGAACAAAACTACAGAAACTCAGAAAGCCACGTGGCCCTCTAAAATGCTGCACCATTCCAATCTTCTAATGCTATTGCAAAAAAAAAGTAGTAGCAGTAGTAGTAATCAGTAGTATTTCTCCGCTATATATAAGGCACTGACTCCCCCACTACCAAAAGAACTGCCAATACAATATATTCAATAATCTTTCATGGCTCAAAACTTCATTTCGGATATGCAAACCATCAGACAATCATTCTCCTTATCTGATGTTGATCCAAACATGGAAATGATGAGTCAGTTTCCAGAGTTGAATCCAGGAGCTTTGGATTCCTCAAACTTTACGAATGTGCAGCCTTCAATGGGATTTTCTTTCCATGAAAGTAATATCAGTCAACTCCTTGATCAGTTCCCTGGAAATTTAGCAGAAAACTTCCCAGGCATTTTCCCTAGTGATTTCAAGAACGTCCTCTCACTTCCTGATCCCATCTGTTCTTCTGCGTATGACCATACCCTTCATGAAGGCAAGAAAAGGAAATTAACAGACACCCCGGAAAGTAGTTCAGCTAATTCATCCGCTCAAATTTCTGAAAATGGAAGCAGAACAAAAAATGTAAGGGTCTTAGTTCTCTCAATACTTCAATGAATCATCGTATTTCTTAACATTCTAGAATTCAATGTTTTCATAGCCATTCATCTGAGGTAGAATTGACATGTTTATATTGCCTTCAGTGTTCACAGATTAAAGGAAAAGGAAAAAGGATAAGAAGCAATAGGAAGGATGAAGAGAAACCAAAAGAAGTGGTACATGTTAGAGCTAAAAGAGGCCAAGCTACCGATAGTCACAGCTTAGCAGAAAGGGTAAGTTTTTGAAATGTAATTTCGACCAAATTCCCCATTTTGGATAAGTCGTAGGTTCTTTTTCTTTTACCTTTTTCTGCCCTTTTCTTCAACAATGTCAATGTCTGCTAGAAGCTAGTATCACTCGACTCATCATAGAGAGTAACAATTTTGTATTATGAGACCAACACATTTGTCGATTGATCAGGTCAGAAGAGGAAAAATCAATGAGAGGCTTAGGTGCTTGCAAGACATTGTTCCAGGCTGCCACAAGGTATACGTCTCTTTAATTGTATTATACTGCTCTATTTCTGATTTTAATTCAATTAATATGCAAAAAAAAAAAGGTGCAGTATTAATTAAGCCTACGGTGTACTTCATTGAATTGCAGACAATGGGCATGGCAGTGATGTTGGATGAGATAATTAATTACGTGCAGTCCTTGCAAAATCAAGTTGAAGTGAGTTGAAACAAATTAATCAAGTAAAATTTAAAAAAGAAAACAAAGCACTAACTAGTTTAATTAATTTGGTTGGTTTCAGTTTTTGTCCATGAAGCTTACAGCAGCAAGCAACTTCTACGACTTCAACAGAGAAACAGACACCATAGATACACTCCAGGTGCTTTGACTATTTGGAGAAATTTGAACTATCGCATTGCATAGCTCATTAGTTTTGCTTGCATGCTCCTTTTATACTTTCAAGAATATAAATATCTCAAATTCAAGTCCCATATCAATGTTATTGGTAAACCCAAATATGCATTAATTCGTGCCACATTATATATGATTTAGTCCAAGTTATATAGTTAAAAGTACAAAATTTCAGTGGATTCATGCTTTACCTCGAGTGTCTAATGAGAATAATGTTTTTTGTTTATCAGAGAGCAAAGGCATTTGAAGCAATGAAGATGCAAAAGCTAATGAAGGAAGAGTTTGATGGGGCTCCTTCCACTCAAGTTGGACCTCAGCTTGACCAGACTTTTGGATGTTATCCTTCACTGCCATTCAACACATGAAGATGCTCCATGTTCCCTAATCAAATTTGTCCCACTTGTTATAGCAAATCCAAGAAAGGAGAAGAGAATTGCCCCCACTTGATTCTATTCAATTTTACACAAGCTGATATGAAAATTATACTTGTATGATCATGCCTCCTCACAAATGTAGCAAATTAACCAATAATTAATGAAGTGTACAATCTCATTTTTCTTATTCCTATGTTGGTTGATGACACTTGATTGGAATGATTTAAACATTGAAATGAGTGGTTGGTTCCCGACAAGTTGATAATGTGTATTACAATCTTGCCTTCCAATCCAAAGAGTGATTAAACACCTAATGGCTTTAATCGGTGGTGGACTACAACAAGAAGTCAAGAAATGCTTACAATGTCTTCTCAACTCAAATGCCGACTGCATACCACCTAAACATGTTTTTGACTTTAAACTCCAATAATTTCCCATTAAGGATGAAATGGGCACAACTATTGAGCAATAGCGTTAAATGTTTTGTCATTTGGTTTTGGCCTTTATCAAAGATTAGTGGTGATCCTTTGCTTTCTGATTTTGATAGCAATGATTAGACTGATGTAATTGCTTCTTTGTCTTCGTCAAGGAATGCCATCACTTGTTGGATAGAAATATAATAATCGAGGGATTGTTGGTAATACAAGATAATAATGACTTGTATTTTGTCAGCATCACAGGTTATACATCACTAATTCTTTCAAATGCCTGTCAAAAATTATGAAGAAAGAAGAGTAAAATAAAAACTGCAGTCATAGTTGTGGCTCTTTCGTTCTTCTAGAAGACGTGAGAATCATAGATCAATGTCACCAAAAAAAGAAAAAAACAAGAAGATTTTTTAATTTCCCATCGTTTGTGATTCAGAATTGTCAGTCTTGGCATACATTAAAGAGGTGAAAAAGAGGCCTCTTCTATAATTCATTTTCTTTTAAGGTTTACAAAGAGAAGCAGCCTTTAAATTCATGTCTTGAGGCATTATATGATATTATTTACCTACTTCACCCGTTCTTGACAGATCTTATAAGTGTTATGATGTGATGTACCTAGACCTAGAAAATTTTTTGGTATTATCTAATGGGATTTTCTAATAAGTGCCAAGTTAGTATGGATAAGAATTAATGAATGCATGTATTATCTCATATTTTGGAAAGCTATTTTTAAGCGATTCACATATAAATGACATATCTAACCCTTTTCCTACAAACAAACCTAGTAAACCAAGCAGATACAATTTGTTTAATTAAGAGAATTAGAATATCATATACGATTTGCTTGTTTTGTCAAATTTTATAGAACTTACTATTTATTTTTTGTATTTTATTTTTTTTACAAGTCTTAAAATTTTATTATTCTATGTATCCTTCCAAAATAAATTGTTTTTTTTTTCCTTTCAATTTGCCATCTTATGGGCAAAATAGTTCCAATTTCATAATGGTCCTTCTTTATTATTATTTTTTGGGTTAGCCGTAATGATCCTATTTTGATTTGGTTTAGAATTTGCGAACCTGCTACTCTTTATAGTTAAAAAAAAATAAAACAATAAGTCATTTTAGGAACATTGACAATATTATGTGTCTTCTTTTAGACAAAGCGAGAGACAATAGCACAAAGTTAGCCACATTTTTTGTCTTATTTATAAGAAAAAGAATTATTAGATTTCTAAACATATATTGAAAAAAAAAAAGATAACTACACTTAAAAAGGAAAAGACAAAAGAAGGGATTGAAGCTAAAGTAAAAATAACCATGTCAAATTTTCATTATTTTTGTTAGTTTATTTGAAAGGGTAATGTTTTTTTCACTTCCCATATGTTATTTACACTCCCACTATTCTATTTTCATTTGATGAGACCATATTACCCCCTTCCTAATTTCATTTCCTTGCCTATGAGTTAACTTTACTAGATTTTCTGTTACATTCTAAAATCAATTAATTATTCCATTACACATTAAATGGCTAATTTAAAATTATCACTAATATGTATTTATGTATTTTTCTACAAAATTTCACAAAATTATATGATGCCAAAGATCAATCTAGAAATAGAATATGAACAGATTCCAAACTTCAAGCCTAAAAAATAAATAAATAAAAAATCCTAAGCATCAAAGATGACCAAAAACTGAGTATAACTACAATATCTCATAAATAAGACACTAATACTTTAAAAAATCTACTAAGAATAAGTCACATAGCCCCCATAGAAGGAGTGAAGCTTTCTAGTATATTTCAACAAAAGCATAACAACATCTAATATCTAGATGATGCAATGGAACCTCAAATGTGATCATAAAAATCTACAAAATTGAAATTGAAATAATAATATGAGAAATAAATTAAAAAACAGTGATGTAGATTTAGAAAAAGAGAAGCAAAAGTTAAATTATTTTACCTTTTGGACACGTACGACAATTGTGCCCAACTTCCTTGCACGTGAACACACGATAGGGTGGGAAAAGAAATTAGAACAGGAGTAATATGATCTCATTAAGATGAAAATGGGATAGTAGAAGTGCAAATAACATAAAAGGGATGCAAATAACATTACCCTATTTGAAATAGTCATTTTTTTCATTTATAAAATTTTTTCCTTACCAAAAGTTTTCTAAATTAAAAACATCGCCCCTTAAATTCTAAAATTCTTCATTTATAGTAACTTTATCCACATAAATAAGTGCCCATTGAGCACCTGCCAACTAGACCATTATTAATATAACACTTCTTTTTTTAAAATGTAATGTATATAAAATAAAAGTATGATTGGAAAACGTGTTTTGTGATTAATGAAAAACCTTCTTTTTTTTCCAAGTAGTTCAATCCAGACGAACTCCATAGTTTTCCAATACGAAGTCGGCATCGACAAATGCAATATCTGAATAATGTGAAGATAAAACACGACTTATAAGCCGTTTTATCACGCTGACCCCTTAAGTTGAAGGGCAGGGCAAATGGATAAAAGTTCAATTAATATCTCGGAATTATTAGTAGGGCCAAATTTAACTAATACACTAGCAACAACAACTTGAAAAATCTTGTTTGTTGTTGTAATCAAGCAGCTCTATCTTGTAGCACTCCCAAATTAAGGTCCTGATTCAGTGGTGCTAAAAATGAGTGTCAATTCGAGGAACAACAACATTTCTTGTAACATGAAACACTTGACAATTCCACTACGGCTAAAGAAAGCAAGTGGTGCCCACGAAATAGATGGATACACCAAATCTAATGGACGTTGCCAATTCATCAAATGCATGATTGATAAAGGGAAAATTTTACGAGACAAAACAGCTTTTTTTTTTGTCTAATATTTTACATATACTTTCACTGGTGGCTTGTGGGTTCTAAAATTTATTATTAGGGAAAATTGTTTTTGGTACAGATTCAATGCATCCGCCAAGCAGAGAGAGCAAGAGGAAGACAGCTTACATGGGCCAAAGCATGCCTAAAAGAGGATGGGGCAATGGGGAAAAAATGTGGGTTCTCCAACTTGTTACCCTTCCCAAATGATATGATGATAAGAGCTTATGAATGAACATTTAAAGCAACTTTTGTTTCTCTCTTGGTAACTCAATCTTTCTGTTTTGACCCCCTTTTGACTCATTTTCTTTGCCTGTTTCTTGGAGCATGCATGAACAAGGGAAATCAATGGGTCCCTATCTATTGAATTGAACGCAAATTGGATATAGTCATACTCCCAATATAGATTGAGGATCACACATGCACACACATACATTTGCCCAGTAGGTGGATTCTTGAGACAGATTGGGAGTTAACTAATATGGGCAAGTTCAAGGATCCAAACTAGAAAAGTTTTATCATCAATTCTTGGGGATGGTGGAGTTTGTTAGCCATTCATGAACCTTAATGCACAACTATAATATATTGCCCAGAAGGCAAAAAGTTATTGTAGTACTAGTAGATTATATGTATTGTTTGCTGGAGATAACAGCAGCCATTGTTACCAGTTTATTCACAGAAGATCACAACAGCAGCACAAGCACGATTTTGTATTCCCACTCTCATTTTACTTTGTCAAATTCTTCTGCAATCACCTTTCTTTTTCCGTCTTTTGATTCATCTAATATATACCAATGTCCCTTCACAAAAAAAAAAAAAAAACTTACTAAAGTAGGATAGCACATGACAAAGTAGTAAAACAAATGATTGGTTGATACTTAAACTCGTGGCGTCTGATGTACTACTACTAAACACATTCACAGCTAGCTGGCTATTGATTCTTAGCTCGCATAAATTAGTTGATGATCTCTGGTTGGTTCAAATTTTGGGTAAATTAAAGTATTATAGTACTTTTTTTTTGGGCATTTTTGGCCCCCCATAAAAGACAAAATAAGCTTGGGGAAGAAACTTAAGCTAATTCCCATGATTCATTCCATTGACCATAACTTATATGTAGCTACTTCATTAATCTGTACAAGAAAAAAGAAAGCGATTGTGTTAATGAACTCCTGAGTTTTTGGCTAAAATAATCTACTTTTCAAAAAATAATCCCAAAGTAATGCTCTTTCAGTTTTTATTCCCTTATTAATCTAGTTATTGCCATGTAGACTCCCCACGAAAGGAAAAAAATAACTTGTAAATCTTTTGTTTATATATTACGCAGTTTTTCTTTATTTAGTGCCTTAAGGACATTCTGTAAACAAGTTAAAAAAGGAAAGTGGATCCATAATTAGTATTTTAAAATTGTTGATCACCCTCGAAATTGCAATGATTTTGCCGAAGAAACTTTTTTTTTTTTGGCTGCCATTATTCCTTCCTAGCTTTATTCTTGATTATTATATCACAAGTTCCTTTCTTTTTTTCTTGTTACTTGCAATTTTATATATGGTAGCCTCCTAACTTTGTAAATTTTAAGAAGTTTGCAAAAACTCAAATTGTTTGAAGTACGAGTAAACATTTCAAGATACATAATAATCATAGTTTACGTGAACTATAAAAATTCCACTATAAGGGGAAAGAAAATTCAAAAAAAAATCTCTTGCATTTTTTGACTTATCAAAAGAGAATACATTCCAAAAAATAGTAGAGAGAAAACATAATTAGATCAGTGTTAGTATCAAAATTAACACGCTATATGAGCCAATCTAATGTGAGAAATACTAATTAACTCAATAATAGATAGAGAAATGTTTTTATTTATCTTTAAGATTGTACATAAGTAGCAAAATTTGAACTATTGAAAAGGTATTAAAACCCTATTGATGTGGATTGTACCTCTTAATATAAGATGGAAATGTGAATACTTTCCATACTGAAAGTTCACATGGCAACAAGTAAATTAATAAGGGAATAAATTTTGAAAGTGCATTAGTTTGGGAATAGTTTTCAAGAATGGAGTTATTGTGGAAATAAACTCATGAATTCCTGTATCAACATAAACAAGAACAAGAAGTAGCTGGCTTGTTATTATAAATATCAAAATTAGGCAACTGATTGAATTCAGTAGAGCAGATTGTACGAGGATTAGAAAAGATTATTATGGCCTTTCGCATTTGATAACTTGATTTGCTGTCGGATGCTGACAACTTTTTACAACAGGTCTGTAGTTTAACTAACATGCTAAGTGTAATTAATACGACTGGGATGGGAGACAATCTATACGTTAGATAAAGTATTACTACTTTTGTCATGGCAAAAAGACGAACATTAAAGCTACTAGTTAAATACTTACAATGTAACTTTGTCTACTCGTTGGGTTACAAATTAACCTAACAAAGTGTATACTAAACATTAAAAGTTCTCTCTAGGCAAGATGAGCAATAATTTCATGGCAATACCAAGAGTCAAATCCAAAAAAAAAATATTTCTTTTGCGGCCACCTTTTGAGATTTTGGTGACAAGAAAGATTAATTCCAATAAATTAATGCCATTATATACTCCAATAACTCTCCCAATTGATAAAGATTGGAACAAAGTTGGCCACCAGATCAGGGAATAAGTCTTTTCCTATGTGGAGGTAAAGGGGTCGAATCCCTTGATTGTGTTTCCTCGCTCAGTTGGCCACTAGATGAAGGAATAAGTTCTTCCGTAGGTGCAGGTCAAGGGATCAAACCCTCCTTTATTACGGAAGAAAATCTCATTGAAAAGTATTCATTGCATACACATTTCATTTATTCTTTTTTTTTTTGTTTGTTTTCCTTTTGTGCGTGTGTGTGAAGGAATGTTCTCAAATTTGAACAGCAATAATAGTTACGTATGCAGAGGTCATTGTACCTAAGTGATGAATGGGTACGGGTTTAGGATGGAACAGCGTGATTTTATGCCCTCTCTAAGAAAAATAATCCAGACCAAAAGAAGCCTGAATTTATGCCACTAGGTAGCTACTATGAAAACTGATCTCGTTATGAAATGACTCGCTCAAACATAATAAACTGGGAAGTACAGGTTGTTCAACTTTATATCAAACTCATTTTGATCAGGGTAAAATAAGGAATAAGAAAGTGGTAATTACGTTTATTTCTTGTGCACTACTGCTAGCACATGGTTTGTTTTTTTTTATTTTTTTTTTGTTTGTTTACACTAATAGTAGACATTTGTACATTCATGTGAATTGCGTCCATAATTTAAAGAAAATTGTACTTTTTCATCTATTTTTAGGTGTAGCTGTCAATTTAATTCACCCATCTTTACCAGATAATCAAACATCAATTTTCTTGGTCCTTGCCACAACCTACAATTCAGATGTGTAGATATTCATTCTCATTCAAATACCACACATTCCTCCTATTAAAAGTATTTATTTACATTGAAAAATGAAAAGAGGTGCTACATTATTTAGATCCGAGGGCAAATTTGCTCTTCATTTTGTCTCTGTTACTGAAGGTATAAAGGGCCTCACTAGGCCCCGTTCAATGGGGATATTGAGTTTCATATAAGCCTTTTAGAGGTCATTGCATCGTAAGCTTATTACATGCTAAGCATTATATGGGTCCCTAGAATCACACAGTATTTTGCCTAAAGTTTCAATTCCTTAATTTTATCTACTCAAAACGCATTTTCAGGTATGGTGTATTCAAAATAATCATACCTTAATTTTGCCTAAAGTTATTATTAGTTACCGACTCTTGTGACATTATCTACTAATCCATTATACTCGGTCCTTGTCCAAAGCAACATTACGAAACCTAACCGTCAAAGTAGACTACATGGTTAAGCAAATTATCCAGCTTTTAGTTACCAAGCAAGCTCAGATCCGTTTTACATGATAATTATGCTGATAAAATGGCTGTAATTTTTGATTTGGCAAGATGGGCTTAATTAAGTTCTTTGAAGGAAATGTATTTCGTATGTGTGCATTCCAGTTAACTAGCATAGGTTACTTGCTGTGGAACCCATGTACCCCACGGATGGTGGGTTGAGTTTATGGTGATAAAAGGGGATGGTAGCACACGGTGAAGTTTATGGTGATAATTTTCATGCATTAATAGTTTACTACTATGTCCATATATTATGTCGTAGTACATCCATTGTTTCATTTTCTCTACCTTAGATCTAATTATGTCTAATTTAAATTCGACGCTTAGAGAAGTTCTTTTTTTTTTAATTTATTTTTGTTTGGGGAGGGGGCTCTCTTTTTTCTTTTTTCTATTTTTACGTGAAAAAAAAATCTTTTCCCCTGCTGTTTTTAGTTGTGTTGGTTTTATTTTGAATTTTCCCCCTGGCTATTAGTTACCTTTCCTAATATTTGTTACTCAATCATTATCCCACGACTCAACGCGCAATGAACGCTAAGGTGGGCGCTTTTTCTTTTTCTTTTTTTTATTATTTGGGTCTGCGGAGCCCAATTTGACGTCAACGCCGACTCGTCCATTTTTGACAGCGTCGATCCAATTAGAGAAAATATGCTCTTAATGAGGGGTTTCAGCTGACTGTCTACCACCGGAAAATTGAATCTACCAAACCACGCATGATCTATTTTCTCCATTAGTACAGAGGAAATGTGACGGTTTAAAGGGTGATCGCTCAAATTCCTCTGATATTTCACCCGATCTCCATTTCTACTCGGTTATCAAACAACCTAAACGGTCTGTAAACTCACAATGTAAGAGCCTAAGAGTGCAGTGTAGAGTTTTGTGTTTCCCTCAACTTGAGATCTGTTAGCTCAACTTTCGAAATGCAGGACAACTTAAGCTCTGGACGCTTAATCCTCCACACCAGGAATTGGAAGAACCGTATACCCAAGAGTTTGGTGTCTGTGATTAATAGCCGGTCTTTAAGGGAGGAATTAGAAGCTGATGCTGAGTATCAGAAATGTGAGCAGCCTAATTTGTGGAGTGCTTTCTGGTTGATTTTCCAATTATATTGGTGGTTGGAGTGTGTATCATAATAGGTGTCTTTTTCCCCCTTCTCAGCAGTAGCGGTAGAGTTTGTGTAACTTTAGACGGTTTTCCTTTTCCTATTTCGAGTTTTACTTATATTTAGCAAGTATTTATTATATTTTTGTTTATCAGGAATACGATTTAATGTTTCTCAAGTAATTGATTGCAAACCAAATCAAATAGTAAATTATTTAAATTTTTCCAACTTGTCTTGACTTGTAGCACAAGAATTTATCCTTTTCATAGAATTCTATCTTTATCTGGTTTTAGACAGATAAAGTAGCTTTTCAATTCCATCTTTATCTCGGATTTTTTTTCCAGTTCTATATTTTTTTCAATTATTGATGATAATTCCTATAATTTAACCAGATTTGGAGAGTTTCGCGAAAGATACTGGTAACTTGAGACCTGAGAGTGTCTCTGATTTGCTATCTTTCTTCCATAAGCACCACTTGCCATTCCTGGAAAATCATGTCTATAAAAAAAATATCTGAAGATGAAGAGACCTTTGCATTTCATTAGCATAAATATGTTTTTAGAATAGTTATTTAAGAATCGTTTGAAAGATTAGAGTGTCGTGTTTTCTCTCATGCAAGAAAAGGATTTAGGGGTAGACCCAACTATTATTCGTTATAAGCAAAGGCTTGGGGGATTTTGGAGGTTTCAGTATAACTTTCTGATTCGGGATTATGATATTTTGCAAACGGATGCATCCGTTTTGAGGCCGGTTCCAAAACATGGTTTGACGGGAAAAGCCGGTTTCGGTGCAGTGTTGAAGAAGCCAAATGGTAAAATATATGATTTCTCTTGTGGCGGCATTACTTACACAGAAAAACCCGAGGGCATGACGGAGGGTCAATACATAATGAAGTATGAGTTGATTGCTATGAAGGCGGGTTTGAAACTTGCTAAGGCCCGCAGACGGACTAAAATCCACCTGCAGAGTGATTCTGCGGACCTTGTTAATATCATAGAGGGCAAAGTTGAGATCCCAGAGATTTTGTTCCATGATTTCATGGATCTTTTGGCTATGTTAAGGGATTTGGAGGATTATCATGTCTCTCACATTCCTCGTGAGTTGAATCAATTTGCCGATTACCTAGATTGTGTTAAAAAGCAGATCGTCAGACGGGGAATGATTGCAGGATTAGTGGCTATAGCTGGTTTTGACATGGATTCATACCCCATACTCAGGTTGCCGAGACGGTGTGATTTCTCTTTTATGATTTCTCTTTAAGATTGCAGTTTGCTGCAGCGTATGTTGTGTTATGGCTAAGGACGCGCATGGTGGATCTTTGTTTGATGTTTGTGGTTTTTTGCAGGTTATTAGTGCCCGCCCCTAGGAGGGAAGTTACAAGTCTGAACACCACAAGTAATCTCTTTTCTTTTGTTTGATAGTATTAGTGGGTTCTTGATCCCACAAATTATATCCTCTCGCCATTATATACTCCAATAACTCCCCCAGTTGATTAAGATTGGTACAAAGTTGGCCACCAGATGAGGGATCTCTAGGTGGAGGTCAAGGATGAATCCCCTTAATTGTGTTTCCTTTCTAAAATTTCCTGGAATATGATCAAAGATTATTTATTTTCCTTCAAATCTTTCAATAAATTTAATAGGTCCATTTCCCTTCCCTTCTACCCCCGTAGCTTAGTTGGCCATTAGATAAGGGAATAAGTCTGGTCAAACCCCCCTATTGCGTTTCCTTTCTAGAATTTCCTTCAAATCTCTCAATAAATTTAATAGGTTCATTCGTCTCTCTTTTTCCTTACTATAGGGCCAATTATAATAATGTTGTACTACTTAAAAGAAAATTTTGGATAGACTCCAAGTCCAAGCTATTTCCAAATTGGAATAGAAGTTCTTTTTGGGCTAAAGCCGAACGGCAACTTAAGATTTATTGGGCCTAATCGGCCCGGTGATTTGACCACGAGTGGCCTACATTACTTGACTCATAAAAGAACTACTACCGAGAAAATTATTAGATATCATAAAAGGAAAACAAATTAATAGATATCGAGAAAATTTATTTTAGGCTCGTTTCTGTTATACACTAGAGTTTCATAGGCTGCAGTGAAATTAAAATCGCAAATACATATAAACTCCCGTTAATAAGGATGGATCACTTCTCAAACAAAAGAAGTTGTGTGAATTTTTGTTGACAATGTGAGGGCTATATTAGTAGCTGGGCTAATGATATCCTATAAGTAACCTGTAGCACACATTGGCTCTTAATAATAACCATCCAAACATTTTTTGTAACCAAAAGTGAAACTAAAATCTCCTATGCTCATTCTTTTTTTTTTTTTTTGCCCTCTTTTTTTAGGACTCTTTAATCTTGATGGGGCTCGACAAAATTCAAGTATCTTTACTTGAGTACACCGCACTACTCGAATTCCATTTGACTCAATAACAGCCTTAGCCTGCACTCTTTCTTCATGAATTTTACGGATTTTTGCTCCTTTTCCAACATTAGTCATATTAGTGAACGAATCATCCAACTATAGGCTTGGTACAATATGATAATAATTAATTGCTTTTTTCGAACGGCAATGCATTTGAAAGATTGATTTTTTTTTTCCATTTTAGGGGAGAGAATGAGAATCATAAAAATAAAAAAAAAAGCAAAGTTGTTTTCTTACAATTTGAGCCTTTGAGAGATAAATACAGGCCATCATGTAAACCACCCGACATTGGGGCTGCGAACGAACCGAGCCGCTCGCGAGCGGCTCGAGTCAAAATCGAGTTCGAGTCGAGCTCGAGTTGGCTCGAGTCAAAATTGAGCTCGAGTATATATATATATAAATTTTTATTTTTTTTATTTTAAGTATATAGCGACTCGAGTCAAAATCGAGTTCGAGTCGAGCTCGAGTTGGCTCGAGTCAAAATTGAGCTCGAGTATGTATATATATAAATTTTTATTTTTTTTATTTTAAGTATATATATATTTTTATTTTAAGTATACATATATTTTTTTTATTTTTTTATTTTAATAGTAAAATTACATATATATCCTTAATATTTTATTATTTATTAAGAAAAAAATATTATTTTATTTATTTTTTAAAAAATAAATTTTTTATTTTTTTATTTTTTTCGAGCTCGAGCTCGCTCGAATCAAGTCGAGCTCGAGCTCGAACTTGAAATTGTTGGCTCGTCGAGCTCGAGCTCGAGTTCGAGTTCACTAAAATTAAGTCAAGACTCGATTCGATTAGGCCAAAACTCGACTCGTTTGCAGTCCTACCCGACACTCAATCCAATAATACTATGGTATTTATCTAGTTTCATAACTCAAAAATCACAATTAGAATCATAAGCATTATACTTTGGTCTGGCTGCAACAGAATTGATGGTTTTTATTTCAATTCTTTTGACATTTGAGCTTAGTTCTTTTGAGGTTCATGACATATACATTTACAGGTCAATTTTCTGAATCTAGCAAGTGTCAAATCTAAGGTATTTATGCACTTAAATTATGATAGAGGGCGCTACAATGCGGCGACGGACAAGAAACCTTACAATTACTCATGGTGAATGATGCTTTCACAGTTCGGCCTGTTTTCACTTTCTATATAAATTGGATGTGATTTTTTTAATTTATGTTTTAGCAGTGGAGGAGTGGGATTTAGAAAGTAATGAAAGGAGATCTGAAACTAAAATTTAATTATTGTTTCTTAGAATCTCAATCCTAGCTATAGGAACTTAAATGTCATATTTTTTTTATACAAATTTTATGCACACATATTGTTAGGACAAAATATTATTTCGACCTTTAAAGCTTTATGGGGTGCGTGATAAAATGGCGACTTTTACTTCAAGCAATTAAGATCCTAATTGCAAATGGATTTTCAAATTGATCGAATTGCTAATGTTTCCCTTAGAATCAAATGGATAATGCCAAGCAGTGTTAAAATTTTTTCAAATTGACCGACTGGCTAACCAAAGGAAGTTGCATGGTCCAAGTATTATCGGTTCGAAGAAGAAATGATCCGTTCATTTTCACTTATGAGGAAGGCAGTAAATGTGTTTAATTCATGAGATTGTGTATTTTGGTGTGCTTGATGTTTTCTTCCCTGACCTAAAAAAGAAGAAATCTCCAATTAAATTTAGGACAGACTTAGATATATCCAAATGATTTGAGAGAAGACGAGTTATTTTATCGCAGTTTGGCATTATTTTCCTTTTGTCTCTTCTTTCTTTTCCTCATTTTCTCCACATTTACGTTCGGTACCCAGTACTAAAATTTTTGGCCATATATATAGATCGTCCATCATTGTTGTCTGTTTGATTATAGATTAGCATTGAATTTATTCTCATGACATTTCTTTCAATAATCTTTGTGTTAATGAATGCATTCGCATCAAAGAAAACCAGAAAACGAGTTGCGATGGGATGCCGGAGGAGTACCACGTGTCCACAGTGTAAAAATTCGTCTTCTTCTTCTTTTTTGTCCTCTTAAGTAAACTCCTTACAAGTACTAATTCTTATTGTTTCAAGAAGTGTAAAGTTCTAATTTAACTTTGATGTTTACATTAACATTGAGAATTTAATCATAATATTCCTTTCATTTACAAGTTAGGTTATATTGTTTGGATTGTGATTTTCTGCAAAAAATTTTTTACATTTTTCATGAACACATTTTTCGCCAGCGCCTCTGCGAGTTCAACTTCGATTGGCCCTTTAATTTTCTTTGACAAACCAGTGATGAAGCTTCCATCGTAACTACGAATGACCACTCCAATTCAAAGCAATTCATGACTTCACATCCTCGATAGGTAATGCATATAATACAATGTATTTGGCAAAGTTATGAACTCGATAGGTAATACATATAATACAATGTAGTTGCATCTACCTTACTCCATTGGAAACAGATTATTTGTTACAATTGAATGTCTCAATTTTTGCAATCTTTTATTCTCTTGTTCAGGCAATATGTTCATCAATTTTGGCTGTCTCGTTTCCCTTTGAACTCAAAATCCATCTTCCCCAATTTGGACCAACTTACTGCTCAGTGGACTCCCATTGACATTTTTTCTGACCTAATCATCTAGAAATTATATCCTTTATAACTTTTCTATCATACATTTTTTCCCTTAAATGATTTTCTTCTTTGAGTTATCCTGAACGCATGTGAGACCGAAAATTAAGAAATGAAACTTGTTAATTCCCTAGGGTATGAAATGAGATACTGCATTTTGCAGTTACAACCCATTAGGTTTGACATCTTTGTAGCTGTGACTTTATTTATCTTTGTGAGACATCTACTTGCATTATAAAGGAGAACATTACCTTATGTGATGCCTATGCAGTGTGGTTTTTGCTTTCGCATGCAAGCGTGCCATTTTTGTCTACATAATAAATCTTGATAATATAAGTAATTTTCTTGCGGTGAATAAGTGTTTCTTTATTACCTTTGTGTATTTACTGCTACCTCTGTAGGCTACATTATTGGATGACTAGAAAAACAAAAGCACATCCGAGAGTGGCGGAGGGTCAGAAAAGATAATGGCAACTCTAAATCATCTGATATGTCTAGTGGTTTCTGCAAATCATCGATAAGAAGCTAGGCTTGATGTTACTTCCACAAGCTCTGCCTTGATCAGGAAAGAAAGAGCGGCGGAGCTGCTTCCATTATGTTGACTAACATGCTGACATTTCCGCAGACAAAAGATGCTATGCAACTTGGAGTGGGAAATGATAGATCATCCTCTAATAATGGTGTTACATGCTGGAGGCTTCATGGTTGTGGAGATGCTATCAAACCATATCATGCTATCACTTATCAGAACATGTATATAAGAGGGATGATACAACAATACTTGTGATAGAAGTGGTGAGCATAGAAATTAATAAGGAAAAATGACCTGAGGTGGTGCTTCTGAGAAAAATGGCATCGAAGACAAACTGAAAATGCAAGTAAAGGGAATATGAAAGCTTGCTAGGCTTAAGGTTACTTCCACAAGATCTAACTTGATCAGGAAAGAAAGAGTGGCGGAGCTGCTGGCATTAAGTAAACTTATAATATGCGACATTTCCAGGGACAGAAGATGCAACTTGGGAGTTGGAAATCATTGATCATCCTCTGTCCTCTAATAATGGTGGTTCATTATGGAAAGTTTCGTGGTTGTAGAGATGTGATCAAAACATACCTTGTTTTCTGGAGATGTGTACAGGAGGGATAATATAACAAAGCACAAGAGACTTACGAAGTACGATGGCAGTTATGAGCACAGAATTTAATGGGAAAATAAGCCCTGGGCTGGTACTTCTAAGAATAGTTGCATTAAAGATAAACTGAAAATGCAATTAAAGGGAATATGAAACCTTAAATCTCCTTACAGGCTACGTCACCACCCAATTTAAAATGAAGCTAGAGGAATGAATAGGGTGGCCATCATGAAAATAGAAAAAAACACTTCAGACATGAGTAGAACATCCGGTCTATGTGATGCTATTCAAGCTCGATTTAGTTCAAGGTCTATGCGTGAGGGTTAAACATAGAGATTTCTCATGGGAAGAATATATAGCAGCCAGTTGAGTATGATTGATGCTGCCAAAAAAAAAAAAGAAAGAAAGAAAGAAGAATTGGGTGTGTACGGAATATGCTTTTGAGACTGAACAGGGAGAAGTTGGAAGACGTGAATCAGGAAATTCTTGCATCTTCCAAGCTGAAGCTTAACTCAGGTACACAACAACAAACTGAAAGTAGCACTTATTCATTTCTTAATCACTTCAATCGTCTGAGGATATCACATCTTCCATATGGTGTTAGTCGGGGTGTTTATTATACTTTGATATCATCTATAATCCAACTGGTATGTTACCTCCTGTATAGTTGGAATGCCCAACTGGTTAAACATGAGAGGAGGACGAGGGATAAATAATTTCAACTTGAAACATATTAAGCAGGAATATCAACTTTGATGCATATGGAGATCACCAAGTCGGCCGGGGCTTCAGACTTGTGCTTCTATCAATGTATAAGGATCTTATTTAAAGGAAAAACTTGGTCCTCGTTAATAAAATAAATAATTTAAAATTAAAGTAAACTTTCTCTGAGTATATTTGGATGGCAAATTATTACCACAAATATATCTGCTTATATCATATATATATTTTTCAATCACATTTTTACCTCACATATATCACATAAAAAAAGTGCTATACTATTTTTTTTAAAAAATTATCTCACATAATTTCCTATCCAAATGAAATGCCTAGCAAAGATACCAGAATAGATTTGGAAGAGAAAATTCAATTTTTTTTGCCACTCTCTGTATCACTTTTTTTTTATATTGCTATTTCTCTTTCACATATATATATATATATATATCATATTTATTTTAGTTATATATATATATATATATCATATTTTAGTTCTTTTTTATTTTCTTAAGATTCAATAACTAGTAATGCACAAAATTTCATAAACTCAAAAATAATCAAATACCTAGCGTTTTAGTTTGACGAGTCAAAATTCCTACCTAATTGAAGATAGAGAAGGCAAAAACAAGAAGAAAAATCTAAAATTCAAGGATATGATCATAATGATCTACTACATAATGAAGCAGAGGGGCTGATAAGAACAATATAATTTGAGCAAAAATAAAAGCAGCCTACGAAAGTAGAAACGATACAACCAATTTTCAGTAAATACGAACTCATGATTTTACAGCTTTTCAGTTCTTGTTAGCTGAAGGAGCAGGCTATTGGCTGCTGAGAGTCATCGTGTATACACAGGGCACTGGCACGTTCTTTCAATTTCCATTGGGTTGGGTCGTGTTTGAATACCAATAGTAAAATGTAAGGGGTTATCTGCATTTTCCTATTTTTATTAATTATATTATAGTTTTGGATTAATTCTACTTGCACCCCTAATGTTTGAAACATTGTGAATTTTCTTTTTTAATTTTTGTTTTGAACATTTTACCACCGAGCCCTGTAGCAGTATTGCAATCTCTTGGCGGCTTTTATTATTAACGCAAGTACATATAGGGATATGCCTTCGATTTGATCAAGCTCAAATTTAGGTATCTTGACTCGAGTAAACCGCACTGCTGGAACTCAATTTGAGTCAATTATGAATTTTACGAATTTTTGCTCCTTTTTCAATACTGGTCATATTAGTGAGCGAATCATCCAATTATAGATACTGTACAATATGATAATAATTGATTGCTCTCGAACCACAATGCAAACGAAAGATTGATTCTTTTTTCTTCTTTTTTAGGGTAGAGAATGAGAATCAACCCAAAAAAAAAATTAGGAAAGCAAAGTTGTTTTATTATTAGTTGAGCCTTTGAGAGCGATAGACACAGATCATCATGCAAACCACCCGACACGTAATCCAATAATACTATGATATTGATCCAGGTTTCATAACTCAAAAATCACAATTAGAATCATAACCATTATACTTTGGTCTGGGCTATAAGTGGAAATAGTGATAACCATCCAAAATTTTTTGCAACCAAAAATGAAACTAAAATCTCATGTGCTCTTTCATTTTCTTTTTCCTCTTTTTTAGGACTCTCTAATCTTGATACTTATTATTATTATTATTATTATTCATGAGAGAGGAAAACTTCAAAACTTACAAAGTGAAGAAAAAAATGGGAGGCACAAAATTAATTAATACTAAAGCTAGTGACATTTTGACAAAAAAAAAAAAAATGGGGAGGGACCATTAAAAAATCAAACCAGACACCTCAAGATTACTTGAACCTTATAGAAGATCGACAGAGCCCTTCAAAACCCAAATTTTCACGGTTGAATCTTAACAAGAGTTTGAACTAATGAATATTTTGTTAAAAACTAAATTTTTTTTTTGAAGGAACTAAAATCTATTTCACTCCCATTTCTGCAATTACAATCTTCTAATAATTTATAATTACAAAAGAGGGCAGAATAATGGGCCAGCTATTTTATTTTTTTCTTAGATTGTGGATCTAATTTAAAACCATAAAACAAAATAATTTCCCTTCATCTCCTGCATTTTTTTTTTTGGATAACATTTTCCATTATCTTCATTAAATTGACGTTAACGTGTAGCATAGACAAGGGCGTTACATTAGCACACTGCATCAAGTAGAGACGTAACATGGGATGCACCGCTTCGTGTAGCCGCGGTTCTCATCGATTATCCCCTCTTTGGACCGTTTTTTGTTTTTCTTAAAGATTCACCTAACTTGCCCGACCCAAAAAATATATATAAAAAAAAAAACTCGGATTTAGTCCCAAGTTCCTAGCCTCTCATAAGACGACAGAATCTGAACTTTGCTGCCCAAGATCGACACTTTACGTAAACGGCCGACCTGGGTTAATCATAAAACATCTTAACTCTTTCTGATCCAGTCCAACTCCCAGGAAAAGCTAGCAATATTGAAAGGGTTCTCTCATTTTCACTTCTTTGTTCAGGTAAGTTCATCTTGATCGTCTTTTACTACAATTTATTTAGTGATTAATTTGATGCAGATCACTCTAATTTTGTTTATAAATTGTTCTCATTTCTATGCCGACGCTTATGAAAAGTTCAACATGTGTTGAGGGAATTCATGACAGTTTTTATTTGACAAATTGCGGCTTTGATGTGGTATAATCATTAATAAAGTAAGTGGCGAGCTGGAGTTATGATTTAGGGAAGCTTTCTTGATTCATATTTATTGAAAAAACAATATCTTGGTTGCTTGGTGCTGAAGTTTTTGCGATTATTTAGGTTTCTGGAAGGATTTTGATAAAATGGCTTTTTTTCGTTCTCTTGGATAATTTCCTCAGAAAGTGGTTAACGTGGATTATTTAAGTTGCATTCTGAAATGGGACGATAAGAGATGTTGATTCTGTGATTGGGCAGGCCTAGTTTTAATGCAGTTTGATGCTGACAAAGGGGATGTTTTGGGGATGGCTGTGGCTAACAAAACCCGAAACATGCTTGAGGGTCTGGTGAAGGAGGGCTCCTTCAAATGGTTAACAAGAACCCGGAGTGCATATGATGAAGCGATTGAGGAGATGGGACGGTCTCCATCAGCGGGGAAGAATTGGTTGCCAGACCTCTCTCCTGTGGCAAATGTGGTGGTCCGTAGATGCTCAAAGTAAGCTTAAGTCTTATGTTTCTTTTTCTTGCTTCAAATTTGACTGCAAAAGTTTACTATTTCTACGTGTATTGAGGAAGACAAAATTGTGCTTTATGTCATTCTTGTAATTAGCAAGTCACTATAGCCAGAATCATCTTACAGCTAGTGAAATTCTTGCATTTTTCCCTGGGACCGAACCCCTAAGTTTGGTAGTCGCACAGTGTGGTGAATTTTTTTTCTTGAAATTGGCTATACTTGAGTCCAGAATAAAATTTTGTTCCGACTTTCGTCATGGCTTCTTTAATCTATCTCCTTAGTAACTCTCATTTCTGTTTCTTGAAACAACAAATGTGAATGATGTAGAATCCTTGGTGTTGCTATGGAGCAGCTCAAAGAAAATTTTGATGAAATGGCTTCTGGTGCTTTAAAACATCCATCTCAGTATGCACGTAACTTTTTGGAGTACAGTAGCTTCAGGGCTCTTGCTTTGTCCACTCAAGTTGCTGGTTATTTGGAAGACAAAAAATTTCGCCGCCTTACATTTGATATGATGGTTGCATGGGAGATTCCTGGAGCTGGCAGCCAACCAGTTCTTAATGTGAGCATACTGTACAAGTTATCTTGTGTATCTCTAGGACTATTTACTGGGTGATACGTTCTCTAATATGTTATTTCTATCATAACAGTGTATGTACATATCCATGAATTCCTAGAATCTCAAATACAGTCTGTTCAATGAGAAGAAGGGGTCTACGTGTTATTGTAGGTTTTGTCCTTATGTGAAATCCGTTAGGCATAGGCCCTGTCATTTTTGTTCACAAAAGAAATTCTATTGCAGATGGATGAGGATGTTTCAGTAGCCTTGGAGGCTTTTTCTCGAATTGCTCCTGCAGTCCCCATCATTGCCGATGTCATTGTTAGTCATAAGCTTTTTCAAGTGCTTACTGCCTCAAGTGGTGGTAGGCTGCATTTCTCGGTCTATGATAAGTACCTAGGTGCATTGGCAAGGTATTGGTCTACCTTTGTGATAATCATATGTTCATTAACACAATGATGATGGAAATGAAAGTTTAACCTGAATCAGTTGTCTAGAGTCTCTCTCTCTTTCTCTCTCTCTCACACACACACACACACTGACTCTCCCTCTCTCTATATCTCTCTCTCTATTGGTGGAAATTTTAGAGTGATGCATTGGAATTTCATCTGACATTATCTTGGCCTATTTTGCTGGGGATTAGGGTTAGTTTAGTTGCAAAAAATTGATTGGTCGAGAAATAGGTTACCAGTTGATTGTATGTTGTGGTTATCAGAAACCATCTTATATGTGTGTAATCGTCATTATGGTTCTATGATGTATTTCCTAAGCATCGAACTTGTCTGATTGATTTTTTGTTGAATTTATAGCAGAGAACTACATATCTAGCAGGGAGGTTAAAGTTGAAAATTTTGTATGTCTAGTCATATTCAAGCTCACAAGCTTAACAAAGTATATTGTTCCAAGCACCTCTCATCCATGTCTAGGTTATTGTTATACAGATTGGACTTAATATTTGAGTATTTTTCATAATGCTTTCATGAATCAGGTGCTCTCTTCTGTTTCTTTCTTTTTTCTTTACTCTTACATCAACTGCTGACATGTCTCTATCACTCTTGTATCATCATTTGTCATTAGAAAGCCACTTACAAAGTGCATTAACTCCTTCCTGGAAGTTATTTGTAAAAGCCTACCAGAGCACACGTTATTGCCTAAAAGTTTCTTCTCTTGAAGGTATTGTAGTCAGCATGTAATTGGCCCCACAACTTGAACCATTATTTCATAGCTTACCTTACTGAGTGTGTTTTTCCTCCACTTGCCTGCTTAGCATAATGGGATACATATGAACTTCTAGGCAATTTTCATTCTGAGAATTAGAGCAGAATTGTGAGGTAGGTGCAATTTTATCATTATTGCCTTCAGCAAAGATTGTAATAGTCTGATCAAGTTGAAATTTAAAGGACAGAAAATTTACTCTGTCTTCCAGTAGTGGTGAAAGCTTTGAAGTTCTATACATGCAAATGGAAATTTTCTAGTCAATCCATTATTCTCCCATTATGTGGCATTGTAAATCCATGGTAGGTGAAGCTATTTCAAATCCTATACCTGAGAGGTTTCTGCCTGCAGGGCAGTAAGAAAATTAAAGACCCAATCTGAGTCCTCACTCCTTTCTGCCGTACGATCTGCTAGAGGTGAGAAGATCCTGGATGTGGATGGCACAGTGACAGGGCAACCAGTTCTTGAACATGTGGGAATTTCCGCATGGCCTGGTATGTCATTAGCCCATGCTATAGTTTGAATGTTCAAGACCTGCGGTCCATCAATTAAATATATTTTATTAGCATGAGACATATTTTGGGGTATGGGGAACCTATTGCATCAGTGTGACTAGATCAAGTTGTTTAAGTATGCTGGGCAAATACTTGTGATTGCAGGTCGATTAACTCTGACCGATCAGGCTCTCTACTTTGAAGCTCTTCGTGTTGTCTCTTATGATAAGGCAAAAGTATATGATCTATCTGATGATTTAAACCAGGTTGTTAGACCTGAGCTTACGGGACCATTGGGAACCCGACTCTTCGACAAGGCAGTGTTGTACAAGTCAACTTTCATGTAAAGCAGTGGAGATTTGATGTTTTTATGTACCTTTCGAATGAAGCTTTCATGTGTTTATTGATTTAGGAAAAGAGTACAGAATTTCTTTCACTCTCATATTTTTATAAATATTCTTATTTTTTGGGGACGCTTTTGAAAGCATTTGAATTTTCTATTGTAGATCAGAACCAGTTATTATGGAGTTTCCTGAGCTTAAGGGACATACACGGCGTGATTACTGGCTTGCCATTATTCGAGAAGTTCTCTATGTCCAAAGGTTTATCCACAAATTCCAAATCACTGGAATTCAGCGGGATGAAGCTCTTCTGAAAGCTATATTTGGAATCCTGCGAGTACAAGCCCTGAAAGAAATGAGTTCAACTATCCCTCTTTGTTTCGATACCCTTCTCATGTTCAACATATGCGATCAACTCCCTGGGCGGGACCTCATACTGGAAACTCTTGCTAACATGTCAACCATGAGGGAACTAGATCGATCTAACTCTGGTAGTCCTAGAGGTGGAATGTACTCTGCTTCAGCTTCGACCATGGCTAATACACTGGACTTTATGTTTGGAACAGGTTCTACTGTTCCAAGTCCAGCAGGACTTCTTGTTGGTGAAATTGCAGTAGGTGAAACCACTCCATTGGAGAAAGCAGTAATGGAATCTAGAAGCAGCTACAAAAAAGTGGTACAAGCACAAGCTACTGTTGATGGAGTTAGAGTTGACGGAATCGACACCAACTTGGCAGTCATGATGGTATTTCTAATATATGGTGCATTCTTGTGTCAATTTTATTTATTATTTCATAGGAAAGGGATAAAAGGTGTTGTTTCCAAGCATAGGAAAGGGATAAAAGGTGTTCTCAACTGCTTGGAAAAGCATGCTCAAAATGACTCAAATCCTTGTTGGAGAATCTAGTTCTTGCCTGTTTCACAAATGAATTTCCTAACTGGAATGATTAGGACATATGTGCGTATTTAGCTGAGAAGTTGCTGTTATCTTTTATTTTCTCTTCTGTTTGCAGAGTTTTTTTTTCAACCTATAATGTGGTATTACACATCCATGCAGGAGTTGCTATCTCCTATTGTGGAGTCTGCAAATTGGCTTCAGTCTTTGGCATACTGGGAAGACCCTTTGAAATCAATGGCATTCTGTATGGCTTTTGCATATATTATTTGCCGGTAAGGAGTATTTTAGACACATTTCCTGGTGCCTAGTGGTGAAGTCTCCCTATGGTTGAAGCGTTTAGCTTGTTTTTCACCTTGGTTTCTTTAAAACTTTTTGTTAAAGGCCTTTCGTCTTGCTGCAAAAACCAAATTGAGGGATTTTATCCATGTCTATGTTCCCTATAAGCTTTTGCTTCACAGAGTTAAATGATTTTTCTTTAAGCTTCTAATTTCATTTTCAACTTAAGTTAACCAATTCTTAGGTAATTGCTTAATGAAAAATGAAGCTTTTACATCATAACATTCAATGAAGCCTCTTGTAGTCTTTCCTTGCACTAGGCATATGGGCAAGGACATTTTCTTGAAAAAAAAAATAAAGAGTACTCAATCTGATCGACTTTAAATAATTCTTTTGCAGGGGATGGCTGGGCTATATGTTTGCATTACTACTCATCTTTTTGGCAGGTTTTTTGGTACTAACTCACTGGTTTAGCCGAGGCAAGCCAATCGATGAACTCAGGATAATAGCTCCACCTGCAAAAAATGCCATGGAGCAGCTTTTGGCTGTTCAGAACGCCGTATCACAAGTAGAAGAGCTGATCCAGGATGGGAATGTTGTTCTTCTTAAGATACGCGGCTTGGTTTTGTCCATTTTTCCACAGGTCTGGCTTTTAACTGCTAGTAAAAAAAAAAAAATTGTCATCTCCACCAAGTGCTTATCACCGCCCAGCCCTCCTTTTATTTCATACATTTCATCACATAAGAAAATCACGAATGCTTCTGTAGCCCTGTAGTAATTTCCCTAGCCAATTTCCTCAATCTTTGCATGAATGTATCATCATCTTGGATCTCGAGTTAACGTTATGCATTTTTGTGGAACATCTTGTTATTGATACTTGACTTCTTCAGGTAACACAGTTTGCTGTGCTAAATTTGTAGAATTTGTTCTGACTGTACAGGCAAGTGAGAAATTTGCGGGTGCTCTAGTTGTCATGGCTCTACTGCTAGCACTCTTACCCGCTAAATATATAGTATTGCTGGCCTTTCTGGAACTCTTTACAAGAAATTCACCTCTTCGAAAAGCTAGCACAGAAAGATGGGCAAGAAGATTCAGAGAATGGTGGTTCAGCATACCAGCTGCTCCTGTACTTCTTGAAAGATCTAAAGAAGACAAAAAGAAGAAGTAACATAGAGTTTGTATATATAGTTAGCATTAATCTGATTCTTTGTTGCCATGTCGCGAGAACATCTCTCGGATTGTAAATGTGTACAAGAAGAAAAAGATATAAAAGTAAATTTATTTGCCATGGTAATTTGTTTTGTCTGCTGATGTTGTAATTAGGTTTATCAATTGGCTAAAGTTAATCTGGGAATCAAACAAGAATATATTCTCAAAGCTTGGTTCTCATTGATCACTGGACCGATTATTTGGTTAATTTAATTATCGGAACTTTGTATCAGCAACCATTTAAGTTGTACGTCTATCAAATTAACAGATTACCAGATTGGTTCTGCTAGTTAAGAGTGTCTTAGAATAATGCTTAGCCAAAGAAGTTGAATGCCTAAACGAAAAACGAAGTGATCGGGCATTTGCCAACTTCCTTTTCCAATAATTAATGAACAAAAGACGCATCAATTAATTATGACATAGCTTGAAGGGATCATACACCGAAGGATTGTTGGGAACCAACATCATACAAATGATTATACGAATGTAATTTCGTAGATAACTGCGAAATCTCTTCGTTATCAAAAGAATGTAAAAATGGAACCATCACTGACACTTTTTTTCCAACATCTCGAGTTCACATAGCAGAAGCCAGAAAACTTAATCAAATCATTCTTTAGCCCCACCACTTCCACCGTCGGATGGAATATCCCTCCATTCCATCGGTTGCAGCCGTAACGGCAAGAAGAAGGCGCCACTATCATGCTTTTAGTGGTCAAAATCTCAAAAGAGACTAAAAAAAAAATCCGGAAGGGAAAAATCTGCATTTTTAAAACGTAGACAAGAGAATTTGATCTCTTAACCTACACCCAAAAAGAGTTTTAAATCTCTTTTAATCGCCAACTACTCTAAAATTAATTGGCTCGGTGACAATTTATACACCCTAGTTCTTTGTTGCTAAGGGCATTGACAGAATAAGACGGCCTTGCTGTCAAACATCATGTTATAATCAGGGTATTATAGACAACCAACAAATATGCAACCGGTTAGCAGACCATCTAGGCAAACAGCAGCCACTGTTTAATGCTTATAGAGCCTCCAAGTTGACATAAACGGCCACGTACCGGTGTTGCCCATACAAACTCCCCTTTTTTCTTGGTTATGATTTCGCTCAATGTTGTTTGGGTTATGTATTTCAATATGCAATTAAGTAATGCGATGGCAAATAAATTCCTGATGAAAATAACTATTATATTCTTTTTCATGTCTACCACGTCAAAAAATTTTGAGTTTGAACTCTCGAATGCCAAAAAAAAAAAAAAGAGACTACTTACTTGACTTCCTGTATGTAGTAACAATTAAAAAATGTGCCAATGAATTACGATTTTTTTTGACTTGCTGTTCCAAGAATTGACTTGCTATTCCAAGAAAAAACAGGGAAAAGATCAAAGAACTGTAATTTTGTAGATAACTGCGGAATCTCTTCATTACAAAAAGAATATAAAAATGGAACCATCACTAACATTTTTTATCTAACATCTCGAGTTCACAGAATAGAAACCCGGAAAACTTAATCAAAATCATTGATTTGTCGTCAAAGCTACCTAACATCCTGACAAGATAAGGAAAAACAAAATGGCAACAAACTATTCTTACCAAAAAAGATTAAAAAACCAAAAAAAAAAATTCTAAGAACAAAATACAAATAGGGAAAGAGTTTCAAAAATCTGGTAGCTCTTTCATGCCATCCAACGTCGCAGATGATAAGGAGCTTCTTATGTTAGGCATAAAAAATAAGGAATCCGAATAATTATAAAACGGTTGAGCTGTACAAAAGAAATCCGTAGCCGGATTTGGATTGAAAAACGGAATATTGTTGAAGCAAGGATTTGGCGGATCAAAAATGGGTGGTGGTGTAACAAAACACGATGAATTAACCTGACCAATGTCCCCTGCCGTGGCACCACTGCTCCCGTTATTTTCAATCTCATCCGTCACCACCGAAGTTGATTCATTATCATCATTCATCGTCACACCTTTATTGTCGTTCACCATCATATTCTTATTATTATTATCGTCCGTAAAATCATCCTGAAAATTCGGCTCGACCTTGGTTTCAGGAGGAGGAGGAGCGGGGCTAATAATTTGATCGTCCTCCGACGACCGCGAAAGGCCGGTGAGCTTCTGCACCAATGCCATGAAATCCTTGGGATGCGTGTGTATGACTTTCGGAGAATGCGTGTAGATAATCACGGGGTGACGCTGTTGAGCAGGCTTGTTGGTCGCGTTGGCGACACCATTCACTAGCGAGGAGGACGAAGAAGATGAAGACGAAGAAGGTGATGATTTCTTGATGAAATGGGAATCCCTGTTGATCTTCAATGGAGACAAAGCTATCATTTCTTTCTTTGCATGCTGGTCGCTGAAATGTGCAGGGCTCATGATCTGCCAAGAAGGGTTTGTTAGAGAAAATTTTACCAGAATGAGTGATATTGGTTAAAGAAAATGCTAATAATTCTCTAGCTAAGTTTATATAGATGGAAGAGGCGTAATTAATTGATCAGATGCAAGCAATTGTAGAGTTTTTTTTTCTTTCTGAATTTACCAATAAGGTTAAAAGGGACGCGTGAGGCTTACGAGGTTGTTGTAGTCTATTTCGGTGGCGATTTAAGTGAAGAGACTATTTTGGTTTAGATTTAGATAATAGGAAAGCGCCAATGAGATAGAAATTGTGGTCTGAAACGTGCACGTGAGCGATCGTCGGAGATCAGTTGGAGAGAGATGTTGGTGGTGTCAACCATAGCGTATTCTAAGGTGGGAAAAACTTGAAAACGAGGTTTGTCGTTCAGTTCCCAGCGTATTTAGTTTACTTGCAACTAGCAAATTCAGTTGCCTGCACTGGAATCCAACAGTAGAACGCGGCGACGCGACTTTCTTCTTTCTTCTTACTTCGTTTTTTTAAAAAAAAAAAATCATAGTATTATCACCTCTCTATATATAGATTGGAAAGTAATGCTAATGTTTGTATTTATGGCCGAAATTAATGTGTTAATTAATCTAATTAATAATTAAAACCATCCTTGCGATAATGAATGAAGTAGTGTGTATGACTGGTTAATGATGCCTTACGTACAATTTTCCTGTATTCCAATACTATATGAAATCATTACTTAATTTAATCAATTTTCCTTTACTTCTTTGAAATGGTTTATAAATTAGACACCCTCAAGGGCAATGCCCAGCTCATCTGTTCTAACTTGCTAGCTTATTAAGTTCAAATTAAGCTATAGTATAGCTCATATATATATATATAGTTCTACATCGATCATTTTCATTTTGTTTATTGGAGCATCTACATATGAAAAATAATAACATGAGAAATTCTCAATTAAATCTCCACCGCTCTCACTTATTAGAGACCATCACAAGAATGTATTTCATGGAGCTCTTGTAGGAACTCACTCTTTTTTAAAAAATAAAAAAAAATCTCTTTACATGAGAAAAACGTGGTTAATAAACAGAATCTCCTTTAAAGTGGGAGTGGTTGAATTTTATTTTATTTTATTTTTTTAAAGTGGAGACTTTAGAAAACATACAGGCAGCAGCATTTGTCTTTCCACAGTTTAGCAACATTTTCTTGACTTTTTAAGGATGAAAACCTACGGAACCTCTAGATTGACAAAATTCCTGCAAAGTTTTGTCTTTCTCAAGTTTGACAACTTGCTTTTGATCGACTTTTTAAGGACGGTTTACTAGGTGCCAGCCGGTCGAGTATCATGCGTTTATATATGTTTTAACTATGTATTTGCAGCCTTTTTTGAGTATGAACGTATGAAGAATTGAAGACGGACGGTTTATAAAACTGGGACGTGAGAGCATGGAATTTGGTTGGTCTATTTTGGTTGATTGGGTCGGGCTAGAACGGGTCAGTTGAACCTTCTATGATTTTGGTAATTTCTGGTTGGGGCCTGGGGGGTGGCGGGTTGGAGTCCTGTTAGTCGGCAATTGAAGGGTTTTATCATTTATGCACCACCCACGTACGTCCAGAACAATGCCCAATAAGAGAGCGTTTATCTAGAAGGAAGCTTTTTAGCACTGGTAATTAAAATGGGAATGGATGGATGGAATTCGCGCAATTGACAACATGATCAGAATTTTACACGACAATTGAAGGACAAGGAGCACAGACGGTTGCACCTGCAACTGTTTCTGGCGATTTTGATCATTTTCAACAGCGCGTAATTTTGGTTGCACACGGCGTAACTTTGTTTGCACAACGTGTAACTTTAGTACAAAAATTTGCGAGCCCCACACAAGGTGTAAAAATCGATGTACAACTTGTTATCTGGATCGCACATTTTTTTTGGCCAAAATCTGACTGTGAACAGTTCAGGAGCGGTCATCCTGACGACCGCTCCTGCCCCTCATCCACAATGGAATTATTTGACTTGGTGATGCTTCCTTCAATGCTGCTAACAGATGAGATAAACATGTTAAATGTGCTCAACTAGTACTGGAATTATTTTGCCTGCAAGACTCTCCGACGTGACTCTAGAACCCAAAAAAATTCTAACGAAAACTATACGAGATATATTTCATAGGACTACTATATATGAGGAGGTAATTTACACACGTACAGGTATGTATGAAAATAAAAGAATAAATATCAATAATATATTATTAATCACACATAATAATAAGACTTTCAAATTTCACTCTTCTCAACTAATCACAATAATATGACTCCATATTTATAAATTAGATGACTTTATAAACACTTCTCACACTACAAGAAATTTTTTAATCAAATACTAATTTCTAAATAATAAAATCATCATAACTTGATTCAAATAAAATTACTAAAACATTAAGTTGATTCAAACGCTGCTAAATAATTATATGAAAATTTCTATTTTTACCAATGATTTAATATGCCAACAATGACCCACGTATGATGATGAGAAATTTCATGCTCTTTTACTCTCTCCTCTTTTTACTGGTTGTGAAAAAAAGAGAGAAACCAAGAGGAGCTCCAAGACCTCGGTCTTCCACAGGCCAAACCCTCCAACTGGAAGGTGTACGCGAGTGTCCCTTTCGAAAGGATGAAAAGGTATTGTTCTCCATTATCCCTCTGCTGAAAATTGGAGCCAACATCTTACATCAGATAATGACCCCCATTATCAGATCAGATGCCATAAAACAACGTCTATGGAATCCAACGTTCCAGCGACTAAAGTTTCATGCTTTGTGATGCCGTACATTTTATTTTGTTTTTATGTTTTTATTGTAATCATTACATAATAAATATGTGGTAGTTAATTCTTGATTTAACATTGCGCTTCTCTTGGACACGAATTTTGTTTAGCATGTCACATTACCAGGGCAAAAGTAAACTGGAATATCATATTTGGTAGACTCAGAAATCTAATGTAAATTATATAGTTAAACAAAAAAAAATAAAAAGAATGAGATATAAGGAAAAAACGAATAGAGTGCTTAAATTGGTTTCTCCAAATTGCCTATGCTCTCGTCCTTTATTATTTAATTCAAACCCTCCGTATTCTTACTCGCGTGGGTTTCACGGTATGAATAATCTTACTATAAAATAAGTAAAGGCCAAAGTTAACAACTTCCTTTACTGACACGTGGCACTATGGGTAAATTTTGAGTGTTCTCTTTAGCTTTCTTTATGGACTTGACATTGCCCTGTAGATTTGGTATTGCTTTATAAGGTTAACTAGAGGAGTAAGGTCTTTCGTTCATGGTTATAAGGTTGAAATACTTTTGGTAAACTTTTCAAACTATAGATTTTTGAGAGATATAATTCAATTGAAGTATCATTTATATGATCATTTCAAATTATATTTGACAAATTAAACTAAGTTTTAATCGGATTATAACGTTATTATTATTATTATTATTTGAATTTATATTTATATTTATCTCAATATGAATTATCATTTAAAGTTATATTTGACAAATTAAGTTGCACTTATTAAAAATCATCGCATGGCATGAATTTCAAATTGTTATATTGTTTGACATTTTGTTAATGTAACGAAAAAGATTATTTAAAACTAATTTCATCTTATTAGAAAGAAAAATATTATTACCGCTGCTTAATGTAGTGTGCATTTTTCTGTTTCAAATTTATTTTAATTTGTTCATATTAAAATATTTGGTAGCATTTGACTTTATGTTCATATATTTTTATTTTCAATTCTATTTTAATTCATTTATAGCTTAATATGTGTTTTTTTTATTACAGTTAATTTTTTCCTTTCTTAATCAAAGGAATGCATTAACGTCTATATGACAAAAATTTGTGTATCTCTATTATATTTCATTAAAATGCTCTTTGTTGTTGTTTTCATGGTAACAATTAGATATGCATTTTTTTTTCTTATTTCTTATGCTTTCAAATTATTAAATTATTCAATAAAGCTTATTTATTATAAGTTCTAATTTGGAGAGAAAAACATTTTTCCAAACTGATTGCATTATTAGATTATTCAACAAGCCAACTTACAGATTGTTTAATTCTTCTATTTTTCCTCTGCTTTGCTTGTAATAAGTCATAAGTCAAATAATGTAATCATTTTTCAACTACTCAACTTTTTCTCAATTATCTAATCAGATCGGATACTTACATTGTTCTTCAAAATTAGGTTGTCCTTCACAAGAAAGTCAACCTTTTGATGAATTATCAATTGTGCTTCGTCTGTTTATAACCATTAGATTGAAAGACAAAGTAATAACTTAGTGTCGTTTTCATACACTACCTTTTTAGATGAAATTATTATCCACAAACTAATCTTAAATAATACAGTATACTACCAACTTTTATTGTGCTGCATTTCCTTCTTGTTTTATTTCCTTCTCATTCTCACATAGTAGAGAGAAAACTTCCTTCACTTTCTTGTTTTCTCAAGTTTGGTAATACAATTTTTCTAATTTTTTTTTTACTTCAGCAAATCTATGAATTTATTTCTTGTTGTAGTAACATATACTTTCTTTTACATGTTTTGTGTTTTCCTTTTGCAGTATTACTTTCAGTACTCAAGATTTTTGCTTTGCCTATCACTTTACTCCAGGTTAGTCACTTCACTTATAATTAGCATGCCTAATGTTTGATAAAATATTGGTTAAGTTTTGTTAATATTCACAAGTTTCATAAGTAAAACTATTACTAGCTGCTTAGTATTGAATTATATACACTGTGTAACTTATGATTGAAAACTCTAGCAATGAACATTGAAACGGTTGAAATAAATATAAATTCAAATAATAATAATAATAATAATAATAACATTATAATCCAATTAAAACTTAAGTTAATTTGTCAAATATAACTTGAAATGATCATATAAATGGTATTCCAATTGAATTATATCTCTTCAAAATCTACACTTTGAAAAGTCTATTAAATTATTTTAACTTTATATTATTGCATATAAATAAAAGGGATGTAGTTTCAAAAATGAAAAATATATTAAAAATTGAATCCGACTTATTACAAAGATAAAGATTATTATTGCTACCAAACACACTGTACATTCTTCTCTTTCACTTTTATTCATTAATACATTCATATTTAACAACATTTTAAATTATCTTAAAATATTTAGCACTAGTTAAACCTATATAAACCAACTTGAATTGCCACCAAATATAATATACACTTTTCCTATCTATGTTCTTTATAATATATTTACACTTAATACTCAACTAATAAACAATCTTTCAAATTTTGTTACCCTTAAACACTTTAAAGTGTACATCGGCTGTGCGTACCATAGCTAGGCCTTACTAGTTTGCTTGCTAATGAAGGGCCACAATCATGAAAGTTTATATATATATATATATATATTACAAAAGTTTCAACATCAATGCATGCAACTATCATCTTCTACCAATAAAGTTTTAAGGACGATAACAAATCAAATTATTCCTCGGGATTTTTTCTGGTCCTTAACAAGTCATAATTTATAACAGATGAATGGACGTTTGATGCAATGATTTTCTAGCTTATACCGTGGATCGATATGCGTATTTTTCACAACGATAGTGTAAGAGGAATCAATGCCGTTTCAATAGCTTCCTATGAAATCAATAATATTAGTCACAGTGAAGACATGCAAATAAAGAAACCGTGATGATGACCTACTTACTTACTTACACATGCATATGATTCCCCATCACCTTCCGAGAAGGTAGATTTATCCCATTTTATTTTGATACCATAATCGTCTAATCTACAAAAGAATTTCTCAGTCGCTTCCATACATGATTTGCATTGTTAATGGTAAGGTACTGTCCCCTCACCATCTACAACGTCCATGCCCACGCTCACATTTGATCCCTAACTGCATTACATGAATCATAAATGGATCCAAAAGATGCATCTTAGTCACCAAAGCTAGCTTAGATTATATTCAATCCCTAGAATCTTGAATTATTTGCATGGAAGAGTTGACACATTTGTTGCTTGAGAGGAAGACAAAGACCTCGAGCCATGTCTACGGAGTATACGGCCGTTCTTGGTACACAAAAGTGGATCGTGCTTTGGTCATCAAATGTTACGTACCAGAAGCAATCTAGGATTTCCAGAAGTGGTCCTGCTGAAATTGGCTTAGTTCTCCGAGAGAGAGAGAGAGTGTGTGTTTAGCCATGGAACCATAACAACGGTAGAGATACGAGTGGCAGTCACCATCCCACCACTCCACGGTCCAGGGAGAGGGACTTCACGTGCATGTCACAATTTAAGTTGGACAGGGATCGATGAAAATATTAGTTAATGGATCTCATCCTTAATCAAATAATACATTTGAACAAAAATATGAGAAAGGTCGAAGAAGGAATTGCCTTTGATTTTAATGAATCTCGTCCTTAATTAATTGATTGATGAAATTGTGTACCAATTAGTATACTTAAACTATACCTAGCTCCAGAGAAAACTTTCTAATTAAAACTCTCTTCAACTCTCCCATGAGAGGGAGATCAGATTTTTCTGATCTTTTTCTATGGGAGAAACCCTCTCTATAGTTTCTTTTCATTTGTATAAATAAAATCTCTATTAGGATATTCTAACGAGAGTCTCCTTAGGGTTATTTAATGAGAGTTTTCTTCTCGCCTATATTTTTTAGTAAGAGTTTTCTTCTCTCCTAGGGATTCCTAGTGTGGTTTTTGCTCTTTTTTTTTTCATTTTTCTTCTATTAGATCTGAGTTTTTTCAGATTTTGATAATTAGATCTGAAATTTCTTAGATCTATTCGGCAGATCTTACCATAATATCTGGGTTTGAAACAGTTAATCAACAGATTTGACGATTGGAAGCATGTACAGATGTTTGTGACGCTATAATTATTTTATCTCTCTTTTTTTTTTAAATTTGGAGTTTTATAATGTAATTTTTATTGTTCTTGAGATCTGTAGTATCCTTTCTTTAGATCTATTATTTAATATCTGTGTATGTTTGATGATATAATTTCTGTCATTAGTGCAGATTTTAATGAAATTATGATATTTTATATAAAAAAAAACTATACCTAGCTAACCTTTTTTTTTGAGGGATATATCTAGCTAACTTAATATGTAATTGTATATACTCATATTAATTATATCCGCACATTTAAATACTTTTTGAACAGGGGCGGATTTAAGGTGGGGGCACTAGCCCCCACTGCCCCCCTTAAATTCCTATAATACTTATACAATTTTGATATAATTTTAAGTGTGCCTCCAGAGTTTTCTTAAAAATGATGTGAAAGAATTACATAATTTTTTAAGTTAGTTCATAAACTAAAATTTTAAAAAGATATATGGGGCACAAATTCCATTTGAAATAACCTAAAAAAAAGCCTTTTCATTTCAACTAGTTAGTACCAATCATATCATTCACTTTCTTTTGGGCCTCACTCCCCAATTTTCCTTCCCTCCTCTAGTCCCTCATTTTCCCCCCACAACGGAGAGCCACTACCTTTCACAACCAAGCAGCTAGCTACTTTTTCTCTTGATCAATTCATCCAATCATATCATTCACTTCCTTTGTTCCCACTTCCCAATTTCCCTTCCATCCATTGGTCCCCCATTTTCCCTCCACAAAGAGAGCCATTCTTATTTCCACAATCAAGTTAGTTATCAAAATATAAAAACTCGAAGTGAGCAATTGTAAATATTTTAGTTTGTTTTTTAAATAAAATTATTATTACATTAATAATTTTGAATTTGTCTTTTTATGTTTTTCATAGAATATATGCATCATTTGTACTTGTTGGTGAAATTTTATTTTTTTTTTTGCTTAAAAAACTAGAAAAAGAGTAGGTAAAAAATTTTCGTGTTGCTTTTGCCTCCACTAAAAACTTTTTCCAGCTCCGTCACTGTTTTTGAAATTACTTCCACTTCGGTACCTGTTAGTCAAACCATTGATCAATAAAGCTGTTGAAGTACAAGAGTTTACTTTAATTTTTTTTTTCATGCGGATTTCTCGAGAACGTAATTCAAAATTAAAAAAAAAAAGTAAACAGACACACACTCTAGTGTGTCATGTGTCTTTGCGGACGTCAACCATGACGTCAACAGGATGATTCACCATACAAATACAACCGAGAATGAGGAGAAAAGTATTAGTAAAAGGAAAAAAAATGTTAAATGTAATAAGTCGAGACTCGTGAGACCTGTGCATTATTCTTTATTGCAAGTTGCTAAGGGAAAAAGTAAGAAAATGACAACGGAATAAAGCAAAGTTTCATTTAAATTAATGAGCTTAATTGTCTAATCTTGAAGCATAGAGTTTTCTTTTTTTGACATGTCAAGTACAGAGTTAAAATATAATAATTATCCGGAGTATTAAATAATATGGTTCTCATTACTAAAGTTCCAGCTTTAGAAAAGCGTGTGAATCCAATAATGTGGGGGTCCAACTGGTTAGCAAGGTTAATTTCCTTGTGCTTTCCTCTGCGTTTAATAATCATTAGTGTGCAAATCCATGCCTTTGACAAATAAGAGATGACCTTTCCTCCTCCTTTTATTTTGTTGGAGTCAATTAAAATTGTTAAATAGTTTTTTAGTAAACAATAACGATATATGTTGCATAATCCTTCGTTTGGATTAGTTGTTTTAGGATGTGTTTTTGAAAAACTTTACTGTAACAATGTATATGAAAAACTTTTTTTTGAGATAAGTTGTTTTTATTTATATATTACTATAGTATTATATTTGAAAAAACTTGTTTTTGAAAAATAAGAAAATCCAAAAAAAAAGTATGTTTAAATAAAAGTCTAATGGATATTTGTTAATACACATAAATTACACCTAATTTACTCTGTGAATGTACACATCATTAATTATTACCTTCCATTGTATTTATATTTTTTCTAATTAACTTTATTTTAAAAAAATTTTAACACTTGAACTATATTTTAACGGCTGTCAAATGGCCACCCATTAGATAGATCCATAAAAAATACCACAATTAATAATTTTCATCTAAAAAAAACTTGCACCACGTAGAAATTTTGGGTAAACATGGTCATTAATTAGCTTGTCACCAAATACAAGAAAACATCTTATTAATGTAAAGCGTGCCCCATGCGAAATATCCTATAGAATGATATAAGCATTTTCCCCCAAAATATACAATAAAGAATTGAGCATTTTTTTTATTATTAGATGGTTGACTATGCTCAAAATGAACGCTACTTAATTGAAAATATTTTAACCATAGAATTAAGGATAAATAGCAAGGTTTATGACCTTTATAAGTTGTTGATGAGACACAGATAGGAAGCAAATTTTGAGAGAAACAAATTGAGAACTTCTTAGGATTGCCATTTTTAGTAAGAAAAAATGTTTAAGTTTTTCTAAATTATTCTTTGACACGTGTTTTTATCACCCCTCATATGCATATATCTCAGAAAATCCTACAGCAAGTTTTTTACAAAAACTCTTTCCCAAAAAAAAATGCAATCCAAACAATCTCTTAGAATTTTGCAAAGTCAAGTGCTCCTTCTTGAATATTATTGTTGAAGAATCAGGGGTTTAGAAGAAAGTTAGCAATATTGACCTTTCCAAGCTCCAAAGTCTGATATCACCGTTCTAAATCCAGCCGTTAAGTCGCAAATATGTAGAATTAACTTTGGACCACATCATTGTAATGAAAGCTTTCCAAAATCCTGCAAAATTTTCTGACAAAAAAATAAGTACGCCTCACGTCGTACTTAACATAATTACACTAATAACAAACAGCAGCGGTTAACTGAAACTTCCAAGGCCGTTTCCGTTGACTAAAGACTTTTCCCCTCTCTCTTTCTCTGCACCTGCCAAAACTGAACCAGTAATCAGTCCTTTTGAATTCCAATTTAGCTCATTTAACTGTATCAACCTCTCAATGATCATTCGTCCTCTACTCTATCTTTCAAGAAATTCTCAGAACAAGAAAAATTAAGTTCTGGGATTCTCTACTTTCTCAGATAAACTTCTGGGATTTTCTTGATTTTGGTTTCTGACATATTATACAAGTGTTCAAATTTTTTTCCGGGAAATCTCATGGGTGGCAAGCCAGGAAAGTCAAGTTGGAGCTGATTGCTGATAAAAATTGAATTTTGGGAACTGGGACTGATTGAGTAGTTTTGATTAGTAGATTTGGATTTCCGATGGGTTCAAGAAAGACTAGAACTTCTGCTATTAATGAAGCCACAGAATTCTTTAACCAGCTGTTAGTGGATAAGCCTCTTTTGCCTCTCGTAGTTCCCCTGTTGTTTGTACTTTGGGGTATTGAGAAGTGGTTTTTCTCTCTCTCAAATTGGGTTCCTTTGGCCGTTGCAGTCTGGGCTACTATTCAGGTAGCTTCTTATACCATTTTATTTTTCTGAGTTTGGTGAATTATGATGTCTTCTTCATACTTCAATCCTTGAGTTACTCTTGTTTCCTTTGTCTAAATGGTTGTGCAAAATCTTGAAACTATAAGGTTGAATGTGCTTGATCATTTGGACTTAATTGGCTTCTGAGATTTTCTCTGTCTCTGTTCTGGATCTTTCACCTGTGCTTAGTGTAATAAAGTTTTGGTTTTTCTTAAACCAGATTTTTTTTCTATATTATTCACTGAATACCGTGTTTTCCACTACTACTTTTCATTTTGGTTGCCTGATTGCTATTTTTTTTATATCAACTGGTTTCAGAGGTTGTAGGTTCTCTAATTCTCAAATCATCTATCAAATAAGTAATGATTTAAAAATTTTCTTAACAGAAAAGTAATAGGGAGCCAGGCATTCAGCAAGTGATGAAGACTAAACTCAAGAATCGCTGCTTTCAAGTGTCACGCTAGTATTTGCTTTGTTAGTTGGCTTTCATTGTTCTTTATTTTTATTTTAGTTGGTCGATGTCTTTATGTTTCTCTTTAATTTGTACAACATCCACACAAGCACCTTTTCTCTTTAATTTGCTTGCAGCTTTTTGTCCGCAAAGTTGATTGTTCGTGCTTTTCTTCTTAATTTCTACAATCTGAAACTTCTAAAAGTTATTAACAGTGGACGTCCACCAGAATTCTGTTCAATTTATCCATCACTGCAAAGGGATGCCCTTCTAAATTTGAAAATTAAGGACGTTAGAGATCATTGTAACAATGATAAGATTGTCATGAGGCTTCCAAGATCTAGAGGTTTGTGGCATAAAGTTTTTATGAGCGTCAGGTACTATGAAGAAAATTATTAAACAGAAAAAGGTGTGGCTGGTGACAAATTGGTGAATAATTTTTTAAGATTTTATCTCAAATGAGAAAATGACTGTAACGTAGGTTGAACTGGATATAGGCTTTCTCAATATCATAGCATAACTAATCACATATCTTTAACTAATTGCGCATAACAGAAGATGTTCCAAGGAAAATTTGGGCCATAATCTTTAGGTAGATTCTCTCCTTGTTTCCTAATATAAATGGTGGAAGCATGTCAGTTATTATTGGCTTCAGCATCCCTGGATGAAAGTTCTTCCCTTTTTTTTTTTTTTTTCTCTGCCTTGCTTCTTATAGTACACTTACTCCGTGTATGAATGAACAGAAGCACGAGCTGTTTTGGGGGTGGGGTCGGGGGTGGTCTGTCAGGGATTGGCAACACAACTTCACTTTCTAGTGGGCTGACACTTTCTCTTTGTTACTTGATTCAGCATTTACAGCATAGCTTTAATTGCAAGATAGAATATTGATGTAGGAAATACATGGCTGTAACATGAGTTGTCAACCTTCCCAATTTGCAGTATGGGAGTTATCAACGTCATATTCTCACAGAAGACTTGAACACAAAATGGAAGCAACTGATACTACAGACCTCGGTAATTTTCTTTTTCATTTTCTTATGTAGATCTGCATGTCAAATAGGCAACTAACCGCAGACTTGATTTTTCATATTTCTGTACAGTCAACAACACCTTTGGAGCACTGTGAGTGGCTCAACGTGCTGTTAACAGAAGTTTGGCCCAACTATATTGGGCCTAAGCTCTCCTTAAGGTTCGCTTCTATTGTCGAGGTGAGTTCTCCTCTCTCTCTCTTTGAAGGTGAAGTTTTTTATTATTTTTTATTTTCTTTTATTTTTGAAGATGCAAGATGCATGAACTTGCATGATGTAACAAAAGTTGTAAAATTGGTGTCAAGCATTTTTTTCCCATTGTAATACCAATAGCACTAACCATTGGAATCTTCTTGGTGGAATAATTTGCATATTTGTAGAGTTTTTGGTCAACTTTCATCTTTTATGCTATAGGTCATTGTTTTAGTGAGAAATGCGGCAAATAAAGCTTCTCCTGATGAATTGCTTGATTGTTTAGTTCTTCTTGTGGTTGGTATTCACATCATAGAATAATTATCTAAATTCATTTGTACTTGTTAACGTGCAGAGACGTTTAAAGCATAGAAAGCCAAGCCTGATTGTAAGTATCTTCACTTTTCCATCATGTGGCAGAATTTGCATCCATGCAGAGTCTAAAGATGTTACTGCTAAAACTGCTGTCCTTTTTCAGGAAAAGATTGAATTACAGGAATTTTCGTTAGGTTCACACCCACCTATCTTAGGTATTCATGGAGCTAGTTGGTCAACTTCAGGTGATCAGGTGTGCTTTTCTTGCTTAGATGTCAAACTTTGACCATATTCAATTCTTAGTTATCAAACTTTAGTAATTCTTGGAATGGCCGGATTTGCCAATCTGAATTGTAGCTTTTGTTTTCTATGAAAAATCTATGTCAAAATGTGTTAACGCTGCTAATTGTTGACATATGAAATGAGGAAACACATGACGTTGGGGGGAGAAGAGAGGGCTACTAAGCAAATGTGTATTTGGTTGGTATTAGGAGAACTTTGCAAAAGTTGAATAAAATTTCCAACTATAGCACCCTGATAAAAGCTTCTCAAAATTCAGGGATATAATTCAATAAATATAGATACTTTTCCTTGCTATTAAACATGTTGATATGTTATGACTAGACTAGTTGTGGCTGCTGATGTCCGAAGGATAAAGATAAGGAAGCTATAAAGATTTCTTGAGAGTTTTGATACAGTTCATGTTGTGTCATTTCTGCTATTTAGCTATAGTGTATCTATATCTTACATGAGCTTTTCAAGCATTGAAATATATATCCTTTATTTTTCTTGTAAGGCTAATCATAGGTGTTTCCTCATTAATTTTATTTAGGATTAGATGAATTGTTTGCTGATGCCTGCTTACGTTTACAGAGAATTCTGCGTTTCGGTTTCAACTGGGATGCTACAGACATGAGCATTATGTTGTCCGTTAAGTTGGCAAAACCACTCATGGGAACTGCACGAATTGTTATCAATAACATGCACATCAAGGGTGATGTATGCACTATACTACATCCTCATTTTTGTAATGAATCTTGAACGGGTGATTTTAAGTTGAATCTCTAGAAGAAAAACAAGGCGTTTTGGCAAAATAACAGCTTTTGGGATGGTTTTTCCCTTGGGGAAGTGTTTCTCAATCCAAAGCTCCAGATTTGAGCTTCACTGATTAAAGCCTAGATAACTAACTAACCCAAAAGTCTGATGTCTGCACCTCTTCTCTCGCACGCCCTCACTAACCCCCCCTCCCACCACTCTCCCAAAAAAAAAAAAAAAAAAACACGATGCATTCAATGGAATGCTTTTGTTACAAAAGTATAGGATGAGCATGAAGTTATTTCCCAGACTTCATCACTTATATATGTGGGACTTTTAGCTACATGGAGGAGGTCTTGGAGTCTAGATTTCACATTGTAATTTAGTTATTCAATTATTGCCTTTGTTGACATCTAAAGTCTCTTTGCCAAATTTACATCTACAGATGCTTTTAATGCCGATCCTGGATGGAAGAGCACTTTTATACTCGTTTATGTCTACTCCAGAGGTGAGACTAGGTGTTGCTTTTGGAAGTGGTGGAAGCCAATCTCTACCTGGAACAGAACTTCCGGGTGTCTCTTCATGGCTGGTATGATAATGCATTGAATAGATTTTTCAAATTGCTTTAAAGAACGCTCAAAAAATTGAACTTGAAGTTCTAATTTCTTAGTTTCATATACTTTACATTCATAGTTGAATATTGGCTGCTTGAACAAGAATATTTTAGCTTTGTAAAAAAAGCAGTCAAGACAAGAAAATGTCTTAGTGAGCTCTGTGTATTTTGTAACAGGTTAAACTTGTTTCTGACACAATAAGTAAAAGGATGGTTGAACCTCGTCATAACTGTCTTGCTTTGCCAGCGGTAGACTTGTATAAGAAAGCTGTAGGCGGTGTACTGTATGTTACAGTGATTTCTGCTAGCAAACTTTCTAGGAATAACTTGAAGGGAAGCCCCACAAAAAGACAACAGAGCTCAGTGGTAAATGGACATAAGGAAGATCACCTTGATGACAAAGATTTGAGGACCTTTGTGGAGGTTGAACTTGAAGAGTTGACCAGGAAAACAAATGAGCAACGAGGATCAAGTCCCAGCTGGGATTCAACATTTAATATGGTTCTACATGACAACACAGGAGTTGTTAGGTTCAATCTTTATGAGTGCACTCCGGGTAGTGTAAAGTATGACTTCCTAACAAGCTGTGAAGTCAAGGTACACTTAATTTGTTATTCTTTCTTCCAACTTATAGAAATCATTTTTATCTTTAAATGCATGGGTTTGATGGGTTTCATGTGCTGGGATTGCATGCTATATTAACCAATGAAGAAGCATTATTTGGTAATTGTAAGACTTGTTTTATCCAAACATAACTATCTTCTGGTATGTACAATGTTAGTGGTTAAATCAAACTTGTTTTTCCAGCTGTGGACAAGGCTTTATTCTTCCATCCAGATACTTTTTTTTAAAAAAATAATTTTCTGAATAGTGAAAATTTTTTCTCAAAATGCATGGATTTTCTAGTCTCCAAAGGCAGCATTAACAAAAATTCAACATTGTGTTTCTGTTTGCAATCCATTAATGGAACAACATGAAAACTTACATCATGAATTACCACCAAAAAAAAAGAAAAAGAGAGAGAGTTCTTTATTTTAATCTTCACATCAATTACATGTTAATGAAGTGTCTAATTTATTTCCACGAACATAGATAAGATATGTTGCGGATGACTCAACAATATTCTGGGCAACTGGTGCGGACTCCACCGTGATAGCAAAGCGTGCGGAGATTTGTGGAAAAGAAGTCGAGATGACTGTTCCTTTTGAGGGAATAAATTCTGGAGAGGTATGAACGTCTATGAGCTTTCTTGCGTGCTGGGGATGTTTTGAGTAATGTTAATTTATGCGTTCCACTATATTCACAAAATATGCATGTCTTAGCTTATTCCTCTGAGATAAAGCTATATTAGTGAGTGAAGGTCCTCAATTCGTGTTCACCTGCATTTACATTTTTTTTTCTTGAAACAATAATTGTATTGATAGTGTCAAATGTATACAATATCTGGACAAAGGTTCAATGAGCTATACAAAAGTGCACATTAACACAGAAGAACAGAATTGATCCATTTTTTATTTTGACAAATTCTTAAAGCATAATTACTAAGAGATGTAGTGATATCATTTTTCAACTGCCTTGGCACATAACGTGGAACTCACTCAATTAGATGCCTGAGACACCATGCCTTTGTTCTTGAGCTTTTTCTTGTTATTTTTAGTTTTGATCCTGGTTGGTCAGGGTTGAGGGGAGGGTGGGAAGGGTTGATAGGAGGATGTTGGCTATATCATCCTCCTGCTCTGTGTCTATGTACTCCCCCCCCCCCCCCCCTTCTTCTTCTTTCTCTTTCCAAACTGCAAATATGTGCTCTGGTCTCTCTTTAAAAGCTTCAGTTTCACATCAATCAATTAAAGATAAATGTGAGAGGAAATACATCAGCAATCAATTAAAGATAGCTTGGATAAACAGGATATACATCAGGAATTAAAGATAAAGACGAGAGGCTTTTTGGTAATGTGAAAGTTTGGGTCATCCTTCCACGAAGTTTAAATTCTTCCAATCATTGTCAAACAATTCTGAATATGATGAATATACAGTACGATGTCAATCTCATATGTTGCAGTTTTCACTTATTTAAGTTGTTTTTTTCCTCCTATTGTACTAACATCATATGAAATATTTTATTTAAAATACTGGACATGCCTAAAGGTTTCATTCTTTTAGCTCATCAAGCATGCACAAGATATAATTCTTGTTAAGATTTTCCTCAATAAGAGCATGAACTGACAGAGCTACTTTTTTGCTTGGAATGACATCTGCAGTTGAAAGTGAAACTTGTCTTGAAAGAATGGCATTTTTCTGATGGTTCACATAGCATGAATGGTTCAAGGATTGGCTCAAGGCAAGCACTCAATGGGTCATCAAAATTTCTTCCAACAACAGGAAGAAAAATTTATGTAACTGTTAGAGAAGGAAAAAACCTTGTTGTGAAAGACAGACTTGGGAAGTCAGACCCTTTTGTTAAATTGCAGTACGGGAAGGTACAATCCTTTTCTCTGTTCCTTAATCAAGCCCTTCTAACCCTTGTTGGACTCAGTTACTCTCTGTATTTTAATAAAATTGTGATCCCTTTCTTGAAGAAAATACTATATCATTGATTGATTAAAAAGCAAACTTGATCATTGCACTATGCGAGGCACATGATGTTAACATCCACTAATGTAGACTACTGATACTAGAATTGTGATGGTGATAAATCTTCTTTTCAGGCAATTCGAAGAACTAGAACTGTCCCACAGACTTCAGATCCTACTTGGAATCAGAAGTTTGAATTTGATGAAATAGGAGATGGTGAATGTCTCAAAATAAAATGCTATACTGAAGAAACATTCAGAGGAGAAAGCATAGGTGGTGCTCGGGTAAATATGGAAGGCCTTGTTGAGGGATCAGCAAGGGATGTTTGGATCCCTCTTGAAAAAGTGAATTCCGGAGAGCTGCATCTTCATATAGAAGCAGTGAGAGTTGAGGATAATGAAGGATCAAAGGTATGCCAAATTAAAATTTCAGCTTGTTCATGTTTCCAATTGTCAGATTTTTATTTTTGAAGCAAGACAACCATGGGACTCTGTTTTATTTAAGAGGATTACTGTGTGCCATGCATATTTTCTGTAGATGTACAAAGCTCTTAAAATGTCAACATCTAGGCCAGATTTTGGAATAATGCTCCGTTGCTAGTAAAATGCTTCTACAATGCAAATCTTTGTAGATGTGCATTTTTAGAGCATTTATGTGATCATACATCTCTGGTTGCAATGTCATTGACTTCACTATAGTCTCAGTTGCAATTTCATGACTTCAACTCGTATGTTTCCTAACTTTTCAACCACTTTTTGTGTTTTATCAGGGATTGCACGGATCTACAGACAATGGATTGGTTGAGCTTGTTCTTATTGAAGGAAGAGATCTATTTGCTGCTGATCTGAGAGGAACAAGTGATCCATATGTGAGAGTACACTATGGAAACTTGAAGAGGAGGACTAAGGTTAGAAAATGTGTTATTTGCAAAATTGCTTTGCTTGTTAGTTCTAGCTCTTTATTACCTATATGTGGTTTCTCTTTGGCTCTATGATTATAAATTGCTGACGTTAGTGGTCTCCAACACTGCACGACTATGTTGTATGTACTGCAATGTACTCACAACTGTCTTCTACACTTATGGCAGTAAGAAAGGTTTTCAGATCCTCGTCCCATTCCCCAATTTTTTAGATTGGTTGCAAAATCTACTCAATCTATTATATGTTATAGTCCTCAGGTGGACATACCAATCGCACTAATATTTGAATCCAAAAATACTAGTATTATATACTGTATTATATTACTGTATTGTTGAACTTGCTTTGTTCTGCTTTTGATTGCAGGTTGTGTATAAAACTCTAAATCCACAATGGCATCAGACCTTTGAATTTCCTGATGATGGTAGTCCACTTGAGTTGCACGTCAAAGACCACAATGCTCTGCTGCCTACATCAAGCATAGGTGACTGCGTTGTAGAATACAAGAGATTACCTCCAAATCAGATGTCCGAAAAATGGATACCACTACAGAATGTAAAAAATGGTGAGATCCATATTCAAGTAACTAGACGAGTTCCAGAATTAGACAAGAAGCCACCAGACTCCGAGTCGTTTTCAATTCAAGCACGCAAGCGAACTTCTAAACAGGTGAGAACCTCACGCTTCTCTTACATTCCATTTCTCTTCCATGTTCCAGATAATGCGCCTTATACGCACTCTGAATCTTGCATGTACTGATTCAATTCTTTTATCAGATGAAGCAAACTATGATCAAGTTTCAGTCTTTGATAGAGGATGGCAATCTTGAAGGACTTTCAGCATCACTGAGTGAGCTGGAAAGACTGCATGATGATCAAGAACGGTACATTTCCCAGGTTGAGATGGAGCAAATGCTTCTCCTGAACAAGATAAATGAACTTGGTCAGGAAGTCTTAAATTCCCCAGCTCCCTTGATTAGAAGAGCTACAATTCCTTCACGCTGATGTTAACTTTAGCAATGTAGTTAGAATCACGGGAAACCCCTAGTTGCTAATGCTAAGTATAGGGTCCTAAGAAAATTTTTTCAATCTGTATATTGTTTTACCACATGTATGTATGACTGAGAAATGCTTATTTTGCCCTGCAATGAAAATATGGCCATCCACCCCAGAACTTCATTTTTTTCCCCTGTTGTATACTAACTTTTCTTCTTAGATCAAGTGCACTGCTGGTTTGTTATGAATTCACTGTCAATCTTTCATAAAGCAAAACAATATAGTGTAATAATTCCTGAAAGATCTGCAGATCACACTGCTCAGGCTTCAATATTCCAAAGAACTGATACAAAAACACATATGCATATTACAAACTTATGAAGAACTTGGAAGATAGCTTTTTCCGAAAAATGCATGTCACAGAATAGCACCAGAACAATATTTAAAAAGTCGCATTTTCTTTATTAAGGCTATTACTCTTGTATATCAATTCTAATTTTTTTTTTCTTGGGTTTGGCATATTGTAGAAAGAAATCAAGCACGTAAAACATCACTTCAAAGTTCTTTTTCTTTCTAGTTTACACATGCAAAAAATTCTCTTTACTTCAAAGCCGATTAAATCTAATGATTATGGTCCGACGTGTACAGACTGCCAGTGCCACGTAAGCAAGCAAAATATCTGAAAAAAAAATCCAAAAATCTCATTATCACAACCTTCGTCTCACCATAGCCAAAACTCCCTTCTCATCGTCTTCCTCCCTAAAGCCTCATCTTCTCCGAGCTTCACATAAAGTAAAATAAAACAATCCTGCTTTCTTCACTTTCAGAACTTCATTGCTATGCTGCCCGAAGAAGCTGAATTTGGTTCATAAATGGCCATGTCAACCGCGAAATTCTCAGAAATGCCACCCCACTTCTTCTCCTCCACTTCTGGGAAACCCTCTTTCTCTCTCTATTTCCTTAAACCCTTTTCCTCTTCTCTCCGGCCAAATGCTCCCGCTACCACCTCCGCCGCCAGAATTCCCAAAAAGCCTTTTCAAAACCCGGATGCTGCGAGACCCACCACCAAACATTCTTCTTCTTGGTTGAATCAATGGCCCTCCTCCAACCTACTTCCTCCTGTTCATTACAAAAACCCCAAAACCCTCCAACCCGAAATCCAGGACTCCCGGGTCACTGGCGAACCGGGTCGACCCGTGACATCTGCAATCGACAGAATTGTGCTCCGGTTGAGGAACCTCGGGTTGGGTACGGATGATGACGAAGAGGAGGATGGCATTGAGGAACCCGGGTCGGCCTTAGTTCCGGGTCGGGTTGAGGATGTGGGACGGGTAAATGGGGAGGAGAAGTTGGGGGATTTGTTGCAGAGGGATTGGGTCAGGCCGGACATGATGTTGGTTGAAGATGGGGACGACGCAGATTCGACATTATTGCCGTGGGAAAAGGAGGAGTTGGCGGCAGCGGCGGAGGCAGAGGAGGGCGTTTTGGGGAAGAGGAGGACGCCAAAGGCGCCGACTTTGGCTGAGTTGACTATTGAAGATGGGGAGCTGAGGAGGTTGAGGAGAATGGGGATGACATTGAGGGAAAGGATAAATGTGGCTAAGGCAGGGGTAACAGGGGAAGTGTTGGAGAAGATTCACGATAAATGGAGGAAGAATGAGCTTGTTAGGTTGAAGTTTCACGAGTCTTTAGCTCATGATATGAAGACGGCTCATGAGATTGTTGAGGTTTGTATGGCGTAACGCCAACTCTTGGAATAATGTCAAATAAGTTTTGTGTTTAATTATTGATGTAAATTTAATAAATGTTAGAATTGTTGTTCCCAAGTTTGTTGCTTTGGTTAAATTAATTGAAGTTGTCTGATGTAGGCTACATTAGAATGAGTTGAAATTTGTATTTGTGATTAAGTTTATCGTACTTGGTTTGGCGTAGGGTATGGATGACTCAAAGAGGTCTAAGAATTTAAGCAGTAGTTGTGGTCAATGCGGATGATACTAGAAACCAATTTTAAGTTGAGAGACAATAATAGGCCAGCTAGTTAACCTTCCTGATGCATGGAGAGAATGAATATGGAAGTATAAGATCTGAGACAAAGGTCTTGATGTATAAATAGCCCTATCTTGTTAGAGCAGGGATTTTTTAAAAGTGGGTATTGATGGAAAGAATGGAGCAAAGGTTAAGCCTAGGGCATCAATTGGAGATTGGAATGGGTAAGGAAATGCACTGAACTTGCAGAAGTAGGGTTGAACACAAGTAAGGAAGATAATAGAGATAAATGCTTGGGATCTAAGACTATCAGTCATATAGGAAAGCTTAAGGATCCTGTTCTGGTTAAGTTCTAGGAAGGGAGTTTTGCAAGTTGATGAAGAGGAACTGACTGTAAACTGGACATTGATGCTAATCTTTTACCAAAAGAAACTGGGAGCTTGTCTAAAGTACCAAAATAAAATATTAGGTGGTCTTATGTTCAATTTTTTCCGGTTATCTTCACTTTTATTAGATATACTTAATTATAGCTCATCAACAGCCAAAGAATTTTTGGTAGCCAGTATGTCTAAGAACATACCTACAACATTCACGCACATAGGTACATATGTACGTATTAGTGCTCATTGGAAAGTGAATGCTCATAATAATAAGTACGTAGCAAACTAATTTTGCTCACTCACCGTGTCAAACTTGTGTGATTTTTTTTTTTTTTTAGCTTTTCAATCTAAAAGGCAATTATTGCAAGTTATTGATGTACTGGCAGCTATTCAGGATGTAAAAAATGACTATCCAACAACTTATAAGGGAAATAGATTAGTAAAACAAAAAGAGATATTGTATGGACAATTAGCCTGTGAAAGGTCTTGGATTTTGAACTACAATATTCATTATCAAAAAGTTAAAAGTAAAGATCTCATAGAGTTGGATACCAAGTTCCAGATTGTTGATTGGACTTTCAAGATGGAATTCGCCTCTGAGATAAGGACCAGATATAAGTAGCTATATTCCTTCTTTACAGGACTCCAGCTCGTATAATTTAGCACGCCAACATTTGTTCATTACTTCCTTAGTTCCATGCTGATAAATATGATGTTTGTTTATGATGCTTCTTCCTTAAGAGAGCAGATAATATCAGGAATCAGCACACTATTCTGTAGCTTAGATACAGAAGCAAAGAGTTCTTTTGGAAAGAACTGCTAATTTGGTGCTAATGTTGTTGTTTTTAATGCAGCGTCGAACCAGGGGACTAGTTATATGGAGGTCAGGAAGTGTGATGGTGGTCTACAGAGGGACTAATTATGAGGGGCCTTTATCACGATCCCAATCTGAGGGGGGAGAAGGTGAAACTCCTTTTGTCCCAAATGTTTCCCCTTCTGGTACTTCACTAGCCACAAAGAATGGCATTGTCTATCCTGTTCTGGAAAAGTCAAACCCAGCTGTCACTAATGGTGTTGAAAGCATGACGGAAGAGGAAATTGAATACAATAGTCTGCTAGATGGTTTAGGTCCACGGTTTGAAGATTGGTGGGGAACAGGAGTACATCCTGTTGATGCTGATTTACTTCCTCAGACAATTCCTGGTTATAAAACGCCTTTCCGGCTTATCCCTGTTGGAATGAGATCACATCTAACCAATGCAGAAATGACTAATTTACGAAAACTTGCTAAATCACTTCCTTGTCATTTTGCTCTTGGTAAAGATAAGCACCTTAAATCACTTTTTTCTGTAGTGTAGAATATAGATTTTTTTATTTTATTGATTATCTTCCATTGTATTTATTAGGGAGGAATAGAAATCATCAAGGTTTAGCAGCTGCAATAATCAAGCTCTGGGAAAAAAGTTTAATTGTGAAAATTGCTGTGAAGCGTGGAATACAAAATACTAACAACAAATTGATGGCTGATGAGTTGAAGGTATGACACGAAATTTTTAGCTTGTTTAGTAATTTCGTGTCTTTTCTTTTGTGTTCCTTGCCTTTCTCTTTTCCTGAGCATCTTGTATAACTCGGTGTAAAATCGGTAAAGAAACACTATGCAAGATGGGTGATACTAACTTAGCTAAAACTTGTACTATATTGAACAGGGGAAGGACAGTTTATAGAAAATTACTACCTCATTTTCTTCATGTTAGTATAGTACACCACTGGGACTGCTTCGTGGTTCGATTTAATTTTTCACTATGGAAAAAATGGTTTAGTGATCAGTGTGCCATACATGTATAATTGATTGGGAAGGTCGAAAAAAAATGGGTACTTTTTTGGAGATGGTCAACGTGAAAATTTTGGGGTATATTGACTGTTGAACTGGTTTGCAGAGTTTAACTGGAGGGGTTTTGCTGCTCAGAAACAAATATTTCATAGTCATGTATAGGGGTAAAGATTTCCTGCCCCCAAGTGTAGCTACTGCTTTAGCAGAAAGACAGGAGATGACAAAACAATCACAAACTGTTGAAGAGGAAGCTAAGATTGGACCAAGCAATACAGCACCAGTGGGTCAGGGTGGAGAACCACTTGCTGGTACTTTGGCAGAGTTTTATGAGGCTCAAGCCAGGTGGGGAAGAGAAATATCTAGTCAAGACCGTGAGACGATGATAGAGGAAGCATCCAGAGCAAAGACAGCCAGGGTAGTCAAGCGACTGGAACATAAATTAGCCATTGTAAGTGTGCCTTTCAAATATGGCATTTTTTTGAGAATGCATGTATCTGTCTCTGTCTTCAATTATTAATTTTTAATGGGACATCCGTGTCTTAGATCATGTTAGAACAAGGAAATGGGAAACTGCTATAGCAGAAGGTCATTACAGAAAAGTTGATTTCCAATTCAAATGGGGCTTGGACCCAAATAAGAAAGACAGCACTTGCTACATTTTGGAATAAGGTGACTGAAGTATGGGTGCTACTGGACTCTTGAATTTTGTTCTTGATTGCTGTTCAGGGATTTGTATTGTTGCTGACTGTTTATTGCAATCATTAGCTCCTAGATTCTTTGAAGTTAGTTTAGCACGTTAGTGGCTCTCTGTATCTATTGATAAAGGTTCTTGCATGTGTCCACAGGCCCAAGCCAAGAAGCTCAAAGCAGAGAGATTATTAGCTAAGATGGTGTCATCCTGGATTCCAGCTGATCCAGATGATGACCAGGAAACGATTACAGATGAGGAACGGGTTATGTTTCGTAGGGTTGGTTTAAGAATGAAGGCATACCTGCCGATTGGTGAGTTTTCATCCTCATCTAATTAACTCAACTAATTTTCTTCCAATGCAAAATGAAAATGGAAAATGCACAATCTGATTATGGTCTCTCCTAGGCATTCGTGGTGTCTTTGATGGTGTTATTGAGAACATGCATCTCCATTGGAAACATAGAGAACTAGTAAAGTTGTTATCGAAAGAAAAGGAACTTGCTTTTGTCGAAGAAACAGCAAGGCTATTGGAATATGAAAGTGGCGGCATACTAGTGGCAATAGAAAGAGTCCCAAAAGGTTATGTTCTTATATTCTATCGTGGAAAGAATTATCGACGACCCATTAGCCTAAGGCCTAGAAATCTTTTGACAAAGGCAAAAGCTCTGAAACGGAGAGTGGCTTTGCAACGCTACGAGGTTTTTCTTCCTCTTTATGTTTCTATTTCTTTTTTTTTTGTGTTGATTTTACCAAATTATTCTCATGATGTAGATTGTCAGGTACTAGTTGCATCTGAATGATTAATACACTTTTTCTGACTTTGTCTAACACTGTTCAACAGGCCCTTAGTCAGCATATTCGTGAAGTAGAGAACAATATAGAGCAGATAAAAGGAGAAATTGTAAGTTGTGATTTCATATTCAAATTCATGAAAACAGCTAGAGCTGCTAAACGCACTCACCTTTGTTTGGATTTTGTTGGTAATCTTCTATATTTTTCTTTTGTTCATTTCAAATTAGCTAAGTGTATGTTGCATTTGACTGCTTATAGGGTGATTCCAAAGAGAAGGAAAGCATTGGAGTCTTGAATTTGAAGGATCATACCCTGTCTGACCATTTCTCTGAGTTCGCTCATGTGAGTTGCTCTATTTCGGATGTCGTGAAATGTTTTGTATTTGCATGGGGAATCCACTATTGGCCTCTGTTGTTTGAAGGATCATACCCTGTCTCAATTGTATTGTTTAAACATAATGCAGGGTGAAGGTGAGGCTTCAATGGAGGTTTCTGATGTTGATGAAAGTGATGCTGATGAAGATGGAGACCTTGAGTGGGAAGATGATGAAGATTCTGATGTTTCTACTATGGAGGACTTTGATTAGGCATCAAGTGTGGATTCCCTTAATTCTTTCAAGCGGCATCAAGTGAGAGGAGGCAATCTGGGAACTCTCCTGTTGAGGGTAATCCATGGATTGAAGTTTCTCAGTCCGTATTTGGTTAGCTGAGAAATTAAATAGGTTCTTTTCGAAGATGGACTGGTTGTACATGTAACTCCATAGTGCTTGTGTGGATAAAACAGTGTCTTTTATCATACTAGTAGTTCCTGTTAGCCATCATGCTGCAGGTTTAACAATGAATATGATCTTTGTCATGCATTACCATCGATTGGAAGCATTGGCTTCTGTAATACTGAAGTCATGATCATTAGACACCTCTTGGGTAAGGAGGAAATTTGATGATAAAAAAGAAAATAAATTTTGATCAACAAGTGGAACAGTAGATAGTGTTTAACTAGAGCCATTTGTATATTTATTGTCCTTTATGTATAGATTTCTACTTGTGTACTGCCTGGCACAAATCTTCAAACTTGAATCGTTTATGCATGAGTTACAGTTGCCAGAGTATGCTTGAAAGCTCCAACTTTTTCAAATTGCTTGCATGAGTGTGACTATAATGGAATCTTCATGAAAAAAATTTCAGGGCATCTATAGCACTTTCCTAGTGGCGGTAAACTAACTTGTTTTATGCAGTTATAAAACTAACTTGTTTCTTCCTTGCAGGTTGATGCACAGAACATCCTTGTATCGCATCCTTGGTGGTGGTAAACTAACGCGTCCAAGATAACTGAGAATGTTGGAATGACCGCTGATCCAATGTTGAGAAAGTCATCATGATAGCAAAGTTATTCTAAATGAAGGGTTCTGATGCCGTTATATTTTAGCAATGAATGCTAATCCTGTATGTACTCTGCAAGTTCTATTTGTCTCAAAATTTTCTTGTGGAGGTAATTTGTCCTCCAACCTCAATTTTGAAATAATCCGGTCACAACCAAATCTTATAAATGCATCATAAATGCATCGTTCCTTCTTCATAATCACTTTCCATCTTCTTCATAAATCTTGTAATCACTTTCCATCTTCATAATTACATGAGAGAAACTTCCATTTGAGTGATAAGAGCTGTTTTAATTCAGGATTGTTAGAGTCTTAGTGAATAGTAAACAGACGTCCAGATGTTACCGTTAAGTCGGTAATATGATCGTCTGGAACTTAATATATATGCATTCGGGAGTTTACAGAAAAATATTGAGGTGAAAGAAAAGTGTGAGAACATCGAAGAGTGAGAGCAGGACAATGAAAATCAGAATGGACAAATAAGATTATGGGAAACAAGACAGAAGGAGAGGATGATGATTTAATGAATGTCTCAGCCATTTGCTGTAAAAATGGAACTTGGGGCAGGAATGGTCATTCTGAATCTCTGATGACTGTCCTTCAAAGGTTCATGATCATAATTGGCTTAAAAAAAAAAATTGTGAGGCTCAAATTATTACATGTGCATCATTTTTACACACTATGTAAGATTCACAGAAATTTGTGTCTGTTTAAAAATTTGTTCTATCTTTAATTTGTGTTCAAAGTGAATTACAACCTGAAAAAAATGAATGTACGTCTTGTGAAATTACATAAAAATCAGCAGAAACAGTTGACCTGAAAACCATTTATGTCCTTGTCCATAAAAATGCAGTAACTTTTTCTGATGCATAAAATAAGACAAAATGAAACGATAATATACATATGCCAGACATTTGACAACAGCATTGTTTCTCCATGCCATATATTGATTGACAAATAGCCTAACGAACAGCTAGAGATGCCACTAATTGGCAAAATCACAAAGAGCACGATCTAATGCTTCTATCAAGAAAGCTCTTATGGACGCAGCATTTGCTGCAACTGCAACACTTGATTCCTCTGTTCTGGAGGCAGCTGGTTAATCTGCTCTGGAGTGAGGCTCATGACCTGTTGAAGTAAGGCCTTTTCCATCTCAGGCGTCAACTGCACAATCATCACCAGTATATATTAGTGCCTTCAAAAAGGGTGGCGCAACCATGTTTGACCAAAACTCATGCACAAAATGAAATTCAAAAAGGCTGGATAAGCTACCGAAGGAGGTCGAGGCTGCTGATTGCCGGGGCCCATTTGGCCAGGGAATTGTGGTGGTCCTGAAAGCTGTGCCGCAGAAGCACTCTCTTGTTTCATTCCAGGAATCCAAGGAGATCCCCTATCAGCTTGATTGGAGCTTGCAATTTGATTGAAGTCCGTCCCTAATTGTGAGCTTCCAACCTATAAACGTTCAAGGATAAAGTATCAGGAAGGGATGCAGCATCTCCTTTGTCAAAACCTAAGAATTGCATTAATTGCAAAAATGTGGTGGGCAAATTTAACTTTTTCAAGTGATTGATAGTGAACAAATTACTAAAACCCAGGCATCGAAATGAAACCACTGTACAAAGCATGTCAACCCAGAAAATTGAGCATCAAAAGCTGTACCTGATATGGTGGCTGTAATGGGGCCTGAATTGGATGTGGAGGTTGTCCCTGCAGAAATGAATGCCCAGGACCAGCTGGAGGTCTTGTGCCTGACTGAGATTAAAAACATCAGACAAGTTAAGCTTTCAGAAACTAAGATTCTTTTTAAGTAAGACATCAAAAACTAAGTTTCTTTAACCTCAAAACATAAGTTCCCAACTTACATGATAGACAGGTTGGGAAGGATGCAGCTGAGGTGCACTAGAATGCTGAAAACCCACATTTAATCCTATCTGGGATTGACCTTGATGAGGGAACCCGGGCATTGGAGGCCTTTGTTGTGTTGGTAATGGAGGTTGTAGTGGGGGAAGATGTGATACGCTAGTAGTCTGCATTGGCTGCTGCAGCTGGTTAGAGGCTGAGGGAATCGGTGCTTGTAGGTGTGAAGGTGGCTGAGCAGCAGCATGATGTGGAAGATGAGGCATATTAGGTAGTTGAGAGGATTGACGTATGGGCATTTGTGTCGGTTGGGTAGCAATATGTCCCTTTGGCTGCTGTGTGGACTGTGAGGGATGTGATGGAAAGGATGGAGGTTGAAGATTTGAAGGAAGAACAGAAGCTGAAGATACTGTAGTTGCTGGCAGGTTCTGCTCCTGCTTTATATTTGGCTCCTGGTTTATTGTTGGTCCTGGAACTGGTGAAGAAGTCTGGATATTTGACTGCTGAATCGGTGATTTTGATGGTTGAGGATTTTGTGATGCTGCCGGCTGGACATTTGGGATCTAGAAGCAATGAAATGATCACTAAAACGCAGCACAGTGATATTATGTCAAAAAGTATAATTTGAACAAGATTCCAAAAACAAGCAAATAAACAAACAAAACTCATACCGCTTGTGGGGGCTGCACCATTCCAAGCATAATTTGTGCCTGAAAAAAGAACTTTGTCAATAGCTAAAGAGGCAGCTTAACAGACAATCCATCACTTTCAATATCAAATACTAAACAAATTCAACCAAGCATCAATACAAGTTGAGTTCTAACTCCATTAAATTCAGCTAAATGAAAATGAACGAAAAGAACTATCTTGCTGGATAATGCTCCATGAAGAGCTTCTCAGATTGTTTTAGAAAATGACCAGGACTTATATTTTCTTTGCTAGGTCCTAACCTCCAAGCTATCAAATCTTGGCCTAAAGCAAAACTAGTGATATCTATTCCCTCAAAAAAAAAAAAAGAACTGGTGATATCTATACTAGTACATGACAGTCCTCAAGAGGCTGGCATCCTGTCCACCACCTACCATCCAAAAAGGAAAAGAAAAATGTTTCCATAATTTACAAGGGGAAGTACATTTGCATAGTAGAGAAGCTAGACCAGAAGGTGAATACAATTGAACATTTTGAACTTCAAAGACCATGATCTTTTTAGAGAATATGTTGTAGCTAGAGTCCCACAAAAGAAAAAAAGCAACTACCTGACTTGTGACTAAAGTCTCTACAAAATTTTAGTATCCAGTAAGTTGAATAAGAAGTTCAAAATAGTCTAAATTTGTAACACTAATATCACCATGACTTTATAGACATCAATTAATGACACAAAAATATAAATCTCATGGTAGCGGAAGGAGAGTAGAGATTAGCTAAAGGTGAAAGCCAGAATTGAAATTAGCCACGGTACAGGTAAAGTATCTAAGGCCAACTAAACCGCCAAGCTCAATTTTACATAAAGATATCAGGACTGTTAACTAAGAAAAGAGCGGCAAAATTATAATAACCTGAAGCTAATGAAAACAAACAACTCACTTAATACCTTAATCCACACATTTTCCCGTCCTAAATAGTTCTTTCAAAACCTAAATTCTAACTTGCAGGAACCATTTCACAATCCTAGAAGACGGTTACTATCAATCATGCAGTAATTTTTATATTTTTCTCAGGGGATGAGTAGAACATACAGTTCCTCCCAAAAAAGAAGGGGAAAAAATCTTTCCAGATATACTTCTAAGGCTCCGTTTTGTGGAAATAATAATAATAACAATAATAAATTGACCTGTTAACAACCTATTTCAGAGAGGCAATTGCAGAGCCAAAACGCTAAAACCCACTATCAAACAAAAACTGCCTACCCCCAATATACGCAAACAGTGATTCTGCAACCACTGACTATCAAGAATCCAATTTGACAAAACGCTGCCCCAAAATGGCCCTTGCTCTTAGATTCACAGATTACAGTGAAATGACTGAACTTTTTTTTTCCATAAAAGCTATTCCCAGTTTCTACAGTGATATTCAAGGATATAACAGTTCACTTTCTATCTTTAACCCTACGAACAGTGGTCTGGACCCCAAAACGAATTTTTTTTTAAAATAACACTCAAAAAATAAGACACGATGATACCCAACAGACAAAACTTTTTATATTAAAAAATGTTCAAATTAATCAGTACCTGAAAGAGGGCTCTAGTGAGAACCGGATTTTGGATTAGGATTTGTCTCGCTTGTTGCTGGTTCTGTTCAATTAATTGCTGCACAAATTTAAAAATAAAAAATCCCGTTACCAAAAATCAATAAAAAAATAAAATTCTATCCAAAGAATTTTTCTGTAATGAAAGAAAATCGAAAAAGCAATTCGAGATTCAGTGAATCCAAGACTCAGTTCATGATATGTTTAGAGAAAGTCCAAATCTTCTCTTTTTTCTTTTACCTTCATCTGAGACATTATATCATAAAGTTGATTCTTCGACATTCCGGCGAGGTTCGCCGATATGCTGTCGCCGGGCACCTGCTTTCCCGCCATTGACAAGGCAGTGATATCGGTTTTCCCTTTCTGTTCGCCTTTTTCTTCTGTTTCGTTCTTTGAGTAAGTGCGATTGTGGGAGAGGAGACTGAATAGGGATGGTAATAATGGGTTGTATATTTAATCTAGGCCTGTTTTATCCTGTGAACGTCAATGTTTACAACTTCTAAGCCCATCAGTTAAGGGCTCAGGCCCATATTAAATTGAACTAGAGCCTACTGGACCATAATTAGCAGATTTTGGGCTATTTCATTTCTTCTGGAGCCAACTCGATTGCATTAAAATATTAAATTCTCATGTTTGGTTCTCAGGCATTTTTTTTACACTTAAGGGACAAAAAAAAAAAAGACAAATCTAGAGGTTAGATTTTTTTTTTTTCCCTCTTGACTTGTCGTTTGCTACTTTGTCTTTAGACTATGTTATTGTATCAGTAATAATTGAAACAATACTAAACCAAATCAAACTTTTCCAATACTTGAAAACTAGCACTTGCAACACTTTTTGAACAATGAATGGAATATGGATGCGACCCCCATTGAAATGGAGCAGCTGAAATACTGAAGATGAAAATCATTGAATTGTCAGTTTTATGTATTGTTTTTATCTCCCGACACCATTGAGAGACTTTAGTAAGTTTCTTGATTGGCTGTAATTGATAAGAAAGTGGTCAAGAAAAGATTAAGAGTGCCAGCATACTCAAAGGGTGCATTTCCAGCCTTTGGTGCACGGATGGGAAAAAAAAAGGAAAAAAAATTTAGTCTCCCTTTTAATAGATAATTCTTGCAGATGAAATGATAGTATGATATCGGACAAAGGGCCCCGACTATCAAGGAAGGAATCAAATGAGAAGATTCATGTCCCAGATCAATTGAATCTAAAGGACCCTTTTATCTCGTTGATGAAAATGTAAATTAAAGACCCTTTTTGTGATGCAGTTTTTTAACTACTGTACTTTGAATCATGATCTTCCTCTAAATATGGTCGTGAAATCTTGTTAAGACCATGTTAATTACGCGCATGCAACATTGGCTTCTTCGAAAGCATGATTCATGATTTCATACAGTTCATAGAATCTATATGGGACTCTGCATGAGAAGGAGATTATATAGATTGCATAACGTTAAGTAGACAAATAGTTTGGAGTTTCATGTTAATGGGTTCTTACACTTTACAACGGAAATTGACAATTGAGGATGCTTGATCTTGTGACGAAAATAAGTACAACAATGACTAGGGATTTTCCCCAGTTCATCACTTCTTGACCTAAGTAGACTGCACATATTATTAACACTATCGAACTTATTCAACGTATGATCCACCTTTTTCTTGATGCCTTGCCAGTTGCAATAATCGTCTTGGATCCACAGAGCATCGGATACGATAATAAACTAACCAACACTAATTATACAAGCAGTTAGTCAGTTAGGCACCTCACCAAATGTTGGAGTCCAAATTAAATGGTTGCTCCTGCGATTGTTGCTGCACAGAATGATGATCTAAAACCCTATTAGACGAGGAAGAAGCCGCCAGATGAGAGCTAAAATCATTTCCAAACTGATTAGAAATCATCCCTTGTGGCATGAATGAGTAATCGGTACTGGCTGTTGTTGCTTCTCTGGGCTGATAATTCCTCATCTGCAGCGCCCTCAGAAGCAAAGGGGCACTCATTGCAAGATTAGCAGTACTTAGTAAGCTAGGAGAAGGCCAAGAAGAGAGTGATGGGAGAGCATTTGCTGCATCTCTTATTGCTGCCCAGTTGATAGCATTGTTGAGATTGTCAGTGGAGAAAGTTTGTGGAGAAATGTTGCTGAAGATCCCATTTGCTGAATTAACTGCTAAGGTACTAAAATTTGGAAGCTCGATATCTCCTAATTCATTTGCAAATGTGTTGGTATCACAAGGAGATTCTAGTGATTGTGGTGAGGATGGTGCTGCTTGTGGTTTCTTCACTGTTGCACTCTTCTGGAAAACCCTACAAACCACCCATTCCTCCTGTGCAAAACATATTTGTAGATATTAGCTGTATACAGATTAACTCGATATAAACACAGTTGTAGCTAATTATAAGCAAACACTTAAAAAAAAGTTGTAATTAAGCATGCACTTAACTAATTATAGTTGTAACTCACTTAAAAAAGAGTTGTAACTACAGACGCGGATCAAATAAGCTAGATTTTTGTGCCCTAGCCTTTCTGCACGAGATCAGGTTAGGATGCATAAATGAAATGTAAAGGCATTTATGGATCACATCTTTAACTGAACAATAGATGCATCAAATGACTTGTATATTACTATATATATATATATATATATAATTTGTACATAGTAGAAAAAGGAATGCTCAATGATGAATATATGGAACTTTATTCCTCTTGGTTTTGGCCTAATGAGTATAGTGCTGTATTACTACCCAAAAAAAAAAAGAAAAAAGAAGTATAATACTTTATTTCACTAGGGAAATTAAATAGCGGCGTTACCTTTGAAGTTTTGAATGCGAGCTTGGTTTCTAGTCTATATTCATGCATGACCCAGTTGGTTTTCTCACCCTTGGGAGCTCTACCTCTGTAGAAGACAAGGGTTTTCTTCATTCCAACCAAAACACCGCCACGAAAGATCTCCTTGTCCTTTCCTGTTGTTTTCCAATAGCCAGCTTCTGTAGCTCGATTGGTCCGCATTCCTGTTGGGTATTTTCGGTCTCTCAAGCTAAAGAAATACCATTCTTTTTCTCCCATGGAGGCTTTGGCTGTACAACATTTAAACCATGCAAACCAAATCCTTAATTTGTGATCTTTGAATTTTATATGCTTAATTTGTGAAAGGGAACTAGCTTTGAATTAGCCTACATGGGTACCTGTAGTATCAATTACAATGCATTTTATATCTCATTTAGTTTGCACAAAGTAGCAGGTGACTAAGTATAAGTTGTTTACATTTTCTGTAACACAATTCCTTGTCTCAAATTTAAACCGTAGGACCTTTAACCACTATCATCACACAAAAAATTGTTAAGAATTACTAATGAAGGTAAGGCCAAGAACGCTAGGAAGCAAGAAGAGTGTCAGCTTCTATATGATTATCATTTTACACATATAATTAGAAGTCAAACTTGTCCCACTTTTTTTTTTTTTCAAAAAGAAGGTTAAACAACAAGAACAAAAAAAAAATTTAACAAAGCAGTTTATGTAAAATATAATTACGTTTTGAAACACAAAATGCCTTCAAAAATGAAAGAAATTCCTTTGATATTTTCTTTCTCTTGCGTGTACAAGTACGCATACTATTATGCACCAGGATTTCCATCAAACGATGGAATTCCATTCAAAAGCTAAGATACGAACAAATATGTTTCAAGAGGGGAAAAAAATGCCAATGACACAACATGCAGAAAATTAGATACAACTAGTTAAAGTACAATCACTAACAAGAATAAATAACTCATAGTAATCTCAGAATTAGTTCCAAATGGATGAAAAGGGTGAAAGACATGAAATACTGCAATTGTCTTGCATTCAACTATTAGACAAATGATTTTATTCTTTCAAATTTGAGAATTGGGGAAAAGTTCTTTTGATTGAGTAAAGGAAACTACTAAACCCTAGCATATTTGGCTACCTGGGAGGTCCCATGGCTCAGACTTGTTGAGATCAACATCAGTGATCGCTTTTGAGGTGAAACCAAAATCAGAAACCTTGTTGGAAAGATAATAAGTTATGAGCTCTTCATCGGTGGGATGGAACCTGAACCCTGGAGGAAGATTTTCCTCCATTTTCTGCCTCCTAGAGAGCTACTAAAAAGAGACCTGTCAGAATCTGCTTTCTTGAAAGCAGTGATGAAAAATGGAAAATTTAACCAAGTACGGATGCAGGAGGGCTCGGGTATTAATGGTGCCAGCCTCCGACTTTGTCTTCTATACCGTCATCCTTCAAGAAGAAGCAGCTATTCTTAGTCTTTCTTTATTCTGATTATTACAGCTAACATATTGACAAAGATAGTCCATGAAGATTTTTAGATTTTCTATTCTATTGAAATTACAGTTTTGCCACTTGCTGAGGTGAGCTAAGATGTCCCATTTCCTTATCTGCCATTAGAATTTAGAACTTCGTATTGTCTCCAATAATTGAAATGTGGGATATAACTTAGAAGCAATTACCACTAACTGACTGCATCAGCAGAAATTCATGAATAAATGGCAACTTTTGTAACCGGAATTTAATATGTGCCCTGTAATGTATATGCATCAGTGTAAAATTTAACAGAATCTGCAAATGAAACTATTAAATGCACTCAATATTAGTCTATATCTTGAATAACCCATGATCCATCATCTTCTTCTTCTTCTTCTTCTTTTTTAATTATGACATATCATATCCTAAGTTTGTCATTTACTTTGTGTACTTTGTGATTAGATGAGTGACGATTACTTTGTGTACTTTGTGATTAGATGAGTGACGATTAATTTAGGCTGCAGGGTTGAGTCAGTGTTACATCTAATAGCAGATATTATTCTTCCATAGCATGTCCAACCACTTCACCCATTTCTACCCACCAAAAAGTCCGCCTGACCTCATCTCTCCCTCCAATGGGAACAAGGCTTCTTTATCAATTCTTAATACACAACAATTATCAGCCACTTGGCATTTTCCTAAGTACCTATTAGTGTGTGCTTTGTGCACGTGTATGTTGGTGTGAGATGTGGGTCGTAGAATTGATGATCATGAGCAGAGATCATAGTGTGAATGGGGCCCTTAGGTAATTAAGCTGGCCTTAAAGAAATTTCTTAACGAATTTAATGATTGATTAGGGGTACCTAGGGAGAGAGAGTTGAGTAAAGATATTAATCTCTTTTGTTACAATCTTTTGTCTTTTGGATGAATGGTTCAAATGGGATATATATCTGATCACATCATTTGTGAATTGTTAAAAGTCACAATATAATGAACTCTAGCTCTATGGGCATTGCATGGTACAACAATCTTGAATTTTGGTTCACTACGAGGATTATCATCTCTAGCCCTCTACATTTTTTGTATACATGGGATCGATGACCAAACGTTATTCAGCGACTACCAAGAAAAGCCATCATGGTGATGGTGATTAATCATGCATCAAAGAAACTAGTTAAAACAATCCCAGGAACTTAAGGTAGATTAGTTCGCACCAAATCAAATCTTTTGATATAAGGGGCAAAGGTTATTTGAAGTAAAGAGTGGTTAAAAATGTTCACCAAACCACAAGACTGTATCTAATGCGTCAGTCTTGATTTCAAAGATTTCTATGGTTGCTACTTCAAGCCTTCACATTTTCAATCCTAACAAGAACTTTCATGTACTTCATCTTTAACCCTCCAAAACAACCCCCCCCCCCCCCCCCACCTCTCCTCTCCTCTCCTCTCCTCTCTCTCTCTCTCTCTCTCACACACACACACACTCACCTGAGACAGCACACATACTTAGAGACTCTTTGAGAGACGAAGGACACGTCCAACGCACACATACATAGTTCAGGCTAATTGAGTTTGTTAGTAAGTGTGAAAGTTACAACAAATTAAATTACAAATTAAGGGCTTATCTTTTGAAGTCTTGAGGTTTAAGATTTGCTGTTGCTAGAAATATACATTGGAGTGGGTTAGTGAACTTCCGAAAGCAAATGTGAATTGAATCTTTGATTTGGTCTTTTGTGGTTGTGACCTTAATGTCTTCATTATCCTTTTATGGATCGACCAAAGAGCTTCTAGAAATGTACGCACAGTACCTTTCCGGACACGTACACACAAGTTGTTTCGCAGCGTATAGGGTTTCTTGCAACTGTCAAGTGCGAATAATACGAATGTGGCAACCTAATTTGAAAATGACAAGCTCGAGCGTTTTCTATTCAAGAAGCTAAAGCCAAACACTTGATACTATAGTAAACTTCCTGGTGAGATCATATGAAGGGAAATTTCACACTTGGCCTTTATACTTTGCACTTCTTGCTAGCATATAATTAAGTATTGAGATGAGATGTTAAACTGAAGAGAAATTGTGAAATGTGCTTTGCCAACTCAAAGAAAGGAACTTATTCCGGCAACCAAAATAGGAGCAGAAATTTTTTTTGATGACAAATATGTGCAAATGAGCACAAGAATGATTAGGCAATTCGCTAGTAATATATTTTGATAATCTTTCTTGATTGAAGTTTAGAAGAATGGAGTATAATATTTCACTATTTTATATGATTTTAGTAGAAATTACAAAAAAAAAATTCTCTACTCTAAGTGAAAGTGATTTTTTAAGAATTAATTTTCTATACACTGATAATATATACACTTTTATCATTAGATGCATGACATATAATCCGAATTTGAATTTAAAACTTAAATTTTACATATATATATCATATATCAGGCCGTGATAGTGTATATAAAATTTATTCTTTTCTTGCGTCTCGAGTTATAGGAAGTGTGATTAAGATGGGAATTTCAAGATTTTGTGGCAGTGTTGAAACCTGAAGCAATAAAATAATAGCAGAGATAAAGCGCAGGGAAAATTTTACATGTACCTATGCAAGGGCTAGGAAAGGTTTCTGGAAGGATTTTGTAGGTGGGCCAACCAGTTTTAAATCAACAAGGGCTGGGCCACATTAGACACCAAACTCGGACTCTCTGTGCCAACGGAACAGGCCCAGGCCTTACAAGCTATGTCGAGCTGAATCCAGGTTACCAAGAGACGTTAGGTTTATCCGTTGGAGGATTGGGTATGATATTTGCTTCTAGTAAAACCAAATAAAATGGCGGTGAAGACAGCAGGTGTAATAAACAGACAGCAATTCACAATCCACCTCAGTTGAACCAAACATCTAAAAGAAGAGGAAATGGATCATTTTAAGTCCTTGACACTGAAATGCAAGTCTAGTTCTTAAGATACCTGAAATCAATAAGTCACGGATTCGAGTCATTAAGGGTAAGTATTATTAATTCTCTTTACATTAAAAAAAAAAAGTTTTGATGTCAAGTCAAATTTAAGATTCTAGTGGTGGAATCAAATTGTAACAAAATAGAGAATACTAACAAATTACAAATCAATGAAAACCGAACTTACCAACAAATGAATGAAACTAACATATAATTACGAATTAAGTTTTTATCCACTATCAATATATTGGACGTTTTACGCTAACAGATGTAAAATGTATGCAACCTACGCAAAAAGTGAATTTCAAATTTAAAATTAAATTACATGATATACATTTACATTCGCTCGTATATACATTGATAGTACATAAAAAAATGACTCATTAATCGGGAGAAACTTACATGTACATTGAGATCCTAAAATCATAATCTCTAATTTTTTATACTTCCACCTCATCGTTCTATCACTAAATTAAAGCTCCAGGATCTATATTATAATCGCTTTTAAGAAGTGAAACACTTGATCAAATATCATCCAACAAACGCAACAAATTGATTGCATCTCCAATTCATTAAAGTTGATTGGCATGTTTTTTAACGTGTAAAGCTTTCTTTTTCCAAGGTCTGGCCAAGTATAGGTCTAGGTCGTGTTGGGAAACCCATAACCTTTTCCCTTCCAATTTTCCAATTGCTATTTTCTTCAATTTTCCTGCAGGCCGACACCTGAGAAGATCCTCTGATTGTTGACCTTTTCAAATTAATAATGAATTTTGAGGGTTTCATACATCCACTGGGACAAAAATCTTAGTAGAAAGCACATCCACTAAACCTTAGTGGCCAAGTTAAAGACAAGGGATGATTATTAGTAAAAGATTCATGGGAAAACTTCAAAATGACAAAAGCACCCTTCAACTACTATTATGGTCCTTCCTTCCACATAGATGCAAAGAATAAACTTACCCAACACAGTCGATTAATCTCATCAAACGTAGAAGCTGTTTTCTATTATATATATTCTCTACGATTTTGAAACTAATAATAATAATATTTCTAAACAACGAAAACCATGGAAGCACTTAGTATTTTAACATTTCTTTTAGAAAAGAACAAGTCGGCCATGTTTCCAGATGCGTGTGGCTAAGGTTAATTTTGTTCTCTTCTTTTCATTTTTGTTTTTATTATGCTTTTTTTTTTAATTGTCGGATAGCATATTGCTTTTCTTATTGCCTTTAAATTTCTCTTTTCACAAATAAATTAGCAGCTATAATACAAAAATTTTTGCACTTTCAATGCAACATAAATTTTTCTTTCTCTGATAAAACAGCTGCTGCAAGCGCAGAGCCAAAGTGGGCTTCTCATGTAGTCTTAGCACGTGCTGCGTGGACCTCTGGCAAAAATTAATTTTCTTCCTGATTCTTTGATTAGACAGGGAAATTAAAATTTACCTTAGCCTTACAATACTCAGGCCGATATTTAACCATTTAGCAAGTGATGAGAAGCAGCCTTAATTTGCTCCCAAATTTTTGATTTAGTTACACTTTGCACTTTTTCAAGCTCCCCTAGCTCTGGTCCTTGTTATATTTAAAATACTTTGGTACGCTCGTATTGCTAATTATTAGGAAACATCGACTAAACTGAAGGTAAAAGAAAAATAAAATCATATAATGTGATATTGAAATTAATCCAAACTCCAGGACCATTTGCTCAAGTTGTTTAGATGTACATAATCATAATATTCTTGAAATACAATAATTAACTGGCACCAAGAACCTGAATTAGTCACTACAAAGATCTTCATTAGTCTTCCAAATTACAATTTCAGAGTCACTTTACTCTTCATTTGGTATTCAAAGCAAAGCCTGCCATGAATAGTATTATTCTTTGCAGCAAAATCCTTTTGCTTGTCTGAGCCAAAGGATATTTGAAACTTGTGACAAAGGTTAAAAGGTTTCTTAAGGACCAGGGGCACAAAAGTCATTTTGAAACTAGAAGATAGGCCATCTTGCCTAACAAGGGAAGTAAGAAAAGCAATTAAAGAGCTCACCTTTTGAATGTCACTTTGTTTTGCTTTGTCTAGGATAGGATCGTTAGGGACTCAAATCTTATTGTAGTCAAGTAGGAATAAGCCAATAGCCAAATCCAAAAAATGCAATGTCCCGGAGAAACCGTTGCTGGGTTGTTTTACAATGCTTCAAGCTCCTTCCTACTTCTCTTCATCTTCTTCTATGTCACTTCCATTTTGCTTGCTAAACTCTTTAGTTTCCTTGGCGGCAATCTTTTCTTTTCAAGGTACTTAATTATATATGTAAATCCTCTTTCCTTTTTCCCCCTGAATGGACCAACCATTTTTTTTTTTCTCTTAACTAAGTAATATTGCTGTTCTTGTAGGAATCAGACTGAATTTGAATACGGGGAATTTTCTGATGAAGAAGTGGAACAAGAAAATGGATATTTTCATGCAGATTCCATGCATCAAAGTGGTCCCTTGGAGGCAAATATACTTGATGGTGGTGAAACACTAATTTTTATGCAGGACAACAGTGACCATGAAGATCCAATCCGAGTTCCA